>OX638254.1:12312541-13680912 GCA_951806755.1 Brenthis hecate
AGTTCTCAGCTATTTTTGGTTAATATCGGTCCAGCAGTGTAAGAGTATCAGCTCTTTTCCAAAATGATGAAAGGCATTTTGGCGTATGATTACTCGATTACTTGCTTCACGCGTGCCAGTGTAATCGTTAAAGGACAATTAATTTGCGTAGGCGTTTTTTAAATTTTTAATTTATAATTTTGAAACTAGCTACACAGCGTGGCTTCGTTCAGGTACGTTTTCAATAGATAAATATAGTAATAGTTATTGCGTGTGTACCTGAGGAGACATACACAATACACATGCTGTCACGGACTTTATATGTGAAATCTTAAATTAGAATTTTACCATTTTTTAAGAATTTTCGATCTTCACGCTAGTACCCTACAAATTTCCGGAAAATCGAAAAGAATACCCTATATGTAGCCCTAGAAATTCCTCTATCTTTCACTGAAAGTCCCATTACCATGGAACTAGATGGTGTTGTGTCTTAATGTCCTGACATTACAATCGATTAAGCCGTCGAAAGATTATCTCGGACAGACTGAAAAACAGACAGGCAAAATTTTTAAACAGCGTTCATTAGGTACTGGTGAGTTTTATCCCGGAAATCATCCCTTAACGAGGTGAAAATGAGGATGAAAGTTTGTATTGGGAAATCAACCGCTTATCCGCTAAACAAATAAATCCCTATTCATTAATATATTAAGGAAAACCCACCTTTTTATTTTTATTTCAGCGGAAAACTTCAATATATCTATGCAAAGATAAAAAATTATCTTCAAACTTAACGATCATGCTCGTTCAACATCAAATTAGGTCGAGACGTTTCCTGCATGCAGAGCGCCATTACCCAGCTCGCCAGGTTACCTAGAATTCATTTCCTTTAAAATATTAAATTAAAATATAAAGCTCCATTTTAAAACATGCATTTTATTAGAAGATACTGTCTATTTTACTCATATTTGTTGTTAAACTAATAGGGACTTTATCTTCTTTGTATGTTACTCAGTGAACGCTATTGACTTACGACGGCTGAGTTTGAAGTTAAATAAAAGGTCTTTATTTTTATAACCCAGTCCTTTAAGTAGTTGGTTTTCTACCATTTACCCTCTAATAGAAAAATAAAATTATGTGGGAATTATTTATATTGAACTTATAACATAATTACGTACATTTATTTGTTAGTTTTCTTTAGCGATATCAAAATTATTTTCCAAACTCTTTTGCTGTTTGGCGAAGACGTTTTTATATCTTGCAATTAACAATTCGATAACCAAAACGATCTATTTATAATAATTATTAATGAATAATATATTTTTAACTCAGGGAAAATGATAACAAAGTATAACATGTTGTGGCCTTTTCTATATTGGAAATATTTTTTGTAAAATTTAGTTATATTTTACATCTGCACTGCAGGTACGAGCATTTTTTTTTCTACTCACTTTTTAAACTATGTAGAATTTAGTAGCAAAATGGGGAAAACTATATTTTTCATAACACTGTTAAATTCTAAAACCAATTTGATTTTAAAAGAAACATTCAAAATAACAATGTAAAATATCGAAAAAGAATTTTGATTACGATTTAGATATATAGGAACCTATTAATATTCTGCAAAATAAAATTAACTGCCTCGGTGGTGTAGTGGCTAGCATGTACGGCTGCACACTCGGAGGTCCTGGGTTCGAATCCCGGGACGGGCCAAGTTTAGTTATTGAGTCTTTCTGTATAAGTATGCCTCAGTAACAGCCCGGAGTTGGGAAGTTGGCGGTGTTTCACCCCCGTGCCTCGGAGAGCACGTAAAGCCGTCGGTCCTGCGCCTTAACTCTCACTGGTCGTGTCGAGCAGTCGTCCCACCGGAATATGAGAGTGACAGGAAAAGAGAGTGCACTTGTGTCTGCGCGCACACTTGTGCACTATAATATCTCCTGCGCAGTTGGCTAGGCCGCCGTGGCCGGAATCGGTCAGGAGAACATCAATATATATATATATATATATATATATTATATATATATATATATATATATATATATATATATATATATATATATATATATATATATATATATATATTATAAACCTATTAAAAACGCGCGAATCTAGCTCGATATTAAAAATAAAACATTTAATTTAGAATTTGGTCGTAAAACTGTAATCGAAAGTTGAAAGCAAAACAGTATTTTATTAGGCTATTAAAGAACATACGTTTATTGCGTTCACGTAGGTACGTAAATTCGTCTGAAATTGGCAATATTAAGGCAGCACGTAACACAGAGCTCATTACAAAGTAAACCTTGATGAAATTCAGTCGTCCTTTCCACGGTTCTTTAAAGGCGCTACTTGACATTTATTTCTTTTTTTATTTTTCGTTATCTGCGAATTTAATATTGCCAGATGTAAAAATGTGATGTCACGAAAAAATGACTCTGCTGTTTAATTTGAAAGCGGGGGAAATGGGACACTTATTTAAATTTTCGAATATCTAACGCTTTCGAAATATTCAAGGCATTAACCACGTGTTACACTTTGGTACACACTATTTTCAACTTTATACCTATGTAATAAAGATTAAATTGAAAAGGCCAGGGTCAAACGTTATTCATTGCAGGATGTCAAGCGTCATGCGACTGTCAATGCCGCCGCAGCCAATTAAGAGGGGACTACACGTTCTTTTAACTATTTATTCCGCAGGTGTATTTTAAACTGGTAGGTGTGGCTATAATTTTTATACTTTGAATGCACTAAACCATGTACGTGGCTCATTAGGTCTTGATCTCGGCTTAACGAGGCGACCCTAATTGCGGGTCTGCAAATTGTAAAAAAGGGAAAAGGTCGGTTTTCTGTTAACGCTTCACACGCTTTTAATCTTTTTATGATCGATAGGTTATCAGCGCTCATAAAAATTTATTAACGGTGTTTATTCCTTCACGGGTTTCAAAATGTATGAAATATTAAAAATTTTCGCTCGGGTTCGTCCCCAGTTAAATAGAAGCATACTATATCATTCTCAAACCCTGTAACGCCTAAACTTGGGAAATAGTGAGTTCCCCATACAAATTTTCATCGCCTATTTTGCTCTTTTTAAGTTTTCAAGTTTCATCAAAATAGGTTCAGCGGGTTAGGCGTAACAAAGACAGGCAGGCAGAATTACTTTCGCATTTAAATTTTAAGAATGTATTAATTTAACACTTCGCCCATTCAAAGTTTAAAAGCAAATATATACATATAACGTAATATAGTCATAAATGTTCGAGCACATTTACATCAGCCAAATTGTAGTAGATAAATAAAAAAGAAAAAGATTAAAATTCAAAAATCGAATAAAGTGTCAGATGGAAATATAAAAAATTTGCCTTAGCTTGGTAATGGAACAAGAGAAAAGGTGTAATTACTTAACACCTGTCAACGAAATTAATCACTACAAAAAACAACACTCTAAAAACACACCTTCAAAACAGATCTCAGAACGATTCTTACTAATTTGAACTCATCTTGTCTCCTTTAATTTACAGAAAACAGTGAATTAATGGGTCTCCGCGGCGACCTTAATTACACGCCTTCGTTTAGTCGCGGTTATGCTTCCCTTTTTATCAGATAAAAATTAATTTGGACCCGCCTATACCAATGTTGTATTAAATGGGGACGAACTCCTACTACATTTAATACTTTCTTAGATTTACGTGAATTTTTGACTTTTTAAAAAAAACTATCTTTTAGCATTTTTTCGCTGATTTATTTAGATTTTTGGTTACCGACTTTTTAAATGGCAGCAATCTTACTTCTCCCGTGACCATGATTGCTGTAAAGTATTCGAAACGTCGGAAACCAAAAATCATAACGAATCCGCAAAAAAATCCGAAAAGATAGTCCTTCTATATTCGTTTCTTTCTACACCCTAATTATTATTTTTTACCGATTTAGAGAGATTATAGAAATTAAGTCTTCATATTGTTCTTTTTTAACATTATAATAAGCTTCCAAGTGATTCTACAACACCCCACTATCACAACGACAGATTTTAATGACTTAATGTCCCACAGTCCTCTGAATGTCGTATTTCTTATCCAATGATGAGTATCCCGAATAAGACCAAGATAAAAGGATGTTGTCCTAGGCATTATAGTGCAAGTGCAAGTGATGCTACACTGTCTCCATATTGGAACCATAGCTTTTAGTTGGTGGTTTTATTGTAAAAGAATATTACCGTCCCCTTTCCAATATTGATAGCAATATTGAGAGAAATTAGTATAATTTCTCCAGAATCAAAAAAATATACAAAATGTAAAGTTTTTCCATTTCGAATTACACTCATATCTCTTGAGCCTTGCGCTTGAAGAACTATAAATTTTCACGTACATGACTTCTGTAAAATGATGTATAAATGTTTAGATCAACAATTATTTCTACATAGTTTATTACAAAAAATATTATCAAAGTTAGCAAACATTAGAAATAGTGCGCCAACAAATATCGAGCAAAACCATCAAAACTAGTCGACATTTAGCAATAAATTCAATATCCGTTCCCAAAAACAGATTAAAAGGAAAAACTCCGATATCGATTCATAGAAATCAGTACGCGGAAATAATTCGAAAACCGCCGCTTCAAAAATATTAAAAGCGAACACCGATTAAATACGGTGTAAAATAAAACTGTTATGGTTTTTATAACTAAAACGATAAATGATTTTATAAAAAAAAATAGAAAAATACGTCTTTCTGTTTGTACGTCAATCAATTTTTGTCCTATATACATTAGGTGTACAATGTACATGATTCGTTTCACACCAACGCGTCCTCTCGTTCATTCATCTATATCTACATATAATAAAATTCGAGTCGAATTTGAAAATCAAATATTTTTGGAAAATCTTATGGAAATAGACATTATTATCGATACGAAGGCCGAATCTATAGTTTTTGTCTGTCTGTGTGTATTTCTGTCTGTGACCGCATCACAAGAAAACCATTGGACAAATTTTGATGAAATTTGGTACAATGATACCTGATTATCCGGGTAACATATGTGATACTTTTTACTGCAGGATAATATCTAATATCTGAGAAATCTATACTAAACGTTAAAAAGTAACTAGGGATGAACCCGAGAGGAGCGAGGGTTAGTCGATAGTTTATCTTGATAAGTCTTTATCAAAGTTAAGCATCGGTGCCATTACCAGTCATTTGATGGGCCGTTTAGTAACAGAAGGATATATTTTCAATAATAAAGGATGACCGGTCCCAACCACTAATAGATAGAGCAGGTGTTAAGTTAGTGGTACGAGTAAAAACTCGTAGCATTACAAAATACGGAAGTAAAGCTCGTTTCTACTTCATAGGAAAGCAATTTCATTCAATTACCGTGCTGAGAAATGTTTAGAGAAAAACGGTAGTCCCAGGTGAAAGTATATTTTAATTAAATATAAACTTTTAGTCATCAAAAAGAGCAAAAATAATTAAACAGCGTAGAAGGTAAATATTGAACACAAAACCCAAGCCGCTAACTGCGGAAGAGCAATGAGGGGCAAGTTCGAACCCGCTCATTAATAAAAGCTCGCCAAAGAAACGCTAGCTTGTTACTTAACTAATTAAAATAAAATATTTTATTTCATTTGCTGCGAAATGGAAATTAATGAATAATATTAATTAAGAAAATCAATTCGATATGTAGTGATTAAAATAACGAAAATAATTTATGATCATAAATATTTATATTTTTCCATCATCATCATCATTAAAAGCCCATTTTCGTCCACCCCTGTACATAGGCCTCTCCTCTTCGATCTTTAGCTCTACGCACAACACTGCCGTCAACTTTAGGTACGAGTATACAGGAATTCCATGTCATATGCGTTTGTTCCACGATGTTAGAGTCGATATGTATAATTTGTAAGATCTCATCGTTTTCTTCAATTCTGAGACGCAATGTTTGCTCGAGAGATTTTATCCTTTCCATAGATCGATTAATTCGATAAAATAGTGACGGTGTCCTTTTTGCATTTTTGTTTGGTTCGATTCCCGGTTCAGGTAAGCTTTTTTAAATAAATAAATAAATGTAGTTATTATTATTTTTAAAAATAAAAAATGTTTCTTTTGAGTAAATCTTGTATAAATCTTGAATAAATTAGTCATAACGTGGCTTATAATCTATGCAAACAAATCAGTCCGACAGACTGGCGCATACGTTAACAACTGGGATTAGACTCTAAAATCAAGGATGAAAAGATAATTGTGAAATATCTTTTGACTACCAAGTATCAAACCTATGACAACTCTCTATTCCTTTTCCACTCTTAAAAATCTCTTTATTATTGTCTCGAAGGCACAAGGGTGTAACTGAAAACTTCTTAACAAAATCAAACTCAAGACCTATCGATCCATAGCTGTTCACGCTAGCTACTAAACCAACGAGACAGTTGTACAAATATCTAGAGAGTAGTCAATATAAATGTACTCGTAATACGGGTCGTAAAGGAGGGCAAAGTGAACGATGCGTCATCCACATCTCCAACAAAGCATACTATCCATCATCCAACAAAAGTTACTGCAATTTATCAATCGTAGCTTTGTCTGTGAAATACAAACTCATTAATTTTCCAATAAGGAATAACCCTTTGTGAGCATGAAATATAAATAATATTACATTATACAATTATCTAAATAAATATAATATGCAATATTAGTGACTATATTGACTTACTACGTCTGTCTCACTGTCTGTCTGTCTGGGAACGCATCACGAGAAAACCACTGGACTGATTTTGATGAATTTGGTATGATGATAGCTAGTTATCCGGGCCAACATATAGGATACTTTTTACTGCGGGAAAATATCTCATCTCTGAAAAATTTATACTAAACGTTAAAACGTAACTAGGGACGAACCCGAGTGGAACCAGGGTGAGTTGCTAGTAATAAAATAAAAGGTACTTTAAAGTTAAGTCAACTAATAACGGATCATATAGGACGTATATACCGTTAACATTAGTAATTTTAAATTTTTACTTAACTATAGAGATAAATAAAATTGAAGTGTCTATTTGTAATGTCAAAATAACAGCGTTTTACTAAATGCATATGAAATTATATATGGTACTGAAAAACATAATTATCTTACATTTTGACAAAACTGTCAATTTATTTTTTTTAAATAATAATTTATTTACAATTAAGAAAATTACAAATATCAAATCAAATTATAAATACGTTACTCATAAGAAAAACACATTTTTAAAATTTTTGTGTCTGTCTGAATGTTTATTCCGGATAATCTCTGAAACGGTTGGACTGATTTTGACGGGACTTTCACTGGAAGATAGCTGATGTTATAGGGAGTAACTTAGGCTACATTTATTTTAGATAAAGAATAGGGTTCCGCTCAAAAAAATTAAAACGTACCTAGGGACGAAACCGAGCGAAGCGAGGGTGAGTCCCTAGTTTTTAATATTAATTCAAGACTATATTTCAAAAGGAAGAAGTACTTAACTGAGGTGTATATGTAAGGCAAAATCTTTACTAACTCTGTGAGTTGATTTTATAATTCTTCTTTAAATAAATAGGTTTACCACTAAAGTTGTCTTATACCAATTTCGAGAAAAAAAGACAGATGTTTACTTCAAAATGAGTTTATTATACAGTATACTCTACAAATTATACTTAGAGAAATAAAAATCTAATATTGAGGTTATATTACTTTGTTTTTAATTTATTCTTTTCTATTTATATAGGCCAATTAATGACTTTTATGTACCTACTACACACAAGGATAAAAACAGCTGCGACCTGATTCGCATCCTCAATTAATTTGAAAGAACGAGTGGATAATGTACCTACTATGTTTTTCTCTAAGGAAAAATAAAAAAACATTTTATAGAAAAAAAAATCCTAAAAAAAACAGAAGCTTTTAAGCTTGAAACCCCAAATTGTGCTATTTTAAAATAAACCAACCCTTTTACGTCCCACTGCTGGGCATTGGCCTTAATTCAATGTCAAGGGATGAGGCCATAATCCACCTCATTGGCCAAATACAAGTTAGTGAACTTCATATACCTGAAAAAAGCCTGGTTTCTTAGGCATACGGGTTTTGCCATCATATTGAAAACTATTTGCACATGAAAATATCAGAAGTGCACCGGTTTTTGAACCCGCTTCAATAGATTTTCCAAGCGAGCGCGAGCTTTTAGGTATACCTAATTTTAAATTGTACCCGCCTAAGGCTTTACAAGCGTGTCCATTTTCATTCAATCATAGTGGCCTGGCCAAAAAAAGTGCTTCCCTCTTTAGTGTATTGCACAGTAGAGCAGGTTCAGGCTGTGCATATTCATTCGATTAAAATCACACAATTTTTAATAATCTTAGATAATTAAATAAAAGCACTCTAATTAAAAGTAAACAAGCAAAACCTACGTAACACAAGAAATCTATACATCCGATTAACTGAATGCCTTAGCGCCCGCCCAATTTACAGTATAATAAAATTGTATTTTTTTTATCTACAAAGCTTGTCAGTTTTCTTTTTATGAACTTATGTATTAATTATGACTCAATTACAAAAAAAATTAAACAAATGACATTATTCTGTTATTACCATAGATTAAAAACAGAAAACCTAAAATCAATCAATACAAAACGAAAGCATTTAACCTCAACAAATTCCGATATTTGAATCTTCCATATTTATCAACATCTTTCTGACACATCAATATAAATGTTAAGTGGGAAAATCCAAACCAATAAAAGTTGAAAAATAACCCGAATAGCATTACTATAAAATATTTACAATTGAACAATGGCGAATGTACGCGTAAATCAAGTTGTCAGTGCCCTTATAAATGTGTGATCTGCCGACTGGCGCACCTGGCGCCTCCATCGCATCTAGTACCAGAATGCCTTAATTAAATAACGCATTCATATTGCTACATTATTTTTAACTAGCTACTATATAGGTTGTTTTGTAGTTATAATATTATGTAATGATAACAGCCTCTGTGGTGTAATGGCTAGCATGTACGGCTACACATCCGGAGGCCCTGGGTTCGAGTCCCGGGTCGAACCAAGTTTAGTTATTGAATCTTTCTGTTTAGTAAACCTCAGTAACAGCCCAGAGTTGGGAAGTTACACCCTCGTGCCTTGGAGAGCACGTGTCGCGTCGGTCCTGCGTTAAGGCATACTTTTACTGGCCTGACTGGGAGAAAGTAGCCTGAGATCGAGTGCCACGACTAGGGCATTTAAATGATATTCTATTTAGTAGGCACGGAGAGTCAACTAAATTATTAATTATTTTAGCTAATTTTATTACAATCAATAACGTATATACGCATTCAGGTTAACTGGACCTGGTCCCGGTTATTTATCTGGCTAAAAATTAAAATTTGTCTGTCTAAAACCTAAATTTCATTCAAACCTCTAGCCGTTTCAGCGTAAACATTCACACGTGCACACTTTATTTCGTATTTATAGTCCGATTAGCGTAAAACAAAATTTTGTTTAAAATTATTATAAAATATCTAGCATGTTGAATCAAGAACAAACCTTAAGTCATATTTTAATTTACCGCTTCTTAAGCGATAGTTTTGGAAACAGAATTCCTTGTTTTAAAACAAGAAACGAATTCAGCGGGAAGTGGCAATGAATTTTATGCGCCAACTCGCTCGGAACTTCATAAAGACCATCTTTTACAAAACTTACCACTTAGCTTCTTACTTTATTACTTAAATGACGGAACTACAACTAGAGATGGTTGTGTTTACATTAAAATACACTTTGTTAATGATATATGTTATTAATTAGTACAAAGTTTTGAACGATAAGTAAATTAAATATTTATACTATACCTCAGAAACAAGTATGTCCATTTAACAAAAGTAACTGATATTTTAACTAAGCAATACACAAAAAAATATTTAATAGAGTTTATTCTGATTTAAGAAAACAATTTTAGTTATTAAATTAGCTTTAGACTGGGCCTTGGTATGTGGCGTGATCGTTTAAAGTTTACATCGGTTTGTTACGAAGACTTCAACTGCTACTCGTATTATAAATAGACAAAAACAAAGAAGGTTAAGTTCCTTTACTTGATTTGGCGGGGGGAGGGGGGGGGGGGGTTGTCACTGTGCCCCCGGATTCACCATTCACTCTTTTTCATTCGAAAAATCATTCACTCTTTTTCAACTTTAGTGTTGAAAGTTAATAATGAATATTTCTCCGAAAACAAATTAAAGACAAAATCTTACAAGAATATCAAAGTGTTTTATTATTATTATAAAAAATATTTTTCAAAGTATTTTTTTCGCTACAGCCTTTACCTAACACAAATATAACTTTATTTGGTTTTCATTTCTATTGAAATTTACCGGAAATTGAACGCGGTGAACCAGCACGCATTCAAAATGATTCATGTTTTCTAAATATGTAAAGTACTAGCTAGAGACTTGTTCTCACTTCTCTCATGTAACCTAATCGCGGTCGGAGAACTCACTTTAATACTGCCGATAATCTAATTTACTTATCGTCACTAGATGTATTCATCCATTTTTAACCTCTCACTGCTGGGCAGGGTCCTTCAATGCGAGGAGGATAAAATATAACAAAAATATTTGATCGAGTAGTTAAGACAATACGTCATCCTATAGTATATTCCTTATCCTTTTATCGTGGGTTGCCTCATAAGGATAACTTACGTGAATTTAAAGAGAGTTTCACAAGGGGATAGACTCTATCAGATAGAGGCTTTAAATATGAGCGACCAATATACAATATGCATATATAATAATAATAATAATAACCCTCATTATTTCCATGTCCAAGAACACAATTAAATTATTGTATAGAACATTGTGATTGATGATTATAATAATTGGATACGACACGTTTGGTTCACTTTGTAATGACCCTATTTGCGGTGCCAGCGGTCGCGGGTTTGAGACCCGCTCGAGGCATTCATTTGTGTGATGAAATTACCATGGAACTAGGTGGTGCTGTGTGTTAATGTCCCAACATATTTATTTATTTCAGATTCAATTAGTGTTACAATTATTGATTAATTTTGACAAGTCATGGCCCCTTACGGCCTTCTCTAAGTATCTTCACTTTTTCCCGTCTCTAGACAGTTTCAGCCAGTCGATATAGGAAATTTTCTAATCTGTATAGACCAATAAATACAGTGTTTTTTTTGCAACTGCATTTTATAACCTATCTAATGTCATCTTGTAACCCTTAAACGAGGAACAATAAATAAAATATACTACGCGAGAAGAGTCGCGGGTTAGTGCTAGATAATATACAGATGGATATATACCAATAAAATATAGGTAATATAAAAAACAAATAACTGTACCAACCGACTGCATTTAATATTAGATAAACAAATTTAGTCTCGAACGCTTCATACGAGTAACTTATAGGGAGCATGCAGTGCTAAAGTTATACTCGTGTTCTATTCTGTAGTTCGAGACGTGCACCTACTATTATTGAGAGTGTCTTTCTAATAAAGCAAAAATTTATTATATATGGATGTATATAAAAATAAATATTAGTTGTTCTGTGTGTTTCGAAAGATTTTGTTCCTAAACTGTAGACGCGAATCGTTGTATCTACCTATATCTACATATAATAAAATCGTAACTTTGCCGAATCTGTACCTTTCATATATTTTTTTAAATATTATTGAAATAAACATTATTATCGATACAGACGCCGAATCTATAGTTTTTAGAATTTTTGCCAGTCTGTCTGTCTGTTACCGCATCACAGAAAAACCACGGGAGGGATTTTGATGAAATTTGGTATGGTGATAGCTACTTATCCGGATCAACATATAGGATACTTTTTATTGCAGGAAAATATCTAATTTCTGAGAAATCTATACTAACGTTAACACGTAAGTAGGGACGAACCCAAGCGGAGCGGTGAGTCGCTAGTTTATAATATAATATGTATGTATTTAAAGTTATGTATGTATAGTGTATCAACTATCTAGTATCCATAACACAAGCCTCGTAGCTTACCATGGAACTAGATGATGCTGTGTGTTAATGACCCAACCAACAAAAGAAATCATTTATCAGTTTAAATCCTCATTTAAGTAGCAATACTTGTGCCAGAGGATGTCGCTCTTCCATAAATAGTATAATATTATCAGAATTTGAGAGTATAGCGCGTATTTACGCATATATACCTACGCGTATTTCATTATATTATATAAGTACGTCCTTAGTCTCTACAAAGGCAAATTTAGGGCAAAGTGTGGGCGCAACGTTTAGTTATAATAAGAGCGCCGCATATTTTCATATTTTTCATGGTGATCATCAAATGGTGTACTATATGAATCCTTTAATTGCTTCTTTAATGTTTTTTTTTTTTGAAATAGATCAAAAATCTTAATTTTTTCTAATATCATTATTAATATACTATGTTAACTATATATGTATAAATAAGCAAACGAGACTGTTCAGTACCTTTTTCTCTTCTGTTTGTGAACAGATTTTACTTTTTTTTGTTTAGTTTTGTTTTGGAAACAGTTTTTCTGTTATATTATGGTCGTATACCGACCACTGGGCGACTAGTCTTAATATATATATAATTCTTCTGTACGTGTGTTTGTCACCTAACTCTTCCTAAACGGCTAAATCGATTTGGATTAAATTTTGTGTGTCTATTTCCATGGGTTGCTGCAAGGTTTGAATCTACAAATGAACCCGGTAAGTGGCGTTGTAGTCGGTATGTCATCAAATTATTATTAGTTAAAATATAAATGTGTATGTTTTCTTTTAGTAGTTCGAATGCGGGCGAAGCCGCGTGCACTGCTAGTTTAAAATAAAATATAAACGTAATATACATACTATTCAAATGAATGTATTGTTCGTAACTCTAAGTTAGTGAACTAGCACGTCGATTTCCAGGTACTGTCTACCTCGTCAATATTGGTTAATTTGCTTCGAGTTTCCCTGCACTAGGCAAGAAACTTTGTGTTACACCACCCATACAACCATACACCCGTCCTTGTTTGCGCAATGTCTTTGTTTGTATCAAAGTTTTTGTAGATTTCCCTTGCAATATTATAAATATATTATTATAGTTAGTAGATAATTGTATAATTTTATTATTTTTTTATTGTAAAACTATCTTTTCGGATTTTTTCGCGAATTTATTTTGATTTTTGGTTCCCGACGTTTCGAATGCTTTACAGCATCCATGGTCACGGGAGAGACTGAGAGATAAAACACCTACAACTCATGGGCAATGAAACGATGGTCAGTTTTGATGTACAGTCTCTATTCACCAGCCTACCAGTAGAGGACTGTGTCAAAATAGTATCAAGAAAGCTAAGGGACAATAGTATGCAAGAAGAATACACTGAACTTTTGAAACACTGCCTTACATCTGGCTATCTATTGTGGAATGATGAATTCTACAAGCAAGTGGATGGAGTGGCCATGGGTTCGCCGGTCTCTCCCGTTGTAGCTGACATCTTCATGGAGGCCTTCGAGGAGACTGCCCTAAACACATCACCTGTGACACCTCGTTTCTACAAGCGGTATGTAGATGACACTTTCACAATATTACCATCTGATAAAATATCTGTATTCTTAGAACATCTTAACTCCATAAACCCTAAAATACAATTTACAATGGAACTGGAGTCTAATAATTCTTTAGCTTTCTTAGATGTATTAGTTATTCGTAACCCAGATAACACCTTGAGTCATACTGTGTATCGAAAGAAGACCCATACTGATAGGTACTTGAATGGTGAATCTCACCACCACCCTTCACAGTTAGCTACCGTGGGAAAATCTTTGTTTCAGAGGGCACGCGGGATCTGTGACGAGCAACACCTGGCCGGAGAGCTGCAACATGTCAAGCAAGTTCTGCGAGACAACAAGCTGCAAGTGCCGCGCCTACGTCACAGGGACCGAGTGAAACCAGCCACAGTCGAGCGCGTCCCTGCAGTCCTACCTTATATGAGAGGCGTCACTGACAAGATTGGCTACATTCTAAAGCGAGCTTCAATTAAAACTTACTTCAAGCCGCCAAAGAAAATTAGTCAGTTTCTACCACCTGTCAAGTGTCACATCCCTCTACAAGATGCAGGAGTTTACAAGCTTGATTGTGATTGTGGGCTCTCTTACATCGGACAAACAAAGAGATCCATTAGAACCCGGGTCAAAGAACACATAGCTGATGTGAAGCACCGTCGCAATGCAACATCTGCTGTCTGCAAACATAGTCAGGACCGCCCAAGCCATTATATTCGCTTCGATAGACCTCAAATCCTGGCGAAAGAAAACCGATATCGCCCTAGAATGATTCGAGAAGCCATAGAAATTAAAAAACATCCTAATTTCAATAGGGAAGATGGCTGGGTACTACCATCATCATGGGATCCTGTTATTAATATAATAAAATCAAATAATAAATATAAACATAACAGACAGGTAGATGTAGTAAGTTCTTACTGTGTAGATCAAAATGACAGCTTATCAGATTAAAATTATTTATTTTTCATTTGTAAAAGTATATAGTAATAGTGTTGCTTAGTAAGTTTGTTTTTAAATAACAGCAAACTAAATTAAAATTATTATCCTTAATTAATTTTAACTTTTTAAATTACACATAGAACAATTATATGGCTTAAATAATTAATACTATATTTTATATTTTTCTTTATGGTTATAAATATAATAATGGCAACACTAAATATAGATTACTAATTAATATTTTAAAATTGTAATAATTATAAAAAATAATAGCAAAATTAAATATATAATATTCCATATTCAATTATAATTAAAATTATAAAAATGTTTTAAAGTTAAAAAATATTGTAATGTAATTGGTGCAATTTTCATTTTGTTAATTGTGGGTAGGCTGTCTGTAACAACTATACCTTCAAGACATGTAACACCTCAGTCTCTCCCGTGACCATGGATGCTGTAAAGCATTCGAAACGTCGGGAACCAAAAATCAAAATAAATTCGCGAAAAAATCCGAAAAGATAGTTTTATTTTAAAATGTCAAGTATTCGCGTAAATCTAAGAAAGTATTATTTTTTATTGATTAAAAATTTTATATTTCGCGAAATTTAAAACACTTAATAGGAATTCCTTATTCTTTTATCCGACTGCGGCGAAGCCCAAAGGAGGGTATATGTGTTTGACCTGTATGTATGTATGTATGTCCGACTGTATGTTGACTCGTAATTACTAAAAGGCTTAACCGAATTTGATGATTCATACTTCGTTAGATTTGTCTTGATAACGCAAGAGTCACTTTCGTTCTAATCAATCGAGTAGGATATCAAAATACAGGTTTTTAAGATGCAATTACAAAAATACAATTTCAAACTGTTTTGAAATATAAATGCAGGCTGCAACCAAATGAATCATTAATTTATTATTAGTTTTTTCCCCCGAGGCGCCGTTCATGTACCGATAGTAAAGTAACCTATTACTTAGGTAAAAGCATCCCCATCTTAAATTAAAATTGGACCGTTGGAACCATAGACATAATACACATAGAGTAGGCAAGCAATATGACGACACGTTTGGCTCAGTTTGTAGTGACCCTACTCGCTGTGCCAGCGGTCGCGGGTTCGAGTCCCGCTGGGGGCATTCATTTGTGTTATGAGCACGAATGTTCGTACTCCAGTCATGAGTGTTTATATTAATAATATGTATGTATTTAAAGTTAAATATGTGTAATGTATCAGCTATCCGGTATCCATAACACAGGCCTCGTAGCTTACCATGGAACTAGATGGTGTTGGGTGTTAATGTCCCAACATATTATTATAAGCCGAATCTAATAAACTAACCACTTTTAGTGGCCAATAAGAATCGTGCATGATAATACATAAAAGATTTAAGTTATATTAAATATATAAAAAACGAAATAAAATTTATTTTCATAAACTGTGTTTTTAATTTATTACAAAAGTTTTGATATTTTTTATAAACATTTAATTCTTTGTTAGGTACTTATTGTGAATTTGATTTATGCGCCATATAAAGTCTACTAATGCGCATGCGTCTGAAACAAGGATAGAAACTAGGCAGATATTTTCTATCTTTTTTTTCTCCACGCGGCACCGCCACTTACAGTGCTGAATGGCCGTTGCCTACTCTATGTCCATTATCTCTCTATGGGTGAAACACACTATAAGTTAGTTCGGCTTACTAACAAACTCGTCCTAAGGGGGTAAAAATAGGTAGCAAAATTAATATCATTAATATGTATCCTTTTCAGATCAAAACTTGTAACTTTATATTTCCTAGAACGATGTAATTAAAAAGCACCAGATGAAGCCGAGGGAAGCTAATAGTAATTAACAAATAAAAAAAAAGTTATATTCATTCTAATCTAATAGTTTGAAATAATATATTTTTAATAAATTGTGTAATTGTAAAAAAAATTCAGCATAGGCTTAGTCTCCAGGCGTGGGTGGACTCGGGGCATATGAGTAACTAAGATACCTACATATTTTTCAGACTATGTAAAAATTAATCCCGATTTTGGCATTGGAAAGAATATTATCATCTAATACCACACGGTCGGTCATTCTAGTAGAAATGGAGAACGTGGTGACATTACCATCATACCAAAAAATAGAACCATACCCAATATTATACAAGGGAAAAGAAGAAAGGGGCTTGAAAAGACTATTTGAAATCTAAATCTAGTCTGCTTGATAATTTTAATAATAGTACCTAATTCATAGTTGTTCATACATTTAGTTTAATGATCTCATAACAAATTATTTTATAAAAAAATCTTCTGTTTCAATATCAGTATGAACAATACACAGTAGCAAGCAATAGATTCGAATAAAACATCACATTTTTCGACTGAACGTTTGACCCAATTAATGCAGCTTTGATTATAGAACAGGCTATTGGTGGTGTATGTCGCAGCTTAGCCAATATTATTTCTGTAAAAAATTCAACGGACCATATGACGGCTAATAGAATTATTAGGATGACTTCATATTATGGCATAAGGTTAGAATATATGCTCATGTGTGCAATGCTCGCTTCACTCGGGTGTCTCGGGCCCCATGGTGGCCTATGTTTTCAGGTCATAGTGAACCCGTATTCATAGTAACCTAAAACGTAACCTGTATTCTGTAACCTGTATTAATTTCGTCCAAATCCGTCCACCCGTTTTAGTTTGATGGAGCAACAAACATACACACACATATACAAACTTTCGCAATTATAAAAATTGTAAAATGATTTCGAATATACAAGTTAAAATTTCGTTAGCATGAATTCCTGACCAATCCAAAAATGTAAGCTGTCAACAGCTGCCGCATGAGCATATAAAATAGTAGGCTTAGTTACAGAATCTGGCCCTAGACTAAAACTAGATAATTACTTTTTAATCAAAAATGTACACTGAATTCAGAATTATCTTTAAACTGATTATTATATCTAAAGGGGTAGGTATTTTTTTCTTTAAATTTATTTGGGACTACCCCTGCCACGGAAAGAAATTTGAATGTCTGGTCATAATTGTCGAAACTTCACGGTAATATATCGGATAAACACAACAAAAAAACAAACACTTACCAGCACTAATTGAATAATATCCTCTTTCTCCTCTTGTTTTGAAGACGGTCAAACGTACATATAATCCGCTTATCGCTCCGCTTATCACGATGGGCAATATGCTAGCATGACAATGATGCCGATCGCGGTGGATCGAAAATGTCACAAACAGTTTCTATAGCGGGATTTTTCTAGATTTTTCACTAAATTTTGCAAAGCTCGTATTTTAAGGCTCTTTGTCCCATTTTACATGTGGACGATCTCAATAAATTTAAAAGTTTTCGCTTAGTCTTCATATTATTGATAAAGTTTTAGTACACTTTGTTATACGCTTATTGTAGCATGTGTTTTAATATAACATACGTATTCTAACAAACATATTTAATATTAATATGGTACAATTTCTTTTTCTGTCTACCATTTTTATAATCGCAGATAACTGCGATCTGGTTAAAAAATACTAAAAAAACCTCGCTAGCAAGAAAATATTTACTTAGTAAATAATTTTAAATGAATAATTTATATTTATTTATATACAATACTTCTGTTATATATAAATTGATATAATGCGCAACTAATATTCATACTAGTATTTTAAATGTGACAGAAACGTTGTCTGTTTGTTACCTTTTATTACTAAAACCGCTGAGCAGATTTCGACGAAATTTAGGTTTACTAAATTTGCTTACATAACAAACATCATAGGTTTTTATGTTTAGAAAAAGTTCCCTAAGTATCTTCTCCATTCTACGCGAAACTGACAAAGTAATCTGTGCCCTAATGGCACGAGTAAAAGCAATAACAAAGAAATGAATTGAATTGAAGATCCCTCGGTTTAACATTATAATTAGCTTATATATAATACTTTCTTAGATTTACGCGAATATTTGACATTTTAAATAAAACTTTCTTTTCATAATTTTTTCGCGGATTTATTTGGATTTTTGGTTCCCGACGTTTCGAATGCTTTACAGAATTCATGGTCACGGGAGAGACCTTTTAAAAAGATTTTATTTAAAAAGCTTATATATACATAAGAACCGATATATTCTATAGAATATATACAAACATACTATAAGTAAACAGATATAAGACGCCAATAGCAACTAAATCAAGATTAAACAGCCAATCAGTCGCATCCTGTGACAACCTCAAATGGAATTTAATAATAATGGAATCTGCGTATATTAGTTTAGGGAATAAGCACTTTGTTATTCCCTATATTCATAAAGTACATATGGATACATTACATATTCATGTTGGTTAGGCGTATGACGTATAAATGTTTTTAGGGTTTAAGGCATTTAAATTATTTTATGCCTTTAATTTTCTGTAAAAAGCAGTCAATATTAATCTAGGGTGCACCTTTTGCTAATGCTTAGTGTCTAAACTCATAAAATGTATATTAAAATTATTGGTTGACACACTTGTTATGACTAAATATCGTGATTGTTAGGTATGTTACGTTTTTTTAAGTATGGCATTCAAATTATTTATATGATTACTAGCAACTTATTCTCGCTTCACTCGGGCGCGTCCCTAAGCTAATGGTTTAGAAAACTAAAAAAGACAAATATTTTGGGCGCATAAACTTTTACAGCCATATACAGAATAACTCACCAGAATTTCAACACATTCGAATCAATGGCTTTCATAGAGGACAAACATACGAATATTCTTTTTTCTTTATTTATAAGATTAATATAAATTATCTTCCGCTGTCCCGATTAAGTGTATAAAAAGCGTTTGAATCTATCTTCTCAAATCTCAATCCTAGAGACTAGGTACTATTACGTTTAGACTATTTTTATAATTATAAATATATTATTTTCAGCGATGTTGGTTGACATCGCGGTGTTTTAAAAACAGCTTAAAAATTATATTAAATAACTTTTATGTGCCAGTTGAATTTTAAGTGTAGCGAAGCGCAAATACAGCAAGTAAAGACTTTGGCACCGCGCAACGTGGCTTGGCAGAGTTACACGGTTTCTAGACTAGATTTAGTCACTGAGAAAATATTTCTAAAGTTTTCAGAACATATTATATTCGCTTCAGAAGTTAGAAAAATGAAATAGACTATAACTTTGATTATTACTATCTTAACGTACATTGCGACGTTTGTATTGGTTTTATGGAGCAAAAAATGTGACGATACAACGGCGTACGGCATGTAATTCAGCATTAGATACTCCCTAGCTTTTTTTTCTTTAAACCGTATGTTCTGCAGCCAATTTGCACACGCATATTTTCAATTAGTTTTCACCTCAATTTTCCTTTTATACGAAGCCACCTACTGTGTGATTATAAGCATCAATAAATTGAAAAATAAATCACTGTAAGATAGTTCCATTATATTATTTATTACCTTTATGACGTGAGCCGCAGATAAAAAGATAAAAATCAAGGTGTTTTTTTTAATCAGCAACCACTATGGAAGACAGGACCTTCAGGACGAGGAGTTTAAATTTCTAAAAGTTATTGTGTTTTTGGGTGAATGATATCTTTAAAAAGAGGGTTACGTGTATGTATGTAGGCTCGATCCTATGTTCCCTCGTAACCACTTAACAGCTTAACCAATTTTGATATTTCATATAGCATGAGATTCGTCTTGATAACGCAAATGTCACTGAGTATATGAATATTATTAAAATCAAAATGGTGGATTCCAGGTACCAATTTGTATGTTGAAGGATTTTTTTCTCTTGGCTTCACTAATGTTTCGCTAATGAGCCTCCTCCCATGACAAAGTGAACACACATCGGGAGGGATTATCTGTCTAAGTAACTTGCACAAACTGCCATTCGTTGACCAAAATAATAATAATATAACAATACCTAAATCCGTCCTTAAATTTCTAAATAAATGCTTTAGTTTTTTTAAACTCAAAAACAAACACATTAATCCAGAAATTTATATTAAATATAGATAATCATCAAGGCTAGCATAGTAAAAGAACTTTTTGGTTACAGAAATTTCTTTTTCAAAAATAATAAAAATCTCAATGTCACATTATTTTCTTTGTGCAATCCGAAACCTAAATAAGACTAAGAGGTCAATGAACCAATTACAGGTTATTCTCAAAAATGGTTAGCATTATAGACAGAGACGTAATAAGATAATGATTACAATTATTTACAACTCAATTTATAAATTTAAGTAGGTATAGTTAGTTTAGTTAGTTACATCATATTTTATTTAAATTTTATCCGTTTACCAAATTAAATTCTGTAGAGGCCTAAGACATGAAAATCGGTGAGCTGATTTCGAACATTGTAAAATTTAACTGATAATATTATACCCTCGCTACGGTCGGGTTCTTCCCTAGGATGGGCCACCCTTGTCACTTAGGAGTATAAAAAATAGTTTACGTCCTATTCTCAAATGTACTGAATATACACACAAAATTTCATAAGAATCGGTCAAGCCGTTTCGGAGGAGTTTTTTTACAAACACTGTGACACGAGAATTTTATATATTAGATTATAACGCTTAAGTATTATAAAGATTAAAATTTGAATACTTAGATTGATAGAAGATTCATTTGAATATTATACAGTCATGTACAGGGTGCGGTTAACCAATACACTTCATCGTCAGTTAATATATTGAGAATGATAATTATTGTAATGTATTATATTATAAGTTTTTTTAAATTTAATATTGAATTACCAAACAAAAATTTTCACTTTAGGAACTACTTTGGTGGGAATATGTCGTCATAGCACTTAGTATGTTTATCGTATGCATCTTTCTGAACTATTTACTGAAAGTAATCAATGGTAACTGTGTGTCTTTTTTATTTTTTTAACAAGTTTATTTATATGTATTTACTTATTAAATATTTATAATGTATTTTGTAGAAGCGCGAATAGAACATAGATTCCAACAAAAATCTTCAACAAATCAGTCCATACAAACGAAGGAACCATTTGTACTTAATTATGTCTCAAATACACCGGGAATATCATTTGTTTATAACAAAGAAGAAAATCTTAAAAGTAAAGAATTAGAGGAAAGTTCAAGTAAAGACTTGTTTAAGCAAAATGCAAAAACTACTGTTTTCAGTGCTCTCTTTAGTGAAAAAAATATTCAGATTAGTTAAAATGTTCAAAATAGTAGAACTCAAAGTTCGATAGAAAACAAATAAGAAGATTGGATTCAAGGTTTAATATTCAATAACTTTGTAAACAGTTACAATCTAAGTATAAATACATAACGAAATTTTATTTATTATATTTCATTTGTTTTATTCATTAACTGTAGACTTATTTTCTATTCACCTTGAATGAGTTGAGGTGAATAAAGTTAATGTTTGTAATTTTATTACAAAGTAGGCAGTATGATATTTGACTTCTGCCTATGTTATTGGATTGAACTGTCAAACTGTCAAACCTAATGTCATCAAAATGTCAATTATCAATATTTGTTAAAACTTAAAAGCCGCGTCGTGCGTGTTTATTATTTAAATTTTATAGTATAAATTGTATGAAATATTATTATTAATGTAGGGTATTTTATATTAGGCATCTTAACATATTATAGTGATATCATATGCAGGAAGGGTAGTTTTGTATGATATTATAAGAAATATTAAAAATGACTTCTATTATAAAATTACATTGCCTTTCCGGCGCTGGAGATGAATCTCCGCCGTGCTATGTATTGCAAGTGGATGAATTTAAGTTCCTTTTAGATTGTGGATGGGACGAAAAGTTCGATATGGACTTTATAAAGGAATTGAAAAGGTATTAGGTTATGTTGTCAGGAAGAAAACTAATTCAAGTTTAAATTTCTAACTCAACATATTCATGAAACTTTGCACATTTTATCAAAAGTAATATAAAATAGAAAATTTTGCTTTCAGACATGTAAATACTATAGATGCAGTACTTCTATCACATTCAGATCCATTACACCTCGGTGCATTACCCTATGCTGTTGGACAGCTTGGACTTAATTGCCCAATATATGCGACTTTACCAGTCTACAAAATGGGACAAATGTTCATGTATGATCTATATCAGTCTTATAAGAATGTGTCGGAATTTGATTTATTTACATTGGATGATGTAGATGCGGCATTTGATAGAATTACTCAGTTAAAATATAATCAAAGTATTGACATGAAAGGTTAGTATTAATAGTTTGAGGCATCACTGTAGATATATTTATTAAAACTTATTAAAGAATTCTATACAACTTAGTGATAATAATAAATTAAAGTACCAAGTCTACACTCTATTCAATAAAAGCTTATAAAAATGCAATCTCCCTATCACAGGAAAAAAAAATAGAAAGTACCAAAATAGTCAATTTTATAAATCATAATACCAAACGAAGAAAGTTCCATTAAAATCGGTTTCGTAATTCTGCAGAATGTAAACAAACACATAAACAATTCAAATAGAAATGCAGGCAAACCTTTTTTCAACTATTTTCAGGTAAAGGATTAGGACTTCGGATAACACCTTTACCTGCTGGTCATTTACTTGGAGGCACAGTATGGCGTATCGCTGCCCCTGGTGAAGAAGACATTGTATATGCACCAGACTTCAATCATAAAAAAGAAAGACATCTTAACGGGTGTGAAATAGATAGAATTATGCGTCCATCATTATTACTACTCGGGGCTATGAACGCTGATTATGTACAACAAAGGAGACGACTGAGAGATGAAAAGCTAATGAGTAAGTTAATCATTCAATTTATATCAGTTCTAACAGGCAAAAGTGTAAAAACCTGTTTTAAAAATTGCAAATTTATAAATGTACTCAGTTTTTATTATGTATACTTTGTATATCCTACATTTTACTTCAGACACAGAAAGAGCTAACAAATAATTATATTTAGATCTATTTACAGCCCACTTTTGTTTTTTTTAATACTTAACCTGCAGTATGGTAAGATGTGTAAGAAATAAATTTCTTTAAACTGAAATACAATATATGCAAACTCTTCCACAGCAACTATACTGGGTACTCTTCGCGGTGGTGGGTCAGTACTGGTGTGCACAGACACAGCGGGCCGAGTGTTAGAGCTGGCCCACATGTTAGATCAGCTGTGGAGGAATAAGGACTCCGGACTGGTTGCATACTCCTTATTATTGTTGTCCAATGTCAGCTATAATGTCGTTGAATTTGCCAAGTCACAGGTAATTTAATTTTCATTTATATTTATTATTCAAATTCTGTCCAGTGGTTTTTTCGAGATGCGTTCCCATACAGACAGACAGACAGAAAGACAAAAATTCTAGAAACTATAGATTCTGCCTCTTTCTTTATTTTAATAAGATTTTCCAAAAAATATTTAATGTACAGATTAGACTTAGAATTTTATTATATGTATAGATGTACCTTTCTTATTACATTTATAACCAATAAACATAGTATAATATTGTACAATTGTTCGTTTCTTTTTCGCTTTCTTGTTTATTTAATTATTAAGAATAACATGTATGACTCGCACAAACATTCGTGCTACACATATAGATTATTTTATCTGTCTTAAACAAAGATGTTTCTTGTTTCAAGCGTGTTTGTGTATGTATATGCTTGTGATATTATGTACTTATTTTTTTTTAATAATTAAGCCTTAAACATAGTCTCTTTTAAATTACAGAAACCTAACTTTAAAGTTATTTTTCATTGGTGTAAATATTTACTTAAACATTCAATAATAATGTTTTTTTTTGTTTGGTATTAACAGATAGAATGGATGAGTGACAAATTAACCCGTGCGTTCGAAGGCGCCCGAAGTAACCCGTTCGCGCTACGACACTTACAGCTATGTCATTCGGTGATCGAGGTCACAAGGACCCCCGGACCTAAAGTGGTGCTAGCCTCCTTCCCAGACTTAGAAACGGGTTTTGCGAGAGACCTATTTCTTCTATGGGCTTCTAACTCACAGAATTCCATAGTTTTAACTGCGAGGTAAATTGTTAAATTTGTAAATATATACTATGTAGTTAGTACTTTTAACTATTTTAATAATAAAGATAATAAGTATGTATTCAGCTTTTTAACGTCCCACTGCTGGGCACGGACCTCCCTTCATTATGAGGGGGATCAGGCCATAGTCCACCATGCTGGCCGAGTGCGGGCAGACTGAGCATGTCTTTTGAAAACTTGCTAGGATATCTCAGACATGCAAGTTTCCTCACGATGTTTTCCTTCACTATAAGATGTAAGACAAGTGGTAATCATGTTGGAAATGATTCGCACATGAAAATATCAGAGGTTCATGACCCCAGATTTGAACACCCTTCACTCTGTTACTATCTAAAATAAGATTATAATATTATTATATTTTTTTACTCGTAAGACCTAATTCTTGTAGGTTAATTTGTTAAATAATTACAGCTATACCAATAAAAAAATTCACCTAAGAGGTCACAGGTTCAATTCCGACAAACTGCAAAATATGGAATAATATTTTTTACAGGACATCCCCCGGTACTTTAGCAAGAGACCTAATAGAGAAGGGCGGGGACCGAACAATAGAGCTAACTGTACGGAAACGTGTACGACTCGAAGGCGCTGAGTTAGAGGAGTTCATGCAACAGCAACGGATAAAAGTCAACAACTCTATCAAGTGAGTCTTAAAATTGTTCTTTTAAATAAAAAAATACAAAAGTATTTATTATCTTACAAGCGATTTTTTGGGCGGAACCGTAATTGTTTGTGTAAAATAAAAGTAGCTTAAGTTACTCCTTATAATATCAGCTATTTGCCAGTGAAAGTCCCGTTAAAATCGATCCAGCCGTTTCGAAAATTCGAAACAAATATTCAGACAAAAAGTTTTTCTTATAAGTACCATACTTAATTTTTTATGTTTTTAGGAAGAAGCAGTTATTTTGACATTACAAACAGACACTTCAATTTTATTTGTTTGTGTAGATTAAGAATTGCTCGTACGTGTTTGACACTTGCTGTATATGAGTAATATAATGCATAATACTTTCTTAGATTTACGCGAATATTTGACATCTTAAAGATTACATTATAATATAGTGCAAGAAAGAAATAAACAACTTTTTAATCGAATTTAAGTCGATTTCAGTGTAATTATTGAGTTTGTGATTTCTTCTTTAAAATATGGCAACATTTTTGAGGTATAATCTATTCATTAAAAAAGAAAACACCTGGAATACAAATTATTAAATAAAACTCAAATTATCAGACCTCGACCAAAAAACCACAGATAAAAATTAACATCTAAATGCGTATAGAACGCTTTATCATAAAATTCGGATATATCACAAATATTATTCCCGCCCAGAGAAGAGGCAGGTGGACTATCATCAGACTCGGAGTCGGACGGTGAGCTGGAGATGTGGGTGGTGACGGGCCGCCACGACATCCCGGTGCGCAGCGACGCGCGCCCCGCCGGCTGCTTCAAGACCAACAAGCGCCACCACGCCATGTACCCCTGCCACGAGGAGCGCGCGCGCGCCGACGACTACGGGGAGGTCATACGGGTGAGCTCCTACTGTTCTATATATGTATTCAGTCCTTGTCAACGTCCCACTGCTGGGCACGCCTCCCTTCAGTACGATGATTTTTTTATTTGTTCTTTTCATTTTCAAATTAATTAACAGGGAGGTGCCTTTCTAAGATCTCGGGCTGGTTAATGATTGTATCGATCAAAAAAGTACTATATATTATATATATATATATTAGCGATAAAAAATGTCCTCACCGAATGAGTGCTCATTTGAACATTTGAGCGCGCTTTTAATTATATATTTTTTTATGAAAATAACTTTAAACATTGCATTTAAGGTTCAATTTACATTGTTGTATATATGTATATTTAAACTAGAATAATTACCTAAACACAATAATTAGTGACAGTTTTAAGAGCGCTTTTACATGGGATTATGTGTCTAGCACTTTTTTGATCGATGGTCAAAAGTCAACCAAACGATCGAAACATAATTAAAATATTCACTTGACAGCCAGAAGACTACCGGCTGGCGGAGATAGTGGACGCGGAGGGCGAGATACGGGACGTGCCGCCCGCGCCGCCGCAGAAGCCCGAGCCTGAAGGTAGTACGTTCATCTTCTTCTCATATATAAAATTCTCGTGTCACAGTGTTTGTAAAAAAACTCCTCCGAAACGGCTTGACCGATTCTTATGAAATTTTGTGTGTATATTCAGTAAGTCTTAGAATAGGACGTAAACTTTTTTTCATACCCCTTAGGGCCTAAGTGATAAGGGTGGTCCACCCCAAAATAAAAATTAAATTTAGGACAAAATTTTTCATTTTTTTTATGACTCGACATAAAATAATATAAACCTAATACATATAAACCTAAATTTTCACTAGGGACGAACCCGAGCGGAGCGAAGGTGAGTCGCTAGTATATTTATAATTTACTAGCGGCTTACTCTGGCTTCGCTCGGGTTCGCCTCTAGGAAAACAAGAACAAGCCTATCCCACGGGAACCATACATTTTATAATCTATCTCTGTGCCAAATTTTATTCAGATCCGTTCAGTCGTTCTGGCGTGAAAGAGTAACAAACATCCATACATACTCACAATTTTTTACAATAATTTATAATATTAAATAATACGGACTAATGGATTACTTAGGTCTTAGATGAGCTTTTCTATAAATATGCTACTAGCAGAACCCGCGGCTTTGCTCGCACTAAAACTAAAAAGGTTAGGTTTCATACAAACTTTTCCCCTATTTTACCCCCTCATAGGATCAATTTCGAAAAATGCTAAAACAAAAATTTATTTAATTGTATTGAAGAGCGACCAAGTTTCAAGTAATTCTGATGATTCATATTTTTTTGGATAGTATTATACTTAACTCTCACCGGTCGTGTCGAGTGGTTGTCCCACCGGAGTATGAGAGTGACAGGAATAGAGAGTGCACTTGTGTCTGCGCGTACACGCGCTGCACTGTAATATCTCCTGCGCAGATGCCTAGTCTTAATGAGATTGGCCGCCGTGGCTGTAATCGATCGGTAGGACATTATTATCCAAACACCTTACATATATATTACATAAATTAAAAGAACAAATAACAAGCAAAGCAAAAACACTTCTATTACAGAAGAGATTACAGAGATCCCAAGCAAATGTATAACATCAGTACGCCAAGTGCAGATACGTGCTAACATACAGTACATAGAGTTAGAGGGGCGCTGCGACGGCGAATCCTTGCTGCGGGTGGTGGCGCACGCCAAGCCCAGGGCCATCGTAGGCCTTCGGGCCGGCACCGGAGCCCTGAATACTTTGAGGTAAGGAAATAGGTAGCTTATGGTTCGTATATACGGCTATACTATAACCTAACCTATAATTTGGTCATAGTTGGTAAATTCTATTTCATACTTAGGCATTACATTTCCAAAAAATTAAAATTTTCCAAAAACAACGCTGTCTGTATATAATATTATTTAAATTGTCAAATATTGTTGTGAATACGCAACGAGAGTCCAAAAGACAGGGTCAAATACATATCTATACATATAAATAAAATTGAAGTGTATGTCTATGATTTTGACATAACTACGAGTATGTACATAGTTATTTATGTGATACAGGTACCTAAACAAGGCTTTTTAAATATTTTGTCTGTCTTTCTAGTTGATCCGGAGTAATCTTTGGAAGGGCTTAACCGATTGTAATGGGATTTTCACTTAAAGGTAGAGAAGATTGTAGGGTTACAAATAGGATATGTTTTATTCCGGAAATGATTTGGGTTCCAACGCTAAAATCAAAAACTCTTAAAAATTACGCAAAATAAACTAAAAATAAAATAAACATATTAAATGCTAATTTACTTACGTTGGTATCGATATAAAGGCGTGGTTGGCGCTTTAAAAAGTTATAGTGTGCATATATCCTTAATAGAAGCATGGACAAACGTGCTATCACGTGTGTAACCAACCGTTTTAATAATTATAATATTACTCGTTTTCAGCAAACATTGTGAAAGCGAAGGTATAGAAAAAATATTCATGCCGAAACGAGGCGACACGGTGGACGCCACCACGGAGTCGCATATATACCAGGTAAATATATGTATTCCGACCTTTTTAAGTGCCACTGCTGGACACGGGCCTTCCTTCAGTACGAGGGGATCAGGGGTCACCACGCTGACTAAGTGCGGGACTGCACATGTCTTTTAAAAACTTGCTAGGTTCTCTCAGACATGCAGGTTTCCTCACGATGTTTTCCCTCACCGTAAGACAATCATGAGTTGATCATGTTGGAAATGATTCGCACATGGAAATCTGATATTTTGCGCGAGACCCGGGATTGAATCCGCTTCACTCGGGTTATTTATTATTATTACTAGCGACTCACCCTCGCTTCGCTCGGGTTCGTCCCTAGGTACATAATTTTTTTTTGAGTGGACCCTAATTCTTGTACTGAAATAAAAGTAGCCTAAGTTACTCTTTATAACATTAACTACCTGCCAGTCCCGTCAAAATCGTCCCAGCTGTTTCAGAGATTATCCGGAACAAACAGACAGACAGACAAAAATTAAAAAAAAAGTGTTTTTCTTATAAGTACCGTATATAATTCCATAACATGCATTTAGTAAAATTTATTTTGATATTACAAACAGACACTTCTATTTTATTTATCTGTATAGATTATTTTGATTGACTGTATGTGCGTGTGTGTGTGCAGGTGAAGCTGACGGACGGGCTGGTGTCGGGGCTGGCGTGGCGCGCGGCCGGCGACGCCGAGCTGGCGTGGCTCAGCGCGCTGGTCACGGCGCCGCGCGCGCGCGAGCCCGCGCAGGAACATGGTCGGTCATGTTTTATATTACAACTACTTATTTATTTATTTCATAAGCACACTTACAATATACATATTTAACATTAACACACTAAATTATAAGAAAAGTAACACACTGATATCTATATCAACAACAAGTGTACATAACATTCACCAACAAATACATGTAAAACATTGAGAGGGAAAAAAGGGATTTTTTTTTACTAACTAGTGTAATGTGTGAAAAAAGTGAGACAACTCTTTGGCTCTTTATAGCAATCTTGGTCACGAGAGAGACCGAGGTGTTAGATGTCTCAAAGGTATTATATAGTTGTTACAGATAACCTACTCACAAAATAAACGTCGAAACACGAAAGGAAACGTCGAGAACCAAAAATCAAAATAAATCCGCGAATAAATCCGAAAAGATATTTTTATTTAAAATGTGAAATATTCGCGTAAATCTAAGAAAGTATTATGTGATTAGACTAATTCTATCGTCGTCCGCAACAGAGGAGACGGCGGACGAGGAGATGATGTCGCTGGAGGCGCCGGCGGGGGTGGAGGCGGGCGCGGGGGCGGCGCCGCACGCCGCGTCGTTCGTGAACGCGGTGCGGCTGTCGGAGCTGCGCGCGGCGCTGGCACGCGCCGGCCTCGCCGCCGAGTTCGTGGGCGGCGCGCTCGAGTGCGCCGACGGCACCGTCGCCGTGCGCCGGGTGAGTGCTGGGCTGGTTTGTTTGGTGTCCTTTGTGGTCTGGTGTTGGATTTGAGTGCTTACTTTCTTTTTAATAAAAAGATATTTCTAAGCAAAACATATTAACATGTTCAAGAGTGGCTTGTCTATGACAATGTGTAAAATAAAAATAGTATGAGTGTTATGCGTGATAAGCACTATAGTGATTAGGGGGTCATAAATTACGTCACATGACCTTGATGATATTTTGATTTAATTGACATGATTTGTATTAAAATTTACTATAACTAATATTTATATTTTGATTTGTTTTAAAAGAGCTACTGTTAGGTCTCTTATCGGTTCCTCAGTAGAACTGTCTTTTGAACCGGTGATCCTCATGAACTGACTACACTGACTCTTAATGAGTTGGCAATAAAAGTACTTCTAAAAACCTTATAGCATTTGTTTTTCTAATTAAATCTAAAAAAATATCATAGACAAATAATAATATTATTATATCAATTCTCACGCCAATAGCGCGCTGTTTTCCAAGTTTTATTTTTTACATATAACTATGTTATCTTTTTGCAGTTGGACAATGGACGCGTCGCTTTAGAGGGAGTGTATTCCGAAGAGTATTTCAAAGTGAGAGAGCTGCTGTACGATCAGTTCGCTATTGTATAATGAGTCTGATTTAAATATAACAAATAATTCAAGAATTATTTGTAATTGTTTTAATTTTATTTATTCTGATTATTATTCTTATCTAAAATGGTATATCGACTCAAAAGAAATTTAGAAGTGAATAAATTATTGATTCCCCTTACAAACTTCCATCCCACCTTATATCCCCTTAAGGGATAATTTCCGGGATAAAAATTAACCTTTGTCCTTTCCAGGGTTTCAAACTATCTCCATACCATAATCAATTTATTTATTTCAGAGGATTAAGCGTGACATACAGAGTTACTTTCACGTTTATAATATTAGTATGAATTAGTTCACCCACAGGGGTAGACTTCCAAAATCTCCATTGAGGTTTTTTCTATTTGTTTCATTAAAAATATAATCATGATTGTCCAATGGCATGTGGCCAAGATATCTTGTAATATGTAAATAACGTACATAGACCCATATTAATTACGTTTGAAGTTAATTTGAAGTCACCCAAATAAAACAATAACATATATTTTATAATTTATTTCACATTATCTCCGAGACCGGTCATATAATAACGTTGTAAACAAATAAAACATACATCCCATTCATTACAAATAAAGAGACAGCTGTAGGTGTCTACAAACTGCTATTACTATCAAAACGCCATTTTGTTAACATGTAAAACAAAATGGCGACTGCAATACATAATATAAAAAGAAATCATATACACAACCATTTTAACCATTAAAACGTCGCATCTAATGCAAAATAAGCTATAACCTAATTATTTTGATAGTAACAGCATTGAAAAATAAGAGAAATAGTGACTTAAATACTAATGTGGCACATCTCACGTTTGTACAACTATCACACCGTCGCTGCATCAGCGGTTACAACTAAACAACTAGAATATTCTTAACATAAGAATAACTACAACAGGACGCATTGAATAGTTCACTGGATATAAAATCTATTGCCCGTCTTCAACGAGGATAAACGTTTAAGGCCCGGTCCACACTATAATGCCCATCCCGGTTCGCTCTCGGTCCGATTTTGGTTTGGTAAAGTATTGTTATACAAGAAACAATGAGTGCATTCACACTATCAGTAAGAGTCACGTTCCAGTTGAATCACACTCCAGCAATGTTTCTTGTATAAAAAAACCTTTACTAGACTGATATCGGACCGAGAACGGACTGTGATCGGCACTAGCGTGGTTCGACCCTAAGTGTTTCACAGTACATATTTTACTTTCACGAGAAGAGCTTAGGCCCTTTTGATAATGTACGTGAGACACTTGCGTACCAGTTTTATAATCTGTCGGGATTATTTATACGTAATTTTTTTTTTCTTTAAAAACAAAAATAGTGAAATAAGCTATTTTTCTTTTTTATGCTTTTGTAGAACAAATTTCACGTTTTCGTGAAGTTCGAGTGAATTGCATATGTCTTATTATTAATTTTAAATCTCCAAAAGCGGTAATTTCGACAAATTATACAACTGATATAAATATTTTACAACGATCAGTAAAATCTGTGAATCATATAATTGACAATACATTCTAAAACAAATCTTTTAATGCTTATAAATTTACACAATATTTTTTCATCTTCACTTTTCTATAGGAAATAACACTTTTATTTTATAAATTAAAATGCCTTTTCCCTATTTTTTCTCTTATAAAAACCCGCACAATATTTTGTTACGCGCGCCTAGTTTAGTCGAAGACATAGAGCGTCTTCGTACAACCTCTGTGGTGCTCGTCTACGCAGGTGCCAGGCAGGCATGAAAACTATGACGACGAATATATTTAATTACTGATATTATATAACGATCCAGAGCCACTCCACACTATAGTGTCGATCACAGTCCGTTCTTGGTCTGATAAAGTATTTCTATACAAAGACCGTTGCTGGAACGTGATTCGACCGAAACGTGAGTCATACTGATGGTGTGAATGTCCTCGTTGTTTCTTGTATTATACCAGACTGATATCGGACCGACAACGGACTGTGATCGGCACTATAGTGTGGAGCGGCCCTAATACAGGAAAAGTGTTTCATTGTTTTACAATTTATTGTTGCTAGTGATATCTAAAACTACAGCTATATGAGAGACCAAAATGGATAAGGTTGATAATTAAATAAAGCTTCAACAATCACTTTTAAAAACAAAAACCAGATCGTTCATAGGTATTTACCGATCGCAATAAATTCTACTTATTGTATAATTTTATAAACGACTGAATGGTAACAGAATGAGGTATTCAACATCAATAATACTGTTCCACTTGCATTATCTTATATAACATTTTTATATATATATATATATATATATATATATATATATATATATATATATATATATATATATATATATATATATATATATATATATGTACTATTTCTTTAGTACGTCCTTCAATGCTGTTCTAAATTTGACAAAACTTTCATTTTCACATCTGTTGCATAATTTCAAACGAAGTTGAATCCATCCAAAAAAATATAATTATTATATCTGTATGATCTCATTACATTAAAAAAATGTCTGATGTAAATAAAATATACAGTTTTCGGATTTTCCTTTTACTTGTGCTATAAGACATTGCTTCTTGCCAAATTTCATGAGTCTAGGACAACGGGAAGTACCCTATAGGTTTTGTTTCCCTTGCGAGCGTCATTTAACTTGAAAATAGGCACGTCTCATTTACAATTTTTTTAAAATTAAGCAACAAATATTCAATATGTTTCAGGACATAATATAATTTGTTAGAAGTAGACTATCACTGTAAATATATATTCTATTCTTCACCGCACAGATACAACATACGAAAATATACTCTAAATGGTGATATTAAGAAAAATATATATAAGTGGAACAGCTATAAAAATACATTGTTAGATTCAGTATAAGATATATGTATGCATGTTTTATATTTCATTTGTACACTGGTCACCCACCAAGAAATCATCGAGCTATATTATAGTTTCGCCATGTGCGTCCGTCTGTCCGCAACTTACTCAGACTCTTAGTAAAAAAAACCTGTAATTTACCATGGATATGCATATTAGTAACGCCGATAAAGTGGTAAATTAAAATCTTGAAATTTTTTTTTTAAATATTTAAAATATGAACATTATGCGAATATAAAGTGAATTAAATCAGAAACAATCGTAACTTCTGAGACCTTCCGTAATGTTATTAATGCGAAATCGAATGGGACAATTTAAAGACGCTATAAACATGTCACTGGTATTTATAGTATCTCTCCTTGAAGATATTTTATTCGTACAAAAAAGCACTTGGTTTTTTTTCTAAGTATCATTACGCATCATTTGATATATAAAAACATAGATAGATTCTCACATTTCCTAACATACTCGTATATCTCTTCAAAAAGTGTCGTCGACATGTGACGTTAAATCAAACCAAAGAATAAAATTCAAAAATCGAAATTCTAATTGCCTAAACAATATCTAACTTAGGTACACCTTATAAAGACGAAAAGAGCGTTTTAATTTTGTTATACAAAAAGCAATGAACAAAGGAGATTTGAAAAAAGCGCACCATTACGATTTGTGCGCTTCTCTTTGAGTACACTTTCGTCTCAGCTAAGGGTGTATCTTGAGTTATTGTTTATCAAAACTATGCACGTTTGTATATATTAGATTAGACTAATATATAATAAAATCATATTGTACGAATGTATAACGTAAGTAATCGACCTATAGACATAGCGGAATAAATTCTTGGTAGATTTCTCTATAATATAGCCCTTATTCATAAACATTGCTTAATTTAATCGTTAATTTGTCTTTCTCAATTGGTTTAAAACGTGAAAAATACCTTAAATTAAGCAACGTATATGAACATGTTAGTATATAACTAGGGGCGTCGCTAATACATAACAGTGAATAAATTGTAAAACGTACTTTGTACGAAACTAACGTTAAAAACATATAGGATGCCGAAAACGGCGCATTACGCTTATAGTCGGGGAAACAATACCTTTATGTATATACAAAATTATTTAAAATTATTATTTACATAGTAATTAAATGCAATTATACTAAAAGTTACCAACTCACGAATTTTTAATAAGTTATTGACACTGAACTGATTGGAACGTGATATATTATTACTCAGCAAAAAATAACTATGTTGGGACATTAACACACTTGTGTTATGAATATCAGACAGTTTATACACTAAACATATATAACTTTAAATACATACATATTATAAACACGGGCATAACTGGAGTACAAACATTCGTGCATATCACACAAATTAATGCCTCCAGCGGGAATCGAACTCGCCACCGATGGCACAGCAAGTAGGGTCGCTACAAACTAAGCCAAACGTATCGTCAAAAAACATCTGCCATAATGTAGGACATACATTTAACCATAATAACTCAAAACACATGTTATTAAAAAAACAAACATTATTAGAAAATCCTAAATGAATACAGAATCAGTACAAACTTACTTTTATATGAATTTATTTTAACTTTAAATATTTTCTAGATTTTTTTTTTGTGTTGTTGGTAAATTTTGGCATAACTGGACCCAATTGTTATACAGCATTTACTTTTAGTATGAAAGGACAATCAATTTTACTATATATATATATATATATATATATATATATATATATATATATATATATATATATATATATATATATATATATATATAAAATTATAGATACTATAAAGAAACTGTTCTAGTCCAACCTTATAAGATCTCTGACAGATGGACAATAATGTACACCAATGATAACTTACGTAAATTTCATTTTGTAATTTATTATAATACATTATACACTATACATGTACATATATTAAAAATCGAAACAAAAAAAATGGTGTGATATATTTAATCGATACTTTTCTTTTGTATTACAATCGACATATTTGTACAAATTACAAACGTTATATTATTACACCGGATTCTTTCCTCGACCATATCATAATCTCGAAACGTCACAGTATCGTAAGAACTATATATATTTTTTAATATTATACAAAAATAGTAACAAATTTTGTACTACATTCGTCCATCGTTTTGTACATAATATACGGGGTACGTGTATCCACAAACAAACATCAGAATGGGGCGCACGACTCACGTGTACTGGTGTTAAAACATTAACAAAAATGGAAAGAAATGACGTCAGCATTCGCTATTGGTGTTTCTTTCTAAGATATCATTTGAACATTAAACATCGTATCGTGCCATGATAACCGTTTTTACATTTTTCCTGCTTATAAAGCTTCGAAAAAACTACGCTTTAAGGAATTGCTGTATTTCATTGTCAATATGTAATGGTGAAAAGTCACAAAAGATAAGTAGTTATTATCTTCATTGAAATACATATATGTGACGATATTTTATGTATATTTATATGGGGATAAATACATATGTGTATGTACATTTCTTTTTTATATTGATACAATTTATAGTACACATGATCTTACCGCAAAGCCAAAAATTAGATTTTTTTGAAATTAAAATGTAAAATAATCGTCACATAAAAATCGCATTTTTTACTAAAAAATGTACATTTTAAAATATTTCGATACTAATAATATTAAAAAAGTGTCGCATCACTATTGCAAAATATCAAAACGGCCATCATATTTATGAGACCATTTACGCCAAATTCACACTAGATAGTTAGCTATAGAATACCGAAGTGAAGTTCGTCCACGTCATGTACCCCATTACCAAGATCCACTTCACAGCCATCAAACAGACGAGTTCCGTCGAATCATAAATAATAATATGTACACTTGACGTGAGTACCGCTAAATGCAGCAAAAGTTCACAGTCGATTTGTTTATCGCACCACAAACCGCTGATATGTTGTGATGAGATCGGTTGCGGTCCGTTAATTTAAAATAAAAATTCAGTGTTGCCATATTCGTAACGATTTCTACTAAATTAGTAGAAAATAGTAAAAAACACATATAATTGAAAATTAATACATACATATATTCTGCATATATTGAAAATCTATTGTAATAATAATTTTATTATCTGACAACCTATTTCTATACCATAGGCTCCATTCCAATCACACGACCGCGACCAAAGCATGTACTGTACAAGTAACTGAGACAATCGTATTGTACGAAATCATTAGAGGCGGGTGCGAATCTACCAATTAATTTGTATTTACAATTGCTCATTAAAAACAAAATTAGACTCGACACTCGACAACTCCGCTATATAACAAATCTAACGTCGAAGTACAGACAAGCATTCCGAGTACTTCTCGCTTACATATTTTGTCAATAACCTCGAGACCTTTATATTCACAGTTCTCATCACAAAACAAATTAAGACACACACTCGCGACTCCTATATGGCAAACCTAACATCAAAGTTTACACAAGCATTCTCATTACTACCGAGTCCTATATCTCATTATTTATAACATCAGAGTCCTTACGAATGTTACTTATATCCCTCATAATGAATCACCTTAGTCTTGGAGTCTTGGAGGTATATCGTTTCTCAACGTGTACAACTTGGGAGTCCTCGCGAGTCCTTTATCCGAGTCCCGGCCGACGCCGCCGAAGGCCTATCGCAGGCAGGCCTCCAGCATCTCTACGAAGAGCTTGTTCATGTGCGCGCGGCGGTCGCGGTGCACGGCGGCCCAGAAGCGGCGCACGGCGACGTCGGCCAGCCGCAGCGCCGGCAGCACCAGCAGCAGCTGCTGCATCGCCGTCGTTGAGTTGTTGTACGGCCTAGATTGTGGAATGAGATATTGACAAATTATTGAAGTAAAACTTCTTTAGGCACGCTCGACTTGAGGGGTAAGCTGGTGAGTGCATTATGAAAAAATGTACGTACGTTTGTAACCATGGTAACTGTTGTTATTGTCTGACAAATGGTATATAATATTATATTCTTTCCTTAAATAATATTCTATAAATATATGATTGTAATATGTCTAATATGCGTTATTTTTAGTATCTCACCTATTATAATTTAAAACATAAATTAAATTTCATAAAGAGTACCGATAACCTACAGAAGTTTAACTTCTTGCGCGTGTGCACATTCATACACGCACTCTTTAATTTTTTTATTGCTATAAAACACTTTATTATGTGTAATTTGAAAATATAGACGGATGTAATCTATATCCTTACGTTACTATAATATTATAAATGTCAAATTGTTTGTTTATGTGTGTGTTTTTTTTCACGTCGATATAGAGTGATAGATAATATTTTTTGTGTGTGGAGATAGTGAGAGGGCTAGAGAGTGATATAATTTTTTTAACATAAAAACTCATCATGCCTCTGTATACAATATATAATATATAGTCTATCTCTTCCATACTAATCGTTAAAACACACCCAGGGACCAATCATTAGTATATGTGTGTGTGTGTGTGTGTGCGTACCTGAGCGCGCTGACGGCGTCGTTGAGCGCCTGCAGTATGGCGTCGCGGAAACGCTTGAGCGCGCACTGCTCGTCGATGCGCGCCTCCGAGTTGGCGAGCGCCAGCGCCTTCAGCAGGTAGCACTCCTCGCGCTGCGCGCCGGCGCGCTCCAGCCGCCGCGACACGCCCGAGATCTGCTCGCACGCGCCCCGGCGGGCGATATTATCATCAACACTTATTAAGTTATTAAAAGCAGTGGTAGTCCAGTGGCAACGCGCTCGCTCGGGACACCGAGTCAAGCGAGTTCGAATCCCGGGTCTCGCAACTCTGATATTTTCATGTGCGAATCATTTCTAACATGATTACCACCTGCCTTACGGTGAAGGAAAACATCGTGAGGAAACCTGCATGTCTGCGAGAAACTAACAAGTTTTCAAAAAACTTATAAAACGAAACCTTATGTAAATACAAAATTAGTAGCAACAAGTACCTGTACGAACAAGTCGTGCGCGCCCACCTCACGCGCCTGCTGCTCGTCCAGCGCCAGGTCGGCAGCGAAGCGCAGGCGCGGCGCGCCCGCCGCCATCGACCGGTACGCCACCATCAGGCTCAGCATCTCCGCCCACGTGCTCTGCAAGAGCCGCATCTGTGGGGTGGTCGAGCGCGAGTCGAGTCACGCACGGTATGGGATTTAGGTAATTATTCTAGTTGAAATAAATATACATACAACGATGTAAATTAAACCTTAAACGCAATACTTATAGTTGTATTCACAAAAAAAATAAAAGCACGCTTAAAAAATTAAATCAAATGTTCAAATGAGCGCTCATTCGATGAGGACATTTTTTAACGCTGGTTGTGGATCTAATACTTTTTTGATCGATGAGTATATACGATAATTGTAGATATACTGAATACTAATCATTATTTTAAATAGGTATCTATTTGAATGATATATATATATATATATATATATATATATATATATATATATATATATATATTATTTATAATAATAGTTAGGAAATTAAAATCTCTCATTTTTGAACTCCTAAATAAAACTCCAAAAAGATGAATTTTTTCACAGATTTATACCAATGGGATGGGAGATTTTCCCTTGACCATAATTACTGTAAGGCATTCGAAACGTCGGGAAACAAGAATTAAAATAAATCCACAAAAAAATCGCGTAATTTAAAATTATGATACGTAAACTGACCTGATCATTCAATGCCAGATCCGTGAAGCCAGGTATCTGCTTGGCCCAGCCGATAATGGCGACCAGCTCCCTGTCGTATATGTCCGCGAGGAGGGACAGCGTGCGCGCCGTTGGGTCCGTCACGCCCGGGGGCGGCGCCCCGCACGTGAGCAGCTCCGGCTCGTATGATGTTAACGCTTCTAGCACCTGACGTGAAAATTGTGGAAATATACGTGATATTGTTCTGAAATATACATAGATGTACAAAAATTATAAAAAACACGAGCGTCTTGAAAGTGTCTTCAAAAAGAAGTGCACAATTCGAAATTGAATTACGCTTTTTTAAATCTATTTTGTTCATTGCTTTTCGGATGAAAAAACTAAAACACACATTGCTTCGTTTTTTAATTTTTTTATTCGTTGGCTTGAATTAACGTCACATATCTACTCCACTTTTTAAAGAGATGCTTGTTAGGAAATGTATAGATGCACATTTGCTTAATAAATATTCCTATATTAATTAAATAACATCTACCTACATTATATTTTTCTTAAGTTCTGGAGGTGTCCAAGTAAATTTCTAAGAAATTAATAAAAATTCTAAGAAATCTATTGTATAAAATTCTAAGAATAAATTGATGGAATGCTGTTTAATAATTGAGTTGTAAAATATCAATATTTTTATTTATTTTATATGTTTCTGCATTTTAAAGTAACAACAACAAACAGATTTTAACATATTTTAAATTTAGTTTTTCTATAACTTCTATAGACTAAAAAGAAATAGACGATTTTCACCTATCTGCCTTATATTGACAAATTAACAAACACTATGACTTGAACATATTAATTAGTTTTTTACACGCTTTTATTTAGCTTCCCTTTGCAAGTTCAACTAAATATGTAAAGTCGATTTTTAACTACTTTTAATAGGGAATATGCGTAATTTTTTTAAATTATATAATTGTAAAAAATCTAACTCCAAAAAATTAAAATTTAGTATAAAAAAATTAAAATTATCATACCGATACGGATACTTTAAAAGCCCGCCATTTCGCGCGCTTGGCGTGACGTCACAATATGATATACACAAAAAAATGACGATTTTGTAGCAAACGAAATCGCTAATAGCTTTTGTGATATACTCTGACGTCATATTCAGTCTGACCAATAGCGTGTGTTTCAACTAGTTTGAATTTCCCACCTATATTTGCACTTTTTAATATTTATTTTCTTAATCAAAAAGTAATTACATTAAAAATATTGATATAGGCTTAATTCAAAAGCAATAAAGATAATAATAAAAAACACCTTTATTTAAATCCTGCGCATATTCCCTATTGTTGAAGTGTTTTGAAATAACAAGATGAGAACTCCTGACTATAACAAGTTATAATAAAAAATATACATATATACGTGTGTTTTAATATCAAGATTATCGAGCTGATTTGTTAGGAGGATGGCGGAACTACCAAAAAATCCTTGAGATTATTTACACGAGTCCCATAGAGTTAGTTGAAAGAGGTTTGTTTTAGTTTTTTAAGTGACTTCAAAAAGGAAGTTCTCAATTCGACTGTATATTTTAATGTATATCTCCGCCAATTGGAAATCGATTTGTAAAATACTAATTAATAGTTTATATATCTATACGTAAAAACAAATCCCATAAAATCTTAAAAAAATGAAAATTATGGAATATAAATTTAAGATTTAAGGGAACTTAAAAAAAAAAGTAAACGATTTTGTTAAACTATAATTCTTATAGATTATATATTTATATAGCAATAAATCTAACCGGCCCAAAATAATGATAGACAAATAAAATTAGCACACGCTATTTAACCAATCTAAATTGGCCTTGTAACCTATATCCGGCCTTTATAATATGAGCGCTGTCCCTAACCTAGTACAATCTGTGGCTCGCTAAATTAGACCTTGAAAGTAGTACGAACGTAAACTTAATCTAAACATCCATATATGTACATATAATAAAATAGTAGCAAAGAGAAATTTGTACATGAAATATTTTGTACAACTAGTTTTTACCCGACTGCCGTGAAGCTCAAAGGAGGGTTCAATTATTTTTGCCCGTTTGGTTGAATATATATATATGTGCATTTCACGCAAAAAGTACTAAGCGGAATTTAACATAATTTTCTGCAGTGATAACTTATTACTCGAGTCAAATGGATACGTTTTACTATAGGAAATCTTTCGTTCCCCCAGGAAAACACAATAACTGGTTCTATCGAGTCGTCCTTAGAAATGCAGATGGCGAACGCTAGCTAAACCTTAAGAGATACAACAAAATAATGAACTAGAAAATTGTTGGTCTTAAAAAAGGTTAGGTAAATCGCTAGTGTTAAAATAAAAACAGAGTTTATAATTAAATGCTTATCCTTCAGTTAATGCTTAATTATTTTTATATTTTAGTATATAAGTTCTTCTGACTGATTTCGACCACGGCGGCCAATTTCACTGAAACTGGTCAACTGTACAGGAGATATTATAGTGCAGCGCGTGTGCGCGCAGACACAACGTGCACTCTCTATTCCTGTCACTCTCATACTCCGGAGGACGACGCGAGACACTCGCGGTGAGTGTCGGCGCAGGACCGATGCGATACGTGAGAGCCGAGGCACGGGGGTGAAGCACCGCCGACTTCCTAACTCCGGGCTATTACTGAGGCTTACTATACAGAAAGACTTAACCTAAACTTGGCCCGACCCGAGTGTCGAACCCAGGACCTCCGGATGTGCAGCCGTACATGCTAGCCACTACACCACCGAGGTAGTCTACTACATAATTGCTATAAACTAATAAAATAACAAATTTTATATTACCAATATAAAAATAACATGTTACAGAGATTGAACGATCAGTTTGACGATCATGTATCGTATTTCCTAGTCTGCTCTAATTGTGTAATGAAGATATTATACGGCTCAGTACTTTCCGTCCATTTTGTCGACGTAGATTAATTAAATCATGTAAGCACAGACTGAAACATTATATGTGAAAGTGTGTCGCCGAATTGCTAATTCGTTAATTCGTTGCTAGTTCATCAATATAATGTGACAAGAACGTATATAAAGAAAAAAAAAAGTATTTTATAACGGAAAATGTTTGTAATAGATAGTAAAAAAAATTGGAAACTGTTGTAGTTTTTTTTTTTAATATGGACATATTACTTCTTAGTTCATCATCAACGTGACATCGTTTGAAATATATTAAAACCCGAAGATCTAATCGATTTTATTTAGATATATTTGACGAGTATTTTATACTTTACATTGTGTCTCATATTAAATTTCTCAATAAAGAAAACAGACAGAACAAGAAATAAATTGTTATCCATACAATTATTAATTTAAATATACCTACAACCAACAGACAACCACTTCTTTGAAAAATCATAAAATCAATACAAAATCGATTCACTAAAAGATATCATAGAACATACATACAAACTCATAATATCATTGCATTAAAAATATACATAAACTCTAACTCATAATACATAATCTATACAGATAAGTCTCTGTTTGTAATGTCTTGTAAAAATAACAGCGTTTTACTAAATGCATATGAAATTATATACGGTATAATTAATAATAATAATGTTTGTCTGTCTGTTTGTTCCGGATAATCTCTGAAACGACTGAACTGATTTTGACGGGACTTTCACTGGAAGATAGCTGATGTTATAGGGAGTAACTTAGGCTACTTTTATGTTAGAAAAACAATTAGGGTTTCGCTCAACGAAATTAAAACGTACCTAGGGACGAACCCTAACGAAGCGAGGGTGAGTCGCTAGTCAACCACTTTAATCAATCACAACAAAATCGATTCAACGAATAAACATCGATACTCACTTTGATGTCATCGAGTTGTGGCCTCGGTGTGTTTGTTGGCTGTTGGTCGGGGGCCCGCCTGTACTTCTGCCGGCCCCCCCTCACGCGGTCTAGGCGCACGCCCTCCCGCAGCATCCCCGTCCTGAGACACTTGCGGAAGCGACACGCTTGGCACGCCTTCCGTCTCCGCTTGTTGATTTCGCACTCGTTTGACGCTGGACATGTGTATTCTATGTTCCCCTGCAACGTTGTTTGGTTGTTTGTGTATAATACTATCTACGTGTACAATTAATAAGTTCAATTATTATGTAAAATGTTAACTTTGTTGTGATTTACTTATTGTAATATTACACTATAATATAATAACTATTATATATCAGTTATAATTATTATAGCACAAGAAGCATTTTCAAAAAACGATACGTACGATAACGAACGTAAAATACTACTTTAATGACTAAATTTTGAACAAAAAAAAATTATAAACTTTGTTTTTGATACCTCTCTTATTGCATACCAAAATATATAGCCAATAGAGAGTATTATAAAAAACATACAAATTCAATTTTGTTACTATTTCTTTAATAAGCTATTATTATACTGTTCTTATTAGAAAGGGAGAACTATTAAGTGTTAATGGCTTACATTCAAATTCGTCTGAAAGAAAGCAACTAGCGATAAATCGCTATTTAAAATATTAATTATAAATAATTACTATTCTTTATTGCACTTATATGTAAAATACAGAGAGTGACAAACAATAAAATTAGTTAGCAAAGGTGGACTTATCTCTAGAAGAGATCTCTTCCAGTCAACCTAAGTGAGTTAGAGAGATAGTATTAAAAAGCAGCATTATAATACCAACACGACAAACAAATCTCAGAGGGCTGTTGAACAGGCCATAAAACATCTAGATTCTCTTAGACATGTAAATTTCCTCACGATGTTTTCCTTCACCGTAAGAGAAGTATAATCATGTTAAAAATGATTCGCCCAAGTCAGAATTGAAAGACCCAGGATTTGAATCCGTTTCATTTGGTTTCCCATGCGAGCGTTACCACTAGCAAACCACTGCCTTGATACTAATAAACAATAGCCCCCGAATTCGTTGGAAGCCACCACATCAGTTACATAATAAAGTTACCAACCTGTATAGTTCTTTTAAAAAACGCCTTGCACGCTTCACAGCTGGCAACACCGTAATGAAATCCCGAGGCCACATCCCCGCAAACTAAACACAATCTTCTTGGCGTGTCGTCATCCCTTGCACCGCTCGCGGCCGCCGCCGTGGTGGAGGAACAGTGTTGTTGTTCTGGACTTGCATTACCTACTAAGCCCCCGTCTCCAGGAGACACGCAGAACCTAACCTCCTCTTTAGGCTCTAGTTCAAGCTGGAAATGTACAACGAAACAGCTATCAATTAATATAGAGGAATATCATAATATACACTTAAATTATAAATGCAAAAGTCCGTGTGTTTGTTGCTTAATAAATTTAGGTAAATGGATATATGTACCTATATATAAGCTAGCTTTATGTCGACGTACCGAACTTTTGACGTACGTACTTCAATAAAAAGCTTACTTGCCAACTACATATTTTATTTTTATACAGGTAGCTATGTGGATCTTATGGTCTAGAAAAACCAGTACTACCAACTAATCCCTGCCCCGTCTTAATGGGGCGTCGCAGGATCGCTTACGCACTGAACCACGACGCTCCGACGGCAGGACTGCCCAAACAGGCCATAACAACCATGGGGTTGCTCCAACGTCCACTCTACCGTCAGAGAAGTACCAGGATCTTTGCATTGTGGACTGAAATTTTTTAGTCAACCCATTTGCAATATATTTATTACATATTTAATTTAATATAAAACACTTTTCATCCATTAACTAACTCGGTGAAGGTCGTTTTATACTGGGATCGTATACTAATATGTATATGTATACATAACTTTAATTAGAATTAAAACAATTCCGAAATTGTAAATTATTTTATAAATACCCTGTTACCTACTTGTTGTTGTGAAAACAAAATGAGTTAAAGCGATATGATTTAAATTCCTCCTGCGTGCCTTTGTTAAAGCTATGAGCTTAAAAACTTAATTAATATTTAATACAGATGCCATACTTTTAAATAGCAATACTATTATTGTATATGATGTAACCTTGATTTCAACACGTATAGCTCTGTTGGTTCTTTAGTCGTTGACGTCACATTTGCTAAGAGCCCTATGATAGAGTGTAGAAAATAGGCTTTTGTGTAAATTTAAAAAATTTAGTATAGATAGTTACGTTGTTATATTTTAAGCAATACTTAAACTCGAATTTAAAGATATATAAGATTAATTACAATTAGGTCCTAAACTCAATAAGTTACACTATAAAACAAGCATTAATAATCTATACATATAATAAGATTTTGAGTTAAATATTTTTTGGAAAATCTTATTGTCATTATTATCAATACAAAGGCCGAATCTTTAGTTTTTAGAATTTTTGTCTTTTTTTGTATGTCTGTCTGGAAACGCATCACGGGAAAACCACTGGACAGATTTTGATGAAATTTGGTATGATAATAGTATGATAAATTAAAATATTTTAAAAACCAACTATGAATTAAATCTATCTTCCCGTAGCCCAATATTCATTCACCTAAACTGAAACTACTGCATAATATGAAGATTGCCTGAAAATTTCATCAAAATAGCTCCAGCAGTTTAAGGATCCATAGGGAACATACATACACACATCGATTTTTATATATATATATATATATATATATATATATATATATATATATATATATATATATATATATATATATATATATATATATATATATAGATTACCAATACAATATTTAGTTCATACATTGCAAGACTCCAAGAACTGCATCGGGCGGTGTTGCTCGGTGGGCGAGTACTGCGGTGGCGGCTCCGCCTCTTGCTTCACTCTGCGCAACAACGGCTCTCCGCTCACCGCCGACATCACCTGAACCTGAAAACAAATACAAATATTAAATCAATAATTACTTTTATGATTAAAAAATGTATACTGAATAGGGTCATTCTATTTTTTTTGTACTGTAATTCTAAGATACCTTATATGCATAGGTTATATTTATTAAAAAATAATAATAAAAATCAGTTAAAAACATACATCTGAATTGAGTAAGCTCTCTTTTTAAAAGTCTGTCAATAAACAATTTGGCAAATGTTTCGAAGGTGGTCGAACGATGATTTAGCGCCTACTGAATTAATGGTACGTATATGAAGATATTCGTACATTTCTTCTTATTCTAAATAAACAAATAGAATAGGTAGGTACTATTCATTTTCGGTACAATAAAAAAATCCTGCAAAATATTAATTTGTTGCGCAAATCCACCGAAAAAAATGATGGGGGTTCACTAGTTCAAAGTAAAATGTCTTTACTTACACGTTTGTACACAAAGTTTCATTAATCAATATAGGTACTATCGCACTAGCGACTCACACAAGCGTCGCTCGGATTCGTCCCTAGGTCGCTTCCCTGTACAAACTTTCATCCCTATTTTTACCCCCTTAAAGGATGATTTCCGGGATAAAGACTTCTCTATGTCCTTCCCAGAGTCTTAAACTATCTTTTTACCAAATTTCATCTAAATCGGTTCAGTAGTTTCGGAGCTTATTCGGTACAGACAAACAAACAAACAAACAAACAAACAAACAAACAAACAAACAAACAAACAAACAAACAAACAAACAAACAAACAAACAAATATAAAAATCTTTCCTCTTAATAATATGAATATAGATAAACTACTTATTTCTTTACAACTAGGTAGTTAGTATATACTTTCCGAAAGCAACCGGACGGGGCCCTATATAGCCTTGTATATATTAAAAAAATTACAAACTATTAGTATCAAATTTCGGTGTTCCTTTCAAAAAAGCACAGCAAATCTGTTTAAAAAAATGCCGGTCATATTTATTTCTAGGCACTATTTGGTAATTTAAATACCTATATAAATAATACAATACATACAATTAATCATACTAAATACTTTTACTTTAAATTTGACAAGAATCCGATTTGGTTCGTTGATAAAAAAAAAATAGGTATTAGAGATATTGTTTAACACAATGCCTTATATTTTCAAGTTTACATATTTTATTTTACGTCTAGAGTAATATAATAAATAAAGCAAATGTTTACCCTTCTAATAATATCGCACTAACCAAATATACACACAAACTAAATCAAGAAGATCGCCGAAATGTAAAAGAATGTGAACAACGAACCGTACAACAGGTAATTAGGTATGTGATGCTACTATATTTGACGACACGTTTGGCTCAGTTTGTAGTGACCCTACTTGCTGTGCCAGCGGTCGCGGGTTCGAGTCCCGTTTGGGGCATTCATTTGTGCGCTGAGCACGAATGTTTGTACCCAAGTCATTGGTATTTTATATTTATGTTTGTAATATGTACGTATTTAAAGTTACATATGTGTAATGTATCAACTATCTGGTATCCATAACACAAGCCTCGTAGCGTACCATGGAACTAGATGGTGCTGTGGTTAGTACCAACATATACAATGTCCAAATTTAAACACTTCGCTTTTTATTAAATTATAACCTTTGAAATGATTAGAAAAGAGTAAACACTAAAATTAATCTAAAACGCAACAATTTATACAGATATTAAAAAAAACAGCGATACGAGAGTGGAGATAATACCTACTCGGATAGCGAAAATAAAAATTATCTATTTACGACAATGTTTCAAGGATGCGATGCAAAGTTTAATGCACTATTGACATTGTCGGGTTTCCGATAAAAAATATGACGTGACGCAACCAACATTTTTAAAACACACTACTTATCACGCGAGACCTATATAATTTGATAAGAGTTTCATAACTTGAAATAACGAAATATAAACTCTAAATAAATATCGCTCCTCGTACCTTACTTATTCCACCATATTGCCTTTTCAAAACTAGGCAATGAAACTCCAGACCGCCGACATAACTATTAACTGCGTTCTGTTTAAGACTTTTAATTGAATTTCATTTAATAAAAGAAATGAAAAATTGAAATAATATTTATAGGAACAATTTTCAAGACAATACAAATATTATAACGAACTCTTATAAAACACATAATATACCTAAATATCTCAAAATAATTACAAATATCAATACTAACTTAAAAATAGGCCTTTAATACTACATATATATATATATATATATATATATATATATATATATATATATATATATATATATATATATATATATATATATATATGTGTGTAGCAATTAAGTAGTCTCGTATAAAAAAACAGCAGTCCTAGACGAGCCTATCCTAATAGCGAAGCGGTTGACGTCGGCGCGACGCCGCGTTAGCCGAAACATTTATCTACGAGCCTCGAAGGTGAGTCCACGGACGTACGGTCGATGAACTACAAGTCTTGTTATTATGAATATCTATTTTGCGCCACAACACGCCGAAATTCTCGTGCTTAGGCGATTTATACCGATTTCAAGGTCCCCCGTTCAACCATTTTTTGCTCCCCTGCCAAATGAAATTGCTAAGCGCTCGGAACGTAATAAAAGTAAAAGTGGTGCAGCTTATAAAATTTCAGTAACGGAAACGGCAATTTAAAAGCTTGTTCTGAAAGCGTTTGTGTCAACATGCATAACATGTAATTATGGAACATTGAGAACTTGTAATATGAATATTAATCAAGTTTTGTAATAGTTTCGACTTTAAACTGTTTGCAATAGATGCAAAAAATGGTACTAAAGTTAATATTTAATATATGATATAATAAAACTAAATCATGCCAGTTACAAAACTAGCTCTATACGAGTAAGTTATGAGCAATAATTCGGTTCTCGTAACTGCTACAAAAACTGATAAACAAAAAAAAGGGACTACCTCAATTCGATACGGGTTGAACATATAATATTTTCGTCGAACAAAGCGCTACTTAATCGTTTTTATATACACCAACATTTAATCTACACGTTATATTATTTTTGTATATTCATCGCATGAGACGCGTGGGGATCGCCATATGGGAAAACTATTTAAGACCGCTGAATCATAAATGTTTGGTTTTTATCCAATAATACTCTATACATTAATCTATACATACTTTAGTGTAATTTTAAAGTAGTTGATACTATTTAGACACAAGGTTTTATTTTCCTATATATAGATTACATTCGTCGCCATTTAATTCAATCGTTTTCGGTTTTATCGCAACTAAACTAAGTCAACCGGAACAACGTCGCTCTTGTCTGACTTTACTTTGCATAGTATAATGAATTACATACAATACACAAAGTGCAACAACTTATATGCTAATCAATAGTAATTATTCTGATTTATTCTAAATTATGATTTATTTTAAATTATGAAAGAAAAGAATGGAATAGTTATCAAACACAATAGAAGTATATTCGTAACAGAAATATTCACCAATTTATTAATAATAATAATTAATAATCATAGTAATAACTATGTTGGGACATTAACACACAGCACCATCTAGTTCCATGGTAAGATACGAGGCTTGTGTTATGGATACCAGATAGTTGATACACTACACACATATAACTTTAAATACATACATATGAATATATTAATCAAGATTATTTAGATTAAAGTTATGTTTGGACACAGATATCAACATTTTTTTCAAGAAATAATAATAAATAGAAGAAAACATGACTTTATTAAGCAGAAAAATAAGCTTTTATACAGTACTAGCATTGCCCGCGGCTCCGCCCGCGTTCAGATAACCAAAAACCAAATTCTTAGACTTTACATATGAGTATACTGTTACATTGCAGTTTTTGAATTTTCCTCAAAAATGAGATATTTTCCCGAGGTAAAAAGTATCCTATATATTGACCCGGATAACCAGCTATCACTGTACCAAATTTCAAAAAAAATAATCCAGTTGTTTTTTTGTGATGCGGTAACAGACAGATAGACAGACAAAAATTCTAAAAACTATAGATTCGGCCTCTGTATCGATAATAGGTAATGTTTATTTCAATAAGATTTTCCAAAAAATATCTAATGTACAGATTCGGCTTAGTTACAATTTTATTATATGTATAGAAGTGTACACCTAATAATATGTATTTAAAGCTGACTAAAATCTCTGTATATATTTTTCGTTTGAAGTGTGCTCCGATACCAAGGCCAGCACAGCTTATTTTGTATATACATATATTATATAGTGTTTAATAGCAAATATTTAACGATTATAGATAGCGATAATACTTGGGCGTTTCAAACTCCAAATCAAATTATAACATAGAGTCAATGTGAAGAAAAACTTGAACGCGACGTTCTCAGTTTATGAAAACCGGACCTACCTCAATGCGACGATTATTGGATTCGTGCTGTATTTTTCCATGCGTAATCTTATCATTTTTTTGCTAAACAAAGAAATCATTATGCTGATATATTAGGTTGTGTGCGAACTCGTTGTCACGCAGTCTAGATGTACGTACGTATTTTATTTTATAGGTTGTTACTCATTTGTACAGTTGTTGTACACATTCTGTCGCTATGCCCGCTCTATATCTATATACATTATACCTACATGTAATAAAATTGTAACTGATCGCTGTCTGTACCTACATGGAAGATATTTGAGAAAAATTATTATTGGGGGTCTTTATTGATGCAATAGAACCCAAAACAGTGATTTTTTGGTTTGTCTGTGCGTTTGTGCGCGCTAATCTCAGAAACGGTTTAACGGATTTGGGTGCGGTTTTTACTAATGTGTTGTGGTAAGCTTCACTTAACATTTAATATTTGTTTTATTTCAATCGGTTCATCAATAAAAAAGTTATGTCAATGTAAAGAATCACCTAGGGACGAACCCGTGCGAAGCGTGGGTGAGTCGCTAGTACTACATACGTATGTCTTGGAAACACTTTTCTGATAGTATTGTATTTACTACAATATTTCTTACAAATATTTTTGTTAATCGACGTCATTCTTCTAGATACTGAGAAGCCAGAAATTAAAGCTCGTAATTTTAATATATACTAAGCAGACTCGCAAAAAAATCACCTCGACCAGTTTTTGTACAACTTTTTTATTAAATTTGAATCGACGATGCAATTTTGGGCAACTTGATTTATATTTCACGAAACCTCAATTATCGTAGAGTGCATTTATTTGGTTCTAACCTTGACTGCGAACTGAGATTCCATTATCCGTTTTTGTTAAGATATGTCAGGACTAATTATTTCGAGCACCTGCACAAAATCTTATCTCGTAGATCGTTCGTGGCCGAGAACCCAGATAAAAATTAGACAGTTATATATAATGTGCAATATCTGCGTGTGGTCTGCTGCCCAAGGTCGGCACATTAGCTATTCGCCGCCGGTCGCCGATGACTTCACTGCCACGTTTTTATCAAAGCGCAATATCTTGCTTTTAAACAATAGACGATCTTTGTTTAATATAACAACATATTTAAATTAACAAAATGTAGGCCCACAAGACTATTCCCTCCACGACCGCGGACACGCCGGCGTGTCAGTTAACAATAGATTTATTATAAATTTAATTAATTTCTTACAAATTTACCTAGAGGTGCTATAAATATGCTAAAATTTTGCTAATAGATAACTATTTTTGTACATTACAACGTGAAAGTTCCAAGGTCTAGTTAGTTTATTTTAGCTTACTATGAAGATCGTTAAAATAGTTTGGACTGTATTAAAAATACAGTCTCAAAATGAATTCACTAGAGGAAATCTTAACGATTTAATACAATAATAAATGTTATTTCATTAATAAACGATAAGTATGTCATACACCGGCAAATAAAATGGATGTTAATGTACATTAAAATCATGATTAACATTAGGGAAAACAAATTACTTACATAACTTATGTCTTAACCAGTAATAAAAATAGTTATTAGTCACCTAAATACATAAATATCATACACATAAGAGGTTAAAAATCAAACCTTGTTAATTTTTAATAGAGTAGGGACCCATTACATGTATAAAAATTAAAAACTATGTCGAAACAGATAGATCTTAAAGTTCACATACATTTTTATACAATACCTATAATTTGTGGATTATTATTTAAAAATTATCTGTTCGTAATACTTCATCTATGTCTAACCGCAGGCGATGCAGATGCATAATTAATGTCAGAAACATCATCCACAATAATTGCACTATGGCTTACAAAACCTTAGAATCACAACTAAACGCTTATCAACGTTTTTTATTTAAGAAATCATAAAACTTTCTAAAATGTGCTATTTAAACATTATCAAAATCCTGTCAGTGTGTTTTAAGCACAGAAAATATAACATAGTTCGAATTAATTACGACATCCAAAGTTCAAACGCGATTAAAGCGCTCTCTGTGAAAAGAGGCTTGGTTTATACATACATAGAGTTATGTATGGGTAGGTCAGGTTCAAGCGTCGCCCAGGCAAATTCGGCTAAGGTAAAAATAAATAGTGGGGAGGGGTGTTCGACGGGTTTAGGAGGGTGGGTGGGGGCGGAGGGTTGCGTCTAGACGTCGGCCTTGACCGCGCCTGTTTCCGCGCGATCGAGGTCGACTCGCCCCACAGACCGAGTGAGGCGGCGCGGTAGCGATGGCGAACTAAAAACGGTAAACGTGCATGCTACGTCATTGTTTAGAACTTGAGAGCAAACACAATGACGAGTAAGAGAATTATAAAAATATCAACGGAAAATGTAGTCACGTTTTAAATTTAACACATGCGTACTTTCTTGTAAAAATGATAGCCCTTTTTGCTAAGTACGTGTACTTATAGTCTGGAGCCTTATTTATCAATATTCCATACTTAAAAATGCGAATGTGTTTGTTCGTTTGTTCTTCTATTACGCAGTAATGGAGCCACGGCTCTACTTTTTTGCATAATTGCATAGTATATTTAAACAGTTAAAAAAATATAGACAGTAATAGTTCGTATACCTATATTTGAAAAAAAAGCTACGTGTAATGACAGCCACTTTCAAAAAAATTAAAGTAACTTTATATAATAAAAGTACACATAATATCAATCAACATTATCAAATGAGCATTAAGTAATCATTGAACTTTATATAAACGAAATAATGATAAACGGAGAGGCGGGTGATAAAAATTAGCTAGAACAAGGTGGTCGGTGAGGCGCGAGGAGGCGTCGCGCTCGGTCTGTGAACTCTAGCGATTCGACATTGCGTCGACTTTGAGGCCGAGCTAAATAATGCAGATAGCTGGGGGGTTAACGACCGACAGCAACCAATATCAGCACGCGGACGAACGCTACATTCAAACCACCTGCTGATACGAGCGTGACGCACGTTACATAACCCCGACCTAACCTAATCGTCAGGAACCTAGACAATTTACATTTCATTGTGTCCGCAACGTCGCATATATATACAATAGGCCGTACAAGAAGTCTAGAAGTTTGCCGTCGTTAAGATAGGTTAAGATCTTTTTATATGCGAAGACGATAATAAAGAGAGATAAAAATACTGATTTCAGTTTCTATAACATATATGTAGCCATATTTTAGCATTAAATAATCGAAACGGTTATGTAAAAGTAACTGCTTGTTTATCATCTTAACTCATATTCTGACCTACATCTACCACTCGATTCTCATTATAATTTCAAACCATTACCAAAACACAACATATAAGGAGATAACATACCGAATTTCAATGAGGTTAGTAAATCAAATTCATCCTTTCCACACAATATATTGCCGGTACAAGTGAACATACAATTTATGTTGTTGGTTAGGAATCAAAGACGCCGCAAAATTGCTAATCGGAAATGATTCGGGGGCAGTTGATTCACGAAGACTTAGCCGACACCCTATGTCCCTCCCCCCTCGTGGGAGAGTGACTGGCGGGGGCGACGGAGAAGGGGGGGGGGGGGGGGGAGGAGCTTACCGGGTGACATTGCGCGGGCGTCGACACCACGACCTACGCCACTCGCGACACGCGTTTCGCGGAAAACTACGCCTCACTCTACCATATCTAGATTTCGGAATATTCGATTATTGATGAATTTATTGAAATGTATGCTGCTGACAATATTTTTCCAAACACTTGTTTTCCCATGCATGTCGATTTACAGTGAGAATTTTTAATAACAAAACACAATTTAGAAAAAAAAACCAAATTGCTTCAAAATACAAATTAAAACAATTAAATTATATAATATGTGCAGTCTCACTTTTAAAGCACCTATCGCATGGTATTAGGTCATCGCTGCCAAAAATAACTAATGTAAATGCTACTAGAAACTCGAAACTAATAACAAATTAAAAAATGTCTCGACATGCATTACCTATATGGTTTTACGTAGTAAAAAACAGTTAAAAATATGTCTAAAGTAATGATATATTAACATAATGATTACATTAATAAAAAGTCCAATGCGATTACATTTTCTTAATCAGAAAAAAAAAACAATAAGTTTGCTTACCTTCTTTTTAATTTTTGAACTTTAGTAAAGAAAATTTAAAACCATAAAATATAAATATATATATATATATATATATATATATATATATATATATATATATATATATATATATATATATATATATATATATATCAAATTAAAATGGACATATTCACAATTAGACTTACCTAATCGAACTACCTACCACGCGAGCAGAACCGCGGGCAAAATTTATTATTTTAGGTTTAAAGATAAATTAATTAAAAAAAACGCGAAAATTTTAAAGTTCAACTATAAGACGTTCGCGGCATTATTCTCAACTCAATTATATATTCAAGTCGTCTCAGTGATGCAACTTGGATTCTTAATAAGATTACAAAAGCACTCGCGACAATACCTACGGACAAATAGGTTTATAGAATCATGTTATTAAATATCTAACGTGAGGCAAAACGTTAATAGAAATATTTTAACGTACGAAGTGCCCGTTTATGAAATTTAAATTGGTTATTAATTTTCTAACTCTTATTATGTGGTTCCAACAGACTGAAAAAAAAATCGTTCAAATATATTTATATTGTTTGTTTTCTCAATTAAGCAATAATATTTAATATAGCTTAATGAAGAAAAAAAAACAAAAAAGAAAACTGCCAGTCAGTGGTCCAATGGCTAGCATGTACGACTGCGTATTCGGATGTCCTGGATTCGAATCCCGGGTCGGGCCAAGTTTAATTACTGAATTTTTCTATTAAGATCTTCTCAGTAGTAGGCCGGAGTTGGGAAGTTGGCAGTGTTACACACCCGTGCCTCGGACGGCACGTAAAGCCGTCGGACTTGCGCCTTAACTCTCGAAGGATCGTCCCATCGGACATTGAGAGTAAAAGAAACAGAGAGTGCAGGTTGTATCTACGCGTACACTTGTACACTATAATATCCTAAGCATCTGGAGCGTTTCAGTGACATTGAAGATTTTTTTAATAACTACACAATTTTAGTTATGTTGCTACTACCCTCTATTCTATACTTAGTAATAACGTATGCGTATTCATAGATGGCACTGTTTGCATTTTCTGAGTTGTTTATTCACGTTTCCAACGATCGTGGTCATCGAAATTTATTTTGCTTTTGCATTACGCTATATTTCACGCGACTTAGGGCAAGCATTTTATAAAAAAAAAGGTTTTCTTTCACTTAGTCACTTGCGCGAGTCACACCACCTATCGTCTATTGATTAATAAATAGCATTTAAAATATTTATGCAAAGAAAAAATATAAACAGCCACAAGAAGTATAAATTAACAGTATAAAAATTCTTTGGCAGGTAAACTAACTTTACCAGAATTATAATTACTATCATTGCCCGCGGCTCCGCCCTCGTTCAGATGACTAAAAACCAAATTCTTAGGTTTTACATAGTAGTATACTCTTAAATGCAGTTTTTGTATTTTTTCGCAGAAATGAGATATTTTCCCGTGTTAAAAAGTATTCTATGTTGACCCGGATAACCAGCTATCATCATACTAAATTTCATCAAAATCTGTCCCGTGGTTTTCTCGTGATGCGGTAACAGACAGACAGACAGACAAAAATCCTAAAAACTATAGATTCGGACTCTGTATCGATAATAATGTCTATTTCAATTAGATTTTCCAAAAAATATTTAATGTACAGATTCGACTTAGAATTTTATTATATGTATAGACGACTCTTTTGACACTGACAGCTGCTATAACATCAGCAGTACCTACCTATCAGTTAAAACTGATATACCTAAGTTTTATTTAGCCTTGAACTTTACAAAAGTTGGCTTAATTACATTTATAACTGAATGTTTCCTTTTCTGCACATCCGTAAGACCTTTTTGAATCTGACTTCAAAAATAGTATTCTAAATTACTTTGAAAATATTACTGACCAATATCATTATAGTGTTATATAAATGTAATAATTTATAAATTGTTTGTACATATTTTTATTTCAGGAAGCAAGGCATTAATAGTTCGTAGTGAGCTTTTGTTCCCAGATACAATAGTTCAGATTAGATAGGAGAAATATAAGTTACTTTAGTTTTTGTAAATCAAATGATTCTGTTATACTGCAAAGGATTACGTAAGGGGTAAAGTAACAAAAAATCTTCATATGTAAGGCCTGACTGCCCTCACTTTTAATTAAATAATATAACAAAAATTAGCAACAATAAATTAAAAGATGAAGATAAAATCATTGTATGTAAATAATTACAATAATGACCTCTTCATATTTGCAAACGCAAAAACAACACAAACGCGCGAATGCAGTTCGTTGCCACCAATTAATTTTAGTTTTGTATCTTTTACATAAAATATTTATGGAAAATCCAGATTCTCAATATAATAAATGTGAAACGGCCATATTTTAGGATTTATAACAAATGCTATTTATGCATGATTTTACGACATTCAAATAATTGCTTGGAAGGTATTTTTAATTTATGCTGATGCTAGCCTAATTGCTTAAAACATTTACCTAGGGTCCTACAAATTTGTAAATGCTAAAATGAGTGGCTTAAATGGGCATAGAAAACAAATAAACAAATAAATATGTTTGGACATTAACACACAGCACCATCTAGTTCCATGGTAAGTAAAGCTTGTGTAATGGATACCAGATAGTTGATTCACAACACATATATGTATATAACTTTAAATACATACCTACATATTATAAATACGTAATCCTTAGCAATATAACCCATGACTGGAGTACAAACATTAGTGCTAAACATACAAATGAGTGCCCCCAGCGGGACTCGAACCCGCGACCGCTGGTACAGCACGTAGGGTCACTACAAACTGAGCCAAACGTGTCGTCAAATTAATTTATGCTGATGCTAGCCTAATTGCTTTAAACATGTACGTATTTGTAAATGCTAAAATGACACAATGACTTAAATAAGACATAGAAAACAGTGGAACAGATACCTAAGTCAAAACTAAACGCGAAATTTAATACGATAATAATGTGATATTACAGGTAGAGACTAAAATTAATATGTGTAAAGGTTAAATTTCCATTGTTCATTAATGTTTATGATTAAATATAAATAAATTAAAAGTGGTTTAACATTTGTTGCCTAAGAATTCATTGGTAGACGTTTATCAAATAGTATAAATCAACTACCTTTAACATTTCAAAATAAAATAATACTTAAAAGGTACCTACATACATACTCGGCGGAACATTGACAAAAATCAAACAGTAAGTATCCATATGGCTTACTTTGTTTACTACAACTACGATTAAGATAATATTAACTGCATTATGTCAACATTTCTTATCTACACGTGGAGGTCTATTGATATTAAGTTGCATTGTCAACTCACATAACATTTTGTTAAATCCAGCTCAATAAAATCCGTTGGAAACATCCACTTATCTACTGCACACATTTTTCACGCTGCATTACATCACTACAATTACAATTAATATACGAAATTATTTGAGTAAATATTACTTTTATTGATTTGATTATTTTCATTTAACAACCATTTTGTTATTTCACGTCTTACAGTACAAACTCTAACTGCGATCACATAGACTAATATAAGTTTGCCAAACAACAGGTTATCTTATTTTAGTGGAACTAAACATGAAGTTAGTGATTTATTTTTTGCCGAAACACTTAAAACATCGATGGTATCACGTGTTAGAGAGGACACGGCGCGTGATAACTGCGACAGTTACGCACTGCGCGTACGCACCAACCTTACGCACGTGCCCCCACTTCGCTTGCCACGCATCTCTCAGATTGGTCCCTTCGTGGCGAATGATCATTGCCAGTGAACGCCCTACACTGTACCTTTGTGTATCGGCGAATAAGCGAGCAACAATAAATTTTCCTGAAGCCACGCCAACTATAATGAAATGCGATTGGTTTAAAATACACACGGCTTTTCAGATTGGTTTGCTTTAATATAACCGATTTAATCCACTCGTATGTATCTCCTATAAAATATTGTATGGTGTATGTATACTGGCATATACAGATACGCCTCTATTCTCAACACTTATTGTAGAGTTAGTAAAGATAATAACAACATTGCATATGTAAAAACTATAAGATAATTTCTCATTTCTTACGTTAATATACATTAATGTTAGAAGTTAACGATTGAAATCAATACCAATATTTTTTTTAGTAGTATCGTTTTAACACTTTATTATAACATCGTTAACTATATACAACAACAAACATCTTGTTTATTATTCATAAAAAACACTATATAGTTAAATATAATCATGGAATATGCAAATTTTGATAGTATGACACATTACTGCTTGAAAAGTCCCCACCCCTCTACCGATCGATTTCATATTAATCGCCCAAAACGTATAGCGAAGGCCAAACTGCATTTTACGACTTCGAAACAGCTCTGCATAGTAATAAGGGGATAATGTATTATGTGCTATGGCATTAGATCAAATTTGCATACTATATGTCACCTAGACTGTAAAATCTAGGTAGGTAAGTTGTAAAGTCGGAACGCGTTATTTAAACTAGATACTCTACCTTTAAGAAAGTTGAGTTTTACGTAATTGTGAAAGCTCGTTCCTACGATATTTAATTATGAAACACAAAAAAGCACATTTGGGTCGTTTTTTCAAAGTATTTTGAATATTAATTGTAATATAAATAATATACAACGTTCACATCTAATTAACTCCAGAACTTTAAAAACTAAACTGAAGGATTTTAAGTAAAAAATGAGCTAATTAATAATACACAAAAATTATGTGATTCTAAATAGGTTTAATGTTATAAGTGACCTAACTGCAACAGTAATTGCGAATTTTATCATTATATTTTTTTTTAATTCTTCATAACCCCCCCAAAGTTATAGAAAGTTAAATATCAAGCTAAAGTATAACGTTTAATGTTTTCATTAATTTTATTGTAAAAAATCATTACATAAACATAAATTCAAAGGAATTGAGCGTACAAGCCACCAAACTTAACCTTTTTTTTCAACTAAAATTTTATCGCTTCTTGTATATAGGAACTGTATTCTAAAACCTTAATAGCAACTTGATAGCCTGAATAGTTAGACAAAAGGCAGACTAACAAAAACTAAAGCGGTCAGTATTGATAGACAGGTAGGTAGTATACGTAGATAGGTACATGCGTCTGCGGTATTCTTTCCTTGACTCGCCACGTACAATAGATGCTTAAATACGATTTTATATATAAAAAAACATCAAGTATGTAATAAATAATTTCTCGCTAACAATTAATTCCTATATCTATCTATATAAATAAAAATGAACGTTCGTATGTTTGTCCTTAATGCCTCCCTAAACCATTGAACCGACTGTAATGAAACTCTGGTGCTTTATTCTGTATACGTCTTACGCCTGGGGAGGTTTCTGGCGTAAAAAAAAAATATTTTTTTCTTTAGAGGTTTTTTGTGCGTTCCTAAAACATTAAAACTTAGGGACGCACACGGGCGAAGCGTAGGTAAGTCGCTGGTATGTACATAAGAGCGATATGTCTCTTAGACTAAACGTGAAATACCTATCGAAGACTTTGGGTCCTATAAGCCTTTGTAAGTTGTTTATAGGTGGGAGACGTCAGCCAAGAATGGATTTTGCGACAGAGCCAAATTAAGTGCGTCTACAGACTATCGTTTAATTATAAAAGTCCAAATTTTTTCTGACAAAAACAAAGATGAGACACTATTCTGGTTACATAAAAATTACTTACGCAGGTGGAGCTAGGGGCAACGCTAGTATTACGTATAGACCATATCATTTTACATCTATGATCATAATGTAGGTAGGTACCTATATCGAATCCTTGCAACTAGAAACGTATAGCAGACAAGGACGAATGAACGATAAAATTAAAATTACCGCCCTTTGATAGAATACTGCGAAAATGCAATGATTCTAATAGTAACTGCCAGAGACCGGATTATGTATCTTTACAAATGTACCTATGTATTAGTGCATGCTGCATATATTCATGTTTATCTATTCACCGCTTATTTTATACTTTAATTTAGATCTTGTATAAAATATGCACATTGTGCTGACAATATTCTAAATTCAATAATTGAAACACTTTACATTTTATAATCTATACTGAATACTAATATTATAAAGAGGAAAGATTTTTTGTTTGTTTGTATGTACTGAATAAGCTCCGAAACTACTAGACCGATTTAGATGAAATTTGGTAAGAAGATAATTTGAGACCCTGGGAAGGACACAGGATAGTTTTTAACCCGGAAGTCATCCCTGAAGGGGATGAAATTGAGGATGATAGTTTGTATGGGGAATCAACCTAGGGACGAACCCGAATGAGGGTGAGTCGCTAGTCCTTTATAAATTCACTTGTAATAGCTGTGATGGAATAAAATCTAAAGTGATAGTTTTAACCTATTTCTGATTACCGTATTGATTTTGAATATTGTATCAATGTGAAAATTAGATGACAATATAATATTTTGCTCCTATCGAGCTCAATTAATGACGGACCTACGAGGTGAATAATACTTTTATTTGATGATGATGATGAGTTTGAGTTCATTTGATTTAAATAGAGTTAGGCAAAAAGTGTGCTTTTAATTTGTATAGCTGCAATTATCGATAATCTCAAAGATTAAAGAGAAAACTCAGATATGAGTCATCAAAGACCTATGTTACTACCACACATTTGACTCTTACTTTTACAAAAGTAAAAAATGTTAGTAACTGTTATTGATAACTTGTATCAACATGTTATTCGACAATACAGTTGATCATTGTATGTAAAGTAAAAAAACATCTAAACAAAACCTTTGTTATTTTAGGATTTTTTCGTGGTTTAATTATGATTTTTTTTCCGACATTTCAAATGGTTTACAACAAACATGGTCAATAGAGAAAAGAAAACTTAAAAGAAAAGTTTTATTTAAAATGTCAAATATTCCGGTAAGTCAAACAACATAAAAGTATTATAAAAACAACTTCAAAAAGTTGTTTTTTCAAAACGCTTTCATTAAGTTCACTTGTTATTATAACCTAGTCGTTTGGTACTTTTACCTGGAAAGTTTTCCGGGAGTTTTGAAAATTAGTGTATTTCGATAGGCGCTTCCCGAATTTCTACTTTACCACCTCGTAATCTTTGACGCTCGCGCCGCCATATTGAAAAAATGGCACCCAAAAACAGTTTTTGACAATATCTCCTTTCCGTCTGATTTAACAATAAAAATAGTTAAATAATAAATTAAACTAGAGAAAATCTCCTATACTTTATGTGATAACCTTCTTTTTGTAAAATAAATAGTTTTAGCGTGCGAGTGCTTCAAAGTCGACGCAACACGCGTTTTCGCCAAAAGAACTCATTTCCACAATACCATGTTACGTAAAGTAAGTGACTCAAAATATACTTTATTCAAGTAGACTTACAAGCACTTTTAAATCGTCATTTTTTACATTTTCAAAATTTTAATTAAAAATTTCTGCTTCCATAGACTATTTCTATCCAAAAATTACTACGATCCGTTACTAGACCGCTTAATAGAAGGCCAAACCAATCAACTAACAGACGAATTTATATTTATACAATAATTAACATAGGAAAGTATGTACGTATATAATATCTCTAATAAACAATAATAGTTTAAATTGTTTCTTGAAATATTTTAGTGCAACTAGATCATAGATGTACGGCCAAATTGATGATGTGAACCTAAATTGTCTATACGCCCAATTAACAAAACTCACGCACGCGACATAGCGAGCACGAACTTATATATATATGGATACAATTTGTGTAAAAATATGTCGCAAAATGTAATATTTATTATTTGTACAAGTCTCAAGGTTTGATATTATTGAACACTGATAACGCAGACCAAGGCTGCTACAGACAGAGCACAAAATTCTCACTTAAATTTGATATTTTAGTTTAATAAATAATTGTACACTCATAGTGTCCAGCACGCAATGTACAACGTACACAAACTTACACACGCGTACCCCGCGATACGCGAACCCGCGATCTCCGCCATAAAGATAGATGCTCCCCTCATTATACCACGCAACGTTAGTAATAATTATTGTAGAAATAACTTTTAATTATATGTATTTATTATATTTTAAAAGATGCAACATTTAAAAAAAATATATAATGCTAATGTTAATAATTATTATTTAAGAAAAAATATTAAAGTCATTTTTAAATATAATAATAAATTTACTAAAGAGTTCACATAAAAAATTCATCCAAAATTATCGTTTTTAGTCATACGTAGTACTTAAAGATTTAAAAACTAACCCTCCGCAGAGCTTCTAATATGCGTAGATATTATAATCCAGACATTTCGAAGGCTTTGTTAGTCCAAGGTAAAATGGAGGGGGTGCCTGGTAACGAGATTGTCCCTAGTTTTTCGATGTTCCTGATCAATAGGAGGTTAAGAACCACTGATGTATACGTTGTGTTAGGGCAGGCATGCGGCGTCGGCGCGTCGCCCGCCAGACGAGCTACGCTTTTTTGGCTATAGGGTTGTCTCATCGGTTATTTATGTCATAATTATACGAATGTTAAATTATTTTATTTTCATTCCCATATTATTCTTCATTTCATTAACCACATGAAATATACGCAAGCGATTAAATCAGATAAAAATGTTTTTGGAACATTATTTATCGAGTTCAATTTAGTGAAGAAATCTGATTTTTTTATTAATTACCAGTTTTATTTACATATGAATCGGCTTTCATGTAATAAAACCTATAACAATATCATTAAAGATCTTAATTCTAATCATTCTATAATAAGAATGCATTTAAAACTTCACATTGAAGCAAAAACTAACATCTAAACAATTAACCAGACATGAACATTAAAAATCCAACCCTATCAAAATAATTGTGTGGGAGAGGCCATTCGTGGAATAGCTCTTTCTAATATGTGTGCGTGTTGTATAATATACATAATCGAAGCTGTGTGCGCCGCCGGTTCATTGTCAAGGCCAACTGCCAAATCTCCCGCTCGCTTCCCCCCACGCTCTTACTCCTTCAATTATACGATTTCAACGAAGCCAGAGAGTTGCCTAGTACGTATTCACCGAAGCCTTCTGCAAACCTGCTATGGAGAACCTCCAATATCTAATGCGCAATGGAAGCGACTCGCCAAATTGCCTCTCGATTTCCATGACACTAGACAAGTCTACTGGCCTTCAAAGCGAAAATAGCTTATTTTACCTAGTTTTAGTCCAGTTCTAAAGAACATAATGTTTGATAACGGTTAGGTATATTAGATATGAAAAAATACATGGTTTTTTTTCATAATACATACATGACAACCTTAATCTCATCATCCCATTAATATTATAAATGCGACCGTTTGGATGGATGTCTATTGCTCAATTATGTCAGAACTACTGAACGAATCTGGATGAAAATTTGCAAAGATATAGATATAAGATAGAGATAATTTGTTTTTGTTTTTCACAGAGTACTAATGGATCGACTCTCTATTCCATACTAAGCGTTAAAAGTTAAAACGTACCTAGGGACGAACCTGAGCAATGCGAGGGCGAGTCGATAATATCAATTAGTACAAGCTCTTTTAAAAGCAACGAATGTGGTACGAATTAAAAACTGTAACGGCCTTACTATTTAAGCATGTTACATCATTAATGCAAACTAGTACGAGACTTTAAACAATATTTAATAGCAGCAAAGAGTTTTTACAGGATCATGAGCGCGGAAAATCTTATTCAAACGTAGTTTGGAGCTTTTTTATACAAAAGCGTATAGTGAAAAATAATTGTCTAAAGCGGTCAAGATACAAGTGGAAATTATGTAAATTGATAAAATAGAGCGCCATAAAACAACAATGTTGAACCGCAATCACTTCCACAGAGTGTGATATAAAAGGTCAAATGTAACTTCAAACAATTTATTACATACATTGATGTTTTAAAAGTAAGTCAATATTCCTCTAGACGCGGAAATGCTATTATATTGCACATTTCAACTAATTGCATGCACTGACTGATATCTACGAAGTGATCATGACCATAGTTTTATGATCTTGTGACCCAGTTGATAGAAATATCGCGCACTTTATTTTGATTACAAATCATGCCAATAACACGAATCGTACTATTTATTACATATTAATAATATTACTGTTAAATATTAATCAATTACGTTTGTATATAATTTAATATGTAATTATCATAATAATTATATCTGCTATTCAAGCGACGCCGCGGGCACAAACACTACTTGAATAAAACAAAGTATCCTTAGTGATTCATCTACGTATGGAAGCCAAAACAACTTCCTTTTGTCGGAACGCTACGTAGTTACGTAGAGTCAATTTATCTTGCAACGACCAGGCGGATTCAATTATTTCTGTTGTTTATATAACAACATTATATTCCGAATAAACAAGTTATTCGAAAAAAAAACAATAAATAATATTTGTATATAATATTCATTTGAATAAACATATAATAGACCAAGTGAAAGCTGGACTCGTAGACATATGCCTACGAGTTTACGTAATATGTAATAACGATTTTATGCTAAGAGAATCTGTAACTACATTGTAGGGAAGAAAATATTACAAGAATTATTCTATTACTAGCAGCTCACCCTTGCTTCGCTCGGGTTCGCCTCTAGAAAAACACTAATAGAGATCTATTAGTTCCCACGGGAACCGTTCATTTTTCCGGGATAAAAAGTAACCTGTTGTTTGATCGGAAATATAAGGTATCAGAATGTTAAATTTTACTAAATTAGGTGCATAAGTTGTTGTGTACTAAGCTGTATAAGATATTATAGTTTTTTAACTATCCCACGGGAATTTTTTAATTTTCTGGGATAAAAGTATCTAAGATGTTGACCGGGGATATAAGGTAAGACCATGCAAAATTTCATTTAAATCGGTCCAACAGTTCCGGAGATAAACGCTACAAAAAAATTAAAAAAAATCTGGATTTGTTCTATTTTTCTTCTTACGGGATGTAAGAAGATAGCTGACTCGGTTTTTAGCATTTTTTTTTCTACGTACAGACATTCGACCTCCACAGTTTTATTATATTTATAGATAAAATAAATAACGTATAATAAAACAGTAATATATAATAATAAAAATAGTTCTAGCTTAGGAGATAGACATATACTATTGAGAACTTTACTATCGACCTTTTTAAACCTTACAATTTTCTTGTACAATGTTTTGATCTATCACTTAAAGTTGAGCCAGCGTTAGCCATACCTATATTTAAATTTCTAAAAACAATTCCATAGAACCAGTTATTGTGTTTTCGCGGGGGAATGAATAATTTGCCTATCGTATAAGGTATCCTAAATGTTGACCCGAGTACTAAGTTGTCACTATACAAAATTTAGTTAAAATCAGTTCAGTACTTTTTGCGTGAAACGCGCACATCGATTTGACTAAGTTAGTTTTATCATAGGTATAGATAAGAATAAATATTGCTTAGGAGATATACATGTACTATTCAGAACTTTCCTGTATTACTTTTCAAGACCTACTATTTTTTAGTATATTGTTTTGATGTATGTATGTCTTAAGGTTTAGCCAGCGGAAGGTTTCTAGGGAGGACTCGATAAAACCAGTTATTGTATCTTCTCGTGATAAAGAAAGATTTTCTTAAAGTAAAAGGTATCCTAAACGTTGACTCGAGTAATAAGTTATCACTTCACCAAACGTTGAAATCGGTTCATTACTTTTCGCGTGAAACGCGCATACAAAAACAGACAAACAGACATACAGGCAAACAGAGAAACAGACAATGTTTTTTGATAACTATTGTTTTGGGGTTTATGTTTTGTACATAATACGTTACAAATAAACGAAAACATCTATCCCACGGGAACCGTACATTATTCCGGGACAAAAGTAACCTATTTGTTATTCTGATGTATGACCTATATTATTGTAAAGTTTCATCAAAATCCAATCAGTAGTTTTTGTGTACTAAGCTGTATAAGTTACTATAGTTTTCTGACTGTCCCAAGGGAACCCTTTAATTTTCCGGGATGAAAAGTAACCGATTTGTTGTTGTCATGTATGAACTACATTATTGTAAAGTTTTATTAAAATCCAATCAGTAGTTTTTGTGTACTAAGCTGTATAAGTTATTATAGTTTTTTAACTATCCCACGGGAACTATTTAATTTTCCAGGATAAAAAGTATTTAAGATGTTTCCCGGGGATATAAGGTACCACCATGCAAAATTTCATTTAAATCGGTCCAATAGATTCGGAGATTAGCCCGTACAAACAGACAAACAGACAGAGAAACAAAAAAATTGAAAAAAATCTGGATTTGTTCTATTTGTCTTCTTACATCCCCCTGACTCGGTTTTTAGCATTTTTTTGCTATGTACAGACATTCGACCTCTACTGTTTTATTATAGTATAGATTACGTATAGTTTGAGGTCACATTATTTAATCAAAGTTATTCGTAGAATCAAATGTATCATTAAATACACGTGCATGAAATAATTTAAAACAGCCAGGTTATAATGCTGTTTCGTTTTACCTTACTATTTAGTTGAACAACTTTCATATATTGATCGTATAATCGGCCTGATGTAAAATTAATGATGCCTATTATTTTACTTCTTCTATGGATGTAATGAAATTCTAAAGAGTCGAATTTGTACATTAAATATTTTTCAACCGACTTCAAAAAGGAGGAGGTTCTCAATTCGACTGTATTTTTTTTTATGTTTGTTACCTCAGAACTCCGTCATTTATTAACCGATTTGGACAATTTTTGTGTTGTTTGAAAGTGTATACTTCCAGATTGGTCCCATTTAAATTTAAAAAAAAAAATACCACCCCTAAGGGTGGAAAAATAGCTCATGATGAATTTAACCTACTTCTAATTGTCATATTGACTTGAAACTTTGCAAGTGTTTCTATTTCCGTTGATAGTACAGTGGTTCGGTATTGTTCTGATGTACCTGATCTGACGGTAAGGCCAGAAGGTGGATAGGTGGAACTCTTCAACGGCTAATAGTAGATACTTTGAGTTTGGGCTTATTTTGTTTGATTTGACAAGCCTAACACGTTGGAATTCTTACTTTGCTACTACTGTCTACACTAAAAAGGGAAAAATAAAAACTTTTTAACAAAAAAATAAAAACCGGCTTCAAATAAAAGCACTAAAAAGTAAAAAATTACTGATTGGTAGTTTTCATTTACTATACATACCTAATCAAATATTTTCGAAGTCGGTGTGCTTTGGCTAAGTAATTAAAGCCTACCTATTAAATATATACCTAATCAAATATTTTCGAAATCGGTGCCAGCCCATACAAAGCAAAGCACACCGACTTCGAAAATATTTGATTAGGTATGTATAGTAAATGAAAACTACCAATCAGTTATTTTTTACTTTTTAGTGCTTTTATTTGAAGTCGGTTTTTATTTTTTTGTTAAAAAGTTTTTGGAAAATCTTGTTGAAATAGTCATTATTATCGATACAGAGACCTACTATACTTTTTAGAATTTCGTCTGTTTGTCCGTCTGGGAACTCATCACCATATCTCAGATCACACTAGACAGTTTTTGATGAAATTTGGTATGATGATAGCTGGTTATTCGGGTCAACGTATAGGATACATTTTACTGCGGAAAAATATCTCAACTCTGATAAAACCTAACTAGGGACGAATCCGAGGTTGAGTCGCTAGTCTATAATAAATTTTGTCATGAAATATTTTATTTAAAGATTATTTATATTAATTTTAAAAATTATAATAGATAATGAAAAGATTCTTGTTCATATTTTAATATTTTTAATTTATTAATACTATTACGCTCTAGATGTGTAGACTATTGTAAAATTATAAAGAAAATCCTCTAAATTTCCATGAAGCTGCATTGTAATCTATTATTACTAATTATTAATTATCATCTTGACGTAGTTTTTAATACATGCGTCACAACCGCGAATTTCACGCTATCATATAGGTAATATCTATACTTCTAAATTAAATATTAAACTGGTTAAAAATAGGTAGTAATAAAAATACGTTAGTTTACATCATTTGAAATGGTACATCGTGACAAAGTAACGGTGTTGCGCAGTAATAAATAATGGCCTTAAAGGATTTTATGATTGCCATAAAAAGAAAATTAAAACATTTAAAACATATCGTAAAGGAATCGAGTTTCTAAGCCAATGGATTACAAGGCACATGGCCTTTTATGCCACAAATTTAGTAAGGAAATTGATTATTTTCCCATGAAACATAATAAGACAAAATGATTTCTTCATCTATACAAGTAATAAAATTAGAGTTGAATCAGTACATTAAATTTTTTTGATATATTAAATGTTATTGAAATAGTCATTATTATCGATGCAGAGGTCGAATCTATACTATTTAGAATTTTTGTCTGTCTGTCTGAGACCGCATCACGAAAAACTACTGGACAGATTTTGGAGATATTTGGTATGATGATAGCTGATTGTCCGGATCAACGTACAGGATACTTTTTACTGCGGGAAAATATCTCATCTCTGAGAAATCTATACTAAACGTTAAAACGTAAGTAGGAACGAACCCAAGCGGAGCGAGAAGTCATTAGTTTTTTATACATTCGGAAATCGTAGCGATAGTCTTGATTGTAGATAGAGTCGTGTTTTATAATATATTATTATTAGCCGTGTTTTATTATATATAGCCTACGTATTGTGTGTGTTTGAGATAATAAAACACTAAACACATAAAAGGTGATATTTTCGAATACAAGATAAAATTGCAGTCAAGGCCAAGTAATTATCAAATTTTGTCTTGGACAGATTACATTGATAAAATGTGCATTAATTTTTTGCACACGATTTCTTCACGCGAAAGATTTGTTTGGTGAAAAACGAAAGATCGATTCGAATAATTTTCAGAAAACTAATTTTTAACGACTTGAAAAAAAAACTTTGAAGTATTTAATAATACTTACTCTACAGATTTAGAGTTGTATATTTCTTGAGATTCATACGAGACAATCCATAACTAGTATTTCCTAATAAATGAGAGAAAAATTATGAAAATTAGGTCATTATTGCCGAAGATATCGTGTAACGTTCATTAAAAAAACATATTTTTTTGAAGACGGTCTTTTAATATAACTTTTTAAACATAAGTTCTACAGATTTTTTTAATGCAATTAAACAAAGAACTATAATCCCATAGCGACATATTAAAATTAAAATTTCAAAACACAATTTTAAGAAATAAAATGTGCCGTCTAATTCTGTTATCTATCTATACATACAAATAATAAAATTCTGAGTCGAATCTATACATTAAATATTTTTCGAAAATCTTATTGGTATAGTCATTATTGTCGATACAGACATCGAATCTATAGTTTTTAGAATTTTTGTCTGTCAGTCTGTCTGGGAAGGAATCACGAAAAACCACTAGACAGATTTTGATGAAATTTGGTATAATGATAGTTGGTTGAAAATATCTCATCTCTGAGAAATCTATACTAACCGTTAAAACGTCTAGGGACGAATCCGAGCGAAGCAAGGTTGAGTCGCTAGTTTGAATATAATTCCAAAACGCATTTATTAAAACATGAAATAGACTTTGAATAGACGGCCTTGAGTACGTGCATATTCATCAAGCATATCGCCTAAACAGGTTCGCCGTCTGGAGTAACAAAGAACAAATCGAACGAGGAATCAAATCAAGTAATAAGAAGCGAGGACATAAATCCTTGGCGAGTCTAAACATTAGGTATCGAGTCGCGTGAAATAGGAGCAGAAAAAAAACCGTTACAGGCTCTACGCTAGACGCAGATAAGACCGGCGGGCGATCGATCAACGCGTTGGGGCAGGTCGGTTACGCGCTTTGCTTTCGCACGTGTAGCACCGGTGTTTGGAAATCTAGCGGTGATGTCTGACATTAAGGCATATAGCCTTCGACGTAAGAGAACCAAAGGTTTTTAGCTAAAACTAGTTGCAAAACTTACGAATTAATAATCAAAAAGCGTAAGAAACGTGTGCATTTTAATACAAAAGTGAGCAGCTCTACAGAATAGATCATTTCAAAGAACTTCCGCGCCGACGTTACGAGGCAGAATAGCGATCAGGACCTGGAGGTAATTTTTGGACAAGCGAATTAGTCAATTGTTAACCACTTGTTAAACTCATTCAGCACAATACGTAACTTTCGATAAGAGGGATATGTAACATGTTATGAAACAATTCATTTAATATTTATTATATCCACTTATGAACTTTTATTGGCTAACCTTTAATCACACGCTTACAGTATATATTAGCTTTTATCGTAATTTCAATTAATAATGCTAGAAAAGCAATGTTTTTGATAAGTGTTGTTGCATTAAACGCGAGTTCATAAAATGTTAGGATAGGTCATGGTGAATTGTGTAGAAAATAAAAATTCTGCCGGAACGTAACGTAGCACCCACGTCAACAGCATCTAAACGTATAAATTTATAAGAAAGTACGCACCACGTCGTCCATCTCCATCCAGTCCATGTCGGCTCAGTGAATCAGGTTAGGAGTGAGCTCGATATTCGGGTGTAGCGTCACGTTAGACTACTGCGCGTCGCGACGTTCGACACACGAGTGCAGCGTCGTATCGTGTGTTGCACCGAAAATTCGTTCCCTCGCCCTCCCGCACCACGTACACCTCTCGCAAATTTTTTTGAATCACACAACGCCATCTAGGGAACGATCGGAAGCCTCTAGCGTAGCCTTGAACTTGACAACACATCGATGTCGACCCAGTTTCGCCGCCGCGTCCCGCCCCCGCACTCGCGCATTGTCACGGCCGCGTCAGCTGAATGGAACCGAATGCAACATAAAGAATATTTTCGCGCCACGCCACTGCAACTCTCGTTTTCATTGTATAATATTACATCACGCACTTGCTCACGTATTTACTTCGACTGATTAACATTCAGAGTGCCGGAGCTACCTTAAAACCTTTGGCACTCGTCTAGACTCTAGACATCTATGGCGGAGTTTTGTACCATTTTCAGGGCGTAATTCACCATAGCAATAATATCAAAATTGCTCATAAAGTTGTGAAATTTGAAGATACAGATAATAAACATTAAAATCGATTTACAATTGGCCTATTTACCTATAAGGTAACATTCATGATTATAAACATACACTCGTTTTACTAAATTCGGATTTCGGATTAATATTTAATATGCATCCTACCTCCTTACTCTTATTTTTAAATGAACAAAAAAACATTTGCAAAGAAATTAATTTTTTTTTTCTTAAATGATTATATAAAATATTTAACTCTACATTGTACAACAAGACAAAATCTTAAGTCACTTTGATTATGACATTATCATTATTTCAATGATATGATAGTTTCAATAGCTAAGTGTTTGATGAAATTTGCATTTCTTATCATGCAAACATTACTGTAATTAGGTGCACGTGGCTCACTGACCCTGCATTACCGCATAAGCGACATAAAATTCTTACGATAGATGTTATTACGAATAATTGAATTATTTACCTTATTATTTTATACTAGCGACTCACCCTCACTCCGCTCGGGTTCGTCCCGTTAGATACGTTTTAACGTTTAGTAAAGATTTCTTAGAAATGGGATATTTTCTTGCAGTAAAAAGTATCCAGCTATCATCATACCAATTTCATAAAAATCTGTCCAGTGGTTTTCTCGTGAAGCGTTCCCAAACAGACGGACAAAAATTTTAAAAACTATAACTATTATCTCTTTGTTTCCCTAAAATAAATAAATAAAATAAATGGATTCGGTCTCTGTATCGATAATAATGAACATTTCAATATAATTTTCCAAAAAAAAAATATTTAATGTACAGATTCGACTCAGAATTTTATTATACGTACCTTATTACCTATAGATGAAAATTAAAGCTACTTTATTCTACGTTTTGCGTAAGATAATTAAGTAAGCTTAATTTGAGTTCAGTCAAGCTTTTCTTAATGAAACCAACATGTTTATTATATATTAATTGATTCATTATATATTTAGAAGGCTTTACTGTATGAAATTCGTACGTACAGTAACTTTCTGTAAAAAACAAAGATGTTTTATTGTAAATAATAGCAAAATCCATCAACTTAATTTTAATTTCTTATAATCTATAACAATAATACTTTCTTACTACTACTACTAGGAGAGACTAAGGTTTAAAATGTCGTAGAGGAAGAAAGGATGTCTCCCGTGACCATGATTGCTGTAAGGCGTTTGAAACGTCGGGAACTAAAAATCAATGTAAATCCGCGAAATAATCCGAAAAGATAGTTTTATTTAAAATAGGAAACTATATTGGATACAACTAATCAAAAGGTTAGGCAGTGGTAGCCCAGTGAAACAGAGTGAAGCGGGTTTGAATCCCGGGTCTCGCACCTGTGATATTTTCATGTGCGAATCATTTCTAACATAATTACCATTTCCGGTGAAGAAAACATCGTGAGGAAACCTGCATGTCTGAGAGAACCTAGCAAGTTTTCGAAAGACATATGCACTGTGCAGTCCGCCAACTCGCACTTGGCCAGCGTGGTGGACTATGGTCTGATCCCCTCGTACTGAAGGGAGGCCCGAGCCCAGCAGTGGGACGTTAAAAAGGGCTGAACACAATCAAAAATGGCTGAAAGTAGGTGATGGAGTATTAAATAACTATTTTCTCTGTAGAATAAAAACGTAAAATTAAAAAGTTTTACATAGTGAGTGCAAGTAAGATACTTAGTGAGATAAATTAAAGCTTGTTGACGTTGAACTCAAATTTTGCCACGGTATTCCTATATTGCACTGCGAAACGTTTTATGCAATTGGTAGACCACCCTTTAAAGTGGTGACATGGGTGACAAAGGGGACTTGAATAAATATAGGTACTTGTCCTATTCTGCAATACGATAATCAAACATTTTCACATTTGCTGACAATACTAATTCTTAAAACGAAAGAATCTATCGCTATCACACAGACTACTTGGGACATTTTTTATATCAATCAAAATCAATTTTCTCATAACGCCTAAATACCTGCAATTCACCGTTTGAACTTATAGAACTACATACATATTACTATAATAAAATATTTCCTTACATTTACACGAAAAATAGATTTTTGATATAAGGGTATTTTTTTTATATTTTTTTTTTGCGGATTCTTTGATTTTTGGTTCTCGACGTTTCGATTGCTTTGCAGCAAGCATGGTCATGGAGGAAACTAACTATAATATAAATTAAATAATCGATTCAACTATTTAAACATCCTTAATTTGCTTGCTTTTATGCATATAAAGGATTTTTTAAGAACAAAAAGAGATAACATAGACATAATAATGTTACACGATATCGAACTGAAATTCTATACAAACGATTGGTCGTCCAAACGCCGACAAATTGGTAACATTCAAAGCTAATTATGGTAAAAATATTTCAGTAGCGAGGATCCTACGTTACAACGTTTATTAACAAAAAAAACTAATTCTCGATAACCGCGCGCTTTGAAGTGGACGCAAATTTTTCAAAACATTAAATATTTTTTTTTAAATATATAAAAAAACATAAAAAATTAAATCAATTTTTTTCCTGATGGCATAATTTTTGTAAAACTTATTTTTAGTGACATTCCTAAATATTTTCAATGGGGTTTTCCTCTCTCATGATAAAAAGAATCGCTCGTATTGCTTAGCCCCGCCTACCTGCACTCCGCGAGTACTTTTGTATTTTACCAATAAATGTGCCAAGCAGGGCTCGGAAACTTGTTCAATTTTTAGACCGGTTTTGGCCATTGACGCCAAACCGAAAGGCATTTTGGTTCAAAGTTTCGGCATTTTGGTTTAAAGTTTGTTCTTTAACCGATTAAACCGGTTTACATTCGGCGAATTTTTGCTATTGGTGAATTGCCGAACCGAAACCCAACCTTCCTCTAAGTATAACCGTTAACCATTAGTATTTCGGTTTACTAAATCTCTCGTTTTCATTAACCGGTAAAGAACGAGCAATGTATGAGCCATTAAATTACCGAAAGAAACCGTTTTTTTAAACCGGTTCCGAGCCCTGATGCCAAGATAAAGAGGGAATATCCTGATAGTGATAAATGAATTGACTAAAAAAAACGGTTAACAATTTGCGATAATATCGCGAACAAACATTCATAGAAAACAAAGGTAACTACAATTAATTGTGTAACGCCTCCTTTTCGGAGTCAGTAAAAACCATAACTACAACAAAAACTTTATAAACTATCATTATATAAAATCATGACAATTCATAAAAATGAATGGAGTATCATTGACACGTGATGGAAGAACAAAAAAAGATCGAAAAGACGTACTTGATATGAACGTACATAAAATATTATTTATGGTAACACCATGTAAAACGTTTATCAGTATCAGTAATCAGTACCATCAATTAAAACTACAGTTTGGAAAATTTGTTAATAAATAAGTCCACTTTTAATCGATTCGTAATCGACATAATAAAAATCGGACAAGTGCGACTCTGATACGTACACCGGGGGTTCCGTAGAATGAAACATTAAAAAAAATTTTTTTTGTGATGAAACTACAAATTTACAGTTTTCGGATTTTTCCCCATACTTATGCTATAAGACTTTGCTTCTGACAAACTTCATGATTCTAGGTCGACGGGAAGTACGGGTTTTGTTTCCCTTGCGAGTGTCAAAATATGCGGCGTAAACGACCATATCTTTTGATTGCATTGACTTGACAAGTTTCATTTTTTCTCAGCTCTAAGACATTGCAGACCTAAGTATTCGATATTAATTTCAACATGATACCTAAATGCGTTCCTGAGAAAAAGGGTCTCGACATACAGACAGACAGACGAACAACGAAGTAGTCTTATAAGAATTCCTTTTTTTGTAAAGCGCATCAGTAGAGAAGAGCTGGATCGATTTGGCAATATTTTTAAATAATCTTAATAAAATAATTCTTCAGGGAAATAATTGCAAAAGTTGCTCGGAAAATTGGGAAATTCTGGAGATACCGAAAATGCTTTTTTTATAGAACTCTTGTACGGCCTCACAGGTCAGAAATAAGTTTATTGAAATTGGGACATGACAACATTGGGTCAATTTATAATTATATATAAACTGATACTCAAAGTAGGCAACCTAACAACTGCCACGAAAAGAAGACGGAAACCTTAAAATTTGTGATACCAAATATTGCAAGAAGGGGAAAGGTCAAGGTTAACGTTTAATTGCTTTCACAGTCTTATGGAAAGATAACCTCTTATATAGTATAAAAAATGTGTTCACTGGAATTCTTCAAATTAAACAATAAAAATATGTACTGACATGTTCATTAGGTATAGTTTATAAATAGTGCCTGGGTGTAGGATTTAAGCAAACAATAAATTGGTAATTTAGTATTGTGTTTTATTTTACAAACTCTTTAACAATATACAGCACGCAAAAAGATTATGACTTTATGAATAAGCAGATTTCTACAAGACACCTAGCGCCACGGAAGTAAAAGAAACAGATAACAAAAACTAATTAGAGTGCGTTCCATTTCTATCACTGGGCGACAGAGGCAACAGAGAGAGGGCGAGTTTTTTTGGAAAAGATGTAAAAAATGTTTTTTTTTCAGAAAGAGACACCTATAAAACCAAAACCTTGTCTAAACAATCTATATCGTTACAAAAAACAAAAATATTTGAATTATTTTGGCTCAGTTTTTAGTGACCCTACTTTCTGTGCCAACGGTCGCGGGTTCGAGTCCCGCTGGGGGCATTTATGCTGATGAACACGAATGTTTGTACTCCAGTTATAGGTGTTCATATTTTAATATGTATGTATTTAAAGTTATACATGTGTAGTGTATCAACTATCTGGTATCCATAACTCAAGCCTCGTAGCTTACCATGGAACTAGATGGCGCTGGGTTTTAATGTTCCAACATATTATTTGTCCCAACATACGTATTTTAAAACTTTATCATACTTTTTACATCTAGTCTACATCATTTAAATAAGGGAAACATTTAAATAAGGGATATGAAATCTAACTAAAATTTTCAAATAACTATTTACCTAGTCTTTAAGACCATCCAGGCATAAACCAGGCTTCAATAAATAGTCCCAGTTAGACAGTAGAACTCCTGGTTTAGTTATCGCATAAAATTATGATTAAGATATTATTTTATTAAATTATGGTATATCATATGGATTCAACTCTAATTACGATAATTAAATGTTAAAAATGGTTTTCAAAATTTTATTTTATACTAGCGCCTCACCCTCGCTCGGGTTCGTCCGTAGGCAGGTACGTTTTAACGTTTAGTATAGATTTCTCAGAGATATTTTCCCGTAGTAAAAAGTATCCTACATGAAAAAATATCAAGCAATACATAATGTACTTGTAATATATAAATATGTTGGGACATTAACACACAGCACTATCTAGTTCCATGGTAAGATACGACTTAGAAACATTCGTGCTCATCACACAAATTAATGCCCCCAGCGGGACTCGTACCCGCGACCACTGGCACAATAAGTAGGGTTAACAAACTGAGCCAAACGTGTCGTTGATATGTATGTAATATATCAAAAATAAAAATTCTCTAAAACTAAAAATCTGATAACCACATGGGAACCACTTAAAAAATACTGATAACATATTAAATAACAGCTAACAGATACGCCCGAACCTATCTTCAAACACAGTGCAGTAGTTAATAAATCCCATCAAAACATAAATGTGAAAGTGGGAGCCAAGTAAATATTAAGAATATGCGTGGTTGTCAACGTCACCGACAAAAAAATTGATATCTAAATGGGGGTTAATATTACACACGGTGCTGCGTCACCAGTTCCTTTGCTTAAACTTGGCTGGACACGCTGCCGCATGTCTTGATAAATACAACTTTAAGTGAACTGAGTGTTGTTTAATTTAAATAATTCATTTTTTAAATTGAATATTATTATTTAATTCAATAAAATATTAATTAACTTTTATTTTGTAAAATTTTCATCTGTAGTATTAAATTTTCTATCCCTTATTAGCTCTAGTAATTGAAAGATGTGTTAAAAATTAAAATTAATGCCATAAATAAATATTATAAATGCGAAAGTTTGAATGAATATACTCGTAGATACGTTACTCAATCACGCCAAAACGATTGAACGGATCTTGATGAAATTTGGCACAGAGATAGATTATAGACTGGAATAGCACATACGTTACTTTTTATCCCGGAAAAATGTACGGTTCCCATGGGATAGATTTGTTTTTGTTTTTCATTATTAAGTATTAAATTATTTGCCTTACGCGTACATATATATATATCACTATAGAACAAAATTGGCAAAAAATTCCAAATGTTTAAAAATATTATGAAATATATACGTGTTTAATACAATAAATGTGTTTATATTAATCTTATTTATCCTCATTAAATATCGTAACCGCAAATATACTATTCTTTATTTGATATACATGACACCCGTAAGTGGTATTTAAATGAAGATGTAGACAATAGTGTCTGAATGAATAAAATTAAAGTGTCTGATTGTAATGTCAAAACTCAAAATAACAGCTTTTTACTAAATACATATGATAGTATGTACGATACTTATAAAAAACAATTTTAAAAACGTTTGTTTATTCCGGCTAAACTCCGAAACGGCTGGGCTCATTTTGACGGAACTTTCACTGGCATGGCATGCATTTTTCACTGGCATGTTATAAGGAGTAACTTAGGCTGCTTTTATTTTAGGAAAAGAATTTAAGGTCCGCGCAAAAAAAGTTAAAAAGGTAAGTCGCTAGTCGTATAATATAATTAAATAATTCAACCTTTTTAACATCCAACTACAGGTCTTAGGCCTCCCCTTGAAAAATTGAAAAGTTGGCGGAGTTCACGCTTCTTTCGCAAACTAAGTACTTAGATTCTGTCCGACATGCAGTTTCGTCATGAGGTTTTCCATTACCGTATTAGCAAGTGTCAGTGTTTAAGTTAGCAGTTGTCAGTAATTAGCGGTAATCACGTTGAATTTTTTCGCACGCGTAAACCCACTTCATTTGACTTTGCTTAATACGAAGTGATGAATTTAAGAGTTGAATGGATATAAAAAAGTTAATGTTATTGATTATTACTAGAAACCAGATTATATTATTGAAGCGTGAAATAATACACGCCCAAAAAGAAAGACTTGTTCAATTAAAAAATTAAATCGATACTTAGAGGTTGAATAGTTAATATAAATTTTACACATATGGGACCACTCTTAAGCTAAGGCATATTTGTTAAAGAACGAATCATGTAAATAAGTACTCAGCTTGGGAAGATATGGAGTAAAATATACACTTGAATTGTAATATAAATAACAAGTTATTAATTATTATTATCACCTCCTTTTTCAATGTTGGTTAAAAACTCATCTCTTTATGATATTTAAAAGCTATTCTACATTTCGCCAGTCTCGTTTTATAAAAGTAAATTTAAATAAAACAGTCAATCGACAAATATCATAAAAATATTATGTATATAAATTATTACATCTTTAATACCATTACATGATTCATGTAATGTTTATGAGATAACAAGTAACGCCATCTAGTCTTAAAATATGCATTGACCATTATTTATTTATTTTATTGGGTGTGGTGCAGAGGTTGGCCCTAGCACTAATATTATAAATGTCAAAGCTTGTGAGGATGGGTGGATGTTTGGTAGAGAGATAGATTATAGTCTGGAATAGCACATAGGTTGCTTCTTATCCCGAAAAATGTATGGTTCTGTGGGAAACAGAGAGTGGGTGTTCCCGAGTGTTGTTTTTGTCTAAGGACAAATCGGAAGCAAGTGGAATTGCTAGTCCGATTACCAATATAACTTGTGGTTTCTTTTATACCATCTACTCTATCAAGGGTACAATTTTTATATTTATTTCTGTAATAATTCAAGTCAATTTTAGAATATTTTATTTTTTACTAATCACATTTAAACTTAGAAGCCATATAGTTTAAAATCTCTTCATAGTTAACAGCTTAAGCATAATAATTAGCCGTACATGCTAGCCCCTACACCGCCAAGGCATTTACTATTCAATATGTATGTGCATCATAAGCAATAAGTAAACAAAATTCTTTCTATATTAACATAACAAGTGATCATCAGTATAAAAACTAGTAGAACTGTTTATGAAATTTTCATCAAATAAGTTTCTGGAACAATAAAAAGAGCAGCTCTTTTTCTGGTAGTAGACTATGTTAAGTAAATAATTGTAAAAAATTAATGCTAAATAAAATATTTTGAATTTAAATTTGAAGTTAGATATAATTAAATTGCAGCAACAGTTATAAAATATTGAAATGAGACAACAATAACAAATAATATAAAATATTTAGCCATTTTACTAATGAAATAATCAAATATCAAAATTAAAACTTCATATAAAATGTTTTATGAAAAAGAGACAAATAAATCCCAGAATTCTTCAAATTAACAACAAACAAACAAAATAACATTTAAGTTTGTTAGAAAAATAATTTACTCTGATTCAGAACATAAATGTAGAATAAAAATAAATTATAAACAACAACTTTTATAATATTCTATTTTGGTCTTACCTTATTTCAGCCTGACACAATTGGTAACTAGAATTTGGTGTATACATTTCCTCATTTTTCTATAGGTTCCTCATATTCATTATATCACATCTTCTTTACAAACAAAACAAAATGTTCATCGATACAAACTTAAATCTGAAATACAAGAAATTATTATGTAATTTCTGTATATAATATACATTTTTATACAATACTTTCTTTTTGAATTGTACTACTTTAATTAACTATTTTCAAAATCACAGTGATAACTGATATGATATTTTAGTAGATAATATATGGAAAATATTTGTTACTTATCATGGTATGTTATTTGTTAATATTTTAATATAAGATTCATGATCAAAGAAAGCGAAACTTACAAAGTAAAAAACATATAATCTAATTTCTATAACAATTGTTCCAAACTAGTGGTAAAAGTAGGTAGTTGCTAACTTATTATGTAAACTCAAATACCACTTTTAGAAACAAAAATTACTTACTGACATACAAATTATTATAATTAGTAACTATTTGATTTCTCTAAATGAAGCCGTGACTATCATTTAAGTCTATAATTATTAATACGAAATAAAAATAACTAAGGATCTGTCAAATTCACGTAGCTAAAAACATTCCAGAATATACCAATGACAAAAAATTGATACTTTACGAAAGTAAAGGATTTTTCAAAACATTTACATATACGAAATAATAGTATAAGTATAAAATTTTCATAACTCAAGAGATTATATTGAATTTTCTATTAGCAAACAAGGTTAGAAAATTGACGTTTCAACTTTCATAATATTTTATGTGCAAATGCAACACCAAGGCAAGGCATAATTTGCAATAATGGTGCTCATACACATGAGGTCCTAAAACTACATTTAAATTATTACTTTATATATGTAGCAATATACTCTATGATTATTACATCTTTATTAGTTTATTTAAATTAAAATAGTATTATTTAAATTATTATTTGCAATATAATGTTTAAATATTAAAAGAAGTTATATTTATTTTTTTAAGGTATATTTTGACCAATGGCTAATTTGTAAATAATATTAGACCGCAACATTTCATTAAAAAAAAATCTTAGCCGTAAATGATGTAACAAGATTTTTAAATGCTAACTTACAACCATGAATGAATAATAAATGCTACAACTATTAATGTGCATATGCTAGTGTTCATTAGTAAAAAATAAATTTTAAACGTTTTAATTCAATAAAATATGAAATACATTTATATATTTGTTAATAAACGATTTTTTAAAAGCGTAGCACAATAATATGTTAAATTTTAATAATTAATATAATTAAATAGGTAAATAATGATTTTGACAGATAATGCAAATATAATAAATGTGGCAACATATTTTGATACATTTTCATGAGCGCCGACGTTTCTCATTTTTCGGGCCAACTCATCGGTCTTTTTGACACAGAATAATATGTTTGTTTTCAAAGAGTTATGAATTGTAACTTATTTATTGTACGATAATATATATTAGAAACTAATAAAAACATGGAGGTGCAATATCTCGTATTATTTTTGTGTATTTTCTGCCATGGAAGTGATGCTATTATGTGGAGTTTAGCTCCTAACACGCAGAAGTGCTTGAAAGAAGAACTACATGCAAACGTGCTCGTAGCCGGTGAATATGAAATAACAGAAGCTGATGGCCAGAGAATTGATTACATTGTAAGTTTATAAATTTATATTACCTAAATCTATTTTAGTTACGATGCGCGTCAACATAACACTTTCTAATCTAGCTATCAAAAATGAGAACATTTCTATACAAAATAGATATATTTAATTATATATTTATTGTTATACTAACCAAAATATGGCTTATGAATGGTACATAATTTTCATTCTAATATCTTGATGTAACCTGCTACCATAAAGTAAAGGTCCATTCAACTCTGATAAAACTACAATCAGCTAGCTGTTAGAAATTACATCATTACTAATTCTTCTGTGTTACACAAAAGTAGCATATTTAATTATTTATATTTTATACAGGTTCGAGATTCAAAAGGGCATATTTTAGCTCAGAAGGATGCCATTAGTAAGGGAAAATTCACATTTGTCACAGAAACATATGACACATTTGAAGTGTGTTTCATATCAAAAGTACCCCAAGGTATATATTTTTACTATTACATGATTAAAAAACATTTCCAGTAATAGGGTATTTTATAATTATTGTAATTTAAATTACTTTTATCTTATAGATTTAATATTATCTTATCTCTAATGCAATAAATTATAAATCAAATTTAATAAGTATAGAATCAAAACGACTGATTTTATTTAGAATGCTATAAATATTTAATTCATACAAATAATTGTGTAAATATAGCCATTCAAAATTATATCTTTCTAAACACTTATAGTATTTACCTCGTTAACAATGTTTAAAAAAGCAACCTATTAATATTTTTTTATATATTTATATTTTCAGAACGCCGTGGTGTGTCTCAAGACGTCACTTTAGATATCAAAGTGGGAATTGAAGCTAAAAATTATGAAGGCGTATGTAAAAGATAAATAGTATTTTAATGTAATTAGAATTACTATTGTAATTTTTTTGTTAGCTTTGATTTTCAATCTCTTCACTTAAGAAACTTATATGTATTAGTAATTATTTATTTCTAATAATATGGGTTAGTTGGAGATATTAAATGATGTGCATTTAAAACTCGAGCAAATATATAATAAATTTATTGATTTTTATTTTACTTATAGGATCCACACTATAAAAATGCATATAATTTAATGTTCTTGTCCAAATATAAACTTAATATTACTATATTACGTTTTAGTAAATCACATTTATATATTGTTGTATTTCTTTTTTATCGGTGGTCCATCTATGACAATCTACATCTGCCAGAATTCTTGGGTAATAGTGTGTGCTTGATAACTAACCGTTTCACCCATGAGTAACTATGCTAAAAATCAATCATAAGTGTTTTATATTTGTAACTCGATGATTTCTTAAGAGAACTCTGTTCTCTTGTACAAGTTTTAATAATATTTTGAAAAATAACTTCCATTTAACAACCCAACTATAACATACATACATATGTGTATAGAACAGTCATTTAATGAATTCTTCTATACTAGATATGAAACATTGATGAGAAGTTCTCACTTTCTTATTTCCAAATGTTAATAAAACTCATTATGCCTTGTTATAGTTTTTAAATAACTGCCACAACTCATGAAATAGTCAAATTTATTATAATTTTATCATTTAAAGTAGCAACATTATGCTAGTATATACATGTGATCTTTTATTATAATGGGAAGTTGTTGCAAAATGTAACTAATACCTACCAAAAAAAAGTACCTACTACATATATACATATAATATAGAGTTAAGAAAAAATAATTAAGTCTGGTTTAGTACAATTTTGAAAATTATTTGTTGTCAAAGTGAATGATCTTCTTAGAAGTAAGCCAAATTTCTGTTAGCCAGTGAAAAATTAACACTGCCCTAACATTTGAAAGATTGCAGTTAGAGCTTGAAAATTATCTTGAAAACAAACAATTTGTTTTAATTGTAAATAGATTACATAAATTTATTTTACATCATTATAGATATTACAGTCAGAAAACACTGTGAATGTTATGGATATATTGATAACGAGTTCTGTACTGTATTACTAATACGTGTAAATTAAAATATGATAAATATTGCAAAATTTATACTGAATTTAATGAAACCTGTAACAACAATTTTTAACTGTGATATAGTATATAGTCACAATCATAAAAAATATAAGCACCATCTGTGAATATTCATTATGCAGTACAAATCCATAACCTGATTGCTGTTTTTCTATATTCTTTGGAACTTTCCTTTACTTAGAGATTTTTTTAAAGCCATAATATACCTTTTTAAGATCTATAATTTATCATTTGTTCATTTTATATGAACTTCAACAAGAAATAGATACACATGACTAATATTTTCTTTGTGTGATTTGCTTATTAACATCTTGGACATTTCATATCTTCTTTGCTTATGAGTGGTTTGAATATATATATATATATATATATATATATATATATATATATATATATATATATATATATATATATATATATATATATATATATATATATAAAATAAAATAAATATTCAATAAAAATATATTTATTGAAATATAAAATGCTAGCTAAACCAAAAAAAATGTTTATATTATTAAATTAAAACAAAACATACTTATGTTTTGTTATTATGTGAACAAAAACAAAACATACTTATGTTTTGTTATTGTGTGAATGTGTAATATTATGTGAACTTTCACATAATATTATATGTTTGTTTCTTATAGATCGGTGAAGCTGCAAAGCTAAAACCCATGGAGTTGGAACTGAAGAGGTTAGAAGATTTATCTGAAGCAATTGTCCAAGACTTCACTCTTATGAGGAAGAGGGAAGAAGAAATGAGAGACACTAATGGTATTTTCATTTAATTTTATTTCAACGTATAGTGAAAAATACTTTTCTCTTTGGAAGAATTGTGTAACATTGTAGTAGTAGGCAATGGTTTGGTTAGGTTTATTTATATATTGATTTTTAATGTTGTGTAGATATAAATTTAGATATCTAGTTATAATTTTTTCATTTGTTTTCTATTTCTATGCCTAAAGAAATAAATTAACATTAAAAAAACTTTCTTTAATAAACATACAAAGTGTAAATTGTAAAAATATTTTTTCTTCTTTCTGACTAATCTGACTGGTAGTTCCAAAAAGGTTATATGATCGACTTGGCGGGGGCGCTGCTGTGCCCTCAGATTTGTATATCTAAAAGACTGGATGAAATTCTATAATTTACGCAAGCTTTCACTCTCCAGGCATCTGTATATCTCGTTTTACTTTTAAAGATGGTTGGTGATATTTTGTACAGAAAATAAGAAAAATTGTAGAAATTTTTGCTATATTGTAAGGATGGTAATTTCATGTAATGGCGATTATTGGGTTCCCTTAGTGACCGTTTTCTGAACGAACATTCTCAATAAATAATCTAACTCATTTGGCGACGCGAGACAACACGTTTGGTTCAGTTTGTAGTGTCCTTACTTGCTGTTCCACTGGTCGCTGGTTCGAGTCCCGCTGGGCGCATTCATTTGTGTGATGAGCACGAATGATTGTACTCCAGTCATGGGTGTATATTTATTATATGAATTTATTTAAAGTTATATATGTGTAGTGTATCAACTATCTGGTATCCATAACACAAGCCTTGTAGCTTACCATGGAACTAAATGGCGCTGGTGTGTGGGACATTAGTCCCAACATAAATTTATATTTTGCATAATATGATCGTTACTAAGTACATATTTTATTGTTTCAGAATCAACAAACAACCGTGTGCTATTTTTCAGCATATTCTCTATGATCTGCCTGCTGGGGCTCGCCACGTGGCAGGTGCTGTATCTCCGCAGATATTTTAAAGCCAAAAAACTTATTGAATAATATTTTTTATTACACACAGATCTAGTCACACTGGATTTATTTTTTAAATGCATGCTATAGCACAAACATTTAGATTTGTCAATGTAATTTTTTGAATTTGTTCTAAATACGAAACAAATATAATTCCTATATTTTTTGAGTGTTTCTTTGGTGAAATATAGAAAAATCCATATTTCTGTATTATTTTTTTATAATAGACTGCTCAACATTTTATTAACAACTTATACTCAGCTCTTAACGTCCCACTGCTGGGCACGGGCTTCGCTTCAATATGAGGGGTTCAGGTCATAGTCCACCACGCTGGCCAAGTATGGCTTGGTGGACAATCTAAATCTCTTAAATTGGGTGTACATAATCATCAGACATTATTGTTTTATATGTAGTTGTTTCTTTTTAAAATCCTAAAATTAACTTCAGCATTTCATCACAAGTGCTCCAGTGTGATTAAATCGTTGCAGATCTCGTGGCGAAGTCACGTATTATTAATTAAATAAAACAATTTTCCTTTACTTAACAAATTTATTATTTAAATAAATGTTTGTATGTATATGAACGATGTCTCGTTGGTAAGGATGTAAAAAAAACGATTTACTGAAAAACTCATTTTTGTTTTATTTCTATTTTATATATTATGAGCCCTGTTTTTGTCTATTACAAAATTTAAAAAATGTTTTATAATTACTTATAATTATATTTGATTTGCTGCAAAATAAATGCATTAATCGATCATTCACATTAAAACTTATTATTTAAGACATTTGACAATTTTTATGCTAATTTTAGATGTTTAAAATAGTTGTAGGCACAATGTTACAACACAGAATGAATTCTAACTTTACTGACGGGCCCTTAGTACGAGTTTTCGATAATCGCCCATTTTAATTAGGTAATAATTGCTAACTTCGCTTTTCGTAAAAACTTGCTGGAACATATCAATAATAAATAGTGTCGTGTTTACTTTAAAAAACTCTTACCAAGAGCTATCATGTTAAACCACTGATATATAAAAACATAGATACACATTTCCTAACAAATATCTCTTCAAAAAGTTGCGTCGACATGAGACGTTAAGGCAAACCAAAGAATAAAATTCAAAAATAGAAAGTTCTAATTGTTTAAACACAAATTCGAACTTACGCACACTACATATTTTTTTAAACAAAACGTGTGCTTTAATTTCGTCATCCGACAAGCAATGAGAAAAAGAGATTTGAAAAAAAGCGCAATTCAATTTCGAATTGTGCACTTTTTGAGTGATCTTTATTATTCATGATTATTATAAAGAATGTGCCATTCCTGATCGATTATGGCTGACACGATACGGCTCCATAAATGTTATTGCTGTAAAAGAAGAGTCAAGAAAAAGTCAATATTTTATTTATTTTCTTACTATTATTTTAAATAATTTAAAATCCTGATAAAATTGTTTTCGCGCTAACAATTATAATTTATTAAATTAATTGGCCGCACTAACAAATACTTTTTCAACGATTGCGATAGGACCTTACCCGCCAGTGGCGCCAACTGGTGCCGGCAGAAACGATAGCCAGAGCCCTCCTTGTGTATCTAATTTTTTGTATATCAATGTGTTGAACTTATATTTTTTATTGCTACATGTTCAATGTAGAACAGGTTCTATTCTTGTATCACAAATCACTAACCAATGATAATAAAATATTGCAATGGTCTGAAAAAACCTTACTGAATGGTAATTTGGCATTTCATTGAATTAGTTAATTTACATAATACACTTCCTATTACACCAAGTATGATGAACAAAATGGTTGTTACTTTTAAAGTTTGCAATAATTTCATAATATTTTTAAATAAGTATTAAAGTAAAATTCTTTATCATTTATTTTTATTTTGTTTCGTGTCTGAGAAAATAAATAAATTTAAAAATATTAAATTAAAACTGTGAAATTTAGGAAATCTAAACTATTGAATTTTATTGATTAAACTGAACAGTTTCTATGGCTTAGTAAATACGTTTTGATATAAAAATTACATTAATGTACCTACAGATAAATGCACATTGCATTTTATATATATTTATTATGTAAGTAAAAAAATATTGAATATATGTACATATAACATACTCGGAGCTTTTGAAGAATACTGTGTTAAAATTATTGGACATTATAATAAATCATACAAATAATAGAAAAATTAACATATTTATAAAAAATTATATAATAATAAAATAAAATTCAAAATATATCTAATACTATTTATGTCTCCAATTTTATTTTGTATAAAAGATAAAAAGGAAGGAAGCATCACTTACATTTTAATAGAACATTAATTGTCTAATAACATACATCAATCTGTACATAGGTTCGTACTAACTTTTGAAACTACCACTTGCTATGGCTGAAAGCTTCGTTTGCTTTGATAACTTAATTTAGAGACCTGTATACTTCTAAACAAATTTGTGAGTTCAATGTCAAGCATATTGGGTTCTTGTCTAAATTACATAATAGTATAGAGACTTTACAAAGTACAGATTATCTACAATTTTCTATTCAGACATCTCAGACAAATATGCCGTTAAATCACAAGTTGGCATTTGAATAAATTTGCACAAAATTAAATAACTTGCCCTATATACAATAGAATGTCCACTTGGTGGTTATGTACATTTGTGATTATGCTTTCGATCAAAGCGGGGAATAATCTAACTGAACTGTGAGGTGTTTGACTCCAGCCTCCCGGAAAATTCTTGCTGCTTGCTCAGTGACGTACCGAGGGTCCACTTCTCTGGCGACTTCTAATTTTATCACACCAACATGAACGTCACTACATAAAGTCCAGAAATGTGGCTCTTGTACCGCATGGACACCAGCTAAACCCACTACTCTCGTGTATAGATTAGGGAGAGCACGTTCTATGGACGTCGGAGTACGTTGCATGAGAACACCACCCGAGTCCAGGAGTAGTGGGAACACACTAGCCGCTATAAGGAGCGCTATAGCCATCGAGCATATCGGGTCTGCTCGCATCCATCCGAAAAGTTGCATTAAAATAGCTGATATGATCACCCCAACCGAGCCCAAAGTGTCGGCGAGGACGTGCAGGAAAACACCACGCATGATGGCTGACCCAGCGCCCGTGGGTGCTTCGATTTCATCATGGGAATGACCATGGTTATGGTTATGGGAGTGACCATGGCTGTGAGAATGACCATGGCCGCCGTGCCCGTGACCATGGCCGTGGTGGAATGCGTATATGCCTACTAGATTGACTAGGAACCCGAGTATAGACACGACAAGTAAGCGTTCGTGTTTCACCTGAAAATAATATTTATATTTTATTTTTAAGGTATTATTATTTAAATTTTGCAATATTACACTTAGCTTATTACATTAAATTATGATCTGAAAAATGCTAATGTTCACAACAAAAGTGATCGGAAAATACGTGCTCGATCGTCGGCCGTAACAATCGAGATAAATGTTACGACACTTTGCTTGAGTAGAAAGTTATGTTTCTTTTTTAATAAAATTTATTAAGGTAAATATTACGTGACTAAATGGGATTTCGATTATTGGTAATGAAGTACATTGGAAGTAGTTGCATTGACGCCATTATATGGATACTATTCACTATGTTCATGAAAAAACTTCCATATCTAGTCTTATCAGTCAATAAAATGTAAATATATATTTTTTTATTTTAAGTACTTGGCTCTTTAATATATGTAATTAAAATATATAGATTTACTAAAACACACTACTTTAATGAAAAGTAGTTGATATATGATATAATAATGTAAAAAAATTATTCCCAAAATTATTTGTTATTATAATAATATACCTATGATGAGAACCCAAATTGATTCTAAATAAATTATATTAATCATAAAGATACAATGTATAACGCATGCTACGGAACCATTTATTATGGATTTCACAATTACTTGTTTCAATCTATTACTAATTATAATCTATTATGATTACATAATTCAGGGATCGCACCAAATATTTAATTTTGAATGTCTCACATGTTTCGGATGCACTATAAATAGATTGATGTTGCTAAGTATATATTTAAGCATTTATATCAAATTTTTTTTAACAAGCTTCTTAGAGTTGTGCTATTTATACCAATATATTTAAACCATTATTAGAAATCATTTTTTTGTTCTCCAATCACTTGCTGAGTAAAAAGATAAAACAATGTGACTCATTTGTCTCATTACAATCACTTTTAAGATACTGATATAATAGAAGTATAATTATTGTTATTTATTGATAATGAACATACACATTGCAATATGCAAGCCTTTTACATTAGAAAACAATATGTTCCTTTTCGAAATTATCTATACTAATATTATAAAGAGGAAAGATTTTTTTGTTTGTTTGTACCAAACAAACTCCAAAACTGCTGGACCGATTTAGATGAAATTAGGTGAAAAAGATAGTTTGAAACCCTAGGAAGGACAAAAGATAGTTTTTGTCCCGAAAATAGTCCCTTAAAGGAGTGAAAATGGGGATGAAAGTTTGTATGGGGAATGAACCTATATCTAGTTGGTCATAAGTGGAATATATCATTATCTTTTTAATATTAACTTCAATAATTTCATACTCACTTCTGGTGGTTCTATTGCTCTTTCAACAGCCTCTTTTAGAATAAAAAAAGAAATGAATAATAAGAAAAGTCCATTGACAAAGCCAGCTAACACTTCAGCTCTTGCATAGCCATAAGAGTAGCGTTCATTTGCTCTCCATTTAGACACTAAGGATGCAGCAAGTCCAGCCACCAATCCAGTGCAATCGAAGAACATATGGAATGCATCAGAAATTAAACCTAAAAATAAAGTTAATGTTATTATTACTCTGATAATACCTATAACATTGATTAAAATTTCTAAAGCCTTACCTAAGCTGTTGGTCCAAACTCCATAAAATAACTCCACAAACGCGAAGGATAGATTTAGTAAAAGGAAGAGAAATAAATTTTTGGAATTCTTATCAGAAAATATTAGCCTGAGCCAATTTTGAAACTTTTCTGGGATACCCGTAATCATACCCCGCGACTGCCGCGTGTCTTTTTGTATAAGTGGCAGCATTATAATAACTTATGATTTAGTACTTATCTCACGTCATTTCATCCCAAAAATTTAAAAAAGAACACGTTCTTCACCAGAATCACTGCATACGTGTACTTCACTAGCGGTTTCTAACCTTACACTCTTAATATTAACAAGGAATATGAAAAGATATCAGAAGCAAGCCAGAAATCTAGTACTAACTTGCATTATTTGTGTAATATATGCATTTTTAAGTGATGTTTGTAAAAATATTGCAACTATAAACTATTTAATTCGGACGACAACTTGACATTATTTGCTGTCGTGAGTCGTCAATCAGTAATCTGTCAATTTAAGTTAAGCTCTGTCCACAGATTAAAGAACTATTAAGTAACTAGCTCTGTCATAGACATGTCTCGTTTTTTTCAATGTACAGATAAAAGATGTAGGTATAGATATTGTATAAATATGTAATTACAATGTTTGCCCTTTACATTTGTATACATACACATGAATAATAATATTAAATATTGAAAATATGAGGTTTAGTAATAACCATTTAATCGATATTAATTTTACAAAATATATGACTTAATTTTGAGCAACTTTTTTATTATATTAATTATTAGTTACATCTTTTCCATAGTCTATTTCGTATATTGTATACAATTATTACAAACTTATTATTATTATTTTAAATTTACAATAATTTAACTCGTTAAACAAGCCAAAAATACGAACAACACCATTCAAACAACATAATTAGCACAAATCAAACACTAAACATAATGTGATTTGTGAATATATTTTATAACAATAATTTGACCAATCAGAGATTTGAATTTGTTAAAAGAGTTTGTAAACGAAAAATGATTTTTGATGATTCATAAACTTTCAAAAAGACACTCATTTCCGGAAAAGATAACTATTTTGTCTATATGTGCTCATTTATATTGACTATGGTGTAAAATTATAAAAAAGAATTTATCCATATTTGTATTACTGATAACTTTAAGCGCAATGTTTTTAGGTATCTTTACTAAATATATATTATTTAACATTTTTATCAAATTATATAATTTATTCATTGTTGGAATATTTTTCCCTCCAAATTTTCAAAATTATTCTACCGGAAATTCGTCTATAGATGCGTTTGTTTCCGAAAAGTGAACGTTTCACGAGTCAACAGCAACGTCTTTCGAGAAGTTCTAGGCGCTGTTTGCGACATTTTTCTTTCTTTTATCCGTCATCCAATGTTTAATGTGATGAAATAACACGTTGATTAGTGTGTATTTTCGATATTAGTGTTCATAGTCGTAATAGAGTAACCGCTAGATTACGATATAAGCTAATATGGGCGACGAAAGCCACCCGAAAACTCTCTACGTCGGTAATTTAGACGCGAGTGTGACAGAAGATTTCCTATGCGCGTTGTTCGGACAGATAGGAGAAGTTAAAGGCTGCAAAATAATTCGTGAGCCAGGCAATGATCCATATGCCTTCCTTGAGTTTACAAATCACTCGGCGGCGGCTACGGCCCTGGCCGCCATGAACAAGCGAGTATTTCTTGAAAAGGAAATGAAGGTTAACTGGGCTACGAGTCCTGGTAATCAGCCCAAGACGGACACGAGCAACCATCATCACATATTCGTCGGAGATTTATCACCAGAAATCGAGACTCACATATTACGCGAAGCGTTTGCACCGTTTGGCGAAATTTCGAACTGTCGAATAGTACGTGACCCACAAACGCTCAAATCTAAGGGATATGCCTTCGTTTCGTTTGTAAAGAAAGCCGATGCTGAAGCGGCTATCCAGGCTATGAACGGCCAATGGCTGGGTTCACGATCTATACGTACTAATTGGTCTACACGTAAACCACCGACTAAAGGTCCTAATGAAGGAGCACCGAGTAGCAAGCGAGCTAAACAACCAACATTTGACGAGGTGTACAATCAAAGCTCACCGACAAACACAACTGTTTATTGTGGAGGTTTTACTAGTAATGTAATTACTGAGGACTTAATGCAGAGTACATTTTCACAATTTGGTCAGATACAAGACATAAGAGTGTTCAGGGACAAGGGATATGCTTTTATTAGGTTCACAACTAAGGAAGCGGCAGCACATGCTATTGAAGCAACACATAATACGGAAATTAGTGGGCATACAGTGAAATGTTTCTGGGGTAAAGAGAATGGGGGGACAGAAAACCAGGTAATTATTGATACCAAACTAAAATTGATAAAATTTACACAATATTATTGCATGAATATATTTTGATTTGTGATTTACAGAGTACAAGCAACCCTCCAGCTGCACCGGCACCCATGGGAGCTCAAACGCAGTATCCTTATGCATACCAACAAGGAATGGGCTATTGGTATGCTCAGGTAAATATCAAAACATGGAAACAAATGGAAAATGTGGCTATTCATAAACATTTTTGATAAAGAACTCAGAAATAACATTTCAGGTTTGTGAGTATAATTTTCTTTTTTAATGTTAAGCTACATTATAAAAAGATTTCATTTTCGAGTAACAACTTAGGTTAAGTGAATATCCAGATTTTCAATTTGTTTCTTCAAATCAATAATTACTCTTTGGTTGTAATTATTAAAAAGAAATCTTACTTAAAAGCATGAAATGAATTATTTGATTTTATGCAATAAAAATAGTTAGCCTTATCATCCAGTCTGGACAATTTAAAACATTGATTAGTAAATTTATTGATAATTATTTATTTTTTTATTAAAATATGATTTTAGTCTTCTTGATATAAAAATTAACATACAATATTCATCAAATTGTTTTTTAACTTTTAATTGTCAAAGTTCGTGCAAATAGTAGTATTAAGTAATTAAGAAGTATTAACAATTTTTTTAACATAAATTTACATTTATATCCCATACATTATCAATGCCATTAGAATAACTACATACTATTAACTAATTATGACCATTTTCTTATAAGATAGAACATGATACAGACAATGTTATGTTATTGAAACAATACAATAATGCAATCTCTTCTGTTTTGGAAAAATTCTCTAACAACACAAAATTAGCATTCTTATATGTTTTATTATAATTATCTATTAAATTTAGACTAGGGCTTTGTCTATTGGAATTGTTTGGTTATTTAATCAAAAACCATTGAAAAAAAAAAATATAGTGTAGAAATTGGAGATCAAGCTCCATGTATGTAATTGATTTATTAATAAAATGACACTCAACACATGGCTTAAAATAAGAATTATTAGCCACCAAAATTTTCAACTAAATATAGACACAAACTAAAAATGCACAAGCTTTCATTCAATACCATATGAAAAATAGTATTATTTTAAATCCATACTAATATTATAAATGTGAAAGTGTGTTTGTTTGTCTTTCTGTCACGTTGAAACGGCTTTGAGGCTTGGTATGATTTTTTGTGTGGAGGTAGTTGGAGAGCTGGAGAGTGACAGGCTACTTTTTACCGTGGGAAATTATCTCTTTCCCATGGGAAATCACGTTATAATACAATCCAAAAAATATTTATGATCAGATTTACTTGAAACTTGGTATAAATACTATTCAATACAATTAATCAAATACGTGTTTTAGCATTTTCTGAAATTCTTCCCATAAGGTGGTAAAAATAGGGGATGAAAGTTTGTATGACCTACCATTTTAAGTTTTTTTTTGTGGTTTTAGCGCAAGTGAAGCCGCGGGTTCTGCTAGTAAAATATAATTTAATCTAAAATTTTGACAGTGCTGCAATTTTATGTAGATAATTAATTAAAAGATAATATTTCAAACAATGCTTAAAAGTGAAAGTCCTTTTGTGTATTCAGTTGTTTTATTTCATTGGGTAGGTTATTCTAGAAACTGATAAAGCTATAGGACAATAGAAATAGATAATGAAATTTTTGAATTAACATAATAGTTTTAATACTTTAGTAATTTATATCTTTGTTAATTTTAAATTTTTATAATGTCTTAGTCATATTTTTTAAATTGACACATCTCAAAGCTAAGATTTCAAATTATATAGACATATTTTGTAATGAACTGTTTATTGATGGTCAAAAAATTTAATAATATTAGTAGTATCAAGCTTTAACGACGACTACGAGGCCTGTGTTATGGATACCAGATAGTTGGTACACTACACATATGTAACTTTAAATACATACATATTATAAACGAGCATTGCCCGCGGCTCCGCCCGCGTTAAGTTACCCAAAAACCATATTCTTAGGTTTTACATATTAGTATACATATTCTTACAATGCAGTTTTTGTATTTTTTCTTAGAAATGAGATATTTTCCCGCGGTAAAAAGTATCCTATATGTTGACCCAGATAACCAGCTATCATCATACCAAATTTCATCAAAATCTATCCAGTGGTAACAGACAGACAGACAGACAAAAATTCTAAAAACTATACATTCGGACTCTGTATCGATAATAATGTCTATTTCAATAAGATTTTGCAAAAAACATTTACTGTACAGATTCGGCTTGGTTACAATTTTATTATATGTATAGATAAAATTAGCAGTAGCTTAGTGTTGTCTGTCAGTCAGTTATTCAATGTAGCTTTTTTATTAGTTAAATAGATATTATTACTGTAATTTAAAAAATCTAGAAGAAATTACATTTTATTTAAATCAGATAATAAAAGAACATTGGTTTTTTTTTATAAAAACTGGCTATGGAAATTATATCTAACTTTATTGCACTATATTTATAGCTATTGCTTTTCATATAAACCTGTAAAGTTTAAACGTCACAAAACCACGTCACGCTGTTTTTCCTTAATGCGTAAATTATACATGCAAGTTACAATCATACATTTCTATTGATGTAAGTTTCCTTATATGAGATATAAAGTATTTATTCATATTAATTATCCTTATAGATTCTACCTATGTATAAAATTACCTTGACTTCCCGACTCATCCTCGCCTAGAGGTTTGTCTAAATTGTGACTATAAAAGGGGTGCCTTATAAAGGTTTTTTTTTTTAATTTCACCCATATGGGTTTTAAAATGGATGGCAAAGTTTGTATGGAGTCTTTTTTTTTTTTTGCTTGACTTACTTAAAACTTGACATGTTTACTGTATTCAACATATATACTGGAAACGTGAAACAACAAAAATTATTAAAAAACATTTTTTTTCATTCATTGTTTAACGTGTCTAGACTCTAGAGTATAAAAAGAAACCGAGTGGAGCTAGAGTAGGCCACTAGTATTTTATAGTGGCATTTCATGTTTAAAGCCCTGCGGAGGTCCAAGATACGATTCCACATTTATAATGATTAGATACAGTTGTTATGAAATACCGCATACACACATGTAGCTTATATTTGACGAATTTTTATATTCTTTCAACGCAATCTAGTCAGGAAGACATATATTAATTTACTATACATCCATACTTTTATAACTTTATCGAATTTTATCTTTTATTTATGCAAATTGTGAAAAAAGTTAATAGATAAAAGACTATTATCTTATAGTCGGTAACCTTCTCCTTTTTTAACCATCTTCAAAAATAAGGAAGTTTTGATAAACTTCTCTATCTGATAGAATGTTATAAAGAAGAAATTTTATATTGTAAAAAAATAACACTTAAGAAAACACTAGAAGTAAGTCATCACTGGAAATAAGGCAAGAAAATACAATTTATTATTATTTCACAATTTGAAAACAATGACAATTTAAAAAAAATAATTTCATTACTAATTGTTATTAGCAATATAAAGAGACTCATTTATCAAGCAACCTGTCACACGATCAGATAAAATATTTAAATTAACACCTTATAAGTAACACTTGTTTAAATTTTCATAATTTTACTTTACAATGTTTACTTCAAATAGCTAATATATAATAAAGGTTTATCTGTACAAATAAATTAAAATTGTAGTGTCTGTTTGTAATGTTATGTTAATAGCAGCTTTCTACTAAATGCATATGACGTTTTAAATGGTACTTATAAGAAAAATATTTTTTTTTTTAATTTTCGTCTATGTCTGTTTGTCTGGAACGAAATTCTCTGAAACGGCTGGACAGATTTTAACGGGACATTGACTGATAGACAGTTGATGTTATAAGGAGTAACTTAGGCTACTTTTATTTTAGAAAAAAGAATTAGGGTTCCGGTCAAAAAAATTAAAACGTACCTAGGGACGCACCCGAGCGAAGCGAGGGTAAGTCGCTAGTTTATACTATAAATATAATATAATTGGACTATTACATATCGATATTTAGATAAGTAAATAAATATATATATGTTGGGACATTTACAGAACCATCTAGTTCCAAGGTAAGCTACGGGGCTTGTGTTATGGATACCATATAGTTGATACACTACACATATAAAACTTTTAATACATACATATTATAGATGATTGATGGATAGAATTGATTGGGCGAAAAGATCGCAGTCTTGTGAAGAGTTCTGACCAACTACTACTTTGTAATTGAGTCGTTCAATTTGCTAATTCGCATGTTGTTCCCGGTCTGGATAAGGCCATTGTCGTGTTATCGTGTTATGACGTAATGTGCTTATCCCTAAAGGAAAATCACACGACTCTGCCACGATTAGCTATATACATACGTTACAGTATGTCGGGCTATATGTACTATGTACATACATACATTATTATACATAGCAAATATAATTTCAATTCGTTTAAAAAAATACTTTTTGCTTATAAATAAATATAAAAAAGAAATTTAATCCATATAAATAAAAATGTACGTTTGTGGAAAACTGCAAATCCACGAAAGTTCTTCATCGATTGCTTTGAATTTTTGACCTATGTATTTAATATTTTTTTATATGGAGAACAAAAACTCCCCCGTATTAATGGGGCGTCGCAGGATCGCTTGCGCACTCAACCACGACGTCACAACAGCAGGTCTGTCAAAGCAGACAACAACAGCCATGGGGTTGCTCCAACGGTCCATTCCGCTATCAGAGAAGTACCAGGAGCAACCCGCTGGCACATCACCCACCGAAGTGGGCCGCTTCCCAGTGCGTTTCTTGGCTTCGCGCCTGGCTAGATTGCCAAAAACTAATGAGACCCCCCCCCCCCCCCCCCCCAACTACCAGGTGTCCGCACGATGGGGGGAAAGGACAACATAAAACACAACTAAATATTTCCTCAGTACTCGGACGTTTTCGTGTTAAGTATTTATAAAGGAATATCAGGATTCAGGAATGCACTTCTAAAGCACTTCAGAAGTTAAATGACGTAATGCTACTTAATATAAACAAAACTAAAACAAAGGAATGGTTTCATTGATTTTGTTAAAAAACTTCACACATTTAATTAATTCAATCGATTGATATTTAAAATAGGAATGTAGTCTATTGTAATTTAATTTGCCTTTCCATATAGGAGCTAGAGTAATCGGGATAGTTGTATTTTATTAAAACGAAATTTCAACAATCGCATCAGATTTTGCTTAGCGAATTAAGTACTTTTAAATGGAAAACTTAGCACTGCACAGTTTATTATCTCGATAATTAGGTCAGTCACACAAGGTCGTACGTCGGTCGGTTCATTGCACTGTTTTCTGTTGGAATCACAAAGAAACTTGATCGAGTTATGCAAAGCGTACCGCTTCACCATCATAAGAATATAAAAAAAATATAACTATTTATTTTCTCAAATATGTTGTAGTATTCATATGCGATCTTAATCGGTTTGTATTTAGTAACGTCATTATTATTGCAATTTTTTTTTAATTACGTTGCACATTTTGGCTTATGTGGTCTAAATTATTTCTCATAACCCGACATTGTAAGTTTTAAACATAGTGTTACAAGTAAATGTTTTCTTGGGATTCTCGTGTATTTTATATATTTTGAGTTATACATATTTTAACAAAAACTAGTAATTATTATTCTTTATAGTTTATACTGAACGTGTAGGTCATATTTAGCCTTTTTTAACGTCCCACTGTTAGGCACAGGCCTTCCTTAACTACAAGGGGGATCAGGCTATCTACAGTCCAGTCTTTGGAGAACTTACTAGGTTCTCTCAGATAGACTCAGGTGTCCTCACGATGTTTTTCTTCACCGTAATGATCGCCACGATGGCAATCACGTTGGAAATGATTCGCACATGAAAATATCATAGGTGCGATTGCGGGATTTGTACCCTTTTCACTCGATTTCCCAAGTGAGCGTGTTAGAATTGAGCTACCTCATGCACTTTATGACCTTGTAGGTAATTATTTTACTTCGGAAGTACAAAAAGTTAGATCTTATACACATGTTTAGACAATATACGAAACGTATAATTTACCATTTCATAAAAACGATTTAATTATGATAAGGCAAATTTAGTTACTTTTTAATTTATTCCAGTTATTTTAGATAGATTAGTCATTAGATAGTCAGGAAAACAGTAAAATTGCTCGCACTTATGTAGTACTAGTGAACTGATTTGATTCATTTATATCGTTGGGTTTTATGTATTGACTAGCGGCACAGCCTCGCTTTGCGCGGGTTCGCCTCTAGAAAAACAAAAAGAAATCTATCCCATGGGAACCGTACATTTTTTGGGATAAAAAGTAGCCTATGTGCTACTGAGAAAATTTTCACCAATCGTGTTTCCTGGCAATTCAAGATAAAGTCCGAAGTATCATTTCCCTAAATAATAAATGTCAAAGTGGTAACATTCACGAGTTTTGAGATAAATAACGATGTCTAGGTACAAAATTGGCATATGCACACTCTTAAGTCAATTTTTATGCTAATAGACAACATTGAAATTTTTGTACGAAATAAGTGAAAAATATGTAGGTTGGCGGATTATGTTCCAAGAACTAATAAAGCCCAGATTTTAACTTTTCAAAAAAAAGTTATGAACGCCCTAGACAATTTGCACTTTAGTGTATCTTTTGCGTTTACGAGTACATATAGCTTGTCGTTACCGTAATGTAGAGTGATAAAACGTAGGTAAATTACAATGTCTTTCGAAATTTTTATATTGTGTTGTTTAACTTAATATACGTGGTAACAATAACTTGGGTGGATATATCTATCTATAAATAAATATAATAAAATTTTAACTGAATCCAATCTGTACATTAAATATTTTTCGGAAAATCTTATTGAAATAGTCATTATTACCTATACAGAAGCCGAATCTATAGTTTTCAGAATTTTTGTCTGTCTGGGAACGCGTCACGAGAAAACCACTGGATAGATTTTAATTAAATTTGGTAGGTATGATGATAGTTGGTTATCCGGGTCTATTATTGTTTTACATAAGTCAGCCTTTGTTAACGCTCGTATTTTTTTATTATTTTGTATGTCAGTAGAGAAATGTAATTGCAGTTAGTTTCTAACCTGCTACCTCGTTTCACGTTTTTACGTTTTACGTGGACACAGAGACCCAGTCCGTCGAAAAATCCGAAAAGATAGTTTTATTAAAATTGCTGTCTCCTGATAGAAGATAATTCGATATATACTCGTAAATCCTAAAAAAATCGGGGTCCCTATTTGTTGTCTTTAGTAGTAGTGATTCGGGCATACTCATCACTAGTAACATGATAAATTCTTGCCACCGCGTCTTCTGAAGAACGGAAGTTTGGACATTATTGTGCCGTTTATTAGTAAACAGCTGCCATTGTGCACACTCTGCGCTGACGCACATCTTAGGGTCACGGACAATTCGCAATGTTCAATTATTTGCTACCATTTACCATTTAATATCACGTTTGTTTGAAAAAATATTTAACCGCTAAAAGTTAATGGTTAGGAATGGTTTTTTTTTAATTTAGTATTGATATGATAAGTGTAGTCAAACTTAATATATTGGCTATTATCAAGAGTGGGGTTTCACTTTTCATTGTCTAAATATATAGACTTGTAAGTCGTAAAATCAAATTGACATGTAAAGTTATTCATGTATACCCAATAAAAAAATGTATTGTACAAAAATTGCTTGTAACAATAACACCGCCATTTTATGCCTTCTATTTAAAAACTAAAAAAGAATCGTTGATTAATTAAAATCCTTGAAACCAAGTAGACGACGAAATTTTAATATGACGATAAACCGATAAATATATTGTACGTATTGTACGTAACGTATAAATTTCTGAAAGTACCAGAATATGGTTGAAAAAGTTTTTTTTACTATTTAATTTCATTGGGGAAGATTGTAGGCTATCTAATATGACTGACAAATCTTGTATAGGTATTTAAAAATTTACCTTAAAACTTAACTTTAAAAATTTAGCACGATTTTGTCTTATCGATGAAGGTGGTGTAGTAAAATGTTATGTAAAGTGTATATTACGAGGAATGAATTATGAAAACGACGCCATATTTAAATTACAATGACTTGATATTTTGCATAATTTTTCTTTACAACCAAAATTTGTTTCGGTGAGAAGAAAGCTGAAAATGAATATGTTTTGTAATTTATATGTTTAAAATATTGAAGATAATTTTTTTTTATACTTTAATAGATTTCATATTATATTATATCTTTTAACTTCTAATTTAATGATTTTTCAATTTCATTTTCATACATATTGCTCAAAATAATTGAAATTCAACTCCTAAAGGGATGTAAACATTTATATGAAATGCAATCTTCTTATAATAGGTATTAAATGAACAATTCTTCTATATATGTATATAAATTTATTTCGTATATGTCGAAAACAGCTCTAACCATTTGCATGAAATTATGAATTTAGATTATGTTGGCCTTTTCATTTTATCTACATATTTAGATATCTTTTCTGAAAAAAACGCAATTTTTATATAATTTTTAAAAAAACGTCGACCGTACCTTGGTCGCACAGGTACTATTCCATTAGAACGGCATTTCAATTTATTGACTATTAAACGGCTTAGAACAGGCAGGCTGGCGATACAGCGTACGGGGAGTGATAATGTTAGTTAACGATTAAACGTTTGTTTCCAGGGCTACCCCGCGCTGCAAGGGTACATGGCGCCGGGCTACTACCAACAGTACACAGCCACGTACAGCTCCCCGCAGGCCGCAGCGGCAGGTGAGATATTTATGATAGAATAACTTATAAATACTAATATCTACTTCATTCAATCCCTTCTAATGTTCCACTGCTGGGCGTGACCACCCTTCAATGCCGGATCTGGCAGTCGACCACGCTGACCAGGTGCAGATTACATGTGTTTGGAAAACTCGTTAAGTTCCATCAAACATGCAGGTTTTTTATGATGTTTTACAGCATTTAAAGTAAATGGTAATCATGTTGAAAATGATTCGCACATGAATGTTAGATTAGATTATTTATGACATATTAATAATCTAAGGTTAGAGACGTGAGACTCGTGGTTTGAAGAGAGCGCGTTACTAAAACTTAAAATAATTTATTACAATCCTGTTGTTATTGTAATTAATCCAAATATATTGTTAAACTAGTTTTTGGTAACGGCTCTGCTCTCATAGTATGCCAGTATGGGGGACGGTCCCCATGATGTATACTATGATCTTGTAAAATTTCAGCGAAATTTGTTCAGCAGTTTGAGCTTGATGTTTGAACATGGAACAAACAAACACACAGATTTACTTTCACATTGGTAACATTATCGGAATTTCGTTATTAGTGGAAAGTTTGTTACTCAATCACGCATGAATCGTTGAATTTAGATGTAACTTGGTAAATAAATAGACGATATGATGGGTAAAACCCACAATTATTTATTCCGGTAATTTTGCTGCTTTTGCTATTTATCCTGTATGAAGTGAGATAAGAGTTCAAATTTTCATGTTATTTTAAAATAACTTGAGTTCTGAACGTTTAAAGAAAGTTGGAAAAAAAAAGTTTGTGAGCAAGAAGAAGAGAAGAAGAAAGTTTGTGAGCTTGTGACATTGTAGGGGGTAATCTCTGGATCTACTGAACCGATATAGATGAAATTTGGTAAGGAGATAGTTTGAGACCCTGGGAAGGACATAGGATCTTTTTATCCCTGAAATCATCCCTTAGGTGAAAATGGGGATGAAAGTTTGTATAGGATATCAATGGTACTAAATAAATGTACCATTCATACATTCTTACTAAGAATATAAGAATCTAAATCACGAATCATTAAGTATGTCATAGTTGTTAATATTTGATTAACTAATTGTTATGTTTCTGCTATTATTACCCAATTATGAATTTAATTTTAATATTTTTACTGGACCTCGTATAATACGTGTATGTTTTCAGGTATTTTTTGTAGCAAACTTAGAATGTTAGTTGGTTTTGTTGCATTGTATGTATGTAGTTTAAAAAGCAACTTTATATTTTAAACTCGCAAAAATAGGAATACTGCGGGTCTTTGTATCTAATCAAGATTTTACGTCCTATCTAACATAATTTGTTAGTAGTTAAATATGTTAGTGATAATACTTTAATTTACATACATAAAAATTAATTGTTATACGTATACATAAAAAACTATAACTGGGGATGAGCAACAAATGTCGTATGAACTATAAATTTCACGCTACTGTCGGCCACTAAACGATGAATATCAATCGTTAAACAGAAAAGACTAGTTCATTCCCAACATTATCGCTGCGATTGGTAATAAAATGTAACAAAACCTTCATAGCAACAATCATTATTTTAATTCCAAGTTGTATACACACGAGCGGGCTCTTTGTAGTGTTATGACTTGCTACATATATTGTTGTATCGAGACACGTGTATTTTAAAGTACTTTTGAATTAAAAGTTTTTATTTTACAAGTGAACATAAAAATATTGTGAAATAATGAACTGATTTGATTCATTTATATCGTTGGGTTTTATGTATTGACTAGCGGCACACCCTCGCTTCGCTCGGGTTCGCCTCTAGAAAAACAAAAACAAATCTATCCCACGGGAACCGTATATTGTCCGGGATAAAAGGTAGCCTATGTGTTATTCCAGACTATAATCTATCTCTGTGCCAAATTTCATCCAGATCCGTTCAACCGTTCTGGCGTGAAAGAGTAACAAACATCCATGCATACTCACAAACTTTCACATTTATAATGTTTATTTAAAAACAGATTGTCTACACTTCATGATTTCAGATTATATTATCAGTTGGTTTCTAGAACTTTATTTCTACAAATCGTTCTCGTTTTAATACTATTATTGCAAGCGTCGTTAAATATCAAATACACGATTTCAGGCAGGCGACTTACTATTCAGTAATGTTTATTTGAAGTTTAGAATAAGGCGATTGAATTATAAAAAATTTGAAAAATTAGCGAATTTTTCGTGCAGTTTTGTTTGAGTTTTATTTTAAAAGTTTAAAAAAATAAATTAATAAGTCAATTTTTTTTATTAAAATATAAAATTTTGGGGTTTATTGAAGTCTGTGCTATATATAATATGTATACCAAATTCCAAGTACGCAACGACCAAAATGAAAAACAGTTGACAACAGCAAAGAATTCCTACCACTATCCTGTTTCCCTTGCTCATAATAATCTAAATAAATATGAACAAATTAGAATGAATAATGAGTTTATTATTATCACAAGTTTTATCACTCGTTATCTCGCTAGGCTCTTATCACAACGTTAGCAATGTCATTTACGGCGTTTCTTAGAATTCAAAAATATTTAGCCTGTATGCAGGTTTTTATTAATTTTATTTTAAACACAGATTTTTTTTATATTTTAATTATTTTGTTTTTTAAAGTGAAACTCCTTTAGAATCGTTGTGATTTGAAACGCGATGAAACGGAAATGCAAGACTAAAAAGAGACAAATACATAAATATATATAGGATTAAGGCGGCGAAAGAATGAAATAGAATACATTGTCATGTTGCCATGGTAACCGTTGTTATTGTCTGACAAATATATAATATTTATATTCTTTCCTATATATATTCTATAAATATATGAGTGTAATATAACTAATATGCCTTATATAATTATTGATTTGTTTTAATTTAATTGCAAATATTTGCCAAAGAAGTTTTACTTCAATGCACACTTTTTTTACCGTTTAATTTTTCTTACAAACGTTCACTTCAGAACACCAAATGAAATCTGATATCACGATCAGGTCAAGGACTGACAGTAGGTATATGTTGGGTTAAAACAAATCGTCCAGCAATTAGTCTTATTATGTATGGAAGCGAGAAATAATTACATACCACCGGCGAAAATATTAATATTATAATTATGAAGTCTTTTTTTACATTTAGAGAACACGATACTTAGATGTTATTGCGTTCTTTTCAGTATGTTTTCAATATTGTTATTTAATAAACTACTTTTTTTATATATTTTGTTGAATTGTTTTATTAGATTTTATTCGATAATAAGCTATCTTATATTAATTTAATTCTCATATATACCAACCCGCACTTGGCCAGTGAGATGGACTACGGCATGATCCCCCTCGTTTTAAAGGGAGGCCCGTGCCCGGCAGTGAGACGGTAAAAAATTATAATAATTGTATGATTTTTTCCTTCCAGCCGGCTACCGTATGAGCATGCCGGGTGGTGGCGCAGGCGGGTCATGGGGCGGCGCGCCGCAGCCACTCATGTACGCGTCGGCCATGCCCTCTGCGCAGTACCCATCGCAGTAGCGACCCCCTATCACCACCCCCACTCGGACGCGGTGCACACCTCACACTTGACCTTTGATATATACATGATACCCCCCACACACAGTGTACAATATTGTGATACTATATCACCCATGATACCCCCCACACAGTGTACAATCTCGTGATAACACATCATACCTGATACATCCTTCACACAGTATGTGGCTGGTGTGGATATGTTGACTTTACAGGGTAATGCAGGGCAGGTTTTGCTAAATCAAGTTTTTCATGAAAATTTCGTATCTTGATATTTTGTTATGTTATTATTCATAGATAATGTTGGAAATAAAGTTTTAATAAATAATTGGATGTAATAGCAACTGCCAAACTTTAAGAATTGCGACCCTGTAAAATTAGACTTATGACATATTCACACCGGACACGGAATATTACACCTACATATACCTCAGTATAAAAATCCATACAGTAGTCAATTGACCATAGCTTTTAACTGAAGTGTTGACAAATGCCAGGGTTGTCAAACTATCCATTTTTATGCTGTTATAGTGCCATCTGGTGGCAAGTTACAGTAAACCCTAAAGTAGATCTGAAGCCTAGAGGGGTTTATTAGACGATTGTATGGATTACTAGACTGTGATTAAACCGTGGCGAACACATTTTATGTTCCATTCGCCATTGTTTTTTTTTCACCATTAGAAAATTTAGGTGTAACGTTTTGACAGTTTAATATGTCATTTAACTGGATATGCTAGTTAAATTACCTTTCGCCCAAACAAACATTTTATTTATAAGAGTAATGTTATTAAAATTTTGTATAGGGACAAGTGGTTTAGATAGCATATTTAGTGAGTAAGTTGATGACAATATTTTAACATATCGTCCAACAATTATGTAAATGACGTAAATCACTATTCCCAATGACCACAGACAAATTACCTAAATAAAGCAACGAAATTGTCTATGATATGAGAGGTAATTCCTAAATCTTATCTGTCATACTAGTAAATTGTACAGGACCATAGATAAGACTATATTTTTTACTGAAGATATAGTGTAACTTCGATCTTAATGATAACAGGCGATTGGATACGGAATACAAAAACATACTGACTGTTGTCGTTACTTAGACTATATGGATAACATAGTTAAATGGACTCCATTCAATATACTCTCCACAGATTGTTTTAGTGTAGTCCAAGTAATGACGATTAGAAATTAGTTTAATATAACGGTATATGTCACCAATATCTTGCTGTATTGAAATTTTACTGGTTCCAATGAAATTGTTGATGTTTTTTTCTGATTGTACAAACCATGGTGCTGAATCAACCGTTAACATCTTATTATTTGGCAGGAACCTTGATATGTTTAGATCTGACGATGTACCGCTAACGCTATTTGGGATTGCGTTGTTTTTTATTTATTTAAATAATATACTATATATTTTTTTGTTCTTTTTCTCTCGATAATGTTAAATAATGTGTACTTTTTTTTTATAATGCTGACGGTACTTAGTCTTAAGGTTCTTGCCGGTACCAGAGAGTTTTCAATGCAGCTGATTTCATATCGTATTGCTCATGTTTAACCCAGAAATAAAATATACAGCACAAAATATAACATAACGTGTGGGGATATTTGCTTGTGTGCCGCCTTACTGCCTTTATAATATCATGGTACAAGTCGTCATCGATTGTTTCGAGAACTTTCTATGACGACTCACTTGACTGACTCACTTTCGGGAGTGTCCGGGAGTGGTCCGGGGGATCCCGGCGGATCCCGGGGAGATCGGGGTCCGGCTGCGTCCATATTGGCATTATCGCCAAACCAGGATAACAATAAAATGTTCTCACTGGTCGTTAGTCGATCTACATAGATAGGACATACGAAATAAATTATAAATAAAAAAAAAATGTTATAACTATATATGGGGAGTAGCGTCGCAGTGTCTCGTGTACATAAAGTTGATATTTATTTACGGACTGACGTGATGTACGGACACCGGACCGTCGCTGGTACATTCGCACGTTGTTTTGTTTGAAAACCTGAATTGTTATTGATTTATTGTATGGAAGCAATGTTCAATGAAGCGTTGGAACGCCGGTGTTTAATTTGCAGAGTTATACAGTTTATTTCTGGGTCCAAATCTGTGTCGGCGCTTGTGTGATCCACTAAGTAAGTACACTCGGCTGAGAAATTATTGTAAATTCATAAAACGTCATTTTGTAAAAGGAAAGGAATAAATAGTTTAAGTTTAATAATAACTTTTGATTGTTATTTTGTATTACTGACGTGCGGCGACACCCCTCCGCAGTCGGTCACGGACTGTGAAATATTACACTTTTTGCCTTTTATTTTCTAAATTACATTGATATTTTATATGACAAGTATAAATGATTGTTTGATGAATCCAAATTATAGTTTCTGATTTTGGTAAACTATATGAGTTTTATTAGATTTCTTTCTATGGAGTGAGTGTTGTTTTTATTAAGTTTTTGACAGTTCTGTACTTAAAATGGAAAAATGGAACCCTTATAAATTCACTTAGTTGTATGTCTGTCAAGACCCTTTTTCTCAGTAACTTGTGGAAGTATCAAGTTGAAATTAATATCAAATACTTAAGTCTACAACCCCTTGGAAGCGAGAAAACATCAAACTTTTAAGTCAACCCAATAAAAAGGTACTGCCCTTTATGCCGCAAAATTTGTCACTCGCAAGGGAATCAAAACATATTATAGAAATATGAAATTTGGCAACTTGTGACTTATTTTTGTCTCACGCTACGGAACCCTTCGTGTGCGAGTCAGACTCGCACTTATCCAATTTTGCTTATAATAAGTGACTCGGTCTGATGTATCAAATCAAAATCCATTATAATATTTTTTTATATCACTATTTGCTGTGGTATCATTCAAATGTCTTGTTCTAAAATGATTCTTATTCATAAGAAATAAAAATGCTAAGACATCAATTTTATATTAGCATTTTGAAAAATATATGTATATCTATACTATAATATTATAAAGAGGCAGAGTTTGTCCGTTTGTTTGTTTGAACGCTCTAATCTCGGGAACTGCTAATCGAATTTGAAAAATTCTTTTTGCTTATAAGCATAGCCAGATAGCCTGTTTATTGAGGAAGGCTATAGGCTATTTATCATCATGCTACTACCCGAGGGAGCGGAGCAGTAATCGTAAATGTCAAAAAAACGGGTAAACTTTCCATACATAATTGTAAAATTGATGTTTAAAACGCACAGCTACCCTTCATTAGATACGTATAATATTTTGTTAATTAGTAACAAATATAATAGATCAGTATAATGAGCATGATAAAGCACTAAAGTGACTTTTGATATATATAATAAAATGTGAAATTGTGCCGTTTGTGTGAATAGCCAACTGCGCAGGAGATATTATAGTGCACAAGTGTACGCGCAGACACAACGTGCACTCTCTATTCCTGTCACTCTCATACTCCGGTGGGACGACCACTCGACACGACCAGTGAGAGTTAAGGCACAGGACTGACGGCTTTACGTGCTCTCCGAGGCACGGGGGTGAAATACCACCAACTTCCCAACTCCGGGCTGTTACTGAGACTTACTATACAGAAAGACTCAATAAATAAACTTGGCCCGATCCGGAACTCGAACCCAGGACCTCCGAGTGTGCAGCCGTACATGCTAGCCACTACACCACCGAGGAAGTTACGTTTCGTATAATGGACAGAGCTATACGCGCGCTCTATAGCATATGTCTCAGAATACAGAATTCTTAGGCATATGTATACTTACTCTAAGTTAACACCATTTGATAAATCATTACAAAATAAATATTTTACACGTTTAATTTTTTTTAAAAGATCAATTTTGTTTTGGACCAATACCTATATTGTTGGGACATTGCTTAACACACAGAACCATCTAATTCCATGGTAAGATACAAGACTTGTGTTATGGATACCAGATAGCTAATACACTACACATATATAGCTTTAAATACATACATATTATAAATCTATACACCCATGACCTGGAGTACACAAATGAATGCCCCCAGCGGTACTCGAACCCGCGACCGCTGGCGTAGCAATTCACTACAAAGTGAGCCAAACGTGTCGTCATTATTATTCAGAAATCAATGAAATTTTCCGAGTGAGAATACATCGCGGGGCCGTGGCCGGGCGGCAATTGATGGTCCTAATATTAGAGGTCGTTTTCTCGGGGGATGGCCTTAAGAAAAATGTCTTTAAATTTACCATTCCTCTTAATATCCAAAAGTACTAAGAAAATAGTGTTTTGCTTATGAGTAGTTTCAGGTATAAGGGAAACCGAAAATCTAAATATGTAACCATAAAATAGATACAAAATTCTCGATTTCAATGTTGGAATTGGTAATTTTTTGTTTATAAAATAGTATCTTCGTAAGAATTAAAAAAGTGTGATACAATATTTCGAAGCAATGAGTAACATATGGAGCATTTTATAAATTATATATTTATTTTTACTTATTACTTAATTAAAACAACTAATTATATATGACAAATATCAAATTCCAAATATTTTATTCAGCATTATATTATTACAATTTTTTACCGAACGTCATAAATCTACTACCAGTTCGGAAAGAAGAAGCCTCGGACCTGAGAAGAACTGGCGAAAGAAACTCAGCGGGAATAAGATTATTTGAAACAAAATAGTAAATACTTACATTCTTAAGTCCTCTAGATTATGGCTATATCACAGGACACAGGATCGACGTAATTCAACATCGCGTTCATCTGAAAGAGTAGATAATAAATATAAAGGAATATATTTTATTAATAAAATAATTAATTTTAAATAACATTCTGAGCAATTTAGACTCGGTTGTCATGCTAGTTTTACTTTATTATAGTTTTAAATTCTGAAATAAGCCGCAAAGTGCTGTATATACAAGGCCGACTGTTTGTTTTCTATAAACAAACTTCGCGTTGTTTCTTAACTATTGAGGCCATAATTCAAGATTATACGTAGAATAAACACTAACTCTTTCATTTAGTTATTTTCAAACCACGCGTTACCGAGCGAACTGTGGAATATGTTTGTGAATCATAATGATTAACAGAACCTTCCCGGCTATTTCGATCTTCCATGGTCTATTACATTCTTCAAAAAGTATGATCATCCTTAACCCATTTGTGACGCGTCGAAATGTTCTATAATTTTGAATAAGTTGAGAGGAATGACGAGAGAATTGCAATGACAGTGATCTAAAAATAAGGTCGTCGGCGTGGCGCGGCGGAGACGCGCGCCCGGCAGTCGAGGACCAACCGTCGCGAGTTTCACACGAACGATCACAGCAGCAACCATGGTTTACGAGAGCGATTTCTATACGACGCGCCGCCCCTACAGGCCCTCCACCTACAGCACCACGGTGAGTCTGTCTTCTAACACACCGAGCGCACCCTCGCTCCACTACCCCGGGAGCCGGCCCCCCGCCCCTCGCACCGAGTCGACCTCGTCACTCATGTCCCTCGTTCTATTGTGCCTCCTAGTGTCCTAGTGCAGATGTAGCACCTACGGCATCAACGTCGACTATTCCTCATCTCATGTGTCGATTTCAGTTTAGGTGTCGCTTGTAATCATTATTGCTTTTTAAGTAAGTCCAGCCGCGCCGAGTTTCGCTTCCTAGCGTAGGGTTCTATAGCGATCCGCAAGTGGGTCAGATTGGCTCGGGAGACCGGCACGCGCGCTAGTGGGCGCACTAAATATAGCCGCGGCTGGAGGCGGCCGACTAACGGCGACTTCTCCGCTTGCAGCGGCCGGGGGACTGGGAGCTGGTGCCGTATGTGGCGCGGCCGAGCCTGGTGCCGGACCCCGTGACGGCCTTCGGACGGCGCTCGCGGCCCGGCGTACGCGCCTCCGTGCTCGACCCCTTCGTCCGGCAGAATATCCCGCCCAAGCCGGAGTCCAAGCTGGCGCCGCTCGCGCCCTACGTGTCCCCGCGCGAACAGACACGCGCGCGCGTTCTGTCCGCCGTGGGGCAGCGTGAGCGCGCCTTCGAGGCGGACCCGCTGGGCACGCCGCGCGACCACATGGACGTAGTGCTCGCGCAGGCGCACGGCCGGCCGCAGCACGCCGCGAGGCGTCACGTCTTCTACAGCAACTACGCTTCTTACTAATAGGTCGTCTAGGTTCAGGTGTAGGTGTGTGTCGCTTGCGCTAGGGCGGGTCGGGTCGGGTCGGTGGCGAGGGTCGAGGGCGGACGCGTTGCTAAGCGCGCGGTTGTTGCAGACGCCGCGGCACTACGTGGTGGTAGACCGCTCGCCCGCGCCGCGCCGCGCGGAGGAGCAGTACTCATACTCCTACTCGAGCACGTCAGAGCGCGCGGGCGCCGGCTTGCCGCAACGCAGCTCGTACAGTAACACGGTGGAGCGCCGCTCCACCAGCGGCCCGGGCGGCTACTCATACTCCAGCGAGCGCGCCAGCAGCCTGGGCGGGCCCGGCGGCTACTCCTACTCGTCCACCACGAGCGGCCGCCTGCCCTACGGCACCACTTACCGCCACTACTCATACCGCGTGTAGCGCCCCGGCTCCCGACCTCCCTACCTCCTCACCCTCCTCCCTCACCCTAACCCCGCCTCCCCTAATCTAATCAGTATTCGCTAACGCAATGATCGCACTACTTTACATATAGTCACAAGTGGTCGTGAATCTTAGCTTTCTATGTTTTAGTATAAATTTTTTATCTAAATAAACATTGTGATCTAGACTGATTTTTTTTAATAAACGCTTGCATTTTTTACAATTTTACTTTCTATTTATCTCGTAAAACTCAGAATATCGATGATGGGCTCGATATTTTTATTTACTAACAATTCGATTGTTGTTTACTTTCAGTTTGATCAAATTGATCAGTTTTCTTGATTCTTAATTATTATTTTTTTTAGATTTTTTTAATACTGACAACAGATAATAAAAATCAATATATTAGTTTTTTTGATACTTTCAATAGTAAAGAATTCGTTTTACTAATAGGTATAGGTACATATAAGAACTCTTCAATTAAATCAAATACAACCACTTGTTTAATGATATTTAATGTCAAATAGTTATTTTATCATAAATAATAATTAATTGAAAGTAAGAATGCATTCAGTGGTAAATTATTTACAAAATGACCAACCCTATACACAATAGACACACCTTATTTGTTAAAATCCAGTAAAGTAGATTACTATTTTTATACTATTTATTAAACATCAAATAGAAATCTCGACTTAATTTGATTCTGGCCGGTTCAAGTCCGGCTCGAAGGTCCAAATTGCTATTTCATAAGCTAGAAAATTACATCTTTTTTGTAAAATTCATTAAAATATAAGTATTTTCAATTGATATAAACAAACAAACAAACACTTAACACTTACACTCCTATATTAAGTAGTAAGTAAAATGAGATAAATTGAGCCCAAAGGTATATATTATGATGAAAAATTCCGTTTTCATTATGACGCCGCCGCCGCCAGCCGCTGACGTCAGTGTACTACCTCTCATCCCTACTACCGTATTACCATATCCCGTACGTCACGTACATACCCAAGTTGTCTCAGGTGAGTGCTTGCAAAGTTGCATCATTGTCGAGCAAGTGTAAATATCATGGATGCACCGCTTGTAAGTGCCACGTTTCCATTTCATATGCAATTAGACGCACTTTAACTGTGACGAGCTTTGATACTCATAAAACGTAGCGTAGATGTAATAAATTATGATAATATACTTAGTTAGAAGTTCTTTTTAAATTTTAGTTTTATACTTAGATAGTACTAAAAATCACTCTTGACGAACTGCAATGTATGGGACTCGTAAAAACGAATCAAACTTGACCAAACTCAAAGATTTTGACTTGTATTATGGAGTTTGGCTATCCACTTTCTGAATCCATCAGCAGATCTACTCAACGGTTTAAAATTACTGTATTTTATCATCTACATATATTTTTCATGCTAATAAATTTTTTATGACAAATCGATGCGGTGTTTTGGTATAGACTAAAATTAAGTTTCAAGATTTTATTGCATAGTTTGGTGGATACATACTACAAGTGAAGCTAATGAGCGAGTTAAAAATAATCTAAACCGACATTGGGTATATTCTCACCTACCTAAAACGTTGGAAAAGATATCGTTAGAATCTTTATTCATCGGAATCTCGACTAGTTTGTGGTTTATTATAATTAGAACATTGGTAATTTATGTAATGAAAATTATTTAAATTTTATATTTTTGGAGACATGTTGAAACTAATAGATTTTCATAGAAATAAGTAGGTATAATTCTTCAAAGAGGGCTTAGGCATGTTATCTAAAACTAATCGTTGCCTACCACTGATGAAAAAATATATAAAAATTTTGCGTACGGTAGTATTCCCAACATGTTACATTACCTACTTTGTAAAGGCTTATTTTTTCTAAATCTAGTATTTTTCGAAATCTATGTATGTAGGTACTTCGTAGAAAATGATTCTTTCAACAAAATCTTTATAAATTTATAAACTCTTAAAATCAGGCGATTTCCTAATTAAGATATTATTGAAATTATACCTACTCTTTTGGCGACGTTCGGAAAAAATTATGAGAGTAAAATTTTTACGATGCTCGCGCACACCGACAGCCAAAAAGTGACATGATACATAGCTGATAACTGTTTCTTGCCATGGTAACCGTTGTTATTGTCTGACAAATGATATTCATTATTATATTATGTCCTTCAATAATATTCTATAAATGTATAATTGTAATAATATTTATTATTTTATTATTGATTTGTTTTAATTTATGTTATAATTGCAAAATTTGCCAAAGAAGTTTTGCTTCAACCGCGCGTTGAGGTTAGGTACCTACAACTTACACGCACCCTTTTTTACAATTTTTGATTGTCTATGAATAACTTTCTTATTCGTCATGCCATTTATATAGTAGGTACATAGATAGGTACATACTGTGACGAATAACGAAAACAAATCAATCGTCAAATGAGTTACCAATTATTTGGCACAAGTTTCAGCAGTTTTCACTACCGGTTAGGAATTAGCCAAGGATTTATTCAGATGTCTATACTTACACAGAATACTATGTGATCTAATATTTGTTTATGTGTTACCTTAGCCATTATACTCTCACTTCGCTTGGGCCCTACGGATGAATAGTTTAGAAATTTATAGAGGACAAACATATAGGAAAATCTTTTTTTTTGCTCACGAACCTTCGCGAGCGTACCCAGAATAACTTGCCAAAGTTTCATTTCTTTCAGATGAATGGTTTAGAAGGGCATACAGTAAATACATACAAACAATTAAAAAACATTCATTTTCATAAAATTTTAAAAAATGTTTTTTTTCATGGCATAGGTAGGTCCTCTTTAATACTTTAACTATTTTCGGGAATTTGCGGTTACAGAATATAAATTTATTTTGTATAAAACTGACTGACCGACTGACTTTGTATAAAAAATGAAATGCTGTTCGTTGATATTATGTTCATCTTTTGAGAGAGGCGGGACCGATTTGGCTATTAGCTGTTTTAGAAGGTTCCTAATAGTTCGAGTAAAAGAAAAAAAATATTAGAAACGCTGGCGGAAAAATTGGGAAAATATCTATACTATCTGCCTGTCTCTCTGTCTGTCTGTTACCGCATCACGAGAAAACCACTGGACAGATTTTAATGAAATTTGGTATGATGATAGCTGGATATCCGGGTCAACATATAGGATACTTTTTACCGCGGAAAAATATCTCATTTCTAAAAAATACAAAAACTGCACTGTAAGAGTATACTAACATGTAAAACCTAAGAATTTGGTTTTTGGTCATCTGAAAGCGGGCGGAGCCGCGGGCAATGCTAGTCATAAATAAATTTATTGAAATTTTATATAGGAAAATTTTTGGTCAGTCGGGTCAGCTGGTAGGTAACTATTGTATAGCTATATATATAAAAAACGACACAACATAAATACAAATTACATCTTTTTGTTTTATTATACTGCTGTTTATATCACACCATTACCGATTCATTTTTGGACTTTAAAAAAGTTAACTTGCGTGTACTTTCTTGTGTGTACTGTGTAGTTATGTCACGTGATATCTTTGCCAATTTTAATGATTTCCTTAAATGAATATGTTATACTTGTATGTATTTATTCCATCCCCTAGTTACATAAACAGTGAATTTGAACCTTTATAATCTGGAATAAAAACTATATTTTCGGATTTTTTCGCGGATTTATTTTGATTATTGGTTTTCGACGTTTCGAATGCTTTACAGCAATCATAGTCACGGGAGAGACTCTCCCGTTATAATGTCAAATATTCGCATAAATCTAAGAAAGTATTAAGAAATTTCATCATAACAGGCATAACATAATATAATTATATAATTAGCATATCTGCTTACTGTTTTACCAATGGAATTTAATGAATTCTCTGCTCTGCTAAGAATCTAGACTTTTCAAGTATCCAACAAGACAATGAAAACGAATAGGTTGTGGATATCGAAATAGCAGTCGAGTAACAAGAAACACTCACGCGCCGGTGTTATGGCGTTACGCCAAATTCAATAACGAAAGTTCTAAATATATCTGCCTCCTTAATTGCCGGGTAATTTGTAATATAAACTTAATGCTCTTAAGAATAATAAAGGAACCTGATAATCGTAAAGGATAGCATATAAATATACCTATGTGATAATGTGCTAATTTATCCCAATATTCTCAATATAGATTATTTAAAATGAGTATCGCAACATATAATTTAGTATACTTTTCATGCATGTACCTACAAAACTAAATGCTACCTCTTGACATATAACGAATGTTTCGGCACTAATGTTCACAGACTTGTAATTTGATAGGACGTTGGATTCCATCAGAATAGAGAGCAAATTTTTAAGTAATTATTTATAAGTTTATAAAGTACATAGTTCACGTTGGCGTAGTAAGCAAAACAGATCTGTTATTACAGATTTAGATGATTGTGGATACAAAAGTAGACCTGTTTTAATAAATTGCCTATTTCGTTTACGTACTTTGTGGCCCTTCGACACTTCGCTCTGGCGTGTCTAAGGTGCCTTTTGTACATAAGTAATATATTACATAAGGTATATTATTATACTTAAGAACTTTTTTTACTAAAAGTATCCTATGTATTACAGGGCATGCGTATTAAATTACATCCTAATTCGTTCAGTTTCAGCGTCAAGGAATAGCTAACACTCACAGACATACAAACTTTTATAATTAACTATTAGTAAATAATTTAAATCAAAACACAGTTTGAAGGTTAATTCAGTCAGCTTTTCAAGGGAAAATAAAAATCTGGAACAATGACATTGATTTATTTTACTACGTGACGTCGAAGGACATAAACGAGGTTTGCCAAACATTACTCTAAAACTAAATAATGCGCCGGATGTCATATTCCTGAGGAAAAACAATGAAGCCGGGAATTGATCAAGGGAACAGGTTTTGGCAAAGTACCAAATGCCAAGTGAAAACATCTGCGCTTTACGAAAGCTAAATAGTAAACATTTTTTATTAAATTCTTATAAATTTGAGTACTTACTTATTTATACTAGCAACTCGTCCTTACTCTGCTCGTGTTTGTTCCTAGTTAGTAGTTACGTTTTAATGTTTAGTATAGATTTCTGATATGAGATATTTTCAATACCTTTCATACCAAATTTCATCAAAATCTGTCCAGTAGTTTTCTCGTCATGCGTTCCCAGATAGACAGACAGAAGAAAATTCTAAAATTTATATATTCGGCCTGTGTATCGATAATAATAACTAAATACTTCAATAATATTTTCCAAAAAATATTCGGTGTACAGTTCGAATTTATTCCTATAGATTAAATTGCTTAAAGTGGAAACGGTATGTTTGATGTAAACAAGCTACTATATATAGAAACATGATGTGGGAACTAATGTTTTTCTCAAAAATATCTGAAAGCTTTATGTTTCTTCCAAGTAGGTACCATATTATTTAAATATTTGTATTTCCGTCCGTGTTTTCGAAATTTATTTATACGTATTAGATTTTACATTAATTTACTTGTAAAGTGCCTTATTTATTGTATTAGAGAGCGTATTGCACATTGCACATAATAATCCTTGGACTATATTATGTTCGCACTTCGCAGGCCGCAGCTGCACTCTTTGAGTGTAATATACATAGAATGTGATGGGAAAGCGTAGCTATTGTATTCTGATTGATATTGTGTTTGATTAAAAATAAAAACTCGATAGCGTCAGATCAGTGAGGAAAGATACAGTTTTTAAGTTGAAAGTACTTTTGTGCATTTTATGTCAAACGGTAGGTCCTTACTTGGTACCTAGCATAAGAACGGTTGCACACCTTCAGGGTTTTACCAAAAGGATTTTCGTATCGGGAGAAAAACACAAGTGTTCATATTAATACGTTTTTAATTCGGTTCGCCGATTTGGTAAACCGTACGGCGTACTGTTATAGATATACAGTTTATGATTCGTGAATAGGGAATATGCTTGTTTTTTTTTATACAATAGCTTACAAAAACATCGTTGTATTATTGTAAAAAAATATCCGGCTCCAAAAAACTAAAATTTTGTATATCTTATTCATACCGATACGAATATTTTAAACGCTCGCTCGCCATTTCACGCTCTTGGTGTGGCGTTACAGTATTAGGTAGGACAGAAAAATTACGATTCAATTTGTAGCGAATAAAATCGCTAAGCGTTCTGTTATTGTATACATACTCTGATGTCATATTCGGTCTGACCAATGGCGTGCCTTTCAGCTATTTTGAATTTCCCACCTGTTTTTGCAATTTTTATTAATTATTTTCTTAATCAAAAAGAAATTTCATAAAAATATTAATATAGGCTTAATTCAAAAGCAATAAAGATTATAAAAAAAATTTCACCTTTATTTAAATCACATGCATATTCCCTATTGTTTCGTTCACACGACGTAGTTTACCAAAATCGCTTTTAGTCTAAAGTTTTTATGTACGAATACGAAAACCGTTTCGGTAAACCACAACGGAGGAACTCGTCAAGCTTCATAAGGATTCAATAAAAGGGAAATGAGCGTGGGAAAGGCTCGTCATAGCCGCAAATAGTAGCAGGATCGTGATAATATGTTAATTTTAGTTATTCACGAGCTTTTATTTGATACTCATATCGTTACAATCAATTAATATATTTTTATTATCTCTCCTTTTTCAATTCGCTTATTTCCTTTATAACTTTAGAATACATGAATCTACACAGAATTTTAAAGAGAAAAACAGTGATACATGAATAAATTATTGCAAATATTAATTATTTATGATTTATTTTAAAAAATAGGCCAATGCTCTTGAAAACAGATACTATGCTAAAACTAAAATGTTTGAAATTATAAAAACAAAAATCCCAATGAAAATAATAATGTTGTCACACTGTATTTATTCGATAGGTACAATTCAAGGACGTGTTGCGTTTTGATCTAATTTTATACTGAGGAGAATCGCAAAAGCTATGAGTCATAAGTCTATTGATATAGTATTTCTCATAAACTTTTGTAACACCAAATAAACAGAATGATGATTATTTATCTTTTGCTATTCATATCCCGGGCGTAGGTACTGTTTATGATCAGAGGCATTTACAAAAATAAGAAATTTGGAATGTAATACAAGTATTTACATATATTTTAACGTTTAATATAGATTTCTCAGAGATGAGATATTTTCCTGCAGTAAAAAGTATCTATGTTGACCCGGATAACCAGCTTACAGCTATCATTATACCAAATTTCATCAAAATCTGGCCAGTGGTTTTCTCGTGACGTTGACAGACAAACATTCTAAAAATTGTAGATTCGGCCTCTGTATCGACAATAATGACTGTGAAATAAAAATTTTAATGCACAGATTCGACTCAGAATTTTATTATATGTATAGAGTACTATACCGCAGCTTTGCTCGCGCTAAAACTATAAAAAATCTCTAAAAAGTTAGATTTCATACAAAATGTCATCCCCTATTTTACCCTCTTATGGGATGAATATCGAAAAATGCTAAAATACGTATTTACTTAATTATATTGACTAAACTTACTTGAATAAACTTGAGCGACTCCAAAATCTTTGTATACGGTTTATTTTTGGCCTTAGAAAATATGGTTGTTTCTCAATTTCGTAAAAAGCTCAAGTGGCTTCCAATCCGATTCCGCAGGAATACTCATATTCTTCATCTTCTCTACTGCGTGTTGTTTAATCCTTCAACTCCTATCTATCTGAAAGAGCGTTTTGAGTTTCTGAACGATTCCCATGATCGTTCACTTCGCTCTGTCCAGAACTTCCTCCTTAAAATTCCTACTCACTCTTCCTGTTTCTTCACAAATTCTTTTACGGTAAAAGCCGCTCGATTATGGAATTCTATTCCTTCAAGCATTAGGTGTGCTAAAAGCCTAGATAAATTTAAAAGTTTATTAAAAGATTACTATTTATCTCTTTAAGCCTTTCTCCTTAGTATTTCCCCTTTCTCTCTTTAGTCGTTTCCCTTTCCCCTAATATCATTATTATTATTATTTCCTCTGTTATGTTTTAGTAGATATTATTCTATATATTATTTGGTTGTTTTGTTGAATGAACATGTATGTAAGTATGTATTATGTATTTGTGTGTGTATGTATATATGTATGTATGTATGGATTGGTATATGTATCTATTTATCTATAAGTATTTATATACGTGTCAATGCAAGTACACCGCCTACCGTCTTATGAAAATTTACTCCTCCTCCTCAAGGTTGCCTGGAAGAGATCGCTTTCAGCGATAAGGTCGCCTGCTGTGCATCTTTTCTTTGTGTTTTTTTTTTTGTATTTTAGTTTTCGGTGTGCAATAAAGAGTATTATTATTATTATTATTGAAGAGCTATAATACTAAGTTTCAAATAATTCTTATCATAAATATTTTTTGGGTTGTAATATTAACATGTTTTCCCGTGGCAATGCGATAACCTCCCGCGGTAAAAAGTAGCCTATGTCACTTTCCAGACCTCCTACTATCTCCATACAAATCACGCAAATCCGTCACTTTGTTTCGACGTGAAAGAAGGATAAACAAACAAACATACACACTTTAACAATTATTATAATATTAATATGGTTAGCCTAATTATTATCTAAAAGACTATACTTAGGTTTTATTATACTTAAAAAAAAGAAAAACAGGTTATGAAATTTAAGTATAATTAAGTTTTCACCATCTTAAACAGGTAAAATAGTAAATTGGAATAAATTTCTATATTTATATCACTTCACTACATGGCTTTTATACTGCTGTGTCACTTTTTTAACATTTTCTGCTTATTTCAAACACAGTTATGAAAAGTAAGTACCTACAATATTGCATGATTTTCATACTATTGCATTTTCGATAAATAATAAATTTTGTATTAAAAATTAATATTTTATTAGCTATATGTGTACTAAATTAACTGTATAACTTCCAATAGTCTATTAATAAAGAAACATTTAGCTACCACATAATAATATACTTGAATAAACTATACCAAATATTGGCTCTAAATAAAATATATCACTCATTTCTTTATTCAAGCCTGTAACATCATCATTTCTAAATCTTTTCATTTTTCTACCTGAAAGATTGAAAGCTATGTAAAAACGTTACAATTCAGTCCATGGGGATCGCTCATCGCACCCCTGTAACAAGAAGCCATGATGTAATTATATAGTTTACATATAAAGTTGGTTTCATATTTTGAATTTTTCTTTATAAAAATAATAAGTACCTTCATAAAAACCTCCCACTAAATTAGACATTGAGTTTAGTACTAGTAGTAAGCTTAGTTATAACATAGAGCTTCCAATTATAACATAGAATCGCTAGAATATCTAATTTGAAAAAGCTATATATTATATCGCTTAAAATTTAAAAATGATGTACATAAATTGGTGCGAATTGTGAGCACAGATAGACAGGAGGTTCAAAACAACCTATCTATCTCTACTTTTCCGTACTAGAGATAGAAATGCATAATTTACATTTAAGGAGCTTATGTCGAATGTTTATAAGGATTTAAGGAACATCACAGGTTATAGCCATCTGCCGACCTGCCGTACTAATGCTCTCAATTCGTACTGATATCTAAGTATATACTTAAGTATACTATGTTTTACACTGCTATAATATAACAATTTCTAGTCGGAGCTGATATACCGTCCCACAACTCGCACTGTCACACGACTCGTCACGTACCCCGAGCCGCCGCACCACATCGTGCGCGTGCGCGTCCGTCCGTCCGTCATTTTGAGGGAGCTCGACCGAATTCAATACAAGCGTCGTCCCGCTACCGCAGTGTCTGCTTTCGATGACTACTTCAGATCCGAATCTACCAAGGTATAGTGAAAAATATATATGTTCACAGCTAAATTGTATAATATCCATATCTATATAGACAAATAAAATTGAAGAGTCTGTTTGTAATGTCAAAATAACAGCTTTTTACTAAATATATATAAAATTATTTATGGTAAATATAAAAAAAACACATTTTTTTAATTTTTTATCTGTCTGTTTGTTCCGGCTAATCAATTCGGTAATTTTGACGGCAGATAGCTGATATTAGAAGGAGTAACTTAGGCTATTTTTATATTAGAATAAGATTTAGGATTCCGCTCAAAAAAATTAAAACGTAGCTAAGGACGCATCCGGGCGAAGTGAGGGTATGTCGCTAGTACATACATAATAATAATCGTTGCCTCATTTAGCGTTCTTTTAAAGAAGTTTCAATTTTTACCCGGCAGCGGCGAAGTCAAAAGGTAGGTAGTCAAAACATATGTGTTAGACTTGCCCTATTTAAAAACTCCAATAGGATCCCATCAAAAGCGACAAAAGCCACATAGAAACCAATAAATATTTATTGGTTTTTATAGTTTCTTATTGGAGTTTTTCAACAGGTTGTGTGTATGACCTGTGTGTATGTAGGTATGTCCGACATTAGGTTCCCTCGTAACACATAGCAAGAATCCGTAACTACTGTAAAACATGTATGTACCAGATACCTAAGCCTATGTCAATATTATGTCTCCAAGTTCCGACTGCATAATACTAATTTCCTTTATCAACTTGTTCGCATATTTTTTGTTTGATGTTACGCTCTCGGTTTTTTTTTGTTTAAATATTATATTATATATATTTATTTGTATAAATATTTTTTTACTAAGCTTTATACAACATTATGCTGAAATTAAATTGGGATTGACAAAAAATCCAATAAAGTAGCAACTGAAACTTGTTTGATCAGAAAATATTTCCATTGTATCTTCAATGTAATCAATAAACTTTTAATAAACAGATGTTTGTTATCGTTTAATAAATTTAACGACGCTTTAGAATACTCGTGTACGCTGTGTAGGTACAGGTACTGAATGCTTGGCAAACGTCTTGCTTTCCGTCGAGCAAAATAATAAAATTTTATAAGATTCTTCGTTTAATAGTTTTATTGAATAATATTTATTCAATAAATCACTTGAAACTTACTTAAAAGATATTATTTTTTTTTGCATAATACCTAACTGATTTGAAAATTAAAATATCAAATATCAATGTGTATGCCAGATTGAGAATCAACGCAAGTTCACAGCTGCACAATACTCGTCTACACTACAAAACCAAAATAATTTTAGACGTTCTTGACCTGTTTGAAATACTTACTAGTTAGTATTTACGTTTAGTTTCGAACATATTAATATCTAGGGGCCTGCCTCGGACCTATGTTAGATTCACATCTGGTTAAAACTGTTTTGCCACGGTTTTTTTGTTTACTTCCATAATCTGTGCTATCCTTTAAGATAGTAATGAGAATGACTATTAGGGGTCAAATTATGTGCAATAAGTCATTATAGGAAAGGCCAAACAAGACAAAATATTAACCCCATAAGTCCAGCGGTTTTCAGTTACAAGCCTGAAATAAGCCTGTGCATTGTACAGCTTCAGTCAGCTAATGTAGCTTCCGTCAGAAAATTTATATAATAATTATTCGTTTAGTACATACTTTTGCTGTAGTAATGTCTAAAATTAGAGTATGATCGCAATAAAGCTATGCATGCACCCGTGACCATGTTTGTTGTAAAGCTTTCGAAAAGTCAGGAATCAAAAATAAAACCGCAAAAAAATTCAAAAGTAGCTTATTAAAATTTTGAAATATTCTCGTAAATTTAAAACTGTATTACATATGTGTGTTATATATATTTACAGGCTTTCGAAGACGAGACTCATCGCATCCGCGCCGACACAGCGTCCCTGTTGCAGCGCGCACGCTCCGTGGTGCCTCGCGCGAAGACCTTAGCGCCACTCGACACCATTTACTCGTAAGATCAAATTTATTTTCTTATATATGCAGGTATACAACAGATTTATAGAAAACTTGTGCTGTGACATAAATATAGGATTTTCAGAATTTCGCGCAAATCGATCAGACAGTGTAGGAATAGTAAACTCTCTCACAAACCTTATGAAGGTTCATTATATCATGGGCACAATCATGTATATCTTTTCAAAAACAAAGTTTATATGCCAGATATTATTATTTTGAAAGAATAAAATTACTTCAACATTTTGGAAAATTGTATTCTTTTTGCACCCACAAAGAGGCTATAGGTGACCTCTTCTTTAAACATTCCGTTTGACACATCCGTATAAAATTAAAATAATATATTAAATAACTAGGCAAAGCCAGCACAGACCAGTAGTTTGATATTACAGAATGTTCGCTAACGACCAGTGACACATAATAATAATAGATTTAAACGAAATCGAAACACCTGATGTAATTACAGGTCATCTTTTTTGGCAAGAATTGGTGTGATGATCTAGAAATAGCCCACCCATTGATGAGTCGATCAGAAATCGACACTGACATTGACGATGCACGCGTAGAACATGATTTTGGCAATGCACCACTGTATTGTAAACAAAACACCTCATATCCGTTCAACTTATGAAAGGATTATTTTGTTCTTTGGAAACTTTAGATATTTCCAGTGTGGGTGTTTGTTTCACAGCCAAAAGTATCCACGCGTGTGACGTGCTTCTTGTGTCAGACGATGGTTTAATTATAGCGAGTGTAAATGCCAACTTTGCCGCTTACAACACGAATAAAATTTTATGTGCTTTTTTATCCGCTTTAAGATTATATGTTTTGTGTAAGAAAATATCGGTTTGAAGGTGATGACAAGGGCTCCATTTTAAGATAAGCTAAGAATGTCCGTACCCGTAGTTATTCCAAGTTATTCTACGAAAACCACTCGATGTGCCGCGATAATTGATTGATTGCCATTAATCTATTCAATTTATACATACTTATGATAACATTCTGAGTCCAATGTGTACATTAAATATTTTTTAATATAGTTTTTAGAATTTTTGTCTGTCTGTCTGTCTGTACCCGCATTACGAGAATACCACTGGACAGATTTGGATGAAATTTGGTATGATTATAGCTGATTATCAGGGTCAACATATAGGATACTTTTTAATGCGGGAAAATATTTCATCTCTGAAAAATCTATATAGGTACTTAACCTTAAAACGTAATTCTAGGGACGAACCCAAGCAAAGCGAGGGTGAGTGGCTAGTACTATTATAATAGTTTATTCTATTCTATAAAATTCTATTCTATTTAATCTAAAATAAACATGTTTCTATATACAAATCCATATCTTTATTATTCCAGTTACTCTTACGGAGAGCCGGTGCCTTACCGCTTTAGCAATGACGCTTATATCGCTAAGCTGTTGCTCCCACTGCGCAGCGTTTCGGACAACATCCACCACATTTCCTTCTACTCAGAACCCGCTAAAAAGTTCACAGGTACCATTAAGTTTCACAAGGACGAGAAAACTTGAGTAACATGAATTGTACTAAACTAAGTCCAGTTATGATAATTTGGTTAATTTAATTCTCTAATTTTTCTTTGAGTTAATAATTTTCTTTACAGTGCGAAATATATTCCTTCAGTTTTAAATTGTATTAACGTTTTTATGTGTCCCCTCTTTTTCTCCTTCTGAATTTTTATTTAGTATCCAACTCTCAACGATTCAATTTACATATTGATAAGTTCAATTCCAATTTTGTAACTAAAATGTTACAGTTGATTGACACGAAAATCTGAAATTATAAGATATTTTATCTTTCGAAGAATTTGATTGTATGAGAGTTGGTCCCTCTGTTCTAACAACCCCAGCGTGCCCCCTTATAACCGAGGTGTTACTCGCCAGGACGCGGCCACCTCGCGTGCGTACACTATTCCGGTAAAAAGGCCTTCTCCAACCGCAGGCCTCTCTACAAGGAACTTAGCATCAGGGATGACGTGAATCTCCTTTCGTTTTACGCGAAGAACAGACTGGCCGCCGCGGGTCTGGCCACCGAGCAGACCACAGGTACAAAGAAAGTCTAGTGTTGCCAGGTCCAGAAGAGCAAAAATAACTACAAAGGCAAATTTATAATGTGAAAAAATTTAAAAATTCTGCTAATAATTTCTAATAACTATATATTTATTTATTTTTTACACTTTCTTCGTGATTTTATGTGTTGAGCAATTAATCATGGGAATTTCTTCTTCCTTGAACCTTTAATGGATATGTTTAAATTAAACGATTGTAAGCTTGCGAGCCATGTAATGTTACCTGAAACGTACCTGATAATATTGCATCCGAGGTTCTGTATATATCTGGTAACCTGGTAACACTATACATTAATGACGCCTAGCTAGCGCTCGCTTTTCCTCCGCAAAATTAAAAGAAAAAGCTAAATAAAGCGCAGTGAGCAACCTCGTAACTATTGTACATATCTTGTATATAATTAACTCGTGATATGTAGGTTTATATAAGTACCTACTACATCTATGTTATACATTTTACATTAAACTTAGACCATTAGAGATGTATATTTGTTTTAATGTTGACACTTCTTCATTTAGACCATTAGATTCTTATTTATTATTTGTTCGTAGCAAATAGCAATTCATGAGACCTTATGACATAACTGTTTATAACATGTTCAAAATCCTAAAAGGTAAATGATGAACACGCTCGTTTTATTTTTAAGAAAACAAAAATTATTCAATAAATAATAATTAATTTATTAAGTCCCAAATAATTCTTGGATTTCTGATCGGTCTCCTAAAATTCAAATCTGAATAATAACGGTTACGAGGCCTCATTGTAGCGTCTTTCTAAATTCCACTTCCAGCTTCGTATAGTATAAACCGAGGAAATTAAAAAGGAATATAAAATCAGTTTCTAACACTGGGTATGGTGTCTCTTGCAGCGGATGATGCGCAGCAGGCGACAGCGGCGCAGTGCGCGTAGCTCCGACCCTCCTGTCCTTCTTGGTATTACAGGGGCGGCGAACCGTTGACACCACCCTTTGTATATTGCTTCAAAATTTAAAACTATAAGCAATTCTCTATTTTTTTCATGTAGATACTCGTATGTTCTAACCGGCACGCGTGTATTTTTTTGTAAATTAAACGCTGCACATATAGTCATTTATCTTTTAAAAAATAGAAGGTGTACAAACTTCCAAGCTGTAATGCATTGTAAATAAATTACAGCGTTAATACTTTCAAGTGTCATTGTTAGGTGTTTTCAAATGCCTTATAAGGACACGCATCACTGATACATTAGTAACTAAAATATTTACAACTACCCCCCACAGATGTTAAAGGTTCGCCACCCTTAGTATATATAACACGGCCCGACTAATCGAATGCATATATTATATTTTTTTAGTATTTTACACATATGTATATGATATTTTGTTATTAATATACAAATTTCACTTTGTACACTTCACAATCGTGGTAGTGCGATCGACGCGGTGATCGAGACGTCTCGTTTCCACTTAACAGAACTGATTTTGTTTAACAATAAATAATTTTATCACTTTTAGTTGTTTTAATTAGTTTGCATGTTAGACCTTAACGTTCTCATGCTTGTTATATCCGGGCTTTTGCTTAACGCTTCGCTTTCTTTACTAACCCATGTTTTAGGATATCTGCAAACATTTGATTTTCCCCATAATATTGTACAGAGGAAGAGACTACTGAATGTAATCGCAATAATTACCTCTCTTAAAACAGCTGTATATAAATCAATATTAGTTGCCATTCGTATAAATTGTATATATTTTTTCTCAGACTGTAAAAAAACAGTTTATGCAATACATTTTGATCGATAATATGCACACGGCCCGAACACGCTTTCACGGCTCACAGCATGTAGCAAGTACAGAATAAACATCAGCGATTTACATTCCATCGCTTAAGCCGATAAGGCGGAGTATTCACGTCAAGAGCGTTACGAGCTGTGCTGCTGCGCTTACCTTTCATTGTGACCATTCTTGCAAAATGACAAGCTTCTGCAGTCAGCTGCTTAAGCAAATCATTTCCCGACTGGTCACGGTACCACGCGATCTTTACTGCGGCGCAGTGAAACTCCTCCCGTGGAGGCCCAGCCGCAAGTTCCAGGCGCCACAGACGATGGAAGATCCTGGTCTGGAGTTGAAAGCGGCGAAGGCAGAACGCGCAGCAAGGTTTAGAGCTACCACAGCCGAGCCTGTCCTCGCACCGGCCGCTGATCTGGCAGAAATTAAACGGAAAAGGCAGGAAGAGGCTCGCGCTGCTGAAGAAAAGTAAGTTTCATAGATAAATGTCTAAAAATTGAATCATACTTAAAAAATATTCCTTATTTCTTATATGTTGCATTTTAGAGCAATAATAATATTTTATGTTCGTTCTACATTACTCCAGTTTTCAAGCGCGGATCCAGGGGGGGGGGGGTCATGGGGGTCATGATCCCCCCAAAGCCAAATATACTTTTTTGAGAAGTTTGAAGTCTAAGAAAAGAAGGAATAATACAATTTTTTTAAGTACCTAATTCGAAACAAATTAAGTTTTTATTCGTTATTAAGTTTTTCTTTAATTTAAATAGCGCTATACAAATAGTCCGATCGCGATGTGCTACACAAAAAATTAAAATTTGGAAGTTTTATGTTTTTAAGACGTTTGTAGCAAACAAGACAAGTATAGCAAACCGTTTAAAATTGTTTTTTTTTTTCAATTTCTGGCTTGTTGTGACATTTTATCGAAAAATATTCTTTACAAAAGTTGTAGGTCTAGTAAAAATCTACGACTATTACAATAACCTCAAAGTTTTCGACATATTTCCAAAAAAAAAACGATTTTTAATTTTTTCTTGTTCTTTTTTATTATTTTTAATGTCTGCAAAAACTTTTTGATATTCATGAAACTAGAGGAATATAATCTTCAAAATATATATATAATAACCAATTTTTGAAATTGAAATGCATAGCCGTTTCCGAGAAATTTATATTGTATGGTCTTGGGAGGCTTAAAATCACCCCCAATTTCAAGTGGATGTTTACATTTTAAAAAATTGTCGTTCAATTTTCAGATAGGGCTCATTTTTTCATCTTACACTCTACTTTTAGAAGAAATAAAAACATTGTACTGTCGTCCTGTAAAAACAGCTTTAAAAATGAAAAAAAAAACTGGAGAAATCGATAAGTTTTACTTTGTAAACTACATTTTTTTTTAAGCTTTAAAGCCATAAAACTTAAGGTCTTAATTATTTTTTTTAAACGCCATTGTTTTTAATAATATTTCATGTACAGATTTTGCTAAGTTACTTTTATTATATGTACATTTCAGGATCGCCCCCCCCCCCCCCCCCCCCCCCCACCCCTCCCATTTAAATCTAGATCTGCGCCTGGTCTCTGTTGTTTTTAAAAAATATTTCATGTACAGATTTTGCTAAGTTACTGTTTTATTATATGTATATTTCAGCCTATGACCCCCCAAAATTTAACTCTGGACCCGCGCCTGCCAGTTTTGTCACAATACAAAACACATGATCTATTTGGGAATCAAATTCATAATTTTATAAATTGGTCTTGCATTTCGGAAATATTAAAACAACAACATGTTATTAGTTAAATATTTGATATAAATATATCAAACTGGTCAATTTAATATAAAATCTATAACCATTGTTATTTTTTCAGAGCTTTGAAAGAAGAAGCTAAACGTGAAGCTGAACGCAAAGCGCAGGTAGGTTTATAAATGTTTTTCAGTTCTATAAATCATGTAATTGTTGTACTTCAAATTTCATACAAATAGTTATATCTTCAATTTAAGGCTGAACGCGAAGCCGCAGAAAAAAAGAAGGCGGAAGAAGAGGCGCGTAAAGCTGAAGAGGCTAAACGCAAAGCTGAGGATGAAGCTAGGAAGGCTGAAGAGGAAGCTAAGAAAAAAGAAGAAGAGGCCAAAAAAGCTGCTGAAGAGGCAGCTAGGCAAGCTGAGGAAGCACGTAAGGCTGAGGAGGCTAGGTTAGCGGAAGAAGCCCGACTTGCCGAAGAAGCACGTTTAGCCGAAGAAGCTAGATTAGCTGAAGAGGCTCGTTTGGCTGAAGAGGCCAGACTAGCCGAAGAAGCCCGACTAGCTGAAGAAGCCAGGCTTGCTGAAGAGGCGAAGTTAGCAGAAGAGGCGCGTTTGGAAGAAGAGAGGTTAGCTGAACAAAGAAGACAAGAAGAATTAGCCAAATTGGAAGAATTAGAACGTCAGGCTCAAGAAGAACGTGAAGCTGAACTCGCTAGACAGGTACATATTTAAGAACGTGTTTTTAGCACTTTTGATTTTCATTCTTTACTAGGTACGTTTTAAATAGATATAGATAGTTATTAGCCAGCGTTAGCCATATAAATTTTATTTTTTTTCGTTAATTTTTCATTTTTCTGTTTATTAAAATCTTCCGTGCACGTTAAGGAACATGCGAAAAAAATTAGCCGAATTGGTCCAGCCACCAACATTCATTTTTATTTATATAGAAGATTAACTAAAAGAACACTTAGGAAGCAAAGGCTGTTTTTTTTATTTGCGAGACTATTTTTGAGGTAAAGAATACTATTCAAAAAAATTTGAAATTCGATCCTGATATGACGTACAATCAAGTCCCTCATTTTTAAAGCCTGTTAAATAACTTGACTACACCACTTGCCACTTATCGGATTAATCTATACTAATGTTATAAAGAGGTAAAGTTTGTGAGTTTGTGACGTTATAGGGGGTAATCTCTGGTTCTACTTAATCCTATTTAGATGAAATTTGGTAAGAAGATAGTTTGAGACGCTGGAAAGAACATAGGATCTATATTTAGGATACTTTATATCCCGGAAATCATCCCTTAAGAGGGTGAAAATGGGGATGAAAAATATAATGAAGCGAGTGTGAGTCGCTAGTAATATATGTATAAGTTTTAACATAAAACTGTCTCGTTGGTCTAGCGGCTAGCAGCTATGGCTGTAAATCATGAGATCCTGGGTTCGAGTACCAGATAGGGCAGAGCATATGTCAGTCCGGAATTTAGAAGTTGGTTGTTACCCACCCATGTCTCGCACATTAAACCGTTGGTCCTGCGCCACCGGACTTTTATTTGAATGAATGAATTTGCGAACAAATTTTTGTGCAAATGGCTAGTCTTAGTAATAGTAGTCGAAAAACAGTCATTACATTATTAGTTTTATAATTGTTTGCTCTATAGGCTGCTGAATTAGCGGAAATTGCCAGGCAAGAATCAGAATTAGCCGCCGCTCGTCTTGAGGAACTGTCACACAGTGGGTCTGCAGGAGACAACACCGCTGTTGAATCAAGGTAATGTATTATATACTTTCTTTATATTTAATTAAACTTTCAGTATAATTAATGTGGGTGCAACTAATCTTTAATATATGACTTATGAGCATGTACATCAATGTAGTTTGGTAGAGCTCCAGTTTCAATTAAAATATGTTATAAATGAATAAATATGTTGGGACATTAACACACAGCGCCATCTAGTTCCATGACAAGCTGCGAGGCTTGTGTTATGGATACCAGATAGTTGATACACTACACATATATGACTTTAAATACATACTTATTATAAATTAAAAAGTAAAAAAAAAGTTTTTTTTTTAAATAGAATACTTCCCTTATTCTAATAAAAAAACATATTTTTTATATTTCAATTGAAGCTTTAGCTTCGCCGGCGTTGCCCACGGGAACCGTACATTTTTCCTGGATAAAAAAATAACGTATGTGCTATTCCAGATTATAATTTATCTCCGTGCCTTTCAAGCAGATTCGTTCAGCCGTGCTGGCGTGATTGATCCATCCATCCAAACTTTCGCATTTATAATAGTAGTAAGATTATCTTCCCTAAAATAATAGTCCTAGTAAAATCCGTTCAGCAGTTCCTAAGTTAAGCGTGTCAAAGTCAAATAGAAAAAGTACAACTCTTAAAATCAACAAAAAAAAAATATTTTAATCAGTAACAAAATATTTTCGAAATGTTTTTACAGTGAAGCACCTGCAGAAGAAACGCAACCCATTGTTGAGGAACCTGAAAGTCCCGACGTAGTCCCCGAAGTTCCCGCTGTATCTCAAGATGCTCTTGAAGTCAGTGAAGATGAAAAGGCGGAACCTGACGTCACTGATGAAGAATAAACTTATACTTATCCACTTCAATCTAACAATTCACTTTAGTAACAAAACAATACATTCGATATAGAAAAGTTAGATTAAATCTATAAGTCAGTTAAAACTAGATATTTTCTAGTTATGCATTTTCATTCACTTCTAAACTATTCGTCGTTCATGTATGTGCTACAATACATGAATAATGCAATAGAAAAATGGTCGTAACACAATAAATACTTCTTTTTTCTACCACTTTCAGTTACGTAAAGCCTTTACGTAATGATGAGAAAGTTATTTTAGTTTATTGTGAACTCTACTACCATTTACCTAACATTGTTATGTTTTAACTGTTGTAAGCTAAGTGTTTTATAATGTTATATTTTGTTAAATTTAACAATAAAAGACAAGTTAACAAATGTTATTTTTATTTAAATAACCTTGAAGAAAATTTTGTAAAAAATAATTTGCTGTAAGGAAATAAGACGGATTAATTCATGTTTTTTAGGATGGATGCCTTTCCAGTTCCACTAAAAGAAGTTCAGTGGAGCCATTTTTTACTATGTTAAAAATATGCATTCGTTTTTGGGCAACGTTGGACGGTAAAGGAACATCGTTACTGATGGATAGTAGATATAAGGGTTTGATGGGAGTTAGTAGGGGGATACTTTTTAGAAAGGGGGAAGAGTAATTGCTGCTTGATGAGCTTTCCTGCCATATCTCTTCGCTAAAGAAGCTTGGGGACGTGGTGAACGGAAAACTGTTTGGAAATATAATCTAGTGAAAGAAGATCGAGGTACAGTTGAGGTAAAGTTAGCATTGGTGTAAGAGGGATGAGAGAACATGGCTTTAGCAATATCAGCTTATTAGCGCCGTACATCCATCCATCTGGAAAACGGGAGGATGCTTCCATATAAGAAACATTCACCTATGACATTTTAATAGATTGTTGTCAAATAAATTCAGGGCAATCTTTGTCAAAAGCAAAGTGTTTGCTAGTACAATATAAACATACCGAAACGAAACAAACAAAAAGTTAAATTTTCCTTGGTTATGTCACACGTAACCCCAATATGTGATTGGGAACACCTGAAACACCTTGGCTTAGATCTACACTGTGATTTAATGTGGCCAAAGCTACAACAATTGAGGGACTGTATGGTAGGTAATTTGTAGATCTCAACAGGGAGGGAAGTGAAGTATGGTAATGGCATTTGTGTGTGGAGTGGTCCCCTAAAAGTTATAACAACCGAGTCACTTATGCTCTTGCAATTCATTCTCGTTTTCATAACCACAGCTGGGTATTAGCTGGCAGCTAATACCTTTTTAAAAAAAGAGAAGAAGAATTCAGCAGAAGAAAATTGGACAATATTTTATTGGAACATTTTTGAGTCCAATGTTAATTATATTAGGAATCTTGTTATTGTGCAAATTTTGACCAAAATTAATGGCTCTTATAGTGGTTCCCGCTGCAGGGTCAGTGGAAATTTCTGACATGGAAAGGTATTCATAGACACTGAATTGACAGGTGACAGTGTCGGGAGTGTTAAAAGTAGAGCCTCCGGGATCAGGCAGCTCAGGTGGTGGATCACCATCTATGCTTGCAACTAATCTACCTTTTCTAAGACACACACACTAAGAAAAATTAAGCAAATCAATATGATAAACACCTAATTACAAGAATCACAACTATTGCACTAAATTATAATTGCAAACAATATATAATTAAGTAGAAAAATTACACCAATCTCACTAACATGTGTGTTGATCAAAACATACATGAGCAAAGGCAAAGCACGATTTATTATACTAGTATCATACCAGTATTAAAATATATATTTATTATAACAAGAATATCTCACATTATAATGCTAATAAAATAAAACAATGACAAAGTCATATTTTCTATAAATCCATCTTCACTATTTGATCAGCTGTTGATGCCACTTCCTCTTTCGTTATTTTACTTTCAGTTTTCTTCTGTTCTGGTTTAACTATAGTTTTAGCTTCTTCTATAGTTCTTGCTTTCGGATTCTTACTTATATCTAAAAACTGCTTATCTATATCCACAATTTTCTGTTTTATCTGTAAAATAAATTTTAATATTAACTCAACACCAGAAAATATTTCATATTTTGATCAGTTATCAGAAATTCAAAACATAAGAATAATTATGAGAAACAAATTAAAATACTTATTTAGTAAGTAAAGAATATATTTAGAAGAAAACTTTTTTATAAAAAGAACGTTAAACGTTCAAGATTTTTATAAAAAAAGAAATTTAAAGTCAATTCAATTCTTTAGGTTTGTGGCTTCTAGGAGTGCCTTTGGGCACAATTTACTTCGCCAATGTCGCGTAGAATGGAGAATGCACGTTATATATAGAATGACCGGTAAAAAAAAGAAAAAAATCACTAATCTGATTACATGTAGAAACAGAGCGATTCGTTGTAAAATCAGGACCTACAACAGACAACACAATATATACAAAAATAATGAGATAAACTTGTTAGTATACACACATATTTATACATATAATTACAATTTGATTTTATTACTCTTAATATATTTACACAAAAATCTACATAATGGACTAAACACAAACATTAACAAACAATTAACATTAATGGGACGGGGAACTTGAGAAGGAAGGATGTCATAGATAGGATACTGAAGTTTAGGACAGCTAAAAAGGATATGAGAAGAGGAGCCTTCGTCAAGGCCACATTCACACAGGGAGTGGTCCCTGACTCTGATCTTTGCCAAATGAACAGGAGTACTTGCGTGTCCAAGACGTAGACGACATATAGTAGTTAATACCCAACGTTCCGCCTGTTTGCAACGAGAGAACCAGGGACGTCTTAGAATCTCTGACTGAATTGCAGCGTAATTTTTACCTTTAAAAGATTTTGATGAGTTCCAGTTATTTTTCCAAGATTTATCTAAGCGGGATTTTGCAATAGATAAAAGGTCTTGTGATGAATTTGAAAAATGCTCTAATGAGCCACACTGAACCGCAGCTTTGGCACAGGAGTCAGCCGTTTCATTTCCAGGAATACCAGAGTGTCCTGGAATCCAAACTAGAGATACTGCCAATCCCTTTTGATTACATGAGTACAAGGCTTCACGAATCCTCAAAGTTATGGAACATCTTAATCTACTACGAAAGGGGTTCTCCTTAATAGCCATTAAGCAGCTTAGAGAGTCAGTAAAAATAACTGTCTGTTTAAAATTATGGGACAGAGTAAACAGGATTGCTTCTAACAAAGCAACAGCCTCGCCTGTAAACACCGATGATAGGGGAGGGCACTTAAATTGTAAAATAATTTTGAATTTTGGAATCCAGCAAGCTGCACCAACATAACCATCCTGGGATAGCTTTGAAGCATCGGTAAATATAAGAAGGTGATCCAACCAATTTTGACGAACCAGAGCTTCAAATAATGTGTTGGTGTCAGGTGCTCCCTTAGTCAAACCAATATCTGTAATTATGGAAGGGGACATAGCTAGAGCATTGAAAGGAGTGCAGAAGATAGGGTTAGAAGGGAAACAAGAGATGGGATGTGGTAGGTTAGTAAATTTAAGGAAACTGTCTAGTAAAAAGGAAAATGGCTTATTCGCAGGGCTAAGCTCAGCCAACTGCCGAAGCCTTGGCCACAAGGGATGGGGAGATAATTGTAATGCCTTACCAACAAAGCGATCGGATAGATACTGGCGACGAATAGGAAAAGGAGGGTCAACACATTCAACCTGCAGGGCATTGGTAGGAGAAGATCTCATTGCTCCTAATATTAGTCTTAGGCATTTATATTGAATTTTATTCAGCTTCTCAGAAGCTGCTTTGTTAAAGGGGTCCAAAACAAACAGGCCGTAGTCTATATGACTACGTATAATAGAATTGTACAGTAGTTTAAGAGTATATGGGTGTGCACCCCACCACACTCCAGACACCGCTCGAAGAGCATTGATGCCTTTTTCGCACTTTCTGCTGATATACTCCACATGGGCAATTCCGTTCAATCGTTTATCGAGTATTACGCCTAAAAATTTTGTATGTTCAGCCAGATTAATACTTTGACCCTCATAACGAAGATCAAAATTTGGAATAGATCTTTTTTTTGTAAACACCACAGCCTGACATTTAGACACCGATAATGACAGGCCATGCTCAGAGAGCCACTGGCCTAAATAATGCAAAGCAGAGTTCAAACGAAAACTAATGTCCTCCACAGATTTTGAACTACAGTAGAGAACGATATCATCAGCATATTGAAGGATGTTACAGAAACTATTAACAGACAATTCGAGGTCATGTGTATAAATGCTATAAAGCATAGGACTGAGGACCGAACCTTGAGGCAATCCTTTCCAGACAAGTCTGGGAGGTAGCGTAAGCAGCCGGTGTTTCACAGATATGGTTCTACCGGTCAGCAGATTACATATGAAATGCACCAACCTCGGCGGTATACTCAGCTGTTGCATTTTCTGCCTGAGCAACGGAAGAAGAACATTGTCATATGCAGAAGCTATATCCAGAAAGACGCCAACTAAGTACTCTCCTTTTGCATAGGCCAGTCGAATGTCTGTCGTTAAGATGCTGAGACTATCTATGGAACTTAGACCCTTTCTAAAACCAAACTGAGAGGATGCTAAGATATTTCTGCTTTCCACTATCCATTCCAGTCGGTTTTTTAAAATCCGTTCAGTTATTTTCGCTAATGTTGATGATAATGCAATGGATCTGTAGGAGTTCGGATCAGAAGGATTTTTACCGGGTTTTAGAATGGGGATGATTATCTGGGATTTCCAAGCTTCCGGTATAATGCCAGATTTAAATATTACATTAATAAGAATGAGAAAATACCTTTTAGCTTTCTCATTCAATTTACCAATGAAAGAGTATGGTATACCGTCCTCACCTGGACTGGTGTCCTTCAAATCCGTTAAGGAGTTTTCAAGTTCTACCAAAGTGAAAGGAGCATCCATATCATCTGATGAGCAGGGCGGAACTGGACTAGGAAATAAGTTGTGCGAGGGGACAAATGGAGGAGATAATTTGTCAGCAAAATCATTAAGCCATTCTGATGGATTGTTGGAGCCTTGATGAGGAACAACATCAAGAGCCCGGCGAAACCTTTTAACCTGTCTCCAAACAAGAGAAGACGGGGATCGAGGTTCAAGGGACTCACAGAAATTGATCCAACCAAGTTTTTTCTTTTTATAAGCCAATCTTCGAAACTTTGCATCACTGCGTTGATACTCTAGAAAGTTCTCCATTGTCATACAGGCTGCGTATGTTAATTCGGCAAGTGTTCGCCGGTTAACAAAATCACTGCATTCCTGATCCCACCAGGGATTGAAAGGCAACTGATTCTGTGTGGAGAATTTCTTAGGAATAAAGAGGTCAGCGCTTGAAAAAATAGCTAAAAGGAATCGATCATAGCAATCAATGATATTCTCATCACTTACAGACTCAGGAAGGGAGTCCAACATGTGATCAACAGAGCAAGCATAATCTAACCAATTAGCTTTTTTTAAATTATATGAAAGCAAGGGTTTGGAAGGAGGGGGAGGAGGAGGATTTCCATTATTAAAAGAGAGTAGAATAGGAAAGTGGTCACTACCATGGGAAGAAGGTAGAATATTCCACGATAGTAATGAAGAAATAGATGGAGAAGATAGTGATAGATCTACTGCAGTCTTAGGGTTTTGGTTAGGATATACTCTACGAGTTGGTGAACCATCATTCAAAATACAAAGATTGAGATCATCAATCATGTCCACCAACAAAGGAGAGAATCCATCACAGAAATAACACCCCCACAAAGTGTGGTGAGTATTAAAATCACCCATGACTAGAACAGGACTGGGAAGTGAAGAGATGATAGACTGTAGCTCAAGAAAAAGAGAAGAAGAAGGATAAGGGATATAGAGGGACAGAAAGGAAATATCAAAAGCTCTTACAGCCACAGCGTTAATCTGCGGACTAAAAGAAGGGAGAGGGATTAAAGAATAAGGAGTGGAGTGCCGAATAAGAATGGCACTGCCCCCATACCCGTCACTTCTGTCATCTCTCAAACAGGCAAAACCCGAGATCCTGAAACGGGAACCAGGAATCAACCATGTTTCAGAGAGGGCAATAATGACAGGCTTATAAAGGGCAATAATAGAAAGTAGTTCATGTTTTTTAGAGCGAATACTTTTACTATTCCACTGAAGGAAGTTGAGTGGGGCCATTTTTAAGAATGTTAAATATACGAAGTAAGTTTTGGGCAACGTTGGACGGTAAGGGAATTTCATCACCAGCGGATATAATTGAAACAAGAGTTTCAGTCAAACTGAATAAAAGGTTTGATTTAGAGAAATCATAAGCGGCCTCACCTTTATTGCTGAGAGCACAGCCATTTGGTAAGGTAGAAGGACAATTGCTAGTGATGGCTTGATGAGCTTGTCTATCAAACCCTTTGGAAAGAGGAGCACGGGGACGAGGGGAACGAAAAACGGTTTTTGAATATGATTTCCTGACAGGAGTCAGGGGATTACTAGAGCTGGATGGTGAGACAGATAAAGCAGGGGAGGAAAACATTTCCTTGGCCATATCTGCATATGACCGCCTTACAGGGGGGAATCGAGAGGAAGCTTCCATATATGATATATTGTCTTGCGACATTAAACTTTTGATATTTTGTTGCCTAACAAACTCAGGACATTCCTTATCAACCGCAAAATGCTTTGCAGAACAATATAAGCATGTGGAGTTTTCTTTAGAAATATCACACGCATCCCCAGTATGTGGTTGGGAACATCTGTAACACCTCGGCTTAGACCTACACTGTGCTTTGATGTGGCCAAAACGACAACAATTCATACACTGAATAGTAGGTAGATTATAGGTTTCGACAGGTAAAGAGGTATGGTAAGAGTATACTTTTGGAGGCAATACTTGACCACGGAAAGTTAAAACAACCGATTGTGTTGGAATCCAAGTAACAATACCATCATTCACTGTCTTACGGTTCAATCTTCTGGCTTTTAGAACTTGCCCGCAACCAGAAGGGAATTCCAAAGAGGACACAAATTCCTCCATTGCCCAGTCTACGGGAACTCCTTTGACCAAACCCATTCTAGTTACATTGAATGTTGGAATTACAGCAACGTATTTGGATAAATTTAAAATAGGATTGGCTATAAAACTATTTGCTGCTAATGCTGAAGAGAACTGAATTTCAATTTTATTACGGCCTAAATTTTTAACGCCATCATTTACAATATTTTTTACTTTATTGTGATATAAAAACTGGCCGAATTTAATTGCACGCATAGTAGTACCAGCTGCAGGGTCTGGAGTCTCTCGAGAAACATAGACAATAAAGGGACCCTTGTCGTCTTCAGAATAGGATTTAGGACCTGATAGGGAAGGGTGCACATACACATGTTGGATAGATGGAGTAGCTGACTCTGGATCAACTATCGTTTTTTTAGATGAGTCGATTGTGACTTCATCACTTTGACGTTTACGGGACGGGGGAACGACAGGCACTAATAAGCCACCAGGATCCGGAGGATCCGGCGGGGGATCAGGTTCCATTTTCACCAATAATTATATATAAAAACAAAAACACAGCACACAGAACTTACCAATACCCAACACCGAGTTAGTAAAAACCTAATTTACAGATATTACAACTATAATCACAAAGCACTTTAACAATCACGGACGAATGTAACAAACACGTGTGTTAACCAAAGCTAACGCAGGCGAAGTGAAAATTTAAAGTCTCTTTGATGTAAAATTTTTGGCACTCACGTTTTTTTTTAATCCTAGGTTCACAGCTTTGGCTTTAGTTTTCTTCAAGCTTTTAGCTCCTGCTACTTTAAAAACATTACCCTTAACTCCTTTCTTTTTATCTTTACCCATATTATGAAAAATAACGCAATGGTTGTCGATATTATATTATAATAACCTTAAAATCATAATATTGCGCTGTCGGCACTCGGCTTTTCTCTCCTTTACTGTCAAGTGTCAACTGTCAGTTGTCACTGTCCACTGGACACTGGCACAGTATACAGATTATGAAGACAAATGTCACTTGTTGGCCCCACAGATACTATCAACCAAAATGTTCAAAATTAACTTACCTCTTACGAGTTTTGACGTTTCTTCACCCTAGAGGTCATCCATTAATCACGTGATGTTTTTTAGCAACTTTTAATTCGCCCCTCCCCCCTGGTGATAAGTGGTGAGCTTCGAGCAATAACAAGCTCCAAAAAACACTTACCGGTTAAATGTTACATTTTAATTATCTTCACTTTTCCTTGAACTATGGCTGTTACACCGTGGCCTATGGCCGTAAGCCACACAAGCCATCGAAAGAAAATGTTTTTAAGTTTCCTTAAAACAAAGTAAATATAACATCCAATTACTCTTTTATCATTAAAATAATCAAGAAACAAAACAAAAACAAGTAAGAATATCACCAACTTTCGTTGATTATATTGTTTCGAGACGGCAGTGGCTCGTCACTGATTTTTTAATATCACTCACTAGCTGTAATAATATTATTGTTTTCATTTTCAATATGTTCAAAACAAATGTATTCCACGGGAACGTATATTGTTCCGGGATAAAATGTGCCGTTCCACTCAATAATTTATCTCTGTGCTATTCAGAGTAAATTGTAAAATCATTATAAAACTCAACCATATGAAACTTTTTCTGTAACATATATTTGAAGATGTAACGAAAAGTGATTAAAGTTACCCCAGCTGATTGAGATTTTTTTAATAAAATATTTTTTTCTATAGAACATTACAACTTTGATAATTCATTTATATCGAACATAATTCAAATCAATGCTATGCTAAAATTATTATTTTTATTATATACTAGCATTGCCCGCGGCTCCGCCCGCGTTCAGATAACCAAAAACCAAATAGGTACTTAGTTTTACATATTAGTATACTCTTACAATGCAGTTTTTGTATTTTTTCTCAGAAATGAGATATTTTCCCGCGGTAAAACCACCATACCAAATTTCACCAAAATCTGTCCAGTGGTTTTCTCGTCATGCGGTAGCAGACAGAAAGACAGGCAGACAAAAATTCTAAAAACTATAGATTTGGACTCTGTATCGATAATAACGTCTATTTAAATTAGATTTTCCAAAAAATAGTTAATGTACAGATTCGACTTAGTTACAAATTTATTATATGTATAGATTAAGTTTGTGTTGCCAACATAAACTTGTCAAAAAATAGGACTGGGCAGGACTGCATAGTGCATTTGCAATTAAAAAAATTCAATATTTACATTTCGATTATAAATTAATGCATGAGTGGCACTTAGGTGCTTTTAAATTTTTAATATTTTGTGCCATAATTGCGTTCTTACCAAAGCAAAAGCATAAAAAATAATCAACTCGATTTGCCAAAAGCTGAGACAGACTAAAGTAAAATATCTAATAAATTGCATTTTAAATTATATTTTTTGATTTGGTGCATTAAACGCCGCCAAAATTAATTACTACTCGAAATACAACGGAAATATTTCTACCATGGCTAAGGTGAGTAAAGAAATAAACATCATAAATATTATTAACATGAACATTATGTATCTTATTTCCATACTAGTTATTCATTATTCAAGTTATAAGTCAACTGGCCTTTGAAAACTGGTTATAAACTTATTTCTACTTTACATGCCTTGTGAACAATACTTTGTCTGATTTTATCAAGATGGGTGATAAAATTGAAGCAAATGTAAGTTTTATATAACTGGTAGATAGTGTTTGTTAATTTGTTTGAAATGCCACTATCATATTAATATTTAGAATCTTTTATTTTGTCATATATATTACACATTATTTGTTAACTAAAAGCAATATGTTTAAATAACTTCCAGCCAGTGCTATATTCCTACTGGCGAAGCTCATGCTCATGGAGGGTACGAATAGCACTTAATTTGAAGGAAATACCATATGATATAAAGGCAGTAAGCCTTATCAAAGGTGGAGGAGAACAACACTGTAATGAATATAGAGAGGTGAACCCAATGGAACAAGTCCCCTCACTTGTAATAGGTAAGCCATAAATTTTAATTTAAAAAAAAAGAAACTTGAACAATGGGCTACTGTTATACATGCAAATGTATGTTGTGTAAGTATATATTTTGTTACTCTGTCACACTAAAACAGTTGAACAGATTTGGATGACATTTAGTACACCAATAGCTTATGGATACCATAGTAACCTATGGGCTACTGTATGACACCCAGGAAGGCACCCCAGCAAAATAAGAGTAAATTGCTTGTATCATATATTCTTAAAAGATTTAAAATATGCACTACTGCTTAAAGATGAATGACTGAATGAACACATGTATAATACTGGACTCTTGAGTTATAAGATGTTATTAAGATATTTTACATATGACATATTTGTTATGTACCATTTTTAATTATAAATAAGCAATTTAATTTCTAGATGGTCACACATTTGTAGAATCATTAAGTATAATGCATTACTTAGAGGAGACAAGGCCACAGAGACCGCTGATGCCCCAAGACTGCTTTAAGAGAGCTAAAGTTAGGGAGATTTGTGAGGTACATTATAATTTGTGCATAAATGTTCCGCTATAAGAATCACTGTTGATATTAGATAGCCTATAATTTTCCTTAATAGACAGGTTATGAAATGTAAAAAAATCACCATTCTGAATAGTAGTTCTTGAGATTATCATATTCAAACAAACAGAAAAAAATTACTAGCTTTTTATATATATATTAGTGTTATGAATATAATAAAATTAAAATATTTCTAGGTAATATCTTCTGGCATTCAACCTTTGCAAAACTTAATAGTGTTAATATATGTGGGGGAAGAGAAGAAGAAGGAGTGGGCGCAGCACTGGATCATGAGAGGTTTCCGAGCAGTAGAGAAACTTCTGTCAAACTGTGCTGGCAAGTACTGTGTGGGGGATGAGATCACTTTGGCTGACTGTTGCTTGGTGCCACAAGTGTTTAATGCTAGAAGGTACATATCCTTTAATTATTAACTTTATTATGATAGGTGCAACCCACCCTCTCTTTGCTTGGGTTCATCTCTAATATGTTTTAACTTTTAATGCTTAGTAAGGAATAAGTAGACTATATAATATATATACATAGGCATTATAAGTTTTATATTCCTTACTTGAGAAATGATTATTTCCTCCTACAAACTTCCACCCCCATTTCACCCCCTTAAAGGCTGATTTTGGAAATAAAAGTATCCTATGTCCTTCCCAGGGTTTTAAACTATTTACATACCAAATTTCATCTAAATCGATTCAGCGGATTAAGCGAACAAGCTTACTCACACTTACTTCACTCAGATATGTCCCTATAAGTCTAAAAGTACCCTGTATGTTCTTCGAGGTCATAGTATCTGTGTACAAAATTTCATCTAAATCTGTCCAGCCGTTTAAGTTAGTAAGTAACAAAAATTTATATTAATAAGGAAATTATTGTTTCAATTATAATTTCAGATTCCATGTGGATCTGCGTCCGTTCCCAATAATATTGCGCATAGACCGCGAACTAGAGAACCACCCGGCGTTCCGCGCTGCCCACCCGTCCGCCCAGCCGGACTGCCCGCCTGAAGTGGCCAAATGAACCCACGCCCACCAACAGTGGACCCACTACCCACACTTATAACATCATGGACTTATAGCTTTCTTTATAAATATTTCTATATGTATAGTGCTGTACTTTTTTTTAGGTATACATATGATGGAGACAATGATTTGATACCCAACTTCCAAAAAGGAAGAGGTTATATTTTGATCTGTATGTTTTTTTATTGTTTCATTTTTTAAAATAATGATTGTAATTATGATGACTTTTAATATGGGTTTGGTTATAGATACACATTATTTTTTTAATAAAATCTAGTTGATGAAAATTGTTTAAATTTTGTCTTTATTTATGTTAAAAATGAAATATGTGTGATGTGTAGTGCGTAATGTTCTACCAGGTTTTAGTAAAATTATACTTCACAACTGTGATGTGATAATGATATTGTAGAGCCGTATATTCAAAACCTTAAACTGATTGTGTATTTTTGATTTTTTGCTTTTGATTTCGTTATCAGGAAAATTAGTTATATATTTTGTTCAGTGCAATTTTTGATATATTTTTTTAAATGTAAGTCAAAATATACATTCCCTACTATTAAGGTTTAAAACCCATTTTTTATTAGAAACAACAATCGGCATAGTATAGTGCTTTTTGCATTATCATGATAACGTGGAGTGGATATGGAGGAGGATATGAAAATGTAATGCCATAGTGATAGTTATTTTCAACCTGCTTCCAAAAAGGAGGAGGTTCTCGATTCATAATAATTTTTTTTTACATTAAAATCTTTTTCATTAGCTTTTATTGAATGTCTTATCTTCATTGAAAATATTCTCATTTCAAAAAATATTAGATTTATGTATTTTTTTTATATTTATACTATTTGTTACATATTTTATAGTATATAGCTCTCATTTATTTGTTTGTAGGTGTAGTAATGTTATTGTAATGAAGCTAGTCTAAACTTAGCCTTAGATACATTTTAAAGAAAAGGGTTTTACAAGGTTTTCGAATCTTATATATGGATAAATAATATGAATTTGTAGTATGTAGCGTTTAACAAAGAACCCAAATTCGTGTTCTTAAAAGTTTTAGATTAAATAGTGTTTCATAATGTAATATATACTTATAGAATATAAGTATACTTATATATGTGCCATGGTTACCAATGAAAGTGGAAAAATATTAGTACTTACATATTATAGTATATAAGAAAATATCATGTACACTTCTCTTCAATGAAAACTGTCATGGGAAATTTTAACTTAAAAAAAAAGCCACCATTACCTACATCTTCGCCATTTCGATATTTAAGTCTACAATAAGACCTAGTAGAAATATCGGATGTTACGTAACATTTCTTTATAAAGCTTTATTTATAATATAATATTTTCTTAGATTTACCCGAAAATTTGATATTTTAAATAAAACTATTTTTTCGGAGAGTCTCTCCCGTGACCATAATTCCTGTAAAGCATTCGCAAAGTCGGGAACCAAAAATCGAAATAAATCCGCGAAAAAATCCGAAAAGATAGTTTTGTTTATATCTAGATTTATTTATTTAAAAAAAATAGTGTGCTTAAATGAATTATTTGTTTATATAGTATCTTGCATAAACGCGCAATTGTAATAGTATTAGACATTTTTATATAAAAAAATAATTTTTTTTATACTTGTTTTTTTATGTTTGTGTTTTAATAAATTTTTGAAAATAAATTATTTTTCTGTTTTTTTTAAACGAACTAAGAACCTATTTTTTATAATCAAAGTAAAGTGTGAAATGTAACACATAATACAGTGGAATAATGCTTAATGGAAAGGTTAAATATATGGTAATTATGATTTGTTTTAATTAACTTGTAACATTCAGTAATTACACAGATCAAAATAAGAGCAAAAACAGATGTAGGCTTAAAAGTAATAAAATACAATATATCAGTCTATGTTAGTCGGTTCATGAGTTCTGAACTGCAACTTTTGTTTCTGTGCTTTAATTACGGAACAGTTTTTTTCTATCCATCTTCCATGTTCTAATTTAACCATATAATAAAATTCTAAGTCGAATCTGTACTTTTTAAATAAAACTATCTTTTTGGATTATTTCGCGGATTTATTTGTTTCGTAACAAGTATATGTTTGAGACGTCTATAACTTTAGTCTCTCCCGTGACTATGATTGCTGTAAAGCATTCAAAACGTCGGGAACCAAATATCAAAATAAATCCGCGAAATAATCAGAAAAAATAGTTTTATTTAAAATGTCAAATATTCGCGTAAATATAAGAAAATCGAATCTGTACATTAAATATTGTTTGGAAAATATTATTGAAATACTCATTATTATCGATACAGAGGCCAAAAATCAAATTTATAGTTTTAGCATAGAGTATGTAACCCTTTTGATTTTAGAATTATTGTCTGTCGGTCTGTCTGTCTGTCTGGGAATGCATCACGAGAAATCCCTTGGACAGATTTTGATTAAATTTGGTATGATGATACCTGGTTATCCGAGTCAATATATAGGATACTTTTTCCTGCGGGAAAATATCTCATCTCTAAGGCAAACCTTTTAACATATTTTATAGTATACAGTTTTGTAATGACTCTAGTCTAAACTTACCCTTAGATACATTTTAAAGAAAAGGGTGAATCGCTAGTTTGCTATAAGAACAGTATATTACAATGTCCCTCTATACTTAGTCGACTAATACAAGTGTATTAGACTCTGTTTTTATTTAATATGAGTCGTTATCGGTATACACTTTACAACCGACTTCAAACAGGAGGAGGTTCTCAATTCGACTGTACTTTTTTTTTATGTTTGTTACCTCAGAACTCCATCACTTATTAACAGATTTGGACAATTTTTGTGTTGTTTGAAAGTGTATACTTCCAGATTGGTCCCATTTAAATTTAAAAAACCAATTTCAAAAACTAAAGGTGGAAAAATAGCTAATGATGAATTTAACCTACTTCTAATTGTCATATTGACTTGAAACTTTGCAAGTGTTTCTATTTCCGTTGATAGTACAGTGGTTCGGTTTGTTGACTTGATCTGATGGTAAGGCCAGAAGGTGGATAGCTGGAACTCTTCAACGGCTAATAGTAGATACTTTGAATTTGGGCTTATTTTGTTTGATTTGACAAGCCTAACACGTTAGAATTCTTACTTTGCTACAACTGTCTACACTAAAAAGGGAAAAATAAAAACTTTTTAACAAAAAAATAAAAACCGACATCAAACAAAAGCACTAAAAAGTAAAAAATAACTGATTGGTAGTTTTCATTTACTATACATACCTAATCAAATATTTTCGAAGTCGGTGTGCTTTGGCTAAGTAATTAAAGCCTACCTATTAAATATATACCTAATCAAATATTTTCGAAATCGGTGCCAGCCCATACAAAGCAAAGCGCACCGACTCCGAAAATATTTGATTAGGTATGTATAGTAAATGAAAACTACCAATCAGTTATTTTTTACTTTTTAGTGCTTTTTTTATTTATTTTTTTATTTAGCTCTAATTTAATTTATTTAAATATGTTGTTTTTTCATTTATAACGATAATTAATAACTTAATCTTTTATTTTTGAAATAATAAAATATACACTATTGAGTTTCATTTTTAACTTAAAATAATTTTATAATATTTAATATGGCAAGACTAGGTACTGTTAAAAATCCCACCACATCCTAGTATTGCTAATTTTATTTGCCATCCATGACTGCTAAGTCTATTGACAATTTAACTATTTCTAGGGTAATTACAATTTCACTGAATGTGCTTAGTGAATTATAATATGAAATATACCTAAAATGTATTCTCTCGTCTCCTTTTCTTACAATATTATGATATTACTCCGACAATACTCTGGGTAATTATAATTTTGAAATTATAATTATCCGTTAAATTATAATTTCACTAGTTAAATCTTACAATATCCCTGTAATTTAATAAAATTTCGGAATCTAATCGAGATAAGGAAAAAAAATATCTTATTTTTGTTTTAATATTTAAAAATATATCGTATTCAGTCAAAAAATTATATATATCATCTCGAAAACTAAGCGAGATACATTACATTTTGTTCTTAGTTTTCATCTTATTTTGTTGAGATCTATACAAATCCGCATTCAAATCGTGACGCCGTAAGAACCGTAGAATCCCCTTTAGTGGTGAAACAATTCAATGTGACATAACGTACATTGTTTTTAACGCGTAAGTTCGAATATGTATTACGATTTTTTTCTCTGCTTATTAACGTCACTTACGAGTTACGATGCCAATTTTTGAAAAGATGTTTACTAGAATGTGTGCATCTTATACTCGTATATCAGAAAGTTCATATTTTATAATTATTTAAAAATGACCATCAATTAGCTTAAAAGCATTTAATATGGATTATTCAGTTTAAAATATTACTTATAATTTTTCATCAGTTGACATAGCAGACTCCAAAGTTTAATTTTTTTTAATACATATAATAATGTTTGTCATTTTAAATTTTATTAGGTAAACAAATAATAATTTTTAATATATTATAAAATTAACTACCAAATTGGAAAATATTTAATTGATGGCAAACATTTTTAGATGATAGAAACCCTGTTATGGCATCTGTCAAACGTATCGAACGCCGCGGTGCTTTCGTTCGTAGCCGACTAGCCGATGATACCAGCGCAGTATGAAAGTGTACTGAGTATTGTTGTATTTATGTCGGGGTCGGTACCCTGTCTGCTTCTGAAGTAAAATAAAAATGATTATAGTGCTATGTTTAGTGATTAAATAGCAATGTAAGTTGAAACCGACGCTAAGTGCAGTGCTGTGAAAGTTGTACCCAGTTGTGCATCGGTGCTGATTTAAAATGACCGAGAAAAATAAATCAGAAAAGATGACTAATGCGTCGAAACCTGTTCCCATGAAACTTTTTGCCGCTTGGGAAGTGGACAGGACTCCTTCCAATTGTATCCCAAGGTAAAATATAGTGATACAAATAATTGTTAGATTTAGTTTTGGTACGTTTAAGTTATAATTTCGTCGTAATACAACTGCGTTGCACACAGGGCCGGGTACCGATCGTAGCATTGAACGTTGGCTATATCAATTAGGTGCGCGATTATGTGTAATCTATTCGAAACCGATTTATAAACAATTTCTTAGATACGACAAAAAATTAGGATATTATGCCGTGTTTATTACGAGTGTTCATCGCGTTCATTTCGCCGGCTAAACTAACAACCGAATAATTAAATCGGCTTAGATATTATAGTCAGAACTCAGAAGCCACGGTATATAGCAGTGCAATATCAATCTAATTTAATTTAAAATAAAACTTCATTTTGTTACATAAAATTACTATGTTATTAAAACTTATAACATTGCATTAAAAATATGCACAGAATTCAGGGTAATCAATAGTATATGTGGCTTATTATTTTATAATTTAATTATAATGGAATTTTTCAGTAGTAAACTTGCATCTTATAAGATTTAATTTATTATCATGAGCCATAACATTTGTAAAGTGCCATAAAGATAAAAATTATATATAGAGGAAGACAAATAAAATAAAGATTTATGATGTTATATACATAGTGTTTAAATATTTGCTTACTTTGCTTATTTTTCCTTACTACAATGTACAGTTTTGTTTAAGAAATGATTTAAAAAACCAGTAAAAGAAATATTAGCTATCTTTGATTTTTAATAAAAATCTAGGAGATTTACATAATTATTATAATGTGTCATGTGCTTGTATAAGTTTTAAATACTAAACTGTCTTTATCTAATTACAGTACAATTATAATTTATAACGATAATTACTTGTTGTTCTTATTAGGCTTTGTTGTCAATGTAAGTGCGAAAAGCACTTAGTATTATTGACTTTGATTATATTATTTATCATCGCTTGTTAATTATATTACATTAAGTTGTTTATTTATTTTTTAATATTTTTTTCATTTATTATTAAATGATGTTTAATTAAAGACTGATATTTATTTATATACAACTAGTAGAATCTGCGGCTTCGCTCGTGCTAAATCTACAAAAAAATATCTAAAATGGTAGGTTTCATACAAACTTTCATCCGCTATTTTACCCCCTTATGGTATTAATCTTGAAAAATGCTAAAACACGTATTTAATTAATTGCATTGAAGAGCATTTATACCAAGTTTCAAGTAATTCTGATTATAAATATTTCTTTATTGTATTATAACGTGTTTTTTCCGTGGGAAAGAGATAATCTCCCGCGGTAAAAAGTAACCTATGTCACTCTCTAGTCCTCCAACTATCTCCACACAAAAATCACGGCAATCCGCCAAGCCCTTTCGACGTGAAAGAAAGACAAACAAACAAACACTCTTTCACATTTATAATACTTATTAGATTGCAATTAATTTATAACTTGTTTGGTCATAATTGTAGTATGGATGAAGAGGATGTGAGGGCGTTTGAATATATGTATATATCTATACAGATATATATGTTGTATGCCATATTTTAAAGAAAATGACTTGACAATAAACTATTAAAAATGTGTTATTTTTAAACATTATTTTTACAATAATTAGGTGTTAAAAATACTCATGTTAATTAGACATTCTTCTGTGAAAGACAAAAACATGATCAAAAATAAATAAAAATGATTAAATTTGTAATCTTCTTTTATCCATTTCATAACTACTTTATTTAAGTGACTGTTAATCATACTTTATTGTAATGATTGAAGAGACTAAGTAATTATTATCCATGGATCATGTTTCCATTGAATTATTCTATGTAACGAAGCAGTTATGTCTTTCATGGTCATGTGGAAGGGAAAGATATTCTGCTGTAGTCAGTGTACTCTGATAAAAACAACATATTGTCTTTATATTTTCATACATATGTAAAAGTTCGTTATTTAATATGTTACATATATAATTGATGAAAAATCTTCCATTGCAATACAACTAAAAATGTATTTCAACCACTGCCGCGAACCATTCGCATCCGCCGCCGCGTGTATTCACTTCTTAATTAATTGCATTTATTTCTAGTTTTCATTTTCTATCATTACCTCTGTAATATGATGTAAAATTGATTCTTTTACATAAAATTCTAACTACATAAACCCAAAATAATATATACTATAAATACTTATAAATAAGAGATTTTTAACTATAAAGTAAAATTTGTTTCTATCATATATATAAGCTAAAATCTTAGGTGCAAATCAACATCTACACTACGTCACGAGTGTCGTCAAACTAGATAAATTTTAATTCGAAATAAATAAGAATGTGTTTGATTATCCTTTTTTACGTAGATATAAAGAGTAGGATCGATGTCATTTTTAACCGACTTCCAAAAAGGGGGAGGTTATCAATTCGTCGAAATTTTTTTTCTTTTTTTTATGTATGTTCACCGATTACTCGAAGACGCCTGAACCGATTTGGAAATTATTTTTTGTTTCAAAGGGTATACTTCCCAGGTGGTCCCATATAAATTTTATCGAAATCGGTCGAGCGGTTTTTAAAAAAAAATAAAAACCGACTTCCAGGCACTAAAAGGCACCGACTTCGAAAATATCTGATTAGGTATCTATTCTAAATGAAAACCTCCGTTTAGTTATTTATTACATTTTAGTGCCTGGAAGTCGTTTTTTTTTTTAAGTTTTTATTGCATAGATATAATTAGCTTGACTGGTCATGTTCAAACTAACTTTCTGCAACATTTCTCCATATAAAAGTTGAAGAAACTTAGTTTGAGCATGAATCATGGCTGATAAAAAAAACATATTTACGACATAAATCATATGTCAACATAGTTTTACATTCCATAGTAGGACAAAGTATTCCATTGTTTTTGTTTTCTACAGTAATTATGATGATATACGAGGCACGATGTAATTTGCATACTGTCTGTCCGTACTTAAGTACAGCTTGTATAATGTATTGTTAACGTTCTTTCATATCTACCGGAAAATAATGCAGGACATTTTTTTTTAAATAATTTGCAATGTGACATGCACATTTACTTACGATGATTAACAACTAGTTGTGTTAAAAATGGCCTTTTTGTTTATCCAAAATATAAACTATATTCATTGCGAAGTCAACTCTAACAATCTGTTAAGCCGTTACAGCGTAAAGTCATATTGTTGTATAATATAAAGTAATCGTTTTAAGCTACGTACACATAACCGTAAAGTATTAGCCGTGATATTGAATTTAAATAACATTTCCTATAATTGGGTAAAAATACAAGAGTACAGTCACAAAAAAAGTTGTAAGATTTTTTCCCAAATAATTTATTTAAAGTAAGTACATATTTGGTTTTATACCATTCTGTATCATTAGTTTTCTTATTTTCTCATGCTCTGTTCCGTTCATCATTAATATCGATTGTGTAATGTGTTATTTCTACTACTACAAGTTAGATGTTTTTTATGTTATTATTCTATTAGCCCCTAGTCTGTATTAAAAGCGTGTTATATTTAAGTTATTTACTTTACATAATTAATAAATTAGTTCAAGTGGTTTACTTTACAGTTAAGCTAATGAACCGAATCGTTGCGATAAACTAAAATTATCATCTGTGAAGGAAAGCGAGCGACATTCGCGCCTACTCACACTACATCAGTTACGCAAATGCAATAATATGCAGTCGGTATAGATTTTTGTAACGTAAGTTCGTATTTTGACAATAACCTGTTATATTACGATTTGAAACAAGTATCTAAAATTGATATACATACATATACATATATGCAAATAATAAGTAGTAAACAGATAAGCTATTTTATAATATAAATCATGAGGATATTTCTAGCGGGTATCAATCAGTTATCACTATATATTATAAAACAAAGTCTCCTCGCTGCGTCTGTCTGTCTGTTTGACCGCGATAAATTCAAAAACTACCGAATTTTCTTTTTACCGAAATTTCCCCGAATTTACCGGATTTTCATACGGTTTTACCATGAACGAATTAATAATTCGTTCATGGGTATTACCATTGCACTTGTATGGGTTTAGGTGTATAATTCGTTAAGATTTTTTGTAATTTGGCTCAAATATTACGATGATTGTTAAAAATGTCTGTAAAAATAAAGCCGAATTATTTCAATTAAAAGATAGAAGGCTATATTTAGGAATTCCTCCATCAGGGCAGAGAGAGAGAGAGAGTGTGTTACTCGTTATTATAGGAATAATTAACAAAATTACTACTACATAGGTAAAATATTCAAAAAGCAACAAAAATTATGACAGGTCAACTTTTAAAACTATTTATAATGTATTTAATTTAATAAATAAAAATATTGTATCCCAGCTCCATACAATCGATGCGTTTGCGCCGACATGGTAACCGCAAGGTCGTCTTTGTCTTAGATGACACACTAACGAAATTGACTCACTGAGCTCTGATAGACACGACACGTTCACTATATAAGTAGTAATACAAAAAAAATTATACTTCCATAATTTTTTTATTCAACATTTCTTCTTCTTCATTTCTTTCTCTTCTACCACCGAAAAAAATCCCTCCGTCCTAAGATTTATCCTGGTGTATACATTTATTATTTTGAAATTCAGGTATTTTATCGAACATCGCTGAGTCACATTACGTGCGTAAATCTAAACAAAGCGATGTATATAATTGGCTTTATTTGATTGTTCGAACAGTGTTATATAAAATACCTAGTTCAGGAGTTACAGAGCGCATCGGGGTCAGGGCTAAGATTTATGAACGTTTAAAATATTGGTCGTATCACAAGGTCGGGCTTGTTTTGATGTCAATGCATTTATTTGCCTCGTTAGCGAACAGGACGTTTGTTACGTTTGCTTTTATATTGAATTCAAATAGAAAGTAAGTAAATTTAGATTTGTATATCGTATAACTTTGCCGGTAACCTGTTATTTTCGTTTTATCATGTTATTTGAATCTTATTTGTTTTCATTTGACTAAACATTTTCAAGTTTCACGTTTCAAGTGTCAATGTCGATATTTTGAATGTTGTCTTATTGGGAACAAAATATTTTTATTCATATTACTAGCGATTCACCCTCGCTCTGCTCGGATTCATTCCTAGTTACGTTTTGATGTTTAGTATAGATTTCTCAGAGATGAGATATTCTCCCGCAGTAAAATGTGTCCTATATATATTGACACGGATAACCAGCTATCATCATATCAAATTTCATCAAAATCTGTCCAGTGGATTTCTTGTGATGCGGTCACGGACAGACAGACAATAATTGTAAAAACTATAGATTCGGCCTCTGTATCGAAAATAATGACTATTTCAATAAGATTTTACAAAAATATTTAATGTATAGATTCGACTCAGAATTTTATTACATGTCTATCTATACATAAGATTATACAAAAAATAATTCTAAACCCGATTATGATTATCTATCTATAATCTATATGTAGATAATTATAATCGAGGTTAGAGTTAATCATTTGAATTTAAAACTATTGGAATAGAAGGTAGAGCCAAATCAATACTTATTTTTGTGCTGATAACTATCGTTATTGTGTATGTAATTTGTATATATTATGTAGATAAATATATTTCATTTATTACTATTAAATAATTTATTGTAGATACAAGTGTGTATGTGCGTTTATTGTTGTGTTCTAACACGCATCATTGATTTATTGGATAGAGGCACTTTATAGGCCTGAGAGTGACATAGGCTAATATTTTTTTCACACAAAGTATCTTCCACATTGTTTTTGACACAAGTGAAAAAAAAAAACGTGCGTGTGTACTTTTGTATGTACGTAAGAAGTTATACTTCTTTGGCGCAACAGAACAAAAATTAAGTAAGTAATAGGAATGCAGTTAACTTCATCATGTCGCTTTTTGGCTGTCGGTGTGCGCGCGCATCGTAAATATTTTTACGGTCGTAATCATCAGGAAAGGCATATCGCTCAAATGTCGCCATTATATTTATCAGCACTTTGTTTCGATAGCAATTATCTTGTTAGTTTCAGTGTTGGCACTATATTTAGGGCTCCAAATCAGAAACGATAATTATATTTAAAAAATCTCTGATATTTTATGACATAATCTGATATTGGGATGTGTTAAATCTTCTTAAATGTTATTGTATTATTAATTTTTATATACATATAACTACTGACTTAACCTTCGCTCAGTTGCGTCCTTAGGTGTCTAAAAGTAGCCTATGTGTTATTCCAGATCATAAACTTATCTGTGTATTAAATTTCATCCAAATTCGTCCAGTCATTTTAGCGAGACGGAGTAAAAAACCTACACACACTTACAACCCCATACATAGAAACTTTCGCATTTTTAAAAGTTGTCCGATATAGTCCATATTGTAATGGATGCACTGCACGCGTGAAATGCACGAAAGTATGTTATTTTATTTGCTTTGCTCCACACCGTGGAAACAGCTACTTGAATCTACTAAAATCTCTCCCGGTGGCCTTCTTAAGTCACGTATTGGATGTTTTATCGGATTTGGCGTCTCTCCACGGTGAAGTGAACTTGTCATGTCCCGTAAAAAAAAATAAGATGATCTGATAAACAATTTAGGGTGGAGCAGAGTACAAATTTTTAAACATTTTTGTGAATTAGGTACTTACTATGTCGTACGCTTTCGCCCACGTTAAGTGGTAGTCTTTGTTCTCGATTTATATATTTTGGATTTCCCTCAGTTTGCAGATTGGCTAACGTTTATGGTTGCTGCACACCGATGGATATTGGTGTCAAAATATACAGCTTACGACCTACCTATAAAATCTAACAATACCTGTTAAATTTAACTTATCTAATCTTTAATCAAACATTTAGCTGTCCCTCAAAAATCTCAGCAGAATTGCCTTCCGAGCCGGCAGTAGCTTTATCACGAAACGACTTCTCTGGCTCTCTTTAAATTACATTGACCATTCAAAAGAGCTTGTATAGGTCTAAAATTTAAATCTATGAGTGATCAAGTTAATATTTAATTTATTTTATTTATTTAACAACTATCCTGGTCTAATGGGCTTATAAGTTAAAAAATCCACAATCACATAGACCTTTCTGTTTGGAAGTTACGTTGCAACAATCATTTTTAGAGGAAGAGCCCATGGTTCTTAGGCCATTTGTAAATAACAGTGACATAAGCCTCAAATTACAAACACTTCAAGCATACATGAAGATACATATATAATAAAATTGTAACTAAGCCGAATCTGTACAATAAATATTTTTTGGAAAATCTTATTGGAATAAACATTATTATCGATACAAAGACCGAATCTATAGGTTTTAGAATTTTTATCTGACTGTCTGTCTGTCTGTTACTGCATAACAGAAAAATCACTGGAGGGATTTTGATTAAATTTAGTATGGTAATAGCTAATTATCCGGGTCAACATATAGAATACTTTTTACCGCGGGAAAATATCTCATTTCTGAGAAAAAGTACAAAAACTGCAATGTAAGAGTATACTAATATGTAAAACCTAAGAATTTAGTTTTTGATCATCTAAACGCGGGCGGAGCCGCGGGCATTGCTAGTTAGCTATATTTATCAAAACATCCATCCACACTGCCATTTTTAAGAAACAGTACGGAATACTTTTGAGTAATTCGGCTTCATTCATCTATTGCACAGTGTTCCATATAACGTGTATCGTGTAGATAATACAAAAGGCATTCCAGCTCAGAGGACCGGATGTTTTGCAGTAATGAGTGCTCAGCGGTGTTTATCGTACGCCATTGTTCGGACTCGCATACCAACTTTATCTGTTAACTTGCTCCACTGTTCCTGCTACATTGGTTTTTTGCGCTAGGTTCAATAGGCTATTATATCTACGTTTACGTTTATAAATATCTACGTTTAAAACTATAGGGAATTTATTTTATTTAGAAAAATTGTATTGGATGGTATATTTTGCTCAAACAGAAAATGCTTTGCGAATTGGTGTTGGAAATTACTATTATTTTTATACGGCTAATAATATTTTAAATAATCATGATGATATTCATTTTGTTTCACTTTATATTTCAAGTACAAGCTGATGAGACTTTATGGACAAAAGGAAAAGTGGAAATAATAAAATTTGTCTAATGACTTCGTCTGGTACTTAGTTTTGGACTAAAACTAATGATATGCAAACAAATTGATATCACGTGTTTCAGGTAGGTACTTATCGTTAAAAATCAAATGAGTTAACTCGATACAATGCTCTTTTTTCAATTAGTGTAAGTCGGTCGGCAAGTATTAAGTGGACAATTAACATAACATTCTTCAATTAACGCTACATTCCGCGTGAGAAGCCGCGGGAAATCTATCGAACGCAACTACTGTAGTTAACTTCGGTAATTAAACGTAATTACTAATTATGTCTTGTATCACTTTGATATGATATGCTATTGATATGATAAATAAATCCATATATCTATATATTAATACGTGAAGCAAAAACTTTGTACCGCTTTTTACGAAAATTTCGCGGACGGAGAAGTATGAAATTTCCCACACTTATAGTTTACTAGCAATGCCCGCGGCTCCGCCCGCGTTTAGATGACCAAAAACCAAATTTTTAGGTTTTACATATTAGTATACTCTTACAATGCAGTTTTTGTATTTTTTCTCAGAAATGAGACATTTTCCCGCGGTAAAAAATATCCTATATGTTGATCCGGATAATCAGCTATCACCATACCAAAAGTGGTTTTTCTTGTGATGCGATAAAAGACAGACAGACAGACAAAAATTCTAAAAACTATATATTCGGCCTCTGTATCGATAATAAATAAAATGTCTATTTCAATAAGATTTTCCAAAAAATATTTAATGTACAGATTTGATTCAAAATCTCAAAATCAAAATTTACAATAATGATTATGGTCGAATGTCAGCCGCTCGGCGAGCACTAGTTTAAATAAATAACTATAAATAAAAATCAGCAATCGATATAATTAAAATAATTATAATTAATTAATCAATTGATCCAGTTCCACGCGCCAAAAAACTGAATGTTTTTTTTTACTTTTATTTAACCTTTTGCGATATAATTAATATAAAAAATTGTATAGGTAAAGTTAAGTTAGATTTTTTGTACGCTACAAATGTATAAAACTAAGAGAATTTGAAAATAAATCGTTGAGAATGCACCCCATTGATAGACACTATAATACAGTAGGTAATACCCATTGCGTGAGCAAGTATGATTTCTGCTAAACATCATTTCCAGGAACGAAGCAATGTAATCAAGCAGGTGGCTTTATATAAAACTAGCGACTCACCCTCGCTCCGCTACGTACGTTTTAACGGTTAGTATAGATTTTTTCAGAGATGAGATATTTTCCCGCAGTAAAAAGAAGCCTGTATGTTGACCCGGATAACCAGCTATCATCATACTAAATTTCATCAAAATCTGTCTAGTGGTTTTCTCGTGACGCGTTCCAGACAGACGGACAGATTCGACTCAGTTAGTATTTTATTATATACAGTATAGACTAAAACTTGTCCGGAAACCGGAACTGCGATATCCGCCACAGTAGTTTTTGACATTCAGACATGCTGCATGTCTGACGAAATTAGATGTTACAATAAACAATGTAAGTACGCAAGAATTAGCGGTTCTCATTTTCTCCTTAAAGTTATCAGTCTAATTGAAGGGTTACAGAAATAGAGTTATATGAGAGAAGTATCAAACTGTGTTTTCTTCTTCTCGCTGCTGTATATGATATATTCTACTTTATATGGTATATTTTTTTAAATTGTCTTATTTTTATATTTTGTACGAGTCATCATTTTTTCTACTCTCATGTACGTCTCTGTAGAGAATCTAGAGTTATAAAACTAGTTAGAAAACTCTGAGTAATAAAAAAACCTAAGTAATTGAGGTTTTTGTGTACTGGCATGCCGTATGTATGTGGGCGGAGCTGCAGTAAAAACTTATTCTATAAAGAACATATCATAGTTAATAGAAATAGTACCTACTTTATATTATCTGTATAGAGAACCCAAGAAAATTTTCTCCACCGAACTAAACCTAACTCATTATATAATATTTTTATCAAAATTAACATGCAGCAGATGTCGTAACTTTCTCTGTTTTAACATTTTATTTAAAATTTAAATGAACCATTTAATGCTGTATTTATTTACATAATGATGCAGATGGTCAGTGTACCAATTCTGCTTATAGGTTAAAGATTACTTAGCAGCTATACATAATACGTGTAAATCTATACATACAATAAAATTGTAACTAAGCCGAAACTGTACATTAAACATTTTTTGGAAAATCAAATTTGGGACAAATTTGGGAATCAATGGGGGGGAGTATTTATAATATTAAGTATGGATAAATGAACTTGATTGACTAATCTAGTTTCAATAGAATGTAACTTCGTTAATATGTAAGCATCCTATGATTTTACTGCAAATTCGGTTTGCGGTTGTATTGCAATAAATAGCTGTAAAATATTTCTAACAACCTTCGGTATCCCTTCACTGAAGGAAAATTTGGTCTAGTCTGAGTTTGACTCGGTGAAGGCGGGTTCTGTTAGTATATGTTATAGGGGTTCTAAGGAATTAATGACTTAATTTTTTTGTGTATTTTTTATGGCCTATATTCCGTAATTTTTTAAGTGGGTAAGGGATCAAGGTTAAAAGTACAATATTATTTATCTACGCTATACATCCCTCAATACGAGTTAGGTAATGAGAAACAGATAGACACAAAGAAGATTCGAGGGTTTTCGTTTAATTCATTGAATGTATGGAACCCTATAAAGATTACAGTAGTTCATTGACCAGACAGCAAGAAGCGGTTCGATTCTATGTTCATTTATTGCTAACGGTATCGAGATAAGGGGCCGCGAAACTGACTAATTTCATTGATCCACATTTTACAATAGCTAACCTATACATCCTTATGCCTTTAAACATAAAGACCATAATGACTTGGTTGGTACGTTGTTACTTGCACAGCTCTCTGAACAGACACCAATCGGTCTTTGTTGCTTTAATTCATTTCTGTTAATAATTTTACGCCTTGTTTAAAAATTAGATTAGTTGTTATTTTGATGGATAATCTGACTAGAGCCAATAACAGCATATTACATAGTATATGCTATATGTATAATATTTCTATAAGGTGGAATAATGTGGTAGTCTGGGTATACAATCCCTTGAACACTATGCTCATAATGAATCTTCAGACCTAGTGTTTACTTATTATATAAATAGGCAAAGATAAAATAGTTAAGTAACTTATCTCCTGTTTGTCAACCGATTTTCTTTTTTTTTTTTGCTTAGTAACTATAGACGAGCTTTAGTGTTATCAATAAAAAAAAAATAGTACCTAGTTCGTTTTTATATATTATAGGTAAATTCTATTCATATGTATATGTTGACCTCAAATTTTTAAAATGATTACGGTCGATTTTCGGCCACTGGACGAAAACTAGTTTCCAATTTTTTTAGTAGTTTGTTAAAAATAAAAAAAACTTTCAATATACTTGTAGAACTTACATGGTATCTAAATAAAGAATTTTGCATAGGTTATTGTTTAATTACTTAATGATAGTGGCTATTTTAGTTTTGTATACTTGCTAATACAAATGGAGTTAATTCTATATTATATCACTTACACGATGTTATTATAATAATGGTTGTCAAATTTTATTTACGTATGTATAAGAAATATTGTTAAGTTTATATATAAATTATAGATACGTCGTAGGAACTAGCGTAAGTGTTAATCTAGGATATGAACTATCTATATGTCGAATTTCACTTAAAATAGTTTAACCAAATGGTTATTATTATATTTAAATTAAATTATCATAACTAGTGATAACAGAAAAAAAATATATATTTTTACCTATATGTAGATTTTGAATTGACTTTTAATATTATAAATGCATCGTTTTTAAGTCGATGTGCTAGTTACTTCTTCATACAGATTCCTGTATTATATATATATATATATATATATATATATATATATATATATATATATATATATATATTCTGTTATCACTAGTTATAATAATTTATTTTTTAGGACCGGTAAATATATAAAGTAACGTTCTTGTTGAAATAATACTTTATTGATATTTTATTATTCTTAAAACTTTGTTATTTCATAATTACACTAGCGACTCACCCTCGCTTATGTTTTAACGTTTAGTATAATAGATTTCTCAGAGATGAGATATTTTATCGCAGTAAAAAGTATCCTATATGTTGACCCGGATAACCAGCTATTATTATACGAAATTTCATCAAAATTTGTCCAGTGATTTTCTCGTGATGCGGTCACAGAAAGACAGACAAAAATTCTTAAAAATATAGATACGGCCTCTGCATCAACAATAATGACAATTTCAATAAGATTCTTCAAAAAAATTTTAATATACAGTTGATTTTATTATATATACCGCATAGGTACAACCCTGGCCTAATTTGTCACCACCACTTTCTAATTACATACTATTAAAGTCACTTTCTAGGAAACGTTTGTATCGTAGTTCATTGGGCTATAATGTTATACTGTTCTACATAACATTCAAATATAATTTTATATTTTAAATTTAATGTATCTGTGTTCATTTTAGATGCACTAGGTACCTCAAAAATATAAAGATGCTTTTTGAAACTGAAATTCTTATTCTTAGACTAGGGATTAACTTCATGAGCAATTAATGGATAAATATTCAAGTTCTTGATAAAGTTACAAGCCTTAGTCTATACATAGGTATAATAATATAATTGTAACTAAGCCAAATCTGTAGATTAAATATTTTTTGGAAAATAAAATGATGAAAAATGGAAAAGAAGTTTTTAGAATTTTTGTCTGTCTGTCTGTTACCGCATCACAGAAAACCACTGGAGGAATTTTGACGAAATTTGTAGCTTTTTACCGCGGGAAAATATCTCATTTCTGAGAAAAAATACAAAAACTGCAATGTAAGAATTACTAATATGTAAAACCTTAGAATTTGGTTTTTAGTCATCTAAACGCGGGCGGAGCCGCGGGCAATGCTAGTAAATAATAAATATGTGTATTTCGCATGTAATGTTTGTAAGTACAACTTTTTGTCCTTATTAATATTAGAAAAATGGTTATCGTTCGTCGAAACTATACCAGCATTTTGGTATAAGATGCCTAAGTTCCTAACAGAAATACCTATATTTTTTACTAGCGGCTCACCCTCGCTTCGCTCGGGTTCGCCTCTAGAAAAACACTAATAGAGATCCATTAGTTCCCACGGGAACCGTTCATTTTTCTAGGTATTAGAATGTTAAATTTTACTAAATAATACATAAGTTGTTGTGAACTAAGCTGTATAAAATACTATAGTTTTTTGACTGTCCCATGGGAACCCTTTAATTTTCCGGGACGAAAAGTAGCCAATTTGTTATTGTGATGTATGAACTATATTATTGTGAAGTTTTATTGAAATCCAGTCAGTAGTTTTTGTGTACTAAGCTGTATAAGTTATTATAGTTTTTTAACTATCCCACGGGAACTATTTAACTTTTCGGGATAAAACGTATCTAAGATGTTGCCCGGGGATATAAGGTACCACCATGCAAAATTTCATTTAAATCGGTCCAATAGATTCGGAAATTAGCCCGTACAAACAGACAAACAGACAGAGAAACAAAAAATTTGAAAAAAATCTGGATTTGTTCTATATGTCTTCTTACATCCCCCTGACTCAGTTTTTAGCATTTTTAAGACATTCGACCTCTACTGTTTTATTATAGTATAAATATCAAAAATTTTAATTTTAAAAACTAATATGGAAATAAAATTTTAGCAATACATATAATTAATAAAATGTACCTACGTAAAGCGCTGAAGTTGGTGGTGACATCGAGCGCTATCTAGAAATACGCATTTAAGTTTCTTTTAGGAAATAATGATTCACAGTCGATTTCCTTGAGATGAATGTGCTTGACTCATCTGTACGTGGGATGTGTGTTTTTAAATACCTATTGTTTTTATACACTACATGTTACCGTTGTTTTTATCTGAATGAATCTTTTAAAGGAAACTGTGAACTTAATATATATAAGTACTTTTAGTAGTTTTTAGACCACCTTTACTCAGGTAGATAGTCAGTTGATAGGTCTTCATCTTCACTCAGGTATAGTTTGAGACTTGCAAAAATTAGGTGTAGAAAAGATGGTAAAAGCGAAAGCTCAGTGCAGATTTTGTTAGGGCCTTATAATGTGCTCTTTCTAATTTCTACGTAAAGAATAATGACAATAAAAAAGTAAATTAAAAAATAATGAACATGAAATAGTTACAAGGGTTTAAAGGATCTACTGGTGCCTTGTGTGTAAATTGTCTATATTACGAGTATATGTATAACCATGTTACTTGGTAGAAAAATTAAGACGTTTATCGTAGCATTTTAGGTCATTAATATTCATTGCGGCAACCTGTTTTTTAAATATTTATATGGATGTATGTATGTACATATATAATTCAGTTTTTTTCATTTTGTCACTGCTTGGTACTAGTCTCTTTAATAAGAGGGGCATCAGTCCCATCGTCCACCACATTAGCCAAATGCGGGTTGGCGGGCATGTGCAGCTCCGTTTGAAAACCAATTTTTCTATCATCGTAAAGCGATTGGTAATTATATTAAAAACGATTCGCACATGAAAACAGAGGTGGGAGACCTGGGGTTTGAACCCGCTTCACTCTGTACTCGTATTATCAGTAGGTTACACCTGCATTTATTTTAAATACATTAAAATATGTTTTACTAGCGATTCGCCTCTAGAAAACCAAAGACAAATCTATTCCACGGGAACCGTACATTTTTCCGGGATATAAGTATGTGTGTATAGCGCTATTCCAGACTATATAATCTGTCTCTGTGCCAAATTATATCCAGATCCGTTCAGCCGTTCTGGCGTGATTGAGTAACAAGTATCCATCCAAACATCATTTTTATAATATTATAATAGTAAGATTAATTTTTCCACATTATGCTCTCCAGTATAAATGAGAAAATTGCATGCCTACATTATTTAAATAGGTTTGCATGCGGTATAATTTGTCAGCTCAAATGTCGTATAGTTGCATGTTGACAGCGCCACTCGCTATATTAGGTGTTTTGCGTATTATCATGGTGATTTCACTCAGAAAATTTGCTAAAAATAAAAAAATGGACTGCAAACGTTTATAGGTGAAATGACATTAATTTGCTTGATACTACATTCAATTTGTCAGTACTTTTGTTAATTCTTGAAGTGAAAACTTCTATAGGCATATTTGAATGGGGAATAAATTCATGTAAGTCGTCATCGACATGGTCACGTGACGTGTTACCGCTAACACTCAGAGTGCCGATAGATGTCAAAACCAGATAAATGTAAACAGTTTTAATTTACAAATTTCAATTTAAGATCAAACAATTTGAATATCCAAAAATAACCAACGGTTTGTTTATAGTTTTAGATTTTCACTTCTGTCGGCAGTCCTCATGACTGTTTTTTTAGAATAAAATGTGCCGTATTTATTATGTATGTTTTAAGTTGATTTATATTGTGTTCAAGAATAAAACTACTTTAAAAATTGTAAATCTTAAAAAAATAGTATGAGACAATAATTTTTATTGAATAAATCTATTTTGCGCAGTAATATGTAGATTATATAAAAATTAAAGCAAGTTTCACTTTCTCATCTTGAAGATGTCAAATCGTTTTTAACAATACATAGTAAGATTTTTATAAGGCGTTTTTCAGATATATTGTGTCTAACTGCCAAGTAACATTATGTAACGGAGAAATGAGGTAATCAGTAGATGACGTCACTTGGCAGGGCCACTAATAACTTTCACTGCAAACGTAAAATACTTTTTTGTTGCGGCCGTCGTAAAATAAATACTTTATTGACTTATTTTAGTGGAGCACGGACCGGATAGCGATGTTTGAAGAAATTAAATTATTGTTCGTAATATCGAATGGAAAGACAATTTATTTTAATTCTATACTAGCGATTTTTACCCTAGCTTCGCTCGGGTGCGTTCCTAAGCTTGAATGGAAACAGACAAATGCTCAAAGAAAACTTTTTTTTATACAGGATAACCCACCAGAATTTCATCGTAAAAAGATTAATGGTTTATGAACACATAGAGGACAAATATACGAACATTGTATGTTAAGTATTTTAATTTGAACCTTATTCGACTTAACTTGTATTAAATTAAATGTAAAACAAAAATATTGAAATTTAAGTTATAGTTTTAAGGCATTTTTAATTCTAAAATATTTATATACGTGTTTTATAGCGCAGACGTAGAACGCTTACTATAGACTTGTAAACTAACCGAAATGCTCTGTTGCAATAGTTTATAAACAACGGTGAACGTATGGGTTTTATCACCTCGGGGTTGTGGACGCGATGTTTGTAAATATTAATTTGCACCAAAGTGTTTAGAAATTGTATATTGAAAAAAGCAGGTTATTTAAAATATAATGACGATTTTTTCAAATAATTTTAAGGGCTATTTTTTTGTTTGGGCGCGCTATTCTCTAGTCGCATCAGTCCGATTTGAAAAAATCTTTTTGGATTTTATAGTCTACTAGCGACTCAACCTCGCTTCGCTCGGGCTTGTTCCTATATATACCGTAGGTATGATGAGTTTTATATCCCTTACTTGAGAAATAATTGATTACCCATACAAACTCTACCCAGCTATTCACCCCTTTAAGAGATGATTTCCGGGAAATAAACTATCCCATGTCCTTCCCAGGGTCTTAAACTATCTCTATACCAAATTTCATCTAAATCGGCTCAGCGGCTTAAGGGCGAAAAAGTAACAGACAGACAGGCAGACAGACAAATAAATGGACAGAGTTAGTTTCGCATTTATAATATTAGTATGGATTTATTTAAGACGGTATTCGTTGATCTAGTGACTACTGACTAGCATGTACGGTTGCAGATCCGTAGGTCCTGACTTCAAGTCCTAGGTCGAGCCTTTAGTTGTTGAGTGTTTCTGTTAAAAAATCTCAGTAACGGCCCGCAGTAGGTTTAAGTTTATAATAGCAAAATAATATATAGTTAATATTAATATGTTACGGCAAACGCTTACATTAGTATATATATACGTAGTGTAGTTTTCATTATTGTTCCAAACATGTTATCTAAACCAAACTTGTATGCAAACTGCCTGTACTTTGAAGGGTCAGTGATTAAATAATCGCGTATACAATGTGAATGCAAACACAAATTGCGTAGTTCTAATATATTGCTATGCTTATGCGGATGTCATCTAGTAGTTGAAGCGGAAAATTAATGTTTACTTTTTGTCTGATAGAAGGTATTATTTCCATTTTGTTAACTGGAATATATACTCATAGGTATCTAGAATTTCATCTAAAAATCGAATTAGATGCTTTTATAACCAAAATGTATTAGGAGTACGTCACCAGCACAGCAAAAATAAAGGTAACTATTCGGATTTTTTTGTCGATTACTAACGTTTCACATAACATTGGCATATTCAGCATAGTCGATTTGAGCCGAATAGGATAATTGACCTTTTACAATATTAAGTCCGAGGAGCAATTATTTCGATGATCTTCAGTAGTCCTAATCCCTTCGGTAAAGCCTCGCTTAATCTCGGAGTAGATGGGCAGTGACATAAAAATAAATTACGCTTGAAATAAGGTTTTCCCAAACCCTAATACATAATATAAATAAATAAATATTATGTAACCGAGGAGGTTTCGACATGATGTCATTCTACATTCGCTAAAGAATAGAAATGAAAAAAAATATGTTTGATACTGGCTTTAATCGTTATGCAATAGAATTATAATATTTAATTGCTATATATTTTGCAGATCTTCTTTAAATCCCCAAGATATATGTACCTATACTTATAGTCGGTTATAATTAAGAATTTTATTTACAAACTAGCGACTCACACTCGCTCCGCTCGGGTTCGTCCCTAGTCCCTACTTACGTTTTAAAGCTTAGTATAGATTTCTTAGAGATGAGATAGTTTTCCGCAGTAAAAAGTATCATAAATGTTGCCCCAAACAACCAGCTATCATACCAAATTTTATCAATATCTCTTCAGTGGGTCTTCCGTCATGCAGTCACAGACAGACAGACAATAAATCTAAAAACTATATATTCGACTTGTGTGTCGATAAAACGAAATAATCATATAATAATCATATCAATAAGAGTTTCCAAAACGTCATATTTAACGTACAGACTCACAATTTTATTATATGTATAGATTAATGTTATCAATCGTTCTAAAGACACACATTATGAAACTGTTTATTATCTTATCAGTGTGAAAATAAAACATATATGTATATACGAAGTGAAAAGTATGTTATCTATTGTAGTACTATTTATTATTGGGTATTAGATGTTACCAATGCTTTTTGTAATGTAACCCAGATATTAGTGATAGTCACTCCAATTTTATCGATTTTTCTGTCAAGATTAGGTCATTTAGATATTGCTATGAAAGTGTTTATGATAAATATATAATATCTATAATACTTAGTTTTGTTACTAGGTTTCTGTCTGCGCCATATATTTTTTCTCTATTTCGCCCACATCATGGAGATCAAGGAGCATACATTTTTAATTTTTTAAATCTCGTTTTATTGTTAATGATAACAAAAATTTTCATTGGAATCCCATATTCGAGTGTTGCCTGATTTTGCTCCTAACATTCAGTCACAATATTAAATAAAATTAAAGGGATCACCCGATAAAGAGCAACAAGTAGATGTAAATGTTCCTAGCACATTTAACTTTAATATAGCTAGTATAAAGGCAACCCAGTTATTGGTAACATTATTATTCTGCGCAAGTATTCTGGTTTGTAAACTACAAACATCTCTTGAATACATTCAGTTCAATTTCCTCTTGCCCGCTAGTACTTAACATTCGTCTCACACTGAACAGCATCCTGCAAGCGACACTTTCTCCGCCACAATGGAGTGCTCTCAATATAGCAAACTAACACTTGAGCTTAGCTCTCAATTTGGTATGAAACATAAAATATATATTTTTAGACTTAGCCAACATTTGTTTAGCACTAAAATTAGTTTTTATGTTGCAATTATCATTTTAAGTTACAACGAAATTAGAAACGGCTAATTTATATACCTATTATAGTTTATATATAAATTCGACTTACTCTCACTTCGGGTTCGTTCCTACACAAAAATAAATCTATCCCACGGGAACCGTGCGCTTTTCCGGGATAAAAAGTAACCTGTGTGTTATTCCAGACTATAATCTATCTTGGTGCCTTTCATCCAGATCCGTTGAGCTGTTCTGGCGTGAAAGAGAAAGAAACATCCATCCATCACAACTTTCACATTTATAATATTAGAATGGATATGGATTAGTATGGACGTCTTTTTATAAAAACATCGTATACTATAATAAGTCTAGATACATGTACAGATAGACAAACAAATCTTGATAAAAGTTTGTAGTAGATATTCGGCTTTATAATTATCATTTTAACTTCCAAAACTTATTTTTATTCTCGTCTAATTTACATAAAGCTGTTTTATTTATCATTTTAATGCGAAAGTTTGTCAGTGAGTCAGTGAGTGACTGTGTTTGTTATTTGTTTACACTGTGACGACTCAATGGATTGGAATCAAATTCGGAATGGTGATAGTTCATATACTGGTTATTTTTTGGCATAGTAAGTACTATACATGTATTGACTACGTGATAGAGGTCTTACTAGTTATACTACTTATACTTTAGAACTAAGGTTCGATTATCATTCCGGGAAATTCTATGTTTGCATTGACGCTGGTGCGCCTTAGTATAAATATCATATTAGCTGTACAAACGCCTAAGACGAAACGATAAAATCGTACATACTCTTACTACATTATTCATTATTGTAATAATTAAGTAAGTTTATTATTTACTCATTTCTATTAATTTTCATTCGTAAGCACTTAATACATTCTTAGATTTACGCGAATATTTGACATTTTAAATAAAACTATCTTTTCGGATTTATTGTGATTTTTGGTTCCCAACGTTTCGAATGCTTTATAGCAATCATTGTCACGGGAGAGTCTGGTATTAGACGTCTCAAAGGCATTATATACTTGTTACAGACAGTGCCTACCCACAATTTTACAAAATGATTGTAATCAAATGTCGGGAACCAAAAATGAAAATAAATTCGCGCAATAATCCGAAAATATAGTTTTATTTAAAATCGTGAGCACTTATTTTATAAATATCGTTTCCCTCAAGTTTAGTAAAATTAGGTACTTTTTTAGACAAAATAAATTGCGCCGTTACTTTAAATTCGTTACAGACCACGAACTGTATCCTGTGTTAACGTTTCTCTAACCACCACTTTCTCTTTGCCGGTGAGCAATCGGGCGATACCGATTCGCGGCTAAACGATTACATTGTATTTTGTAAAAATATAAGATGTTGAATTGGTTTGTTTAAACTTAGGCACTAGCTTCGATGTAAATAATATATTTGAATTAATTCTCGTCTATGTTCTATTCTGTGTAGTTATAAAAAAAATAAAATCTGTTCACTCATTTTTATAATAAATCCGTAACATTGTCCAATCATATTTTTTTTTAATTGTGGTCAATAAACATAAAAGCTGATCTTTACTTACAAATAAATAAAATTGAAGTGTCTGTTTGTATATATGTCAAAACAACAGCTATTTATTAAATGCCTATGAAAATATATTTACGGTACTTATAAGGAAAAAAACATTTTTTTTATTATTATAAAAAATTAATGGATAATAATAAGTGGTTTAGATCCAAATACAAGCACTGGTATATATGGTATAAATACAAAATCAATTAAATGCATTAAGGATTTAATTATTACAAATTTAGTTCAATGTATTAATACTTGTTTGAAAGAAGGACATTTTCCAAATTCATTGAAAGTAGCCAAAGTTTGTCTTATTTATAAAGCAGGTGATAAAACGGACCCGGGAAATTATAGACCAATATCTGCTCTGCCGATTTTTTCAAAAATATTTGAAAAAATAATACATACACGTCTTAGTGAGTATCTGGAAACGACTAACTTTCTATTTGACAAGCAATACGGTTTTCGATCCAAATCTAATACTCTCACTGCAACAATTGACTTTAACAAAAAGATAACACTAGGCATATTTATAGATTTAAAAAAAGCGATTGATACAGTAAGCCATGAAATATTACTTAAAAAATTAGAAAATCTTGGTTTAACAGGCATTGCCTATAAAATGTTTCACTCATATCTTCATAATAGGTACCGAATTGTTAAAATTAACGGAATTGAAAGTTCTCCTAAAATATTATCGCATGGAGTTCCTCAAGGTTCAATCCTAGGGCCACTATTATTCTTAATATATATCAATAATATACATGAAATTGGCCTTACGGGTGATATTACCCTATATGCAGACGACACTAGTTTATTTTACTCCGGCCATTCAATATCTTCAATAATAGAACAAGCGCAACGCGATTTAGATATCTTACATATTTGGCTACAAAGTAATTTACTCACTATAAATACATCTAAAACAAAATATATCCTATTCACTGCAAAAAAACAAAAAATTGGTAATTATTAACCTTTGTCGATTAATGGTGAAATTATCAATAGAGCAAAAACCGAAAAGTACCTTGGACTAATACTTGATAACCACCTTACGTGGAAACCACACATAGACAAGATATGTAAGAAGATTAGATCCCTATCGGGCATGCTCCGTGGTATAGTTAAGTCATGAACGAATAAACCACTGGACGAGACATAAAATACAAATGTATGAAAACTCGTTCAACCAAAAGACGCATAACGCACACAAAGATTTTATTACATTATTATACACACAGGTACACAATACAATATTTCTAGTGCTTGAACGTAATCGATAAAATACATATATCGATGAACCAATTAATGACATTTTAGACATTGGTTAGCATAGTCATCATATTTTACATCTTTTAATTTAAAATATCTGTATTTATTATAATAAATTAAAATAAATGAATTAAAGAGGCAATAATAATGTGTCAAATAATAATTATTTTTAATTTGATTTATATAAATACGATGGCATTGATGGCAGCATTCTGTTGGCCTATAATAATGTTAATGAACAAATGAATATCGGGTGTATATTCCATTAATATATAATAAAAATTATTTTTTAAAGATTAAAAAATATTAAGCTAATTTAATTAAATAAAGTGATTTTGTTGATTCTGTTATTGAATTATTTTAATTGGCAATTGATTGTCTCGGGTAGCTTATAAAAATGTGACACTGTCCTAATATTGCTCAGTTCTTAATAAACATTTGTGAAATTAGGAAAAAGAAAAAGTGATTGCAAATTAAAGTGAGTGTTGGATCGTGAAAGTAAAATAGATCGTGAAAGTAAAGTGTTTTATTACAAATCGCCAACCCAGAAGTTTAGTGCTAAAACATTATTGTTTGATTTTGTGTAATTTATGTGTTGAAATAAAATGATCTTTATTATTATTACAATGGAATAATATTCCAAAGTATATAAATGTGGTATAAAATAAAATAAAAAATTAAGTACACATACTAATTATAATTTTTGCATTTATATTTTTATGTGACTTAGAAAATATTTTTATAAATTTATTGTCATCAGATTGTAGGATACTGTGATAAAAGTATTTTATGTTATTGTACTGTACAAATAACACAATTCGTTCAGTTATTTCGTCAAATATCGATATATTTTTCGACATTGTCAAGCACTAGTCGATGTCAAATGGACTCACTCGACAGTTTAGTCATTTGTTCTGAATGGTATAATCCAGGGATTTTATGATGGTTGTCAGATGTCAACAATACATAGAAATATCGACTATATTTAACATAGTTGGATAATATGACATTTTATTTTACAATTTTATTAAATTGTGTGATAAATAACAATAAATGTAATAAAATAATGTATTTACAAGTGAAAAGAAACAGTGCTGCTTCCGCCGCTATAGTTTTTACACCATTTAACAGAACATTTAGTCATTTTTGGCAGATTGTTTGTTGACAAGTAAATGCTTGAGACTGACGCAAAAAACAAACGACAAAGGCTGAAATTTCCTGGCTACTAATAAGACAGATAAAGGTACGTCCGCTTATATGTCTGGTCCAGTGACTTATTCGTTCATGAGTTAAGTGCATTCCAAAAAATGTACGTTATATAATCTACAATTCTTTCGTTAAATCACATCTAAACTATCTCATAGAAGTTTGGGGGACAGCGGCTAAAACAAATTTACATCGATTAAAAATAGCTCAAAACAAGCTTATCAAAACACTATTATCTAACATCGACCAAAAAGATTTACAATGAAACCAAAATTATGAATGTCACTCAGCTCTATAAATTTAACACCTGTGTACTCATTTGGAAAATCGAAGCAAAAGACGTTATTTCACAAATTACACTTACAAAAAACAATAAGTTTCAAAAACGAGTAACAAGACAAGAAAACAATATCTTCTTAAGAACGCCTAGAACTACTTATGGTAAAAAAAATATAGTGTATGAAGGTGCCAAATTATACAATGAATTGCCTGAATGTATCAAGAAATCAAAAACTTTTACAATCTTTAAAAAATGTTTAATAAATCACATTTTAACTGAAAAAATAAAAATAAATAACAACACTTTAATAAATAAATTATAATTAAAAAGTGATATCTTAATATCAAAAAACCTAAATAAAATCAAGCTATTCAACGAAACAAAGTACATATAACAAATTCTGAGATAATAAAGAAATAAATCTAATATTATAATAATAGGTATAACGAAAATAACTACGAGTATATGCAATCTAAAAACAAAACTAAAAACTATAAAAAAAAAAGACTAAAACATTTATTTTTTATTCAAATTTTAAATTAATATAATCACTTCCTCCATGTGTACTGTGGAACTAGCCTTATCTTACTTATTGTCGAAACACTTAATAGTACCATCTTAATTTTTAATTTTTAATATATTGGTATGATGTGTTTAAGTTTATACTCGTAAAATTAAAGCAAAAAATGTTACTTATGCTATAAGTTTCTGTATAATGTGTATTCTGTTTCTGTATAATAACTCAATAGTGAATAAGTTATGAAGTGATTTGTCCGACAACACGATGTTTGTCATATATGTGTAATTTCTCTGTAAGTGAATTTTGTAATTCTTTTGAGAAATAAATGTCTTAAACCATAAACCATTATTTTCTGTCTGTCTGTTTGTTCTGGCTAATCTCCGAAACGGCTAGACCTACTTTAACGGAACTTTCACTGGCAGATAGCTGATGTTATAAAGAGTAACTAAGGTTACTTTTATTTTAGAAAAATACTACTTTTATTTCATGAACTTGTGAACAAAATCCGCATGCTTTGGGTAGACGAGGCTCTATAAATTATAATTAATATTAAATTTACAATATTAAATTATAATTAATATTAAATTTACAAAATTCATTTACAATTAATAACGTTATCAATATTTGATTTCAATTTTCAAGTGTTAAGTTCACAATTATTTTGAATTTCCGATATTTACGCTTGTTATTCCATTTTTTAATGAAATTATTTAAACATGTACCTATGTTGTTAAAAAATGATCAAGACCATACATAAATAACGGTTAGACTTCAAGTTTACTAGAGCAGGTAGCCACTAGATGATCTATTATATTGTTTTACTACCATTACCGATTAGTCGCGCTGAATTTATGTGCTCAACTCTCGTGAACTGTGCATTTGCATAATACTTTCTCTCCCGTGACCATGATTGCTGTAAAGCGTAAAGCATCAGAAACGCCAGGAACCAAAAATCAAAATAGGTAAATCTGCGAAAAAATCCGAAAAGATAGTTCAATAATTTATTTAAACTGTTTAGCCTTATTAGAATTTGAATGAAAGTGCTTTTGAGATGTATCTGGTTTTGAAAAATAAGGCTTTACTATATTAAAAAATCATGTAGATAATTTTGATTTAAAGTTACGCGAATGTAATAAAATTGTAATAGTGAGGAAGACATGTATGCGTCATATTTATTTTTAAAGTTATACTTTTTTTGGGACGTTTGGAAAAAATTATGAGAGTAAAATTTTTACGATGCGCGCGCATACTGACAGTCAAAATGATGAAGTTAGCTGCATTCTTTTTACAAACAGAGAGTTGTGACTTACGGGATGAAGTCTTTACAGTGACACACGCGTTTTTTGTTTTTTTATTTAACACTGGCGTAAGATAGATATTTATTAAAAAATGAAACTAAGCATACATCGATAATAAAATTTCTAACGCTTTGTTGTGACATTATCACAGATAATGCACGGGGTCAGGTAAACCGTTATCTCCTTTTACTTTTTTTCTCATTCTAGTTCATCTTTTTTTTTATACTATTTTATGGGACCATGGTTTTAACGCTCCACTGCGGCACACGGGGCTCCCTTCAATGCGACGGGATAGTCCACTACGTTAGGTGCGGGTTGGCTTCAGCCTTCACATGTCTTTCGATATCTCCTCATATAATATTGAAGTTTAATATACTATTTTATATTATTGTTATTATTATATTAAAAAAATATAGTTTTAAGTTATACGTAAATGGCACAAATATTTACGTAGAAGGAAGACTGCTAATTTGTTTATTTTAGACAAATATTTTTGGTCAACTTTATAAACACGTAGGTAATTTGTTTTTTTTGTGAATGTTACGCAAAATCTTCGCTAATTATCATGATTGTTTTTTAATGTATTCATTAAAAAAGAATCATGAGAGGCCATGAGAGTTATACCTGATGTATTCTATTATATAAATTTTATGAAAAATTTTGTGCCTATGGGTGGAAAAGTACTTTTAAATGATTTCAGTCCGTGTATCTATTTATACGTTACTAATATATGTACATATGTACTAAACATATGTATGTATGTATGTAAGCTAATGAGATCGTGGGAAATGCGCGGCTGTTACAGAAGTGTTCTCTCCCACTAAATTCGCGGTAATGCTGGATCTCTCATTACGTCTTCTTAGAAATACATTATAGGTTTCCGTTCGCACTAGTGTAAGAGCATTCGCTGGCTGAACTTAAACACACGGACAGTCATTAAAGATGACACTTCTTTCATGTTTAATATAAAATATAAATATTATAAATTTTTTTTTATACACCGAGAATGTTATTTTTATATTATATATTAAAAATGTAATTATATTACCTATGTTTTGACATATTTAGGTATTTTCATTGTAGGTACGTACTTGTTACTCGTACTAACGAGAAGCTGTAATGGAAATGAATTATATTAGGTTACATAACCTATAATAATCAATGAGTTTACATTATATTTACATAATATACATATTTTTACTACTAATATTTAATTGTGAAAATGCTTTAATGATTGTCTCTTGATCCTGCGTTATTTTTTAAATGAAACACTGATAGACCATAACGTCTAAGGCATGAACGTTATCAACTGCTTCAGAGATGATGATGGGCAAAGTACTTGGTAAGAGAAGTGCTGATAGAAGGAAGATGTCCTGACTCTGCAACATTCGACAATGGACCGGAATAAAGAGGGTTGATGATCTGTTCAGACTAGCCCTGAAGGAATAAGAATTTAGGAGGATGACTGCCGGACTTCAATATTAAATATTGCCAATATTAAGCCACACAATTGACCAATGAAAGTGGTGAAAAAATTACGAGCATTAGATAATTTTATATACCTAAATTTAAATTAGATGTGTTGGTCATCGCACCTTGGACCCTTTCCGCGATAAACAATAGCATTTCCAAGGAGAATTGATGTCAGGCAGGCGGCCGGTCGTAAAACTTTTGACCAGGGTTCGAAACGATAATTATCATTGATAATTATCATGATAAATATGGGTTGATAATTATCTTTGATAAATATAATTGAAAATATTTAATTTGTAACTCTTCAAATTGTTGATCAGCTAACCGACCTCTCTCAATCAGCTCAAAAAACTCAATCAGCAAGCTGTGTTAATGCAGTTGAGGATGATGAGGATGATATTCCACTCATTAAGTAGTCAGTCTGCTCACTACACCGTCTCATACCATGTCCGTGCTATGAACGTATCAGGCACGGAAACAAGCGACACAGACTACTATGCCCACTAGAACGTATGATTCGCGTATCAACCGCGTAGCATCCGCGTGTCATATCCGTGTAGTTCCCGTTTTCTCAGTCGTGGTAGTTCACCTGTGTTTTCACGTGATGCAGCCGTGTCAGGAAGAGCGAGTGAATATTTTTGTTACGAAAATTATTTCCTATACCTATACGATGGCTATTAGAAACTTGTGCGACAGAAAATTAACAATGATAGCCATTGTTTTAGACGAGGAAGAAAGAGAATAACATCAGTCGATCACGACGTTACTAGGTTCACGCCGTTTTAAAAAAAATATAATTTAAAATAAACTATTGTCACTAGAAGACAAGCGACAATGCGTCTATAACGGCTACTCCGATATCGGCATCGGCAAAATACTCTTGCCGACAATTATTGTTAACTTTCCATTCATGACACGCGACGGTGTTGGTTGGTGACGGAAAGGTCTTGGTCAGTGATGGAACGGTCTAGTGGGTATAGTCTCATAATATTTCGGTATAGTGGACAGAGACCTTTAATTTAATAAATAGTGTCTATATAGTTGATTAAATTTATTCTGTTTATATTTCATAGTTTGTATATGTCAAAATAATAATAATAAAAGATAACCTTGATTGTTAAAAGTGTTATAATTTATTCTAACGTAAATTATGATAGACAAGTAGTCAAATACCAATATCTACACAAGGATTGCTAAGTTTATATCTGTTTGATAATTATCGGATTATTATCTGATAATTATATATATATATATATATATAACTTGATAATTTCACACCCTGCTTTTGACAAATCCTATCAGCAGTACGGTACATGTACTGCGCTGACCCCAAGTGATTGGGAAATGGACAGGGAAATGGTGATGATAACTGCAGAACTTCAGTCTTGATGAAGAAGACCATGTCCTATAATAAATAACACATGCGCTTAATTTTTATCCTCAAACTTTATAACGGTTGTCGTGAGATATTAGTTTTTTTGCTAATCTACGGAAATAAGAAGTAGTGAATGAACTTTCGGTGACTCATGTCAAAGTGACCGGGGCAAATGGGCCAACCAGCTGATTCAATTAGTGTTCACACGACGTAAGCAAATACGTGCATTGCGTGATACCTGGATTCCATTAAATGGATTAGATTCTTACGCGACATTATTGTCTCATCCGAATTTAGATTTATAAATTTATTTAACAACAGAAAAATGGAACTTAAATGTCTAGTTTTTTAGATATTGGCACAACAGTGTTAGCTCTCAGGTGTATAAATATGTTTTTTATACAGGTATTAATTGTATAATAAAACTTATCTCACCATAGCAGTCAGTGGGTTTTTTGGCACTTTTGACTTCATTGTAGGTCGATTTTAGTTTTTAAGTTTATAAGATATGTACTTAAGATTATATGTGGGGTTTGTTTTATGCTTTACTAGTAATATTTCAGTATATTTAGGATAAGTAACGTCTCATCTATATGGCATTTAGCACTGCTTTAACCGCAAAAGTTGGGATTTAATAAAAAAATATTTCCTACGGTCCGTAAAAGTATAAAAAAAATATATAAATCCCCATCATTTTGGATATATCTAGTTACAAGTTCTGGTTGTGTTTGTTTATTTCTTATCTAAGTTCGTATCGCCATTGACTGATAACAACATCCTTTAAGGTTGATGTTGATATTAAAACAAATATGTCTAGAGCCATTTCTTTATTAATCTTTAGCTAATATTAAAGTTGTAAATAACCTAATGAACTTTTACAATGATTTCCAATTTTTTTATTGATTTTATACAAATGGTATCTACTTACTAATATCTTTAAAAATATCAGCATTAATCATAAAAATGTCAGCTGATGAAATACGTATTATGGAGAGCGTGTTTAATTAGCTACAAGCTGAAGTGGCTACTGGCTGCCATATGGCGTTCATAATCTATTAATGCCACTTTGATATTTAAACAAACATGCTTTGTTTTGATAAAATTCTACACAGGCTGTTTAAACAAGGATGAAACTAAAAGCTGTACATTTTCACTAGTGAATTTACAATAATAGTAATAATTTTTAAAAGTAGATGAAGAAGTGTCGTTTTATATGTAACTAGCGACTCACCCTCGTTCCGCTCGGATTCGCTTCTCGGTACGTTTTAATGGCTAGTATAGATTTCTCAGAGATGGGATACTTTTCCCGCAATAAAAAGTATCCAATATGTTGATTAAGATGACCAGCTATCATCTTACCAAATTTCATCAAAATCTGTCCTGTGATTTTCTCGTGATGCGTTCCCAGACAGACAGACAAAAATTCTATAACTATAGATTCGGCCTCTGTATCGGTAATAATGACTATTTCAATAAGATTTTCCAAAAAATATTTAATGTACAAATTTGACTCAGAATGTTGTTATATGTGTAGATTATGACGAAATATTTAAAGATTAATTAATTATATTATGACTTTTCTCCATTCTAATATAATTAAACCATATTGCCCAAGGGAAGCGGCACCCTTCTGATTATACGTTGTTGACCGTCCTACGTAAAAGGGGTAAACAAATATAAATAATATAATGTTGACGAAATAACTGCATACTTGGTTGAAGGACAAACTAACACTTTCTCGCATTATTAGTATGTACTCGTAACATCAGTGTTAAAGATTATTATATTTTATTAGTTTCAACCCTTTTTTTTTGGGATATATCTTGATTACTCAAGATCCCGGGATTTACCCCTGATGATCCCTGGATCTTTTCGGGATTGAAGGGCAATAATATTGACCCATTTTGTATTTACTATTATTATTCTAAGATACCTTATAATGAGTATGAGGCATTATCTTATCGGATATTATAATTTGCTTAAAACGCTATTGAGGAAAATGAACAAATATTTTGTTGTAAAAGCAAATGATTTTTTGACATATTATATGCCTATTGATTTTATCAAAATAAGTATATAACATACTAGCAGAACCCGCGGCTTCGGCCGCGTTCAATCTACAAAAAAAACTCTTTGGCTTTATGTTATACTAGCGACTCACCCTCGCTTCGCTCGGGTTCGTCCCTAGGTTGCTTCCCCATTCAAGCTTTCTCGCCCCCTTAAGAGATAATTTCTGGGATAAAAACTATCCTATGTCCTTCCCAGGGTCACAAACTAACTTCTTACCTAATTTTATCTAAATCGGTTCAGTAGTTTCGGAGCCTATTCAGTACAAACAAACAAATCTTTCCTCAATAATATTAGTATAGATTATAATATACTTATTATGTATTATCAATAGTTTTCTCAGCGCACCCCAAATAATGATTTTTATGGGCAAAATTTTGCTACTTTGGGTTACATTATTGCAATTTTCTTTAAAGGATCTCTAATTTTTTTGAAAATAAATTATAGCCTTTGTTACTTCTTGATAATGTAGCTTTCTATTGGTTAAAAAATTGGTTAAAATCGGTCCAGTACTTTTGGAGCTTATTCGGTAGAAACAAGTAAACAAAAAAAACTTTTTAACTAAAAATAAAAACCGACTTCCAGGTACTTAAATGTAAAAAATAACTAAACGGAGGTTATCATTTAGAATAGATACCTAATCAGATATTTTCGAAGACGGTTCCAGCCGATACAAAGCAAATCTAATATATTTCGATACGTAAAATACATATTTACCTATTAGATATTCATATCTTAAAACATTGTAGGCTGGCACCGACTTCGAAAATATCTGATTAGGTATCTCTTCTAAATGAAAACCTCCGTTTAGTTATTTTTTACATTTTAATGCCTGGAAGTCAGTTTTTATTTTTTGTTAAAAAGTTTTTATTATTCCATTTTTAGTGTAGACGTAATAAGCAGGTAATTTGTAAGAAGAAAGTTTTTTAATAACATATTCGATTAAACGATTTATTTAAAAAAAAAATTATTGTTGATTTTTTTAAAAACCGCTCGACCAATTTCGATAAAATTTATATGGGACCACCTGGGAAGTATACCCTTTGAAACAAAAAAAAAATCTAAATCGGTTCAGGCGTCTTTGAGTAATCGGTGAACATACATAAAAAAAAGAAAAAAAAAGATTCCGACGAATTGATAACCTTCTCCTTTTTGGAAGTCGGTTAAAAAATCTTTCCTCTTTATAATATAAGTAGTATGTATAGAAGTATACATGTGCATATATTTTATGTATTAGTGTTTTTAGCACAGCTTTGAATGAAATATTTTGCTGTAGTGGAGTAATTTAAGTTGCTGATAACATGTGGTCGATGTTTTGTGACCTAATTTATGTGTCATACGTTTATTTCTGTATGTCATTTGTGATAGCCACACACGGTTTTAATTACGTATGATTACAAATATTTACTTGTTTGAATTCGAATATTGTTATATTTGGTTAGGTTGTGTTAACGGTTAGTATGGAATAGATAGACTATATATTATATATTCTAAGATTAAATGACTTAAACATATTATAAACATCAGTTTTACAATAATGTATGGAAGTCTGCCCGATTTGTTGACATTTATAATTAGGTACTGCTCCGCTCCTTTGGGTAGTAGCTAGATGATATATTCCTCAGTAAACGGACTATTTAATGCAAAATGAATTTTTCAAGTAGAATTAGTAGTTCCTGAAATTAGCACGTGCAAACAAACAAACAAACAAACAAACAAACAAACAAACAAACAAACAAACAAACAAACAAACAAACAAACAAACAAACAAACTATCTCTTCATAATATTAGTATAGAGCCTTTTTTACAGGGATCAAAAAATAACAATTAGTTATAGAAGGTCATTTGTTGGTCCCGGGTGGTCTAGTGGATAGCATGTACGGCCGCTGATGCGGAGGTCGTAGTTTGGAGTCCCAGGTTGAAACAATTTCAGTTATAGAATATCCAAGAAATTCTCTGTAATAGCTTGGACTTGGGAAGTTGGTGGCGTTTCACCCCCGTGTCTCGAAAAAACACGTAGAGCCTTCAGTCCTGCGCTTAACTCTCATGTCATCTCATGTCGAGTAGTCGTCCTATCGGAGTATGAGAAGTGACACACGTGCTTCACTATAATATCTCCTGCGCAGATGGTTAGTCTCAATGAGATTGGCCGCCGTGGCCGGAATCGGCTCGGAGAACATTATGTTACGCGGTAGTAATTTTTATTCCCCATCACACCAACAACAAAACAATATTGATAATAATTATAAATTATCGAAATACCCTGTGGCCTGTACCAAACATGAACGTGATGTCGTAAAACTAAAAATATACCTATTGTGCTCTGCATGCATATGTGATACATATTAATGTTAAATTGATTGGTAAATATGAAACTAAAAGCGATATTATAGTTTATAAGTTATTGTTTTCGATGCGAGTTCGTTGCCCTACCGTTTAGTATTCACGCCGTGTGACGTCTTACAGTCGTAAGCAATAGCTTTTCTTATTACCTACTGGTTCTGCCACGTGGTTTTACGCATTCGAGGATGTATGAAAAATATATATGTATATGTTCGAAAGGAATTGCAATAACGCAAAGTGATGATTCACCTAATTTCTCAAGTTCTAAGCAGCTTCGCGTTTTACAATTGATTTTGTGTTGCTATAAATATTTTATGTGACTTGAAATTTTATTGATTTCATTGCTATTTATAAAGCAGGAGATTACTGAAATTATAATAGAATGAGAGTTAATATACCTAATTAACTACTGCTGGGGTCACGATTAATATTATTATAAAATATTAGTATATTGTATTACAATATATGTAGATGCCGTTCGCCATGTGCGAGGTATGTGCCGTAACCGTCAAAGCATTATATATTTTCTATATTTTTTTCGACAAACTCATCTCACGTTAAACATTGATTTAGCTTTATAATTTACCCATAATTAGGCTAGAGTTCTCTCTATATACAGAATGGAACAAATGGATACAATGATTATTCGAAAAATTTTATCCGTAGGTACGATTGTACGGTGTATTTTACTGTTCTTTAGTTGGTTCGATTACCGGTTTAGGTAAGCTTTAAAAAGAAAATTAAACGCAATTATTATAATTTTTAAAAATAAAGGAATGTTTCCTTTGAGAAAAACTTGATAACTTAAATATTTAAGGTACTTTTCTCGCATGTCCCTTACATTTGTTCCATCCTGTATATGTTTGGAAATAATCACGTTGATATAACTCCGTTGAAAAAGAAAGATAAGCAAATAAAGACAGTTTCGCATTTATAATATTTTTGATTATGTGTTACAATGTCTGTGTATGTGTAATAGGTATTACTGACAAGAATACTAACGACACACTAATTGTTTGTTTCAGGTACGTACATACCAGGATTCGAGAGCCATTGTCAGTAGCATCGGTATGCAATTTTATATGACAATAGACTATAGTTCAACGTGATGGTTATCTGTATATCCTATTATAATTTAAAATAAAACGCTTATGGTATATATATTTTTTCATTTCAATTAAGTACGTTTTCAATAATCGATTTAGTATTCTATATAATATAATATCTTTACTGTCTTATATACAAAAGGTTTAAAATTTAATAGACATTTTTTTAAACTATATAATTAGCAATTAACAATATTTTTTTAGTACACTAGTATCTGAACTATCTACGTGAATTTTTTAGGGGTTGATAATAGTCCCCCTATTATCAACCCCATCATATTATTTCTCAAGTCACGTCACGAACTAGGAATATGCCATTCCCATACATTTTATAGTTTTCTATTTAAGGTATCAATTGCAAAAAATCATCTTGTCTAAGAGAGGCAGAATTTGTTTGGTCTTAAATATATGTATTACCATTTAATTTTTCATTCGCATAGGAATAGACTCTGTCTGCTACATATGCCGTAGTAGATAGATCCAGGCCTACCTATAACTATAACGCAGCGTTACGAGGGTCGTTGGTCGTAATTCTTAGTAAAATGTAAATTGATAAGTTTAACATCTCTACCTACATACCTATTTTGTACTTTACCACAAAAAGGATCTACTCTTTTAGTGTTGTTGAGTGACTTTTTGTGGGTATGCAACACGGTAACCTTGTCAAGTTTATAGCGATTTTCATGATATTTTTAATAAGTAATACCTCAAGGGTGGTTCCATTATAAATGTATAAAAAACCTCCTAAGGGTGGGACATTTACTTTTTTCGACCGTTCGACGAACCTTTTTAACGTAAAGTTAAAAATTAATGTCCGTAAAAACTCCTTGGAGTAAAAATTCTTTGTATGCGATTGTGTCGAATATAATTTGGCTTTCTGTAGGCAATATTCCAATCTTTCAACATATTTTAGGTATATAGATATTATACTTTTTTACTTTCTAGGCCAAATTTCGTTTGTTGAGAATTCATTTTGTTCTTTATTGAAAAAATTTTGTTCTTATTTGAAATGCGATATTTAACTAAATCGTGTCTTAGCTTTACTAATTTGAGTGAAATTCGAAATAATGACTTAAGTCCTGTTCTAACACCTCCAGGTAAATTTCTAAGAAATTAATTAAATTTCTAAGAAATCTATTGTTAACTGTAACGCCGGCGTGTCCGCGGTCGTGGAGGGATTAAGAGATTGATTTAAAGAACTTTAAATCAATCTCTTATAGCAGGATTTAAGACATTATTTCGATCGCTACGTGCCTCCCACGTGACGGCAGCCGCAGGCAAAAACTTGTTTATCTTGTCGGCATGTCATGCATATGCTACGAAAAGTAATAGTCAGGATATCTCAGATTTAAATAAACTATGTCAAATACTCTTCTTCTTACAAATAAAGAAAGATGAAATTTCAAATTCATTTTCATGTTTCCAGATAAAAAATAATTAACATTCTGTTATAAAAATTGAAAGAAATCTCTGTAGAGTATTTTTTGAAGTGTGAAAATGTTCATTTCTACTCATAATTTCAAATGCTATAATTATTCCTTTTGTAATAGAATCCGTGTCTAGGTACGTTTTAACGGTTAGTATAGATTTCTTAGAGATGAGATATTTTCCTGCAATAAAAAGCATATATGTGGCCAGGATAATCAGCAATCGTCGTACCAAATTTCACCAAAATCTGTCCATTGGTTTTCTCGTGATGCGTTTTCCCAGACAGACCGGACAGATAAACTATTTCAAAGAGATTTTTCAAAAAATATTTAATGCACAGATTCGACTCAGAATTTTATTATATGTATAAAATTCACATAATTTGTTTTCTTATTTATTATTTAGAATTTACTTTTATCCCAAAAAAAAGATAGATTTTCTACCGAATTAAACATGACGCTGAAACTGAAATGCATTAACCCTTACCCTTTACTCTGACAGGGGCTTGAAATATTCAAACTGGGAAACCATTTTAAAAGGGACTGATACCTACCTAACCTAATAAAACATTACCTTTTTCGCTCGCTAAAGTTCAAATCTTTCGATTCGTAACTTTACAGTCTACATGCGCTCTGTATGATAAGTGACGTCACGCTCGACGATTGTTAAAAGAGTGGCGTTTTAGCGCCAAATTCAAAAGTGAAAAATAATTTTCGTTTTTTTAACATAAGAATACAGTAATTTCTACGGGAAAATATTTTTTACAGCATTTTATTTATGTAAACAATAGGCCGACCCTATTGACGCTAGTCTTGAAATGTAAGTAAAAGTTAGTTATTAACTTATTAATAATTTGCTACTAAGAAAGTAATATTGAAACATGATATATTTTAAAATGTCATAAAGAAACACTCTAAAACAAAACTTTCGAAATAACAAATATAAAGTACAGATAAAACATTTATTGTATTGACCTAGATATTCTCAAGAGTGTTTTACGTGACAAAGTCGATTGCCCTAATACAATAGTTCCTTCCCCTCGTGGTCACTTCGGTCCCCTTCAGAGTGCGTTTGCGGAATCAATAAAGCTCTTAACGTTAATGGCCGGACGAGACGCTCAGCTGCCGTTTTGGGCGGTGAGACCCACCTTGCCAGAAGGCCGTTACGAAACCGTTGTTTAAAATAATCAATAATCGTATAAAAATGGACGTAGTAATTTTGATTCTGTTGGATGTTTAATTTTACATTAATTTCAGAAATCTATACTTGATAATTAAAACATTTCTTAAACGCTTTGAAAATAATTGTAAACTTTTAAAGTTATTATAATTTCAAGTAACATGACAGTTTACATTTTTGACAAGTTGATTTTTTTTAATTAATAACGATCATGTTATTTGAGGGTATACCTACATAGCTGTGAAATATTTTATACTGGCGTCAATACATATAAAATATATGGTACTCGTATAATGATCTCGTAAAGAATGTTGAAGGACTTAATTTAAATCTGCCAATTCCAGTAGATCTGTAGGTTTTAATTTTTTAAAGAGTATTTCGTCGTTTTATTTTCTAATTATAATTTTAAATTTTATTTCTACGTCATAGAAATTATAAAAAAGTATAGAATCGCTTCCGTTCCACGATAACTATGTCAACTAATTTAGTACACAAGAAAAAGTAGTCCTCAGCAAACAAACGTTTAAAGCCGACTTCTGGTGGTCTTTAGAGATTAGAAGCCGCCCAAGTTAAACTATTATTAAAATTTAATGAAAATATGCTACAACATTATAAGTATTTATAAAACATGTGTTTGCTAGCAACTATCTTCGATTCTGCATACAAGTGTATTTCTAAACGCAGAACTTTAGTTTACTTTTCAAATTATTTAAACACGCAGATTGGATATATGAAAATAAGATAAAACCTATGTTGATTTAAAAAAATAATGTATTACATTTTTTTTCGTTTTTTTTCGATTTTTCTTTTTTCCCCCTTTTTGCCTTTTTTTTCCTTTTTTTGTTTACATTAACTTACCTTATTATAACGTATAATTTCATACATTGAATATGTACGCCTTATATGGGAAGTTACTAGTTCCTAAAACACAGTTTTCTAGTTCAGGATTTAGGGTAGTGTGCATTTGTTACCATTGTGTTATTTAAATAAAGCCTGTTTTTTTAGCTATTCTCGAGTAATTAAAAGTAAAGTAAACGAGACAGATAAAATTGTAATGACTATAATATGTCTTCTATTATTTCCTAAACATGAGTTAGGTATAATTATTAATTATGTGTACCTACTAGTGATCGCTCCGTGGTAGAAATTCAACCATAATTCATTGAATTTTATCGATATTGAGGTTATTTATTCAAAGTTATAGGTAGCCTATAAAATCTAAAAGAATTTTGAAACGGACCCATAGATTCAGAGATTTGCACGTACAAACTAAATTTTCATCTTTATATTATGTAAAAACTCGTATAATGTTGATGGAGGTTATCTAACATCATGCTACATCTTTTAGCAAGTACCTAATTATATATAAAAACTTTTTAACAAAAAAATAAAAACCGACTTCAAACAAAAGCACTAAAAAGTAAAAAATAACTGATTGGTAGTTTTCATTTACTATACATACCTAATCAAATATTTTCGAAGTCGGTGTGCTTTGCTTTGTATGGGCTGGCACCGATTTCAAAATATTTGATTAGGTATGTATTTAATAGGTAGGCTTTAATTACTTAGCCAAAGCACACCGACTTCGAAAATATTTGATTAGGTATGTATAGTAAATGAAAACTACCAATCAGTTATTTTTTACTTTTTAGTGCTTTTGTTTGAAGTCGGTTTTTAATTTTTTGTTAAAAAGTTTTTATTTTTCCCTTTTTAGTGTAGACAGTAGTAGCATAGTAAGGATTCAAACGTGTTAGGCTTGTCAAATCAAACAAAATAAGCCCAAACTCAAAGTATCTACTATTAGCCGTTGAAGAGTTCCACCTATCCACCTTCTGGCCTTACCATTAGATCAAGTCAATAATACCGAACCACTGTACTATCAACGGAAATAGAAATACTTGCAAATTTAAAGTTAATATGACAGTTAGAAGTAGGTTAAATTCATCATTAGCTATTTTTCCACCCTTAGGGGTGGTATTTTTTTTTTTAAATTTAAATGGGACCAATCTGGAAGTATACCCTTTTAAACAAAACAAAAATTGTCCAAATCGGTTAATAAATGACGGAGTTCTGAGGTAACAAACATAAAAAAAAAAACATACAGTCGAATTGAGAACCTCCTCCTTTTTGAAGTCGGTTGATAAATAAAATGCGCGAACGTATTCGCGGGTAAAAGAAAGTCAATAAGTTTTGGCTTTCTGCAGTCCTTCTCTATTTAAACTTTAACTATGCCAAAGCTCATAACTCCTCTGTGCATGCAATGTGTTTATACAGGGGTTCAAACTTTACCTCTTTATAATATTAGTATAAATAGATAACAAATTGTTAAAAAAATAATTAAAGTACAACACTACATTTTAATTTATTGCATTACATAGATTATAATTATAAGTGAAATTTTATATTGATAAATGCTGTATTGTATACCTTTGACTAGACTTACGTAAGGTACTCGTATCTTATCGGTTGGCCGCATATCGGATATGCAAACTCGCACCCAAATAAAGATTGACAGCGGTTATTTATTTGCGTCCGCTTCACTGCTGATGCTATTCGCCTGTAGAGTGCCTCGTGTTAAGTTACCTTCCGGCAATTGAGAGCTCGGATAAATTATGACGTGATTTTATTAAAAAATGTTTGTCTGTTGCTTAATAAGAAGAAATAATAATAAGAATAATTACTTGAGAATTTCAACACATAAATTTCACAGTTTTCGATGTGATTCGCAATCGGTAGTGGCCCGTCCAACCGACTCAAGGTTAAGAAAATCTATATCTATACAAAGTAACAAACTGATGAATAATATTTTATCTATATATAATTAAAGTTTATCATATCCCAATGCATTGTTTTTCGGGATCTACCTTAATGAAATACAATTTATACTAGCAAGATCGGTTAAGAAAGGCGTCTTTGAGAAATCGGTGAACATAATTAAAAATATACGCAGATACCTCGCTCTTTTTTGGACGTCGCGGGTTGGTCAAGTACTCGTAATACTACGAAGTACGTATGCCATTCATGATTCAATATTATCTATACTAATATTATAAAGAGCTAAAGTTTGTTGTCTGTTATCTGGATGTACTGAACCGGTTTAGACGAAATTTGGTAAGAAGATAGTTTGAGATTCTGGGAAGGACATAGGATACTTTTTATCCCGGAAATCATCCCTGAAGGGGGTGAAATTGGGGATGAAATTTTTTTTGGGGAATCAACCTAGTGAGGTACCGGAGCGAAGCGAGGGTGGGTCGCTAGTGCTAAATATGTATACAAATATTGTTATGTATTGCGAATCCATGATTTAAACGCGAAATTGTACTGGCAGTGTGATAAACGAGCAGACTGTCACAGACAATTAATCAAACAGCTTAACTTTGTTGACATAAACTGCGTCTCTATTTATGATATATAGAATATTGATGGGCCCTTTTATATTAATGTTGGTCAGAAAATGATTGAATTGTTACCGCTAATGTTTAATCAGTAATTTTTTTTAGAACTATAGTGTTTTGTAATCTATTAATATAAAAGTTATTTTTTTATCTGTTTGCCTGTGTGTTTATAACGTCTGTTCACCTATTATGTTGAAACTTTAGTGACTTAAGACTTAAGATTTCTAGGAGTAAGGACTCCTGTATAACTAGGTAGGTACATAATACGAAGTAGATACTTTGAGCGTACGATAAGTGACATGTGAGGCGAATAGTATCATAGCAACATAAAATATTATTTTAAAAACAATGATTGGAACGTATTGTATACAAAATATAGACCTCAAACCAATAGTGATTACAATTTTTGTATGTAGAGATTTCGCTAAGTTACTATTTTATAATATATATATATATATATATATATATATATATATATAATTATATATATATATAATTATATATATATATATATATATATATATATATATATATATATATATATATATATATATATATACACACACATAATAGGTGAACCGACGTTATAAACACACAGGCAAACAAAAAAAAATAACGACTCGCCTAAGTCCTAATGTGAAACAGACACACATATATATATCGTCAGTTGTTTCAAAGACAAATTACCAGTAACAAAATGGTTATCTCAGTAAATTTTGTAAGTTTGCTATTTATATACAAATGTTAAAGGTCCAGTTGGAGGTCGAAGTCAAGGAGCGTTCGCATGAAGCGTATTTAGGTTTGTTTGGTTTATTATTTTATATTACTAAAATCTAATTAATTCAACTGGGCGTAGGAATGTGGCTTTTACCTGCTCTGCTTGAATGGGTATAATTGGACTCGCATACTGACTTCATGTCTTATTTGTACTTTGTTAACTTGGTTTATCGATTCATTAATTATTATATAATTGAAATATGTTAGATTCGCGCTCGTTGAAGTCGGAAGAAGGCAGAAGGAAGAAGTTTGACTGTATATAAAGTACTAGCGATTTACTCTTGCGTCGCTCGTGTGTGTCTCCATCTTTTTTGTTTATAACATTATATACAGACAGCACACTGTTTTGGCAAATTTTATTAGTAACAATACGTAGCCTATTCAATATATTAGTCAGTCCAGGTCACAGGAGTACTATGTGTCTATCTGTGTACTAAATTCTTCCAAATCAGTCCAGCAGCCCTTTTAGCGTGAAGGAGCTCAAACATACAAACGCACGCATAGAGACTTTCGCATTAACAGTAGCGCGCTTTAAAAAAATAATTGCTATAAAATTATATCATGCATTGACATTATTTCACACACTATTTTTTTTTACTTTAATAACAATTTCTTTGTTTTATTTTAGCATCAAACTATACCTATATTAATTAAATTAGAATAAATGAATTAGCTTAGTCACTAAAATAAAGTATTATTAAAAACCGTTATTATTACGGTCATTTACCGCTCGTCACAGTTTTGGGTCGTTGTTATTGTTAGTCACCATTTGATCCTTGAACTGTAGAATTGAACTCAAGAATCGAGTCTTATTATATACCAGAAAAGATTGTAAAGGAGTTATTGGAAAGTAATTATTTATTAGTAGCTACAGCTATACTTATATTATAAAGATGCAGATTTTGTTTGTTTGTTTGTTTGTTTGTTTGTTTGTTTGTTTGTTTGTTTGTTTGTTTGTTTGTTTGTTTGAACACGCTAATCTCAGGAACTACTAATTCGATTTGAATAAATCTTTCCGCATTAGATAGCCCGTTTATTGAGGAAGGCTATATGCTATATAATACCTATATATCATCACGCTACTATGCCGAGTTATGCCGAGGGAGCGGAGCAGTTATCACAGATGTCAGCAAATCAGGCCGATTTCCATACATTACTGTAAAACTATGTAATATGTATATTATATACATAAATACAAACACTTTATAACATAAAACCAAACTGTTTTTTTGTAGACTGAACGCGGGCGAAGCCACGGGTTCTGCTAGTTATAGGTTACTTTTGATAGTATTTTATAAAATTAAGTACAGTACACAATAATTCCATCTCAGTTGGTAATATCAATTAATATTCTTAAAGAGCCCATTAAGTAGAGTTTTATTGAGTTACATTCTACATATTTTATACGCGAATGAAAACTTTGCGTTGTGTAGACGAAACTTTCCAATAAAGCTGTCTAAAGTTTCATTTCTGCAGTTATCTACTTATTATAATTGATTTTCACTAATTATTTTAAAATTTACCAACTATGAGTAGTTATTTGTTTCATACATTCAAGTTGCTGCTTTATTTTAAGAATGAGTTTTTAAAAATATATCTTCTGTAAGTTCTTTTTTTCTATCGAAAATTAACGAAAATTTTTGTAGCGAACACTATGACCGTTTAATTTTAATAACTGGAAATGAAGCCTAATATATTCCAAGCTTGTTAGAATTTTATTAATTGTACTTAAAATGTAAGTCAGTACTTTTTTCTTGTTAAGTGTATAGTTTTTTTATTTTATTTATTTTAATTATTATATTATGGCAATTACTTATTATCATAAACATCGTTTCAATTTAAGCCGTTTTTCTATCCCCTATTCTTAATTTTACAAAAAGTAGATCTTGTTCAGTTATTCCGAAAAGTGTTGACAAATAGATAAACACAATTTCAATAGCTTTTTGTGGGTTCTGGTAGTTCTTTCATGCAAATGACTGCAGTTTTGTAGGGTTTTATATCACAAACAGGTATCCCAAATTTATTTATAAGTGTGTTACTGACTCGTTATTCAGGCAAGTATGCACAATCTATATGTTAACGAGAGACCTCTTTGTCCTTCGACGTTGTCATTATACACCGCTGGGGCGTTATGCACTAATACATAGACCCTGGCCTTATATGTAGATGTCGAAGTCGAAACTTGTGGACTTTTACACTTTAATAACTAGACTTTTGACTTGAGTGACTTTGAATAAGTTAGAGTATAAATTTTATTAAGTATGAAAAATTATTTTTGATGTAATTTGGGAGTTATGCAAAATAATTATTTTGGTCTTCTATTAAGTATTGCTTTATTCTATTAAATAGGATTTAAGTCTCAGTCGGCGTCTTAGTACATTCATTTTAAGGCAGTTTTGTAAAATATTGAAGAAAATTATACGATGCCCGCCCTCAATAGCCAGAGTCCAGATGAGACTGCTATATAGATAACTTAAAGACTATTCAAAATATTGAATAGATTTTAAGCTTAGTACACAAGTTATAACATTAAACATTAGTTATAAATGTAAATGGCTACGTGCCTGTCATCGGATTTGGTTCCGTAAAATGAAATTGTTCCCCAGGATCAAGTACCTATATATGTAACTTTCGGGTTATAAGTTAAACAATTTTTTAGTTAGGTACCGCATGAAATCTTGATTTTTGATTTTGTTGTTTAAAGCACTTCTGCTAAGAAGACTCAGAAAAATCAGCAATAATCTCAACAGTGACTTTTTTAAAATTTGTAAGAAATAACAGAAGGTCACAGGAGGAACTTCAAAGTTTAAACTAATATTGCGATAAATGCTATATTTTCGTACACTGAAACGTTCTCATTTATGTATATCAAAACTACATTATGATAATGAAAAGTAATTTACATTTTAACCTTCGTAAATAAAGCTTCTCTTTACCGGCGATATATTAAATAGAATGGGGCCGTTGCGTGCAATGAGACCATTTAAACGAGGCCTTATTAAAACATAAAGGCGATACATCGTCGGCGACTACCAATGGACAGAAGATAAGGACCGATAGGATATTTTGTTATCTATGAATCTGTTGGAAATCGCTGATTATGATTATTTAAAATTGATTAAATTAAAATCTCTATCTTTATTTTTCGCGCCCGTACTATCTTTTCCTACACCTAAATGTTGCCTGGAAGAAATCATTATTTTAACGATAAGGCCGCCTCTTGTATATTTTCCTATATTCTGTATATTTTTTTTTCTTTTTGCGTGTACAATGAAAGGTTCTTTTATTATTATTATTATTAAAAAAATGTAAAAAAAATACCTCTGATGACTTAGTAGTAAGTAACCAACAGAAAGAAACTCAATAGCTAGTGCTATGCTCTCTGTTGGCTCATCTCAGCCGGACTGTCTTCCGAACCACTGGTAGTTTACTCGCAGACTAACGAGTACGTACATACATTAAATTTGAAAAATATAAAATTTTTACCATTCCAAAGTGTTTTTAAAAGTCTATTTGAATAAAGTATTTTGATTTGATTCCAGTAAGATATTATGATTACCTAGCACGGCCTGCGGCTCCGCCCGCGTTCAGATGACCAAAAACCAAATTCTTAGGTTTTACATATTAATATACTCTTCCTTTGCAGTTTTTGTATTTTTTCTCAGAAATGAGATATTTTCCTGCGGTAAAAAGTATCCTATATGTTGATCCGGATAACCAGCTATCACCATACCAAATTTCATCAAAATCTATCCAATGGTTTACCCGTGATGCGGTAACAGATAGACACAAAAATTCTAAACACTATAGATTTGAGTTCTGTATCGATAATAAAGTCTATTTTATTAAGATTTTCCAAAAAATATTTAATGTACAGATTCGGCTTAGTTACAATTTTATTATATGTATAGATTATGTCATTATTGCTGTTTTACATACAAATGTCATATTATAAAATGTAGAGCTCGTGTATTCTCGTATTGTATAATCATTACTTCGTGCGTGCAACTTTGAAGTTATTTACGGACATGTTTTGGCGTAATTTATGTTGAAACGTCTTTGTGAGTTTTTCGGTTTTTTGACGTATGTAGGTATCTGTGCAAAACAGCTTTAGGTAATACCACCTATAAATAATTTAAATCAGTATATTTTTGCTAAGAAAATCGATTAATTTGACTGGAATTGTTAGTTTTTTTATTAATCTCATTGATTTTTTTATTCCCAATGGTGATGTATCGAGTTTTATAGTAGCTATACATTCTTCTTGTCCCCTATAGCCCCTACGACCAATGTATTTAAGCGTATGTGTAGTCCTAAAATAGCTCAATTGGAGTTGCGACCGGCACTCGTGAATCATCTGCGAGGTATTCCGTGCGTAAACCGTCATGCATTTATTATATATTATCTACAATATACTTATACGATATACAGTATATCGAGTGTTAGTTTTTATTTCATCCTATATTTGATTCTGTTTTGGTTATAGGTACCTACCTAATAATTCAGTTCAGTTGTTATTTGTATTTTGTTATCAACCTCATTCATTTACTGTATTTGATGATTTTTAGCAAAACTGTTGATTACATAATATGAAAATGTCTAGCTGTTTTTGTCAGAATTCCCACAAGACTTTAGTATTAGGTATAAACATTTTAATGACTATTAAGTATTAACTTTCTTTCTATAACGTACAAATCCACTATTTAAATTATAATTAGGTACATATTCACCTTACAATTGTTTTTTTGTTATTTATCTACACATATGCCTAATAAAATTCTGATTCGAATCTATACATTAAATATTTTTTGGAAAATTTTATTGAAATAGTCATTATTGTGGATACAGAGGCCGAATCTATAGTTATTAGAATTTTTGTCTGTCTGTTTGATGATAGCTGGTTATCCGGGTCAACATATGGGGTACTTTTTGCTGTGGGAAAATATCTCATCTCTGAGGAAATCTATACTAAACGTTAAAACGTAACGTAGATTATAAATATAGATAATAGATATGTATAATGTCCGACATTTTTTTTGACAATTCTAACTATTCGCTAAAATCTATATAAGTAATAAATCACTTGTTGTATCACTTAGTTATTTTATATTGTTTTCTCGTGATGCGGTAACAGACAGACAGAGAGACAAAAATTCTAAAAACTATAGATTCGGACTCAGTATCGATAATAATGTCTATTTGAATAAGATTTTCCAAAAAATATTCAATGTACAGATTCGACTTAGTTACAATTTTATTATATGTACAGGTTACTACATTAGGGCGTAATGTCACTATTTATATCTCGACGTATTTTCTACAGAAAAAGCTATTCTTGTACATACATTTAAGGTGTATAAAATTTATATTATTAGAATAAAATAGTATTATGACCCTAAGTAGAACCTATCTATCTAATAAGCCACCTGCTCTCCCTTGACTCAGAATAATGTCGCTAGTTACTATTGAAATATTTCGCATTCCACGAGACTTCGTGGACTGAAAGCGGGATAAAATTAGACAATATACATATGTTATAAATTAATATACTTGTCTTCGCTAGTAGATGCCAAATATCAACACAGTTGAGGTGTGAAGCGTAACTGGTCAACAAATAAACAAACATATAAACATGCTTTCTTATTTATATTATTAGTTTTTCTATCATCATCATCTTGTGATTTGTGATGTTGAAGTATTTTTTTTAATTATTACTTATGTCAACAGCGTTTGAAAAAGAGGATATTAAACTTCATTAAATGATAAGAAATTCTTGTATATTGCATATTATAGAATTATTTCGCGTATCTCGGAAGTGGCTCCAACGATTTGGGTCAAATTTTGTATTTAGATAAGATTTTTCTGAAAATATGCAATTTTTGTATAATATAAATGTTGTATTTTGTATGTACGTTTTCCAAAAAACTGAACAAAGCTCGGTCGCCCAGGTACTTACTATACTTTAAGTAAAGAAGACATCAGTGCAAGTTCTAGATTAAACAAAATTAAGTGTTACTAGCGGCTCACCCTCGCTTCGCTCGGAAAACAAAAACAGACCTATCCCACGGGAACTGCACATTTTTCCGGGATAAAATGTATGTATATGTGTGATTCCAGACTATAATCTATCTCTGCCAAATTTCATCCAGAACTGTTCCGCCATTCTGGCGTGAAAGAGTAACAAACATCCATACTCACAAACTTTCACATTCATAATATTAGTATAGAAGATAGATGATAGAGGATATACATATGTATGAGTAGCTATGGTACTAATAAGTAAAGTAAAACATATTTTTTTTTGTTGGGACATTAACACACAGCGCCATCTAGTTCCATGGTAAGCTACGAGGCTTGTGTTATGGATACCAGATAGTTGATACACTACACATATATAACTTTAAATACATACATATTATAAATATAAACACCCATGACTGGAGTACAAACATTCGTCATCACACAAATGAATGCCCCCAGCGGGACTCGAACCCGCGACCGTTGACACAGCAAGTAGGGTCACTACAAACTGAGCCAAACGTGTCGTCAAATACCTTCATACAAATGACATCATAAATCAATTTCAAAGATTACTTAATGACCGTTTCATATAAATCTTATCAGAAAAATGGTATATGTAGAGGTCAAGTGAAATTATTAGTAGGTATTCGAGATACAGAAATAATGCATTGTTCCAAACTATAGCCGTGTAATAAAATAGAAAGGAAAATAAACATTATTTTTTACGGTGAACCATTGTCTTTGGTAGTATCGCGTTTTAATCAAGCCGTGCAAATATTTTTCAAAGAGAAATCTACGATAATTATTGCCGTGCTATACCTATTTTTTTGTACGTTATAAAATTTCAATAAGAGTTCTTCTTGAATTGTTTGTTTAAAATAAGAAATAATTATTATTTAAAAATATACATTTTTACAATTTATTTCAACTTATACAATAAAAATATATGTACACATTAGTTTAAAAGATAAATGCGGTTTTGGACCACGTTATTAGACAGCTTTTAGGTCCTGCTGAACCGTTGCGCCTAACTCTCCTAAATATTATGTTTGAACTTTTATAATATAATTAATTGAATTTGATGATGATGAGGTATCTCGATGAAAATGTTAAGAAGGATGAAAATACTTGCTCATTTTTCATCCATACGTAAGTAATCTATACGTATAATAAAATTCTGATTGAGCCGAATCTGTACATAATTTTTTTTTGGAAAATCTTATTGAAATAGACATTATTATCGGTACAGAGGCCGAATCTATAGTTTTTAGAATTTTTGTTTGTCTGTCTGGTACGGCGTCACGAAAAAAAAACTGGAGGAATTTTGATGAAATTTGGTATATTGATAGCTGGTTATCCGGGTCAACATATAGGATAGGATACTTCTTATTGCGGGAAAATATCTCATTTTTGAGAAAACTATAGGTACTAAACGTTAAAACTCGCTAGTATGAAATAAATACTTATGTAAATGAAACCAATTACTCTTATCATAAATGCACCAAAACATTAAAACACCGTGTATTTTCCCATATCGTATGTCGTCTTAACTACAGGAAGTCAATAAAAGCCAGATTATAAACATAGTTATATATTTCAACTATGTAGTATCTATATATTTTTAATCTACTCTTTTTCCGTGGGTACTGTTACTTTTGCTTAGAACCTTCAGTTCATCATGCAAAGTTATGACAAAATTAATTTAGCCTAATTATACATACTCGTATAGTAAAATTGTAACTAAACCGAATCTGTACATTAAATATTTTTTGGAAAATCTTATTAAAATAGACATTAGTATCGATACACAGGCCGAATCTATAGTTTTTAGAATTTTCGTCTGTCTGTCTGTTACCGCATCACAGAAAAACCACTGGAGGGATTTTGATGAAATTTGGTATGGTGATAGCTGGTTATCCGGGTCAACGTGTAGGATAGTTTTTGTCTCATTTCTGAGAAAAAATACAAAAACAGCAATGTAAGAGTATACTAATATGTAAAACCTAAGAATTTGGTTTTTGGTCATCTGAACGCGGGCGGAGCCGCGAGCAATGTTAGAATATAATATAATATATAATGTTAGAATATAGAGATTTGTCCAAGATAATAAGAGTCGTTTTGACGACAGGCAGGATGAATTAAGGAATAGCATTGTATTATAAAACTTTATATTATAGATAATTATTAATGCATACATTATATAGATACATGCATTTGCGTAAAGGGAGGTACATAATTAGTAACCCACCCTTGTGGTTTAATATGTTGATGGGAATATACTCGTAATATAGACACATCGATCTCGAAAATGTTTGAATACATGTCAGCTTGTCTCCTGCAGCGTCAGACCTGTCGGACTGACCAGTACTTATAATCAATATCCATATTGAACATTCGTTGGCCGCCTACATTGTCACATCTGATGCACTTGCAGCAGTTGTAACATTGTACTGGTTTCTCATAAAACCCTGACAACTCTCTCAAAGAACAAGTCTGTTTGAATCCTTTGTAAGAATATCGCGCTTATAAATGAGAAGAACAAACTACATGTACAATTTTTTTAAGTATGTCTGTCTACACATATCATAAAATTCTGAGTAGGATCTGTACATTAAATGCTTTTTGGAAATTCTATTGGCCGAATCTATAGTTTTAAAAAATTTTGTCTGTCTTTCTGTTTGTCTGGGAACGCATCACGGGAAAACCACTGAACATATTTTGATTAAATTTGATATGATGATAGTCGGTTATCCGGGTCCAACATATAGGATACTTTTTACTGCGAGAAAATATCTCATCTCTGAGAAATCTATAGGTACTAACCGTTAAAACGTACCTAGGGACGAACCCGAGCGGAGCTAGGGTGAATCGCTAGTGTTTTATAAATATGGTAATTATATATCTATTTACATAAAATCACCAGACACAAACTTGTTTCAATAGATACAGTGCTAGCGCGACGTCTAGCGTCATTTGATGCCAAAACCTAAAAGGTAGGTGAAACATTTGTAAAAGGTCACGGACAGACGAACATGCGTGAGATGAAATCCATCTATTGTTTCTCATTAATGTTTTAACGAGATTTTTATCATCTTAATCTTAAAACATGAAAAATGTTCATATTACAAGTATACAGATTTTGTGTCAGGGTCAGTTTATTCTTGAATATATTGTTATATGTTTAACTTAAATGTTAGATATACTTTTTTTATTTTTAAAGAATAGTAATTACTTGTACAATAGTTAAAATTTTATGCTGATTAGTCTAGTGTCCTTCAAGCTTTGTAATGATTTCTTCGTAGCGAAATGTCTGCGACTGGTGCTAAAGTACCTACCTAAAGCAAGTTACCTGTATGCATATAGAATAAGGACAGGGAGTTGTGTTGAATGTACTTTCAGTAGTAGGTACAAGTACACGTGTGACGAGTTTTGAAATTCATGAATTGGCTTACATCTTAATAAAATGCATGAGATATCTGCATAGGATGTTGTCTTCCGTTTTCATTGAAATTTATTCTGAAAGAAATCCACTTGTAAGTTCTAACGATTTTCTACGTAATGAAGAAATATATATATATATATATATATATTAAAAAGTAGATGTTATTTAATTAATTTAAAAAACTGATAGGTATGTATGTAGGTAATAGAAGAAAATAAGTACATAATATGTCAAAGGCTGAAATATTTAAATAATAGTGCACTGTCGTTATTTTTAATTATTTACATTTTCTTCTTAAAACCAAGAAGTAAATAAATATACTTTATAGTAAAAACATCAAAATGATCACTCCTTTGAAACAAATGCGTACCAAACGGATAAAATTACGAACGAATCATATGTTAATGTAAGTTAAATAAATAAAAGCAAAGGATAATTAAATTAAAATTATCCTACAACCAAGTAATGCCGTACAAGGGGAGGAGCTCTCTTATATTAAGTGGGATTGTAAAACATGTAAAACAAAGAGGTACTCAGACGTATGAAGTGAAAGACTTAGATCTCGAGTGGTTGAGACGAGTGGATTTTAACGATCGATGATTCGAAAACGTGATCGAAGTAGGGTTTGGGGGTGTCAAGATGTTCGAAAAAATTTAAAATAATAATCGCCCTTAAGATGTTTATACTAAACTGCTCGGAAACCGAAAGTGCTTAAATAGTAATATTGTTGTATATAAGTTAATATACTATTAATAATTAACAATAAAGTTAATATTTTTTTTTGTGATGAAACGATTACGATTAATCACTATCGACGATTATCGGCATTTCACGATTAATTATTATAATCGTCGATTGTCATTGCGATTATCTAGCCTTTATTTATGACATATTTTCAAAGAAATTTATTCCTATTGTTAATGTAACATACTTTTTAAATGCGCATAATGTTCATCTTTTGTTTATGCGTGTGAGTTCAGTACTGGAAATAGGCAAACAATATGCCCTTCTAATAGAAATAGCAATAAAATATTTTTTAATCAAATTGTCCGTAGCATCGGGGAGGTCATTTTCCACTGCTGGATTGATTCAAACTAAAAAAAAAGGAGCAGATTGACATCCAACAAGCTTAAAATGTTATGTTTTTTGAACAAAAAATAAAAATTCCTTAATTTTGATTGATGGTGATGATGTTCTCCTAGCCGATTTCGGCCACGGCGGCCAATCTCATTGAGACTAGCCAACTGCGCAGGAGATATTATAGTGCACAAGTGTACGCGCAGACACAACGTGCACTCTCTATTCCTGTCATTCTCATACTCCGGTGGGACGACCACTCGACACGACCAGTGAGAGTTTAGGCGCAGGACCGACGGCTTTACGTGCTCTCCGAAGCACGGGGGTGAAACACCGCCAACTTCCCAACTCCAGGCTGTTACTGAGACTTACTATACAGAAAGACTCAATAACTAAACTTGGCCTGACCCGGGACTCGAACCCAGGACCTCCGGGTGTGCAGCCGTACAAGCTAGCCACTACACCACTGAGGCAGTTAAGTTAATTTTGATTATTAATTCCTCAGCAAATATTTTTTATTTTTTTTATGGTATGTTTAATATTATGCTCTTTTATCGATAATAGTATGTTTTATTAAAAAAATAGAATTAATCGTAATCGAAATCGTAATCATCAATTATTAAGGGCAATAATCGTAATCGCTAAGTGATAATCCTTTCAACATTATTTATTATTTTTTTACATAAAAGGTACACTGATTCCATCTTTAGCGCGAAAACTTTTCCATAACATTTGATATGGCGTATTACCTTTTAAAAACGAACTATGAAAAACGGTTATATTTTACTGATTCATTACAATACGTGACATTGTTGAAATAATCTGTGCTCCGTGGCACGCTTTGACGCCATTAACAAGAATATTGAATTAAATGATAAAATAACGTGTCCATCTCACAAAATATGTAGCGCAAATCCGAACTCAAGACCTTCTCTTTATTTGAAATCTGTCCAAAAATTACCAAAAAGTTATCTATTACTATGATAATCAATTAATCACTAAGTTCAAGTGTTATATTTATTACTAAGTAATGGTTATGACTTTACAGTTTACACTAATGCTTGCTAAATTAAAATTCGACCGCCAGGCTAATATCAAACTAGGAACAAGCCCCGGAAATATTAATATTTATAATTAAAAAATCTCAAACGTGTCAGTTTGTAATTAACTGAGGGAATAAATAAAATTCAAACTTTAGGTGGTTTCTTACGTCCTTGAATAACAAATAGGTTACTTTTCATACTATGAAGCCGAAGGGTAAGACTAGTTTTAAATTTATGTAGGCCAACAGAAAGTTTTATAGAGTAAAGGTAATCAAAATGTAAATGTGCAAAGTAGATTAGTATTTTATTTACATTTTACGAAGTCACAACAACATAGCGACTAAACTGGCGTTCAGCCGCTATTACTGGCGTGTTTCTTATCTACGAGACCAAGGCAAGAGAAAATTGAAATGTTAGTCAGCTCAGGACGTTCTTAGGACTTGATAACCTAATAATTATTTCATTTATTTGAAAATGTAGGCTTTCTTCTTTGCATCTAATGTGAATTTCGTGCCTTATTTAATTTTAATCGTTTTAAAATGTCGTCTCAAGGTTCTGTTTTGTTGGCGTAGACATATTTATGCTAATTATTTATATTTTCAAGTACGACATGCTCATAAAATGCATTTACTGAGTAAATATATAGGTGATGTAAGGGAAATGAGCAAGGTCAAGTTTGTCTTTTCTCACGCTATTGCCACGCTAACTGTGCGGAACCGAGCGTGGATTCCGCTTGAAAGTTGTAGCGTTTGATGTTACATGTGTTATTGGCTGATTATACTCGTAAGTCTGGAAGAGCTCATTTGTAGAATAATAAAAATGTGTACTTTAAAAAGTTGTGAAGTATTTATGTATAATATATTGTGTAATATTTCGCCAGTTTAAAACTAGTCATAATTCTTGTAAGAAATTACTAGGTTTGATAGAATATACTTTCATGTCACGTTTTGACAATATTCTTTTTAAAACGTCGCTGGAAAACTTTGATTCTTTTCGTTATGACGTCACGTCGCTTACTAATATAAAATTGAATATTATAATTTATTCTACTAGCGACTCACCCTCGCACCGCTCGGGTTCGTCCCTAGGTACGTTTGAACGATTAATATAGATTTCTCAGAGATGAGATATTTTCCCGCAGTAAAAAGTATCCTATATGTATGTTGACCCGGACAACCAGCTATCATTATTGCAAATTTCATCAAAATCTGTCCAGTGGTTTTCTCGTTGTGTTCCCAGACAGACAGACAAAAATTCTATAAAGAGTTTCGGCCTCTGTATCGATAATAATGACTATTTCTAAAGATTTTTTCAAAAAATGTTTAATGTACAGATTCGACTCAGAATTTTGTTATTTGTATAGATTAGTAGAAATGCAATCAACGCTGCATTGCTATATCTACATATAGATATTATCTTATCTCATATTTATCTCGGAATATAATGGACGAAAGTATAAATGCAATATAATCTTGATCGGAACATTCTACATATCTCGGGTCCAAGAGGCTTTGTGGCTTCGTCTTCGATCAGATAATAGCAGTGCCTACATTTTAAACGTAAGTATTGGAATATGCCATGAGAACTGGAAGCGAGGTGGATTGAATTGTCGGTGGCTATTTGAATTTCAAATCCAATGAATGTTAAATCTGACTGGAGTTTTTATTTTGCCACTGTATTCCTTTAATAATTTACTTGACTCTTGTAGGCACTAATTGACGGAAAAAATATCAAAAAACTATATTTTTACAAAGATTTTTTTGTATTTTCATGGGTAGTTTTGTTCTGTTTTAAATAAAATGCGCAATTATTCGCGTGAATCTAAAAAACTATTAGTTCTGTTCTATTAATAAATATCGCCAAACTCGGTGATTTCGCTGTTATCCCGTTTCTATATGTAATATTTTTCATTTACATTGTTTACAAATTGATACATTATTATCATAAATTAAAAGCACTTGTAATAAGTCTAATTGAATAAAGTATCCTATTTCATTTGATGGAAAGGCCATCCTCTTAACGGTTTTCCTTTATTATATAGAACTAACATTAAAAATACTTCAATTTTTTTAGCTACGTACTAAATTCTGATTAGGTTTGTTGCAGACAAGTGATCTGTAGTGCTATTCGGTAAGAACTGAAGACCTTCGCAGATGGCTGGCTTCAGCGAGATTAGCCGCGGTGGCCGACATCGACTAGGAGATTATTATTAAATTTAAACTATACAATAAAGCTTTAAAAAAACTAAACTTCAAATTGAAAATATATGTATTCAGTTACATAGTTCATATATTATATTTAGATATGATAGCTATTAAAAATAGCTTTACCGGTGTACAGATATCACAGCTATAGCTACATTAAGAAGGCAAGGATTACTAACTTGTTAGAAGTCAGACTCAAGTTTTGATTACTTCTAAGTAAGAGAACGAAAATAAATCAACAAGTTAATTGGCATGAACTTTTTCTGTTTCAAGTAATATATATAAATATATATATATATATATATATATATATATATATATATATATATATATATATATAAAAGTGTAACTTATTGCTGTCTGTGGAAGATATTTGAGAAAAACTATTATTATCCAAAACAATGATTTTTAGAATTATTGTCTGTTTGCGTACGCTGTGTGCGCCTTCATCTCAGTAACGGCGCGACGTTACCGATTTGGGTGCGGTTTTCATTAATGTATTGTGGTAAGCTTCACTTAACATTCAGAATTTGTTTTATTTCAATCGAATCATAAATGAAAAAGTTATGTCAATTTTTAAGGCTTATTTTGAGGAGACTACGTATTTTTTATTACTGTTTGGATATTTTTATTGTTCATTAAATTTCCTTTAATTCCTAGTAATATTTTTATCATTTGTAACAAACAACGCTTATCTGTAGGTAGATAAGATTGTGAATTGGAAGGGTTCTTGCACTGTTTGTGTTTGAGTAAAGAATAATAGGTACACGCTAATTACTCATTGATTCAAGATTACGACGTGAATCATACGAGTTATGTTGATTTCAGAGGGTACGTTTAGGGCCGAAGCACACTATAGTACCATCACAGTCCGTTCTCGCTTCGATATATGTATGTGTGGTCTGGTAAATTTTTTTTATACAAGAAATGTTGCTGGAGTTTGATTCATCTGCAACGTGAGTGTTACTGATAGTGTGAATGCACTCATTGTTACTTGTACATAACAATATTTTACTAGACCGATATCGGATCGAGAGCCAACCGCAATCGGGACAATAGTGTGGATCGGACCTTAATGTAATTCTTCGATCTTTATTTAATTCATGAACAATGAAATTTGTTAGTTGGCTGTGTAAAGGAAATAAATTAATAATAAAAAATATTTTTAAAAACAAGCGTTAGCGTCACACAATTTATATGATGTAAAACATCATATAAATTGTGTGTTTGTGTGTGTTTTATGTTTTTTTTCGTTATTTTTAATTTATTACGTTGTTATTTTTTTAGGTACGTAAACAACTTTGCAGATACAAAAATACTTCTATTATTGATATGTAAGTAAACTTTAAAGCAAATAAACATAACTATTATTACCTTAAAGTCGTGAAACTTGGGTCTTTTCTAAATTTTCCAGTAATAACTGTCCTTACCATTGTTTATAGTTAGCGGTTTTACGTACCAAGTTGAATTCAACGTTTCCTTCATTTTGTGGCAAATTCAACTCCCTGCAGGCCGCCGTGTTGGCATGCCGGCGTGCTATCAGCATTATGCGCGGGAATCCTTTTAACGTCCAGAATAAATGCGTCTGGATTTTTATATACAGCTACTTGGTCTATATATCATTTAAAACATTGCATTCAGACAAGATGGCCTACAATCTTTGAAGAATACAAATCTTATGAGATTTTATGTCATAACGATTCAAATTGTCATTTTGATACATTTTTAAAGTCTAAAGATTGTCGATTGCAGCAGTTAATAACTTCGTAGCGTACTTATTAGGTAAACGTCTAGAGATACAGATTGCGGTGTTTACTGAATTACACTTATACGAGACTTACGGCTCGCCCTGGCTTTGCTGGGGTTCGTCCCCTAGGTACGTTTTAACGGTTAACGCTTCAATGGCCGCGAACATGCCGGCATGGCAGTTAACAATTGATTTCAGTATGTAAATAATAAAAAAATAAATACTTTTTAAGTTTTTACACGGAAATGATTAACAAATTACACAAACACAACGAAAACTTCAATTGCATTTATATGTAAATTTAATTGGTTGATTCATTATCACTTTGTTAAGCGTAGTATTGTGGTAGAGCTCCAACGATTTTACTTGGAGTTATATATATGTTTAACTTTGATATTAAATTTAACAAAAACAACAGGTTAAGAATTTATCCAAAGTGCACTAAGTAGAGTTATAATTTATGTAATTTTATTATTCAAATAATGTTACTTTAAATTTACGCGAATATTTTATATTTATTATTGAAATTAATCCCTCCACGACCGTGGATACACCGGCGTGTCAATTAATAGATTTCTTAGAATTTTAGTTAACTTCTTAGAAATTTACCTGGAGGTGTTAATAAGGGTATACTCGTATACTATATATACATACATATATTTTGCGTTGTTCATTTGTAATGATACACCCATTTGTCCCCGTTGAGGAATGCAGCAAAGCAAATACCATAAAACTAGTATTAAACGCTTTGGTTCAAGTTTAAAGGAAATATTTAAAGACGTGCTTAGAATAAGAGATAAGTATCCATAGCTATATTTATTTGTGATTCGCATGCCAAGGGTGGCGCTAACGTCATTCTATATTATTTGAATTGCATTTGTAATCCGTCCGCTAAATAATTACAAGTCCTAACTAATTTATTATTATCGTCTATTCCAAATGGAAGTGGCTAATTTGGTGTCGACAAAGATAATTTGAAAAAGTAAAGGAATAAAGGAGATATTTGTATAACGTGAATAATTGCTACAACTGTTTTTTATTTTACTTTCTATTGATCTAGCGACTCACCCTCGCTTTGCTCGGGTTCGTCCCTAGGTTGATTCCCCATAAAAACTTTCATCCCCATTTTCACCCCCTTAAGGGCTTAAGGGATGATTTCCGGGATAAAAAGTATCCTATGCCCTTCTCAGGGTCTCAAACTATATTCTTACCAAATTTCATCTAAATCGGTTCAGTAGATCCAGAGATTACCCCCTACAACCTCACAAACTCACAAACTTTACCTCTTTATAATATTAGTATAGATGCCTATTTGATTAGTGTACCTATATATCCATTTTAAACGATATATCTATAGATTTTTACAAATATAATGATATTTAACAACCCTAATTTTACTTGCGACTGTAATGAAATAGGCATGACTTACGCTTTACAACCTAAGGGAAGGAGAGGGCAAAGAAAAGGGTGGGGGGTTAAATGAGAGGAAAGAGGATGGGTCGGTAGAGCCTCTGGCCCGTTTTCCATCCCCATACGCCTGTGGGGTACACCGATATGTTACCAAAATGCTAAAAAAGTTTATATATAATTTATTTCTATCGCCATCCACTTTCACTAGAAAAAATCGTCCTGTAAATAAAAGGAGAAAAGGACCATATATAAGGGGCAATTTATCGTTTACTGAATAAAAGGTATATCAATATGTACTATCAAGGTTTCATTCGATACTGCGACGTACACTTTTCAATTCAGTCACGCACAGCAACGGGGCCTTGGGAAGGGTATCTCGTACATATTACATATCAATAACGCGATCCGCCTTCCACTGTGTTTGCTCTCAGCAAAATAAACAACTGCGCTTGTTTATCCACCTACAGACTGACGTGACTAATCTATAAGTAATAAACGTCATAAATACTTTATCTTAAACTACTTGTTATATATTATGATTACGATACTTTTTTCTGTAAAAGTTCATACAGTTAGATAGACATGTACCTACTATATAGTCCATTATCTTTACATAGTATAAAATGCTTAGATCTTTTAAATTACTCAACTGATTTTAATGCAGTTTTCAGCAATAGATAGAGTGATTCAAGAGAAAGGTTTATATGTATAATACATGCATGTTATAGTACAGAAAAGCCGAGAAATTCAAAGATTTGTATTTCATACTAACTGTTAAAACGTAATTTGCGTTAGTAATGTATAAACGCTAGTAATGTGTAAATCGTACGTAAGTCTTGCATTTTTTTAATCTTGATTTTTTATTATATTTATTTATTATAATTTATAAATTGTTTTTACTGGTTTGTACTTTCAAGCAGCAAAAGTGCCAAGTTAAAATATGATCCGAAGAGGCCATAGGAATGTCCGAATTCCGGCACATGAAGTGATATTGATTTATTGTAAAAAATTACTTGGGTTCGTACCGCCACAGATTACTTTGACATTACTCGTATAATAAATAATGTTAATGATTTTATTCCTTCGAAATAGTGATTTTAAAAATGTTCTTAATATTACAATCAATCAACCAATCAAGGAGCCTATCGCCGTCCACTGCTGAACACAGGCCTCCCCCAATGAACAGTCCCTCTCCCAACAATCCCGGTCCTGGGTAGCACGCATCCACCCACTGCCAGCGACCTTTCTTAGATCATCTGTCCATCGTGCTGCAGGGCGTCCTACACTATACTTGCTTAAACGCGGTCTCCACTCTAGCACGTTTCGGCTCCATCGACCATCAGTACGCCTGGAGACATGACCGGCCCACGACCGACATCTATGAATATTACAAAGTGTCTCTCCCGTGACCATGGATGCTGTAAAGCATTCGAAACGTCGGGAACCAAAAATCAAAATAAATCCGCGAAATAATCCGAAAAGATAGTTTTATTTAAAAATATTACAAAGTATATAAATATTAAATTCAATTAGAGTACGATGTCAGATGGCGAATAAATGTTAATCTCATTCGTAACATGTTGACGCAGTCGTTTGTATTACAATTATTATTTTCCTGTTGACTTCCTAGGAATCAGGGGCAGATGGTGTTGACTCAGCAGAGCTAGTGATGTTTTCAATTGAATGAATGGAAGATTTATTTTAATTTACCTAAAGTTCCAAATAAAGGACTGAAGATGCATCTCAGGAACCAAAAGGTGCCCAATGCTGTGGCAGCTAGTCAAAAAGGCAAGGCGGCCTTTTGAAAATGGTACTGCGTTTTTTCAAAACATATAAAAAATTGTAACTAAGCCGAATCTGTACAATAAATATTTTTTGGAAAATCTTATTGAAACAGTCATTATTATCGATGCAGAGGCCGATTCTATACTTTTTAGAATTTTTGTCTGTCTGTAACAGCATAAATGAAAAACCACTGAAGAGATTTTGATGAAATTGGGTATAATGATAGCTGGTTATCCGGCTCAACATATACTTTTTACTGTGGGAAAATATCTCATCTCTGAGAAATCTATACTAAACGTCAAAATGTAGGGATGAACTCGAGTCGCTAGTAAATTATATATTTTACATTAAAAAATACATAACACGCATCTTCACAGTTCACGCTATATCCCCGTCGGGCTCGGTACTTGTCATAAAGAATATGGCTGAAAATGGAAGAATACGGCTACGAACTTATTTAAATAAGTGAGATTGTACATAGAGAAATGTTTTATATAAACAGTCAATTTACTTTAAATCTTATATTCATTTCCTCCAATTTTGACGTAGCAACTTTAATTGTAACATAAATTGCGTTTGCCGACAATTTTCACTGATTTGAGATGCTTTTTAAGAAAATATATACTCGTAAACGTCTTACGGTCATGTACAAACTTTACGTCTTCTCGTTTGTTAAATTTTCATTTAATTGCATTAACTAATAAAGTTATATAGAAATTCAAAATTAAAATTATTATTGGATTATTAAATACAGATAGTTATTTTAGTCAACTGTCATGTCTCTTTTAATTAGGTTAAAAGCCAAACCAATCAATTTATTTCATATATCCATATCCATATTAATACAAATATATGTTTGTCTGTTTGTCTAAAAGGAATGTTTATACATTGATAACAAACATCCTATTCAAACAATTTCATAGACGATAACCCAAATAACTCATCGTTCGGAATGTGAATCCATCGAGTGTTATCTGAGCGGAGTAGAACGATATTACTGGAACGCATGACGTTTAACCAGTTCATAAACGATTCTTTGTTCTTCTTATATTTCTAAGGAATCGAATTGATTACGTTTGAAGACTTGATTTCAATGAATTGTATAGTATTTAGCCCGTTTTCCAACGTCCAGTGCTCGGCATGTTGGCCAAGTGTGGGTTGGGGGACTTCACATCTCTTCAGGTGTCCTCACAATATTTTCCTTCTCCGTAAGAAATCACGCTGGAAATGATTCGCATATGAAAATATAATAAACAAATAGAGGTGCGAAACTGGAATTTTGAACCCGTTTTACTCGGTTTCGAGCTCTTTACCACTGTGCTACCACTGCCTCGACAAGTGACATCGAATAAAAATTACCTCAAGGCAAATACTCCATCAATCCGTCATTCGTTACTGCTTTAAGGAAAGACTTACAGACAAACAAAATTTCGCATTTATAATACTAGTATAGATTGTGTTTGTTGATTTTTAATTTGAAAAACTTTTAAAGTCGTAGAATAAAAATAAACACAAATTTACAAGTACCAAGATCATTGCCGAATTGCCTGTCAATGCCAAACTGTCTTCTAATAGTGTACAAAGTTTTCTTAATAGCGTTTCACTCGGCAGCGTGCCAGTTTGCACTTGACCATCGTACCGTAAATATTAGCTCATACGAAGACATAGGAGCAACAGTCTATGTATTAATAGTAGAAAGCCTTTAAGTTTTAGAAAATAGGTCCTAAAAAAATTCTTAGCGTAAAAAATGCTAAAATTTGCGAAAATCTCTAAGAGAAAAATAGTAAAACGTTTTCTGGTAATAAAATTATTAGATAACTTTGTTTCATTTGTCTTAGATATTATTTTATATTTTTAAATTTTCATAATAAAGTTAAAACTTCACTTCTTTATTGGAAATAGCCCTTTCATTTTTAGGTATGTAATTTAACGTTCATTACGTTTCGTCGTGATACGTATAGAGGATGAGAATATTTAGTCTTTTTCCAGTCAGTTATTTCTATATACGAACAATAACAATTACACGTAACAATTATTTTTTAATTTAAAAACAATTGCCTGTTGGCATAGTTATGCACTTCAGTGATATTCTTGTTTATACACTTTTAATACTTAAGTAATAAAATGTTATTGTATAGGTATCATTATTTTTTATATATTGGGACATTAACACACACCACCATCTAGGATTCTAGTTGCATGGTAAGCTACGAGGCTTGTGTTATGGATACCAAATAGTTGATACACTACACATACAACTATAAATACATACATATTATAAATGTAAACACCCATGACTGGAGTACAAGCATTCGTGCTCATCACACAAATGAATGCCCCCAGCAGGACTTGAATCCGCGACTGCTCGTACAGTAAGTAGGGTCGTTTCAAACTGAGCCAAACGTGTCGTCAAAACTGATTTATGAGGTCAGTACATGTATAGCATTGGCATTTATTGTATCAACAAGTAATACTCGTAATCTAATGATATTGACAGAATCACAAAAGAGTTATTGACATGGATCGCTAATTAAAAGCCTGCATTTGCCTCATTAATAAACAGAACGGGATTTCTCGCCGTTAACAATAAAACCTCCAGCAGATCTCATCCGGGTTTATATTATGTATCGAAGTAGTACCTCTAGATTGATTATTATAAGTCATTTTGTTCTTTTTTATAAATGTTGTTATTACGAGTATACCATAATTGTTTCATTTGAATGAGGTCAGCTTTGCAATGTGTAATGTGAGATCATCGCGATAACTAAAGTTTTTAAAATTATGTGATGTGATGTCTTTTTTAAGTTTTTAGCTTTTTATAATACATGCTAATTCTCTAAAGTTGTAAATATTTTTGTTTTTCAAGTTTGCCAGTGAGAATTAAATAGGCTTCCGAATCCACGCTATGACCATTACAAGAGGAGCAATTATATACGTCATTAAACTTAGGAAACGGAGTCGTAGACAATAGCTGATAATATATAATATAAAGCATATGTAATTTAAATACCAAAAAATATAATTTAACTCACAATCTGCAATCAATGTAGTTAAACCCCTAATGGTAAATCCTGGCTGTTCGTAATGAGATTGTGTCGACGTTATCAAACGATTATCCATTATTCAACTATGTATGTACTTTTAAAATATTCTGAGGTCATCGACGACGCCGACGACCGACGTATAGCGTTTTAATTTTTTAGATTAGTTGCTTATGAATATGGACGTGATCTTGTAATCGGCGGCTTGAATTATGATAGGGCTAAAACCTTTCAGATGGCTGATAGTTGTTTGGCAAGTACTTGAAGTACCTATATGTAAAGTACTTGGACTATATATCTATTGGTCAAATTAATTATCTTATATACATTTTTAGTAATACTTAGTGTCGTGTGTTATAACAGAAATATAATATGTTTGGATTTGCTTACGCAATTTTTAGTACAAAAATTCCAGGATCAAATAGTTACGCTGTACCCTGTCAGTATGTTATGTTGGGGTTATTTCAAGTGGAATAGTTGAAATGCAGGTTTTATAAAATTTTATTCAAGCATTCCTTGTGTCGGTGAGGGTTACACGTTTGAATCGCTAACGAGCGATCGCTGTATTTACGTACGTAAAATTCATACTTGTTGGAGTAAAATAAATAAATGACTAGAATAAAACTATCAAAATAAATCTACGAAGAAATCCGCAAGTATATTTTTATTTGCAATATATTTAAAAGTATTACACTAGGTTTTGCCTGCGTCTCCACTTGTTGGGTAAATACGTCGACTAGCAGTCTCCATTACGAAGTTCTCTTAAATTCTTACGGTATAGCCGTTACAGCGCGGCGTTTAGGCGTAATAAACATAAACACGCTCACAGATTCAATTGCGAACTTTCGCATTTACCTGTACAATATTGATGTATTATGTTCCGCATTTATAATGTGATTGTTGTTATATGGTGATTTGTCTTGCGATGGGTAAGTCGCTTAATTCCGAGGTTTTCTTTTACAAAATGGCGATAAATAGATATCTGTTTAGAGCAAGTATTTGATTGGACCTTTCTGTGTCTCCTCTATATTTTCTACTACAACTATAATACGGTGCCACGTCGCCACGCGCTCCTAAGTCTCAGACTCTCTTCCCACTCGGCTTGGCGATTCCCTCCTCCTACTCTCTCACCGCGTTAAGCTAATATTTTGATTTTTAATTTTGGTATTAAATTAAGATATATTATTTAAATATTTTATAATTTTAAAAGAAATCTGAATATTTTGTTTTTATTTTTGTCATACTAGCATTGCCCGCGGCTCCGCCCGTGTTCAGATGACCAAAAACCAAATTCTTAGGTTTTACATATTGGTATACTCTTACATTGCAGTTTTTGTATTGTTTCTCAGAAATGAAACACTTTCTCACGGTAAATAGTATCGTATATGTTTACCCGGATAACCAGCTATCACCATACCAAGTTTCATTAAAATCCCTCCAGTGGTTTTTCTGTGATGCGGTGACAGACAGACAGACAAAAATTCTAAAAACTATAGATTCGGCCTCTGTATCGATAATAATGTTTATTTCAATAAGATTTTCCAAAAATATTTAATGTACAGTTTCGGCTTAGTTACAATTTTATTATATGTGTAGATTTACAGCCTTAAAAACATCCTGTCATGCATATTTTCTATACAAAATAATTTCGATGTTTCATTCACGTCTGCCAGGCGTCCCGAGACGGCTTTGTTTTTTTTTTAATAAAATTATAGTGTTTGGAGTAATTTGTATAAAACATTGAAGCAATTATTTAAAAAAAAATATCTCACAACAAAAATATCTCACAACGCAACTGAAAGTTTTCTGTTAATGGATTTTAGAAGATACATTTTATAAATAAATATTTATTGTTAAAGAAACGTAAGATATTTGTATAACCTGATAATGTCTAGGCTTGTTTATAATAGCTAATGCAAATAATATCGATGAAATAAGAACAAAAATATATTTATCTGAAATAAAATATGGTAATGTAAAACTACAATATTTTATCTTATTATTGTAACTAGATGAGGAGTGAAGCGGCTTCAAATCCGGTGTCTCGCATCTCTGATATTTTCATGTGCGAATCATTTCTAACATGATTACCACTTGTCTTACGGTGAAGGAAAACATCGCGAGAAAATCTGCATGTTTGAGAGAACCTAGCAAGTTTTCGAAAGACATGTGAAATTCGCCAACCTGGTGAACCGTGGTGGACTATGACCTGATCTCCCTCTTATTGAATGGAGGCCTGCCAACCGTGCCCAGCAGTGGGACTTTAATATAATAATAATAATAATAATAATCTTTATTTCAGACGTAAGTACATCCATATATTGTTAATTGGTTAGTAACAATTATACTTAACATTATGTTAGTATTGTTAGTATTTATTTGCAAAAAAAAAAAAAAATATGTATATTTAATTTTTGTTTATCTTAGCCCAATGGCCAACTCCATCCAGTGCTTCTGAAAGGGGCAGTCCATTCTGGCCGAAATACACTTTAAAATACTGTTGTTGCTTTCACGTAGACGCTGCATCAAAGAAATAGCTTTCTTGCGCATAATGGCATGAAACCCATCTGTGTGTGCCTCTGCGAACATCTTTGAAGCACTACAACGCCACGGCAGCCCCAACAGCATTCTAAAGGCATTATTATATTGCACACGCAAGGCGTTGTAGGCCCGGCGCGAATATGCCACCCACAAACTACAGGTATAAAAGGACTGACAGAACGCTTTAAATAGTGTTATTTTGACGTCCTTCGTACACCGAGCAAATCTGCGGACGACCATATTGCTCCTAACCGCCAACGCCCTGCGTTCCCTTTCAATGTCATCATCATCCCGTAGATCGCTAGTGATGATGTGACCAAGATACTTAAATTTCTCAACAACGCTCAGCGATACACCGTTAAGACTCACGAGCGGGACATTGCGTGGTTTTAATTTTTGACACTTAAACACAAGTATTTCACTCTTTTTTGAGTTATATGCTAAGCCATGCACCTTCGCGTAAGTCTCACAGGTAGCTATCAGTTTTCTTAAGCCGGCTATGGAAGGGCTGAGCAAGACCATGTCGTCTGCGTAGCTTAGATTATTGACACAGGTGTCGTCAATGTGACAGCCAACATGTGTGTTACTCAATTCCTCCACGAGTTGGTCAATGTACAGGTTGAAAAGCAAGGGTGAACTCAAACCTCCCTGTCTCACTCCGCACTCCAATCTGTATTCATCCGACAGTGCACCGACCCATCTTACTTGATTTCTCTGGTTAGCATACCAGTATTTCAAAAGGGACGTATACTCCGCCGGTATACCCACGTCCTTTAACTTGCTCCAAAGTACATCATATGAAACAAGATCAAATGCCTTAGATAAATCCAGGAAACACGCATATACCGGCGTACGCCTTGCAGTATAGTACTTGACAGTATGCTTCAGACTAAGAATAGCGCTTTCTGTCGACAGACCTGATCTAAAGCCGAATTGGGCATCTTGCAAAGAAACGTACTTGTATAGCCTGCCATTTATCACACTGTCAAGTATTTTAGCTGCGGTGGTAGCAAGCGAGATGGGGCGATAATTGCTCATATCGGACGTGTCACCCGTCTTGTTCTTAACAATTGGTACTACAATAGTCCGCATAAGCGGCTCCGGTAAATATGAATGATTTAGACACAGATTGAAAAACAGTGCGAGAACTCGAGGCAGATGAACTCCCGCATACTTAAAGTGTTCAATGCTGAGATTATCGTGACCAGGTGATTTTCCACGAACCATTTCTTTAATTATTTGTGCCACCATTTTTTCCGTAATCTTTTCACTCCCGCTCGTCGTGATAGTCTCAGCATCGTTCACCTTATTCAACGTGGAACCCAGAGGTGATCGCATAGTGAAGCGCGATCTAAATGCATCAGCAATTTCTTTATGGTCGGAAAGACCATCTACACTCACGGGTAAGCTCGGCCTAGTTTTCATTTTATTAGTATTCTTCCAGAAACTCTTAAAATCTTTGGATAAGTGATCTGACGCGAGAATGTCCATTTGAAGTTGTTCCTGTCGGTTTTGACACCATTTTAATTTTGCCTTAAAATGTCTCCTAGACTCTACCATTTCATTGAAAACGCGACCACTAGTGGGTTGCCCCGCTAACATCCACATTTGAAATTTAAGCCGCGCCTCACAATGCGGTCCCGCGACGTGCCTATTCCATCCCGTAACATAGCCTCCCTTTTTTTTACATTTACCACTGTACGTGCGCCTAGCGGCCGCTGATAGCGTGTTAATAATATTGCTATACATTTTATCTAAGATAGCGTGATGTTCTGTGTTTTTACACAAATTATCGCAACATTCACTAAGTTCTTGTGGATTTATCATTGACAAATTAGAGTTACACAGGTCATGATATTGGTTTATCTGTTTAAAATTCCTCTCACCCCATATAACACAATTTAAAGAGCTCATTTTCGGCTGTGCAATTTTCGGTTTTAAACTATTTATATTACATTCTAATGCAATTGGATAATGGTCAGACCAATACATGTCATATTGTACTGATACGCTAATAACCGTTTGTAAAGCTGATTTAGTGACGATGCAGTGATCTAACCATCGTTTACACCCATGAACTTCACTACAAAAAGTAAATGTATTTCTACTACACATGTTTAAATCCACACATATCCAATTTTGATCAACACAAAAATCTAACATTTCATTGTAAAATAGCTCTTTGGGATGAGCATTAAAGTCCCCTAATATATAGAAAGCTTCAATTCCATTACTTTCTTGTATTTCTATGACCGACCTGATTGTACCTAGACAATTACTAAATTCTAGTAGATTGTCATAAGAGTTAGTAGGCATATACACACTAAAAATAATTACCGATCTATTACTTACAGTTATTTTGATGGCACAAATACGCACGTTGTCACATTCTACCACTGACACTGTTTCAAACACACTTTTGCGCCACAATAACGCTACACCACCATACGGTCTTCCACTGATTAGGCCCACCGAAGTATCCACAGCAGAGGTACCAGTCCATCCAAAGCCGTCGCTTATCGTACTCAGTACTGGTAGGTCATGAGGCATCAACCATGTTTCCTGCAGGGCTACGATATCCGCAGATGCACAAAGCTCTTTTACACCTTCTAATGACCTCTTGAGTGATTTACAGTTAAAACTAATAATTTTATTTATATTATTCATATTCAATTTAATTAATTATTATATATTATAATGTTTTATTTTATTATTAACTCTTATTTTCTACTCTTTTTAAAACTTCCATATTTTTCCGTTTTTCGTGAAAATTCACGAAACGCCTAAAGGTTATGCCAATGGGCCACAGTTTATCATCTAAGAAAGTATCCATTTTATGCTTTGTTACATAAACTTTATAGGCATTGTAATCCTTCTGCCTTTTCATGTTAATTCTCTCTAATGAAACTTTTTCCTTTGTTTTTCCATACACATAATTAATAATATCTTGCTCTGAGACCTCTCTGTCCACATTAGATATAAATAGCGGCACCTTTATATCTGCCGCTTTGAACTTTTGGTTATTTTCTTCTGACTCATTGGCACATCCCTTTTGGCTTATGAGACGGTTTCTAAGTCTCCGTTTTTGATATAATACCCACTCTTCGCTCATTTTAGGCTCTATCCATTTACCACCCTTACGAGCTACCTCAGAATAAGTCGCCTTACTATCTTCATTATAATCTTTTGTTACAGTATTTTTTTCATACGGCTGTTTATGTGGGCGCTCCGCTGTTTCTTTTGTCGCCATTATAACCGGTTGCTCTTCTATATTTTCACTGCAACGCACAGCGCAATCGATTTTTATCTCCCTCGCACTCTCAATAGCTCGTTGATCGTGCGACGTCGCGGGAGGCGCCACCGTCTGCGGCGCAGCTGATGTAGCCTGCAACGGCTGCATCCTCGTCGTGTCGCTCGATTGCTTCGCGGGCGATCGGTTGCGGGAAAGAGACGGATAATCATTAAACTCGCAATATGCTGAAATTTCCATCGGTCCACTATCACAGAAATTTGTTCCACCTCCTCGTTTAATATTTACATTATTCTGGTGATTCGTCGTTTTAGAATATTCACTTAATGTATTTATTAACTCACCTCTAGAAACGTATTCATTTTGTATACATTGCATAGACTTTTCCAATATTAATATCTTTTTAAGTAATGGCGTCACGTCAACATGATCGAATGTAACTGGTGGCAATTTCTCTAATCTCTTTGCTACGAAAATCGGTATTTGTTCAGGGTCTGTTTCCTTTAAAAGGCATATAATGTCTTCAATATTACGAAGTGTCTTCCCTTTGCGTTTTCTTATTGAGGGACGTTTACTCACGGATTCAAATAGTAACGACTTCGCTATGTCAATTTCATTCTCACTAAAAGCACTTTCACATATTTGGATAATACTTTGTTCATCCATAACATCCAACTTATTTTGGACAAACGCCAGTACTTCGCAAATTACAATATTGCAGTTCGAACATTTTAACGTTTTCGATGCGATATTCATATTATGATAATTACAATGCACGCGCGGTCACGTCCGATGACAGCCGACGACTTTAAAAAGGGCTGAATACAATATTGTTACTAGTCGTTCGGTCTGTCGGTCGCACGTCATCATTTTTCAACCGACTTCAAAAAGGAGGAGGTTCTCAATTCGACTGTGTTTTTTTTTTTTTTTTTTATGTTTGTTACCTCAGAACTCCGTCATTTATTAACCGATTTGGACAATTTTTGTTTTGTTTGAAAGGGTATACTTCCAGATTGGTCCCATTTAAATTTCAAAAAAAAATACCACCCCTAAGGGTGGAAAAACAACTAATGATGAATTTAAACTACTTCTAATTGTCATATTGACTTGAAACTTTGCAAGTATTTCTATTTCCGTTGATAGTACAGTGATTCGGTGTTGTTGACCTGATCTGATGGCAAGGCCAGAAGGTGGATAGGTGGAACTCTTCAACGGCTAATAGTAGATACTTTAAGTTTGGGCTTATTTTGTTTGATTTGAGAAGCTTAACACGTAAGAATCCTTACTTTGCTACTATTGTCTACACTAAAAAGGGAAAAATAAAAACTTTTTAACAAAAAAATAAAAACCGACTTCAAACAAAAGCACTAAAAAGTGAAAAATAACTGATTGGTAGTTTTCATTTACTATACATACCAAATCAAATATTTTCGAAGTCGGTGTGCTTAGCTTTGTATGGGCTGGGACCGATTTCAAAAATATTTGATTAGGTATGTATTTAATAGGTAGGCTTTAATTACTTAGCCAAAGCACACCGACTTCGAAAATATTTGATTTGGTATGTATAGTAAATGAAAACTACCAATCAGTTATTTTTCACTTTTTAGTGCTTTTGTTTGAAGTCGGTTTTTATTTTTTTGTTAAAAAGTTTTTATTTTTTCAAAATCATTTTTTTTATTCATAGCACTAAAGCTCGTCTGTAGTTACTAAACAAAAGAAAAAAAGAAAATCGGTTGGCAAACAGAGGAGAAAAAAGTACTGAACAGTTATGTCTTTGCCTACTTATATGTATGTATGTAGATTTAGATAATATTGTTAGTTCTATCAAATCAGATTAGCATTGTACTTTTTATTTCAAAGTAAGTTTATTTGATATTGTCAAATTGTATTAATATTTCGTTACAAATATTGGATACCGTACATTTGAATATTTATATTTATACACGGTCAAACTCGCCGTGTAACCAAATTCAATGTAAATATTATTGGTAGCATTGAAAAGCAATCAATTTCGTTTATTGATATTTACGCACAAAGCTTTTTATACGATTGGATTTTCAGCTTTTACGATTACGATTATTTGTGCTATCTATGTATACGATAATTGGTTATTTCTTCCAATGTTCAATTTTAGATGTAGAATGAAACGAAAAACGTAATTTGTGAAACCTTCTACTTTTCGTCATAGGTTTTCTTGATCTATACCTTGATTATGGGCTAAAGGCCGTTCATATTCCATATTTCGTTAGGTAACATTTAATATGTTAATTGATAATAAAACGAACGTAAATAATTTATCACTTCCTTATATTATCTGTTTTACTCTAATTTATAGTCAAGTCGATATGTTTAAAAAACAACATTGTCACGACCTTAGCTCGACCGAGGCCATATTAGGTATCCTACCGACGCGACGGATCAAGGATATCTGCGCACGCGCCGACGCCACATAATTGTAAACGCGATGTGTTCTCTATACAATTAAACTGTTATAGTTTGACTTTGTTATCGTCCAATTATTTTAATTACGTCTAAATAAATAAATACTAAATAAAAATATATTAATATATTATCTGGTTTATGAGAGAAAATCAAAGTAATTAAACATTGAAATTAAATATGTCTACTCAAATATAAATAAGATAGTAAAGTGTTTATTGGTTTGAAAGTAGGGTACAGGAAGAGTAAGAAACCTACTGGTAGGAGACGAAGGCTACTTTTATATCTTGGTATATTTGTTTAGCGCGGCTTATTTTACAGTTGTTGCAAAAAATATTTATTACTAAGTAGTCTTTAATGTATATTTTCCTAGGCAGTGGCATCTTAGTGGTAACTGGTAACGCGATCGCTCGGGTAACCTAGTGAAACAGGTACAAAACTCGGGTCTCGCACCTCTTGATATTTTCATGTGCGAATCATCTCCTACATTATTACTACTTATGTTATGGTGAAAAAAAAACATCATGAAGAAATATGCTGTCAGAATCTAACAGGTTTTCAAAAGACATGTGAAAGTAAGGCTTGTGACCAGCAGTGGGACGTCAAAAAGGACTGCATACATACATATATTTTCATGAATCCAAAGCCTGATTTTACCTGTCCATTTTACATTTTTTCATCCATATATGTACATAATTATTAAAAAAAAACAGTAAAATTGGCTTCATCGAGTTCTGTCTTTTTTCCGTTCTATTGATTTGAACTGATAGTTGCATTTTTGACTTAATCATTCCTATATTTGCCATGCTAGAAGTGACGTGACATGGTATATTTTTTTTTATTTGGTATCAAAAAAAAAAGGGCTAAAAAGGCTATCTATTTTTTTTACTGAGTGCCCCTGGTTTTAATTTTTCTATAGCATTATTTCTCTGCTCGAAAAATATTTTATGATACATTATTTATTATTTTAGTAAACAAAATATTATTGATTTATTCAACTCAGAAAATCTGATATTATCCCGTAGGTACACGATTTTGCCATTACCAAAGTTTCAAAGTGATTGCGAAACTTTGCCTCCAATTTCCTATTGAGGGTTTATTTATAACTTGACATTTACGCACTCGCAACTTTGCTAATCTAATCTTGTGACATATCATGTGTAGTTTTATAATTTTCAAACATTTAATAAATAATTATTAATTTCGTTCCTAAACAGTTGACAGAAATTTATTTAGAGGTTAAATATTAGATACCTACGTATTTCCCTAATGCTATTGACCCGCCCTCAGGGCTAGAAATTTGTTGATCGAAGTAGACTAGAAATATCTTACGAAAACCAGTTTTGTACAAACATGAGATGTACCGTCTGGGGTATAAAGTAAAGTAAAATAAACTAAGTAAAAAGTTGCTTCAAGAAAGAAATAAACTAATAAATAAATGATTAGCTTAGTAAAGCTTTTTAATAATTATATTAAAACTAATTTTAACTATTCGATAATTTATACTGTAGGTATGCACTGTTAGAGACCGTTAATAGTGTGGAAAGCCAACCCTATGTCTAACGAGTTATAGTACTTACTACTTTATTCCTAGATAACGTCAATATTAAAGGTTAAAACCAAACGGTTAAAGTCGACTGCCATGTTGTATATCATAGCAAATATAGATCTAAAATCCTTACTGATACTTTTTCATCCATTCACGCATCATCTGATCGGCGTAATTTTCATAGATACAGCTTATGGACCGAAGAGTTTCAGAATACTTAGTATACTAAGTGGTTCCCTTGGAATATTCTAGCACAATAGAAAACTATTGAAAGACATCTATAATACTAGTAAGTATGGATAACAAAGTAATGACGTCTTCATAATATGTATATTATTTAAAGCGACTCACCCTTGCTCCTTTTTTCTGTTCTACGGGAACCTTACATTTTTTTCGGGATAAAAAGTACCTATGTGCTATTCCAGACTATAATCTATCTCTGTGCCAAATTTCATCCAGATACGTTCAGTCGTTCTGGTGAGATTGAGTAACAAACATCCATCTTCAAAAACTTTCACATTTATAATATTAGTATGAATAATTTTATGTTAGAAATCATTGTCATAACCATTTTCCCAGTTTTCTATCAACTTTAGTAGAAGATTAAATAATAGTACGTTTGGGACGTATTGTTTGCTTTTCCAAAATAGACAAAGCAACAGCCAACAAGCCGTCGGAAATTGATACATTTTGTTCACAAAACAATCGTTTCATTCCTTTGACACGGCTGACCGGGTTAATTAAGTCGCAGATATAATGGTATTATAACAATGTATTTTTAATTAGAAATGTGGACTGGAATTTTAGTATAATGTTAAATGTGTATGCTTAGGTTCATTATTTTGGATATGGTTAGCTTGTTTTGGGTATATTTTACCACTGCAAATGTTTCTATCTGAGCAAGATAGAACACTGTACTAATCGTTTTTTTTAATCTGTATGGCGTCCATTTTAAAAATTCGCCATCTTGTTTTTTTTGTTATTTGTTGATATAGATAGCGGCAATAGAAATACAAACTGTATGTAAATTTCAAATCTACCTATTATGAGATACAGCCCTCTGACAGACAGACGAACCGCTGTCCGCAATGGACTGCCTATATGCCTGGGACCCTAAAAACTACGACTATGTCGGACCGGACCGGCCTGTCAAATAAAGTTTCAAATCTTACTGGAGTAAGATTAAAAAATCGTTTGGTTTTACAAACCAAATGATTTTGCGCCTTAAATATAAACAATTCATAATTAACCTATGAAACTTTAAACTTATTAATTCAGGAATATTGGGTTACAATTAGTAATTTGAGTGTATTGATCAATAACTTTCGCGGTTCACTTTCTCTAATATGCAACAGTATTATGATCCGTATGTACCGTTGTTGTACGCACATTGGTTACTTTAGTTACGTTGGATACATGAGTAATGGTAAGTGAACACGCTATCTGCATCTTCTATACTAATATAATAAAGAGTAGTTATGGGCGTTTTCGTTTTTTTACGTCATCGGTGAGCAACGTTTTCCCGTAAATGTCATCCGTTGCCGGCACCGTTGATACTGGCACCGTTGCCGGTCGGTAGCGTTGTGGATTGCCGACCGTTGTCGGGCGATGTAACGACAGCAGTCTTTAGTTAGTAAACGAGTAACGGTATGGGATGCGATGTTGTTTAGTGTAGATAATATTACATTGTTATGATAAGAAAATAGATGTTATTATAAACTAGTTTAATTATTTTTGCTTCAAATACCTAAGCAATTAAATGAATTATGAATTTACTACATACAATTGTTTTTGGCAATTATACCTACCTACATATAAATTACAAATGTTATTTGTTATGCATGTAGGTACCTATGTGTTGAGATAATTTAAATAATGTAATGGGATACAAAATAAAATAGGCCTATATTTATATAAAAAAACGAAACGAGTGGAAACGATTGAATTCATCGTGCATGCAGCGTGACTCGTGACTGTGAGTTGTCAAATGTCGTTGTTGGTGCGGGCAACGTTATATCGTTATTCCAGCAACGGATGCCGGCATCGGTTAGTGACATCGTTGTTCATCAACGTTTTATATGAAACGGCCAACTCTAATAAAGAGGTAAAGTTTGTAACGTTGTACTTAAGATATGGAATAAAAAATAAATAATAAATACCTATGTTGGAACATTAACACACGGCACCATCTAGTTCCATGGTAAGCTACGAGGCTTGTGTTATGGATACCAGATAGTTGATACACTACACATAATATATAACTTTAAATACATACCTACATATTATAAATATAAACACCCATGACTGGAGTACAAACATTCGTGTTAATCACACAAATGAATACTTCCAACGGGATTCGAACCCGCGACCGCTGGCACAACAAGTAGGAGCACTACAAACAGAGCTAAACATGTCGTCAAAAATTCTCTATGGAGAACAATCTGCAGTCTAATAATTATTTGTATATCAAATATTACGTATACAACCCGCAGTTATTGGCCAGCACAGTGGACTTTAGTCTGGTCTTTTGTAAACATAACTGTAATAAAGTGTTTAGACTTAATTATACGTAGGTATATTGTTATAATAATTCTCGATTTACGATTCCTCTACAGCTTCAATTACTTTATGGGGTAACATAATCGTTGTTTGCCAAGACACTTTAAAGTATTATATATAGCTATTTAAGACAAATTTAAATAGTATAAAATTATGCATTAAATTGTTGTCAATAAATTGTTATTCTGAAACTCCAATCCAATTGTTTCACTGATTAATCAAAACGATTGTACAAAAAGTGTAGATGAAATGTCTGTGGCTAGATTTGGTGTACTGACGTCAATGCGGATTCTGCCCTGTGCCTGACTCACGGAACAAATTACACAATTGCCTGCACCGTTACATTTACGTATCTATATACGTGAGAACGCGTGACGTAAATGCGTTGTTATTAAGAAATGAACACTATAATTAATTGCTTTAAAATTATATAAACAGACTTTATTCAAATAACACAGTGATAACAAATGCACAAAGCCCTAACTCCTGCACTAGAAAACTATGTTTCAGGATACTTTATCTATACAGGTAAGTAAAATTGAAGTGCCAAATGTTGTAATGTCGAAATAACAGCTTTTTACTAAATGCATATGAAATTATATACGGTACTTATAAGAAAAATATTTTTTTAAATATTGTGTCTGTCTGCCTGTTCGTTCCGGCTAATCTCCGAAACGGCTGGACTAATTTTGACGGGACTTTCACTGGATACTTAATGTTATAAGGAGTAACTTAGGCTACTTTTATTTTAGAATAAGAATTAGGGTCCCCCTAAAAGAACGTATCTAGGGCGAAGTGAGGGTAAGTCGCTAGTATTACAAATAATTTTGATTACCAATATATTTAGATTAAGATGTGATCTGTATCGCTTTTTGAAACTAGTTAATAAAGCACATATGTTTGTAGTTGGCTACTTGAATAAGAATAGTAATTTAATATAGTGCGAGCAAATATACGAGTATGAGGCGCTATGTTCCCATTGCAGATTTTGGATGAGGCGTTAAAAGCATAAAATTAATTAAGTAGTCAAGGTGCCAGATAGAGTAACTTTGCTATTTACTCTTTAGATATAATTAATTTAAGTTGGACGTTGTTGTTGATGTAAATAAAGCTTGTTTACAGAGTAGGTGCTAAGTTGAAAAAAAAATAGCTGCAGTGTTCCGGATATCTTGGCACTAATTACTTAATCTAAATATGCAGATAGAAACGAATGAAGCCCTAAATAGAACTCTAGCGTGTTACAAAAGAATTGTTTTTACATTGGCAAATAAATTATACACTAAAAGGGATTGTTGGCACTTGCTGAAGTTGAACTATAACAAATTAATGTTGCCAAATGTATTTGAAATTATAATAGACTGGCGACTCACAATTGCTTCGCTTCGGGTTCGTCCCTAGACACAAACAAATCTATCCCACGGGAACCGTACATTTTTCAAGGATGATATATATAGCCTATAGCCTTCCTCAATAAACGAACTATCTAATGCAATAAGAATTTTTCAAATCGGATTAGTAGTTCCCGAGATTAGAGCGTTCATACAAACAAACAAACAATCTTTTTATAATATTAGTATAGATGTGTATATTTGTTGTTGATAATTGATATAAATATATATCACAACATTGCTACGGTAATGTTACTTTGCTGTGTTAAATTTCGCTAGATTAAAGGCCATTTTCGCTTCTAATATTGACGTATTTAGAAAATGTAGGGGAAATTGAATTCCAGTAATGTAGATCTGCTCGTAAGTAAAAAGCTAGTCTCTCCCGTGACCATGATTGCTGTAAAGCATTCGAAACGTCGGGAACCAAATATATAATAAATCCGCGAAATAATCCGAAAAGATAGTTTTATTTAAAAAGTAAAAAGCAATTAATTTCCAAAGCGAGAAATTCACCTAATACGAGTATAATATTTACATATTAAGTCTGCCTCCTTGATAATTACATGTTATTGTTGAAATGTAATTACATTGATACAATAATATATTATAATGAATTCCTATTATTTAAATAATATGCGCGTGCTATTTTGCTTAAATTGTTTGATTTAATAAATTACTGTACATAATACATATATTGTTTAATGTTTATATTTACATCTTTTTATTACTTGTTTTGTCTAACTAGTAACTAATAATAATAATGTCTAAATACTAATAATAATAACTAATAATGTCTAAATAACAATTCAGTAGGTACTTGATACTTCTAAACTTAAAAGAATTTATGAATTAAATTGACTAAATAATTGTTTCTTGATATTTACGAGTACATTCATACATATATGAGACCAGCCTTGTATAATCTATATACTCATAATCTACAATTAGGCAAAGACCACTTCAGTATCTTTTTAGTTTTTATCTTCTGTTTGTCTGATTTTCTATTTTTATTTTGTTTAGTTTAGCTATTGACGAGTAGATATAATAGAAAATAAAATAAATAGATACCAAAATAATTTTATTGATAACACTAAAGAGTGTTATCAATAAAATTATTTTGGTATCTGGAAGATGAAAATTAAAATCTTCCCGCGGAATAAGGGTAGAGAAAGAGCTTATAATAAGTAGTTCTGTTAAGAAGACTCGCTTTAACCCCTGGTTTTGTGGTTGCATAACATATATGTATACAAATATATGTATATATTTATAGGACACATAGTGTGTTATTAGTTATTTGTTTACATAATGAAAAAAATAATTAATACAATCGATCGGTAAGCCTACTATGTACGACGAAGGCTGACTTACGTGAAAATCTTCCGAAACAATATTTCTTTTTTATGTCAATTCTACATTAAAACAGTGAGAAATGTTATATTTAAATATTCAAAATGGAGAACAATACTGCTAACAGATAGCTTAGGCTTTGTAATAAGGCTTCTTAAATATGTTCTATAGCTATTTATTTACCTAAACATCGAATGTGTACATACTTTATTAAATTTAATTTTGTATAAATGTGTTGTTTCTAAAATTAAATGTATGTTCAATTATGCCACAAATCCCATTGTAATATAAATTTCGTGTGTAAAGTATGATAAGTGCGCAGTTTGTATGATTTAATAGTTTTAATAAGCGTTGTTTTCATGAACTGCTGTGTGGAGTGTCGACGTTTCTCGTACTTAATTTAATTTTTTAATTTTATTAATTTAATTTTTTCAGATGATCAAAAACCAAATCTTAGGTTTTACATATTATAGTGCTCTTACATTGCAGTTTTTGTATTTTTTCTCTGAAATGAGACATTTTCCCGCGGTAAAAGTATTCTATATGTTGACCCGGATAACCAGCTGTCACCATACCAAATTTCATCAAAATCCCTCCAGTGCGGTAACAGACAGACAGACAAAAATTCTAAAAACTATAGATTCGGCCTCTGTATCGATGATAATGTTTATTTTAATAAGATTTTTCAAAAAATATTTATTGTACAGTTAGGCTTAGTTACAATTTTATTGTATGTATAGATCACAAAAAAAATTATAGTAAATTAATTGAGAAAAATAGATTTTCGACTAGGTTATCATTTTAAATATTTCAGACATATTTAGTAAACGTCCAATTGTACGTTTTGATGTTTGTTAAACGTAATAAACACATTTAAAATAAAATAAAAATTTAAATGCAAATAACTTAAAAAAATGATTAAATGACAAAATGTTTTTAGTACTAGGATTATAATACTTTATTATTTGAATATAGAATATACTTGACTTTATTTATTGCGAGTTTTTTTTATTAGTAAGGTATAGGTTTCAATTTTAGCATTAAAGTTAATATCTAGAGAACTAGAGAAACTTTATAAATTAAGACACAGACTTGTTGTTGACTTTGAAGAACCTAACTACATAGGTTTCGAAGGTTTTCGAAACCTACTTAGGTTCTTTCACGAGGTGTTTTTCTTTATTGTAAAGGAAGTTCTAATCATGTTGAAAACGTTTGCACATGAAAATATCAGAGGTGTGCCGTGCGAGACCCGGGCTAGAGCTTGCTTTACTTGTTTTCCAAACAAGCACATTATCACAGGACTACTTCTTCCTTGTTATCATCATCATCATCATCATGTTCAGCCTGCTTTCGTCCACTGCTGGACATAGGCCTCTCCTATGGCACGCCACTGAGCTCGATCTTCAGCTCTACGCATCCAACCGCTGCCAGCCAATTTACGTATGTCGTCGCTCCACCTAGCTGGAGGGCGTCCTACACTACGTTTGCCGAGCCGTGGTCTCCACTCTAGAACCCGTCTACTCCATCAGTCACCGGTTCTGCGACATATGTGACCAGCCCACTGCCACTTCAACTTGCTAATTCTTTGGGCTATGTCGATAACTCTGGTTCTCTCTCGGATCTCTTCATTTCGAATCCGATCCTTCAGAGATCCTTCGTTGTTATAGTGCAATAATATTCAAAAATTCAAAAAAATATACCCTTAAAACATTGAGGTTTTGCGTGTTGTTCAAATTTCCTATGTAGATTTGTTTTTTTTTTGTTTTATTGCATGAAACATAAGTCATCCCCGGAACAAATAGCGAGGGGAGGCTGCTTTTATTCGTACACTCAAAAATTTAAATAACCAAAGCTATTATTCATTCACTGCAATAGATTGCTTTTATTCTGGATTTTATTTTTCTATTCTTCAGGATTTAACTTTGATTGATGCGTTGAAAAATATTTCCGGCATCGAATAACTAATTATGATTAACTTATTGTAATTCTAAAGCTGTATACAACTTCAAAAATATTTAGGGGTTGAAAATATAATACACTAGCGACACACCCTCGCTTCGCTCGGGTTTGTCCCTAGGTACTTTTTACGTTTAGTATAGATTTCTCAGAGATGAGATATTTTTCCGCAGTAAAAAGTATCCTATATTTTGACATATTATGTTTAGTTTATCTTATATTTTGACTTAATATGTCAAAATATAGGATAAACTAAAGCTGGTTAAAGAAGCTATCATCATACCTAATTCCATCAAAATCTGTCCAGTGGTTTTCTTGTAATGTGGTCACAGACAGACAGACAGATAGACAAAAAAATCTAAAAACTATAGATTCGGCCTCTGTATCGATAATAATGATTATTTCAATAAGATTTTCGAAAAAATCATACTAGATTGTAGCGCTTCTTTAAAATATTATAGCGATATATAAGGTGGTTTACGCAAATCCCATGGACATGTCGACCTTGTCCTATAATTCTGACCTAGGCAATGACACCAAGCTTTAAGACGCTATAAATAGACACCTCTATCACGTACCTATCGTTTGAAGTAAATTGTTTATGCGTATGATTTTATCTAGTATCTAATAAATTTAAAAGCTTTTATCGCTTAAGGTTATATTGTTTATACGAGATAAAGGCGAGTAATTTCTTTATAAAAAATATTGGGATGCTTTAGGTCTGCCGTTTTGATCTAGGCTCAGGCGAGTCAGTCAAGGCAAAGTCATTTTATAAATATAAAATACTAGCAGAATCCGCGGCTTCGCTCGCGCTAAAACTACAAAAAAAAACTCGAAAAAAGTAGGGTTTCTTACAAACTTTCGTCCCTTATTTTACCCCCTTATGTTATGTATTACGAAAAATGCTTAAACACGTATTTATTTAATTGTATTGAAGAGCATTAATACCAAGTTTCAAGTAATTCTGATCACAAATATTTTTTTTGATTGTATTGTAACGTGTTTTCCCGTGGAAATGAGATAATCTCCCGCGGTAAAAAGTAGCCTATGTCACTTTCCAGCCCTCCAACTATCTCCACACAAAAACACTCCAATCCGTCACTCCGTTTCGACGTGAAAGAAGGACAAACAAACAAACACACTTTCACATTTATAATGTCAGTATGGAAAACATGTTTCAAATTAAAAAAGAAAAACATTCAAAATTTAATATTTAAAGTATATAAGTTAAACAAGCCAGGTATATTCATATTAGCGGGCGTTATAAAAGTTCCTGTGTCTGAGCTACTTTCCGCTTTTTAATTGGGCTTTCAGTCGTGACATTCAAAGAACATTTTTAAAGAATGATGTAAATGAGATTTGATTTGATTTAATAAGCATGGATTTTGTTGATTTTTATACGTAACTAGCGTCCCGTAGTAACTTGGGGCAATATTGTGACAAACAAACAAAAACTAATAATGTCTTTTATGTTTTTAGTGGAAACTTTATTAGCTTAACATTTTAGGTTAAAAGTACTAAGCTATATTTATTAATTACGCGCTGTAGGTATGTTTCCCAATGATAAATAAATAAATAATATTAGTAGTAGGTATTTTAAACTATTTAAAATTAAAAAACAGAAATCACTGTTTATTTCGTGTGTATTTTTTTCTGTGCATGTTAAGCGATTACTTCGCCAACTATTAATTGATATTCGTAATATTTTTTTTGAAGTAAAACTTCTTGTTTTTCTTTATGGCAGAAACTTTTTTAGAACCTTTGTGATTTGAATCTCAATGAAACGGAGATACGGCACGACAAAGAGACAAACACATAAATATATAGGATTAAACCGGCGAGTGAATGAGATAGAATACCATGTGGCCATGGTAACCGTTGTTATTGTATTCATGTGTAATATTATATTGTTTACGTATATGATATTCTATAAATATATGATTTTAATATGCCTCATGTAATTGTTGTTTGTTTTAATTGCAATATATCTATGTTAAAGAAGTTTTACTTCAACCGCGTATAAAGGTTACACACCCATGTTTTTTTTCTTAAAGAATAGGTTATGTTAATAATTACTATTTATATATATTAATAATTTAAAATAATAATTTTAAAATAAAAAAATAACTTTAAAATAATAATTTTACCTACTGAACATTCATATGTTCATTAGGTAAAATTATTATTTTAAAGTTATTTTGAAGTCGGTATCCTTCTTTTTAGTAATAAGTACTTATGTTATAACTACATTGTGTACAGTTTACCACAATGTGTATGGCAGGCTGAAGCCCGTGGGGCGTGGGTGTAGTTCAAACAGTTCAGTAGTACACACATTCCGGATATTAACGGAATTACTTATATCCGGCGTCCGGAAACCTCGTAATTAAATCTCGTACGGAGGAAATTATTTTCCAACAAATTGATTTACTTTGCGGTGTTTATACTTACTGTTAGCCGAATGATGTGAGCTTAAAAGACCTTTCATACCCTAATGTATTATATTGTTGATATTAGGTATAATTTGATTTTTTTCTGCGATGCCGCACATAAGTGATAAAATATGGATTGATATGATAAAGCTCTTGGGTGGAAGTTTTAAATAAAGGGTCTTTTATGATAATCAGTTTTATTTTAAGTTTTTACAAATCAGACGATGTGGTTTCATATCAGAGGTTTTTATAAAGAGAGAGCAGCATCAAGTAATTTTAACAGATTAAAAATATATGCTATAGTATACTGTACATATGTCACAGACAATATAATACCAACAAAAGCATCATTGTTATTCCATTTACCAACAATTTTTGTACATGTAATGATGTATAATATGTTGGGAGGTACCTACATTATAATATGTTGAGACATTAACACACAACAACATCTAGTTCCATGGTAAGCTACGAGGCTTGTGTTATGGATACCAGATAGTTGATACACTGAACATATATAACTTTAAATACATACATATTATAAATATAAACATCCATGACTGGACTACAAACATTCGTGCTCATCACACAAATGTATGCCCCCAGCAGGACTCGAACCCGCGACCGCGGGCACAGCAACTACCCTAGGTGCTGTGCCCGCATACATGTTAATATTAATATACACTATAAATAAACAAGTATAATTATTAAGACCTAACGAGATACATAACTATCTATCATGCATGTAATTTAAAAATCACTAACAAGTAGTCGAACTCATTATAAGTATATTTTTAACTTGACGAACATGTTAGTAATATCTACTATCAGCATCGGTCAGATGCCTGGCCAAGTTCTGGTATTCCGTATTCCCCTCGTCATACAATTAATTACATATGCGATGAGAAGATTGATGTTTAGGAATTCAACAGCATCTGCTTCTGGCGCGTATTCATGTTTACATTTTAGAATAAATATCTGGAGTAATACCAACTTACTATCAAGCGGTAGAAAACGTAATGTATAGAAATAGCGCGTTATGTAAATAACTAAAAACCGCCATACCGTTTGATTTTTCGAAGGTGCGATAGGGTGACTACATTAGATGTTTCAAGGAAGATGGAAAAAATGCTTCAAGTTATTTCTTTCTCTCACTGTTTTATTGTAAAGTTATAGTAAATATGAAAGTTTGTAAAGATGTTTGTATGTTTCTTACACAATAATGCGTATATGCATGCTTTGGATGGATTTAGATAACATAGATAGGCAATTTATGACTATGACTTTAATTTATAATAAACAAGTTATATTTTATTATATTAACGGGTTTTCGTGAGATATAAATTTTTTGCTAATATTAGGGACCATTATTATCTTCGGACGCGACTTAGGGAAGTATTACAGATCGTTAATTGTAATATTAAACTATTTGTCACACTGTACCATAATGTGTTTATTTCTTATCGTATATTCTTTGCAAAGACAAAGCAAATTGCAGTAATTACGTAGAATGTTAAGAATTACATGGTCAAATGAAGTTATCTACGACGTAGATATCTGCGTGAATCATCGCGTGATGCCGCAGTCTCTCAAACGTCTAGTTATCACTAGCAAAGTGACCTTCGCTTATAAATTAGATCAAATCAATAAACAATACGTCATATAGTAGCGTCGCACTATATGAGTATTATGTGTTTATTTACCAGTTTTCGCACGCAACACGTGGTACAACGAAGAAAAGTAGCGTATGTAGGTACCTACCAAGGATAACGGTGGTAAGTTATAACTATTTCCGATTTCACTCCAATCCCTCAAACAGGGAATATACGGCAACAGTAGCGATTCGACCTGTCCGCGTGAGTCATCTCATGACGCCACACCGTCTGTCAGCCGTCTAACTCTTACCTGCCGCGACCTCGTTCGTTAAATTAGACCTAATGAAAAATCACCTGTCGATATATCTGATTGGTTACGGATAGAAATGTATGGTTTTTTATGGGTTTTATGTTTTGAGTACGATTCAACTAAATGATTATTATCATTTTAACAAATAAAGTATTCTACTTACATTTCTAAAATCGTTTAGTTACTTAAAAGAAACTTATTTATTTTAGTAAATGTCACTTTTAAATGTAATAGTTTACAATGTATGTATGTATTCAGCCCTTTTTTTTAACGTCCCACTGCTGGGCTCGGGCCTCCCTTCAATACGATAGTTAACAATACAAAATGAAAATTAAGATCTGATTAAAGAGTATGTGCATTGTGGATATAAAATAGGTTCTATATATATTCAATTTTTACTTATATAATGTTATTTTCATAAATTAAGCCTCGTTGTTCAAATATTGTTCTACTTCTAACATATAAATAAAACTTGACCAAAGACAGCACACTCATCAGTCCCGATCCAGAAACTATTGTTTCATAGCGCTTATTGGTATAGTGTATTTAATAGATATGTATTATATTTTATAGCAACAACGATCTATTCAAGTCTACATTGTTATATCATCAGTTTCATTACAAATTATACCTAAGTGCCTAGCGACAGCCGTAACACGCGTAACAATCAGCTATTACGTGTAATTATAGGTTCATTGTCTAGCTTTTTATCTTGTGACATGATTGCGAGCTATGAAATGTTTTTCTTATTCCGCTTCCGTTTTGACTCATGATTTATGTTGTACGCTATTTTTCCTCAAACTTGCAAAGCTTAATCAGTTGTTTTTAACTTCCAACTGTTGGGCAAAGGACCTCTTAGCAATATGAGCGGGGAGGCCATAGTCCATCACGCTGGCCAAGTGCGGGTTTGCGTACTTGCAAATCGATGGTGGCTAAATTATATCATAAATGAGTTACTAAGTTATGAGTTACATAGTAGCTATATCGATTTTTTATTTAATTTACGAAATATATTGCCATAGGTATATACTTAATTTATATTTTAAATATTTATTGAATATTTTACGTTCCACTACTGGGTATTGGCCTCTGTCAATGTTAGGAGAATCAGGCCCATCAAGCTGGGCAAGTGCGAATAAGCGGACATCACACGTCTTCTGAAATTTTTAAATTAGGTTATCTTAGACATGCAGATTTCCTCATGATTTTGTTTTTCCTACCTGAAGGCGAGTTTTATTATGTTGAGAACGATTCGCACATGAAAGAGTCAGAGGGGCGAGACCCAGGATTTTCGACCGCTTCACTTGTTTTTTTTATGTAACTTCAAAGTAAGGCTTCTAAAACGAAAAAAATATTTTTAGAGCTCATTATTCGCTTATAAGGCTTAAGACTAACTTAAAGAGTACACGAATTATATTGAATAACTAGCATTGCCCGCGGCTCCGCCCGCGTTCAGATGACCAAAAACCTAATTCTTAGGTTTTACATATATCAATACTCTTACAATGCAGTTTTTGTGTTTTTGTATTTTTTCTCAGAAATGAGATATTTTCCCGCGACAAAAAGTAGCCTATATGTTGACCCGGATTACCAACTATCCACATACCAGATTTCATCAAAATCTGTCCAGTGGTTTTCTCGTGATGCGGTAACAGACAGACAGACAAAAATTCTAAAAACTATAGATTCGGATTCTGTATCGATAATAATGTCTATTTCAATTAGATTTCCTAAAAATATTTAATGTACAGATTTGACTTAGTTAGAATTTTATTATATGTATAGATAAATATCTAATAATAGATATTTTTTAAGTAAAAAGATTTTCTGAACGAGTGCTATAATAGATAGCGTGTTCTGACGCTCTATTCCATCCTATCAGTTAATTGTTCCGGCTGGATAATTGTGGCACGCGATGTGGAAACAAGCAATCTGACTTTTGTCACAACCGTATTCATGAAGATCTAGTTTATAAGATATACAAATCGTCACGCACAATTTGATATTTAATTGGAATATTTATTTTAATTCACTGCTTTTACTCGTATGTGTACACTTTATATACATTATATTAATTCAATTTTCTATTGTTTACAGGTAAGTTACTAAAGCGTTTATCGTCGACGATGAAAAATTTTTACTGGATTGCTAGATATTAGGTACGTTTTAGGTCATATTTGTTGAGTAGAAGTACTAATGGCATGGAAACTGATAGTTTTGATATGAAATTTCAGATTTTTTAACAAAATTACGTTGTTACGTTATTTGTTTGATATAAATTTATTGGTGTATTCTTTCTGAAATATCTTTTCCAATCACTACATCCTTGTATTAATTTCTTCTTTCTGTCTAGTTACTATTGTCTGTTCGGTATTTAATACTGATATAAATATTATAAAACCAATAAATGTAAAATAAAGTGTGCTTAGTTACTTTTTTCACGTAATATCCTTAATCTGTCCTTAGCGGTAAGTTTTTTTTTCTTAAAATTTATATGGAGATAATGTATTCGATATTATAGTAGACCTTGAAATCAATTCACAATATACTGGAGAAGATAACGCGTAACATTCACACAAAAAAATATTACTCAAAAGTTCCTTCTACGAGAAAAATAAATTAAAGACGGATACGGGGTCATTATAAATACAAAAGTTTGTTGGTTTATAGCAAGTGAACATGAGACTTTGTACGTTGTACGTTCATGGTTAGATGTATAGTTTCTGCGCTAAAGAGCTCAGTGACATATTATGTAGGCTAATTTTAGTTTCGGTACATAAAGCGGTTTCCGTGGAATATTGATTTAATAACAAAAAAATATACAAGCGAAGGCGAGTCGCTTGAGGAGGGATGTAATGTATAGCTAATACGAAGTGTTTATATCAATGTTAGCAACAACTTTACGTCCCATAAGTATAAATTAACACATGTATTTTATCGCCTCGTGCGGGCGTGCCTTTTAGTCGAAGCAGAACTCCATAAAAAGTTACGACCCCATTGTTCCTTACGTCGCAATACCTGTCTCTTTGTGCTCTGATATTTAGGAGGAAAATTAATTTTAACTTTGCTTTCCTTTATCTTATATATGCTTAACTGTAGAGCTTAAATAAGCTTGATAATGTTAATATTTTCTTAGATTTACCTCTCTGTATACCTATATGAAAGAAAACCGTGACTGATTGATCTATCAACGTATAGCACAATCCGTTGAACAGGTTGGATTGTGGCAGATAATATGTGTAGTTATTATGATGATAAGAACGAATTTTAGAAATTTATTCCATCCAAACTAAATGGGTGAAACAATGATTCAAAATTTGTTTAAAGAAATAATACAAGAGAGATGTAACAATTCATGAATTCGCACGATTACTCCTGTCACCAATTAAATAAACACGTGTTTTGTGCTTTTTCAAAAGCTATCCCTTTAGGGGTTGACAAGAAGTAAATGGTCTCAAAATCAAACTTAGTGCAAGCGAAGCTGTGGGCAAATGCTAGTTTTAAACAAAACTATTTTATTAATATTTGATTTTACGTCCTCGACGTTTTAAATTGCTTAATATAAAAGCAAAATAAGTATCAAAATATTTATATTTAAAATTATGTTACATAATTTGAATTTTAAATGCGATTTCGTTGACTAAATCATTGAAAGATAAACTATTTTTAAACTGTTTGTTTAAACATAATAAAACCTTCATTCATTCCATCGTGAGTAATTTACGCGGGATATTTATATTCCTTCTAGATATGTTGTTTTGGGGAATACTTTCTTGTGATAAAGCTTAATTTATTCTTTGTAACTAAACTTTAATGGGACCAATAAAGCTCTAACACTAAAAGCGCAACTAACAGACATATGTATTATAATTATCATGATTATTATTAACTAGCGACTCACCCTCGCTTCACTTGGAGTCGTCCCTAGGTGCCTAACAAGAGCCCATATGTTACTCCAAGTAGGTATATCTATCAGTGTATTAAGTTTTATCCAAATTCGTTCTGCCGTTTCCGCGTGAAGGAGTAATAAACATACACACTTACAAGCACAATACTTACTTAGATTTACGTGAATATTTGACATTTTTAATAAAACTATCTTTTCGGGAACCAAAAATCAAAATAAATCCGCGAAAAAATCCGAAAAGATAGTTTTATTAAAAACACAAGCAATTATAAAAATAGTCCAATAAACGTTTTAATAATAGCAAAGAAAAGAAAATATTTACACTAATAAAATAATATCCAATACTAAAAAATACGACCAATAAAAGATGATGATACTCAGGCTCATAAAAAGTTATAATATGTTCAAGGAAGCAAATAAAAAAACTTGAGCATACATAAAACCAATTTAACAACAACTACCTTTGGGAGATGAAAATAAAAGCTCATCCGGAAGCTGCACAATGAAATATATATATTTATATATATTACACATATATATTACAATTCGCGACGTTGTAGTTCTACGTCGGAAAGCGACTTTGATATCCATTCTTTTTGCCCTACTTCCCGAACTGGGGCGAAGCTCCACTCGTAAAATATGAACAGACCTCTCGCCTCTTTGGTAAAACGGTAATGTTTACAACGTAGGGCTGTCATTTTAGAGTGTTATTAATGGAAATAGAAATAATCGATCTCGATTTTAAACATCTACTCGTATCTATAATTTTTAGTGTCCGACCGAAGCTTCGGCTTCGGCTTCGGCTTCGGCCACCTTCGGCCAAAAAATCCACCTTCGGCGAAACATTCGGCTTCGGCCCAAAACCCGGCTGAAGCCGAAGGTTTCGCCGAAGGTCCGAGCGACCGTCGAGATTGAACGAACTGTTACGAAAGTCATGAGGCGGCGGGGAGTCACTGTCAAAATATTTATTTATTTATTTATTTATTTATTTATTAACACCAACAAGACATACACTAACAAAATCATAATAATATAATAACAATAAGTAAATAATAAATTCTAAGTGCTGCCTTAATTACAGGTGTTACACACATTTCATAAAAGAAATGAATTAAAATAAATACTAAAATTATGGGAATATTATATAAATTATATAAATTTAAATAAATTATTTCATATCACATTGCATGCATCAAAACAAGTTCGTACGTGTATTTAAACGAGTGTTTTTGAGAGAGAAGGTTAAGTACAAATATGCTTAGTAAAATAGAATATTATATTATTCTTATAACTTGTTGTTTGCAAAACAGTCATTACCTCATTAGTTCTATTGTTATTGTTACATTTATTTTGAAATTTCTAATATTTTCTAAACTGTGCATTTAATTGACCAACATGTAATTATTTACTAAGAAGTTAGTGTTTGTTTATTTTATTTATTAATCTAGTTTTGGTCTAGTCGAGTAAAACAAAGACTGATTGGTCTAATTGTAATTTGTGAATTACATAATAAAGAAATGATTATTTTTTACCAGTAGGTAAATCACAAAATCACAAACTTTTATTTATCTCTAAACCAACCATCTCTATAATATATCATCAACTTCTATATGAGACAGTCAATATAAACCTTCAATATTGAGGTTATTTGAGGTATTGATACAAAATTAATTACTGAGTGCTGAGAGAATGTAAACCTTCGGCTTCGGCTTCGGCCGAAGGTTGTGGCGATAGCCGATTAATCGGCTTCGGCTTCGGCTTCGGCCAAAAATAGACCTTCGGTCGGACACTAATAATTTTATTCCCACACATTTTTTTTTTATTTTTCGTTTTTTGTTATAATTCTATTTCGTATCGATTTTGCAACTGACTTGTTCTTAAAGCTTTATATAATGAACATTACTCATGCAGGGGTATTATAGTGTTATACGTAATACAGCCTATTACCCGCGCTGATCAAGAATGGGATTAGAAATGAATGAAGTCAGCGATAGACTCGAGTGATAATCTATTGTTTTTTAAATATCTTATTTATTTACACAATTTATACGAAAATAATACACCCGTTCTCAATTCGGCTGTATGTTTTTTGAAGTTAAACTTTCTTGTCTTTTGGGACATTTGCAAAAAAATATGGGAGAAAAATTTTTACGATGCGCGCGCACACCGACAGCCAAAAAGCGACGAAGTTAGCTGATAACTGTTTGTTGTCATGGTAACCGTTGTTATTGTCTAACAAATGATATATAATATATCCTTTCCATAAATGATTTTCTATAAATATATGATTGTAATATGCCTAATATGCCTTATTTAATTATATTGATTTGTTTTAATTTAATTGCGACATTTGCCAAAGAAGTTGTACTTCAACCACGCGTAAAGGTTACACGCGCCCTTTTTTTAAACAATAAATAACGAATAATAAAAATATTATTATAAGTATTATATCTATGTATCATCGTTACATCTTCATCAATTTTATGTAACAATTTCAAGGATTTTTTTGTGTTCAGTGAGGAAAATTATTATAATTAGATCGTAGTGATAAAGAAAAATGAATGAAAAGCGTGGATATGACAATAATGGATTCGTTATGTCGGAAAAACATTTGGATGGAAAAGGTTAGTATACTAATTATTTGTTATTTTTTACAAGCTTTATTTCGACATGTTTACATTCTTTTACTTTGACAATTTCGCAATTCATATTTTACTTATTTTGATCTTTTACGTCAAAGAAGTACCTATAACATCTTACGTGCGTACATAAGTACACACACACACACACATTTTTTTATGTTTATTACTTCAGAACTTCGTCTGCCAGCGGATACAAATCAAAGCACACCGACTTCGAAAATATCTGATTAGGGACATATTAAATGAAAACTACCAATCAGTAATTTTTACTTTTTAGTGATTTTTTTTGAAGTCAGTTTTTATTTTGTTTTTTAAAGTTTTTATTATATTTTAAAAATTTAAAATGGTAACCCTGCGTTTACTTGATATTTTCCGCTTGGTAATTAATCAAGCTAGCGTAGACCTACAAAGTGCAAGCTTATTTAAGATATTATGTATATAATGTATTATGCTAATATCAAGTGCGATTGGTTTTCGCGTTTTAATTTACAAATCATTTCCTAGTAGTAGGAAACTTTTATGATGTAACTTTAACTAGAAGAAAATAACTGCTATTTAACTAACTTCAAAACACGATTATTTAATTAAATCTGTTACGTTTTTTTCAAGTTTTTGTAAAAATTATGTTATTGTTAAAAAAAAAAACTTGGTTATCATTTTAGTTAGAAATATACACCGCCTTTGAAATCACCTTCCACCAATGACGGGTGGAATTATAACTAGCGCTGCTTCCTCTTATTTTAAACAATAATATTATAGCTCAAAGGGAATTTCATATGAAGTTTGCTTGAATTCTTTGTTGTCTTTTTTCGTTTTAGTGCTTTTATTATGTTGCTAATTGTTGGAAAATCTATCAAACTCCTAGCTTTCGCGCATTTGTTTTCGGGGCATAAAGTTTAGAACGTTTAACTTGATAAATTTTCTACGAAAGTATGATAGATATTAAAATAAAAAAAAGTATATGTAACAAATGTTTTCACGCCCAAATCTATATACAGATGAATAACATTAAAGTGTCTGTTTGTAATGTCAAAAAACAACTTTTTACTAAATGCATATGAAATAACTATATACGGTACTTATAAGAAAAACACAATTTTGATTTTTTTTGTCTGTCTGTCTGTTTCTTCGGTTAATCTCCGAAACGGCTGGACTGATTTAAACAGGACTTTCACTGGCAGATAGCTGATGTTATTAGGAGTAACTCAGGCTACTTTTAATTTGTAAAAAGAATTAGGGTTCCGCTCAAAAAAAATAAAACGTACCTAGGGACGCACGCACCCGAGCGAAGCGAGGATAAGCCACTAGTAAGTAGTACATAATTAGAGTAAAATACCTAAAAAAACAAAATGAAAATAAATTTTTATGTAACAGATAAAGAAAAAGGGTTCGGTAATTTAGTGTTTCATATGGTTAATGTAGCATTCATTGAATTACAATAAGCTACTATAAGCGAGCTTCTATACAGTTGAATTCATGAATCAACCAGCAATTTGAATAATTATATATTCGTGACACTTAGTACCCTTCAACCCTCGCTTCAGGGTCTAACACGGAACAATGGCGTATAATTTCTATGAAATTCTCCGAGGGGTAAAATGTTCTATATAAATTATTATGTTCTCTGAGGGTTTAGGTGTGAGATTAAAAAAAAATCTGCTACATTAAAAAATTCTTGGCTTTTTCCGGTACAACTTACTAATGGGAATACTCATATGGGAATAAAGTACGTACCTACATGTTATTTGCAATTTAGCTTAAAGCTACTTGTCTATATTTAACTAAGTTTTGTACAGAATATTCATATTATGGACCCGGTAACCGCCTATCTTCATATGGGAAACAATATTTTTTTCAGTTTTTTTTTAAACTCGGCAAAGACGGAACAGGCTGTATATTATACCTAAATACTTATTTTATAGTTTTAAAGTATACGCATACCAAGTTTAAAGAGAATTTATACTGAAAATAAGATTTTTTATACGAAGAAACATCCCATTTGCCTCATTAGAGTAGAATTTCAAAGAAAACAGTTCCTTATGCGATTTAAGATGTGCGTTTATCTATCAGTAAGTCATGTTATATATTTGGAATGCAAATATTATTTTACTATGGACCATATTATTTTAAAGACGTTTATATATGAAATTTGAAAGGCAAAATTTTTAAAGTAAAAGCCATCTTGTTATATGACACATGAAATCTTATGTATAAAATGCTTTATAGTTGGAAACTAGATCAATTCCACCCGGTGCTTGTACGTGCCTCCGCGTAATGAAACGCGCCTACGAGTTTCTCATACTTTAAGGTGTCTCTCTACTGGATTATATGGTATATTTAAAGTTTTTCAATTGACATTATGTACAGTGTATAACCTGAATAACGATATTATGGTACAATAATGTATTGCAGTGAAAATTATATAGGTAATTGTAATTTTAAAGACAAATTTTATTACGAAAAGTTCTACTGCTTTAATATGATGAAAATATCAACACGAATGAATTGTCAAGCAAAATAATAATCTTAGTTTGAAGATTAACAGAAAAAATAATTGAATTATTATTGAATTCTTATAATATTTAAGTTTTAGACTTTTAACTAAACATTATACATTTTTGTTAAAATGGTTAATAACGCACGCTTGTAGAGAACAATCCTAATGGGTTCTTTCCACTATTGCATACTTTATCAATGAGACGATATAAAATCAACTTCTATAAGGAAATCTAAACTGTTCAAAGATGGATTTAATATGTCTATTTATAAAGATTTTATCGTGTGATAGTGTTGTAAAGCAAATTGAAATACGTAATTAATCAGCAATACAGTTATACATATATTCATTGTATTTGTAATGTTGCAATATGTACATTTACTTTAAAAGTTTACGTACGAGTATTTTATATACCTTCCATAAAAGGCAAACTTATATTTTTTGAGTTGAAAACTTCTTTTATTTTTCATATTATAATATTTAATATAAGTACTTATTGCACTGTCAACATAATTTCTAGCTAAATTACTACAATAATTGTAATTTAAAATTATAATAAATGATGACTATAATAAGTTTTAATGGCGATACCAAGTCTGACACATGCGCATACGCTTCACTTTTTTCTGAAGTTGCAACATTCCATATAATAAAGCTTCAGCCGTTGGCGGGCAGCCTGGCACGTAGATGTCAACCTAAAAAAAATGACGTATTACAAATGAAACGGTTTAGGTACCTACTGAAAATATTAGTTTTATTTTTTTGTTCAGAAAACTTTTTTATATTTATTAGATTACTTAATTATCAAAATATTTAAGCTATCTCTATGCAAAAGCACACATCCATCCAGTATATAATAACAATTTATTGTTTCTACATAAATTAAGGATAGATAAACGAACACACTTTCACAGTTCCAATATTTACTGTTTATTAGGTATAGGCAGTGGTAGCCCAGTGGTAACGCGCTCGCTTGGGAAACCCGAATGAAGCTGGTTCAAATCCCGGGTCTCGCACCTCTGATATTTTCATGTGCGAATCATTTCTAACATGATTGCCACTTGTCTTCTCTCGGTGAAGGAAAACATCGTGAGGAAACCTGCATGTCTGAGAGAACTTAGGAAGTTTTCGAAAAATATGTGTGTGTAGTCCGCCAACTCGCACTTGGCTAGTGTAGTGGACTATCAGACCATAGTAGCCCCTTCGTATTGAAGGGAGGCCCGTACCCAGCAGTGGGACGTTAAAAAGGGCTGAATACATTAGATACTATAAAGTCTAAAGGTCGCGCGTTGGATTCCTATAAAATAATTATTTGTCTTAATTTTGTAAATGTTTGACCTTGTAAATACACACAGCACTTATAAAAAAATAAAAAATCGTATAACAATTGACCTATTTATATAATTTATTATTAAAAATCTAACCGGTATAATCCTATCAGCCCCGCGCACCGTAGAATACGTATAATGATAGTACCCGCCGCCGTTAGCGCAGCTCCCCATAGACACTACGAAGCGAGGCTCTGGCATTAGGTCGTAGGTCTTGCGAAGTATGGGGGCCATCTTGTTGGTGACGGTACCTGCGATTATTATCACGTCCGTCTGGCGTGGGGTTCCCCGGAAGACCATTCCGAAGCGATCCATGTCATATCTAATTCGTTGGTGAATAGATATGTGAATTACTTACTAATACTGTAAATGTTTGGTTCTTATTATGTTATTTCATGCCGTAAAGGAGCAATAGGATGTGTGTTTTTATCATTGAGAATATTTGTTGGTTAGAGAGGGCTTATGTTCTTTAGGGCGTATGTATTTGGGTTATATAGTATAGAATTCTCTAGAACATATCTCAGTACTTTTCTCAATAAATAACGCAGGTCCTATCAAATGCCTACATTCTCCTTTAATAAATCTGCTGTGTGCAAAGTATTAACTGCAATGGTCACTTTTGTATGAACCCTGATCCAACTTCCTGCTACTGCTCGCATAGATGGCGAACACCCAAACATTACATTAGAGATATAATATATAGATAAAATTAATTAATTATTGAAAACAGATTTATTGCTGTTTTCATCCAAGTTGCTAGAGCAACACATACTACGTAGTCCCATATAAAGAGGATGTAAATTTAAGAGAATACGAGATGAATGCCAACACACAGTCGCAACACCACAAGCTCGTAATTCATGAATAAAAAATTAAATTACTATCTGCATTTCAATGATGCTATTTAAAATCATCGAGAAGAATAATAATATAAAGAATTACGGTCGTGTCTCGATCGTGACTTAAATGTGTTAATTTGAAAGCTTGCCAAGCTAAAGGAGGTAATTAAGCGGAAATACTTGACCTAACCCCTTTTGTTAAAACACTCTAGTCAAATGTCGTAGCGCGGCCTTTCGCCTTCTATTCAAAATTATTATATCAATTGAATTACTTTATCGAATGGATATTAAATTATCATTCAATGCATCAATTGAAATTCGTTCTTAATGAAATCGATCCAATAAATTATATATAGAATATATATTTTTTTAATTTTATATCGTTAGGAACATCCACAAATCCACAGTTTATGAACAAATATGTCATTTGTCCACAAACTGTACTGCACTTACTTATTTAGAAGAGGGCGAAAAATATAACAATAGGTATCGGAAGCATGTAAAAAGGTTTTAAGGTCGCGTAAAGGACATGTTTATTTATAAGAAAAATATTAACAAAACAATGATGTAAGTAGTCATGGAAGGCGACGAGGCGTATCGAAAGACCAGCTCTGGGTTCAGGTGACGATTCAATATCAATTACGTGGTTAGGTGTACATACTTGTAGATACATACCGTGTACCGTACCATCGTCCAGAAATATTACTACAATGTTTCAAATATAATATTTATTGCATATTAATATCGTTGTATTATTTCATAATCTGTTCAAAGTTATAATGTTAATAAATAAATAATCTAAAGAATAATAAAAAATAACCTGGGTCCAGCGTAATGCATCATTTCTAAAGCGCAGCAAGCGAGGCCAAAGGTCAGAGGCCAGAGGGAGCCTTTTCTGCCCCAGTTCAGGATATCATCAGCTCTGGCCACAACCCACTCGACGGCTGACTAAAATTAATACACTTTTTATAAGAACTTATTTAGAAACGACTAATGAATATTACAAATTAACTGTTTCTAAAAAAATACACGTAAATTAAGAAATATATAGGGATTATATTTCCGTTTGCTTAGATAAAGCGACGTGAAAATTAGAATAAGATTTCACATAACGTTGAGAAATTTATGGTTACGAAGTAACCGCAGAGTACTTTCTATGGAAATGCCTCTCAACAGCGTTTGTTTTGTGTCATAAATCATTGTCAATATATTAATATACCTTTATAAATAGGTAAATAGGCAAAAGTAACAAAATAGTTCAGTACGTTTTACTCCTCTGTTCGCCAAAAGATTTTTCTTTTGTTTAGTAGCTATTGACGAGTTTTTTAGTGTTATCAATAAAAAAAACTTGGAAAAAGCTCCTTTTTTTAGGTATAGGTTCACATATGATTTCCTCAAATGTTGAATAACGATTATGGTCAAATTTCGACCACTGGTCGAACACTAGTTACTATCGAACAGTAGTTATATATATATATATATATATATATATATATATATATATATATATATATATATATATTATATATATATATATATATATATATATATATAAAACTAGCGACGACTCACCCTCGCTTCGCTTGGGTTCGTCCTTAGGTTGATGCCCCATACAAACGTTCATTTGAGATGATTTCCGGGATAAAAGTATCCTATGTCTTTCCCAGGGTCTTAAACTACCTTCTTACGAAATTTCATCTAAATCAGTTCAGTAGATCCAGATATTACCCCCTACAACGTCACAAACTTTACCTCTTTACAATATTAGTATAGACAAAGTCTAGTTTGTTACAACACTTATAACTCGAGAACTGCAGGACCGATTTTTATGATCTTTGTTTTTTTGGATTTGTCTTCACCCCGAATAGCAGAATAACTACTAAATAAATTGTAAAAATTCACGAAAAAAATATATAGAAAAATAGAAAAAAAATGGCATACCAAGCGTCAAACGTTTCAGGGACGAACCTGAGCGAAGCGAGGGTGAGTCGCTAGTATAATATACCATATAAACTACGAAACTACCATTGCGGTTTCAAATACAATATGTTAAAAGTAATCCGATTTACAATTTACTGAATCCATTTTGTTGGGATCTATATAATCCGGGTTTTAAACGCAAAAGTCTAAACTAAAATGTCGCTATCGGATTCCAATAGTGCTCGGTAGTATCCTAGTTTTTTAGGGATTTACAATTTAGTGTTGTTTCCGAAGACAATCTGTTTTTTCAATATGTCCGTTTATTCGATTTCAGTTTGTCGGCTTTTTCTATTTATTTCATAGCAAGCAGCGGCCGAAGACTGTCACGTTAACATAACTTCTGAATTAAATGTCGCTTTTGTTGCATTATTCAATTCTTCGATATTTTATCCAATATTGTTTTCTTTTTACGTAGAAAGTAGTTTACGCAAAAATAAATAAATGTTCGTCGCAGCAAAATGTAACGACAACTTCAAGTCACGTACGAAATGCAAAGAAAACTTTTCTCACTATCTATCTACCCTAATGACATGAACAAAGGACTTTGTTCTTTTTTATATTTATATAGGGAAACGGTTTTTTTTCAAAAACTCATATTTTTTGCTTAATTAAAGGCTTCATTTGATGGTTGACACATGACTAACTGTTTATTATTGAGATGATAATATTTGATATATGAATAATATTTTGTTTAAAAGTGTATAAACTAATAAGTAATTTTTAAATAACAGAAAAAACTTTTTAACAAAAAAATAAAAACCGACTTCAAACAAAACCACTAAAAAGTAAAAAATAACTGATTGGTAGTTTTCATTTACTATACATACCTAATCAAATATTTTCGAAGTCGGTGTGCTTTGGCTAAGTAATTAAAGCCTACCTATTAAATACATACCTAATCAAAAATTTCGAAATCGGTGCCAGCCCATACAAAGCAAAGCACACCGACTTCGAAAATATTTGATTAGGTATGTATAGTAAATGAAAACTACCAATCAGTTATTTTTTACTCTTTAGTGCTTTTGTTTGAAGTCGGTTTTTATTTTTTTGTTAAAAAGTTTTTATTTTTCCCTTTTTAGTGTAGACAGTAGTACCAAAGTAAGAATTCTAACGTGTTAGACTTGTCGAATCAAACAAAATAAGCCCAAACTCAAAGTATCTACTATTAGCCGTTGAAGAGTTCCACCTATCTACCTTCTGGCCTTACCGTCAGATCAGGTCAACAATACCGAACCACTGTACTATCAACGGAAATAGAAACACTTGCAAAGTTTCAAGTCAATATGACAATTAGAAGTAGGTTAAATCCATCATTAGCTATTTTTCCACCCTTAGGGGTGGTATTTTTTTTTTAATTTAAATGGGACCAATCTTGAAGTATACCCTTTCAAACAAAACAAAAATTCTCCAAATCGGTTAATAAATGACAAAGTTCTGAGGTAACAAACATAAAAAAAAAACCAAATTCACAGTCGAATTGAGAACCTCCACCTTTTTGAAGTCGGATGAAAAATGAACATAGTCTATAAGATTTTCTAATTTTTTACTATTTCTATTATATTATTATTTATTATTTCTATATAAAATGCAAAACGCACCTACAATGTTTAGTGGCAAACTCAAAAATGCCACAACATGAAATTCGCGTCGTGGCCCTCATGATATTTGCCACGAAAATGTGATGGTAGGATTCTCTAATTTGTAAAAGCATAAAGTAAAGCGTTGGATTGTAAAATGTAGCAATATTGGTGATAAAGGTATATGAGTTCAAAAACAAAAAAGAAACTCAATGAGAACTCTCCTACTGTAATCCGAGTCGTATCTGCCACCGAGCTTGAACGGTTGACGGTTGAGTATAGGTGAACTGTTATAAGTGATTCTCGTGTATGTAAAAACAATAGAACGTCTATTTTGCAAGTGAACAGGTTTAGTTTACGATCCCAGAACCATAGCTCGTAACAGTATTTTTAAATTTTAATTACAAATAAAAAAGTCGTTTTCGTTAAGGAGAAAGAAAGTGTGCAATTTTCAGTGTGACGTTTAAGCGCCATGTGTTGCCATGGTAACTTGTCATTAAACGAATCACTAAAATATTCGATATATTTCGATATGGCAGTGCGCTTCTAGGGAAATTAATGTTTCTTTTGTACCAATACAGATAAATGTGGAGATTAGGTTTACTGAGCCGGTCGCAGATAGCGTCCCCAAAGTGCACCGTCCCGCCTTCCATTAGCGGGATGGGCGGGTTGAGTCCAATTCCTTACGTAATTGGATTGGCGCAGGACCGGCAATGTTAACTCAAGGTGACGTGTTAAAGCGTACTAAAGTACACTTTCTACTAAAATAAATCTTAGTTCTTTTATACATGGATTTACCTTTTTTGTTGACATTTAGGCTACACTACTAAAAGCGTATGTTCATACGAAGCATTTTCCGAGTTTTGCTTCTTAATGTTTTGAGTCTATTACATTCACACGCTGTAAATACACCGTTGACATCATTTTTTACACTGGCGTTCGTTACCGTCAACGGTACTAAAAGATCATTATATCCAAGTTATTGAGTTCTAGGAATAACATAAAACAATTTTAATGAGAAAATGGAAATGTCATGACGAGTACGGATAGACAGACAGCAATAAATCATAATATCTTCTGTGAACAGTTAGATCATATAAAGCTTTGATTGAGATTCTTTATATATAGAAATGATTAGCGACTCGCACTCGTTCCACTCGAGCTTATCCCTTGTAGGTTTTAACGAATAGTATTGATTTCTCAGAGATGAGATATTTTTTGGTAGTAAAAAGTATCCTAATTGTGGACCCGGATAACCAGGTACTATCGTACCAAATATCATCAAAACTTGTCCAGTAGTTTTCTTGTGATCCGTTCCCAGACAGACAGACAAAAATTCGAAAACTATATATTCGGCCTCTGTATCGATAATAATGACTATTTCAATAAGATTTTCCAAAAAATATTTAATGTACAGATACAACGAGTTCAAATTTTATTATATGTATAGATCAGAGTATGGAATTATCAAGATAAATATATCTTTTGATAATTATCGCGATAATTATCAAGATAATTATCAGATAATTATCCGATAATTATCAAGATAATTATCAGATAATTATCCGATAATTATCAAACTGATATAAACTTAGCAATCCTTGTGTAGGTATTAGTATTTAACTATTTACCTATCATAATTTACGTTAGAATGACAAACTTAGAAATAAAAACAGAATAAATTTAACCAACTATATAGACACTATTTAATTAAATTAAAGATATATATATATATATATATATATATATATATATATATATATATATATATATATATATATATAGACAAGTTTCTAATACCCATCGTATAGGTATAGGAAATAATCATGAACGAATTAACCACTGGACCAGACATATAAGCGGACGTACCTTTACCGGTCATGTCAGTAACCAGGGTCTACCTAGCCTAGGTCGTTTGTTTTTTGTGTCAGTCTCAAGCACTTACTTGTCAACAAAACATCTCCCAAAAATGACTAAATGTTCTGTTAAATGGTGTAAAAACTATAACGGCGGAAGCAGCACTATTTCTTTTCACTTGTAAATACATTATTTTATTACATTTATTGTTATTTATCACAAAATTTAATTAAATGTAAAATAAAATGTCATATTATCCAACTATGTTAAATATAGTCGATATTTCTATGTATTGTTGACATCTGACAACCATCATAACATGGCTGGATTATACCATAAGAACAAATGACAAAACTGTCGAGTGAGTCCGTTTGACATCGACTAGTGCTTGACAATGTCGAAAAATATATCGATATTTGACGAAATAACTGAACGAATTGTGTTATTTGTACAGTACAATAACATAAAATACTTTTATCACAGTATCCTATAATCTGATGACAATAAATTTGTAAAAATATTTTCTAAATCAAATAAAAATATAAATGCAAAAATTATAATTAGTATGTGTACTTAATTTTTTATTTTATACCACATTTATATACTTTAGAATATTATTCCATTGTAATAATAATAAAGATCATTTTATTTCAACACATAAATTACACAAAATCAAACAATAATGTTTTAGCACTAAGCTTCTGGGTTGGCGATTTGTAATAAAACACTTTACCACTTGCACTATTTATTTTACTTTCACGATCCAACACTCACTTTTTCTCAATTTGCAATCACTTTTTCTTTTCCCTAATTTCACAAATGTTTATTAATAACTGAGCAATATTAGGACAGTGTCACATTTTTATAACTACCCGAGACAATCAATTGCCAATTAAAATAGTTCCATAACAGAATCAACAAAATCACTTTATTTAATTAAATTAGCTTAATATTTTTATAACCTTTACAAAATAATATTTATTATATATTAATGGAATATACACCCGATATTCATTTGTTTATTAACATTATTATAGGCCAACAGAATGTTGCCATCAATGCCATCGTATTTATATAAATCAAATTAAAAAATAATTATTATTTGACACATAATTATTGCCTCTTTAATTCATTTATTTTAATTTATTATAATAAATACAGATATTTTAAATTAAAAGATGTAAAATATGATGACTATGCTAACCAATGTCTAAAATGTCATTTATTGGTTCATCGACATTTGTATTTTATCGATTACGTTCAAGCACTAGAAATATTGTATTGTGTATCAGTGTTTATAATAATGTAATAAAATCTTTGTGTACGTTATGCGTCACTTGGTTGAACTAGTTTTCATACATTTGTATTTTATGTCAGGTCCAGTCTCTAATTCGTCCATGGAAATAATTTTCGTAACAAAAATATTCACTCGGTCTTTCTGACGCGGCTGCCTCACGCGAAAACACAGGTGAACTACTTCCACTGAGAAAACTTGAACTATGTATACGGATATGACACGCGGATGATACGCGAATGATACGTTCTAGTGAGCGACACGGACTACTATTAGTCCGTGTCCCATGTTCCCGTGCCTGATACGTTCATAGTACGGTCATGGTATGAGACGGTGTAGTAAGCAGACTCCTTAATGATTGGAATATCATCCTCATCCTCCTCAATTGTATTAACTCCGTTTGCTGATTGAGTTTTTTGAGCTGATTGAGAGAGTTCAGTTAGCTGAGCGACAATTTGAAGAGTTACAAATTAAATATTTTCAATGATATTTATCAAAGATAATTATCAACCCATATTTATCATGATAATTATTATAATAATTATCAATGATAATTATCGTTTCAAACCCTGGTATAGATATTTTTCAAATGAAATATTTCTTGAATTCCTAGTTCCAGTATAACATTATTTTTCATGTCCATTGTATCCAACTGCAGTACTTACTCCTTTTATATTTTGTTAGGAACTTTTGCTTACCTTTTCTAAGAAACTAGAGATTGTTACCAACTTTACTGTAACAAGTCCACTAAAGACCTAAACGCTTCAGTGAAGTTACTTTTATGTTTTGTGAGTGTGACTTCCTTTAAAACTGGAATGTTAACGATATGTAAGTTTTCTTGAGAACTGTTTTATTTCGAGTGATACCACGACACGATGCTCAAAAAATTTAATAATAATATACCAATTTGGTTTTATAGAAAAGCATATAGGACTAACAGCCTCCCTCGGCATTGCTCGGCTGTTTTATTTAAACGGCAAAAAATATTCTTTTCCATGCAAACTTCGCACTGTAACATTTAAGCTATCAAAATATTAGTCCTCTAATTTAGGTCAATTTGAAATAATTATTATTATAATATATGTATGTTCAAAATGGGTTTAACATTTAAATAATAATAATATTGAACATTTAAATAATAATTATATTTCAGCATTTTAATATTTTTGTATTCTCATTAAAAACAAAATAAAGAATGAATCTATGCATCGTTTTTAATCTGCATTTTTCCAATCCAACTATAGCTGTCAGAAGACCTTTCTGTTTTAGAAGGGTACGTAGTCTAGATCCGAGTGCAGCTTAATTATCCGCGTTTCCGTCTCGCTGAGCCGGGATTACTATACCCGTTGTTGGGATTATCCACATCTCTCGAGCCGGTATTTATTGTGACCGATTTTATTCTAATGGGTGAATATGAAAAAATTTTAGTAAGTAATTTTTTTCGCCATCATTCACCTCCAGGTAAATTTCTAAGAAATTAATTAAATTTCTAAGAAATCTATTGTTAACTGACACGCCGGCGTGTCCGCGGTCGTGGAGGGATTAACTGTATATTAATACGTGAAGAGAGAAATCTTTGTATCCCATATTACACGTACGGAGAAGTAATTTTGGTATAGCTAAAGTTTATAACGAAGAGGACTGGAGAAGGATAAAATTTATTTACTTGACAAAATAATCACAAAATATTATTTTACCTTTAGAAGGGAAACTACTCTATTGTCAGAATATTTCCAAATCTAAGTAAATTTAAATATAGGACTGAAGTTAGCAACGGGATGATAGTAGGTACCTACTACCTATGTACCTAAATCAAATTTTTAATTTGAATCTATATAATAACTTATGAAAATTGTGATTTCCTTTTACAGTCGATATATCATTAATAATTATAATTAATGTAATGAAATACCTATAAACATTTGAATTCATATTCTGTGATTTAATTCTCAGTAAAAATATAAATATCAGAAATTTGATTTTTACGAATTTATAAACACAACACAAAAATATAAACGAGTACATTAAATTCAAATGCTCCAATATCTTTTCTCTCAAACGCTTTTATAAATTGAAATATCTACAAATTTAGACAGAGTCGCTGATCCCTTTTCAAACTTTGCAAAAGCATTTTCTGTTCGAACAATCCATCTGCATACGCGAAATCGGGCTTATCCAGTCGAGCTCGAACACGAGCGTTTCCTTAAACTATAGCACGCTTTAATTCCGAGCTCCGACGACTCTTGCACTTCATTCTTCTTTTTTTATCTCTTGAATAAATATTCGCTTGGTCTATAAAGACCTTACAAATCATTGAAATAAAAATATTTGTACAAAATGTATATAACAAGCCTTCGTGGCTGCTAGCTTATGTACGAGATATACATATGTATATGCTACTTTGCTCTATACATTTAGAGAGCAAAGTTTGTATGATGTTCTATAGTTTTTTTATAGTTAGATTCAATATATTTGTAGTTATATAAATATCATAAATGCCATAGTATACGAGTAAAGTAATGGCTCATCGTTTTTGAATGAACGACATGTTTGTATTGTACTTTTATAGATATAAGTCTACGTGAACGGAGCCGCGGGCCAAAACTTGTAAGATCTATATTATTATGGATTGTATTAATAATATCGAGGGATTGCTGCGAAACTAAATTTTAAGCAAAAATGAGTTAAATAAATGAAAATTCTTATCTTTTCGAACTCTGTATACTGGTAAAACCGGCTAAGTGCTACGTTAAATACTTTGGAAGATATGACAAAGTAAAAACTGTTATATACAACAAATCGTTCAATACTCGATTGCTAAAATATCTTAAATTAACTGTACTATCTCACTCATGAGTTTCTTTATTTCATACACTTCTATGACACATATTTACTTAGACTATACAAAAATAAAATCTTTATTATATATCCTACCTTGTGACTACTACAGTATTTAAGGCTCACTAAAATTACTAGCATTTTTATTTGGTATAAACTTTTAAAACGCAGTAATTCAAAACTAACTTGACTACACTTAGCTGGTCTTCGCAGTAAACCCTCGATATGTATATATTGCTTTCGAGGTATCTATATCGGTACATTTCTTAGTTAATAAAAGTTTTAATGCTAATTATTTACCTGACCGGGAAAATGGAAAGGCGAGTAACGTCTGGTTTCGCCGAGCTTATATGATTTTAAACCGTGCAGGTTAACTGGTGGGTACTTTTTCAATCTTTTAACATTATCGTCGCATTTTTTCATTTCATCGCCACCTTTAGTGGCGAGTTTCCTGCAAAACTTAAACTGAAAACTGTAAAAAAAGTCTATTTTATCCGAATAATGTATTCAAACTAATATTTGAAATTAAGACATATTCATTACACGAACCTATTGCAGATTGTATTCTTGTAACATATGGTTTTGAACAACATATTTCCCGACATTTACTTTGAGAATATCAAAGAAAATTCTTTAAATCTAAATAAAAATCGTGAGTGACTTCTCAAAGCACCGTATTGACATTTTCGATGTGAGACGTGTTTGATGTGTCACCAAGAAAAAGTTTTCATTTCGCTACAAAATGAAAAAGAAGTTCTTATATATTTTTACTTATTTTGGTAGTGAAATAAAATCTAACATACAAATATCTCGCGTCACGGTGTTTGTGGTCGCACTCCTCCGAAACGGCTCGACCGATTTTAATGATTTTTTTTCGTATATTTGGTAGGTATGAGAATAGGTCGTAAAGTATTTTTTTCTCTCCTGCCCCCACCCCCCATTTTTAATCTCGATTTTAGTATTTTTGTATGAACAATATTATATAAATACATAGCGACCAACCCGAGCGAAGCGAGGTTGAGTCGCTGTATAACATAAAGCCAAAGAGTTTTTTTTAGTAGATTGAACGCGGGCATAGCCGCGGGTTCTGCTAGTATAAATAATAGTATTCCTTTATATAAGTTCAAGCTACAAATTTTATACATGCTATTACTTATGGATATTTAATAATAACTTTTAAATGGACATAAAAGTTTTATGTTACGCAGACGTGGCATAACTCAAGCTTTGGAATAAATTTGTCCACATTTTATATATTTTGATGAAAGATATTTTTATGTAAATCATAATGCAGCGCGCGTCCCGGGGGCCTCTCATTATTCTACGACCGGCGAAAACATCCGCGCTTGTTTTTCGTTCGTCAGGAGACTTCAAATTAAGGGTCGGGTTGCAGATTTATTTAAGCAGAGTGACTATTTTTGCGAATGTTTTTTGTAAACTTATAATATTAAAAAATATTTTTTTTCTTTAACCTTTAACTGCTGACGTGGGGGCCGCTCAGGCCCAGCGAAAATAATATTTTCGAAATACTCTCCTCTCCCCTACGCGACGCATACGGTGTTTCTAGTAGCTTCGAGTTTAGTCATTTAGAGGTCATGAGTAGTGGTGTACGTGCCGGCACGCGTAATTTTAGTAAGTATATTCATTTCAAAATTTTTTGTAGGCCTCCCTGACCCTACATGAGTATTTACGTAACTTTTTTGAAAAGTTACGTTGGTACATATTTTGTCTTTTTTTTCAGTAGTTGATTGAATAGCCTGAAATGGAACCTAGTACTTCATCCTTAAGAAAACGGTCAACCAATACCGATGATAGCCCACATTTTTCTAAATCTAGAAGATAGGTTATGCCTGGTAAGAGTGATTTTGAGTCAGCTGTATTTTCCTGGATATACTGTGGGGACTTTAGAGGCTCGGAGGCAGAAGATATCGATGACTTGCTTATTCCCGGGCAACATGAACATGATACAGATTCCTTCAATGATTCAGAGCCTGAAGAACGATATTAGCAAGAAGTTTTCTCCGAAGACGAAGTTCTACTGTCATTATTACAGTTTTACTACGGGAAATATCGGTTCAAATGGTGCGTCCAACGACGGTTATTTTTTACCGCATCTTAGATATCAGCTCTGTCAATAGTCACTTATTGTATGACATATATTACGGAAAGGTACTGAAAGAGGAATTTTTATAAAAGAATTGGCTCGCACTTTGGTGTTGCAATATATGAAAAGAAGAAAGTTGGACGAAAGACTGCCTGTTTGCCTAATGTGATAAGCCTGACCGTTCAGAAGTTCAAGAAGAAGAGTTGAAACAAAGAAGAAGATGCCACATGTGTCCACTCAAGTTTCAGAAGAAGTATACACACATGTTACTTGTGTAAAAAACATGTTTGCCTTCAATGCGCAAAGAAAGATTGTGCACAATTTGTGAAAATAGGGGCCTTGCAGTTTCTTAATTGGGTTATAGTACGAAAGTTGATTATTATACAGTTTATGGAGAGACTATTGAAGTTTTATAATATAAATGAATTTGATTACTTTGTTTAAAATTTTAAAATATACGAAGTGATTTCTGAAGTCAAGTAATTTCTGGCAAAGAAATGTTAACTCTATATTAATTGTCATAAATAAGTCTCATTTAAATAAAAAATATTTGATTATTCAGATTATTTTATTAATATACGCGTATTTAACGTAACTATTAATTATATATACCAATAAAACCTCTTAATTCATTAAAAAATCACATTAAGGTCGGGCCTCTCAGGCCCCCACGTCGGTGCTTACGTAAAATAAAAATCACGTCAGTAGCTAAAGGTTAATAATGCTTATAAAGACTTTCATTGACCGAAGAGCAAATGAAAATAAACAGGCTTCGGTGTTGCTGAATTCGTAATGCCAACATTTAGTTATTTTAATTTAAGTTTAAATTACTATACTAGCGGCTCACCCTCACTTCGCTCGGGTTCACCTCTAGAAAAGCACAAACTATCTATCCCACGGGAACCGTTCATTTTTCCGGGATGAAAAGTAACCTTTTGTTTGACCGGCAATATAAGGTATCAGCACGCCTTTTACTAAATTAGGTGCGTAAGTTGTTGTGTACTGAGCTGTATAAGTTACTATAGTTTTTTAACTATTCCACGGAAACTCTTTAATTTTCTGGAATGAAAAGTATCTTAGATGTTGATCGGGGATAATAGGTACTACCATGCAAAACTTCATTTAAATCGGTCCAATAGATTTGGAGATTAGCCCGTACAAACAGAAAAACAGACAAACAGTTCGCTCGGGTTCGTCCATACCTACGAATATATTGTATTATCTCTTTAACCATTTGTCCAAATTATATGCAGTAAAAGGGAAAAGTCTTTTGTTTTAAACATTTTAGACGATAAATTTACTTATTTTGATAAGAATTCATAATTGTTGATAATATGATCAATAAACATGACCTACCGATTTAAATTATTTTTTTAATATAATAAACTACTTTTTGTGACTTAAATATAAAAGTTAAACATATGCTGTCGGTGATTTTTTTGTAGGCATTATTAAGCTCTACAACTTTTCTCTAGAACATAATCATATATCTCTCATCGTTAAGGCAGCGTTCGTAAGAAACGTTTTCGTTCGACCGTTTTTTCTCCGACGTACTTTGCAAATCCGACTACCAAGAAAAAGCCTTTTCATTCTTCGGGTTAATATATAGCCTATGACACTTAGAAAGAACGTGGCTTTCTATTGGTAAAAGAATTTTGAATATCGGTTCAGTAGATCCAGAGAAATCCCCCTACAACGTCACAAACTCACAAACCCACAAACTCACAAGATACAAACTTTACCTCTTTATAATATTAGTATAGATTAAGGAGTTACTATAGTAAAGAATAAAAGAATATCTAAGGTTTATATGTAAAATCATAAATTATAAAAAAGACAGGCTGCACAAAAGAATTTCACTTTCATAACTAAAATGAATTTACGGTACCGGATTTATTACGTTACACTTTAACAATAAGTATGGAATAGATATGTAGATTATATATTAGTATATATATTTCAACTTAAACTTGACCCATTATTGTAGATGATAGGTCCACCACTAACGTCATCGTTTGAAAGTAATCCCAAGTAGTGATTCTCATACAAAATCTACAGTTCTAGCAGTTCTTTTTCCTATTTTTTTTATACTTAAACTTCCCCTGACACACCCCCAACAAAACAAAAAAAAAGAATTATTCATGTCGGTCCAGTCGTTTTTGGGTTTTAGCGAGACTAACGAATGGCAATTGATTTTTATATATATGTAGTTATTTTTAGATATAAAGCCTGCATGCCATTATATAGAAATAATTTCCTAATCATTATCCTCCTTCTGAGGTAGTCGTGTTATAAAACGCTGAATATTAGTAGGAATATGAAATGCCGTTTTAAAAACCACCAACCAACTTCTAATGCTCATGAGAAACTGTAAGATTTTTTTTGATAAATTGATACAATTAGCATATATATATATACGTATACTACCATTAAACTGTGGGTAAATGAATGTATTGAACAACATCGACATTGATTGATTAGGGATCGATGGCATGAGAAATAAACAGCCCTTTTACTTGGGCAGCGTTTATTTTCTGTTTGAAATCCTTTTTTGCTCGGCCTAGTTTTATAAGTTTTGCGCTCATCTGAAACTTTGAGACTTTTTTCATTAAGCTATATACTGAAACATGTTTCAGCCCATTTGTAATTATATGGGGATGATTTATTTCCAAGTCATATTTTTTTAATGAAAATATGTATGTTCCTTAAAATATATATGTGTACATGTACTTCACAACATATGTCGTGAAGTTTTTACATTTTGTAGGATACTATTACTATTACATTATCATCATCATCCTCACCTCCCTGCCGATTTCCCAAATTACTTAGGGTCGGTGCCATACGTCCGTACCTAGGGTTAATTGGTCTTGGCAAAAGTTTTCCGACCGATCGCCTGCCTGACGTCAACCTTCTTTGAGAATGCTGTTGTTCGCCCGCTATCGAGCAAGAGACTCAAGGTGCGATGTCCCTAGATGCTATAGTCGTCGTCTACAACACCTACAGGAAGTGATCGGTATAGGTAATATAATGATGGGTAGGTATGGGAAGTGATGGGTATAGGTATGGGTATATGTAAAATACGAACACACATACTCGTAATACGGTATGTGATTAATTGTTATTTTCATTATTTGGGTACAGGTCTTTACGCGCGGCATCGTTCCCCACCCGTGGTAAAATGACTTATGTGTTTATCCAGGTCATATCTATAATCTATAATCAGGTCAGCTATCTTCCTTCCGAATTTTACTCAAATCCTTTTAACCTAATGGTTAAAAGGATGTACGCTGTAATAAGCGTAAAGAGGTCACAAAATTTACATATATAGGTAAACAAGATGGCCTTGCATAAAACGAAATTTGTAGTACCTAAATAAATAAAAGCATTTTGATCACCCACGCTATATACTAGTGGTTAAATCTATATACATAAAATTGAAATGTTATTTGTTGGTAAGTGCATAACTTGGATCTGGATTATAGGAGAAAAAGATGAAAATGGTGAACATTAATATATACTTTAATGTAAGGAATTCATTCAATTCGGGGACACAATATAGGTTTTGCTTAGGCACGTCGCAGATAACTGGTACGAAATGCCGAAACAATTTAATTTAGATCGTGTATTGAATCGTAATAAGAGTTAATAATAGACCTCCAGAAATTTTTAAAAGTATTTACTGTGTGGAATTTTATTTCATTTCATTTTTTTATAACGGCATCAGAACGCTCTCGTACTTTATCCAATTTACTTTTTATTATTTTCCTATCTCGCCTTATAATTATTGCTAAGATGATCTCAAAGGATATCCGAGGCGTGAAAGCAAATTATGGCCTGTATCGTACCGTAATCTCGTTCGCTACAGCCTGTGAGATGCTCTGTTCCTGTTAAATAGTGTTAATTGATTGAGTTATACAAGAGATTGCAGAGAGCTTGAATATTAGCTTTTAATCGTTTTAAGTAACGTCGTAATTTATTACATACTTCTCCTATCCTAGCTCCTACTTTTATATATAAATATTTAAGCGTGGTTATCAGTTTGTTTGTAACGTTTGTACGCAACGTTAAATTTTATGAGTTTTTATGCGTTAAGTTTCAGGTAAAATCGATGAGAATCAATTACCTAATAGAGACGGTAAAATGTGCATTTGTATACGATGGTTAATTATTTTGGTACAATACTACCAAAGGGAAAAGGTTTTTCTAGATCGCGTAACTTTTACATTTAGGAGATCAAATGTTTTATGTATGGTTTCAGCTGGGTCGCTGGGATGTACCCACTTCGCGTCTCAAATAGTGCAATTTTAATGTAATAAAACAAAATGATATACAGTATGGCACACTAGATAGCTGCAACCTGCGATTTACTTACGTGTTATTTCTATTTACCTTATAACGTAAGTAAAATTAAACTCTGCCTTGTATAAAAATGTATTGAAAGTCAACAATATAATATTTTTAATTTTTAGTATAGGGATTAGCTCTCTAATATCAATAGTAATATCAGTCATAATTTGAGATTTATTACTTTGAGTGTTTATTTTTGAAATCACTTTGAATTTATTAAATTGTATGTATTTTCGTATGTGTATATATATGTATATCGAAGTCACTAAATACTGAGCGAAACCAAGGCGTATTACCCTTCTTTTACCTACTAACTACTACTATAACAATGTTTAGGTATACAGTTTTTAAGTAAGTAGTATGGAAAGATATAAATAACTGCTGCATATAAGTATTAAGTATAAGTAAGAGTTAGTATAAGTAAGTCACCTATTCTGATATAGACGCAATAATTAGTTTCTTAAGAAAACTCTTTCTATACACGTAATGTAATTTAGCATCACGAGCTAACAAGCGACGTTTTTCAGCTCCACAGCTCCTTTAACTCAAAACTAACCAGCTTTCTCTTTGACGCCAGCCTCATTAAAACTGGGGTACAGTAGTTGATAGTAGACTTGACACAATTATGTGGCAGGAAAATGTGGCGGTAAACTTGTGTACCAATTTAAAATATCTTGCGCTGGAAAGTGTACAGTCACGAGCAAAAATATATATAACTATGGATGGGATAGATGGCCAAAGTTCGGCAATAATATCTTATTGTTACTTTCTTAGATTTACGCGACTCCGAACATTTTCGGATTATTTCGCGGATTTATTTTGATTTTTGGTTCCCGACGTTTCGAATGCTTTACAGCAATCAGGGTTTCTCCCGTGACCATGATCCGTAAAGATACTTTTATAGAAATATCTCATTGCTAATCATGCATTTATTAATAATTATATTCATGCAAAAATATAGAATGTCACTACAAAAATATCTGATATTAAGAGGTAACTTAAATGCAAAAATATACATACATATGTATGACATGTCTGGCGTTTATCATTTTAGTTGACAGCGTGAGAATAGATATTAAAGAATGAATCTTACAAAACTAAAAACTGTTTATGGTCATAAATTTTTGCTCGTGACTGTACTCTGTTGGCGCGGGCTCTATTTACCCTACTGGTCATTAAAGCTGGGTAATGTGTAGAGTCATCAAAGGGCTTTTTTAACTTTTTACTAATTACATTATTTGTTTAGTCTTTTTACCCAATTGTGACAGAAGAAGGATTATGTTTTTGAAGTTTTCTTGTATATCTATTTGGCACGATGGATTTTTATATAACATTGAGGGTGAACATACATTCTGTATTATATCGAAATATGACTTTAGAAATTCAGGGGTTAACAAGCATTTTATTATTAATCCCTGCTTTTCTTGCAGCTTTTTTATTGCTGTATGTTTTACATAAATTTTTTTATTGTTGTATATTACCTTACTAGCGTCGCACCCTCGCTTCGCTCGGATTCGCCTCTAGGAAAACAAAAAAATGTCTCCCTCGGGAACCGTTACATTTTTCCGGGATAAAAAGTAGCCTGTGTGTTATTCCAGACTATAATCTATCTCTGTGCCAAATTTCATCCAGACCTGTACCGCTGTTCTGGCGAGAAAGAGTAACAAACATCACAAACTTTCACATTTATAATATTACTAGCGGCTCACCCTCGCTTCGGTCGGGTTCGCCTCTAGAAAAACATTAATAGAGATCTATTAATTCCCACGGGAACTGTTTATTTCTCCGGGATGAAAAGTAACCTGTTATTTGACCGGCAATATAAGGTATCGGAATGTTATTTTTTTCTAAATTAGGTGCATAAGTTGTTGTGTACTAAGCTGTATAAGTTATTATAGTTTTTTAACTATCCCACGGGAACTATTTAATTTTCCGGGATAAAAAGTATCTAAGATGTTGCCCGGGGATATAAGGTACCACCATGCAAAATTTCATTTAAATCGGTCCTATATATTCGGAGATTAGCCCGTACAAACAGACCAACAGACAGAGAAACAAAAAAATTGAAAAAAATCTGGATTTGTTCTATTTGTCTTCTTACATCCCCCTGACTTGGTTTTTACCTTTACAGACATTCGACCTCTACAGTTTTATATATTGGTTTCAGAGTCAATTAATGGCAAAATTAATCATTTACAATTTCGCCGTTACCGTCTGTTCGACGGTCTATATGACACATTCTGTAGCTATAACTTAGAAGGCTAATTTTTGCTTAGAAAGCTATTTTTGTATGTATGTATGTATGTATGTATGTATTCAGCCTTTTTTAACGTCCCACTGCTGAGCACGGGCCTCCCCTTCAATACGAGGGGGATCAGGCCATAGTCCACCACGCTGGCCAAATGAGGATTGGCGGACTTCACATGCATTTCGAAAACTTGCTAGGTCCTCTGAGACATGCAGGTTTCCTCGCGGTGTTTTCCTTCAAGCAAGTGGTAATCATGTTAAAAATGATTCGCACATGAATATATCAGAGGTGAGAGACCCTGAATTTGAATCCGCTGCACTCCGTCTTTCAAGCGAGCGTTGTTGAGCAAGATTTGTTTTTAACAACCATAATTTAATGCTAAAGTGAAATTAAGATATAATAAAGTATCATAAACAAACTAAACTCCATCTATAAACTTAAGTTGACAAAATATGTAGATCTGTTGCTTTATTGTTGCGGGAAGAAGTAAGAAGTTAGGTTACTTAAAATCATAGCACAGTAACTTCAAAGTCGGAGCTTAAAATTAATAAATCAAAGTGGCAAATCTTATTCAATAAAACTTTTGCAGAAATCAGAAGCTTTAATGTAAATTGAAAGGTATTAATTAGCCTTATTTATTTCTATAGAAATATTTTTATTTTCAAATGTTTTCATGAAGTTTACAAATAACAAACTTTGACATTTTATAATAATGTACCTGGGCGACCGAGTTTCGCTCGGGGTTTTTGGCCAAAAGTAAAATTTTCTTAAAAAAAAATGAACAACTTGAATAAATACAAAAAAATAAAATAAAAGTAAAAACTATCTGACCAGAATTCGAACCCACGACACCTGTGTATCATCAATCTTGCGCCTTGGCCACTTGACCACGATGCCTATGCCTATGATGAATGAAGGAAATAATATAATATAATAGGAATAAATAATATATTATATTAATATATAGGAAATAATATAATATATAGGAATAAATAAAATAAACGAAAACAAACGAAAATAAACGTAAAAAAAATAATACGGAAATGAACAGAAATGAACGGAAATAAACGGAAATAGACGGACATATAAGGAAATAAACGGAAATAAACTGAAATAACCGGAAATAGACGGAAATAGACGAAAGTAGACGCAAGTAGACGGAAGTAGGCGGAAGTAGACGGAAACAGACGGAAACAGACGGAAACAGACGGAAACAGACGGTAGTAAGTAAGTAGATAAATAGATAGATAAATAGATCAGTCAATTGATCAATCAATCAATCGATCGATCGATCGATCAATCGATCGATCAGTCGATCGGTCAGTCCATCGATCAGTAGACTGATCAGTCGACCGATCAGTCGACCGATCAGTCGACCGATCAGTCGACCGATCAGTCGATCGATCAGTCGACCGATCATTCGACCGATCAGTCGATCGATCAGTCGACCGATCAGTCGATCGATCAGTCGACCGATCAGTCGATCGATCAGTCGAGCGATCAGTCGATCGATCAGTCGATCGATCAGTCGACCGATCAGTCGATCGATCAGTAGATCGATCAGTCGATCAAGCAGTGGACCGATCGGTCGATCAATCAGTCGATCGATCGGTCGATCGATCAGTCGATCGGTCAGTCCATCGATCAGTAGACTGATCAGTCGACCGATCAGTCGACCGATCAGTCGACCGATCAGTCGTTCGATCAGTCGATTGATCAGTCGACCGATCAGTCGACCGATCAGTCGACCGATCAGTCGACCGATCAGTCGAGCGATCAGTCGATCGATCAGTCGATCGATCAGTCGATCGATCAGTCGACCGATCAGTCGATCGATCAGTCGATTGATCAGTCGACCGATCAGTCGACCGATCAGTCGATCGATCAGTCTACCGATCAGTCGATCGATCAGTCGACCGATCAGTCGATCGATCAGTCGAGCGATCAGTCGATCGATCAGTCGATCGATCAGTCGATCGATCAGTCGACCGATCAGTCGATCAAGCAGTCGATCGATCGGTCGATCGATCGGTCAGTCCATCGATCAGTAGACTGATCAGTCGACCGATCAGTCGACCGATCAGTCGATCGATCAGTCGACCGATCAGTCGACCGATCAGTCGATCGATCAGTCTACCGATCAGTCGACCGATCAGTCGACCGATCAGTCGACCGATCAGTCGAGCGATCAGTCGATCGATCAGTCGATCGATCAGTCGATCGATCAGTCGACCGATCAGTCGATCGATCAGTCGATTGATCAGTCGACCGATCAGTCGACCGATCAGTCGATCGATCAGTCTACCGATCAGTCGATCGATCAGTCGACCGATCAGTCGATCGATCAGTCGAGCGATCAGTCGATCGATCAGTCGATCGATCAGTCGATCGATCAGTCGACCGATCAGTCGATCAAGCAGTCGATCGATCGGTCGATCGATCGGTCAGTCCATCGATCAGTAGACTGATCAGTCGACCGATCAGTCGACCGATCAGTCGATCGATCAGTCGACCGATCAGTCGACCGATCAGTCGATCGATCAGTCTACCGATCAGTCGACCGATCAGTCGACCGATCAGTCGACCGATCAGTCGACCGATCAGTCGATCGATCAGTCGAGCGATCAGTTGATCGATCAGTCGATCGATCAGTCGACCGATTAGTCGATCGATCAGTAGATCGATCAGTTGATCAAGCAGTCGATCGATCGGTCGATCGATCAGTCGATCGATCAGTCGATCGAGCAGTCGTTCGATCAGTCGATCTATCAGTCGATCTATTAGTCGATCTATCAGTCGATCGATAAATCAATCAATAAGTAAGTATGTAATGTAATTAAGATAAATAGATAAATACATAAATAGATAAATAGGTAGTTTTTGACGATAATTTTAGACGAAACGTTTTAGACAATAAATTTACTTATTTTGATAAGAATTCATAATTGTTGATAATATGACCAATAAACATGACCTACCGATTTAAATTATTTTTTTAATATAAAAAACTACTTATTGTGACTTAAATATAAAAGTTTGATATTTGCTGTCGCAGACTTATTTGTAGGCATAATAATGCCTACAAAAAAGTCAGCGAACAACTACTGCTCTACAACTTTTCTCTAGAACATAATCATATATCTCTCATGGTTAAGGCAGCGTTCGTAAGAAACGTTTTCGTTCGACCGTTTTTTTCCGACTTACTTTGCAAATCCGACTACCACGAAAAAGCCTTTTCATTCTTCGGGTTAATATATAGCCTATGACACTCAGAAAGAACGTGGCTTTCTATTGGTAAAAGAATTTTTAAAAATCGGTTCAGTAGATCCAGAGATTACCGTCATTAATTAACGTCACAAACTCACAAACCCACAAACTCACAAGATTACAAACTTTACCTCTTTATAATATTAGTATAGATTATAGATATAGATGTTGTAGCTACCAGTAAGACACAAATTAAAAAAAACATAGTGCATAAAATATATTCAAGTTTGATTTAAATAAAGGAAATCACAATCAAAGAAAAGTTAAATCCTAAAATTATAACTTTGCAAAAATAAACTGAAGCATATTTTTATATAAACCATGAAGTATATTATATCCGTACTTAAAGCATTCTAACATCGTGGAAGTTATATTTAAAGGACGAAGTAAATATCGTGGAAACGTGAGTGATTAAAAGCAGCTGTTGCGAACTTTGTAAGTTCGTCGTAACATTTTCAAGAAAAAAGGAACGTCGCTTCGCTGAGCTTTTAATAATTCCACACAAAGCCCATCTGCTGACGTCTCTGCAAAATGATGAAATTAACGTCAGAGATGCTTAATCTGGCACAAATTGTTATATTCGTCGGTGTAACAAAAATTGTTCAAATATTTGCACAATTTTGTTTGAGGAGTCGCGTGTGGGATTTCGTCGTACATAATAATCAGAGTTACGCACTTGTAACAAGTGGAAGATGAGAAAATTATATTTTACATTATGAAACCCTAGGTTCTGGTCTTGTTTTACGTTATTCAATAAAAAAAACTTGTAATTTTGAGTTATACTGAATGATGATAAATAAAGATTTTGAAATATTCGTGTTATATTTGAAAAACTTACGCAATTCACGTAAAAAATGCAATATCACGAACTCTACTGTCAGATATATGGAGAACCTGCACGAATTCAATAACATTTTGCACTGCGCATGACAAATTTTCATTTTAACTTTGAATAGGAGTCCCATGTTCTACCTCCTCCATGTTGTATGACAAGATTTTGCGGAAAATTTGAAAGTCTTATGTACCTAGTACCTACTATATTTAACATCGTATAAAACTGCAAAAGATGGGAAAACGAAGAGATGTATACTTACATATATCATACGAATATCACTAATACTATAAGTACCTACAGAAGTTGAGAATGGAAATCGTAGAACAGATTTGGATAATAAACTTGTTACTTGACACATATCTGTTAATGATATTCTGGGCTAACCAATAACATTTATTTTTAATCCCGATACCTCATAAATAATACGTTGTTTCCATGGAATGTTGGTCACTTGTAAAAAGTTACTTTAACACGCGCCTGAGTGAAGCAAGAGCATATCATTAGTTATGGGTCCAGTCATGGGTGTTTATATTGATAGTATGTATTTAAAGTTATATATGTGTAGTGTGTCAACTATCTTGTATCCATAGTACAAGCCTCGTAGCTTACCATGGAACTAGATGGTTTTGTCTGTTAGTGTCCCTACATATTTATATTTATTATTTGAACCAAAGATGTTACTTGTTATGACAATTGTGTAGAATTTTTTGCTGAGCTTAAAGTCATAACTATCAAAAAAAAACAAAGCCCTGACAATATCGTCGTGTAGGGTTGTTTGTGCACCTTATCTCCAGAACCGATTTTAATGGGACGTCAACTGGAAGAGAGAGAGAGAGAGTTTAGGTGATATTATATTTAAGCAATGCTTTGTTTTCAGGCTATGCACGCTGCGTGTTACCCGACTGCGGGTGTGCGGCGCGCTGGGCGAAGCGGGCGGGGGCGCGGCCGGCGGCGCGGGTGCAGGAGCGGTCACCCTTGCCGCTCGCATGCACAGTAGCAAACGCACATTGCGCTCGAACGATATCACCGTACCACCAATGGACGTAGAGCTAGATCTGTGCTTCTCTCTGCAGTATCCACATTTCGTGAAACGAGATGGGAATAGGTAAAGATGGTTTCTTTTTTATATATTACTAGTAGAACCCGCGGCTTCACTCGCGCTAAAACTACAAAAAATCTAAAAAGTAGGTTTCATACAAACTTTCATCCCATATTTTACTCCTTAATGGGATGAATTTCGAAAAATGCTAAAACACGTATTTATTTAATTGTATTGAAGAGCATTAATTATTACAAAGTTTCAAATAATTCTGATCATAAATATTCTTTTGGGTTATATAATATCGTATTTTCCGAATTTCTCGAATGAGATGATCTCCCGCGGTAAAAAGTAGCCTTAGTAACTCTCCAGCCCTCGAACTATCTCCACACAAAAAATCACGCCGATCCGCCACTCAGTTTTGACGTGAAAGGAGGACAAACAAACAAACAAACAAACAAACACACATTTATAATATTAGTACGGATTATATTAATTGACTTTTATGACATTTATAAAATACCCTATTTTAAAATACGCTTTCTGAATAGTTTATATTTGGTTACGATACATAATCTAGAGTTTTAAACTGGAATAATTCGAGTTCCTAAAGACTTGCAGTTTATGTTAGCCTTCAGACCCACTAAATTAAATTTCATAGGTCCAGTAGGTAGGTACTTTTAGAGATTAAATGCCTCGGTGGTGTAGTGGCTAGCATGTACGGCTGCACACTCGGAGGTCCTGGGTTCGAGTCCCAGGACGGGCCAAGTTTAGTTATTGAGTCTTTCTGTATAGTAAGTCTCAGTAACAGCCCGGAGTTGGGAAGTTGGCGGTGTTTCACCCCCGTGCCTCGGAGAGCACGTAAAGCCGTTGGTCCTGCGCCTTAACTCTCACTGGTCGTGTCGAGCAGTCGCACCACCAGAGTTTGAGAGTGATAGGAATAGAGAGTGCACTTGTGTCTGCGCGTACTACGCACTATAATATCTCCTGCGTAGTTGGCTAGTCTCAATGAGATTAGCCGCCGTAGCCGGAATCGGCTAGGAGAACATCATCACTTTTAGAGATATGTTTAGTTATATATTTTAGAGATAGTTTATAATTATTGTAAGCTTAAAAGGCTAAAGCCTTGAAAGTATATATAAATGCAGTTGTTTTTTTATTATTTAAGGCAATTTGTTTAATCTTACGACAAATGTACTAAAATCTATTCTAGTTCAAACGTTAACTGCGCAATGATATTCTAAGGTCGAGGTCGGGACTAATAGGGTTTCCAACCATAAAAAATATAGGCGAATCTAATATTTTATTACTGTTTCGAATATATTATAGTCGATTTTTATTGAAGATCATCATAAATAAAGCTCTCTACAATAAGTTATGGCAGGAAACGAAAAAAGGGTTATGGTAGTGATTGATGGGTTTTATAGAATCTAAAAGTAATCTTTGTCGTATTGAGCAGGTTCTTTATTGGCAAGTAGCAGAACTACGAGTATCTCCGACCAAAATATTTTCTTAAATTAACAGTATAAAGAAATGTACAATTTAATTTTCTTTTCAACCAACTCAAAAAGGAGGAGGTTCTCAATTCGACTGTATGTTTTTTTTTTTATGTTTGTTACCTCAGAACTCCGTCATTTATTAACCGATTTGGACAATTTTTGTTTTGTTTGAAAGGGTATACTTCCAGATTGGTCCCATTTAAATTTCAAAAAAAAATACCACCCCTAAGGGTGGAAAAACAACTAATGATGAATTTAACCTACTTCTAATTGTCATATTGACTTGAAACTTTGCAAGTATTTCTATTTCCGTTGATAGTACAGTGGTTCGATGTTGTTGACCTAATCTGATGGCAAGGCCAGAAGGTGGATAGGTGGAACTCTTCAATGGATAATAGTAGATACTTTGAGTTTGGGCTTATTTTGTTTGATTTGACAAGCCTAACACGTTAGAATCCTTACATTGCTACTACTGTCTACACTAAAAAGGGAAAAATAAAAACTTTTTAACATAAAAATAAAAACCGACTTCAAACAAAAGCACTAAAAAGTAACAAATAACTGATTGGTAGTTTTCATTTACTATACATACCTAATCAAATATTTTCGAAGTCGGTGTGCTTTGGCTAAGTAATTAAAGCCTACCTATTAAATACATACCTAATCAAATATTTTCGAAATCGGTGCCAGCCCATACAAAGCAAAGCACACCGAAACGTTGTTTCGAAAAGAGACGCTAGGGAAAAGTAAATCACCGTCATTAGATATTATAAATTGCTATTTGGGTTACATAACCCAAATAGGGGATTAGGGATAAGAATGTTCTTATCCCTATCGCAACGCTATCCTTTTAAGGTTTTGGTATACGATGGATCAAAATTATCATGACAATTTTTTAAAAAGGTTTACGCGCGTTGGTATACCATGACCCTACGCGTTTTTACCATTATTCAATAACACACTTCTATTTATTAGTATATGTATATGTGTAACACAACGTTTGTAGGTGACATACGAGTACATATATTGTGGGTAAACTAGACCCATTTTTTTACAATAATATTTCATTGTAATAAGCGTTTTTGTAAAAAATTTACTAAAGCGCATGAAATATGTTATAGTTTATAAATTTTATGTTGAATTTATTGGTTTACACAAAGCATGTCGTGTGTCGTGTACATGTAGGTATCTCGTAAATAAAAGCTTGTATGTAGGCAATAAAACTTCCATTTCATTCTATTTCGTTCTTAGATATCTTATATGGGTTTTTAAAATGTATGAAAATATAGAACGTTTTTGTTATGTCTGCTGTAATCATTGGGCAAAGATGATTTCGTAAGCGGCTTAGAACTTCAATATGATAGGATTTCGACTTAAGCTGAGGCATAAAAATAGGATTTATTTAAGTTAACATCGTTGTTATTTAAATGGATATTTTCAAGCTATTTGTGTGTAGGCTGAATAGAACGAAGTAGCCTGAACACCACTAAAGCTCCTTAATCTCATTCAACGACATTCATTAAATTTAAAAAAAACAAGTCACCTACTCTACTTCTACTGTATGTTGTTGGGACATTAGAGCACAGTACAATCCAGTTCCATGGTAAGCTACGGGGCTTGTGTTATGGATACCAGGTAGGTAGTTGATACACCACACATATATAACTTTAAAAACATACATATTTGATATTATACATATAAATACCCATGACTGGAGTACAAACATTCGTTCTCATCGCACAATGAATGCCCCCAGCGGGACTCGATCTCGCGACCACTGGCACAGCAAATAGGGTCACTACAAACTGAGCCAAACGTGTCGTCGTGTATTATAGATTATAACACTGTACAATATTTCCTGTCATTGAGTAATTTCATAAAACTTGTAATATACATTTAATATATGTGACCTCCAAAATTAACGATTCAAACGAATAAATAGCATGTAAACTAAAAACAATTTACAACTGGCTGGTCTATCTGATGTATAAAGCATTTCCGACATATTTTCTAGTTTCGTTTTATCGTTGTTTTATTGCGAAATATGTGTGTTTGAAATACGTAGCTGTTTCTTATCCTACGATCTGTATATTCTATGTATGACCTAGCGCGTCCGTGATCCTGCTCTCATGAATAATATTCAATCTAAAATAGCCCACGTGTTGTTTCTTATCTTATATTCAAATATATTGACTATATCTACTCTAAAATTGTAAAGATTTGTTTCTTTGTTTGTTTGTTTGTAATTCAATAAGTCGGAAACTACTGAATAATGTTTTTATCTGGAAAGCTACATCTAAAAGTAACATATCAGCCAGAAATTAAACGATGTTCAGTTCTTAATTTAGTTTATACTTAAGAAATAAATTATTTAATAACTATTTTGTGACGTTTTTGTGTTTAATTTATTACATCAAAAAATGATTGTTTTTTTTAAATATTTTTTACAGATTACAAATCATGTTGCAAAGGCGCAAGAAGTATAAGAATCGCACTATCCTGGGATACAAAACTTTAGCTGAAGGAGTTATCCGCATGGACCAAGTAAGTAATGAGTTGAAACTTGAAAATCATTTTTGTATAGGTAGCTGATATTTTGTTTTGAATCTAATTTAGATCCTGAAGTGTCTATTATGAATTCTAAATTGTTATGACCAAGTGGAAGATTGCTCTGGTAAAATACTTTTAACATCCTACACGTCTTGCAAGTAAATGGGCAATTTTGTTGCCTTATAGCTGTTGCCTGGAGCGAGGTCGCCAAATTGTTATATATGAGATGTCCTTTGGATTTTTTTGCTATATATTTTATGATATAGTTCATATCCATCAGTTATATCAGATGAGATAATCGAATTTGTTAAAGAATATTTCGATGTTTTATTTCTAACGGATTATTTCTTTGTACTTTCTTATGATTTACACCAATATTTTACATTTTATATAACGTTTCGTATAGATTTCTCAGGGATGAGATATTTCGCCACAGTAAAAAGTATCATATATGTTGACCCGGGTAACCAGCTATCATCATAACAAAATTCTTCAAAATCTGTCCAGTGGTTTTCTTGTAATGCATTCCCAGACAGACAGAGAGACAAAATATCTAAATACTATAGATTTTTCACAAAAAAAATATGTGCAGATTCGACAGAATTTTATTATATATATATATATATATATATATATATATATATATATATATATATATATATATATATATATATATATATATATATATATATGTATAGAAGACACGTGTTATCTTTTCTTTTCTTCCTAATAATTGTTTAATTTTGTGAGTGGACACCGTTTTCCAATAACTACGACTTTTGAAACGTCAAAGACAATTCCGTGAGTATTTTGCTGTAAACGGTAAAGCACGACGGGAACTAAAAATCTGGGTTATTTCTTTTCACAAAACGTTACGATCCTCGGCGATTCATTTATACATTTACTACACACATGAAATATAATAATAGAAATTTTAAGAGAAAATTTTCCCAACTTAGTGACCCACTGAGTACTTCTATCAGCAGTACAGAGGATGTACTGTGCGCACCCCAAGTGATTGGGAAATGGGCAGGGAGATGATGATGATGAGTGACCCACTGACTTTCAGTAAACAACAAGCATTATGCAATATGTGGATTGTGGACCATAAAAAGGCGACGCTGTTAGTTAATTGGTGGTTAAATAAATTGAAATTTTACTGCGAAATTTTATATTAACTTCGTCATGTAATTATTTACCTCGTTAGCTTATTTAACATTCTGTAATTAATTTGATGGGACTTTGTATATTTATATTTTATGCTATTCTATTAAAACGTTTAATTAAAGCAGTCCACATATAGTATATAATTTTGACGACTCGTGTGGCTCAGTTTGTAGTAACCCTATTTGCTGTGCCAGCGGTCGCAGGTTCGAGTCCCGCTGGAGGCATTCATTTGTATGATGAGCACGAATGTTTGGACTTCAGTCATGGGTATTTATATTTATAATATGTATGTATTTAAAGTTATATATGTGTAGTGCATCAACTATCTGTATCCATAACACAGGCCTCATAGCTTATCATGGAACTAGATGGTGTTGTGTGTTAATTTCCCAACATATTTATTTATTTATTTAGTATACACCCAAGTTTAGAATAATTAGTGAATCACGCAAGTGATGGTCGTCGGTATGTGTTGAAAAAAACTTTTTTTTAAATTTAATTTAATCATTTATTTCAGGCAATATTTACAAAAGGATCTTAAATATGTAAACAGAGGTTCATAACACATATACCTTAAAACTAGCATATACATATAATAATTTTAAAACTTAAAAACTTTTTAAATGGTGACATTGTATTTAAATACATATTTACTGATCTCTTATATATTATAATGTATTGATTAAACTTTTATGATATTTTGCCTGTTTATTATAAAGCGTAGAAGATATTTAATAAGAATATGTAGGGTATTTTAACGAATTCTGTAAAGTTAGTCGATATGATTGCGCTGGTTTTGATGAAGTTTTGTAAAAAAGCTGATGAATGCGCTTAAAAAAGGCTGAATGTACTTAGTTCTTACCTTATAGCAATTTGTGAGAGCAATAAAATAAAACACACACATTGACATATTTTAATTAATCAGTCATTGAGTGAGTACCTAGTATTTTTGCTTTTAAATGTAAAACCAAACTTAGTAAAGCCCATACTTAGACTATATATTTACATATGTAAGTTTACAGACTCAAACAACTGCTTATTTTGTACCAAAAAGATTACCAAGAAAATGGTGAAATAATTATGTTTTCGGACAGCAACCTAGAGAACTTGCTTGAAAACTTATTCATTAAATTTAATGAGAAACACAAAAGCGAAAGTTGTCTAAGCGGCTTATCCCAGATACAATTTGAAATAAGTTAAGACCTATTTCATGAAACGTAAAACATAAAAACGTAAATTGTTTATAATTTAAATTCATAATAATCTATACATATAATAGAATTATTACTACTGTTACATTAAATATTTTTTTGTAAAATCTTATTAAAATAGACATTATTATCGATACAGAGGCCGAATCTATAGTTTTTAAAATTTTTGTTTGTCTGTTTGCCTGTCTTTGACCGTACCACAGAAAAACTGGAAGGATTTTGGTGAAATATGGTATGGGCTGGTCTTCCGGGTGAACATATAGGATACTTTTTACTGCGGGAAAATACCTCATCTCTGAGAGATTTATACTTATCGTTAAAACGAAGCTAGGGACGAACTCGAGCGGAGCGAGGGTGAATCGCTAGTAGATAATATTCGCAGAAAAAGAAATAACTCACCATACCAACTTTTTAATGAGATTTTTCGCTATTTATGAAATACCTTGAGATTATTATTTTTTTCCATAAAACAAAAAAAAAAAAAATGTTTTGTATAATAATTAAGTACTTGTATAAGTCTGAATCTCCAAACATTAAGTATTCAGTGGTCGCGTTCATTTATCTAGGAATTTCAATCGCGGGCGGTACTGCTTACGATTTATTCGTCGAAAGTATTTGCATTGAAGCTTCTTAATTTGTCCTGACTACTATTTAAATAAAAGTTAAATATAATTAGAAATTTCATCTCGAGAATTCGTTATACTTTTCGTGTATTTTAGCATTTCGATATTAAGCAAAGAAACTTCAAGTTAATTTAATTAATTCAAGACTGTATAAATAAAGTTTTTAGTGTATATCAGAAGAAAATGAAGATTGTCGTAATAAAAGAAGACTTTTTAAGTTTATCAGCTTAAGAGCCAGGGCAATGTCTGTTTTAACGTTTTCTATAAAATGTGTATTATTTACTTACCCTCGTTCCACTTGGGTGCGTCCCTAGATGTATAACACAGTATCTAATATGTATTACTCCAGATCATAATTTGTGTGCTAAATTTCATCTAAAGGAAGGGCTAAGGCCTAATTTCCGCTCCAGAATAATGAAAAAGATTGTCATACGATTTGATCCTTTCTTAACATATTCTGAAAGTAGACTGTGTCCCTGATAAGAAATTTTATTTATGGAAGAAAGAAACTACAATGAATACCTACTACTTGTGACACGCCAAATTTTGGTCTAACTGGGTTCAAATTTAGACATGTACAGTAACATTTCAATTTGATTTATACAGAATATAGAGGATGGAAGTACGTTAAACTGTAACAAATACACATACACACATACAATAGTAGTTCAATAAATATATCTATTGTCAGGTCCTACAGCGGTCGATGGATATGGAGCTCGAGTTAACGAGCGTGGGAGGGAAGGTGGGTGCCGGCGCGGGGCAGCCCGTCGCTAGGCTCACCATCACCGGCCTCGCGTCCACTCCTGTTGACCACGACACGAAGAACAACAATACTCTTCTTATTACTGGTTAAAATATTATATATTATTATTTTTCTATTGTACTTCACTTTGGTATGATATGTCGCAGGTTCGATTCGTGGAGTTGATATTTGTATTAATTAAACGTTTGCCCTGGTATAGTAGTGGTTGGTTACCGCGACCTTTTGTGTTTGCCTACCGAAGTAGACATATTAGAAAGGTTTTATGTAACCTAACGCTGACATGGCGCCAATATCAGAGGTAGCCATCTGGTAACGCACTGGTAAAAGTTAAATGGGTTCATACACTGAGCCTCGTACCTAAGATTTTTATGTGCGGTGAAGGAAAACATTGTGAGGAGACTAGTATGTCTAAGAGAATCTATTTAGTCTTTAAGTATAGGTTCCGCCTTTCGTGACTAGCATGATTCAATATGACCTAATTCTTCTCATATAGAGAGAAGGCCTTCTTTAAGAAGAGGATTTAATACTTAGCAATGAGACGTTTAAGCGCTTGAATTATTATCTGTTGTACAATGTATAAAAATGATTAAAGAGGCCACGACTAATTTCATATTATTAGTAAAGTTAAATGATACTAAAACGCCAGTTTGACGGCTTGTTTTAGTTATCTAACGCCGATATTAACACTTAAAGCAGATACGCGATAGTTCTGTTGATTAAAATGTATTTGTCTGGCATCAAAGACAAGAACACAGAGGCTCTTTAAATTGTTAGGATAATTTTCTTAATACAGAGTGACGAAGATATCGAGGGATTAATTATTATTTTAGGTTGGACCGATTTTCATCAAATATAGCTGAGAACACTCTCGACTAATTCATCTTTCAAACAAAAACAGCATCAAAATCTGTTTACGGGAGCTACGATGCCACAGACGTTTTTGCGTCGGGGGTTAAAAATAAAAGCTTAGAGAAGCTTGTTTTTTTGATATTGTAAATTTTAACCTATTTTATATATAACTAGCGTCTAACTCTCGCTATGCTCGAACGCATTCCTAGATACCAGATCAAGTCACAGTCTATTTCATTTTATCCAAATCTACCAGCCGTATTTGCGTTGAGAGAGGAACAAATGAACACACATACAAACTTTCGCATTTATAATAAATAATATTCTAATATAAATCATCATCTGTTTAAAATGTGATTCCGAAATAAGGTTCCAATAGGACCCTTTTATTATAGAACCCTAAAGACATTTGAGCTTTTTCAAAAGGTACCTACTTTGTAAAAATGCCCACGTTTTAAATGAATTTCTTTATATTCCAGAACGTGGTTACTCAGATGAGGAGGAAGAGGGGGAGTTCAGTTCCGTTGAAGAAGCAGATGAAATGACGTATGGAGCGGCCGCGCGCCGACGGACGCGGCAGCTCGCCTTTAACAAAGGAGATCTGTCTTATACCAAGGTAAATTAGATTAAATTATTTTAATACTTTCTTCGATTTACGCCGATATTATTTGACAATTAAAACTATTTTTCCGGATTTTTTCGCAGTTTTATATAGATTTTTGGGTCTTGACGATTCGAACGCTTTAAAGCAAACGTACCAGTTCGATCACGGGAGAATCTCAATCCGAAAGGATAGTTTTATTTGAAATTATGTTGTTAATTAGTCGTGAGTTACTTTTACCATAGAAACATTAAGATTAGAGCTTTGTTTATGATAGATTTTACACTTATGTTGAGCGAATGCGTATTTTAGATAGTTTTTAATGAGCAAGACATGTGTCGCCATCATAATTATAATGTTCAATTAAACTCTGATAGGAAATAATAAAAAAAGGAAACCGTGATTGAGAATACAACATATAAAATACTCTCGCATACGAAGCATTTTTAAGGCCCCATTGCACGATATGAACTTATTAATTATTACTAATGTCACAGGTAAATTGTAAAAACCGTAAATGCTTACGTATTTGGTTTTAAAAATGTCCGACTGACCAATCAAAACGGCTCGAGGCTTCCCACCACATTCAAGTATTGCTACTATTGACAAATTAACTAGGGTAATTAAAATATCAATGAATATGCTTAGAGAAATTATAATTTACCTAAAATTGTGCTGTAATATTGTAAGAAGATAAAATGAAGTCACTTCCGCTGTCTGTTCGCTTAGATCTTTTGAACTACTCAACGGATTTTAATGTAGTTTTCAGCAATGGGTAGAGTGATTCAAGATAAAGGTTTATATGTATAATACATGCATATTGTAGTACAGAAAAGCCGAGAAATTTAAAGATTTGTATTTCATATTAACCGCTAGTCGACGAGTCGCTAGTAAATAATAATAATCATAATGAATTTTATATTACTATCTGTTCTAGCTTTACTTTCGTATTTATTGGCAGGAAATGAGATTAGTTTGCCACCGAATCTATATCGTGACTAATGTATCTTTATACTATATAATATATTTCTAAGAATATTTGATCTTATCAAGTACGGATACATTTTTTTCATAAACTGTCAAAATTTATTGTTCTTAATAGCGATAAATAAACAATAGTGTGGAGTGCGTTAAGAATCATATTCTATATCTACACCTTTTAACTCAATAGAGTATAATAAATATACATATAAAAGTTATAGGTATAATATATTATAAATATGTTATATAAGAAACGAAAATATGTTTGTTATTTTGTCTTTTTTCTTGTCGTGTTTGTCTTTAGGTTCATTAAAAATGTGCCTAATTAAATTAATACGTATTCGCTCAACGAATTCATGTCATCAATAATAAGAGTGTCTTGTGCTAGGCTCTTAGAGCTAATATTAAGCTATATTTTTTTCTTAATTTCTAAACTAGCACCTAAAAATAATACCTATATATAACTAGCGACTCGTCCTCGCTCCGTTCGGGTTCGCCTCTAGTTACGTATAAAGAATGTAGATTTCTCACAGATGAGACATTTTCCCGTAGTAAAGAGTATCCTATATGTTGACCCGAATAACCAGCTATTATCATACCAAATTTCATCAAAATCTGTCTAATGGTTTTCTCGTGATGCGGTAACAGACTGACAGACAAACATACAGACAGAGAGACAGACAAAAATTCTTAAAACTATAGTTTTGGACTATTTTAATACACATAAATTAAATATTAAACCAAAAGCGCTTTTATATATAAAAATGTTTACAATATTCTTCATCTTTTAATCTAAACATACGCTTTACAATGCTTTATGCATGGAGTGAACGAACCAGTGCTTCGAAACAGGTTGAAAGCTTATAGTATCTATAAAGATAATAAATACATATTTACGTACGATTTAATTAAAATATGTATATATATATTTATATGTATAAATATGCTTATTTTTTGATTTTTATTTATGTAACAATCATTAAATTAAATAAACTTCAGCAGAACTGTAAATTTTTAAACTGTTTAATAAAGATTCAACGCTCTTCATTTATCTTTTAAGAACGTTCATTCAATCTTTTTCTGTAAAAATGGATATCACTGAATTAATATTAAAAAAAAAACTGTGACTGGAGTTTATTTTTAGATTTTTTTGGTCTAAATATCCATACATATTATACATGATTGAATGAACGCAATACAAATAAAGCTTAGCCCACACAATTGTACAATGTACAGCTGTCACGCTCGCACGAGCACGAGCTAAGCTTCATGGAGAGGGAGAGAAAGATACAGAGTTACATTCGGGCGAAGGCGCAGGACAGCGATAGCGAGCTGGAGCACTCCGCTAAGCGCAAGGGCAGCCGCGGCAAGCTAGCGGTGATTGTACCTTACTATATGGGAATAGATACGAGTTTTGTTTGTATGTTTAGATTTATTTGGGTACTTAGTTTTTTTTTTAAATTGTATACTTTGACAATGGTAACTTTAAACCTATTTTATTATGCCGTTTTCGAAAAAGTTTGTAGTACGAGAAAGATTTTGTCTTGAATTTTAATTAAAATTATTTCCGGAATTTTCGGATATCTTGAATAATATGTATTATATATTCTACATGTAAATAATTTGTAGCATATTAGCATGTATGAATTTACGATATTTTTTTAAAATGTCTATTTGTTTTTGAATTTTCTTAATAGTTTAACAGTCTCGTATCTATTATCATAAAGTGGTATTTTGCTTGAGTGTTCTGAGTTTGTTTCTTAGTGTTACGTTGTTTGCTTAGTCTGTGTTGAGTCTAGAAACTAGTCTTTGTGTACTTAGTGCTTATTAGAATAGCCTTGTTTTAGAAGATTACATTAATTTATATGTATAATATTGCTGTCTAACGGTTTTAAAGTGTTTTTTTTTACTTAAAACATTTTTTAAAAGATTTCCTGACAGGAGCAAGATAACAATGAAAACTACAGTGAAGAAGTCAGATTTATTAATCTGACATTAATTAATAATTAAATTAAATTAAATATAAAACATGGAATACAATATGATAAAGAATCCAACTTAAAACGTTTTGACGACGATAATTGAATTATAAATTATAATACATATTGAGCAGAGGAAACATTGTTGTTGTGGTGAGCGTGATCAAATTTGAAAGGCAATTTGTTTTTTAAACTATACCTGCATGAATGCATGACTAGAGATTTATTAGGCAAGTCAACGCAACATACTATGTGACATATAACCAAACGATAATATATTGATAAAGTATTACATTGTACATCAAACTTACAGGCTTTTTTAACGTTGGGAAATGCATTTAGGCACGAGGCGTGGGACTCACCGGCAAAACCAGTACTACCCATTAAAACCCAACGGAAACTCCCCCGTCTTAATGGAGCTTCGCAGGATCGCTTACGCACTCAATCACGACGCCCCGACGGCAGTCTACCGAAGCAAACCATAACAACCATGGGGTTGCTCCAAGGTCCACTCTGCTATCAGAGAAGTACCAGGAGCAACCCGCATAGCACACCGTCCAACGAAATGGGCAAACTCCATTTCATCAAAATTGGTTCAATAGTTTCGGAGCCTATTCGGTACAAACAAACAAACAAAAAAATCTTTCCCCTTTATAATATTAGTATAGACTATAGATGAACTAGTTTGTGAATATTAATTACACAACGTGAATAATTCTAAAGATAACGTCAATTTGGGCGCACGAGTCTTCGTGTCATCAGATAAAAAACAAGTCAAATTGAGTTTTATGTAACAGAGTTAAGGCACATCAGTAACAGTGAGATATAATATATTTGTGTTGATATGAGTAGTGGGAACTTTCGCGGATTAGTTTATCTTGTACACAGTGGTGGGTGAGACGTAATGTAGTGTATGTTGGTGGCTTCACTTTACAATGGAGGTGTATAATTGTGTAAAGTGTTTTTTTTCTAACACTATTTTACAACTATTATGTTTTTAACTACTAATACTATTTTCCTGTGCAAATATATTTTTGTGTGTCGTATCTTTGATACTTTATTAAATAAGGTATTATTTAATATGTCCTCGAATTTTTTTTATTGAAAATATGTATGTAAAGTCAATTTAATTGTTTTTGTTTAATGGCTGATAAACTTGTCAAAAATATGTTATTAGATTTTTTTTTATTTTGTCCTTTTATATTTGAGATAGGTAGGTCGTTTTATTATATATAATTTTTAATTATTGGATATATTAAAATTTAAATATCTAAATGTGTTAATAGTTGTATTAACATAATTTAACGTTGAAATCAGTTTCGATCGCTAAATAACAGATGCATTTGTATACAAATGTACATTTTATCTGACGCATATTTATCTATGGGATAAATACACACGTCTTGATATTACATAATAAAAAAAATATGAAAATATAAAAATTTACATACAATATTAATGTAACAATATGTATTTAATTTCACTACCAAAATAATCCTGATATTTTAAATTCACTAAGTGCACATTAAAAGTAATACCTGTCTAATCTTGTTGTATAATTTAGTTATTTTTTCCCACAGCAACGCAATTTAAAACAGAAGTTCGCAGCTCTGTTGCGGCGGTTTCGAGTGCCTGAGGATATGGCGGAGAGGGGCGCCGCGAGGGATACGCACAACGCTCAACGCGATATCGATGAACTGTTTCAGGTGAATATTATATTTCATTAGGTTTGATCACTTTAATTAAATATGTATTTGTGGACTATGGCATGATCCCTCTCGCATTGAAGGGAGACCCGTGCTCAACTGTGAGACGTTAAAAAGAATGGCTGAATACAAGTACTAAAGTGGAGTTTAAAGTAGTCTATAGTTTAATCTAGTGATATAGCTGTCTGTATAGAAAATTTAGTGCAAATTCGTTCAGCCGTTACGGTGTGCAGCAATAACCCACTCACATACTTTCGATAGTGTGATAAGTGTGACTTACATTTATTGCATACTAGCGACTTACCCAAGCTTCTCTCGGGTTCGTCTCTAGGTACATTTTAACGGTTAGTATGGATATTCCAGGGGAACTGTACATTTTTTCAGGATAAAAAATTACCTGTGTGCTATTCCAGACTATAATCTATCTCTGTGTCAAATTTCATGCAGATCCGTTCAGCCGTTCTGGCGTGATTAAATAACAAATATCCGTCCATCCAAACTTTTGCATTTATAATATTTATGGAACTATTCCTGGCTGCGGCTTCGCCTGCGTGAAAAAACATTTACTTTCTTTTCTTTGTCGTGTCGTCTCTTTGGTAGCGACACCTACTGAAATGTTTAAAATTAAGAGTTTCACCAAAATTCGCTCAATATTTCTTATTGAATAGCAGATATCTAACCATCATTATAATATGTATAATATCAAAATTTCATCTTCTTTGACTTAAATATTGTTTAACAACAAAAAATATTTCAACAGCTTCTTAGACTATTATATTGAAGCTGTTAAAACAAGCGATAGATTTAACATCTAATAATTTTAATTCCATCCCATTATTCTCAGGAATTGGAGTCATTATCATGTGGTGAAGGTGAGGATTCAGGTCCTGACCAGATGGACACTATAAGCATTGGGTCCACCCCCAAACCCTCATTAAGACCCTTCTTCAGCAGCTCCAGGAGTCTCGCCAACCAGGAACACCATCGGCATTCAAACGGTAAATTGTAGTATAGGTTACTATGTGATTTATTTAAATTACGAGTATAATAATGTGTGATATTTGTTTTTGTATTTGTTTTTAAATGCTTTAATTTTTTTGTCATATAAGATAAATTAATTGTACTGCGCGGGAATAGAACTTGCGACCTCCTACAGTATAAAATATTTATTAATTTTAGTTTTTTCTATATAAATGATAATTTATTGGTTCGTTTTAGATGATTATAAAAGTTTGAATATTTTTTTTATAATGTAAAGTTCTTATGTAATTTGTATAAAATAGCGAAGCGCAAAACGTGAGGCGTATATATAATATATAATAAAACTCAGTGCGCAATGCCCTAGGGACAGTGCATTGTGTGGCTTGTTTTGTTTTGCTTAGTGAGGAATTAGACGCCATAGGCACGATATGTTGTCGTCGATCAATTTACCCGACTTGTAAGATGTTGAGTCAAAAACAATCGAGTATTTTTTATAAAATTTTAACTATTTTAAGTCAAAGTCTGACTTTTTTTCACCTCTAAAGAGCTGAAGATGATATACATATATTTAATAAAGATAATGATAATCATCGATCATAAAAGTACTAGATGCACAATCAATAACAAAAAATGTCTTCGCCAATGAGCGCTCATTTGAACATTTGAGCGCGCTTTTTTTTTGTGAAAACAACTTTAAGCATTGCATTTAAGATGTAATTTATATTGTTGTATATTTATTTCAACTAGAATAATTACCTAAACACAATTGGTGACAGTTTTAAGAGAACTTTTGCATGGGATTTTGTATCTAGTATATTTTGGATCGATGATGATAGTATATATATAATGTATATATATCTTTTAAAGAATATAATGAATAAAGCATGTGATAATTAGCTTTGTAAAATAGGCGTGATTCATACGAATAAATTTTATCATTTTAATTAGGTGACACAACATTTTGTATGTCATATCTTGATCGATGGACATTCTGTGTGTTTGTATTTTGTTTTGTAACGCTGTGTGCATAGTGGTAGTGCATGTGCGGGACAGGCGGTGTACTTACTACGTATTTAAATTCTTCAAAATTAAAAAAAAATACAATATCTAATCCTTGAAAAACTTAATATCTACTATTTATATAGTGCGTTTCATGTCGCTGAAATTTTGATGTCAATTATTTTAAATGGACGGAATTTCATTAATTATAACCAAAAAACTTTTAAATCAAAAAACAATAAAATCAGCTCAGAAGCTTCAAAAACAATCAGACATACAGACATAAAAATCCAAATTAAACCCTCCTACATCATGGGTTAAAAAATATTCAAACGTTTTTGATAATTTTATTCAAACATTAAAATACCTGCATCCGCCTGCCCCGCTATATTAACGCCCGCATGCGCAGTGACGCGGCACGCCAGCCTCGCGTCCGCCGCCGAGCTGCGCCCGCGCGACCGGCACCCGTCCGTGCCTCTCACAGGTACACGCTTGGGCTATACGCCTCACTATACACTATTATACAATACACTATATGATATTTGTATATCATTTATACTAAGTGTTTACGCTCGGATATTAGGTAGGTAAGGAATTAGGAAACTCATCCGTGCCTCTTACAGGTCGTGCTTTAGGGATCACTATATATTATTATACAATAATATATAGTGTATAGAAATCTATTTGGCCTGCAGATCCGCTCACATGATCCGGTTAGATTGGATTAAACGATTCGATATAATCGACCTGTATTCCGAATTTCACACAAATCCATTGAGTAATTATAATTTGAAGAAGTATCCAAACACAATCAAACACTTTTGGATTTATAATATTAGTTCTAAACATTATAAACTATTCCGTTGGTGATATTCATTATACACTTTTTTACATTATACTATTTATATTATAAATCTCCAACTCGTATTTATATTGAGTTTTTATGGAATATTCTAAAATTATTAGAGGTAGAGAATTTCGTAAATAACCATGAATCAAAATGCTCACGTTCTTTTTTTAAGTTAATTAGAACTTATATAATAAACTATTAAGTTCTGTGTCTGTTATGTACCACTATGAGTTTTGGAGTAAATTTTGAGTTTTTTTATTAGCAATTATAGTGCAGATGAAGTTCGAACATTATTCTCTGTCGCTAATAGTGGATTAATTTCTTCAAACTGATTTATTCTAGTTTCTCTATCGTAAATTACTTGCATTTGTTTCTCCATTTCTACTGTCTATACAGTAGGTGTAATATTCCTACTTGCTTCTACATATCTCTATAGCACATCTTATGCAACAGTTTCAGATAAATACCTGATTCTTTTAAGGCTTTAGATTCCTCTTAGTGTCGGTTTACGGCTTCAACTGCAAGTTTTCTTAACTTTTTACAAAATACCATCAATTCTTCTTAAAGTACAAACTTCTAATTCTTAAAAGGCAGCCAACACGCATTTATCCAGCGTGGTAGACTATGACCTGATCTGACTGACTCACATTCTTTAATATGAGGCGTGCTCAGTAGTAGGACATTAAAAAGTGCTGAATGAAAATGTAGACAAATAAATAAATAATAAATATATTGGAACATTAACACACAGCACCATCTAGTTCCATGCTAAGCTACGAGGCTTGTGTTATGGATACCAGATAGTTGATACACTACACATATATAACTTTAAATACATACATGTTATAAATAAATATAAACAGCTATGACTGGAGTACAAACATTCTCGTTACACAAATGAATGCCCCCAGCAGGACTCGAACCCGCGACCGTTGGCACAGCAAGTAGGGTCACTACAAACTGAGCCCAACGTGTCGTCGTCAACAAAGATTTCACTAAATATAACTCGCGTCATCTAAAAAGAACGCTGGAAGAAAGTGGATAGGGTATGTTTGCGCATAGATATACTCGCGCACAAAAGTACTAAGCCTATTATTTTATTTTTCAAAGCATTTCGCTCGCGGCTTCATATATTAGTTATTGGTAGGGACATCGAAAAATATATTAGATAGAATATCATTAAATAGAATTCTATTCATTATTAAAATATGTTTCATTCAGTGCAGAATGTTTAATCTACTTACAAAAAATTAAATTAATACATTTAATGCATTTTTTTTTATTATTAACTGCATTATTATTAGACTCTCTCTTTGTAAAACAATATACGTCAAAAACAATTTTTCTCTTTTCTATATAAAACCATTTCGTAATTAAAAACTATTGTGTGCGCGATGGTATTTCGACCTGACGAACCAATAGCGCGCCGGCAAGCATGCGGCGCGTGCCCCGCCGCCCCGAGCTGCCCCGCGCCCCGTTTCTTACCACCAATTTGACCGATAAATCGCTTCTGCGCAGCTTGACTGCCAGCGTTCTTTTTAGATGACGCTAGTTATAGCTCACTTTGCCACCTGTTGCATAAGGTCAAGGACAATCAAATTTTAGACATTCAAATTACAACACAACATCCTATATTAGGTATATTTTAAGTATAATTAGCAAGCTTCTGTCTGTCCGTTAATTTTCTTTTTCATTTCTTAGCTATCTTTTATTTGTACATTTAGACAACGCATACTTCAGCTTTGCGAATAAAAACAAAGTAAATATTATAAACTATTATTCGTATCTATTGCTATAATCTGTTACTATTTTACAACCTATCTATTGCATTTATTTTAAATTTTTACTGTTTTGTTTATCTATATTGATTTCTTACATATAGGTACTATATATATATATATATATATATATATATATATATATATATATATATATATATATATATATATATATATATATATATTCTTTATCAGAATTAAAAATTTGTTGTAATTATAAGAATATTGTATATGTAACGTTGGTGTTATTGAAATAGAGTCAGAAGCTGTACGCAGCTCTGCGGGCGACGAGCGCGGTAGCGAAGGCAATAGCGATGGCGACGCGACACTCGACGCCCCGGTGTCGGGGGCGTCTGTGTCTAGCTCTCCGCCTAACGATACTAAGGTATTATATAGTTTGGGGACAATGATATTGTTTTATTTTGCAGGAAATTGTACTAAAATCTGATTAAAATCACAGAAGTTAGTCAGTAGTAAATAGTTGTCAATTGATTTGTGTAAGCGGAACGTCTGTTTGTCACCTAAAATATAGGTTGTCGCTTAGTTTAGGAGACAGCAGTCAACTTTATATTTGACGGTTTTGTACAAATGTCTATATTATAACAATAATTTAACCCCATGTATTGTCGCTTCATATATAATAAATAAATAATTAATATTATGAATAATTCTACGAGATGCGCGAGCTGAGACGCGGGTGAGTTGCCCCTCACTGTCATACGTAATTTTATATGACAATCGGGAGATGATTTTAGGGTTGACAGGTATAATTATAACTTGCCACGTAATTGCTCTATAGGTACCGTTCATCATGACAGAATATGCTGTTCTTACATTTATTAACAGTTAAAATAAGTTTAATTGATCAGGATGTTGATTTTGTCTTTTAGGAATATTTAACCGGACTTAAGAAAAAATGTGTTATGAGACTTCTTTTCTTCTGAGAAGCAAACGTGATTCAAAATTTAACTGCGAACTTTTTTATTTAAAATAAAGAATGCCTCTGTATAGAATTTTTAACAATTTTCAGCATGAGTAATTTCACTTCTTATAATGTGCCCATAGCGGAAATAATATTCTCTTCGTTTTTTGTATTGAACCTGTATAAATATTTAGTGGAAAGATATTGATGAAAATTCAACATTTTGTAGGAAGACAAAAGGTCTAGATTGTTCCGTAGCGCGACCAGCGGCGGCAACCTGACGCCGGCCGCGGCGGCGCGCAAGAAGAACTCGCTCGTCGTCTGCACGGAGCGGCCGCTGTCCGCGCACGAACTGCCCGCGCAAAGCCCCACTGCTATTGAGGTAATTGGCTCTTTCACTGTTTAATTATTAATTTAATTGATTAATTATACTGTTTTCAGGAATATCGCTTAATTCGTAATGTAATTGTTTTCTCCCAGAAGTTAATGAAGTTTGTGATGCTTTGGAGATACCTTTAAATTCAGTGTACACGTGAATGATGAATGCGTTTTTCAAAAGATTTTTTAGGTTCTTTAAAGGCCGACATCAGGATAGCCGTGTACCATCATGTACTGCCTCTGTGATCTAGATTCTAGTGGCTCACTTGTACGGCAGCCAATCCAGAAATCCTGAGTTCGAGTCCCGGGTCGAACGAAGTTTATTTATTGAGTCTTTCTGTTAAGAAAATCTTAGTAACAGCTTGTACCAGTATATGAGAAGTTGGCGGTGTTTAACCTCGAGACACTGTGACAGCGCCTGGTCTCTCGTTGGTTGTGTCAAATTATTGTTTCATCGGAGTATGAGAGTGACTGGAATAGAGAGTGCACTTTTATCTGTATTATAATATCTCCTGTGCATTTAGCCAGTCTCAGTGAGATTGGCCGCCGTGACCGAAAATATTTAGGAGGACCTCGCCACCGCGTTGAAGCGTTTGCCCCTTTTTTCCATAAAAAGGGAATAAATCGTGTTAACGTCGACATGTCATATCTCCAGCCCCGGCGCACGATCCTGGAGCAGGTATCGATGGTGCTGGGTGAGGAGGGCCCGGTGCCGGAGTGCGTGGCGGCGGCGCCGCCGGCGCTGGCGCGCGCTCTGGCGGCGCTGGGCGTGCCCGCCGTGCTGGCGCCGGGCGGAGACGCGCGCGCGCTCGTGCACGCGCTGCTCGCGCGCGCCGCCAAGCAGTGAGTTTAAATATTCATTTCTAAAAAATAATAAAGGACACTTCCATGATGGAAGGACTGTGTTTTTTTTAATATATTGTGTAGTAACAAGAACATTAAAATAAAAAACAAAGCGCTTCTTACATGCGCTCTATTTAAAAAAAAGTTGAAATGTTTCTGAAAATATGCCATTTTGAACAAAAATCTCAGCTTGGCGTCTCACAGGTATTCATTGTAGTTTTTTTTCTCATAAATATATTTTCTATCAGGTTTTATCACTTACACAATCTATTTTTAAAATAGATCAAATCGTATGACATAATTTTTTTCGACGTCATTGTGGGGCGTAAATGTGGCTTTATCGATCGATACCCTTCCTTTACCTATAAGAGAAATACAAAGGCACCTTGATACTAGAAAATAATACGGTGCAAAAAAAGTATATTATAATAAATAAATATGTTTGGTTGTGGAGTAGATAATTCTAGCTACTTAGGGGAGAGGTGGCATGAAAGGGACATTTTTGAAAAGTTCTAGAAAGTGATTGAGATAATATTTGGAACTGGTTGAAGTCGAATGGGAAGCCTCTATTATTATACTACTGAAATAAAATGCACTAATTCTCTTTTCTTTATTCTTAGTTATTTAATTCCGCATCTTAAAAAAATGTGTATTTTGTCCCATTCAATAATAATCTGTATTGAAAGGGACACAATAGTTTATGAAAGGGACAGTACATAATATCAAGGAAAATCACTTTACACTTTGCTACACATGTTCTAAAAATATCAAGTATTTGTACAATAACTACTTAGGTATGTTTCAGAATCGAAAAAGTGTCTGGAATTATTATTGTTAAGTCATTATTACTTTTTGGTATATTATTATTTTATATAATATTATTGCTTTTTTTGATTCTGAAACATACCTAAGTAGTTATTGTACACATAGGTAGGTACTTCATATTTTTAGAAGATGTGTAGCAAAGTGTAAACTTACTATTTTCATCTTACAGACCAGAATTAAACACGTATATATTATTTAAACAATTCTTAGACATAAAACAATTATTACTTATTAGATATTCACATCTTAAAATATTGTAAGCTGGCCCCGACTTCGAAAATATCTGATTTGGTATCTATTCCAAATAAAAGCCTCCGTTTAGCTATTTTTACATTTTAGTGCCTGGAAGTCGGTTTTTTTAAGTTTTTATTATTCCATTTTTAGTGTACATGTAATATGCAGGTAATTTGTAAGACGAAAGTTTTTTAATAACATATTCGATTAAACAATTTATTTAAAAAAATACTTATTGTTGATTTTCTAAAAAACCGCTCAACCGATTGCTATAAAATTTATATGGGGCTGAGAAGTTTACCCTTTGAAACAAAAAAAATCCAAATCGGTTCAGGTGTCTTCGAGTAATCGGTGAACATACATAAAAAAAGATTCCGACGAATTGAGAACCTTTTTGGAAGTCGGTTAAAAAAGTAATAAACTTAGGTAGTTCTTCATTAGAGGAATATTCGTCAGAGTTCTCGGCAGAACCAGTGGGGGTTTTAAGAGACTGTGGTCGGTCTATCACAAAAGAAGATAAAAAATTTTCATCTTGACAGCCAATCTGACAGAGATGCCGTCCTATATTACTTCATTCACTGCATCTTCAATTTTGTGTGCATCGACACGCGTTCTCTTTTAAGGTGGCATTTTTAATCTGTAAAAATAGCAGTTGTGAAACGTCCCGTTCATAACCGTTTGTTGTGTCCCTTTCATAAATATCATACCGAAATTGAAAACATAACCACAAAATTTGAAATTTTAGATTAAAATGTACTGACTTTATGTTCTCGTATCTGTTGATCTCTAGCTGATCATAAACAGTAGATAAAAAAAATAATAAACACGTAGCACTTGGCAAAACGTTTCGCCATTATAACAAAAAAAATAGTTTTCAATGTCAATAAAAACAGTTACACGACTAGGCCAACTTTGAAATGACAGCAGTGTGAAGTTAGTCGCGAACGAAAGCTTATCAGGACTGTCATACGATATATATAGTGTTGACCCGAAATTGTTTTTATTTTGCCAGTTATTTAAATCGCCCCTTTCAATACCTGTCCCTTTCATACCACTTCTCCCCTATTGGAGAAAGTCAACTTCAAATATACCGTTGTATAAACATTTCCTTCTTCATACACTGAAACTATTATAAAGAATGTTATATTATAATAAACACGTTAGCATATACAAAGTTTTACTCTATGAATTATTTAATTGTGGAAACTTGATTGTTCTCTGTGTTATTTTTTAAGTTTTGGTTTTAAATGTATTATATTGAAGTGTAATAACCAATAACCCGTTGCCCCGTAGGAACGCGAGGCGCACGATCCGCGTGTGCGTGTGCGGCGGCGACGCGGCGTCAGCGGCGGCGCTGCGCGCGCACGCCGAGCTCGCGCGCCGCCACGACGCGCCGCAGCTGCGCTTCTACATCATACCTGTCGGTGGGTTCACCGTTCACTATGTATATTATTATTTGTTAACGGAATTTTTATATATTCATAATGAGTGTTGCTCTGTATGTCACGGTAATTTTATGCGTAGACTATTAAAGCTATATTTAGCAGTAAATAAACTTTTGCCTGATTAATTTAGTATATTCATGTCTGCATGGTTTTTTCCTCATTTCATGTCATTTGTTTTTTAAAACCCATGTTATTGTGAACAAAGTTCGAGTACCTAGAGACGCACCCGAATGAAAGTGTACGCAAATGTAATGAGTATCTGATTGTGACATATGTACGGGCAGGTGCGAACACGATCTCGCGGTGGCTGGGCGCGGCGGACAGCGCGTACGCGGCGCTGTTCTGCGGCGAGGCGTGGGCCGCGCTGTGCGAGCGCGCCGCCGACGCCGCCGCACCCGCGCCCGCGCACGACGTCGCCGAGATGTCCTCCAGGATGGCGAGGTGGGCGCATTCATCCACACATACTAATGTTATACATACCAAAGTAACTCCGTCTGTCTTTCAGATAGACAGAAAGAATTTATGGGTACGACTAATGTCACTGATAATAGCATTCTAAACAATAAAACTAAGTGGCCGCAAATATGTTCTACACTTCTTATACTGTAATAATACGTGCACTAGCTATCCCTTTCACTCTTATACTCCTCTGGGATGGCATCAACCTGATTTAAAAAATCAGGCGTAAGATGGCTTTAAGTTTTAATAGTGCCACTTATAAGTCTATTTACTTATAAAGTATTCTAAAATGCTTGATAGCCCCCTTAGTTTCTCATCAATGGCGTAAATTCCCTTTTATATTCTATCATTATCGCTCATTTGTAAATATGGTAATTCACACATATATAAATATAATTATTATGGTTTCGGTTGACCATAACTTACATAAATACGAAATAACTTACTTTAATATCATTTGCCAGGTACTTGAACAGCATCGGGCCCGTGAACAACATCCCGATCGGCGAGGCGATGGTGGCGTACCGCGAGCGCTCCGGCGACGAGGACTCCAGTCAGACCTTCGTGCCCTTCATTGCGGTAAACCTTATACTATTATAATTGTTGAAAGTATGTTTTGAAAAGATTTAGGTTTTAATTTTATTATTGTTACCCTAAAAAAGTAGTTTAACAAACAGGTATCGCTTTCTTTATAAGTTTATCTATTGCTCTTAATTGTTATTGCAAATGATTTAGATTTATTTTTTTTTGTTTTATAAAAATGTTCTGAAGAAAATCTATTGTTTGGTTAAATTTTTAACGTACCTACTTACTTAAAAAAAATATCAACTAGGATGAAGTTTTATTGTGTTACATTATGTTGTACCTCTACTAACTGCGGACTGATTGTTATGGTTTTTTCTTGACTTGATAAAAGAAATAAAATAAAATGAAATAAAATCACCTCTAATATTACAATAAGTACTCTAACACCTCCAGGTAAATTTCTAAGAAATTAATTAAATTTCTAAGAAATCTATTGTTAACTGTAACGCCGGCGTGTCCGAGCTCGTGGAGTGATTAAAGTAATTTCAAATAATACGTACATGGAATACATGTAAAGTGTGTAATGATCAATAATAACAACCGGTGTGTGCAGGAGGTGCGCGTGGGGTGCGAGGGCGGGCCCGCGTCGCTGGAGCTGGAGGAGGGCTCGCCGCCCGCCACGCCCGCGCCCGACGCGCCGCGCGACCCGCTCGAGCTGCAGCTCGACTACTGGCTGGTGCGCACCCGACACTATCACACACCTGACACTATACCATTCATGCTTTACACCTCTCACACGTGACACTTTTCAACGAGAAACAAACACACTTTCACATTTATAATATTAAGTATGATGTGTAGATATAGTGTAACAATGTAGTGTTGCCGTGTGTGGGTACAGGTGGGCGCGCGCTGGGCGGAGGGCGGCGCGGGCGGCGTGGAGGGCGGCGGCAAGGTCACGCTCAAGGGCTACTTCCGCGCGCTGCTCGTCACGCGGCACAACCACCACCTCTGCATCACGTACCTCACCAAGGAGAAGAAGCAGAAGAGTATGTAGCTTGCTTTATATTTATCTAACCGAGCTGGTAGTGGGTTCCTCACGGACTGACTACACTGACATTTAAATTAAATTTAAAATGTAAAATTGACAATTCAAATGTGCTTGTAAAAGTCTATTTGAACAAATATATTTTGATTTGTCTTACTTCTTTATCAACCGGTTGAGTGTGGTTGGGTATGTGAAGCTGAATGTTGAGCTAGTGGTGTGCCACGGGAGAGGTTTATGTCAAGCAGTGGACGAAAACGGGCTGTAAGTTAGGCGGAGATGATGATATCCATCTTAATTGTTACGCGAATCCATTAAGTCATTATATCGTGGAGAAATAATAATACACTCACATTATTGTATTTACTAATATACTTTTTTGGTACTATCCAATCGTCCATTTAGTCCAATTTTCAATTAATCTAGCTGCTGAGTGCTTCAAGATTTTTTTATTTCCTTTAACGGTTTTGATTGCTATATTAAATAAGATTAAGCTTCTCAAACTTCAAAAGATTTTGGGTCGCTACAATACCATATTTCCTAACTATTGTGGTTTAATTATTATTTTTTTCAAAAAAAAAAAACTTCCCGTCTAGAAAAATAAGGACTTTATCGTCAAATTGTTTAGCAAATATTTCATAATGGATATGTTTTCAATATGTGACGATTGTTGCAGTAATGAGACTGGGCAAGAAGAAGGAAAAGCCAGGCGAGGCGGAGCCGGGCCGCGCGCAGACCGTCGAGGGCGTCGCCAGGCTCATTTGCTCGGCCAAGTCGCACAACGCGCCGCTCAAAGGTGAATTATTGTTTTTTTAATTAAAAAAAAACTACCTTTGCGGACCGCCAGTCGGTGCTGAAAAGTATTCGAAACGTCGGAACCCAAAAATCTACGAAAATGTCTAAAAAAGATAGTTTTATTTACAATGTTAAATATTCGCGTAAATCTAAGAAAAGTATTGTATTTCATTGATCTAATTCTAATATGTTGAAGGAGAATATATTATATACTAGCGACTCACCCTCGCTTCGCTCGGATTCGTCCCTAGGGTATGTATACAACTTCCCTATTTGAATCGGATATTATTAAATTTTTCATTGGTTTTAATTTTTTTTCATGGGGATCCTATTTTTTTTTTTCTAAAATAAAAGTAGCCTAAGTTACTCCTTATTACATCAGCTATCTGCCAGTGAAAGTCCCGTCGAAATTGGCTTAGCCATTTCAGAGGTTAGCCGGAACAAACAGACAGACAGGCAAAAATTGTAAAAAATGTTGTTTTGGTATATATATCGTGTATACATTCATATGCATTTAGTAAAAAGCTGTTATTTTGATATTTCAAACAGACACTTTAATTTAATTTATCTGTATAGATTTGTTTTTGAGTACTGTTACTATCATATAAATATTGACAAATATTGATATAAATATTTATAAGATATTAACTTCACTAATTGTTTTGCCTTCCCGGAAGCTCTCCACTAACACTTAAACTTTATGGTATGGTATTAAAGTTCAAATTGACTTTTAAGTATTATTACGAATCTTTTGTATGGGAGTATAGAAAAGTGTTGTTTTTAGACTTTTTCAGGCAATTTTTTTAAGTTTTTATCTCCGTAAGGACCACCTCGTACTTCAAGGAATATTTAAAAAAAAGAATTAGCGAAATCGGATCAGCTGCTCTCAAGATTTATGTTTGCCAACACATTCAGCTATTCATTTTTATATAATAGATATATTTTTTTTTTGTATAATTTTACTGTCTAGACTTTAGTTTGTCAATTGGTTATATTTCATGACTTTAGGAATATAGAGAATATTCCTCTTTTGACCCATGACTTTGACTTTAATAAAAACTTTTTAACAAAAAAATAAAAACCGACTTCAAACAAAAGCACTAAAAAGTGAAAAATAACTGATTGGTAGTTTTCATTTACTATACATACCTAATCAAATATTTTCGAAGTCAGTGTGCTTTGGCTAAGTAATTAAAGCCTACCTATTAAATACATACCTAATCAAATATTTTTGAAATCGGTCCCAGCCCATACAAAGCAAAGCACACCGACTTCGAAAATATTTGATTTGGTATGTATAGTAAATGAAAACTACCAATCAGTTATTTTTCACTCTTTAGTGCTTTTGTTTGAAGTCGGTTTTTATTTTTTTTGTTAAAAAGTTTTTATTTTTCCCTTTTTAGTGTAGACAATAGTAGCAAAGTAAGGATTCTTACGTGTTAGGCTTCTCAAATCAAACAAAATAAGCCCAAACTTAAAGTATCTACTATTAGCCGTTGAAGAGTTCCACCTATCCACCTTCTGGCCTTGCCATCAGATCAGGTCAACAACACCGAACCACTGTACTATCAACGGAAATAGAAATACTTGCAAAGTTTCAAGTCAATATGACAATTAGAAGTAGGTTAAATTCATCATTAGTTGTTTTTCCACCCTTAGGGGTGGTATTTTTTTTTGAAATTTAAATGGGACCAATCTGGAAGTATACCCTTTCAAACAAAACAAAAATTGTCCAAATCGGTTAATAAATGACGGAGTTCTGAGGTAACAAACATAAAAAAAAAAAAACATACAGTCGAATTGAGAACCTCCTCCTTTTTGAAGTCGGTTGAAAAAGGATTATTCGATTTGAGGTTGTTATTAATTTTAAATTTTCCAGCAATTTTCAACATTGATTTTATGGATTATTTTATAGTAAAAATAACTAAGTATAAATATATTGCGTAAGGTCAGAAATTTAAATTTTAGTAGAAATAATTAAAAAAATTGTTTTGAGGTAACAAATTTTGTATATAAATAGAACAGTCCCTTCTAAATCAAACATTCGTTCCATTCGCAGTGTACATCGACGGCACAGAATGGAACGGCGTGAAGTTCTTCCAGCTGTCGACGCAGTGGCAGACGCACGTCAAGACCTTCCCCGTGGCCACCTGCGGGGCGCCCCTCGCGCCGCCCGAGACTTAGGCCTCCTACCGCGGACTCGTCCACGTAGTACAGCATATGCTATATATTGACAGGGCTCCTGCGACGGACCCACGCCAAGCCAAGCATATGCTATATATTGATAATAACGAGGTCGTTCAGGTCTCGAGCTAAGCGTAAGCTTCTCATTGAAGTAATATCGAGGTCATTCAGTGCTTATCGAGCATGGCATAGCTATATATTGAACCAATAACTAGGTCAATATTCAGAATAAGAGTTCAGAGTGCTTTGTTGGTAGCTAAGTGTTGAGATGGCAATTGCAACAAAATGTTAATGATATTCAAAGAAACCAATGACTAGGTTGTTATTAAATTATTGTATTGGAGCGCTAAAGTTTTAGTTGGCGTCGTGTTTGCAAATTTTGAGAGGTAGATTGATGTCGGCTGATCAGTTTATGTCGAGTTCATGTCTGAACATAGTTCGGATTATCGTGTAAGTCCTAATGTATGGTCACGTAGTCGATGGGAAGAGGCTTTTTAGGTCGTTTGCGCAAATTTGGCTTTGGTGAATGTAAATGAATGAATGAATGATTAGATATCATTTATTTTTAATCTGCTATTGGAATGTTAATGTGTAAAGGTTGCCACTCATGTCGGATCGTACGTAGACTTAATGATAATCAATTTTAATGTAATGTATTAGTATTACACAAGCTTATTTTAGTTCAAAAGTACTGAACAGATTTTGATTTGGTTTAATTGATGTTTTAGGTCATTTTTGCGCATATGTCCAATATTCAACTCAATATAAATGTAGCGTTACTTAATAGTCGAGCTGCCATTAGCAAAGCTTTTGTTATGGAACTTTGAATCGTACTCTATGTGTAATAGAGTCGAGATTACTGCAATTGCTTATTAAAGTTGCATAATAAAGGCTCAAAAACGCATTTTAGTCATTTCATAGTAGTTATTATTATAATAAAATATTAGATATTTAACGTATTATGTATAATGTGTACTCAATTTGTATCGGAGTTATGGTTCGTGACATTTCCATAGGTTAGTTGTGGGAAACTTATGGTGTTTTCGGCACATATCAGGTAGGGAGCGCGATTTTATTTTGTCTGTGATTCGTGAATGATTTATTTTACGCGATTGTCGATGGTCGCTAATTTTTTTTGTATTTTTTATATGCGCATTCGTTTCTTAGAAGCAATAGCTTTGATATGGTAGCGTTTTTATATATTAAGATAATTCCGATCAGTGTTTGAAATAGTATACGCTAATCCATTTTGCCAATAACTTGTGAAGTTATAAGTATTATATTCGAATTGTAATACTAAATTTTTTACACTGCGTTTACATGACACGCATGCGACAAATACTTTAGTCGTGTCGATTTCGTGTCGTGTGGTATAAATTTTCAATCAGCTTCAGAGCTAGCATAGCGGTAAATGAAGAGGCTTGACTTTCAACGATTTTTCCTATATCATAGATGTTCTTATACGATCTAATGTGTTTAGAGCTAAGTGTATATCTGTGGTTTTAGGGTTATTATACACGGCAACGAAATTAGGACTAAAACAGAGTTTGACTCGTGCGTTAAATGATTTTTTTTGGATGGCTATTATTTGTAATTTACTTGATGGATTTGAGACGTTACTAAAGTTCAAGATAACGGAATAACATGCAATTAGTTTGTAGTAATCTGAAAGGTTTTTTTTTTAATTTTACATCAGCAATGATTAATTGATAATTCCATAATCGTAGTTCATTTATGAATGATATTAATGTGGTTTCCCAAAAAGGGTTGACGTCAGGCAGGCGGCCGGTCGTAAAACTTTTGCCAAATCCTATCAGCAGTACAGAAGATGTACTGCGCCGACCCCAAGTGATTGGGAAATGGGCAGGGAGGTAATGATGTTTATGTGGCTAAGTAATATATAGTATGTATTCAAAAACGAATAAAATAAAAATAAACATAATTTAAAGATTTCATTACAGATTATTGCAAATTAATTGTATATAAATAAATAATACGTGTATAAATATTTAACGACCACGGTTTGTTTAGAAGTCATCGCAGTAGAGCTCAATTCTCTCTTCTGACCATGAAGAATATAGATAAGGAGTCCAATCTTTGTACGTAAAAGTTGCCCCAAAAATTTGAAAAAAAAAAATTGTTGGCGAGCGGAGAGCGCTGCGGTCGCTATGTCCCAAGAGGGAGCGGGAAATTCCCGGTATATTCAAATATTTCACCTTCTTTTCTATATAATCATTCTTTTTTTAAAATAATTTAATTCTTTATAATAGCAACAAAAAGACACACCGATTTGTTTATTACTAACTTCGCACTACTGATTTATAGCTAAATTCGCCTGGTAACGTAAATCAGCGCGACTCGTGGCAGTTTCTGGAAGTATAGCTCTAAAAAATTTGCGGACGGATTTCTCATATGAAATCATATGGAGATTGGACTCTGTCTATATTCTGCATGCTCCAACTATAATTTGACACATTTCGCTGAGTGCCAAATTTTAATCGTTTGCTAAAAACACTTCCAACGTTAATTTTTCGTTAATTTTATACTGTACGATATTTAATTCTTAATAATTATATCAATTGGAACTCAATTTAGTACATTATCGAATAACTAATGTTATTAAGGAGATGGATTTTGTGGACAATAGTATAGGTTAGATGCGTATTTGAAAGTCAATGTTAGAATAAGATATACATATAAAGAGATCGTCAATATTTAATATATATATAGTATGTGTCTGTTTGTATGTTTGTGTGTGTGTGCATATGATATTTAAAGCTCTACTGTATTATGTAAACACGGACGAAATTGCGGGCGTAGACGTAATAATAGTTGACTCTAGCTTGTTGTACGCTGCGGACTGTTATTGGTGTAATTATATATGTTACCGGCCAAGATTTCAGGCCAAACTGGTTTGTCCTAGGCCAAACCAGTTTTTTTTTATTTCTAGCCCAGAACCCTCAATATCATATGTGCTATGTTATTTTAAATTTGATAAAAAATCAAATGAAATAATCAAAATAATTTTTAGAGTCAAACTAAAATTAAAAATGAACTTTTTGTACTACTTAGGGTTCCAACATGTTTATTCTGTTACTTGTAACGATTCAATCAGTTCGGCCTAGGCCAAACTAGATTGTCCTGAGCTAAACTAAAGCTAAAAGGTAAAATAAGTATATCCTGATACACTTTGGATGACGGTTAGAGTTTGGCCTGAAATCGTGTTTGGCCGATAGCATACAATGTTTTCATATATATGAGTAAATTTTGTCCCATATCTATCAATTTAACGATATTCTTGTTAAAAATTACATTATATAAAATGTAATAATGTCGATCTATTTTAGAAGGTTACAGATAAAAAATATCTTCTGTGACTTATTGACTTATTTAATTTGTATTATACAGTAAATAAATTTTCTTTCAATTTTGGCTTCGCAATAACAAATTGTTTTAATATCTTACCAACATTTCACAGTATATTACATAATGTGAATTTCATTATAAACATAGCAATTTGAAGAGTGATTGATCGAATATAAGAGTTCTTCTCATATCATTTTTTTTGTTATTTATAATGGCCGAGTGCGATTGAAAGTCATTAATTTATGTTTTACAAGACATTGCACAAATATCGCAGATCGATTTAGAGACTAAAATTCCGTACTCAATATTTTTTTATGTTTCATTAAAAAATTGACAGATTCTGCTGTAAGTTTCTGAGCGACAATTTTTAATTAAAAAAGTAGATGTCTGCCCAGATTATTTTATCTGAAATTTAGATAATATTGTTAGCGTATTAAATTACTTTTGTGTGCTTATTTAATTAAAAAAAAACGTTGGTCTAGTCGATGCGTGCAAAAATATTGATATGACAATATTTTAATTTTCATTTATTTGTGCTACCACTCTAAAGTGACCCATCTTAAATATAACTTACATTTAATCAAACAACATTTAGGCACAAATTGAAGTGGCTCGTATAACTATATAACCTGTGTATATATGTATTTCATAGTAAATGTGTATCTGTGTTATAAAATTATAAGTTTTGTTCATGAGTATATGTTTTAAATGTATTATGCAGGTTCCAATATGCAATTTTGATTCTAACATTTTTTTAATGCAATATTATTTATTTATTCTAAAAGACATGGAATCGATTGCTGTTTAGAAACGTTATGACCGCATAATGGAACAAATAAGAAAATTGGGAAAAAATAATTGTGTTACTTTAATTTTATATGCGGGCGACAAAACAAATAAAGACTTCCATTCACGCCCTTAAATACTGCATAATGATTTTGGGCTTTGGATACATAATATAATAAAAAATATTATCAATCCTATTTAACATAGGTATATTTGTATCGTGTATAGAAGTCTTTAAAATTCGTGCCATCAATTTCATATAGTATGGCATATTAAATAACAAAAAGCTCAAGTTCCCATATTGTTAGAGGCCAAGCCAACCGTCGCGCGTAGTAGCCGTGTAACATTACGTTGTAATCAGTGTAATAGAAATAGTGTATATTTATAATAAGCTATTATAAAATATAAATCAAATATCAGTAGTTTGCTTAACTGTACCAAGGAGTTTTAGTTATTTGCTTGTTTTTAGTCATCAGACAAAGTTCCATTATATAGTTCTCTTTTATCCACTCTATAGTTTTCTTTTTCTTATAATAAAAAATATGCTAAAAGCAATACTACATTGTATTTTAAAAATATTAAGAATATGTAACTTTATTTTTAATTAATACATCATATTTTGGTTGGAGTTAAAATTTAACTTTAGTTAGGACCAAACTGTTAAGCCAGCTATTAATATTTGAAAAAAATATTGTTTAGTATAATTTTGATCTCATAACTGCTGACTGACTTGGCGATGAAAATTTTGCTAATTATTTGGCTTTATGCTAAGAATGGATTAATTACATGTGTTATAAGAAGATATTCAATGCAACTTGTAATCGTATATCAATATATTCATCACAAATATTTTTTTGCCGAAGTAAACGGCTAATGAACTATTTAGTTTAGCATAATGGAGTTTTGTTAAGTTGAATTAATTAGTACAAAGGTATATTAAATTTATGTTACTTTATGTTATTTATAAAGCAATTTTATACATTTTGAAATAGTGAAGGTGCAATAAAAGGGAGGACACTATTCATTTACAGGACTCTGGTCTAACAAGTTGTTTAACATCAATGTGTTTAAGCAAAGTCATGAGATTTATTATTTTATCACATTTTGCAGTATAATTTGTATTTATTGTACAAATAAAATTTTGCATTAAAACAGTTTGTCTTATTTAAAATCTGATTTAAATTGTTTAGATTCCCAATTTAAATACATACATTTATAAGAAATGTATATTTGTATATTCTAAACAATGACACTTATAAGTTATAAACCATTAAATATCAAAAACTGATCTCTTAGGCCATTTTCCCCACCTATCCCACCTTCAGGAAGAACATATAATAATCCATCCTCTTGTTTCTTGGGTGAAAACTCCCATAAATTTTTATTACTTTTATCTAATGCTTCAAGTGTCCAGGCAGCAAGAAATCTTGACTTCCCATGACGACATAAAACATACACATTTTTAGGGTCAGCCACATAATTTTTTCCAGGGTCTGAAATTACAACTATGCCGCAGATCAGAGCCCAGTGAGCTGTATGGCCATGCCTTAAACAGGGAGCATGATTGAAGTCTGCATCATACCTGATTTTGTACTAAGGAATAAGATAATTTAGAGAAAAAAAAAACAACACATATTGAGCACAGTTAAATTATATCATAGTCAGAAATTGTAGGTAAACATTTGTTGTTTACCTATCATTTCTATATCTTTTTTCTTTTTCTTAAAAAGTGAATACTTATTTAAAATGAGATAAAATGAATACCTAACTTATATATAAGAGTGAAATAAAATAGTACTTAAAACTTAGATTTTACAACTAAATTTCTATTTAGTAAATTTCATTGAAATCCATCCCATCATTTTAACTTGAAGGACTTACAAACATATACATACATATCACAACTTTTGCAATCATAGTTGTATTTCTATAGTAACATAAATATGTAGAAATCATCAAAAACAATACTATTTGTTTACTATCTATTCAGAAAAAATACTACACATTTATAGATCATACTGAGCACAAACTTTAACTTAAAAAGGATACGGAACCAATAACACAGCCCCATTTAAGAGTTCAAGTATAACCTCTTCTGTAAATAAGCCCCCTGTTTTTACATAATAATTTATATTTTCAATATCAGCCAAACTAATGGCCTTCTCTGCCAACTTTGCCATATTTTTGCAACTCAACATTTCTCCGTTATTACTGTATCCTTCCATTTTAGTGATATTCAACAGTTCTTCAGGGGCTACTTCCCCATTCAAAAGCATTGAAAGCGCAACTAATCCACATGTAGGTCCTATTTGGATAATAGATTCAAAATGTTTGTATTTATAATGAAATGGTGTCTCATGTAAGCAGAGATTATTTTTTGCACACACTTCCCTTAGTTGGGGTTCATGGGCAGCCCACTCACAAACATCAGTGTAGCTGAAAGTTGGCGAACTGTCAGAAGATTTATCTGGCGAACTTAGAGGAAGAGAAGGTGGCGGCGGTGGTGGAGCTGGTGGCATTGTACACATTGTAATCCCCAAGCGTTATGTTACACTTCTATTTTTATACATTTATACATAGTTGTTATCTTTTTTGGACTTTGATAAATAATAACAACCGTTCATTCATTTTGACAAACAGCTGATCACAGACAAGGAAGCTTCAGCTGATTGAAGTTATAAAATATAATGTCATTTCCCTCATTTGTCATGGTCTATTAAAAAAATGTAGAATACGAAGGAATGTTCATTTAATAATTTAATAATTAGCAAGCAATGTCTTTACATAAGTATATTGTAAATAAAATTATTATATATGATATAATTAAGATTATTTCACAAAATATAATTCTAAAACTCTAAATAATTTTGAACGCAGTCTATTCATTGATTTCTGGGCGTGGTGTCTGGTGAATGCACATTTCATTCACTTCTTAAAGTCAACTCTCATTCATTCACTTCACCAGCTGTCAGCGGGCGCGGAGTGACTGATCTCGCTCATAGTTAATGGTAGTGAAAGATAATTATAGTAATTGTGCTGCAATTTTTAGTCATTAAGATTGAGTGAAAGCATTTTACGGGCAAAACTGGTTTAAGAAAAGGCAATTAATCATGTCGGAAACACGGAAAAACCATCTTACTATAGATGGGGGCCAAGTAACAGAAGATGAACACGCCGCCTCATATAAACCGATTCCGGAATCTGATACAGGTAATTTCGTACATGAATTTATTTTCATTGATCGATGCGACAGTAATATTCGTATGTAGTATTTAAGTAATAATTATTCATCACAAAAAATGTCATACTATTACTTACCACTTATCTACTATTAAAAGTTGTTAAAAATTTACTAAAACTCAAATATCTTATATGTCGAATAGTATAATATAATATAAAATAATGACGAATGATTATTGTATGATGGTTCTTTATTTGGTTTATTATTATGTAAATTAGCAATTCATCAGCTGATCCTTGACATTATTCATGATAAAAGGCGCTTAAAATGTCAAATAACTTTTATAACCCTGCTAATTTAAAATGTTCTTATTCCTAAGAAAAATTCAACAATAATTTGTCATTTTTTAGCATATTTTGTATTAAATATGTTTTAAAATAAAGAAAAAGGTTTTTTCCCGTTTTGTCCAAATGCCAAAAATATCGATATTTTCTTTTTTAATTTATAAAAAGCTATATTGAAGACAACTCAATTTGGTCGTATGATAAAGCGCTTTCATTGGACGGTTCCGAAAGCGTAGCAGCGCCATTTTGTTGTCAGTTCGCCGACTGATGCAATTAAAAGAAGAATTTGCGTATTTCTTTGTATAATTATACTAAAAATAATACAAAATTAAACATTTTTAGCAATTTGATGGTTATTATTTATCGTTTAATTTATTAATCGTTATTTGAAAAACTGAATTTTATTAGTGTGTCTCGTCAAGAGACTACTTCAGTGGAAATTGGATCTCAGGATGTTCTCATAAACTCCAATTGAGAATTGATCTAAACAGGGCACAATAGCTGTGTAGTCCCGTTTTTAGTTCGGTCATTAAGAAATATAACTTGCGGAAGAGAAATAAAAAAAATCGTGACGGAAGATTTTATTTTTAGGGATTGAAAAATATATTGAAGCAGACGCGGAATACATGGAACTTAGTCAATCTGAGAATATGGAGAGCGCCGCCGACGATCCTGACGACCACTGGGATCATGAAAGCATAGCTAGTATGCTATCTCTCTATTTACAGAATATTGATAAATTTAGAAATCCACACATCAGGAAAAAGAATGTTTGGATGGATATTGCGAGTGGGGTCGGTAACAAAACTCCTGACAGCTGTGACAAAAAATTTAGAAATTTAAAGCAAACATACATAAGATTGTTGAGGAAAAAGAAAGTAAGTGGTATTACAGCATTCAAATGGCCATATTTTGATGCCTTTGAAGAAATATACAATGTAGATGGTGAATACCAGCCAGAAATTAGGCAAAAAGTTAAAGAAGGGACAAATGATAGGCTCACTAGAGAACTATTAGAAATGACCACAACCTCAAAAGTAGTTGAGAGCGATGACAATGAAGCTACAAGCTTTCAAAATGATGAAATAAGACGAAAAATGCTTAAAAAAAGGAATTCAGAGTTTAAAAAAGTTGCATTAGAAATGCGAGATAGACAGAGGGTTGTGGAGGAAAAGCTGGATAGATTGATAAATATTGTTGAGGAATCTAACAGCATACAGAGGGAACGAAATAGATTATTTCAACAGTTCCTTGGAAATTTTGGACCAAGTTAAATAACTTTCATAAATTATGTATTCATGAATTAAAGGAAGTACTTATATGCCATTGATAACAAGTAGCTACTATTTATTCAGACTATAATATGAATATCCACTGTGGTTTTTAGTTTAAATAATAATCAACATTAGTGTATATTTTATGTGTAAGTGTAACAAATAAATATTAAAACATGTAACATAAAGCATATTAGTTTTTATTTAGTACTAGCGACTAGCCCTCGCTTTGCTCGGGTTTATCCCTAGATTGCTTCCCTATACAAACTTTTGTCCCCTTAAGGCATAATTTCCGGGATAAAAACTATCCTGTCCTTTGTTGTCCACTGTCTCAAACTATCTTCTTACCGAATTTCATTTAAATCAGGTAGATCCAGAGATTACCCCTTACAACATTACAAAGTCACAAACTTTACCTCTATAATATTAGTATAGATTATAATTGCTATGTTTTGGATAATTGAATATTTTCATAAAAAATCATATTTGAGTGTTTCAAGTGATCTTACTTGATTTCTGAAAAATTGGAAAAACACTTAAAAATGCCATAGACAGTCCTAAGTTATTATATAATACTAAGTGATTATCTAATACAGGCAATGTGCTATTAGGATTATTATTAAGTTTAGTTCTTGTAAATAATATAATTATAAATTGCTCAAACAGAATTTTATGCAAACAACATCTCATCTATTTAAATACTAAGTAGGTACTATGTTAAATTTAGCGAGCGATCGAAGAGTTCTTATTTTAGTAGAGTAGTGCTATGATGCTAGGCTAACATTATTAGTTAAAAATTAGATCTCTAAAATAAATCTAATGCAGTGTTAATGTACAAGTGGAACCATCCAACAATATATGAATATTGGAAAAACATGAGACAAAAGAAAACGTAACAAAGGTAACCAAATGAATCTGTTGGAAAATCTTATTGAAATAGTCACTATTATCGATACAGAGGTCGAATATAGATAGCTGGTTATCCGGGTCAACATATAGGATACTTTTTACTGCGGGAAAATATCTCATCTCTGACAAAACTATACTATACGTTAAAACGTAAGGACGAGTAGTAACGTAGGGACGAACCAGAGCGGAGTGAGGGTGAATCGCTAGTTTCTTATAAAGTTAGTTATTGGTATTTGGTAGTATAAGTGAATGTTTTAGTTTAATTCTTTAATTAAAAATTAAAAAATTGATTCTCCCAAATTGAAAGACAATGTTGTTTCAAGGCGAAATAATTTTTGATCAAATTAAAATTTAAATGTTAATTTAAACTACAAGCGGCTGAGGTTAGAAAGCCAATAAAGCTTATAACTTACGGCTAATCTTTGCAGGATTCTTTTCACTTCAATCTATTATAATTTGAACCCTTTCAATAAATCTTTTAACCCCATTGTATGCTGTAACTGCACTACAGCGGCTATGTACATCTGTCCGCGATTTGCGTCATTCTTCTTGGTATCTTAAAAGGGTTCAAAGGACCCGTTTTTAGGGGTCCTTAACAATGCAGACACATTATACGGATTTATTTTTATTTAGTATTTTGGAACATTTATTGGCTAATACCATATTCGTATGAAATATGTGCACGTTACAATATTTAATTAGTTTTAATTGTATTTTCCTTATAGTACTTGTACATTGCAGAAATTCTACTACATACTTTATTTTTCGCTTACTAATAAGTTTGTTTATAACAAACTAGCATTGCCCGCGGCTCCGCCCGCGTTCTATGACCAAAAACCAAATTCTTAGGTTTTACATATTAGTATACTCTTTTGTATTTTTCTCAGAAATGAGATATTTTCCCGCAGTAAAAAGTATCCTATATATTGACCCGGATAGCTATCATCATACCAAGATTTATCAAAATCCCTCCAGAAGTTTTTCTGTGATGCGGTAACAGACATACAGACAAAAATTCTAAAAACCATAGATTCGGCCTCTGTATCGACAATAATGACTATTTCAATAAGATTTTCCAAAAAATATTTAATATACAGATTCGACTCAGTTAGAATTTTATTATATGTATAGATGAGTAACCAAACAAAGTAATTTGGTAATTCCTACTTGTATGAAATGAGTGAATATTAATACATATTTACATATAAGAAAAGTGTAACTGTAAAAATTGGAGGTCTCTATTAACGCAATAGAACCCAGAACAATGATTTTTAGAATGTTTGTCTGCGCGTTTGTGACTTAACTGATTTGGGTGCGGTTTTCACTATGTATTGTGGTAAGCTTCACTTAACATTTGGTATTTGTTTTATTTCAATCGGTTCATAAATGAAAAAGTTATGTCAATTTAAAGAATCACCTGGGGACGAACCCGAGCGAAGCGAGGTTGAGTCGCTACTTTAATAAATGTATACGATATATTGCAAACTAAATAATTCTGGCTTTTTCATAATTATAATATTTTTAATGATTTGACTTTAGAAATCGCATATACTATTTACATATATATACATTTATGTATACCTACATAATATGTCGCAAGCATATTTTTTTTACTCTTTGAGCTGTGTTTTCTCGAACCCTTCTGGGAATTATTTATTTACCTTCGGAATTTTACAAAAGTGCGAGCTTTTATAACCAGATGGTAACGTTTGAAAAAAAATCGAAACAAACGATATGCCTACGAGATAGGTGTATGTAGATACCTAATTCGTTTTAGCATTCCTCACTCTGCGCTCTGTCTCAAGAAAGTTTTAATGGATACACAATTGGCTACAACAACATTTGTACGGAACCTTATGTTCTATAACTTTTATAATAAAGCTAACCGTGATTTTAAGCTTATAAAACGAGTGTTTACAAAAAATGCAAAAGAAAAAATATATACATTACAGCTAATTTTCTTTCTTTGCACTTATTTTTAATCCATAAATGTTTACTATTACTCACCTAACCTTAATGATAAAGCAAATGGGTTCTGCTACTTCGGGATCTGATGGAAATTCCTGGCTGGGGCTTAGCGATAAACAATGATGTAAAGAGAATTTATATGATTGACATAACTCTTTAGTGCTTCATACACCAGCGTTAGGTGAAGACGTCTGCTTTTGTAAGTAAGGTTCTTTACAACAAAATTACTTTAACGGTGTTCTATTATAGTTTCTGAATTGATTTGAAATTAAAAAGTTGAATTTAATTATAACTTATAGTTATATTTTTCCATTCTCATATTTAACGATATGTGTATAACAAGTTTATTATGAAGTGTCTATCAGTGGGAGAAATAAACGCTTTCTCTCGTGTGTATAGAACTTTTATGTGTATAACGTGTGCTCAAGTGCTTTTTTTTCATTTATTTTAAACGAATCGTTAAAATCGTTCTTGGAAAACTTGTAACGTGCCTGTTGGACGCTGGAATGCAGTACTGCCTGCGTTTTGTGTCTTCCTGGAACAGTTAATTTAAACTCTGAAAAAGTAACACGACTGGTTTTGGTAATCAACTTATCTGAAGATATTGCATAAAAGTTATTATAAAGGTGTATTACAAAGGGTTCATTACAATAGGATGTGGTTTTTATATTATTATATACTAGCGACTCACCCTCGCTTCGCTCGTGTACGTCCCTAGCTTGCTTCCCAATACAAACTTTCATCCCCGCTTTCACCCCCTTAAGGTATGATTTCCGAGATACAAAGTATGCTATGTTCTTCCCAGGGTATCAAACTATCTTCTTACCAAATTTCATCTAAATCGGTTTTGTAGATCCAGAGATTACCCTCTACAACGTCACAAACTCACAAACTTTACCTCTTTATAATAGTACATAAGTACAGATTATGGTGTCCACAAATATTTTCCATAGAGCTAGTATGTAGTAGATTGATGGTTTTCGTTGTTTTTTTTTATTTTACACTAGCTTTCTCTTCGTGCTACGAAAGTAAATAGATTTTGTCACTCATTCGCACCTTTTACCACGACGGTGGCGTTAAATCAGATCGTTCTCCTATTCTCTATCTTGCGTTAACCTTGACTGAATCATCTATTCGCCAATTAAAGTATTGTTTAAATCGGTAGAGCCGTTTCAGAATTGAGATGGTACAAACAGACAGCCAAAATACCTTACCTTAGACCTTTATAATATTTTTTTAGAGTTCGGTATCGTGCTATTTGCGCCATGTGACTCTGTGAGTTAATTCAATTTGAGCTTTGTGATTGCAAATTTAATTAACATACATACTCTTCAATTTTATTTATAGATATAGACGGTTGACATAGTTTTCATAGGTAAGCTTTGTCTCAGTTTTAAATGTTAGCTCAATTTTCGAATCAACGCTTCGTAGAATATCAGGATATCAATTCTTAACTGAGTAGGTATTGAGCAGAATTTTGTCAATTCTGAATATTTACTTCACTATAGAAGGTAAGTCCTTCGGAAATATTAGTTTTCCATTAGGTACGTACATTATATATTGTGTACAAAAAGAAAACGAGCTATGGCAAATGTACGGAACCTTCCGACAGCTATCGTAAACAGGCTCGACGGTTATTGACAGTGTAACCTCTTTTTGTTTAACCCCAGTGCGATGGAGTAACTTAGTGTTTGCAAGATCTGTGTCGGGTGAAGACGTCCAGCCTGTAAGTCATTTTTTGTCTTTCATCACCAATCAATATTTATAGGGTTCTTCATCATAAATAAATGTACTGTTTAGGTGTTTAAAATTATTTATGTAAAACTAAGATATATTCAGTTTTTATCTAATTGCAGCAAAAGAAGAATGCTGTGTATGTCTAATTCTCTCTTTATGATTTTAAATAGAACTACTATTTTCGGATTTTTGTATTTGCGTATTTATATTGATTTTTGGTTCCCGACGTCTCGAATGCCATAAAGCAATTATGGTCACTGGAGAGACAGCTTTTAGACTCAATGGTTCAGGGTCATTATATACATAGTTGTTACAGAAAGCATCTCTGTTTTTTTTTCGTTTCTATTAACGATGTGTTTTACAACGATATAAGGTGTCATAGTCTTAGCAGTGGGAGTCGCTTTTACACATTTTGTGGTAATTTTTTAGTTCTTCTTGCTAAGAATATAAAAGATTCCATTTATTGTTGTTATTAGGAACATTTGTGCTATCGTAATCAATGTGCTTATTCTATTAAGACTAATTGATTTAACGATTTCAATTGATCCTACACAATATTATTCATTAACTTGCCAGTAGCTTTTTACTGTGACAAAGCTCGGGAGAGTTCTACTTAAAATGATAACATTTTGACCTCGCTTTATATGGTTTAAATGAAATATGCTTATAATATATGTATAAAAATCAACATTAGAGTCATTTGAAGTTAACAGTGATGTGCCTAACTGTGATATCAATAAAAACTAAAAAAAAAACGGACTTCTAGGCACTAAAATGTAAAAAATAACTAAACGGAGATTTTCATTTAGAATAGATACCTAATAAGATATTTTCGAAGTCGGTGCTTTGCTTTGTATCGGCTGGCACCGACTTCGAAAATATTTGATTAGGTATGTGGTATGATTAGTATGTATAGTAAATGAAAACTACCAATCCGTTATTTTTTACTTTTAGTGCTTTTTTGAAGTTGGTTTTAATTTTTTTGTTAAAAAGTTTTTATTTTTCCCTCTTTAGTGTAGACATAGTAGTAGCAAAGTAAGAAGAAAGTATTTTAATAAAATATTAGCTTAAACCATTGAAGTTACTTTGATGCCAATTTTTATAAGAAGACTTACAAACTAAAATTCGCTTTTAAATGAATGAAATAAACTTTATTCAATTAGACTATTTATTAGTACTTTTCTGGTCTATTTAATGAAAGCGTCAGTGTAGTTAGTCCGTAAGGAGACTACCATCGGCTCGGAAACCAGTTCTGCTGAGAAGAACCGGCGAAAAACTCAACAGTTATTACCACTTTTATTAGTAACACTAAAAATTTTGGCTCTAAAATCCGATTCTAAAGTGTTAGGCTTGTCAAAACATAATAAAATAAGCCCAAACTCAAAAGTATCTACTATTAGTCGTTGAAGAGTTCCACCTATCCACCTTCTGGTCTTAGCATCAGATCAGGTCAACAATACCGAACCACTGTACTATCAACGGAAATAGAAACATTTGCAAAGTTTCAAGTCAATATGACAATTAGAAGTAGGTTAAATTCATCATTAGCTATTTTTCCACCCTTAGGGGTGGTATTTTTTTTGAAATTTAAATGGGACCAATCTGGAAGTATACAGTTTCAAAGAAAACAAAAATTGTCCAGCTCGGTTAATAAATGACGGAGTTCTGAGGCAACAAACATAAAAAAACATACAGCTGAATTGAGAACCTCCTCCTTATTGAGGAAGTCGGTTGAAAAATAGCCGAATTGTGTGTACTTTAGTAATAAGTATTTTTTTAATATACATTATATAGTCAGTAAGTAAGTAAAAAAATCAGTCCAAGTGTTTTCTATACTATGTATACATATATACACGTGTGTTTTTTACGATGACGTTGCGCCTTCTTTTAAGTTATAAGTACATACAAACATACATATTATTTCTTCTAATTAGTGTCATTAGAAAAATGACTGGGAACGTATTTACATTTTACATTAAGAAAATGGATACTGATGTTTGCTATTAACTTTTGTTGATTTGTATATTTTAAAGCACATACTAAAACTACCGATTTGCCCCGGCTTTCCTCGTTGTTTATTTAATTTAATTTGACACTTCCCAAAGAATTATTGCATTATACGAATTTGGTAAACGCTTTGATCACAAAAAATGTAGAAGTGGTTATTTTTATTGTATCGACTTATTAATTATTATACTATAATCAATTACCTACATGTTTTAAGTAAAATTTATAGTCTTTGCGTTCCGTAAAAATTTGCTTTCCCTTTTCATCTCATTAGGAGTTGATTTAAAAGAAACACCTTGTTTAGTGGTTATTCCTAACATAATAAATACAATGTATACATTGGAGTATACTCCAGGTCTTTTTGCTTTGGCTTGATGAATCAGTCATGACAAATGTTTTATATGTACGATATATGTATATTGTATTGATAAAACTAATCAATCTAATAAAACTTAAAATAGAAAATACCAGTAATTAAAAATAAAATTTCTATCCGTGTAGGGCAAATTGCATTGAACTACAGTCTGAAATAAAAAAAAGTAGATAAGTGTTAATCTAGTCGTTCGTTTAGATCGAAAAGTATAGCTTGATCTCTTCATACTATCAGTACCAATAAAGCGCGGATCATTTAAAATGGTCGTAAATTAATGAAAAAAATATTTACGTCCGCCTTCATTTGTTCCGCAATCTTGATTCAGTGATTAACAAGTCAGGACGGTAGGTACATTAATATATTCTTAAATGAAGTTATTTAACATAGCTATACTAATATATAAATATTTTGAATAACCGAAAATTTAAATGTCACACGACTTTGTGTCGTGTAAAAAATAGTTATATTACAGCATATTTAACAAATTTTAAAAATATCACGGCGTGTTATAGTCGATCATGTAGAAGGTTTTGTTTTCAAGTACTGTAAGTCCTTACATACTATTCTTTTAGTAGTTTTTTTTTATTTTACATATTTTTTACATATGTTGAGACATTAACACACAGCACCATCTAATTCTACTGTAAGCTACGAAGCTTGTGTTATGGATACCAGATAGTTGATACACTACACATATATAAGTTTAAATACATACATATTATAAATATAAACACCCATGACTGGAGTACAAACATTCATGCTCAACACACAAATGAATGCCCCCAGCGGGACTCGAACCCGCGACCGCTGGCAGAACAAGTAGGGTCACTACAAACTGAGCCAAACGTGTCGCCAAATTAGATTTAATATTATTGCCATAATAGATTTGCAAATTGTGACTAAGCTTGTTTTTCTAAGGCAAATACCTATAATAAAAATTACTACTAAAATCCGTTCAGCCAGTCTCGCCTAAGTCAGATTAAACCAAGACTGACAGACTGGTAGACAAATTCTAAAATTATTGATTATAGGACTGTCTAAGCCAATTTTTTTATAGAAAAATCTAAAAATATTACTTTTAATTTAGGATGAAACCTAATAAGTATTTACAATTTACATTCCTTTTTGTTAATAATATCAATGTGTTTTCAGAATTCCGGACTTCCAAGGCAAGTCTGCACAAGTCCAAGGAGAAGGTTTCATCTGACGGTGCTGAGGAAAAGCTACTGCAAAAGGAGGACGAGGCGAAAATCACCACACGTGTAGATATGGCTGACGCCAAATATGTGGTCGGTGACCATAGAAATGGGGACGCTAAGATCGAACTGGATGCTAATAAGCGGGTACGTTTTTATAATTCAATACAACAAATAACAAAACAAAAAAAAATCTATTCCTCAGGAACCGTATATTTTTCCGGGATAAAAAGTAGCCTATGTGTTATTCCAGACTATAATCTATCTTTGTGCCAAATTTCGTCCAGGTCCATTCCGCCGTTCTGACGTGAAGAGTAACAAACTTCCATACTCACAAACTTTGTCAACAATTATAATATTAATACGGATTCGGTGGTCTTGTAGCTAGCTGACTAGATGAATATCAGAGGGCATCATTAGGTATTTACTTTTTTTAATTGTGTTTTTAAATCCTTTTTAAAATGATTTTGATTTTGTTTGTCTGTAACCTCTTATATCTAGGGTCGTTACCTATCGTGTTGAAATATCCTGTGTGGTGTAATCAATAACATAGAGAGCGACATGAGCTACACTCCAATCTAAAAAAAATAGTGCATTCGTGAAAACTGGCATGTTTTGAAGCCATTACAAGGAAATTGAATTGAAAACTTACAAGTAGTAGTTAAGTACTGATGTGTTGCATAATATCTGTATGCATTTATGGTATCGCATGATTTAATTTACCACTTGTACGATACCGTACTAATGATAATTGGCTAATGTTTATAAATAAAAAACTACTATAGAATTACACAAATCTTATATAAAAATACTTTAAATCTATACATATAATAAAATTCTAACTGAGCCGAATCTGTACATTAAATTTTTTTGGAAAATCTTATTGAAATAAACATTATTATCGATACAGCGGCGGCCGAATCTATAGTTTTTAGGTTTTTTGTCTGTCTGCCTATCTGCCTGTTACCGCATCACAGAAAAACCACTGGAGGGATTTTGATCAAATTTGGTATGGTGATAGTTGGTTATCCGGTTCAAGATATGGGATACTTTTTACCGCGGGAAAATGTCTCATTTCTGAGAAAAAATACAAAACTGCAATGTAAGAGTATACTGATATGTAAAACCTAAGAATTTGGTTTTAATTATCTGAACGCGGGCGAAGCCGCGGGCAATGATAGTATTATATATATTTATTTAATATACATACATATTATTATTATGCAACAATTTGGCGCTACGGTAGTCTTTATTATAACAAATGCCTCTCAATGCAGCAATTCACCGGACTCACAAAGGAGGAACTGATGAAGTATGCAGAGGACCCATTCTGGATACGACTCCGGTGGTTCATGTTCATATTGTTCTGGGCGCTGTGGCTGTGCATGCTGGCGGGAGCCATCGCCATCATCGTGAAGGCGCCCAAGTGCTCTCCGCCGCCACCACGCACATGGTAATAGTCTTTCGTTTAAGTTCTAGTTTAATCAAGTATTACGTAAGCACCAAAGGGGAGAAGAGAGGGTGAGGGGAGGTGGGTTGGGGGAAGGGGTCTTTGTTTTGCTGATTTTGATGACAATGATCTCGATGGTGATTAGTACGGCACCAATATTTATTTATTTAAATAATTAATTTTAGTTAATTTTGATTAGTCAAATTAATGTATTCAGAACACGCATGGAGTGGTAGTATTATAACGCGTTTTGGTTATTCCAAATCGATTTCTTAAAAGAAACATCAGAAAAACTAATACCAATGAAGCTAAAAAAATAATAATTAGATATATTTAGACAACCCCCAATTATTTTTCAACAACTACTATGCTGTTGAAATTATTAATAATTATATTTTATTACTAAAGTTATCTATAATAACAACAGATTTTAAGTTTCGAAAGTACAAAAGCTATCAAATAAATGAGTATAACGAATTGATTGAAGAAACCCAAGCATCAGCGTTATCATTTTTTTTAATGTGTTATCGCCATGTGTAATGTACACTTATCTATTGAGAGCGTGTTGCAAGCGTATTGTAAATTATTTATTTAACTAGCGATAAGTTTTAGCGTTTAGTATAGATTTCTCAGAGATGATATAATTTTCCGCATTAAAAAGTATCCTATATGTTGACCCGGATAATATATATCGTCATATCAAATTTCATTAAAATGTGTGCAGTGGTTTTCTCGTGATGCGTTCCCAGACAGACAAATAGACAGACAGACAAAAATTCTAAAAACTGCTAGAAGATGTGCCTTATATTTTATGTATTTGAGCTAACTTTAAAGCTACTAAACTACAATTTTAAAATTGACGAAGAGCGAAGAAGTAACAAATAGGTATACGTACTCATAACTTTGGCATATATGATACTAACATGAATATCTAAATGTTTGCACTATGCTGTACAGGGGGCCCTTGAAATAACAATAATAATAATATGTTGGGACATTAATACACAGCACCATCTAGTTCTATAGTAGGCTACGAGACTTGTGTTATGGATACCAGATAGTTGATACACTACACATACTCGTATATAACATTAAATACATACACATTGTAAATATAAATACCCATGACTGGAGTACAAACATTCGCTCTCATCACATAAATGAATGCTTCCAGCGGGACTCGAACCCGCGACCGCAAGCACAGCAAGTAGGGTCACAACAAACTGAGCCAAACGTGTCGTCAAGTGTAATGGGATGAAAGGTGCTACTTTTGTACTATAAACTATGTATATATAAATTGAAAATTCACTTTTCTGCTCCAAAGCGCCAATGGACAGACACATTTTCAGATACAAAAATTAATCTTATTAAAATTAAAAAAAAAAACAATGTCAACTTCATTCAAGATATTTTAGTAATGTTTATTTATACTAATTTATTTTCTTCGAAGTGACACAAATGGGTTAGTTCAATAATACAGGTGCTTGTTTTTATTTTAAAAAAGTATTAAAGTAAAACTGGCTCTTTGAACATTCTCCACTATTGTCTATTACATACAATTTAGGACTTTATCATCTACAATCACTTTCCTGTAAAATCTCTGTAAGCTTTGTAACGTTGGCCCTTTCATTTTTTCACCCTTATAACTTTTATTCTAGGTATGAGAAGGGACCTCTAGTAGACATGTCTTCGGTGGAAGACTACAATGAAATTATCAATGACCTGGAAACGCTGGAAAACTATCAAGTAACCGGTATATTCGCGTTTGCGTGCAAAGATTCGTATGAAGTGCTCGAAGAACAAAGCTCTTGCCTCGACCAGTTCAAGCAGCTGGTGGAGAAGACCAAGAACGCTGGTGTAAAGTATGTATATTTTTTATTAATTTACTTTATTGTAATAATTAATGTAAATAGTTGTATAAACTATGTAAATTTTGTATGGATAAAAATAGTTATTGTGAGTGTACCTTAGGAGATAGACATACGCTATCGTGGACTTTTCTACAGGCCTTTCTTTAACCTGCAATTTTCTAGTACATAGTTTTGATGTATCTCTAAAGGTTTAGCCGGCGTTAGCCGTGTAATCGTACGAAAACAGTTCCTGTGACATAACACTGTCTATGTTCAGCCATTTTGTACAAAATATTTACAAATTAAATACACAAACCTTCCTCGTTTACCGCTCTTTCCATTAATGAAAATCGTATCAAAATCCGTTGGGTGGCTAAGAAGAAGTAAGCTGAGAAACAGACAGACGCAGTCTGCAACATTATTTTATACTATTATTATTGTAAGCTTAAATAACCTATAAAATTTAGTTGGAAGTTGACCTGATTTTTTGCAATAAAGCAGCAGTAATAAAGTATTTATTTTAAATAGGGATTCGTGAATAAGGCTTATCAGTTTTATAGAGGCCGTTTTTTAAATACATTCGCAAATAGAAGAAAACACTTAAAGTGTCGAAATGTGACAAATATTTAATATGACTTGACTGATGTATATTTAGTCATCGATAGCTTATCATGTTTATTTCTTACTAGCAACTCACCCTCGCTTCACTCGGGTTAGACCTTTGGTGCGTTTTATCGGTTAGTATGGAATAGATACATAGGTATAGACATGTAGGTATGTACTTAAAATAAACTTGAAATCATCCTCTATTTTACTTTGATTGGTCAAAACCGTCGAAACATTCTTTATTTCTTACCAAAATTATAGGGTATAACGAATTTTTATGTCCATAACTTGAGAAGTGATTTGTTTCCAATACAAACTTTCTACCCCTATTTCACACCTTAAAGTTTGATTTTTGCGACAAACAGTAGCCATGTCTTTCTCCACGGCCTCATCCATCTCTATACTGAAATTGATCAGAATTGCTTCAGTGGTTTATAATATCAATATGGATTGAGTTCATGTGATTCAATTAATTACATAGTTTTTAATATTTCTATCGCAGAGTGATCGTGGACCTGACAGCAAACTTCGTATCTAAAACGCACCAGTGGTTCCAACTGAGCGAAAACGGTACAGCCCCATACAGTGACTACTTCATTTGGGCCAAAGGTCAGGAATTCGACCCTGAGAAGTCCGAGCCAAAGCCACCTAACAATTGGGTAAGATTACTTTGCACTTGAATTGAAACTACAAATAGATATTAGTTATTACTAGGGACGCTAGGAATATATTAAGGTTAGGTAAAATTCCATCTTTTCTGCTTTTTTAAAAGTATAGTGTATATTTGATATCAATAAAGTTGACCTTTAAATGTTAATAATTCTGTATTAAAAACTCTTTTGGTTAATTGATCATTGGGACAAATTAGCACTGAGACAACGAAATATAAACTAGCATTTATATTAGCAGTCAATTTGTAGGGATAAAGACCTAGTCTTTATCCTACAGATGAGTCCTGGCACGTCACTTGAATAAAATAATTATATATATTGAAAACGCGAATTTACGTAAAAAAATGAGTGAATTTGTTTTTTCTTTACTCTGTAACGTTTTTGAGTAAACTTAATGGATCTTTCCCATGGATTATCAAAAAATGCAGTTTTTATTGACATACCTACAACGAGTGAAGCTACGGTAACTTAGTAGTTATATGGTATTTCATAAGCTATCTTAAAATTTCTTTTTTTTCTTCTTAGTTCTCTTGTTTATTCTTTTATAATTCAGGTATCAACACTAAACACACCAATGTGGAGCTACAGCGAGAAGCGCAAGGAGTTCTACTTGCACCACTTTGAGGAGGAACAGCCCGACCTCAACTTTCATAACCCAGAAGTGGTGAAGCAGTTTGACGCAGTCTTGAGGATCTGGATGCAAGCTGGTGCTGCTGGTGTTAGGTAGTGTTTTTTTTTTAATTTTAATTATTATAAGTCAAGATTTGATGTTCAAAATTTTGGTGAAGTATTTTTTCTAACACAAATTGAGTAGATATTTTTTTTGTGTTTGCTTAGGATTTTTTAATGATGGACACTCAAAAAAGAGATCAGATAGTAGCAGCATATAAATTTATTTAATTTTTTTTAAATGCTATATATTTAATCAGGCACACCGATGCTATCTTAAAATATCTTCCATTATTTTTAATCGACAACAAACCATAATTGCGTCTTCAAACGTTATATCCAAATTTTACGAAATTTGATCATAATTTGATTAATTATTATTATTTTAATTAGTGAATATATATATATATATATATATATATATATATATATATATATATATATATATATATATATATATATCATTGATATATATTTATAACTAGAAGAATTACCTAAACACAATTGGTGACAGTATTAAGATACTCGTAATTTTTGCATGGGGTTGTTGTATCCAGATTTTTTTGATTGATGGTGGACCGACAGACTGGTGAAAGCCCGCGAGCTGCTTGTGAACAGCTCGCTGCCGGACGAGGTGGCGCGCGTGGGCAGCGGCAGCGCGCCCGGCGCCGACCACACGCAGCACGCCTACTGGCGCCACCGACACACCAGCGACCAACCCGCGCTCGACCCGCTGCTGGCGCACTGGGCGCACGTGGTCGCCGCCGCGCAGCCTGCCGGTGAGTGCACTGCTACTGGTGCCACTGGTGACGCTGGTGCCGCTGGTAGTAGAGCTAGTTTTGGTTAATGCACTAATGTTTAGGACAAACTATAGAAGAGATGAAAGTCGACGGCATATTCGTGCTCTTGTGATATAGGTTGTAAAGTTTCTATGAATAATATTATTTTTATTTTTTCTTATTTTTTTGTGACTTGATGGATGACATTATATCTGTATATAATATCGCTCGGTTTCGTCCATCCGAGCGAAACTAGGGTAATTGATGCTAAATTTTTACCCACCCGGGCAAAACGACGGCCTTTCGCTAGATAATATACATTAGTTGTTTCTGTAAATGCATGTGATTGAAGTGTAACCGTGTCGTCCGCAGAGGAGACGGTGTTCACGGTGGCGGAGGATGGGTCGCGCGCGGAGCTGTTCCTGCTGGAGCGCAACACCAGCGCGCTGAGGCCGCCCGCCGCCGCGCCGCGCGCCGCGCGCCCCGCCGCCGCCGCCGCCGCCGCGCTGGACCCGTTGCTGCGGCGATGGCCCCTGCTGCAGGTGCGCACGGACACACACACACACGCACGCACGCACACGTACACATACACGCATGCGCACGCACACGCACATACAGTAACCTGCGATCAATAATGCACAGCGACCTAAAGAAGGAGACAATCGTATATATACTGAGTGACTGAGACGCTCGCTCTACAAAACTCAAATTAGCCGATTTTCTCCCTCTTTAACTCGATGTGCATTATTATTTACCGCCGGTTACTGTACATACATACACACATACGCATATATACACGCATTCTTACATATACTCATGCACACTTTTGCATACGCTACACGCACACGCATGCATCATAGACACACCCACAACATTCATATATTTATAAAGTCTAATTATTACTATTACTATATCATAAATCAAAAAAAAGTACTAGATACACAATCAGCGTTAAAAAATGTCCTCACCGAATGAGCGCTCATTTGAACATTTGAGCGCGATTTATTTTTGTGAAAACAACTTTAAGCATTGCATTTAAGATGTAATTTATATTGTTGTATATTTATTTCAACTAGAATAATTACCTAAACACAATTGGTGACAGTTTTAAGAGAACTTTTGCATGGGATTGCGTATCTAGTAATTTTTTGATCGATGTACATATAGATCGTATAATTATCGATCTATACGATCGATAGATATAGATTAAATTGTATGGATGGAAACCGATTGAATTGAATACTTATACACTAATGAAAAACAGCTAAAATTCTAATATTTCTGATTTAAAATCTGTTTTGAACCATTGCTACACTGTACAGTTACTACTCTAGTAAGATATAAAAAGTCCGTATTATTGAATTATTATCGGTATATTTTATCGTTATCATTATTTAATATCATATATAATAATGTGATATAATTTTTTGTGTAAATAAATATTTCTTTCTTTCTGTTCACTAGTTTGTTCAATTCGTACTTATATACAAATGTGCTTGCTTCGTAGAATCTTTTTTTTGTTTGTCTATTATTCGTCCTTTTTTCAAAAAAAAAGTTATCAATTTTTGTGTTTTGTTTTGTATTGACACACGCAACACTCACCATTCAACCGTTCATTCATTTCATATTTTACACAAATTTACTAGTTTTATAATTTATTGAGTCATTATTTTTGTATAATTAATAATTTTATTATTTATTTATTTTATTGTTTGTTTTAATCATTCGTTCATTCTTACACTAGTATGTTAATAGTAAAATGAAAAAAATACGTAAGAATAATTAGTATTCTAATATTTTAAGTTTGCTTTCTTCAATGAAAATAGATTAGTCGCAAATATTTCATTCTTTCACGCAGTTTTATATTTATTATGGCAATTTATTGGCGGATTTTAGCTTCTAATAACAACTAAATTAAATGATACTTAAGCTCTCTTGCTAAGAAAGGGACAATGGTAACAATACCAAATACCATTTATTGAAATTATCATCAAAATTATATGATAGTACAACATTTCATCATGACAAATAATATTCTTTTCCAGTTGACCGACGAAGGTGACGAGGAGGGCGAGCTGGCCGCGTTCGCCATGTTGCTGCCCGCCGCGCCCGTCCTGGACATTAAGCAGCTTCCCAAACATGAGAACGACACATCTGTTGTAAGTAGTATTTACATGTTATCATTTTGCCTTAAAAAATATTTATTTTTATCCGGTTTGAAAGACCACTTTGTATGTGCACATAATTATTATATATTAGTACATGAAATATTTAATGGAGTTGTGAGAAATATTTTTGAGAATCTTGCATAATTGTATTTATTTATATCGTACATATAATAAGCTAAGCTAACATAGAACAAATATAAAATTTTATATAAGCAAAAAGGAAATTATTCAAGTAAATGTGGATTTAGCAAATGTGATATGTTTGTACAATTGTAATTCATGTTTCATTCCATATTCGGTTCCATTTATAATGGTTTTTACATTTGACAAAACAATTTTTTCTTTAGAAATCATCATATCAGTATATGCATTTATATGTATTTGTTATTATTCAGTCCATTTAAACGTCCCACTGCTGGGGGTGGGTCTTCCCTCAATACGAGGGGATCAGGCCACCACGATGACCAAAGTGCGCGTTGGTTGATTGCTTTCTTAACCATAACAACTCGTATATCTATTCTAATATTATAAAGAAGAAAAATTTGTTTTTTTTGTTTGGTTGTTTGCTTTTATCGAATAGGCTCCGAAACTACAAAATCGATTTAGATTAAATTTGGCAAGAAGATAGTTTGAGACCCTGGGAAGCACATAGGATATTTTTTTCCCGGAAATCATTCCTTAAGGGGGTGAAAATGGGGGTGAAATTTTGTATGGGAAAGCAACCTATAAATGAATATAAAATAATATGAATGTGTGTGTGTGCAGAGCGAGAGCCTGTCGCACGCGGTGTCGCTGCGCGCGGACGCCAGCGTGCAGCGCGGCCGCCACGAGCTCGTCGCGCTCGGCGCCGCGCCCGATCTGCTCGCCTGCGTCAGGTACCAGCTCACATCTTACATACTTAAGTCATCTCATCAATCCCCTGACGTATTTCTTATTTGGAGTCTATTTATATATTATATTTTATCGCCACTTGTCGCGATCTTGATTGATGATCGTCATATACTGGGAGATGGTTCTAATCTAGGTACTTGGCGGGCGGATTTTGACATGTTATTTTTTTAGGTGACTTCGAAAATGTAGAGAGAGGTACTCGGTTTGATGGTAGCATGTTTTGTGTATGTGTTACGTATATCTGAGTCAATTGTTTGTTATATTTTTAATGAATAGTTAATTATATTATAGTGGATTTTTTCTTCATATGTAAGAAATTTTTAACTGATTTTACTCGTTTTTAGCTTCTTCCCGGAATTATTTATTTTCCTTACACTCGTAAATAATAAAACTATGCTATAACTGGTACTGTTTTATATCATCATCATAAATATAATAAGAGAGTGAGATCGAATAACTTGATGACGTGCGATGTTTGTGTGCAGACTGGCGAAGGGGCACACGGGCTACGTGTCGGTGTACAACGCGGGCGCGGCGGCGGCGCGCGCCGACCTCGCGGCGCTGCGCGCGCTGCCCGCCGCGCTCTCCGTGCACCGCGTGTCGCGCCGCGTGCACGCCTACACCAAGTGAGTGCGACCTTGCGCATCCTTGTATATCCTCTTCTAGTTTATAAAGCTGAAGATAATTATATTATGCTAAAATAAAACTATCTGTCCGATTTTTTTTGCGGATTTATTTTGATAATTACAAAAACACTTTGCTAGGTTTTTTTATATTTTTGAAAGCATTTTGTAATTTTGTGGGTAGGCGCTGTCTGTAACAATTATATTAACCTTTGAGACGTCTATAACCTTAGTCTCTCCCGTGACCATGATTGCTGTAAAGCATTCATTGTCACGGGAAATCCGTGAAATAATCCGAAAAAATAGTTTAATTTTAAAATGTAAAAAAAATCAATGTTTGTTTAAATCTAAGAAAGTATTATAGTTATATGCTTTTGGATTCGATTCGCAAGACGGGCTCGCGAAATGCGAATTTAGGAAGTTTGCAGACTGACTCGGCCTAAGGATTTTTTTTTAATTTTAACCAAACCATTTTATTCTTATCAGTTTCAGAAATGATGTCATTCTGTAATAGTTTAAAAATAAATTAAAAAATATATACATACGAATAATTCTAAGATTCTACGTTAATATTACACCTTAAACCATTTAAATACAATTTTTAAAATATCTATTCAATGGTACAAAGTCACTTTACTACTTAAATACATAATATTTGTATATTTAATTTCCGTAATTGTTATTTTGTTTTCAGCTACACTACAAACTTGTCAGTGGACGCGAGCGACGTACTCGTCCCTCCAAAGTCATCAATTATTTTTTCCTTCGTGCCCAAAACTGAAGGCAAGGAAGAGTAAAATGAAAAAAAAAAGACATGAAAATTTGACTTGATAGCGCAAATTTTTCCATTTATATGCTTTGCCACAGTTCGGCTAACGTTTTGTTTTGCATTTACTTTTATAATTTGAATAAATATTGGATTGCAATTTATGATGACTTTTATTTCAATACATCTCATATCACAATTGACATCTATATTATATAGTCTAAGAGCCCGATGTATGTGGTGGAGCCCTCTTTTTCCGGGCAAATTATATTTTTTAAACCATAAAACATTAACAAACACGACCCAGGGCGATTGTCACCAACAATTTGCTCCAAGCTATTTTTAACTAAAAACCTCTAAGTCTGGAGATGTTTTGGTATAAACACCCTATATCATTAAATTTGTAATAAAATTATTTACGTTTTGATAGTTGGTTGGTTTCGGAAAATATGAGCAATTAACTACTATAATTTACCCGTTCATACTTGGATGTCAGACAATGTTGTTTCGAAAAAGGCCGCCAAACTTATTTCATTCGCATTTTCTACAAGTCTTTTACTTTCGATTGGTACTATTTACTAATTTGTCACAGAAAGAGTTCAAGTACTATTAAAAAAACATTTTTTTTTAATTTGTAATTTTATTTTTAGTGAAAAAAAAACCACCAAAAAAAACACTATATGCTAAAAACGGCATCATACCGCGTCTGACACGAACCTATAACAAATATTACAGCGACTTAGACATATTTAATCTCTCTAAGCACGCTCTTAAAAATAATATGAAAATGCTTAATGTCTTCATATACCCATAATATATATAAATAGGTGTACATAACTGTAAATATATCCGTAACTACCATAGACCCGTACAGTTACACATAACACAGAAACACACATATACTCACAAATATATACACACACACACACACACACACACACACACACACACACACACACACACACAAACGTATGCACATACACACACGCACACACACACACACATACATAAGTACACACCCGCACATACATGTAAACACATTGTTTGATGTGCATATCAGTAGTATGATCAATTTAATTTATTCAGACTTTTTTTTCCTTTATTACTCTGTATTCTGTTGTCTAATACATACACTATTATATCTAATAGAGTAATCTAATCTTGGCCATATTTATTAATAACTTTGTGCTCTAACTATATATCAACAATTTTATAACGCTGTAAGATTACCAATAAATAAATAAATAAACTTTTAAAATATAAACATTAGCAGTGAGAAAATATCTCTAAAGGCCGTTTGCAGAACAAACGTATGACAGATACTTTCACTTAGTTGTGTGATAGAGTGAATTTATTGTTATTTTTTATTGTTTAAAAAAAACGAATGATCATTGCTATAATTTGATTGATTTGAATGATTTTATAATTTTGTAGACATCTACGAAGGATTTACACCGAGGAACACAACAGTGTTTTCTTTTCTTATTATTATTAATATCCACTCAACAATTATCTTAATTTACCGTACGATTTGTTTAAAATTTATGTAAAACTATAAAAAAGTTATGCACAATTATGTTCAAGACGAATTCTAATTAAGAAAACATTGCAAGTATTTGGATGTCTAATTTATTAAATTAGTATGCAGTACGCACATCATAAAGTTCTGAGTTCAGATCCTGAGTCGGGTCAAATAAGTGGATATCTTGGTCCAGAAATTCTTCTAGAGGTAAGTTGGGAAGATGGCGGTTGCACAGAAACAGAACTGAGAGTATGGTGATGTCATCATTTCCTAGTAACAAGTACTGCTCAATAATTCAATACTCACATTGGAAAATATAAAAAAGACTTTTTTCTTAGCAAATGTCAATTACATAAAGAAAAATGGTTTTTGGGCGAAAGGTTGCTTTGTACAAAATAAAACACATAGGTATTGTAAAATAATCAGTTTAATTAAAAAAATGACCAATAACGTTATGCGTTGTTAACATCTAAAAAGCGTATTTGCACAATTATTTATAAGAAAAATCGTAACATTTAGTTTAAACATGATCAAAATCAGTATATTGAATTACAGAGCTTATGTTTCAACTATAACAATAATTAATAGTTATTACATTAATATTTGAGGAATGTCGAGTTATGTAAATGCTCAAGACTACTTATATAGTACACAAATAAAAATATTTTATTCAAATACAACGACATGTAGAAAAGTACATAATTAAAAAAAATAATAGCGAAAAATTTAAAATAATAAAAAATACAATTTACGCATTACATTTCACGGTCGCCTCTTGCACTATATTTAAAGTAATAAAAACCTCTCATTATCTAGAGGAGGTGGAAAAAATTCATCAAAATTTTCTTGTAATTCATTATTTATAACATGAGAACATGCGCGTTCGTGTAAAAAGGCGATCAAAGCCCATATAGTGTAAGAGACGACGGCCGCTATTAGCGTCCTAAGTAGAATGCTCTCAAACGTACATATTTTCAATGTCATTATTAACATGTTATTATGTAATTAATTAAATTATATGTGTATAATGAGATGTTTTTACGGGAATGTACTTAAATGCATATATTTGTTTTAGTGGAAATAACTGCGAAATTCAAACGCTCATTTAATAAAATAACTAATGTAAAATAATCGCAAAATTTATTAATTACAATTGCCATTACATACTAAATTTTAAATAACCAAAGTTATTAATATTATCACAATTTTTTTTTAAATTAATCAAAAATTTCCGAGTTAAATTTATTTAGACTCAATATCTGTTAGACAATTCGAAAAAAGAAAACAAAATTATGATCCATTAATATATAAAATATAAATGTAAAACTTGAAATCGACCAATAACAGCCGTTACATATAATCAACTACTATGTACTATACGCTCTTAGACTACAATCGTCGGCACATACTGAAATCTGTTTTACAACCGGTTATTATTTAATAATGTTAAGAGTAATGTATAAAAATGATTATTTAATGGCAAAATGATTTCTCTGACCTTATTTTAAATGTCCAGCTATCGTCTTTTGGGCGGTGGCTTGGGTTTGTTGAACTGGAAGTTGGCGCACTTGGGTATATGGCGCTCGGCCGCGCCTTGGTTGAAGCGGCGCTGGCAGTGCGGACACTGCACGTAGTCGGGGTTCTCAGAGGGCGGGGGCGGGGGTAGGTCGCTGAGCTTGCCTGGGGGGTGGTTCAGTATTTATTTTTAAATATTTCATTCAGCATTAAATTATTATTTTTTACTGAACTGAATCGGGAGGTATACATACTTGATTGAGAAAAGCAAGCAATATTGTTTTTTAATCTCGTATATTGAAATCTCATGTGGTCGTGAAATTAATTATTAATATTAAAGTAAAATAAGAAGGCAATTTTTCAACGCCCTTTCTGTATAGACGCGAGAGAGAAAGAAGACCTCCCGATGATTTCCTTCATTATTTAAATAGTAAAACATGAAAAGTACGAGACCTAGATTTGAACCCAAATCACTTAATTTTCCACCAAGACAATAGATAACGCGTGAAGCACCAACCTCCAGCATTGAGGTGCGCCTGCACCTGCTTGGCGGCGCGTATCGCGCGGATGAACTCCTCGTGCTTCTGGCGCCAGCTGCTGTTCGCGGGCTTCTGTGTTTTGGTACTTGAAGGCGTCGTCGTGCTCTTTCGTATTTTTGTGATGAACGATTCTGCTTCAGTGCCCTAAAATAATTGAGATGAAGATATATAAGTAAATACATATGTTGGGACATTAACACACAGTGCCATCTAGTTCCATGGTAAGCTACGAGGCTTGTGTTATGGATACCAGATAGTTGATACACTACACATACATAACTTTAAATACATACATATTATAAAAACGGTCACGGGAGAGAGAGACTGACATGTACATGGTCACGGGAGAGACTGATCGTGTTTGCTGTAAAGCATTCGAAACGTCGCGCGTCCGGAATTCAGTTCCCATCAAAATAAATACGCGAAAAAATCCGAAAAGTGTACTTATTTTATTAAATAGTAGATAGGTACTGCACGGAAAAAAGCGATTATGAAAATCTTTTTTAGTTTAAATAATTTTTTATATAATCTTCTGTAACAAAAGTAGGTGAATTTTACTATTTATTTGTTTTTTCCTATTATTATTTAGGTACAGATTTTTATATGTACTTTATATAGACTTTAATACACTTTAAATTGTCGTGTCGAACCACTCAGATACGAATTGATTTACCGAATTTGACAATAAAGCAGATTAGTATGTATATATATGTCTTATGTCTTATGTCTATTATCTTATGTCTTCAAATGTAAATTTTGTACAAGAAAATTAAATATACATATTTTTCATCTATTTGTTTAAACCTTTTATATGCTTAAAAATATTTATATGCTTAAAAATTTAATCAAATAAATATGACACAAAGTTATAATATGATTCAAAACAACGATAACGCATTCCAATAACAAAAGCATAAATCATCAACAAACGTATCGTTAAACGATAGTTAAAGTTTAGGGAACAGGTGTAGTGACGTGTCGGAATGCATATTTTGTGATAATAGACTGTCATATGAATAGATGAAAACGTGACTATCGTAGTCACGTTTACAATTATATTTGATATGATATAACTATATACATAGAGAGTGGACTGAAAGTTTCTTTGCCAGCCATCAGTTAAACATGGCGGAAAGGCGCAACAGAGATAAAACAAGTGTGTGGCTAGAAGTATTAATTGAAATACAATTAATGAAGATACATATTACCATTTTACAATTATAATATTATTATTTTTTATAAATTAAATATTATAATTTTTTTTACATTCCGTTTATAAATTTGACAATAAAAGATAGGTATTGGCCGCACGTTCGCTTTCTCTCTTTTTAGAGGGCAGTCAATTTCATGAGAGTATTGCTCAGTCCATACTCTACGTCTATGGTAGCATGGATATAACACATGTAAATGATATTTCATGCAATATGTATACATTTACGTATCTTGCCTTATAATTTTCCACATCCGTACCCTATTCCATTAATGCGGCAACAAAAGAGGTCAATTGTTAACAATTTTAAGAGAAAATTTGCGATCGCTTGATGTATGTGGTGTGGATACATAACTATGTTAAGAAGGTATTAATTTCAAGGACAGAGTTACATATACTAGTCCACGCCTGTCTCCGACCGAATAATACTATGTTCCTTCGTCAATTTCTTGTATTTTTTTTAGTTCCCTTTGTATGCAGTTGGTTTTTTATTTTTGTAAATATATTTTTTATCTGTGTATTTTTGTGTGGTACGGAATAAAATATCTATCTATCTATCCATCCATCCATCTATCCATATATCACATCTATCCCTCTATCTGTCTATCCGTCTATCCATCTATACGTAGTTATGCAAAATAGATCCAACCACAAAAATTAACTTTTGAGAAAATAGGAGTTTTGGTAAAATTGGCATATCGAAAATCGAAATAACAAGACCGTACTTTTTTTTTGTGAAATTCCTCTTAAACGTTGAGTATTTTATCTATTTTCTGTTTACAAGTCGATATGTGGATGTCATTTATGACAGTAACTCAAAAAACGGTTTTCGTGGGCTGGATCCATTTTGCATAAATACGTCCTATCCGTCTATCCACCCCTCCGTCGGCGCCTCACCGCCAGCCTGTGCTTCAACACGTCGTAGGGCTTGCGCTTCTTGGCGTGCGTCTTCCTGCATATCTCCTGGTGCTTGAGCAGGCGGTCGGGCGCGAAGCGGCGCCCGCACGTCGGGCAGCCGCCCTCGCCCGCCGCCGCCGGCGCCGGCTTCACCTTGCTTGTGCTGTTTGCTTGCGGACTCTATAATTAAATAAATAAATATGTTGCGACATTAACACACAGCACCATCTAGTCCCATGGTAAGCTACGAGGCCTGTTATGGGCACCAGATAGTTAATACATTACACATATGTAACTTCGAATACATACATATTATAGACATAAACACCCATGACTGTTTGATTTATTCTTTGTTGGAAAATGTTGGAGCTAAATTTCCCTTTTTCGATATTTAATATTGATTATTTTATTGAAAAAAAAGTGTATGCTCCAAGCAAAAATATATTACTGTTTTCGCAATTTTAAAGTGTAAAATAGATATAGGTAAAAGACTTAATATTGAAATAGAAAATAAAAGTGGAATGTTAAAAAAAGATAAAAATAAAAATTATTTACCACCATGCTAGTTTTTCTAAGTACCTGAAAGAAAATATTAATAAAAATAAAATCCGAACAAATATTATAAAAACAATAATAGGATAAATAGCAAAGCAGTAAGCCCGATGGGATTCCCCATCGGCAATATAAACAGGAGCTCACACATCAATTTCTATTTTTAGGGTTCCGTACTCGGGTGCCTACGGAACCCTATTACTAAGCCTCTACTATCCGTTCGTTCGTCCGTCTGTCAGAGGGTTCTATCTCATGAACCGTAATAGGTAGAGAGTTTAAATTTTCAAAGAGTATGTGTTTCTGTTGCCGCTATTACAATAAATAATAAAAAAATAATACCAGCAACATTTTTTTAACGTTCATAATCGATCATCGAAGTTAGCATACTACATACATACATAGAGTTAAAGCACGGTGATGTAATGTATATGCATGTAATATTACCGTGGTTAAAGTTATATTTATAAAAAGTACATGTACGATGGTGCGGAACCCTTCGTGTGCGAATTCGACTCGCACTTGACTGATTTTATTATTACTTCAAAAACTATGAATATCTAATATGAATTTTAAAAGTCCTTCCTTTAGTAATGACTTATGATATAAGGAAGTCTAATATGGAATATTAAGGTTAGGGAGTGGTTTACACTGTCTCTATATACTGTCTGTCTGTTTGTCACTTAACATTTTCAATATTCATTTAACTAGTGATCTCTGCTTCATACAGAACCGCGTACTCAAGTCAAGCTCGTTAGTCTTTGGATGTAATCAATAATAAACTTTTTATTTAATGGAAATATTTACAGTAACATCACGTAACAATAGTTTATCAATAGAAAACTCAAAATCTATATGATTCTAAATGTTTCTGTGATTTCAAACATGTTTATGTACAAACAGTACGCGGGAATGTACCACGTATGTTACATATATAGTTTTATTATTATATGTAGATATAGACGCAGTGCCTTATATGTACACGCATAAATACGTATGTAAAGCGGACAGGTGTCTGATGACACATTAAATCCAATGACAGTTAAATATAACAACATCGAGACTAAAAATATATAGACGGCGTCCGCCAAAAAAAATTTCAAAGTCAAAAATATCAGCGTGATTTTCTGTTTAAGCTACTATTCTCGATTTTGTCGTTAATAAAAACTTTTTTTAGAAGAAAACATAAATTATAAAAAAATATTATAGTATTTTGTATTTTTAAGCAACAATATTTTTTTTCATTTATTATAATAAAAATCCGTTAACTCTTTTTTTATTAATATTTATTTACTTATCAAAGTAATAAATATTATGTTACAAAACATTAATATATTATTTTAAAACATTGTTTAGCTTATGTTTAGTTCTATTATTGTTCCTTAGTCTGAGCATCAATATTACTTCATATAAAGTTTTCCTTCCGCCTGTTCCACTTAGTTTATAGTTTTCCTTCCTATACATATGTACTCTAAAATTCAAGCAATATTATTTGTAATTGTTTAGGATTTATTAGGTACGCTACATTTGATAATATAGCTTTTTGTCCCTTGAGTCTAGGATACTTAAAACATCTCATCAAACACTAAATAAAGGCGTGTAGGACCTAAACTATCATAAGATCTAATAAGTGGTTTAATTACTTTTAAAACTAGTTTTATTAATTAATTTATGGGCAAATTGACATTATAATAATTTAAGAACAATTATTTTGGCACAAGTTTAGTATTGGGGACCCGGCCCCTGGCGGAGTGGGTAGTATTTCTGGATAGGGGACGTGATAGGGAGTCCAAATATATTAATAAATATTTTAAGGAAACAAAAGAGTCAAAAGTTATTGAGACTTAAAGTTGCAACATTTCCATACATTTTCATACATTTCTTTACCACCATTCGGAGTGGGTGGTATTTTTAGATAGGGGAGGTGACAGAGAGTCAAAATATATTAAAAATATTTTGAGGAAACGTACGAGTAAAAAGTTATTGATACTTAAAGTTATAACATATCTAACACATTTCCATACATTTCTTTACCTAAATAAGTGATTACAACAGATAAACATACCTTTAACGAATAGTATGCATCCTTTTTTATGTACAATACATATTTTCACAACAATTAATGCTTTATTGTATTTAATATTTTAATAATTTCACAACAACACAAACAAAATAATCTTACATTTTGACAAAAGCAAAACCGTCACTTTGTTTTACATTGCCGCTTAAATGACAACAGATTTATTGGATTATTTTTGCCATTTCTGTTGGTAATATTAATAAATAAATAAATAGAAAAATATTATTTTCATAAATAAATAAATAGAAAAATATAATAAATAAATAAATAGAAAAATATTATTTATTTATTATTCGTCATATTAGGTTAGGTTAGAACATTTAAGATTATTTATTTATTATTCGTCATATCTTGGTTAGGTTAGGTTAGAACAGTTGCCACAACGCACGAGCCGAGCGAGCGAAGCGAGCGTGCCGCGGTAGCGGCCGGCGAGTGCCATAAATGACTAGAAAACTAGAAAATTCGAATTTCACGCAAAGTACAAATAAAGACATAATCATCTGGAGATCATTCTGACAATTGAAAGTGACGTTTTGACATTTCCAAGTGTCTGAATGGTAGTAATGTCAAAATAATGTATGGAAATGTTGTAACTTTAAGTCTCAATACTTTTGACTCTTTTGTTTCCTCAAAATAATTTTTATATATTTGGACTCCCTATTAGCTGCCCTATCCAAAAATACCACCCACTCCACCAGGGGCCGCGTCCCCAATACTAAACTGCAGCTATTATTTTTATCCCTAAATGCTAATCATATCAAATCAATCATCATATCAAATTTTATCAAAATCTGTCCAGTGGGTTTCTCGTGACGCGTCCCCAGACAGATAGAGAAACAATCAGACTAAAATTCTTAAAACTATATATTCGGCCTCTGTATCGATAATAATGACTATTTCAATAAGATTTTTCAAAAAATATTAAATGTACAGATTCGACTCAGAATTTTATTATATGTATAGATAAAAACATGTCTGCCGTACTTACGGAGTGAGTTCCCCGCTGCATGATCGCTTTCGGCTTATTATCCTCTCGATCGGAAACCTGAATAAATTTACTTTTAACTCATCACTGGAATTTTACCTACATTTTTTCTAATATATAATATAAAAATAATGACGTTAAAATGACATTAGGTTTGAATTTAGATTTATTTTTCTAAGTCAATGTCATTCTATGAGATATTTTGTATGGAAATATTCATTGTAATAAAAACTGTTTGGTGTTTTTTCTACACATTCTGCCTAAGTCAGACAGGACAGTTAAAAAAACCAGAAAGATATATGGAGTTGAATAAAATAATGTCTAAATAATAATATATGAAGTTAAATGATATATTCCTGTTATTTAAAAAAAAGTCGAAATAAATAAATACATAATGATCCTCTTATATAAAATGCAAATATATCAAAAGTAATCTCTTAAGTTTACGCGAAAAATTTTGGTTTCTGAAGTTTCCTGTGCTTTACAAGTATTATACATATGTATATACGTGTATACGATAGTGATGGTACGATAGTGATGGTATGAAAACGAAAATCACAATAAATCCGAAAAAAGTTACTAGCGAGTTTTATTTACGTTTTAACACTTAGCATAGATTTCTCAGAGATGAGATATTTTCCTGTATTAAGAAGTATCCTATATATTTATCCGAGTAACCAGCTCGGATTTCATTCGAAATTTCGTCTCAATCTGTCCAGTGGTTCTCTAGTGATGCGTTCCCAGACAGACACAAAAATTCTAAAAACTATAGATTCAGCATCTGTGTCGATACTAAAGACTATTTCAATAAGATTTTCCAAGCTATATTTAATGTACAGTTTCGACTCTCATAACGACGTCTTAGCAATATTTTTTTAGTTTGAAGAATATTTTTTTTAGTAAGTATGTACCGAATATATATATATATATATATATATATATATATATATATATATATATATATATATATATATATATATATATATATATATATATATATATATATATATTTATTGACAATTAATTACCTTGTTCTCGCTGACCGTTCTTCTTGGAGTAGTTGAGGATTGAAGGGGTTTGCTTTTAACTGGACTCTTAGGTCTTGTTGCTGGACTCCTAGTTAGGCAAAATAAGGAATGTATTATGTATGTATTCAAACCTTCTTAGCATCCCACAGTTGGGAGTGAGCTTCCCTTTAATGCGAGAGGGATCAGGCCATAGTCCACCACGCTGGCCAAGTGCGGGCGGACTTTTGACAACTTGCTAGGTTCTCTCAGACATGCTGGTTTTCTCACGTTGGTTTTCCTTCACCGTAAAGCAATCACGCAAGGTGGTAATCACGTTGGAAATGATTCGCACAGACAATATCAGAGGTGCGACTCGGGATTTGAACCCGCACTCGATTTCCATAGCGAGCGCGTTAATACTGGGTTACCACTGTTTTCATAATAAAGAGTAACTACTGCAAATATATAATGTTATAGGCAACTAAAAAACTATTTAATAATTAAAAAAAAGTAACGTATTCCAGTTATAACTGAATAACAAGACAGCATAAAGCCGGAGATACATACATATATACAATATACATACATACAGAATAAACAAACAAGCCCCATTTTGGGTTTCACCTCATTCGGGCAAAAAAATAATTTTCGTAAAAAATTGGTGGCGTAGAGCTGAAGATCGAGCTCATAAGAGAGGCCTACGTCCAGCGGTGGACGAAAATTTAGACGATGATGATGAAGAATTATAATGATAGTGATGATTAATAATGATAATGATGATGAAGAAAATCCCAAATTACCTTCGAATTGTTTTCTTAGCTTCGACAACCGGTTCCGGCGACCGCGGCGTGGCGGCCGGCGCCAGAGCTTCGGGGAACGTCTCGTTTTCTAACAGATAGTTATCATTTTCTCTGCCATTTGTTCCGTTGACGTGATCCGTTTCATCTGAGGGCTCCACATCTCCGTTGCTCTGGGTTTGGTTGAGAGTTTGTGTTTATAAGCTTTATTAAAGTGTACATCGAAAGTGTGTTTGTTACTTCTTTATATTGTAAACTGCTTCGGTGGTGTCGTAGCTAGCTTGTACGGCTGTACATCAGAAGGTCCTGGATTCGAGTCCCGGGTCGGGTGAGGTTTAGTTATTGAGTCTTTCTGTTTAGCCTCAGTAACAGCCTGGATTTGAGAATTTGGCGGTGTTTCACCTTGTCAAGAGGAAGGTGACACACAAAAGTACGGACATTCTTGCTATGCATGTAAAATAACGATATATATTTTTAATAATAATAATAAATAAAACAGTTACAATTCGGTGTTCATTAAATAAATTATAATTTTAATCGTAAGGAGAAGATATTTCGTTTACTTTTAATTTAAGACAATTATTGTCATTACACTGTTAATAATAAGTAAAATTTAAAACTTACCACTCGTTTGATATTCAAGTCTTCTTCATGGTTGTGATTGAGGTCACCGGAGCCATTCACTAAGTTGTCCATTTTATGGTTCTGTCGAAATAAATATTTTTTTAGTTCAAAATTACTATAAGAATAAAAACTATTTATCCAGGGTGGATTTTTGAGACGGGACAGTAAGGGCAGGTATCTAACTGCTATAGTTACAGGAAAACATTATTAGGAGACCATCCATAGCTTTTTGAGATATTTTGAACTGCATTCACAGATTTTGGAAAAAATATACAGTTAGCGAAAAAATGCTAAAATACGAAAAAAAAGTTTTTTTATGTCAATCGATCCTATTTCATCAAAGGATTCTATGGGACCATTTAAGGTGTGAGTACTAGAAATGACAAAAATCGCCAAAAACATTTCCCATACATTTTGTACGGAAAAACGATTAATCAACTCGAAATATTCTTTGTTGCCAAACGGTCCTATTTCTTACTGTGATCAAAAAGACTCTTTGAGGCCAACTGAAGTTTGAATACAGAAACTATGGTAATTCACAAAATCGGGTTTACACGCAGGCATTTTATGCAGCGGGCAGAAGATAATTATTTCAGTTTATGCTAAGCCGGTTTCGTGGCATATTAAATATTTAATGGAAAATCTTATTGAAATAAACATTATTAGATATCCATATAGAGGCCGAATCTATAGTTTTTAGAATTCTTGGAGAGTTTTTGATGAAATTTGGTATGGTGATAGCTGGTTATCCGGGTTAACATATAAGATACTTTTTACCGCCGGAAAATATCTCATCTCTGAGAAAAAATACAAAAACTGTAATGTAAGAATATATTATTATGTAAAACCTAAGAATTGGGTTTTTGGTCATCTGAACGCGGGCGAAGCCGCGGGCAATGCTAGTAATGTTATAAATATCAAAGGAATCCGGGCAAAGTGACGGTAAAATGCTAGTTCATTGATAAAAATAATTACTAAGCATACACTCTAATTGACTTACTTTTTCTTGTTTAAAAAAGTTTGTTCTATTGTTAGTTTTAGAGTTTTAGCTAGGCTATTAAATAATTTTTATCAAAATTGAAGCCACATATTCTTTAGGCTACAGCGTTTTTAGGTATGTCATTATAAAAGCGTGGGTTGGAATTATTCAAATTAATTTTCTAATATGTATTTTCCAAATCAATTATTTTCATATTTTTTGTTAAAATTCTCAAGTAAACGATTCTGTATAGCTATGTTGAAAATTTACTCAAGACAAACCTGAATAACACTTTGTTTCTTCATAGTATGCGAACTAATGCTTGTATGGGTTTTGACTGTTGAAGATTTCTTCTCTAGGGTCCGATTTGTTGATACTTTTGAATAGCCATTAGGCAAGGTTTTTTTTGATGGCATGCGATCTGTGTTTTGTATGGGTTGTAATGGGTAACTCTTATCTATGCCGGCTTTCGTTCGTCGTTCTTCAAACATTTGGCGTACCTAAAATGAAATGAAAATCACTTAGTCAGTTGGAGAACGGCCAAGTTTGTAGAGCTGTTATCGTTTGCAATGTTGTTTAGAATACAATAAGTTATTAAGATTATCATGGGCAGAAATATTTGCATAGATTCCATGAGTTGTAGTTTAGCATTTACTTTTGAGAGTTCAAGATCTTCGTGCAGAAATATCGGTAACCCTCAAAAGTATATTCGAGGCTTTAATTACGGTTATAGATGCTTCATTAGAATGATATCTTCCTAACCTATTTCGGCGACATCGCCCATTTTCAATGAGACTTAGTGTGATATGTGACATATATTGTTTAAAAAAAATTAAAAATACCTCTTGAATAGCTCATCTATACAGACAAATAAAATTGAAGTGTCTGTTTGTAATGTCGAAATAACAGCGTTTTACTAAATGCATATGAAATTATATACGATACTTATAAGAAAAACACAACTTTTATTTTTTTTTGTCTGTAATGTTTCCGGATAATCTCTGAAATAGCTGGACTGATTTTGACGGGACTTTCACTGTAAGATAGCTGATGTTATAGGGAGTAACATAGGCTACTTTTACTTTAGAAAAAGAATTAGGGTTCCGCTCAAAAAATCAAAACGTACCTAGGGACGAACCCGAGCGAAGCGAGGGTGATTCGCTAGTCTATATTAAATAAAACTTTTACATCTGATCTATCTAATATTTTTAACCATTGACCATGACAGTGTATGAACTTAATTGCTGAAAGGTATACCTTGCCCGGCTGGTGCGTGACGGTGGGTGTGGGGGTGCTCGCCATGCCATTGCTGGGAGAGTGCCTCACACGGTCGAGTGCGCGAGCCTGTTGCGCTTCGTAGAGAGACGCTATTTTTAGTTCACGCTCCTGCAGTTGCTTTTGTTGGAAACGGGCCTGTTGACAATTAACATAATATTTTTATTGCTTGGCGATATTTTTAAGTAAATTTTAATTCATCTTAATCAATAGATTCTTTAGCTATTGATACGGAAATGTCCTGATGAAAGCTTTGCAATTGATCTAATGCGTCATAAGCGTGACTACAAACTAGAAAAGATACCTTTGTACGTACAACAATTTAGCAATATATTATTTCTATAGATTAATTTAGTTATTAATTAATTAGTTTATTAATTAAGTTATTTACTCTCTAGAGTAAATAACTTTAAAGTTAGAGTCAAAGATGCCAATGAGTAACAATAGCTTGAATAGTGTTGTGTGTAACATTGCGAGTTATAACTGTTTTATAAATAGGTACATAAATTAATATACATCCATACATTGAGCTTTTAATATTATAAAAAAATATGATATCCATATTAATGTTAGCCATATTAAAATGCTCTATTTGGGAAAGTAGACAGTCATAATAAGAAGGCGGAAGGTCGACGCCCACGCATCACCGACGACAACCTGTCAGTCCAACACTTCATTGTTCTATTGACTATCGATATCGTTTCCGTCTGGACGTTTAAAGGTTAAAGTTTAAATTTCCTTATTTTTTACCAAAATCGTTGTTAAAAGAAATAAAATTGGCTAAAACGTAAAGGTCTTGTACCTACAGTGTACTAGGATTATACATACGAGTATGTATATGTATTTTTAATTTTAAAGTGTATGTTATTATGGTTTTAGTAAAGCCACCCCATAGCACAAAAATATATATTTATTTATGAAATATGGGTAAATACAAATCAGTTCAGTACCTTTTTTCCTCTGTTTGTCAACCGATTTTCTTATCTCTTGACATTTGAGATCTTTAGTGTTATCAATATATTTATTTTGTACACAATTATTTTTTTTATAGTTAAATTCTATTCTATTTAATTTATTAATAGGATCAATAGAATTAATTAATTAATTAACAGGAATTCACTAATATTTTTAAGAATATTGTGTGCCAGCCATAAGACCGAGAAACAATATACAAAATCGATAAACTACTTGTTTACTCGTCGTTGTAGATTGTCGCGGCCATCAATTTGAATTAGCGTGTATGTATTGTCGAACAATCGTGATTCACGTTAATTAATACTTCAACTTGTACACTCAGTCCTAATGCATTGTTTTGTTACAGGACTTTGTTATGAGCAAAATATTGTGATATTGTTTAGGTTCAATAACGCTATAATATGTATGTATTCAGCCCTTTTAAACGTCCCACTGCTGGGCATAGGCCTAATCACAATACGAAAGAGAACAGGCCATAGCCCACCACGCTGGCCAAGTGCAGGTTGGCGGACCTGACAATACGTCTATCGAAAACTTGTTAGATTCTCTCAGACAGGTTTCCTCAAGATGTTTTTCTTCACCGTAAGACAAGTGGTAATCATGTTGAAAACGATTCGCACATGAAAATATCAGAGCTGCGAGTCCCGGGATTTGATTCCGCTTCTCTTGCTTTCCCAAGCGAGCCCATTGCCGCTGGGCTACCACTGCCTCACTATAATATTTTTTAGTAAGTTTTGAATGTATTTGGTGGCTGCTACAGCATTTTACACACTTAAGTGCCTTGTTTGCACTTTAAAAAAAACTTTTTATATCTTTAAATTAGTAGCAGTAATTATGAATATATTTCTTATAAATATATAATTGAAGTGTGTGATTTTAATATCAAAAATAGCAGTAATAAAAAACGTAGGATGTCATACTACTATTATCGGCATCAACTAGGAACAGGTATATACATATACCTGTTCCTAGGTAATTACGTTCAGGTGACCTAAAACCAAATTCTTAGGTTTTACATATTAGTATACTCTTACATTGCAGTTTTTGTATTTTTTCTCAGAAATGAGAGATTTTTGCGCGGTAAAAAGTATCCGATATGTTGACCAGCTATCACCATACCAAATTTCATCAAAATTCCTCCTGTGGTTTTTCTGTGATGCGGTAACAGACATACAAACAGACAAAAAATTAAAAAACTATAGATTCGGCCTCTGTATCGATAATAATGTTTATTTCAATAAGATTTTCCAAAAAATATTTAATTCGACTTAGTTACAATTTTATTATACCTACTAGATATGCATGTTATTATTTATTATGCGCAAGAGCAATCGTTTTTTATATATAGTTTCCTTTCATACATGATAAGTTTTATAAGGAAAATTTAATGTTAAACTATTACAAAAAATATTAAATTACGTTCTCACGACGACCGAGAGCCGCTAATGCTAAATTAGTCTACCATTTTACCGTTTTCAATTTGCTACAGTTCATCTAACAACTCGATCTATTTCTATTTATTATTTTTTTTTTTGATATCGGTGCTGATATTTGAATGTAGATGAGGAATATGTTAGTGGTAGTTTTATCTATACATACTTATAATAAAATTCTGAGTCGAATCTGTACATTAAATATTTTTTGGAAAATCTTATTGAAATTGTCTTTGTTATCGATACAGAGGCCAAATATAGTCAGAACTTTAAATTTATGAATGCATACCAGTATCTAACCGAATGCAATGTTGCACGAGTTGAAACAGGGACGCGGTTTCAACTTGACTTTATAATTGATGCAATTGAATAATACGTGCCAACGAATTGGAGGCAAGTAACTTGATTGGAAGGTTTCATTAAATAGTACTGTGTAGTCATACTATACTATAAAAAATGTTTGTGACTGTATGTTTGTTTGTTAGAGAAAAATATATACCCTGGACTAAAATCGCTTATTTAGGCTACTTTGTATCAACGTAACACGAAAAAATGAGTAAACCGCGGCTTCGCTCGCGCTAAAACTCCAAAAATAACTCTAAAATGGTAGGTTTCATAGAAACTTTCATCCGCTATTTTACCCCCTTATGGGATGAATTTCGAAAAATGCTAACAAACAAGTATTTAATTAATTGTATTGAGAGCATTAATACCAAGTTTCAAGTAATTCTAATCATAAATATTTTTTGGATTGTATTATAATATAACGTTTTTTCCCGTGGGAAAGAGATAATATGCCGCGGTAAAAAGTAGCCTATGTCACTCTCCAGCCCTCCAACTATCTCCGCACAAAATATCATGCTAAATCGCCAAGCCGTTTCGACGTGGAAGAAAGACAAACAAACAAGCAAACAATCAAACACACTTTCACATTTATACTATTAAGTATGGAAGTATGGATTTGCGTATCTATATAAATTATATGTTTTTGATTTTAAAATAAACATTATTGAGGTAATGTGGTTATTTATTATATACCTACTAATGTTCAACAAAAAACTCGTCTATAATTTCATTTTTCAGGTTACCGCTGATATCCGATCTTTCTTTTTTAAATACCTAAAGGATGTAGTCGGTAACACCTATTCTACTTCTCATTTCTAAAAGGATATAGACTAGCAATTTTCAAATAGAAAAAGCAACTTTTTGAAGTTATAGTTACTTCTTTTGGCATGCTTGGAAAAAATTATGAGAGTAAAATTTTTACGATGCGCGCGCACACCGATAGTCAAAAAAGCGACATAATGAAGTTAGCTGAATGCGACATGATGAAGTTATCTGAAAGCGACACGATGAAGTTATCTGTATTCGTTTTACAAACAGAGAGTTGTGACATACGGGATGAAATCTTTAGCTTTTTTTGTTCTGTTACGCCAAAGAAGTGTAACTTCTTACGTGCGTTTTTTTCTAATTTGAAATATGGGAACACCCTTGCATCATATATTCATTACAAAAATCAATTTAGAATTAGCGAAGATATCGACTAACAAAACCTCAAAAAATCTGTCAAATTGAATACGTATACGCTTTCGAAATCAGTCAAAATATGTACGAAAAGATAAGGTTTTAGTAATTAATTAAAAACATAACTTAAAAGTATCGTTTAAAATCCGTATTAATATTATAAATGTGAAAGTTTGTGAGTATGGATGTCTGTTACTCTTGCACGCCAGAGCCTGAACGGATCTGGATGAAATTTGGCACAGAGATAGATTATAGTTTGGAATAACATATAGGCTACTCTTTATTCCAGGAAAAACGTACGGTTTCCGTGGGATAGGTTTGTTTTTGTTTTCTTAGAGGCGAACCCGAGTGAAGCGAGGATAAGCCGCTAGTATAAGTATAAAATAAAATATAATATTACATTTATATAACAAAAAAGATAAATCCAGTGTATAGCAATAGTGCAGATATATTTAAAAGATAATTTAAATCTTCCTCAAGGCGAACGTCTAATCGCAAAACCTAGTCGCGAACAATGCCCATAAATGGCGCACACGCATGTCTGACTCACTCACAGTCATCGACCCTAGCTATATCGCGATATAGAAGATCTCATTTTAATTTATTACTTATTTAATATTTTAATTGTTCCAACTGAGCATTCAATATAAAACTTAATATTTAAGAAACAAACTTGTGATGAAATGGACCTTTGTTGGTTTACATACTCTCCTTACTTTTAGGGTTTCGTACCCTATTAGGTAATGGCGAAACCCTCTGTGTGTCTGCCTGTCTATCTCTACATCTGTCAAAGCCTACGTTCTCTAAATGGAGAGAGTAAAAATTTAGAATAAACAATTAAATTCTAATCTTGGGGGCCAAATTTGAGAGTAAAACAAGGAAAAAAAGTTTTGTCAAATGTACTAAGTATTATCATAGTCAAAGTCTTCAAATTTCTATAAATTCTTAAAATTACGGATCCTTAAATACTGAATCGCCTTTTACCAATATTTTGTTGTTTCGTAACCAAACGAATTATCAGGACCCTATTATTAAGCCTACGTCTATAGACTTGCGTGTCATCTCTATATTTGTTTTGTTTTATTTTGTGGGGTTTATGTTATTCTATTTTTAATCTACCATACAAATCAATAAATAAATATGTTGGGACATTAACACAAAGCACCATCTAGTTTCATGGTAAGCTACGAGGCTTGTGTTAGGCCGCGCGCACTTTGGATAAGTTTTCGTACGAATTTTACTCGTCCGAACACGTATGAACACGCACCTTTCAAGTACTATGGAGGCGCGCAGATTGCGTGCGAGTTAGTCGTACGTATAGGTACGTGCGTGTAGTTCCAACGTCCGAGTACAATCCGAACTTGTTGGGATTTTAATACGCTTTCATGCGTTAAAAATTAAAAATGGGTGTAGAAAAATTTATAAACTTAGTTTATGGACATATAACCATGAAACAGTATGAGGTCATTATATGAGTCTTCCATAATATGATGGAATTCACCGAAATCACGTTTTTTGTATATATTTCACGCACCCATTCGGTTCTACGATAGCGACGACGCTGCCGCAGTCTTCGAGTTAATATAAGAGAATTATCTTGAAGATACAGATTATTCATCGCGCTCCAAAGAGGACTTCACGAGTGCGATATCACCGGAAAACTACCTATTTGACGGAGAAAAACGTATTCAATGTGTGCACTCAATTCGTACGACCACGATCGTACGTTTACGTACGATCAACATTCGTGTCCAAAGTGCGCGCGGCTTTATACTCGTAGATACCAGATAGTTGATACACTACACATATATAACTTTAAATACATAAATATTACTGGTACTGGAGTACAAATATTCGTGCTCTTCACACAAATGAGTGTCCCCAGAACGACTCAAATCCGCGACCGCTAGCACAGAAAGTAGGGTCACTACAAACTGAGCCAAACGTGTCGTCGAAATGAAATGAAATTAAACCTGATACAAATACTTACGAATCGTCAATTGAAAGAGCGTCCGTGAGGAAGCTACCACCGGCTCGGAAAGCAGTTCTGAGAAGAGACGGCGAGAAACTCAACAATTGCTCTTTTAAATATCCTCAAGTTACATTTTATTAACATAACATTATAGATAGCCTGCATATCAGTCAATATGTCTCAATTCCACATATTTCCATCAACAAGAAACTCTTGAACGTAGTAAAATTTATTATTAATTAATATTGCTTTAATTAATACGTGTATTATATACCTACATGCAAAGGTCAAATTTTTGGATAACATTTAATAATACAAAGCATTTTTTTGTGTTTAATAAGCACAGATAACTGTGAATCATCGTGCTCCCCAGCTATTCCACTTATCTAGCTTTCGTAAACAAGCACATTAGTAAAAGCACATTGAACTTACTCGATAAAGCAATGAATTGTTATCTTCACCGGTACGGAAATAGGAATAACATGCCCGAAAAGTACCAACTTTATAAAAAAAAACTTGTGTGTGTAATTATGTACGCTCGTAAGAAGTTATACTTCTTTGGTGTAACCGAACAAAAATAGCTAAGGATTTCATCCCGTATGTCACAACTCTCTGTTTGTAAAAGGAATTATACATTAATAAAAGTAAATGACAGTTATCAGCTAACTTCATTATGTGCGAGCGCATCGTAAAAATTTTACTCTCATATTTTTTTCTAAGCGTGCCAAAAGAAGTATAACTTCAAAAGGAGTTTCTCAACGGGGTAGTGCTTTATCGTTAAAAAATAGTTTAAAATATTATCTACTCCTAAGTACGTGTCTTTAACGTAGAAACAAAGGTTTTACTAGTCGCAAATGGGTCATACATACAGTGCTGAATATTAAATAATATTTAAATTGAAGTCTTTGCAAGACGTCTTCTTAGGGTCTAGGTCACTAGTTCTCCCACATAACCCGTTTTTGACTTTACCATTGTAATAATATATACTGTACAAAGCTGACAGTAGCAAGTAGTTTTTAAATATATTAAATTACCATTAAATGTTAAGTTATATGAAACCCAAAAACAAAACAATCATAACAAAAGATTTTTTTGCAACTCCATTTCGTATTCTCCATATACGTCGTTGAATCACGAGTCGAGGCCGCGTGTATGTGATGTAACACCTTTGATGACTAACGGAATAACTTAAGTGGCTTATTGCTCAACTAGTTACTGTCTGCAGCTTTACTTAAATACTCCTGAGTTGACACTCACTAAACATGACATCTAAAAATTAATTATAAACAAAGAAAAATGTTTTAAATAAAACTATTTTTTGAGATTATTTCGCAGATTTGTTTTACAGCAATCATTGTCATGGGAGAGGCTTTCAAGAGACCATTCGAACGTCGGGAACCAAAAATAAAAATAAATCCGCAAAAAAATCCGAAAAGATAGTTTTATTTAAAATGTCAAATATTCGCGTAAATGAAACGAATATCGTCAATGTTGTGTTTAGTAGTCACGGAAAATAGTGTTTATAGTATTAAAAACAATATTTTTGTCATAAAACATATAACAAAATTTAAAATTTTAAAATTTTGTGGTAACCTGTAACATTTTATTTCAGGATGGGACTAAAAGTTTTCTGAAGGTTATAATATTTTATAATCAGTCTTTGAATAACAATTTAAAGTAAAATTGTGAAGATCTTGTTAAAAAATGTTAAATTTTAAGCATCTTTCATTTATAACATTAATATACTCTGTTTAGAAAACAAAAAGATGTCTTTTAAAATTCAGATTGACGTAGATTCTAATAAAATATTAACCCATGGGAAGGTCGTCAGGGTGAAAGAAGGCAAAACAAGTCTAACGCTTTGAATCGAAATCGATATTAAACCAATTTCAATGATAAATTAAGTCGATAATTGTTTACAATATACTCACAATTATTGATATACATATCTCGTTTCGCAGCTTTACTTAAGAGCTTTCTTCTGAGATTGATCTTTTGATAAGAAAATTGAATATATTATTATTTGTTTATAAGCAATTTTTTAAATCTAATATTGATTAAAAAATCTTATTTACCAGCCCCACAGCTGGGCACAGACCACTCAGTGTAAAGAGGATTAGGTCAAGGTTGCCCAAGCGTGCCAAAGGCGGGTTGGCGGACTTCAGATAGCAAGCTACTTAGGTTCCCTCAGATATGCATGCAGGTTTCATTACCAAGTGGTAATCGTTTAGAAAATGTGATTCGCACACAAAAATCTTTAAAATATCAAAATTTACTTCTTTCAAACAGATTTTTACAAGTCTCTTAAATCGTCACTTTTTGCATTTTTTACAAAGAGGTGCCAAATCCATCGTTTTAACACGCTTCTCTTTTTAAACACGATTTTAAAGCAAGCGCGTGAACGTAATGGACTTCCACTACAGTTCGTTATTAAAATATATTAAGCCCCAAATAAAAATTAAATACTATATATTTGGTAGACATTTTACCTTAGTGTTGTTTAACGTAAGCCAGCCGTTCCTTATATCTAGAGGATCCGCGCCTTGAAGGGTTGCAGAAGAGACACATCTTGAACGAGTTTTCCAGTGCTCTGGTTCCCACCAATGTACATGGTCTAACGATCTTGAAATACTACCTGAGTCCATCATTTTTTACTTATATACGTACAAAATTTAATTTTTCAAACACTGTACTGCCTTTAAGCTAAGCTTATACTCGTATATAATAAGGACACAAATAAATATCACTGATATCAATTTTCTCATAAGATCCTTTTTTCAAACATTCTTAGTAAATGAATCATCTGGACACGTCAACTGCTGGAATGCCAGAAGTTTGAATGAGAATTTTAGCCTTCTGAGGGTATTTGTTTGTTTACTGGTGTCTTAGCAACGGGGCAAGTTGCCAATGTCACGGTGTTAATAACTCATGACCGTAAATTACCGCTAACTTGACCCTGTTAGCTATTTCTGCTCATTTCCTTAGTATTGTTTAAGTATCGAGACACTTAAGGATATTATACATTGATTTGAAAGCGACTGCGGAATACGTTCATTGCCCTGAGGGAATAAGGTTGAAACTTGAAAGTCGTGTGGAAGGTAGGTAGGCAATTCGTTGTAAACAATGTTTAGATGCTGTTTCTTGTGGTTAAATGTATTGGTTTACAGACTGTGATGGTCTGATGTTATCAATTGTTATTTATTTTTTATTACTTTTACCTAGTATTGGTTGCAAAACCAAAGCGCTATTAAAAACAATGAGAACCAATCATCTACCACACATTGTCAAAGAGAAAAATATAAAAAAAAATGATGGTAATGAGATGATGAAAAGTCACGGTAAACATTATTGTTTATTATCATTTTCATCAGGATTTTTTTTTTTTTTACTTAGCTATTGTTATTTAATTTTTTTTTACTAATAAATAATTTATGTCACATATGTGTCTTTTTAAATGAATTAACAGTGAAATTATTTGCGTTTATATATAAATAAACATATATTTTAAAATCCATTTACTTTATACTTTCTCCTCCATGCCTTTCACTTGCATATTTTAACACCATTACGACAGGATGGGTGCAAACATCAATAACAATTTGTATATATTTAAGTTTCAACATTCACTTAATTAAACAGTGCAACTTTGTAAAAGTGATAATATAATGAAAGATTTTAAAAATATCAATCTTGTGTTTGATGAACATCTTGACTCATGTATACCACGAGTTTGACTAGCATGGATTACTGCGTGAATGTCACAGGTTCGATGCCTAAGGGGGTTAATATTTGTAACCTTGTCAATAACTCACTGATAAATGCGAAAGTATTTTTTGGCTTATCTTTCTCTCATGTAACGGGTCATGACTTAGTGAGGGAGAGTAACATAATGTCAATTTTATTCCGATACAAAAAATGTGGGATAAATTTTCCATATTTACAAATACAACTTATTATTTACTTTAATAAAAATATATTAGTATCACTCTGGTTAAGAGAAAACGTGATTGCGTACGGCTACCAAATATGTACTTATGTTTCGATACTAACGAGTATGTAGGTGAAAATAAGACTGAATTGTAGTGCCGATAAAAAAAAATCGCCTGTAAATTAAAAAATATTTTCATTACTATGATATTTATCACTCCAAATTTAACTAGTCTCTTAGGGAAGTATCGATCGATATTAATTACTACAAAAGCTCATTCACGATTGAGGAACTACTTTATCGTGATTTCTTCCTACCTTTCTAACGTGATGTACTCATGAACGAATCTAATTCGTTCATGGATGTACTATAAAACATAACATAGATGTAACGTTAAAACATAACTCCGTCTGTCTGTACATTTGTGAGTATATAACTTGAGAATCACGTCCGATTTACATCATCTTTTTAGTGTAAATTTAGTTTCGGTACTTAGGGTATATCCTAGGGTTCCTAGGGTAGGGTAGGGTAGGTTTTCTGTGGTGCATTTATGGTTAGATTGAAGCTGAGTAAATCCCTAATAAATTACAACACTGATTAACATCATGTATACCTTATTTATAACTCTATTCGTACCGAATACAGTACATTTTCAATTTTCAACTACCCACATCAGAACATAAACATGGGCTGGCTTGACTCATAGATACTTCCTTGTAGGGCGTTATGACGCTACACTTTCGTTTCTAATTTGATTTCATTGAACGTCCGCTACGGTCAACGCCTGTCATGACATGCCATAATTAGCAGTGATATATGATATAAGGTACTACTTTTATGCACAATTAGAAAAACTAAAAAGTATAGTAGAAATGTTATAAAGTAACTAATATTATAAATTCAAAAGTTTGAGAGTGAGTGCTATTGAATGATGGATGTTGATTTATATAAGTCAATCTTGGATTCTTAATAAAATTGTGTTTCTAACTTATGAGGTTCAAAACATTAATCAAAATTAACATCAATCTTAAACTTATATTAGAGTTTAGTCATATAGAAACCAAGAAAGAGAAAATAATTGTCTTAGCCATTCAAATTAAAAAAAAAACACTAAAAATCGAAAATATCCTACGTTAGAATGCATTTTATAGTTAAAATCTATGTACCCTGAGAAGCACAAAATATACTTGATATTGGATAAAAAGTGGAGTAATTTCAACACTATTTAAAAACAATTTAATACAAAAATGACTTCTGAATACAAAATTAAATATAGATAGAGAGGAGAATATTATAACGTAAATATTAGCATGTCTGGAGGATATTAACATACGGTTTTAAAGCCAGTTATTAAGCTCCGTGTTCGCCCACGTCAGGCCTAGACGTGTCAACCCACGTTGTTATACAATTTTGCATGAGCCATTAAAACACTTCCATGTTTACATAGAACTGGTTTATTTAATAAAATAGGTAAACGGCTTTGTGAAGGTTGGATATTGTTTTTAAAATGTAGGTTACATTTAAATTCAAATTCAAAATGATTTATTCAATATTTGTTTTCAACCGACTTCAAAAAGGAGGGGGTTCTCAATTCGACTGTATGTTTTTTTTTTTTTTTTTATGTTTGTTACCTCAGAACTCCGTCATTTATTAACCGATTTGGACAATTTTTGTTTTGTTTGAAAGGGTATACTTCCAGATTGGTCCCATTTAAATTTCAAAAAAAAATACCACCCCTAAGGGTGGAAAAACAACTAATGATGAATTTAACCTACTTCTAATTGTCATATTGACTTGAAACTTTGCAAGTATTTCTATTTCCGTCGATAGTACAGTGGTTCGGTGTTGTTGACCTGATCTCATAACAAGGCCAGAAGGTGGATAGGTGGAACTCTTCAACGGCTAATAGTAGATACTTTGAGTTTGGGTTTATTTTGTTTGATTAGACAAGCCTAATACGTTAGAATCCTTACTTTGCTACTACTGTCTACACTAAAAAGGGAAAAATAAAAACTTTTTAACAAAAAAATAAAAACCGACTTCAAACAAAAGCACTAAAAAGTGAAAAATAACTGATTGGTAGTTTTCATTTACTATACATACCTAATCAAATATTTTCGAAGTCGGTGTGCTTTGCTTTGTATGGGCTGGGACCGATTTCAAAAATATTTGATTAGGTATGTATTTGATAGGTAGGCTTTAATTACTTAGCCAAAGCACACCGACTTCGAAAATATTTGATTAGGTATGTATAGTAAATGAAAACTACCAATCAGTTATTTTTCACTTTTTAGTGCTTTTGTTTGAAGTCGGTTTTTATTTTTTTGTTAAAAAGTTTTTATTTTTTTGAGAAATACGTTTTCTGTTTGTCAAATCAGAATTTCAGAAAAAATATGTGAGTCTTTGTAGGTGTCGGAGTGAATTACGTAGGTTATAAAAAGTATATATAAACGAACTAGCCACTTACCTTACCCCCTTAAGGGATGATTTCCGGAATAAAAAGTATTCTATGTTCTTCCCAGGGTCTCAAACTATCTTCTTATCAAATTTCATCTAAATCAGTTCAGTAGATCCAGAGATTACCCCCTACAATGTTACAAACTCACAAACTTTACCTCTTTATAATATTAGTATAGATATAGTATATTTAGTATAGATGAGCAGAGTGAGTGTGGAGTTTACCAATCATATAGCTTATGAGAATCACTAAAACAATTTAATTTGATAAATAAAGATTAAGTACTATTTTAAAAAAGTTATATATGGGGCATTTCACGTGAAGCGGACAACGAAAATAAAGTGAGGTTGTGAAAATTGTTCATACTCTGGCCAGTTATAGTTCTAATGGAAATGGATGTGCAAACACATTATTATTTTCGTATGATGCTTTATTGGCGAGTTATGAGCTTTTAAAAATTTACGAAGTATGTTATTCAATAAAAAAATTAAAAACCGCACCCTTTTAACTTTAAGAAACGATATTTTTACAAATTGATTGATACAAATAATAAGCATTCAAAAAGTACGGATTTCATACTTCGTTCTAGTGGACATGGATATGTCCACTAGAACTATAACTGACCAGAGTATGAACAATTAATTTCACAACCTCACTTTATTTTCGTTGTCCGCTTCACGTGAAATGCCCCATATGTATGTTTTATGTAACATTCTCAATAAATGCCCGTTTCATTATTTTACACAACTTGAGAATTGCTTGATATATTTTGCATGCATGCATTTGCAATCATTTTGTTTGAACAAAATGAACAATAATAATTATTTTACTAAATAAACGGGATTTGAAAAGATTATCAATTAAATCAATCAAATCTGAAAAAGTAATTGCAATACATACATACATGTAGTTATGTACTTATTATCTACTTGAAAATAAAGGATTCCTAAAATTTAGCAATCAATAATAATATTATGCATATTATATATAAATACATAGGTAGAGGAATTTTATCATGAACGGCGCATTTGTACTTCCTCACAGAATAATTTATACCTAGTGAATTCATAAATTATCGTATTGCATTGACATCAAATGTTCTAGTTCTCACCAAGTATGGCAATTATGGAATCAATGTACAATATTGCTATGAAACTCTGTTTTAGAAGGTCATAATTTAAAATTGTATTAACAAGAAATTAAATAAAAAATTAATAAAAAACCGACACTATAATTTATTCATTGGGATCTTTTTTAACGAGCCTAAACACGTATCGCTGCAGTATTTTAGTAAAGAGTATGTTGCAGTTTCCAGGTGATGCTGCAGCATCAGGCCAAGGTTACCACATCGTTTTAAAATGTCATTGACGTAACGGCTTACCAAGTTTCGAATGGGTTATATCTGTGGAAGTTGATTAAGAGCCGATTGCGGGACTCTTTTCTAGTCGGTAAAAGGATTTTTACCGACTAGAAAAGAGTCCCGCAATCGGCTCTTGATCAAGTCATCTTTCAATAAAAAAAAAACTAATCAAAAATCGGTTCATCCTTTTGGTTGCTACCATGAAACAGTCAGATACACAGATACATAGATGCACACGTTTTTATAAAACTCCTATATTGCGTCGGGGGTTAAAAATAAGATGACAGTTAGGTCAGCGAATTCTAGCATATTCTAGGATATTCTAGATAAAGTTGATTTACCACACAAATAACAAATAAGCTACATTCATTAACGTTGATTATAAAACTTTACTTATTTGCCTTATCCGAACTTTTTTTATCGCAAACTTACGTCTTACCAATCGTTTCATTCTTTCTTCCTGTGAAAAAGGAAAGGATTGTTAGGGAAAAGGTACCGAAAGGTCAGGCAGATCGGTAGGGTTAAGTTAAAATACTAAAAACTTATGTATTTTCTAATTATTATCTATACATAGGTATAACAAAATCCTAACGGAGTCGAAGCTGTACATTAAATATTTTTTGGTAAATCTTATTGAAATAGTCATGATTATCGATACAGAGACCGAATATATAGTTTTTAGATTTTTTGTCTGTTTGTTTGTCTGTCTGTCTGGACCGCATCACGAGAAAACCACAGGATAGATTTTGATGAAATTTGGTATGATGATAGCTCGTTATCCGGGTCAACATATAGGATACTTTTTAATGCAGGAAAATTGGTATATCATGTCTTAGAAATCTATACTAAACGTTAAACGTAACTAGGGAGGGACCCGAGCGGAACGAGGGCGAGTCGTTAGTAGTTAAATAAAATTTAAATGGGTAAAAGTTATGCCAATAACTTTTTCTGTATTCAATGGTATAAATGCGTTGTAATATTGTTTTATTTAGGCCTATATGGACACGGTGCTCGGACAGACAAATTGTTATTACACGTACGGTGCGAGGACAGTGGCGATTGTGGAAACAGCTTACGAAAATTCTTGTAGTAATTAATTTAAGTAAACAGATTTTTTTGTACTCAAATATTTTGTCAAATTTTTGATTTCCTTTTATCGTCATGAATGTTTTTAACTTAATGATGCAGTTATATTAAACTGAAATGTATATTCGTTTGATTTTTAAAGGCCCTTAGTGAGTATTCTTTCTCTACCAACCCTCAAATGTTGAGAAACTATAAAAATAATAATTATAGCTATATCATAAAACCTTAGATACATCTATTTCTGGAAACGACAATAACTTTTATTTAATTTTTAATTTATATACAAGTATAAATTTAATGTAGACTAAGTTTATTATCGATATACCTAATTATAAAATTTTACATTTCACAATTCTTTTAATCGGTAAAGATATAGTAGATTTAAAAAATGTTGGTCGAAATTCGACCAAATCATTATATAAATAAAATAATTGTAAAAAATACTTTTTAAAGATAAGCTTTCATTTAAATTCTCTAAAAAGAAGAAAATAAACTAAAAATTTAAATTTAATGAAACCCATCATTTTATTACATTGCACAATTTATGTGATATAAAAGCTTGTCGCGAGATCGAATTGGATCGGGAATCAAACTAGTGTGCCTTTCAGCTCAATCAGACACTAGGAAGTGGGTCAAATTTAACTTGCAAGATTCCATTACACACCGGTACAGGTGAACTAAATAAAAGCTTGTAAAAATACTAAAAGTTTTAAAAAAAATTTATTGAAAACACTAAAACTGTTAATAGTTACTAAACAAAAAAAAACAAAAAAAAAAACTGGTTACCAAACAGCGGAGAAAAAGGTATTGAACTTATTTATTAAGAGATACAAAGTTTATGTTTTAAATATTCTAAATATGTATCATAGATAGCCTTTAATACCACATGTTATTGGCCATACAACGTATAAAACAAAATATGTATGTATGTTTATGTATACATTGAATATCACGTCTGTTGACTCAAGTGTTATACATTCCTCAATTACTCATAATTACAATAGCAAGTTATAATATTACCGCAGTAATAGCTCGTTAGAAGTTCTTAGAATAGCCTGTGCTTGAGAGCTTATGTGGTCGAAGCACTCGATATCGAAGTAATACCAAGTATGATAACAAGGAAAATGCATTCTGCAACTATAGTGCTTTCATTTCAGATAACGTTGCTCTCCATTTTATTTAGGATATGCCATAGGATAAAAGAGTCAAACAAAAAGTATATACTAGGTATTTTATGATTACACTACATTTTAACGGTTAGTATAGATTTCTAAGAGATGAGATATTTTCCTGCAGTAAAAAGTATCCTAAATGTTGACATCATCAGACTAAATTTCATCAAAATCTGTCCAGTGGATTTCTCGTGATGCATTTCCAGGCAGATAGACAGACAAAAATTCAAAAAAATATACATTCGGCCTATGTATCGATAATAAATTTAATAATTACTATTTTAATAAGATTAATTAGATAAAAATGTAAAGCATACTCATATAAAGCTGTATATTTTAAGTACATTTTTCGAAAGAAAGTTGTATTGGACTATGTCTTTGGTATAATAAAAGCTAGATCGATAGTTGTTAGGATCATTCTCTTTATCTATTCAATATATATAAATAATATATATACCTAGGATAGATAACTAAAAAAAAGACTTTTTTTAATACGAACCGTAAAGGTTTTGAAAAAGAAGGGGATATTTGAAAGGAACATATAATGTTATTCTCTAAGCTCTCTTTTAAAACTTAAAGCTCTACACTCTACCGCATTAATAATATAGTACTTTGCAGTGAGCCCAGTGAAGCAGAAACAGTTTGGTAATGTTATTCGTTAGTTTTTAGTACATATAGCACATAATACTTAAAAAAAATTGACATGGAGATAAAGAGATGGATAAAAAGATAACAGATTAGCTAAGAAAGCCGTGTAACATAATTCTTTACTATGTTTGGGTTTTATATGGATGTGTTAATATTTTACTCTAGATCCATCAATCGCAAGTTCTCATCTTATTTGGAGTACCATCTATATCTACATGATCACTGATCTTAGGAAGATACTAACTGCTATATGTACCTATATAAACTGTTTCAAATAATACGAAAAAAAATATGTCCTTACATTCGAAGGCTAATATGTAGGTTGTATTATTGCATTTCTGAAAACGGTTATCTAAAGCCGATCTTATCCTCCCACAGCGGACGACGTTTTAGCATTAAGGCCGTTGCCAGTGCAAACCATTTATATTAGCATCCAAAAAAGGTTATCTAATTCGCTTAAACAAAGCTCGTATTATTTATGTAGGTACGTGGCTTATTTATTCTTATAGAGTTCTTTATTCTCAGAGATGAGAAATTTACCCGCAATAAAAAGTATCTTACATATTGATCCGGATAACCAGCTATCATCCTACCAAATTTCATCAAAATCTGTCGAGTGGATTTCTCGTGATTCATTTCCAGACAAACAAACAGATAGACAGACAGACAAACGGACAGACAAAAATTCTAAAAACTATAATATTTAATGTACAGATTTGACTCAGAATTTTATTATATGAATAGATTGACATAAAAATTAAGTTACCTATAATGGTCCAATTTACATTTCTAGTGTTCGCCGAGTGGTCGAAATTACTTATCTAGATAAAAAAACTATTTTTTAAACAACATATTGATAATACTAACGCTCGTCAATAGCGACTAAACAAAAAAAGAAATAAGAAATTCGATTGACAAATAAGTATATGAGAAAAAGGTACTACCTGTTTTGTCCAATTTACATGAATATATAAGATTGTGTCGCTTAGAATTGATAGCAATTTTTCTTCCACACATACCTACTCAAAAAATCAAAAGCTCAAAAATGGGTACTTATCGATTCACATTTTGACGCTATGTAATTATTGTGTTGTTGTCTATGTTATCATAAATATAATGTTAAAATTACGAAAAGTAGAAATTATCATTATAAAAGTAGAAATCCGGCGTGTGTTCGTAATTTTCCTTCCAAAGGACTTAACCGATTTTGATGAGATTGTTATAATATACTCATGTGATGGGGGGAGATAGACAATATGACGTGAAGTAACACGTAGTTTCCTGATAGGAATTTAGGGACGTACCCGAGTAAAGCGAGGGTTAGTCGCTAATCTTGATTAATTAAACGTAAACTAAGTAAATAAGAGAATTTAGACATTTAAAAAAAGCAATTCATTTGGATTATGGGTACATAAAAGGTTTCCGTGAGGAATTTACTGCATAATTGACATTGAACAGCCTAATCGATAGATTTAAAGTATTAAACAATTGAGGACTTTATAGGAACTAGAGTCTCCACGAAAAATATTACTTTAAGCAAAAACATAAGTGTGAAAAAAATATAATGATACCTTTCGACCACTTTTTAATATTAATTTTGATATTCAAATTGTCATGAGAAGACTGAGATACCCTAGTATTTATATTTTCGCTTACAAATAAAAGTTATATAATGTTATTAAAAACACATAATATAATCTATTCGCCAATTCTAGACTTAGCCCAGACCGATATCGCCATGTTAATAAATCGTAATGACCTAAATTACTTTTATTAGTATATTTGTCAGAATCGATCGCCAAAACTAGGGCGAGGTGTGATGACACATATCTCTTGAATAATAATCGCTTGTGTATTCCGTATAATGGATAATGTAAAAGCTTGTGGGAATTGTATTATGGAAGCTCTTAACCAATTTGGTAAATGGAAACTAAGCTTTCTGTAAATATACTCGTATGTAACGCTATAGTCTATAAGAATAATATTTATTGAATCTTGAAATAAGGATAAGATAGAGGATCCTTATAATTTTTTAAATCTGGATTTTATATATTTTATAAATAAGTTAAATTTATTTATAAATAGCTGCTCACCCTCGCTTCGCTTTGGTTCGCCAGAGTTAAAAAACAAAAACAAACATATCCCACGGGAACCGAATATTTTTTCAAGATAAAAAGTAACGTATGTGCTATTCTAAACTAAAATCTATCTCTGTGCCAAGTTTCATCTAGATCCGTTGAGCCGTTTTGGTGTGATTGAGTAACAAACATCTATGCAAACTTTCGCAACTTTTGTATAATATTTATGGGATTATGGGATTTGTTACTGCAGGACTCAAAGTGTTGCAAAACGTTTATGAGTAAAACCTAATTTCTTACCCAAGCCTTTATAGAAAAACTAAAAAGTGCAAATTGTTCTATGAATATGAATGAACGAGTTTCGGATATTCATTTGTAAAATTTTAGATTTTAACATAAAACGGTAGTTTGTTTTGTTTTAAACACGATAAGTAGTGTTAGACATGCAAATTTCAAATGAATAATCCATGTTAAGTTTTATAGTAAGGTATAAGTATGTACATATTTGGTTTACATTATATACAGCATTAACCTAATGCTAATAGAATCGTGAATTCCTGCATGCTCTATACATTACCATCTTCACTTATTTTTAGAATTGTTTAGACATAAATATGGCTCTTTAAGGCAAATATAAGACTGACTGACTAACTGACGTCATTCAGTACAGATGTAACGGTTCCGTTGACTGGATTCAATAATAGTTGAAACTGTAGAGGTCAAGGTTCAATTCCCAGCCGGTGAAAGAAACAAAATGAAATAACAACGTCTCTTTTTCACTTACAACTAAATCATAAGTGAAAAAGAGATTAAATCAAGTATTATTAAGTAGCAAGTCGTTGGAGCGTTTCAAAAAACGTTCGTTGATGAATCACTAACCAGCGCAAAACATGGCAAATGAAACATGTTTATGTTAAGCATTTGAATATAAACTTAAAGTTATGAGTATTAAGTGTTATTTTAATTGAATAAGTGTTAACGATTATTATTGTGTTTTAAATTATTACAATCATTCACTATGTACAAACCAGTTGAGGATATGTATGTTTATATGATGAAGGTTGAAAGATAAACTATATTTAAATAGCAAACACCGTGGATATAATATAAATTATAATATTATTCATTGCCCGTAGCTCCACCCGCGTTCAGATGACCAACAATTAAATTCTTAGGTTTTACATATTAGTATATTCTTACATTGCAGTTTTTATCTTTTTCTCAGAAATGAGACATTTCCCACGGTAAAAAGTACCCTATATGTTGTGTATGTACCCGGATAACCAGCTATCACCATACCAAATTTCATCAAAATCCCTCCAGTGGTTTTTCAGTGATGCGGTAACAGACAGACAGACAGACAGACAAAAACTCTAAAATCTATAGATTCGGCCTCTCTATGGATAATAATATTTATTGCAATAAGATTTTCCAAAAAATATTTAATGTACAGATTCGGTTTAGTTACAATTTTATTACATGTATAGATGGCATTTATATTGAGATTCATTGATTTGTGTGAGAAGTATTAAGTTTATTTACTCTTCGATAGGATATAGCTAGTAAATATTTATCTTGTCATACTTATGTGATAACATTATAGCGATGAGACTATTTGAAGCTATATTCAATTCTAGTTTTTTAATAATATAGTTGTTTAAACAAATCAGCTCTGTGTATATTTACATAAAATTATTAAGATATGATTTGTAAAGGACGTTATAATTTACAAATTAACAAAAACTATTTTCTAACAATTTATTGTAAAGGTAGAGACGTAGTTCGAAAGGAAATGGCAGCAATTTATCGTAGAACCGGCTTAGAAGTTGCCCGATATGCTTGCCAAGTTATGTTTAGGTAACAGGATAATGCAGGTGTTTGCTAAATTGTATTACTTATATATCACAATATTTATATTGGGTATAAGTAGTTATAAATGACAAAGTCTGTGTTAAGCGAAACTGTGGTGAAAATACTTCCTTCTCGTCTTACTTTCATATATTTCATAATATTTATGAAGCATATTTGTTTTTCGATTATTTAATAAAATCCTACGTATTTTCGTCTTTAGAATTTGCGTATATTAATAAAATTATTATGTGTTATCCTTAAAATAGTTTCCAGTGTTCACTCTTCTCGGATTGTAAAAATGTAGAGCAAGAGAAAAAGGATTAAGTTTCGTGATTTTCCAATTATATTTTATGAAGGAAACATTTAAAATGTCTATATTAAATTGTAATAAGATTCTACTTTTACATTAATTAATATTTATGTATTTTATGTATTTTTACTTGTTGCTTACCTGCATTTGAAGAAGTCTAGAGCCTCCGCCTTTCTCCATTGTATACTAAAAAATCTTTATTCAGTTTAATTTATCACTTAATGGAAGACACGGTTATTATATATTTCAATATAAAATATCAAATAAAATATAATTTTAATATTTACACGCACGCGATTTACACATAACTATTCACAAAATTTGACACATGAATTTGACAATTCAATAGTTTTACCGCCGATTTGTTTTTGAAAATGGAATGCACGTTCGGAAAATACCGCGTTATTATTATAGACTAAAGTATAAACGCGTACAGCCGATATGAATGAGTTCGGCCCACCGATTAAACAACTTAAACAAGCTTCGGGTTCGGTCGCCAAGCGACTACGGCTTAGCTGTACAGCCGCGAGATGGCGGTCTCTAGTGCATGACTGCGCGCTGAGTAATCGCATTGCAAATTGCAACGCCCCATCTATATTATATTATGTTAAAGGATAAGTTTCCCTAAGACATGTAAAATTAGATTCAATCTACGATATAATCTTTTTGATTAAAATCTTTTGGCAGGGACCTCTTCACTATGTATTATCTTAACATAATTGCATAATATATAAATATACTATCTTTCATTTGATAATATACAAATTGTATGCATTATTATTTTATATAATTCACGAAAAATCAATACTACGTTGCCATAGGTACCTATATCCATTTAAGTGCATAATGTCAAACATCTGCAGTGCCGTCTGCGTCGCGGATGCTGCAGTGTTTTATGGATCTGTAACTCTATACACGTACAGGAGGTATATAGATATCGTCTGTATACAGAGAATAGAAGGCGGTAATAGGATACTGAGCTTTTGCATTTCTTAAGCACTTTGAAATATTACAAAAAGAGGTTGTAATGTATGTTTTTGTAATAAAATAGTTTATTTTTATTCTTTCTAATATGGATAGCGAATGAATATTATGATGATAGCCAATGTTTGAAGTCGTTTAATATATTTTATTAAAACATTACATGAGATAAGTATTCATAGCTTTACAAGATACTTTTAAATAAAATAAAATTAAAGAGTGCGTGTATCAATATGTTTAAGTGCAAGAAATAAAACTTCAGTAGGTTATCGGTACTTCTTATGAAATTCAATTCATGTTTTACGTAATTAGGATAGGAGAGATATTAAAAAAATATTTTTTATCGATTTAAGAAGGAAAACAATATTTTATTATTCACATAGTACATATAAAATACTTAAATATATAAATAAAAACATTAAGAATCAAATTTTATCAATAAATTATATACTCCAATAAAATAAATAATAATATATAATAATATTTGTAGTAATATTTACTTCCGTAACAACCGTTTCGGTTACAAAAATCGTAGTAAGCCAATCCTATTTTCCCTCTCATGGCCTAAAGAAGTTTCACTTCAATGCCCCTGATTTTAAAGCACAAATATTTAAAGTATGTGATATTGATTGAGGTCAAATGAATATTTGCCCGATATCATAAGCAAAACAGCCATTCATTTTATTGGTCGGTCTGTCCGGCTAATCTTTTGATTTTGATCATTGACTGAACCAATTTTCTTTAACTTAAGTGAGGGGACTGAACTGAAATTTATCAATTGATGATGATTAAAGTTAACACGATTATCAGAGTATAGTAAAGTCATCATATTTTAACAAAACATCTTTTCGGATTGCGGATAGAATTTTTTATAAAAATCTTGTGCATAGCTGAATGGAATATAATTTGGCGCTATAAATATTTAATAGTTGCATCGTAACCTCATCATGTTCGATGAGATCTCCGCTAAAACAGGTTTATACGAAAGTTTTATTAGCGAAAACAGGGAAATATTGAAGTAAAAAAATTTAGGTGTTCAATAAAAATCATGCTGTTAGACGATCCTAAGTTATTTAATCTAGAATTGTGTATGCACCTTAAAGTTGATTTCATGCAAAGTAGTGCCTGCAGATTTTCTGTGATTACTTCTCGTTCACTTTAGGATAATGTATGCTAGGTAAAATCTTAATATCGCGCTTTTCGCGTTAATCAAAGTTTGTATCTCTCGTTGACCCTATGACCTTTAAGGTTGTGGTAAAAGAAACGTAATATAAATTCGTAAGTACTAATGACTTACCATCGCTATAGATCGAAAAAACACAATCTCAACTCTAATGTAATATGTAACTTTAAACAAGCAATTCTTGTGTATTTATTTATTTATTTACTAGCGTAAAAAACATAAAGAAATCTATCAGTAACCGTATATTTTTCCGAGATAAAAAGTAGCCTATATGTTATTCCAGACTATAATCTATCTCTATGCCAAATTTCATCCAGATCCGTTGAGCCGTTCTGGCGTGAAAGAGTAACAAACTTTCACATTTATAATATTAGTATGGATAGTATAGATATTGATTTATTTATATATAAACCGGCAGTTTTGGAAACGGCTCTAACGATTTCGCTGAAATTTGGTAAGTGAGGGTTTTCGGGAGCGAAGAATCGATCTAGATTAGTCTTATGTCTGGAAAAACGCATGTTTTCAAGTTTTCATGCGGTTTTCTTTCGCATTATTCCACGCAAAATATGGTCTCTGATTTCGCACGCGCGGGCATATGCATCGTGGTCAAGCCGCCAAAGAGCAAGATTGACAAACCCAGGGTTCGAATCCCGGTCGGATACAAAGTTTGCTTGTTTTTTTTTGTTTTTTGTTATTTATTTAAGTTTTCAGATTTTTTTTCGTTTTTAAACCAAATTAAAAAGAAAATTGTACTTTTGGCCAAAAACAAGATTATCATTTAAAAATACGATATAACTTAAAAGAACGCCGTCCAGGTACTGAATTATAATATGTCGATGTAATAAATCGTTTTATATAATACAATTAAATTAAACCAATTACCTATTATTATTTAAATTTTCTTGAAGTTATTAAGTCTTCTTCTTTCGACTTTTTCATTTTGCAAACTGTGTTATCTTTGTCGTGACGGGGGCGCTTATTTGCGCCCGGCAATCCAGTCGGGCGGGAAACCAAGAGACACACTAAGAAGTGGCCCACTTCTGTGGGCGGTGTACCATGCAGTTGCTCCTGGTACTTTTCTGACAGCAGACTGGACTGTGGGAGCAACCCCTTGGGTGTTGTGGTCTGCGTCGGCAGGCAGCCATCGGGACGTCGTGATTAAGTTCGGTCGTGCGACGTCCCATTAAGATTAGGGAGGTTCCGTTGGGTTTTAGTGGATATTACTGATTTTTCTATCCGCCCAGTCCCACATAACCACCTGTATGTATGCAGGTGGTATGCGTAAATGCATTTTCCAACATTAAAAAAGGGTATCATGATATTCATACATTTTTCAATTTTATACTATAACTTCGAAATTGTGTTTGTTATATTTTTATGTATTACTCGTACGTCATTCATGAGAAAATTTTGCATTTCATCAATCATTTATTTCAAGGTTAGTTCATTAAGTGGTGTTCTTTTTTTATTTTTATATTCATAATTTAAATTCATTGTTAACTCTCTCATCAAACAGCAGTGATGCATAAGAGTTATGAATGAAATTCTGGAAAGTAACATAGCCATTGTGAATTAGGGAAAATTAACGAAAAACTTTTGTTGCTTGGTGTCTTTTTTCAAAATACCTTCAAATCTTCGAATCACAGATTATGCCATACCTATCATCTCAAAAACATACATTCATCTATGTAGCTAATTCTTCCTTAAATTTTATTATTATTTTATTAAAAGCTAATGTACCAATTCTCCTACGAATAAATAATTATTTATTGGTAGGTAGTCTCTCCTCTCATAGGAGTATCAAGTATGCTATGAAATTTATCAACATCATTTATATTTCAATTAAACATTTTAATCAAATTTCATTAAGATATGAATGAATTATCTGGCCTTGCTTCGGGTACAATACATACATCTCAACATCTCGTACGTCTTCTACAGTTCTTCTTTTTTAAAAACTTTACTTGTTCAGTGGTGTATGAAGGGATTGTCGCCTATGCGCCATTACAATTATTTCCATACGCATTTTGCAATCTATCAAAAAAGTAGGCTAAGGGTCTATAGAAAGAAATAAAACGTAGGTTTTCACCTTATCGGCGTTTATTTTACAAAAGTTACATACAAACATTTTATTTTGAACGTTATCTATTGTGTCAAAATACCACCTACCACGGCTACATTCTCGGTTGTCGTTATACTTCTTATTTGTATCCGCTGCGATTTTCATCCTTTAGGCCGATTTTTTTTATTTTTCATATAATTTAGGTTAATAACCAAGTTTTCAAGTCATTATTTATAATTCATAAATATTCTTTTATGCAGTAACAGATAGATAAATAGTAAAGAACAAAATATGCGTTTACATATAATACAAAACCCATATAGACTTTTTTAATTTATACCTTAGCAAATAAATAGTAAAAATGTACATAAATAAAACTTATATTTGCTATTGCTTATTTAATTACTTAAAAAAATATCAATGACTTGAAGAGTTAAATGAGTTTTATCGTTAGTTCTCAGAACTTCTTCAATATTTTGAGTTATCAGTCAGCATTTCTTGGAGAATTGGTAGAAAGCTCCAAACTATAAATGACAATATTAATTTTAATAATTGCTTATGGTTAAAAGCAATGTGTCATAACTTTCAAATATAATGTTTTCGATTAACAAAGTTAAATAAATTATAAATCGCAGCGCATACTAACATGTCTATTGGATTTTTGCTACTTGCAATCGATGTTTGAATCACTGGCAATGCAGTTACAATATACTATTAAAAATGTTAAGTTTGACACACGTTCTGGCAACAAAAAGGATTTAGATTTACATTAATTAAATATTTCTCTCTATGTACTTATAAGAATACCAGAGACAGGATTGATCATTACACTTGGCAATATAATTTTATACTACGAAAGTTAAATGCATGTGTACTCAAATCTCTCACAATTGTATTGATAATTCATTAAAAATACTCTATAGTCTGACTAAAATACATAAGATTACATACAAAACTCAAAAGCACACGCAAAATCAATTAGACATGTGCAGGTTACAAAAATATCTATTTAGACGAATCCAGCGTCATTTTATTGCTGCCTAATTAATTATAATTAAAAATTATTGAAAACAAACGAATTATTTTACGACGATCCTGAGATTTCAGACGTCGCGGTTTAAAACACTTTAACTTAAAGAACACACGTTGGAAATACGGTTTCACGCCACTATCACTAAGACACATCTAATTTATCTAAAAGATAAACTCGTTATTACATAATTTGCTACTAAATCTATTGTTACATTGCAAGATTTCTTTGTAGATATATTTGTAAGTGCTGAAAAATTACTTACTTACATTTAAAAAAAAATATGCTGATTAAATTACTGCAGTACTATTTAAAATTAAAAAAAAAAAGAATTTTTACATAAAAAGCTGCTATTCGAAGTACAAAAAAATACAACAAATTAAAGATCATAGAAATCGGTCCTGCCGTTCTTGAGTTATAAATGGTGTAACTAACACGACTTTGCTTTATATGTATAGATAATACTAAAATAAATGATGCACAATTAAAATACTAGTTGACCCGTGTGATTTCGCATAGTATCGTGACAAATGTCAATAGATGGGGTACCTTCTACATTGTTAATGTAGGTAAATATTAATTTCATGAAAACAAAGTTTAGTTATATTTTATCCTTCGGAGGAATATAACCATTTAAATCATATCTTATCAATTAATTTTAATAAAAATTAAGGGATGTACCTATAAGGTATAGGTTATAAGGTTTATGTTATACTGGCATGAGAACACACTTTTGAGAAGTAGCATAGGAATATGCACAGACATACGTACGATATTACGTCTCATATTAAAAATACTTTACTTTAGTAATACTTTTGACCTTTTTTGCTTCTTTCGGCTCAGCCTTTTTTAACCTCCCACAGCTGGGCACAGGCCTCTCTTCAATACAAGGGCGATCAGGCCATAGTTCACCACGCTGGCCAAGTTCGAGTTATCGGACTTTACATGTCGTTCGAAAACTACTTTTGACCATATTGTATGAAATAAATAAGATATCTTGCAATGCAACGAGCCGCTGCGTGAGGGTTACATTTGCGGTTACCGTGCCTAGGATTGTACACAACACAGGTATTAGGTAAATAACGTTAGGCAGTCTTTGGGTAGGTCGGAAGATTTTATAGCGTCTAGATATAATTATACTTTTCACATAAATTTTAATAATACCACGCTAATCGCACCAACCATATATTGGAAAACTAGTGCAGGAGCCTATTTTGAGACAATCCGATATTGTTAGCGCGATTTAATATAGCAATTTAAATTATTTTCTTGTAAGGCCATTTTTATGTAGAATTCCATTTAAAGTACACAGTTTATAATTTAACACCCCAATTCAAAAGTATTTGGGACTTTGATCATTTCATATTTTCGCTAAAACTTCGAATAGGCTCCATATCAGCGGGTACTTCGATTATTCTACCGACCAAAGTCTACGTACTAACACCAAGTCAATTTACTTACATCTAAATATATTAATACTTTTCAATACTTTTATGGATAATTATTATTTCATTGGTAATTGGTGTCATGAGGGACAAAGCGATCTTTACTTATCACTAGACATTTTATTATTAACGTAAAAGTTATAGTGGTTATTCACTTTGTTTTGTGCGATTCCATAGTACAATACTATGTATGTGTAGAATACGAAACGTTTGCAATATAAGCATAACATTACCCTGCATTCGTACACGTAAAATTTTCAAAAAATTTTGGAAAATTTTAAAGGGTAAAAAGTAATACGATTTCGGATAAAATTTTTATAAATCTGTAAAAATATTTTCGCAATATATTATATAAATGCGAACGAAATTGGGATGGAAGGGGGAGGGTCATAATTATCCAACATTAGATCTATTACGGTGCTTAAGAAGTCTATGTCTAAAATTGAACATCTAAGTGTTATAGGCCGTACAATAAAATACGAGAATCTAAGGTTTTATGGCTACACACATCTTTTCTATGACAAACACAGTTACGTCTAAGGAGCATGCAACTATTACAGGTATTATCGACTCAACCAATCAATTTGAGACTCAGAATACGATTTTACTCTTACATTATTATTTCGCAATCTGATCATATATAAAATTCATAAGATACTTCGCAGTACTTGGAGTTCACTTTAATTGGCACATACAAATTTCTTCGTGACCAGCACATCAACTGACTTTACCTAATATTGAGCAATGAATAATATGGCATAGGAATATTTCAATCAATTCAAATATTTTGTGACAGAAGTAAAATGAATCTGTCAAATATTTAATATGCATGTACATATTTAATACATTGCTAGTGCCCGTTAGTGTTTTCCACATCAGAGAATAAACAAACGTCTGCTTCCATCTCCTTTCATACCAATCTCGTCGTTTAGCGCATGTGTTGTGATTTTGGTGGAGGAATTGACGACTTGGTATACAAATTGACTCAAGTATAATTTTACTTTATTCTTGGAAATCCGCAGAAGACTTTAAATAAGAGAAAGGTGTGTATATAGAGGGCACCGTAATAATTTAACAGTTATCCACTACAGTCCTAGCAATATAGTATAGTATTAAATGTGTGAGTATATGTAAACAAAAAATCATCGTATTCTTAATTTTAACATCTGATAATAATGGAAAATGTCACCAATTAGAACTTTTAATGTTTACATCATAAAATCTCCACAATCAACTCCGAAGTCCCAGTCGTCAGATGTAGTGGCAGTGTCGTCATATTCTGCGAGAGCCTGTTCATAGGCGGATGCTTCGTACGCTGTGACGCCGTCTAGCACAGAGCACGCTTGGGAGACATTGGTGTGGTGCATGATCGGCATCGCGTGGAGAGCGAAGTCGTCGCCTTCTTGGGACCACGTGAGACCTGAAATTGTTATTTATCAAATGTATTTAAAAATAGAGACTAAAAATGACAAATAGTTTTTATAATACACACCATATATCTAATATATTTAAACAAGCAATTCTTGTATATATATATATATATATATATATATATATATATATATATATATATATATATATATATATATATATATATATATATATATATATATATATATATATATATATATATATATATATCTGTCTGTGTCTAACGATTTTCATGAAATTTAGTATACAAGGGGTTTCAGGGGCGATAAATCGATATAGATTAGTCTTATGTCTGAGAAAACGCGTGTTTTTGATTTTTCATGCAGTTTTCTTTTGCATTATTCCACGCAATGTAATACATAGTTGTAAAATGTAGTTCAATATCATATTTTACTTTTAAGGATATAACTCTAATACTTACGTCCACTCCAAACTCCATTTGGTAATGTGACCCATCCCCAGCCCTGGCCCCAAGCGAGCTCATGATCGAGCTGCCCTGCCAGGGGCACTTGCCTCTTGATCACAGCAACTAGTCCACGACCGTCCAGCGCTCCTACAGCGTTTCGCGAAGACCGTGCATACATTTCTGAAGATGTTGATGCTGTAAGAGAATATAAATATTTGGGTATTAAGTCAAATTAACAGTATGTAGCACGAGTTTGAGCAATATTAACTTTAAATTATAGGACCCGAGTTTCTGAATTATATAACTATTACCAGAACCCGCGTCGTTGCTCGCGCTAAAACTACAAAAGAACTCTAATAATGTAGGTTTCATTCAAACTTTCATCCCCTATTTTGTGGGATGTTTTCGAAAAATGCTAAAATGCGTATTTATTTAATTGTATTGAAGAGCATTAATATCAAGTTTCAACTAATTCTGATCAAAAGTATATTTTTGGGTTGTAAAAAATATATTTATAACGTTTTTCCTGTGGGAATGAGATAATCTTCTGCGGTAAAAAGTAGCCTGTGTCACTCTCTAGCCCTTCAACTATATCCACAGAAAAACTCACGCCAATATATCTTTTTATTTCTACGTGAAAGAAGGACAAACAAACAAACCCACTTTCATATTTATAATATTAGTATGGATATGGACACAAAATGCAACACAGTGCTGTCTATGACAACCCGATATACATTTTTCACATCAACATTGAAAGTAAATCGAAAAAAAGCTTTTGCCACTTTCTCAAGTTCTATCAAGAGCAAGGAAAATTTCAGCTTTTTACTTATATTTACGTTTAATTATAACTATAATTAAAAATAATACTATTATCATTAATATTAACTTATAGATATATTAAAATAGAAATTGTTAGACCTACATTGAGATATAACATCAGATAATAGAACAAATAAACGATAGCAGCGTCGGGAGAATAAAGAAACAGCTGGGGCATTATCTTCGAATTACTTTTCTTGAGGAAAAGCGGAAAATCTTAGTACGAGTTAATAAATAGAGTCATCTGGTATTGTAGGCCACATCGTGACGATCAACGTGATACGTCTTTATGTATTACTGATAGTGTTTATGTCTTTATTTCTTAATTATTAAGGATTTAAGAAACTCGATCATAATTAAGTATAAACGTTATTGAGGTTCTCTTGTCAAAATATTCCTACGTAGTTTTCACGCTTAATTCGCTGAACTGACATAGATGAAATTTGGTATAGAGATAGTTTAAGACCCTGGCAAAGATATAGGATAGTTTTTACCCCGAAAATCATTACTACGAACGTTAATACGGAAAAGATATTACGCTTTATATATTAGAATAAAATTATCTCTTTTTTTAATGCGCAGAAATTTTACAAAAAAAATACGCGAGCGAAGTCGAGTAAAAACGTTAATATTACGTGCTTTTATGAAATTACATTTAGTTGGTATTGCAATATCTTTGTCGAGTAAGAAGCCTCTAAGTTATATTAAATTTCCTTGGAGATTTAAATTACTGTCCATATTATAGAGGACTAACGACTCACCCTCGCTTCGTTCGGGTTCGTCCCTAGGTACGTTTTAATTTTTTTGAGCGGAACCCCAATTCTTTTTCAAAAATAAAAGTAGCCTATGCTACTCTCTATAACATCAGCTTTCTTCCTGTGTAAGTCCCGTCAAAATCAGCCCAGTCGTTTCACATATTATCCAGAACAAACAGACAGACAATAGTTTAAAAAAATGTGTTTTTCTTATAAGTACCGAATATAATTTCATATGCATTTAGTAAAACGCTGTCATTTTGACAAAACAAACAGACTTGAAGTGTCTGTTTGTTGTTGTATGTTTTATTTATCTGTATAGATTAGGTCCAGTGGGTCCATTTGCATAGACAATGTAGTCTACGTTGGTAAAAATCAATATTAGTCAACTATATAAGTTATCTTTATCCAATCACTGCGAATTTGACTGAAATTAATTTCTTATTTATTTTAATGAAAACGAAAACAAACCTATCCAACAGGAATCGTACATTTTTCTGGTGTAAAAAATAGCCTTTGCCTTACACCCATGACTAAAGTACAGACATTCGTGCTCATCACACAAATGAACGCTCTCAGCGGAACTCGAACCCGCGACCGCTGGCACAGCAAGTAGGATCACTACAAACTGAGCCAAACGTGTCGTCAGTAAACGTGTTTCTATATAGCATCATGTGATATGTCCACATACACGGGAAAAGTAATTAGTCATATTCGTTAATAGTACCAGTGATTAGGCAAAATTGTTGCTATCTAATCTCAGACGGTTGGCCGAAGTTTTGCGGCCGCCAGGTCACTCGTTAAGCGTTTTATCTTGATTGCAGACGTAGAGCTAAATAAGACCCTATTTATTGGAAATATCCTTCATTATAATTCGCATAATATCGTAGCTTTAGATGAAACGAAGGGTTTAAGATGTAGCTTTAACACGCTCTGCAATATTCCTTGTAATATATTTTTGATGTTGTTATCAAATAGGTACACAACATGTAATATTTTCACGATAAATTTAATATTTCTGACCTATTTAAGGCCATATAATAAAAAATATAAATATCTGTTAACTAAGTTTTTATACTCTGTATTTATTATAAATAGTTTATACCAGATAAATAAAATTGAAGTGTCTGTAATGTCAAAATCACAGCTTTTTACTAAATACATATGAAAGTATATAGGTACAGTATTTATAATAAAAAAAAAACAATTAAAAAAATTGTGTTTGTCTGTTTGTTCTGGCTAATCTCTTTCACTGGCAGATAGCTAATGTTATATGGAGTAATATTGGCTACTTTTATTTAAAAAAAGGAATTAGGGTCCCGCGCAAAAAAATTAAAACCCATGAAATAGCGAATAAAATTCGCGTAAAACGGAAACAAAGTCGCTAGTAATATATATACTTTAAAACAAAAAACCTTCGATCCTGGAAATCAAAAAAAAGCGCGGAATCCCGACTAACGCTAAAGGCTATTGTGTGAAATCTATACATATAACAACATAAACAGTAACTTAACGAAATCTATATGCGCGTTTCACACAAAACGTACTGAACCAGTTTTAACTAAATTTTGTGTAGTGATAACTTATTACTCGGGTTAACATTTAGGATACCTTTTACTACAGAAAAAACTTTTATTCCCACGGGAAAATACAATAACTGGTTCTATCGTGGCGTCCTCAGAAGATATACCTAAACCTTATGAGATACATCAAAACAATGTACTAGAAAATTGTAGGTCTTAAAAAGGCCTACAGAAAAGTTTGCATTAGTCCCGGAAAACATATCTTAAGAAGTTAAAAAGGGGGGTGAAAGTTTAAATGGGAAAGCAATAATTTCTCAAGTCAGAGATTTTTTTATTTTTAAAATACTTGCTTAGTTTTCCTTCTTTCCTGCCTATTTAAGCAACTATTAAAAACATTTATTTGTTTTATATGAAAGTTTAGGCTTAAGCATTAATCTCCTTTTATACTTTACTAGCCTCAAGGAAAACGATGTCACAAGCTTTTGCTAGTTTAAAATAAAAATGCTTTAAATTCTGAACGAATACAAAAGAACAGATGACAGCAGAAATTCCACACGACAAATATTAGATTGAGCCAGAATTTACGAATATGTCTAATACCTGTTATGGGATTTTTTGAAACATTATAAACTTTACACTCTTGTAATAAGATTTACTTTCATTTAATGTGTTGAAAGTTATATCAAACTTGAGCGTTGATTAATGCGACACCCAAAATCGATTTGCCGTTGTTTGAACCGTAAACTCGATTATCGGAGATCCGAGTCAGTAATTTTATAAATGGTAGATTTTTTTTACTTTTCCGTCTATAAATGACATACTCGCGATTTTAGGTAGGATATAAAATATAATATCTATGGAAAAAAAATTCTGTTCTTTGGTAAGCAAATTACTTAACAACGACGTCTAAATTTGCCTAATTTCCTTTTTGACAATGCGTTTTAGCTAGAATAAGGTTTTTAGGGAAAAAATTGTAAAAGTTTCCCGGAAAATAGAAAAAATTTGAATACTGAAAGTGCCTTTACCTATAGGATTATATAAATTCAAAGATCTCAAGCTTTATTGAATTTCTGACAAGGCAACTTATTTAGGGTCAGCTAGTTCAATATACATAATATTTAGTTGCACGTTGTAGTTGCAATCTATAATATCTTATCGAGTATTTATTTCTATATGATTTAAGTAGATTCGGATAAAAACTAAATTACTCAAAGTAGCTTTGCAGCAACGCTGTACATTCATATGAGTATACTTACAAAAAAAGACAAGACTTATAAAATTCAAATAGAATAGATTTACGCTACTTTACATACTCATCAATGTTGAATATGAAAAAATCCCGATTCTTTTGATAAAGTATGTCTGTCCGTCTGTTTATTTTTCAGTCCTACGTGTATTTATCTGAAATAAAATATTTTGTTTTTATTTAATACTAGCATGGCCCGCGGCTACGCCCGTGTTTAGATGACCAAAAACCAAACTCTTAGGTTTTACAGATTAGTATACTCTTACATTGCAGTTTTTGCATGTTTTCTCAGAAATAAGATATTTTCCCGCGGTAAAAAGTATCCTATATGTTGACCCGGACTGAGTGATATGTTGACCTGGATAACCAGCTATCACCATACCAAATTTCATCAAAATCCCTCTAGTGGTTTTCTGTGATGCGGTAACAGACAGACAGGCAGACAGACAATAATTCTAAAAACTATAGATTCGGCCTCAGTATCGATAATAATGTTTATTTCAATAAGATTTTCCAAAAAATATTTAATGTACAAATTCGGCTTAGTTACAATTTTATTATATGTATAGAGTATAGCCATCAAAAGTGGTTTTTAAATGGTACGATGATGTAAAACATATTTTTAATTTCATTTTATTAAACCATTTTATAATAGAAACAATACCTACTGCAAAAAGGAGAATCAAAAACAATTCATTCTATTACTCTTTATCCAATCTCTCGCAGTTTAAAATTATAAAAATGTCTCTCGCTGACATTACGCTGGTCGATTACGAGTCTTCGTCTTATGAGCTGGAATTGGGTCAGAAAAGGTTTGCTACAATTTCCCGATGACAATAATTTATTAAAAAGTTTCATTAATAAAATTCTCAGTCGAATCTGTACATTAAATATTTTTTGGTAAATCTTATTGAAATAGTCATTATTATTGATACAGAGGCCGAATCTATAGTTTTTGGAATTTTTGTCTGTCTATCTGTCTGGGATCGCATCACGAGAAAGTCCCAGTTATCCGGGTCAACATATAGAATACTTTTTACTGCGGTAAAATATCTAATCTCTGAGAAATCTATAATAAATAAAAAATATAAAATGTTATGCATAAAATAAATCATAATTGAAAAACTAACATTGTAATATACATAGAAAATGATGAAAACTATCAACTCACGTCTAACTCGTACTGTTGGTCTTTTGAAGGCGGTTCGTAGGTACGGCATCGACATCACGAGCTCGATATGCGGGGGCGGTGGCAGCTGCAAATAACCAACAAAACCTCATAATATTACCGGTTTTATGACATTTTATTTTTGTTTTATAAAATTACACAATAGCTATACTTACTTTCTTATAAAATTAAACTTTTCCTTAATTTGTTTTAATTGAAATAATTCAAATAGATTCATATTTCATGAAGTGTTTCGTTACTTAACTATACGTAAAATATTTTGACAAACATTTTAAATAGGTCGGATAACTTTGAACTATAAAAAATATCGGACTTGGGGATGTTTGGAAAAGGATAAAATAGTTATTATGTAGTGTCTACTAGTATTTCTGCTGTTACAAAATATGCAGTAAAAAATGTAGAATCCGTGAAGATACTTCGGTACCTTTTCTTCACTTTGCATTATCGTGTGCTATGGCCATCGATCAAAGAAGTTCTAGATATACAATCAGCGACAAAAAATGTCCTCATCGAATGAGCGCTCATTAGAACATATTAGAGCACTTTTAACTTTTTTTGTGAAAATAACTTTAAGCATTGCATTTAAGGCTCAATTTACATTGTTTTATGTTTATTTCAACTAGAATAATTACCTAAACACAATTGGTGACAGTTTTAAGGGAACTTTTGCATGGGATTGTGTATCTAGTTTTTGATCGATGGCTATGGCATAAAATAGAGTGCTATTATGGTTGTAACTTAACCAAATTAAAGCAATCATAGGTATTACTTATAAAAGTCGTTTACCTTAAAAAAAGTAATAAAACCTCTATATTTTAAATTATTTACAAATAATGTGTAGAAAGAATGAATTACAAAAGAATGGTCAAAAAGATATATTCTGGAAGAGAGAGTGGAGTACGTAGCAGTGGAACACTCGGATGATTTTTGAAGACTAATTATTTCTGATACTTAATAAGGTGAGGTCAAAAGTGTGAAGAGAGAGGACCCCGACGAGTGGGTATGAAGAGGATGATAGGGATGGCGATATTAAATTTCAGTAGCTTCGTAAATTTGGTAACGTAGTTATTACGAAAATGATAGCAAATACTTGTAAAATACTCAAGTAAATCAGTTCAAGATAACAGTACGATTTGTTTACAAAAATAGTACTTTGTAAATCTTATTATTATACGTCTTACACGAAATACTTTTGCTTGTGACGTATCTTTTCTACTTATGTTGTAACTTTTCACATAAAAATAATGTTATATCATTAACTACATTATAGATATTATAGTTATAGTTTTTATAGATACTCACAGTTTTTGAAATCGCAGACATCCATTCCCTTTGTTAGCGTGAAAAATTTAAAGTTATCTATACATATATATAAAAGAAAGTCGGGTTTGTTACAACACTTATAATTTGAGAACTGCTAGACCGATTTTCATGGTTTTTGATTTGTTCGATTTGTCTTCGCCTCAAATAGCAAAATAACTATTAAAACATAGGAAAAATTCACGAGAAAAAATATTGAAAAAAGTCTATTTCATACTAAGCGTCAAAACGAGTGTAGGGACGAACCTGAGTGAAGCGACGGTGAGTCGCTAGTACATATATAATTCAGAATTATTGTCTTATTTCGATATATTTTTGTAAATAATTTATTTTATATAAACATTTTTCATTCGTTTCAGATTGTTATTGAAGTCTTGGAACTAAGTGAATGTCGACTCTGTATTATTTTCATAGGACAATGTATAGTGTTTTACCAAAGACATGTAAAAGGCTTCCATTCTTAGAACTGAAAATGACAGCGAACTTTTGTGTAACAAAAGGCTATTAGATAATAAAGTAATAATAACAGGTACTTTCTTTCACGACTTCTTTTTATTAGAGTCATTTCTGTTTAAATAATCATAGTTCCAAACAATATTTTAATTTACTGCTTTTTAAGGAACTTTAAATCAATATTAAATATAATTAGCCTATTTATATAACAATGAATGTAATTAAAGTCCCCTACCTAGAATACTCTAATAAAACGGATTCGCCCCTCGCCTGTCCCTTCCAATGCCGTAAGATTTCGGGGTATTACGAGTATCTACTTATCAGAACGTTCCTTCATTTGTATGCAAAAGGATATTCTCGAAGTTGTACGAGTATAAATTTAAAATAGCCTTTATTATTTTGTGTCAGAGAGAATTTCATCTTTTTATTACTTTAGAAATGGTTAAATTGAGGAAAATCTTGGTCGCTTAATGCGAAATTAGTTTTAATTAAGCAATTATTCATACCTTCTTTAGGTAGTGATGACGCGAAAAATTTAAAAATTCAAAATGTATGTGGGAGATTGATAGAAAACGAATAGACAACTATTTTAAAATATACATTTAATGATAATAATAACACATTATTCAAAAGCAATAATTTATAAAATATCTAGTAAAAAACAAATAATTTGGAACGAAACTGAGATTATCCGATAAGTACCTCGAAAGATTCAGGGCACTTATGAGCAAAGTGCTCTGCTCATAACCGAACATCTTCTGATCCGTCAACACTCTTTGCAAGGGTATTTATAGCCGAATGCCGTTATGGGAGTCATTGATAACATAACTGATACCATGATATTTCTACAAAAATACGAAGGTAGTGTTAAGAATTTAACAAAATAAATTTTATCTCCCACATAAAGATCATGGAGTCAATACTAAGAAGTTCAAAGGTTCATATTATAAAGCCAATAGTTAGACCGTCCAATAAGATAAGTGCACAAGGTGCCGTATCTAGTATGTAGAAATCGCCTCCCAAAGTCTCAGGCACGAAACACTTAAACGAGATTATAAGATGATACACATATAGAGCAAATAAACGAAGTTGTCCTTGAAATGTAGCATCCCTTAGCATGAAAATTTAATACAAATTGTTGAGAAAAATACTTTCGGTCGAACGTAGACTCGGGCAGAACTAGTTGTATGTAGTAAAAAGTGTAAAAAAGATGTATAGCTTTAATTTGAAATTCTTTCTATTTCTATATTCAATAAGAAAATACGCATGTTTGTTTGTTGTTTGAATCTCTTGGCAAGTTAACGCCGCTGTTGATATTTATATAATTATAAACACAATTTGCGGCATAGGGCACGATTTGGTTATGTAGAGACGTAGGTACTCGAAGGCTTCATTAGTGCCGGTCGAAGTAATCATATCTGTGGGTTATTCAAGAACATTATAATATTCCGAGAGCTATAAAGGGTTATTCAAAATAAGGGATGGCTGCTAAATAAAATATAAATAATAAATACATATTTCAATGTGCCTTTTAGAACAAACCTTTAGTTTATTCAAATAAATATATACTTTAAACATTTTATTTTTTTTGACGTAAAAGCTTTCTTTAGACGCGTATTAAAAAATGGAATATCAATAAAATAGGTGACTATTGTATTATTCTGTAACAACATTTGTAATCTCTACGCCTGTTAGAGCACTACAAGGCGTAACAAACTTTCATGTTATTTATTGTGTATGTCGAGCGTTGTAACCGCTCAATTTGTCAGAGCCTGTAATTTTATTCCAGCTCGACGCCCTAACGGTCGAAGAACGTCTGGCAGAGGTAATCCTGGTAATATACTGCCCGAAAAATATACTTTACGCGCCCTACGTACCCGCCCTACACTCCCGCCCCTCGCTAATTTATACGTATGACATCGGCGGACTTTTTTGCAACTGTTTTTTATTTGGTTCGTGTAGGATAATATCCTTGTGGGAATTGTAAAGGTTTCTAAGTGTAATTTATCATACTAATAACATATATTCGAAAGTTTATGTGCGAGTGAGTCTGTTACTTGTTCATACTGTAGCGGCTCAACGGATTCGAGAGAAATTCTAAATGGAGAGGTTATCTGTTATCTTAATATACATTTTATTTTTTATCGTAAGCGTAGTCACGATTAAGACCTAGTCTATATATATAATAAAATTCTAACTGAGTTGAATCTGTACATAAAATATTGTTTGAAAAATCTAATTGAAATACAGAATAATAAATAATATATAATTATCGATACAGAAATCGAATCTATAGTTTTTAGAATTTTTGCCTGTCTGTCTATCTGAGAACGCATCACGAGAAAACCACTGGACTGGGTTTGGATGAAATTTGGTATGATGATAGTTGACTATACGGCTCAACATTTAGAATACTTTTTACTGCTGGAAAATATCTCATCTCTGAGAAATCTATACTAACCGTTAAAACGTACCACGGGACGAACAAGAGCGGAGCAAGGGTGAGTCGCTAGTGTAATATAACATGTACTACAATGTACATGTAATACATCATATAATTTTTTATCAAATATTTGACTTTGTTTCAGTAGATTAGAAAAATATCATTACTTATATTTACCGCATTCACCCTGGGCAGGGCTCAAACGTGGCCGTAGGGCTAGAATGTAGCATCGATAAGATATAGATCATGTGACATGTCCCCGCCGCATATGTATACACTAAAGCTCGTCAATAGCTACTAAACAAAATAAAGAAAGTGGTTTGACAAGCAGAGGAGAAAAAAGTACTCAACTGTTTTGTCTTTGCCTATTTATATATGTAGATGTATTAAAGTACGTATGTATGTAATTGTATAATGTACGTAACAATAAATAAATGAGATGATGTTCTCCTAGCCGATTCCGGCCACGGCGGCCAATCTCATTGAGACTAGCCAACTGCGCAGGAGATATTATAGTGCACAAGTGTACGCGCAGATACAAGTACACTCTCTATTCCTGTCACTCTCATACTCCGGTGGGACGACCACTCGACACGACCGGTGAGAGTTTAATAAATAAATATAAATATGTTGGGACATTAACACACAACACCATCTAGTTCCATGGTAAGCTACGAGGCTTGTGTTATGGATACCAGATAGTTGATACACTACACGCACAACTTGAAATACATACATAATACAAAATATTATAAATATGACTGAAGTACAAACTTTCGTGTTCATCACACAAATGAATGCCCCAGCGGGACTCGAACCCGCGACCGCTGGCACAGCAAGTATTCACATACATACACGCATACATACATTTACAATTCTATTGTGCGTATAATGTTAAGTTACTCTAAATGCGACGTCGATATGTTAGGAAATTGTAGGGTAGATGTAATCAACATGTTCTGGGCTCTGAAAATTTGCGTAGCGGAAATGAAAAATTCAAGGTTTATTTGCATTTCCATAGACGTTTGAGCCGAGGCAAGTACACGAATAATGAAGTAGGCACTTGACGCTTACTGTGTGATTTTCCATATATACGATACAAGCAATACGTTTGTAATACGAGTTTTTGATAGAAATAAAATGAAATACCTATATAGAACTGAAGTTTGTTTATTTGCTAGTTTTAAATTAAAACTAACCGAAAAAAATGGTTGGTTATTCAAAATGATTTTCGTAAAACCTGGTTACCCATTAAATGTGTAACCCATCTTTTAGCAAATGAAATGTGTTCATCATTTGTAATAATAATCCCATAATAGAATTACCCAATCGAAAGGGTTACTTAGTTTATAAGTCAATCAATGGGGTTAAACAAAAACTATTAATTAATAGTAATAGAATGTAAACCATAACGTATAGAAAATGAAATCTACCTAATCGTCTGAAACTTTAAAATACCTTTAGCCCAATTTTGAGGTTTACTCTACTTCATTCTAATATGTATTTTCTATCCATAATTTTAAAGAATAATATTGTCGTTAGTACCAGTTATCACACTGTTTATAGGGTAACATATTATTAGGTACATAGGGTAATCTGTTATTGAAAAACATAGTGGTTAATCTAAATAAAAAGGGTTAATCCTATGAAAAAATATATAAAATCTGTTGATTGTAACCTTATTAAAAGGTGTTAAAGTACTTTACAAAAAGTCAGGTTATAAACCCCTAACAAGTTAAAAACAAGGATACATTTGGTTATCCTTTAGGAGACCAGGGGTTGGTTTTAACTTTCCGGGGCAGAGGCTGACTGCTACCGGACGCGTCCCCCGGGTGGCGGATAGGGGAACACCACTCGCGACTGTTTGAACCCGACAGGAGCTTGTGGTACCGGAGCAATCCGGCGCGGACCAACAGCCAGGAGGGGAGGGGGGAGCGGCGTCAGGAGGGCGCCGTCTCCTTCTTGGAGGTAGCGCGGTGTCTCCGGCCGTTTCGCGGTAGGAGGCGCTGCGTGGGCCGCGCTGCCGGGGCTAGCCCGTCGGTGCGGCGGCTGGAGCGGGGCCAGTTCTGGTCCTGCGTCTGGCGTGGGGTGTCGGCAGCCATCTTGGTCCGGAGGTGGGCCGACGGTAGGGGGGCCGCGGGGGAAGAGGAGTGTCGGTATGGCGATGCGCCGCTCGTCCCTATCTCCCGCGGCCTAGCGGGGCCGCCACCGTTTGATGGCGGACGCGGTGGGGCTGCAGGGGAAGAGGAGTGTCGGTGTTGCGTTGCCGCTCTCCCTGTCCTCTGCAGCCGATTGGAGGTGGCCCACTTCGGTGGGCGGTGGTTGGGGGGGTTTAATGGGGCTGCTCCGGGTACCTCTCTGGCGTAGCAGAGTTGACTGTGGAGCAGCCCCATTGGTTTGGTGGTCTGCCTAGCGTTTAGGCAGACCTGCCGCCGGGGCCCCGTAGTAGTTATGCGCAAGCGATCCTGCGGCGTCCCACTAAGGCGGGGGGAAGGGATGTCGGGTTTTAGTGGGTAGTACCGGCTCTTCTAGCCGGTGAGCCCCACATAACCACCTGGGGGATCAGGTGGTATGCGTAAATGCATTTCCCGACAATAAAAAAAAAAAAAAAAAAAAAGGGTTGGTTTTAACTTGTTTTGGAACTACCATTTTATAGCCTATCTATTAAGGAAGTAAATGGGCTATCTAACATCGCGCTACGATCTTTAGAAATCGAGTAAGTAATGAATCCATATTAATATTACAAATGTGAAAGTTTATGTGGATGTGTGTTACTTTTCCACGCCAGAACGGCTAAACGGATCTGGATGAAATTTGGCACAAGGATAGATTATAGGCTGAAATAGCACAAAGGCACTTTTTATCCCGGAAAAATTTATGATTCCTGTGGGATAGATTTGTTTTTGTCTCAGCTCGAACCCGAAGCGAAGCGAGAGTGAGTCGCTAGTGATACATAAATAAACTAAGCGAGTACAACTGTGGGCAAACGTTAGCACGCAAATAAACAACTATCTCATTTCCATACAGATATCGTCATAACTTTTATCGTCATAATTTTTTCTTGTATTTTTACATATAAATATACTAGCAGAACCCGCGGCTTTGCTCGCGCTAAAACTACAGAAAAACTCTAAAAAAGTATGTTTCATACAAACTTTCATCCCCTATTTTACCATCTTATGAGATGAATTTCGAAAAAAGCTAAAACACGTATTCATTTAATTGTATTGCATAGCATTAATACCAAGTTTCAAGTAATTCTGATTATAAATAATTTTTGGGTTGTATTATAACGTGTTTTCCCGTGGGAATGATATTATCTCCCGCGGTAAAAAGTAGCCTATGTCACTCTCCAGTCGTCCAAATATCTCCACACAAAAAATCACGTCAATCCGTCTCTCCGTTTCGACGAGGAAGACAAACAAACAAACACACTTTTACATTTATAATATTAGTATGGATATGGATGTATATACAAATCTATATTTGTCGATGTATGTATGTTCCCTAGGGACTCCAAAACTGCTGGTACAATTTTGACGATCAAGCAATCTTCAGAATAGCCCAACGGATGATCTTGTGAAGTTTGGTAGTGATCGGAAGTTTGAACGTAGAAGCCGCGGGCTACTTGTTAAATATACTGCAAGTTTAAATACAAACATACACACACTAAAACTACTGTTTTGTTAAGGAGATTATGTAAACAGCAGATTACAAAACAAGGCTATGAGTGGGTGATGAATTACATTTCTAATTTGTAAACACCGCGTCGTATTGCACCCTCGTTCAACGGCGTCCTTCCACCCAATTATTATAAATAATGAGGCCAGATCGCATTACCAGCCGAGGAGGCAAAGAATAATGCCTGCCATTTCGAGACACTCGATAGATTGATTAATTGTTGAAAGAATCTCTTATAAAGTACTCTTTTTGAACGAATTTTGTTATTGTCATCCTTGCAAGGAATTTGATATGGAAAGCAAATTTGGTTAATTTATTTGTGTTATTGTAATTTATTTTAATGGTGTTGTATCCGAAGGGTCTAGTCAAACCTTATTACTAAGCCGACGCTGCTCATCCGTCCGTCCGTTTTTCTGTCCTATCTTGAAAGGGCTGTCCCTTTTGTATCGAAATAGGTAATCGGTTGAAATTTTCACAGAACATGTATTATTGCCAAATATTTTCTAATAAGATAATAAAACGGTCAAATACAATAGGATTTACGCGCCAAAGCTTTTGTACTACCAAACAATATAATTAAAATTCCTTGTTCACGTCCGACTTCGCATAAGGCCAGTGTATATATAGTACAATTTATTATTATACTATAGTTTGCTTATTTTTGACTCACACAAGCTTATGCGTATTCAAAAATTAAACAATTCTAATGTGGCCTAATACTATGATACTTTTTATTTTCGTTAATTTTTTATTACTGTAGGCATGAACGAATTAGAGACAGGACCTGACATAAAATACAAATGTATGAAAAGTAGTTCAACCAAGTGACGCATAACGCACACAAAGATTTTATTACATTATTATAAGCACTGATACACAATACAATATTTCTAGTGCTTGAACGTAATCGATAAAATACATATATCGATGAATCAATGAATGACATTTTAGACATTGGTTAGCATAGTCATCATATTTTACATCTTTTAATTTATTCTTCTTCTTTTAATTTTAATAAATTAAAATAAATGAATTTAAGAGGCAATAATAATGTGTCAAATAATAATTATTTTTTAATTTGATTTATATAAATACGATGGCATTGATGGCAACATTCTGTTGGCCTATAATAATGTTAATGAACAAATGAATATCGGGTATATATTCCATTAATATATAATAAATATTATTTTGTAAAGATTAAAAGAATATTAAGATAATTTAATTAAATAAAGTGATTTTGTTGATTCTGTTATTGAACTATTTTAATTGGCATATGATTTTCTCGGGTAGTTATAAAAATGTGACACTGTCCTAATATTGCTCAGTAGTTTTTAATAAACATTTGTGAAATTAGGAAAAAGAAAAAGTGATTGCAAATTGTGAAAAAGTGAGTGTTGGATCGTGAAAGTAAAATAATTAGTGCAAGTGGTAAAGTGTTTTATTACAAATCGTCAACCCAGAAGTTTAGTGCTAAAACAAGTTATTGTTTGATTTTGTGTAATTTATGTGTTGAAATAAAATGATCTTTATTATTTTTACAATGGAATAATATTCCAAAGTAAATAAATGTGGTATAAAATAAAATAAAAAATTAAGTACACATACTAATTATAATTTTTGCATTTATATTTTTATTTGATTTAGAAAATATTTTTATAAATTTATTGTCATCAGATTGTAGGATACTGTGATAAAAGTATTTTATGTTATTGTACTGTACAAATAACACAATTCGTTCAGTTATTTCGTCAAATATCGATATATTTTTCGACATTGTCAAGCACTAGTCGATGTCAAATGGACTCACTCGACAGTTTTGTCATTTGTTCTGAATGGTATAATGCAGCCATTTTATGATGGTTGTCAGATGTCAACAATACATAGAAATATCGACTATATTTAACATAGTTGGATAATATGACATTTTATTTTACATTTAATTAAATTTTGTGATAAATAACAATAAATGTAATAAAATAATGTATTTACAAGTGAAAAGAAATAGTGCTGCTTCGGCCGTTATAGTTTTTACACCATTTAACAGAACATTTAGTCATTTTTGGGAGATGTTTTGTTGACAAATAAGTGCTTGAGACTGACGCAAAAAACAAACGACCAAGGCTAAAATCTCCTGCTTACTGACAAGACCGATAAAGGTACGTCCGCTTATATGTCTGGTCCAGTGGTTAATTCGTTCATGACTGTAGGTATATACAATATACATATCATCCCCTCCTGATGTGTGTTCACCTGGTCGTGTTTGTGGGCACTTATTAGCGTCCGTGGGAACAAGCCCTTAGTTGTTGTGTAGCGACCCTGCGACACCCCATTAAGACGTGGGTGATTCTGCTGGGTTTTAGTGGGTAGTAGTGGCTTCTCTTAAAAAATGAGTCTTACATAATCACATGTATGTATACATGTGGTATGCGTAAATGCATTTTCCAACATTAAAAAAAAGGTATAGACAATATACATATAGTGCGACTCATGCCATTCAATGAGATACTAAAAAGATGACTGTTATCTAATTCTAATAGATATGCGAGTAATAAAAAAAACTATTCCAAAATCGTTGGTAATATCTGGATTGTAAACCCACCTTAGAACAGTCGTTCGAAAGTGAGATGTAGAGCTCACCCCTACAAAAGTGTCACTGTGAAGTTTCAGCTGAGTACACTCAAACTACCTGTAGACCCTTAACCCCTTTTACCGTCTAAGCAAGCGTAGTTTTTGCACAATCAATGCGCATTCATCTCGTTAAACTTCAAAGGGTAAATACCGATTTATGTGATTTGCCACGTATTGCTCCGTATAAACTTGGTAGATCTATTGAGAAATCTGGAACTTAATCATTTACAGATTAATTCGATAATTTCGTAAAATTATTTATTATGAGCTTTCTCCTCAACGCACAAATAACGATAATATCGTCCGTGTGGATTCAAAATAGCTTATAGGAGTGCATATGGAAAAAAACCCTGTCTGAAGGTTTCATAACAAAGCCTGAGCCTTACATAAGCTCTTGCAATCGAACCTTTCTACATCCTCTTACAAAAAACCAAAATGGAAATGGTAAAAAATGTCATTTCGGATTTTTTCGCGGATTTATTTTGATTTTTGGTTTGCGAAGTTTCGAATGTTTTACAGCAAAGACCTCCCGTGACCGTGATTGCTGTAGAACAATAAAGTTTATTTAAAATATCAAATATTTGCGTAAATCTAAGAAAGAATTATTGTAAAAATTGGTTGAAATTGTACACTACCAGTTCCATTTTCCTCGTTAATGCTTAGGTATCGCGTAACCCCTTAAAAGGATTTTTGGTTAAGCCCGTATTCGCGCGGACATTTTGTAAGTACGATAATATCTTATGACACCGGTTTTCTGATATTGGTGAGCCTACGTTTCATATACATAAATGTGAGTTAACGATGTTTAATTAAAAACATATTTAATATAATATTTGAAGAAATTAATTATATCAGATTCTTTAATATGAAATATGCTTGAAAAAGTGATGTGAATATATCCTATATACATTTTTTTTGCACAAAACTGAAATCTCTCAAGCTTTTCTCTTCTGGCTATGAAATTTGTCACATACTCGTATTAAGGGTTTTACGTAAGAAGAAAGGTAGAAGAAAACAAAGATTTTTATACTATCTATTTTATTGTAACGTACTAACTTAAGTTGAAACTCTAAACTTCACTTTTCTTGCAATGTATCCAGAAAGAACTAGGAGAAGTTCTGTATTTTTTGGTTGGTTTAAAAAATCTGTCAATTTGGGTGTGAGTATTAAAACAAAACACTGAGTGACCGTTTTCAATGCAGCTTTATTTTATTGATAGATATAAACGCTAACTAAACGGGACCTAAATAAGTTTGGATTAGAAGAACATGAACTTATATATTCTAGAACGTATTATGTCATTATGGCGTTGCTTGCATGCAAAAATAAGTTAAGTTAGAGAAAAAAGTTAGTCTATGTCCGTCCCCAGGACGCAATTTATGTCGTTGTCAAATTTTATCGAAATCTGTTCAGTGGTTTAAGCGTGAAAAGGTAACAGACAGTTAGTTTCACATCTATATTATAATAAAACAGTAGAGGTCGAATGTCTGTACATAGCAAAAAAATGGTAAAAACCGAGTCAGGGGGATATATGAAGACAAATAGAACAAATCCAGACTTTTTTAAATTTTTTTGTTTCTATGTCTGTTTGTCTGTTTGTACGGGCTAATCTCCGAATCTATTGAATCGATTTAAATGAAATTTTGCATGGTGGTACCTTATATCTCCGGGCAACATCTTGAAAATGAAAGAGTTCCCGTGGGATAGTTAAAAAACTATAATAACTTATACAGCTTAGTACACAAAACTACTGATTGGATTTTATTGAAACTTTACAATAATATAGTTCATACATGACAATAACAAATTGGATACTTTTCATCCCGGAAAACTAAAAGGTTCCCGTAGGATAGTCAAAAAACTATAGTAACTTCTACAGCTTAGTACACAACAACTCATGCACTTAATTTAGTAAAATTTAACATTCTGATACCTTATATTGCCGGTCAAACAACAGGTTACTTTTCATCCCGGAAAAATGAAGGGTTCCCGTGGGAACTAATAGATCTTTATTAGTGTTTTTTCTAGTTTATAATATTAGTGTAGATTGTCCTTTATTTTGATCTTTATTATATTAATAGTTATTTAATCTGATATTATTAGAATCAACTCACTAATACTTTACTCACAGGACCGTCCCAATTTCACTAGCTATACCTGCTAACTTAACATTATTGAAATTAATCATTATTACAAAGGTTTTCTTTATTTAATAACTAGTTCATCCTTGCTCGAAAATGATAAAAATAAATAATATACTAAAATAATTCTGGGTCACATAGAAAGGCATCAAATGGATGCGAGGGAATCAATAATGCAAACTTTTAATAAAAATAAACCAACTTCCGAACACTAAAATTCGTTTGCTTGGATAACCAAGTAAAGTGTGTTAATATCCCAGATTTTTTTCGCTTCTTTTATATTCACACGTGCGAAAATGTTACTACATGATTATCACTTATATTACAGTGAACGAATATCGTGAGGAAACCTATGAGGAAATGAGGAGAATTAGTTTTTGAAAAACATATGAAGTCCACCAACCCACGGTTGGCCAGCATGGTGGACTATGGCCTGATCTCGTTCCCAATTAACATTTGAGACCGGCAGCGGGACGATAAAAGGGAATAAATGAGATTATTAAGTCTGATTACAGAAGATTGTATCTCTGCAATTATATCACATATAATTATTTTGTACATATTAATCTGACGTTACGTTTAGGCGAAGTGAATCGTTGGGGTTTAATAGAACAAGTTTCCAGCTCGGTAAGTAAAGGTTATGTTTTTTTTTTTTTTGTATAAAAAAACTCCTACACCTAAAAATCACTTGTTTTACATTAGAAAATAAAAAAAGTGGTAAATATTCTACAAGCCGACAGAAGTCGGACGAATAATATATGTTTTATTTATATTCGGACGAATAACAACAGCCTCCTTTATTTATTATTCTTCCTATTAAAGTACGAATAAATATTTTTTATTCGCCCTTATTTTAAGTATGAATAGCAGCAGCCCTTAGTGTTCTAAAGCTCATAGTAATATCACAGGTTTTACCTTACTCTCAGTTAACTTAGGAAAGAGGTTCTTTAAGATAAAAACGGAACGATAAGGATTTTTTCCCGACAGTTCTTTGAGGATAGTTAATCATACAATCTGAAGAATAATAGAACTTTGTGAAAAGATTATGATAACATCAACTGTAAGAAATTATCTTGTATTTTAAAAATAGTAAAAAGTCCGATTATTTTTTTTATATTGATCATTAAAAATGTGGTGACAGGTTTATTTTCTTTTCGTCTAAGTTTTGTATGTGGCGACCACAACAATCAAAAATATAACTACGTATCTTTAATATTACACGATAAAATTTGCTCTCGATCAACCAATTATTTTACCCAATATATTTATTTAATATATTATAAGAATATTTAGTTTTAGCCAAAAGTATTCAATGAGATCGCTATCAACCACACTTTCAACTTTATCGCTATTTAAAATATTATGGGGTTTTGGCAAGAATTACCTGGCACACCTGCCTGCTTTATTGACAGAAAGGGTTCTCAGAGGTGTACATCGCCGCCTTTAAAGCCAGATTGGCTGCAGACAAAGCCATGTCTTTGCATAGGGTAACTGAGGATCAAATCCCGCTGGGGTGATCACCCGATCAGCGAGCGCTATTAACAAAAAAAGGTACCATGGACACTAAGATTTCTCATGGATCCATTAATTATTTTTGTGGGCCGCAGTAAATACCACTGCCAGATAGCCATGCCTTGGTGCAGTTTCCCAAAACCCTTGCAAGAAAATGAGAAGACCGAGAGAATCGCCGGCTAGGTTCCACGGGTGAGGTGGAACAAAAATATCGAAAGTTAGGAATGTGCGCCGTAACGCTTTATTTTCAATTAGTCGTCATGAACTTCAATTAAGGAATTATTTAATGATTTGCTTTTAAGTATAGTTAATTACAATATTTTTTTAGTTCCATTTCTTTTTCAGTTGTTACCTGACCCTAAAAATATATTCTTATAGGTAATATTTTTATATCATCCAGTATCATACATTTATAACAGGTGAAACGGATTCACAGATCTCTCGCTTGGGAAATTGTCATTTGCAAATTTAAATTATAACACTACATATTATGTTGAAAATTTAAAGAAAATCTACATAGTAATGATTTTAACGTGTGACGTTCGCCAATCAGCAATTGTTCAAAATAGTACAATGGTCTAATGACCTCGTAGGAAGAACCCATGCCCATCAGTGACGCTTTAAAAGCTAATTTATATTTTAGGGTGAACATTTGTTTGTGTGCTTAGGTTCGTTTACTTTATGTTGAATGGCTGTACGAATTTAGATGAAATTTAGTACACAGATATGAGATAGAATTAGGGACCTGGAGTAGCACATAGACTACCGTTATAGTTATAGATAGTAAATAGCTAGGTTTAGGTATTTTATTTTACAAATCCATAATAGCTCTATTTAAGATGTAATCTCAAGAGATCTATATATTATGTTATTCGCGTTATGCTTGGCGACTGGATCCAATCATATTTGTTCCTCTCCTAGGACCTCCTACGATTAGTACAATCATTGCAAATGTTTACAGGGTTTGTACGTATAACGTTGAATAGACTAGACTTAAGCTATTGCAACTTAATAAGACTTACACATAGATGCTATACGAAATGCGATACAAAAGATAGTTTTATTTAAAGTGATTTTTTATATAGATTGGTAAATTCTATTCTTTATAAGTTTTCCTTAAATATTCAATAATGATTATGGTTAAATTTCGACCATCGGGAGAAAACTTGTTGTAATTAAAATAAAATGTAACACATTTTATTTTAATTATAACGTAAGGTATACCTTAATCTTCATCTAGGTATATCTATACTAATATTATAAAGAGAAAAGATTTTTTGTTTATTTGTTTGTTTGTACCGTATAAGCACCGAAACTACAGAACCGATTTAGATAAAATTTGGTAAGAATATAGATTGAGACCCTGAAAAGGACAATTTTTATCCTAGAAATCATCCCTTAAGGGGGAGAAAATGGGGATGAAAGTTTGTATGGGGAAACAACCTATGGACGAACCCTAGTGAAGGGAGAGGGGATCAGTCGCTAGTATAATAATAGAGAGATGAAAAAGTTGTTTTTGTAATATTTGTCATTTTTTGTATTATTACTGTACTTATATGTAACTAATAAAATAGAAGCAAAATTTTCTTATAGTGCCTGTTATATATAAACAATCTTATTCGTGTTTTATCTCCTATGAAACAACAGAGCCATCAATAAAAGAACAACTCTTCATATTTATTATTATGAGATAAAAATGGGGATTTTATGTATTCTCTTTTTCTAGTTAGATTTTACAACCGAAATAGTTTCATAACAACCAACAGCAGAAATTACTTCACGAGTAAAAGAACAAAACGAAGCAACGTTTGGCAGAACCGTCGCGACGTGAAAACAAAACATGATCTCGCAAACTACATACTCGTATGTATGTTATTGAAATTGAAATAGCTGCCTGTGATTTCGAAGTGAACCCCTTTTTATATTATATGAATCATAGCCTTTCTTGTTTGTTTGTTCCCATTTAGTGATTTGAGTGTAACGGTAGGTAATTGGACTAATAATAGACCTACATATAATAAAATTCTAAGTCAAATCTGTACATTAAATATTTTTTGGGAAATCTAATTGAAATAGACATTATTATCGATACAGAGTCCGAATCTATAGTTTTTAGAATTTTTGTCTGTCTGTCTGTCTGTCTGTATGTCTGTTACCGCATCACGAGAAAACCACTGGACAGATTTTGATGAAATTTGGTATGATGATAGCTGGTTATCCGAGTGTAACTGCCTCGGTGGTGTAGTGGCTAGCATGTACGGCTGCACACTCGGAGGTCCTGGGTTCGAGTCCCGGGTCGGGCAAAGTTTAGTTATTGAGTCTTTCTGTATAGTAAGTCTAAGTAGCAGCCCGAAGTTGGGAAATTGGCGGTGTTTCACCCCCGTGCCTCGGAGAGCACGTAAAGCCGTCGGTCCTGCGCCTTAACTCTCACTAGTCGTGTCGAGCAATCGTCCCACCGGAGTATGAGAGTGACAGGAATAGAGAGTGCACTTGTGTCTGCGCGTACACTTGGGCACTATAATATCTCCTGCGCAGTTGGCTAGTATCAATGAGATTGGCCGCCGTAGCCGGAACCGGCTAGGAGAACATCATCATCCGGATCAACATATGGGCTACTTTTTACCGCGGGAAAATATCTCATTTCTGAGAAAAAATACAAAAACTGCATTGTGAGAGTATACTAATATGTAAATCCTAAGAATTAGGTTTTTGGTCATCTGAACGCGGGTGGAGCCGCGGGCAATGCTAGTATAATATAAGTATATAAGGCAGTCGTAGCCCAGCGGTAACGCACTCGCTTGAGAAACCGAGTGAAACGAGTTCATATCCCGAGTCTCGCACCTCTGATATTTTCATGTGCGAACCATTTCCAACATGATTACCATTTGTCTTAACGGTGAAGGAAAATATCGTGGCGAAACCTGCATGTCTAAGAAAACCTAGCAAATTTTCAAAAGACTTGTGAAATCCGCCAATTTGCACTTGGCCAGCGTGGTAGACTATGGCCTGATTTCCCTCGTACTGAAGGAAGGCCCGTGCCCAGCAGTGGGCTGAATACATACATACATATAATATAGGCAACGACTATGCGGATTTTGATGTAATTTAGTACACAGATATACTATGACATAGAATAGCACATATGTTATATTGTTTAGCACCTAGGGACGTACTCGAGCGAATGAGGGTAATTCCCTAGTAAATACAACATATTCTTACTCTAAGGAAGATTTCTGCTCTAAGTATCTACCTAGTTGAAGGCATAGAGGCGAAAACCTGGATAGTAAGTCTAATTAGCCAGAGATTGCGATTTCGGAGGAATTCCTTATTAGTAAATATTTATATCAGCCATAGAAGTTATATTAAATATATTATGGTTAAAATTAAGAGTTATGGAAAATATCTATTGTTTTAAAATACGGCAACAGTCGAGTGATCTGCGAGTGCCGATATTATTTAACTTTTAAATAGTATTCATCGGTATCAAAAGGGTACATAATATCATACTGAGTAAGAGATTAAAGTTAAAAACAAATATTGAATACTCATATCGTGTAACATAGTATAAGAAATATTAAATTTCGCCGAGCAATTAGGGAGATAGAATAAAATGGAGATTTCTAGAGTTTCATTTCGCTTGAGTAATAGTTGTGGAAGGTTTGCATTTTTGACTTTGTTGCCAATATGAATTTTTATATCAAGGTTCTGACGACCACTTGAAAAGATTGGTCAAGTGTGAATCTCTTCAATAATGCATTTTAAATAATAAAAATTAATTATTTTAGTTTTAGAGAGAACCAGCTTTTTAAGAATAGCCTCCTTCTAACGCTATCTTAACCAAGTCAAAAATCGTTCATGCAAAAATATATATAGAGCATGAAATTTTCTAAAACTTGTATATGAAAGTTTTCTTTATTAGTATGTTTGTATAACACTTAAAGTAAAACACAAGATTTAATTAGAATTAACTATTGTATTTTTAAAACTAAATTGTTACTGAAAGAGAATAGTAAACTAAATTGTATATATAAAGCATCAGAAACGTGTAGTGTTTAATTTTTGGCGAAAAAATAATAAAACTTTTACTAGTTAAAACAGATTCGGTGAAAATCATACTTGGGATAAATGTTACACGTGCTATTTTAGAACCGGAAATGTCATGTTGTATATTGTTTTTTATGATGCAGTAATATTATTTTCCACAATAAAGTACAAATTAAAGAATTTGCATATATATTTTATCAATTTACACAATTGCGATTTTTCTAACTTTTGACAGGAACTTGAGGTAATTTATACAAATACAAATAAAGATTCTATCAAATTTGTATGCCTCATAAGGATAAATACAGATTGTTAGGTTGATCGAATACGTTAACAAGTGTGACTTACTTCATTTCCGAGTCGGATTTCGCAAGCATCCAGACCACATGGCCAGGGTTCCTCCGCGATCCAAGGACCATTAGTTGAGACACTCGTGCTCCGGGCGGCAGCGGTGGTCGTCGAGGCACTTGCCCTGTCCAAGTTGATATAGCCAGCATTTCCGGACATTCCTTCACTAAGTGCTTTTGAGTTGCCATGCATTTTCCCGAAGCGTCCTACAACAAATATAGTTAACATTAACACAGATACTACACACGATGCTACGGATTTATTAGCACCTCCTTGGTTTTAGATGAAGAAGGGCTATCGGGAAAGGTTAAACTATGATTAATTATACTAAAATGCGAAACCTTAAATAAATAACATGAATAAAAATTCGCAAATATAGCTATTACAAACAACACTACTTTACGACAAAAAAATTCATGATTCCAACGGTTGCTATATGTTTTCTAGCGATAAAATATTTTACGCTCCCAAGCAGTTAGTTTGTTCGAGGTGGGCGTCATTATCGGCGCACCTTTAAGACGTTTTAATTAGAAAACTTCGAAGTTCCTCGCGACACTGGAATGTCATGGAATCATCAATTCTAAATTTCGTCATTCTCGCAAACTTGTTAAAACTTAAACTCGTTAAAATTGATTTTTAATGAAATATTCACTATTTCAGAGGGAGGATTGGAAATGTACAATGCAAATAGTATTTCATTAATGCTAAACTGCTCGTGTATGCCGAGCTAACAGCGAACAGCTTTTATTATATAAAAGGGCGTCTGAAATATTTTTACTACAATTGCGAGTTCTTATTACTCTTTGGACTAAATTCAAGCTATTTTTAGCCGCATTCAATAGCTGGGCTCATTAATTTTTGATATTTTCAAAATTATACATTTAATATACAATATGTATGTACGTTCGTCGTTATCCTTCTACCCAACAATACGTCACCCCTTTTTCTTAATGATTAATAACAACCTGAAAGTTCACGAATAACTTTATTTAGACACTTAACACTTACCTTTATTAATAAATTCAACCAGTTATTAATAAATTTTATGACGTTATTGTTTCAACAACTTCGAAGAGGGGGATGTTTTGTTTCAAATCATCTATTGCAGGACAAACATTTTTTCTTGTTTTAGTTGAATTGTCCTAAGGTTAAATAGCAAAACAATAGTAATAAATTGACATGTTCCTCATCTACCCACAATTTTATCTAACACTATCGAAAACTTTCGTAGACAGAAAAGCTACTCGAAGTTTCAGCTTAATATTAACCATTAAAGGGCGGTGTACTGTGGACTATATCAGAACTATCCACAATTTTTGTTTATCTCAAGATTATATTGCGTCGGTGTGATAAAAACAATAAGCGCGAATGAAATGCGTTTGGATATTTAGTACACTCATAACTTAACCTGAAGTAATATATTCAAAATTTGCCAATAGATGGCGCTATATGCTATAAATATTTGAACTACTCATATAAATGCGAAATTATTGTAACATAAAAAAATATTAAAAATGTGTGTATGCAATTCACTCACGGTACAAGTGAAAATTCTTTGGCAAATATCGCAATTAAATTAAAACAAATCAATAATTAAATAAGGCATGTTAGGCAAATTACAATCATAAATTTATAGAATGTCATATACGGAAAGAATATAATACTTATTCTATATTTGTCAGACAATAAAAACGATGGCAACAATTAGTCATAATAGCTTTTATTTAATTTATGCACATTTATCCCACAGTAATAAACATTCATTTTTACTATAAGTAATAAGTTTAGTTTTTTTTACAAAGTTTAAAAGTTATTTTACATTTTATTTAAGATATATTACATAATATATGTAAAATATTTATTATTCTGTATTATTTTGGACACCTGTGTAATATATCCTATCTCATTCTCTCGCCGGCTTAATCCTATATATTTATGTATTTGTCTCTTTCTCGTGCCGCATTTCCGTTTCATCTATTTTCAAATCACAACGATTCTAAAGAAGTTTCACTTCAAAAATCGAAATAATATCACACTGTGGGTACTGGGTAACATGTAACTTCGGCTATAACTTTTTAGCAATTCTAAGAAACGCCATTATTCATTCAAGGCCTTTTAATAAGAAAACGTCGACATGACTGCAGTTATTAGAATTTCATACTGTGAGTTAATATATGCTAAATTGGTAATAAATATCATTTGCTTATTAATATTCTCTGCATATTTCGCCAAAAAAATTAAAAAAAAAGATACATGGAATGCAAAGTAGTAGTGATTTAAAGTAAAAGTAATTATTGTCCCTTATGTGTGGATGTTTTAAAATTTTTAAATATGAGACCACCTGACTGACCTGTTCATTAAAAAAAACTTTTAACATTTGTTATTACTAAAAGACCATTATTGACTGCCTAAAGTATGAGGGTCGTAATGGTGACTGGTAAAATACAAAAATATCTTTATTAAAGAATTTTGTAAATAATACTGATAGAAATCTTAGTAAGCAAACTAATTTAATACTAATAAAACCTACATGCTCGAGGGAAGCTTATTGCGAATATTAAAACGAGTTTAAGTTTTTGTACATGTTCGATTGCCCTTCATGGATTAATGTAGGATTATTTATTTGCCATTTTGAAATAAAAAATCAAATAAAAATATCGCAACCGACGAAATCGTCATACAAAATAATAAATTGCTTTTATTAAGTTATTACTACATTATACAAACTGAATTCAAAGCTCCTTCATTCACCCTCTCTTTCTCCATGTGTATATCTATTCTTCTCTTTTTTATGTATACAGATAAATAAAATTGAAGTTTCTGTTTGTAATAATGTCAAAATAACAGCTTTTTATTAAGTACATATGAAATTGTAAACGGTACTTATGAGTAAAACACTAATATTATTTTTTTATCTGTCTATCTGTTCGTTGCGGCTAATCTTCAAAACGGCTGATTGATTTTGACAGGACTTTTACTGGCACATAACTTATGTTATAAGGAGTAACTAAGACAATTTTTATTTTAGAAAAATAATCAAAGTTCCGTAATAAAACGTACCTAGGTACCTACGTAATAAGAGAGTGTTACGTCACAACTTTTAACATTCCCCCCGGCTTGATTACTTCGTGAACTAGTGTCTTCAACCAACAAATTGCATTATAATTTCATTCTAGCCCGACTGAACTCTTCATAAAAATCTACAACGAAGGAGATAACTGGGATAAACGTTCCGTATAAACTGATTTTGCCTAAGAGATTGGTCTAAGCATAGCAGTAAAGCGATTTTAAAGTTCTTTCGAAAAAATATATACAATTTATTTGTACTTTTAAGAGGATTTATTGATTATTTCCAAATGTTGACGTTTCTTTTTTTTTTCCTTAAATGACAGATAATTCAGTGACGCCTCTCTCCCCTCTACATGTTTTCTCTATTATTGAGACTATGGATAGCCAACGTGGAAGTCGACGCAGAAAATTATCCTATACAGAAATGGAAGTCCCAGTCTATATCGTGGGCAAGAACAAGATTCTTCATGATATTATAATTTTCTTTTTGCTTTTTCCTTATATTAGGCAGGATGGACATGGATTTTTTATAATATAGAGAAAGTTCTTAGGCATAAGTTCCTCATAAGTAATTAATTTACAGCAAAAAGCTGCGTAGGAAATTATTAGATTAAATACTATATCTATACTAATATTATAAATGTGAAAGTGTGTTTGGTTGTCCTTCTATCACGTCGAAACGGAGTGACAGATTGGCGTGATTTTTTGTGTGGAGATAGTTAAAGGCTGGAGAGAATATCGCATCCCCACGGGAAATCACGTTATAATACAATCCAAAAAAATATTCATGGTAAGAATTACTTGAAACTTCGTATTAATGTTCTTCAATGCAATTAAATAAATACGTGTTTTAGCATTTTTCGAAATTCATTCTATAATTGGGTAAAATAGAGGATGAAAGTTTGTATGAAACCTACCTTTTTCGAGTATTTTTGTAGTTTTAGCGCGAGCGAAGCCGCGGGTTCTACTAGTAATAAAATAAATCAAACAATAATGTAATGTTCTTTTTCAACTCAACTTTAAGGAACTTTTCTGTAAACGTCAATACAATAAATAACTCGTTATAATTAATGCTTTGATATATGAGTATTTTCCTTTGTTCCGTCACATCTCATAACTTAAGTCACGAAGTTTCGGGGAGTTATTATAACTTTTGTCGCAATAATCTTACTAAAGTCCCTCTCAGGGAGTGCCCGTGGCTGTTACTCTTGAATAGCCAAAGATTTCTGCTGATATTGGAAGTATGGCCTGATTTATATCTAAAAGAAATAAGATTCCCAATCTTATTATATCATATATATCAGTGATTTATTCACAGAGTTTCTTAAGGGTTATTAAATAATAAACATAATAAATTATTTTATGGGATACGTCCTTGTTTGTGTGGAGAGTATTTTATATTTACAATCTATATTATATAATATTTTATATGTTTGTTACTCTTTCACGCCAGAACGGCTGAATGGATCTGGATGAATTTTGGCATAGAGATAGATTATACTTTTTATCCCGAAAAAATATACGGTTCCCGAAGGATAGATTTGTTTTTGTTTTTCTAGAGGCGAACCCGAGCAAAGCGAGGATGAGCCCCTAGATATGGCGTATAGAATACACATCTATTAATAGTAACATCTTCTGGCTAGTCTCGTTACAATCTGTCAGAGTGACATAACTGTTATATAATGGAAATCTTTAATGGCAACTGATAAAACCTTTTATTTCGAAACTAAACATATTTAACGTTGCCGAGAGATAAGTCTTCCTTCTGATCTTTTAACAGATAAAGAACGCACTTCCGCTTGATCGAGCAGCATGTCATGCATCAACATATAAAAAAATATCGATATCGTAATTCGTAACAATATTCGATTATTGGGGTACAGTACGTCGATGTTAACACCTTAATAAAATTACTAGTATTATGTTTTATGCCACAGTATTTTATGCGTATGCACTAGACTGGACTGGACAAAAAAATATTAAAAGCGCATGCTAATGGCGAATGTATAGAGAGAAGGTATGTATAATCATTTTTAAATCAACATTATATATTTTAAATGTAGGCTGCTCGTAAATTTTTAATGTTTGGATCAAGTACTTATTGAAATGAAACTCCTTTAGAATCGTAATGATTTGAAACTCGATGAAACGAAAATGCGACACTAAAAAGAGATAAACATATAAATATATAGGATTAAGCAGGCGAGAGAATAAGATAGAATACATTGCCATGTTGCCATGGTAACCGTTGGTACTGTCTGACAAATATATAATATTATATTCTTCCCGTATATTATATCCTTAAATATATCATTGTAATATGCCTAATATGCCTTATTTAATTATTGATATTATATTATATTGGATTATATATATATATATATATATATATATATATATATATATATATATATATATATATATATATATATATATATTGGATATTATATTGGATAATTCCACGTAAAATGGCATTCCCAACCACCAAGATAGTAAAAGAAGCAATTTATACTCCTCTATCCTTAAGGAATATTCAGTTAATGTATGTTGTAGCACCTAAGTATGTATATATATTATATATACAATCCATCTGAATCAGTAATCAAAATTGATAGTGCTATTGTGTAAGAACTTTTATTTTTGACAGCAGAATTCGCGGTTCTCGGGTGCAGAACTCGAGTTATGTAACATCTTACAAAATAGTACTACAATTTATAGCTTTACCTTTTAGAAGCCGCGCCTTCGCTCGCAAGAAAACTATAAAAAAACTTTAAAAAGATAGATTTCATACAAACTTTCTTCTCCTATTTTAACCCCGTATGTAATATGAATTTCGAAAAATGCTAATAATAGTATTTATTTAATTGTATTAATTTTGGGTGCATTACAATGTTTTCCCGTGAGAATTAGATAACCTAAAAAGTAGCCTATGTAACTCTCCAGCCCTCTAACTATCTCCACACAAAAAATCAGGCCAATCCTTTACTCGGTTTTTATATGAAAGCAGGACAAACAAACACACTTTCATATTTATAATATTAAGTAAAAAGTACGGAAGTATGGATTTATTCGTAGTTTATTGGTTCAAGTAACGATTCTACTCGCGCCTTTGTAACTAATGAACCAATGAAACAAAATACACTCAAGACTGGCAACTGTGGATACTGCCTAGAGGCAATATTTTCCTTTACAATACGCGTGGAATAAAAAGACGCGATAAAAGTGATGTTTACTGTGTTCTATGTTCTCACATTGCTTGTTATAGAGCACGGTATATAACAGTATGTATGGTAATTTCTTTACATGTTAGAATGGATATTGTTATAAAGCATAATGTATATATTTTTCTTGGCTTAGTACACTTGCTTAGTTAGGCATTATAAGATATTTAACACTATGTATTAATAATTCAGAAAAATCCGTATTTTTTCACTAATTCATAAACTCGTTAATCGATATTAAAGTCTTCTTCAAATTAATAATTTTAATAATTTTACTTAGGATACCGTAAAATATTAAACGACGATCAAAAGGATTTAGGACGTAGATAATAATGGAAAAGCAGAAGAATGAAAGTGAAACTAGCGAAGCCTTACTTCGCTCTTTCGTGCCTAGTGTTTAATAGAGAAAGAGGAACAAACATACATACCCCTATATAAATTTTCACTTATTCGATTTATACTTTAGCTTATCGAATTCACTCTAATATCTAAGTTAAATCACGTACAATGTACAATATACTTATCACGCGAGCAAAGTAGCGGACAATCACTGCTAAAACGTGTTAATATCTTTATATTTTTACACTCAGAACGAAATATATGTATGAATATAACTTATAAACAAAATATTCGCATAACTGTACAATAATTAGTATAGAAAACGGATATTCGTAGGCAGTCAAGCACTACGTCGCGTAGCGATGTTCCATCCGTTGAGTTTTAATGGTCGGTTTTATGTCCTCTCATATAGCTGTAAAGCCTTACTATTGTGACAATCTATAAAATTATTTATGTCAACAGATACTCATATTTTTAAACTCTGTCTGACAACAGTTTATATAACTAGCAGATTGTTGCAAATATAAGAAAAAAGTTACGTATTGCATGTTGTTTAGTTTAAATTATACTTCAACTATAAATACAGCTTGTACTTCTGATTGAGACAAACTGTGTTAATACTTCCCTTAATAACTGTGATCCCTTCTCGTATTTCTCAGACGTCAGTAATATTTAGTAATAGATTTTTTTTAAATCAAAAAATAACCTATATGTTTTTGTTTGTTAGAACGATTTACTTTCTAGAATAATCAGTGCTTTTTTTTGAATTGTATTCAGGAATGTTAAAGACTATCGACTATCCAGCATCAAACTGTGATCTTTTGAAGCGAAGCACTTATAAATAAACTATGGGGGTGAATCCGCGAGAAACTGCTATATATCATTTGATATTGAGGATGTCAAGCTTCACCCAAGAGAAACATTATTTTGTTTTTAAATATAATAACAGCATTTAAAAAAATTTTAAAATCTTATTTGAGCCTGAAAATCGAGGCATATAAGAGATAGGGAATGAAAAATAGAGAATGATCCGAAAATTAAATGGAGCAATGAAACAAAATAAACAAATGTAGGGCCCCTAATAAAACTTCGAGATATTCCTTGCTTATATTCTTATATTCAGTACTTTCATAATCGTCAGTGAGTTACATAATTTATAATCATAATTTTCAGTATTACAAACAATTCGTAGTGACCTACAGCCCGGTGGTACCGACATCTCAGAGCAAAAGCGCGGGAAAACAAATGAATATCCGTGCCCTTTTTTATTTTTTTTTAAACACATTCTTAACGGCCAAGGCTACATAAGTAAATGCCTTATACATAAATCATTACAAATCAATCAAATATATTATTTTCTATTAAAACACTCAAAATTTAAAAATGCAACCTTACACAAAGCAATGGAGTCGCGGAGAAACGCTAGTAAAATATATCTGGAGTGTTTTCACTAGCCCGAGAGGACGCGAGTGGAAAGTTTCTCAATCATCGGTACGAACGTTTAACTTTGCAGGAATTCATTGTGCGTATGATAAGTTCCTTATCACAAATTAAGTGATTGTTCAAGTGTGAGTATTATATTACAGGCAATTTATTTGTAGCTATTTATTGTATAACTAGCGTCTCACCCTCGCTTCGCTCAGGTTCGCCTCTAGAAAAACACTAATAGAGATCTATTAGTTCCCACGGGAACCGTTCATTTTTCCGGGATGAAATGTAACCTGTTCTTTGACCGGCAATATAAGGTATCAGAATGTTAAATTTTACTAAATTAGATGCATAAGTTGTTGTGTACTAAGCTGTATAAGATATTATAGTTTTTCAACTATCCCACGGGAACTCTTTCATTTTCTGGGATGAAAAGTATCTAAGATGTTGACCGGGGATATAAGGTACGACCATGCAAAATTTCATTTAAATCGGTCCAATAGTTTCGGAGATTAGCCCGTACAAACAGACAAACAGACAGAGAAACAAAAAAATGAAAAAAAACTGGATATGTTCTATTTTTCTTCTTACGGGATGTAAGAAGATAACTGACTCTGTTTTTATCATTTTTTTCGATGTACTGACATTCGAACTCTACAGTTGTATTATACTTATAGATGGAATAAATAACGTATAATAAAACAATAATATATAATAATGAAAATAGTTATAGCGAGTGTACCTTAGGAGATAGACATATACTATTGAGAACTTTTGATAGAAAAGTAATATTTAAGTAAGAAATATTTAAGAGTGGGGCGAAAACTTTTTTTTTAAGGAATTGACCAGACTCAAAAATAAAACCGTGGAGAACTTGAAATTTCTAATACTAAATAATAAATACTGTTTAGGTACATATTTACTCAGATGACGCTTCGTGACGTCCCACGAGTTATTTTTGAGTCTGATCAATGGCTAGATTGCTGAAGAGGGTGGTGCGATGATTGGTACCTAGGACCTACCTAATTATTTTTTAGCTTTTAATACATATTCTACATTGCTATTAGCTTTTTTTAATAAAACCGTTTAACTTAAAAAAAAATACCTATTTTATTTTTAAAGTTTTTAGTTTTTTTTATTTTAAACTGTGTAAACTCTATGATCCACTATACACTGTGTTTTACTTGTAAAGCCCTTTCATGTGATACCCATATTGAGTCGGTTGTAAAAAAATATGTAATCCGCCATTTTGTGTCGACGGCCATCTTGTATTTACAATGATACTCAATATATTCAATTGTATCGTCATCAAAAGTATAGGTGTGTATTAAAAATTAGATCAGTCTATCAACAGGAAAGGGGTAAAATTTCAATTACTAAATTTGTCCCAAACAAACAAGGCAAGCTAAATAAAACCGTTTTAAAAACAGAAAGTTTGTAGAAATTGCTTTAATAATAAATTAATTATAATAAGAGCATTGCCATCGATGGATTGATATCACTCATAGTTCAACTCTATCTCGCTTTACTCGATTAAGACAAACGTAACTGCAAAGAGAAAAAATGAAAATTCTACGCGCAATGTAAAAGATTAATATCACTTTATGGAGTGGAGCTCTATAGTAAATTCATTTGGTAATTTTGCTAAGTAAATTCATACTAATTTATTCTATGATCCTAGTGAAAGATATTATATTACTGACAAAGTATATTATAAAGTATCTAAATTTTTAACTTACTGTGTGTCAATTTAAATGTCATCCATGCTAATAGCGCTTAAACCGCTGAACAGATATCGATAAAATTTGGTAACGATATAGATTGTATCCTGGGATCGGACATAGGCTACCCTAGATCCCCACTCCACTCATGAGCGCGAGCGAAGCCGCAGGCTAAACTAGTTTTATATAAATGCTTGCGAGCCCTCCTAAATAAAATATATACTAAAACCCCGTGATTAAACTATCTAAAGGAAAATCAATGTGTCGAGTACTTATTGGTTACATATACAGTTGTGCAATGTGCAGGGTGGAATATCGGCGCAGCTTTGACTGTACAGTAACAAGTGACAGTACAATGTGCGTGCGTGTGTATGTGTTTGATGTCTGTTACTCCTACACGCTAATACGGTAAACCTGGACTATACTAATATTCAGTACACAGATAGACTATGACCTGGAGTAACGCATAGATGGCGCTATATATTTTAAATACTGTAAATTACAAAATGCACCAAGAGACCCAAGCAAACCGAGGGTAAATAGCTAGTTAAGTTTTCTATTACAAAGACAGTTCATTAAATGAAAGTCACTAAAATTTTGTGAAAGGAACCCGTTGGCGACTTGTATTAATTTAATGGTGATAAAATTAAAGTGTCAAGACTCAAGATCTCTTCAGTGGACTTGATGAATGAGTTTCACTGAATTCAATTATAGAGTCGATTAGCTTTTTTGTTCGGACTGGGCACCTGTCGTAGTGATCGACGATGCTCAATGAGGAATAACTGATGTCCCTTAAACGCGTATATTTTACTATGAATATGAAATTTAGCCATACCAACGACTTACCATCGCTTCGCTCGGGTGCGTCCCCTGGGTACTTTATATTTTTTTAACGGAACCCTTATTTTTTTAGAAAATAAAAGTAGCCTAAGTTACTCCTTATAAAATCAATTATCTGCTAGTGAAAGTCTCGTCAAAATCAGTCTAGCCGTTTAGGAGATTAGCCGGAACAAACAGAAAGACAGACAAACATTTTAATTTATTTTCTATTTTATAAGTACCGTTTATAATTTTATAAGTATTTAGTAAAAAGCTATTATTTTGACAATACAAACAGACATTTCAATTTTTATTTATCTGTCTGTCCTATCCCTGCCCTGTCCTGTCTGTCAGATAGGAGACACTTGCGATTGTTATACTTTTACATACATATATTATTATTTAGGGAAAATAGATTGTGTATGCTCCCTTATATTTTCACGATTTATTCTCTTTAACTGTAAAGTACATATTTATACACATAAGTTTATTAGAATTAAATTGCCAAAAGGTACTTACTAAGAAAACAAAATTATGAACTTTTAATTTATCGCTGTACAATGCTACAAGGTTCAGAGGGTAGTCATCTTTATTATTGAAAGCGGCTCGTAGCTGAATAGCAAAAGTTTTAAGTGCTTTACTATTGAATAGCCCTAATTATAATGAAATTAGTGTTTGTGTAGAGAAGTCATTCAAATTTTTCATAAACGAAAAACAAGTAATATAAATTAGGGAATAATCTCTATACGAAATCGGGATATAATACTACTAATCGGGATAGGCAGGACTTAATACAATAAATTTAAGTACATTTGTAAAAATCTAATTTAGTGTAAGGATAACTTTTAAAGTTTCAAATAAAAAGCATAATATTATGCTTTAGCAACATTACATGTAGAAATGACTGACCTTAAACCAGGCCATGGTGGAGTCGTCGTAGAGCACCACCCACTCCTCCGACCACGTACTCCATAAGTACTTCCCTGAAACAATGAACGTTCTATGACTGACATTTTAACAAGTTAAATCAACATATAATGTGTAATGGCTGTAGAAAAGAAGAAATGCCCAAGTCACTAAGTGTTAAGATGTCAGCGGCTAGTATTACTCTTGAAGTTAATTGACTTCATAATATATTTTCATGTACAGACAATATGCTTGGTGGTGTTTGATTTCTTAAGCTTTGCGAGCCGACGTCTCGATTATCAACCGATTCCTTTCACAATTTGACCTTTGAAGGAGCCCTTAAGGAGCCCTAAGGGCTTAAACGTAATATATACTATCTCTGTTCTATATTTTAAAGGCTGTAATCTTTTGAATCGTAATAAATAATTAATCAGTTAAAATTTAAACTCTTTTTTCGCTCATCAGAGACACGTGTAAAGTGCCAAAAATAGGGATTTTTTATTTTGCTTAATTTCGTTACAACATTGTTTAGCGATTCACACGAGCGCCTACTTTCCAAATTTTAACTCTAAAGCCTACGCATTTGGCCGAAGGATATGATGGAATTATAAGACTGCCATTTTTGTTTTTTGCCTACGAAACCTCAACAACAAAAAGTCAAAAATTAATGCTAGTTCCCATACAAAATACATATTATTAAGGGATTTTCTATTTCACTTTATCGTAAAAACATGGGACTTAGACAAAATAACATATAATCGCTTATGCCATTACAAAACTAGAAAATATATAGAAATGAAGAATAATGACGACAACTCTTAAATATCATATTCATAAAAAATTTGGGTAAATGATTTTAGAAGGCATCTTGTCTGAGCTCCCACTAATACATAAGCAACAAGTTTGGTGTGATTATTTTGTTTACTTTATAGTGCCTAGTAGTAATAAAACGGGAAGTGAAGTATAAGTTGGGTTCGCGCTTGGGAGCTCAACCTCTGTTCAATATAAGCTGTATCTTAAGTTTATTGCGCGACACAAACATACGCCACGCCGATACCAAAGTGTACAACTCGCATTGTTTTTTCGATATATTTTGTAGCTACTTCCATTTTAATCTACACAGTGAGTTATACATTACATTATAGTGACGATACGATTGTAGTGACCCTACTTGCTGTGCCAGTGGTCACGGGTCGAGTCCGGCTGGGGGCATTCATTTGTATGCTGAGCACTAATGTTTCTACTCCAGTCATGGGTGTGAATATTTATAATATGAAAGTATTTAAAGTTATATATTTGTAGTGTATCAACTATGAGCTATCTATAACACAAGCCTCGTAGCTTACCATGGAACTAGATGGTGCGGTGTGTTAATGTTCTAACATATTTATTATTATTTTATAGTTAAATTAGAAATATGGGAAATTATTTTTTATTAATTTTCAAGTTACATTCCTTGAAACCTAAAAGAGGCTTGCTTTTATAACATAACTCCATCTGCTTGTCGTAAATTCTGTATTTCCCAACGTTAAGAAAAGTCTCCACACGCTAAATACCTATTAATTATTAATTGTTAGTTAAATCTAACTATTTATTTTTACATACAAAACTAATTATTAAAAGCCATGATATATAAAATCAATAAGGTTGGTTCGCACAAAGTGGTATCTTCAAACCACGTAGCACTTAGGTAATTGTGAAGATTGCATCAGCTCGTATTTGCAACGAGAGCAAATTAGATTGTGCGTATCACTAGGCTACACTGTGGTAGTGGTATTTGTTCGATAAGCTTAAATTAAAGCGAAACATTTTATCTACATTTCTATTATAAAAGGAAAGATTTATATTTTTGTATGTTTGTAATGAATAAACACAAAAACCACTGGACCGATTTAGATGAAATTTGGTATGAAGATAGTTTGAGATCCTGGGAAAGGGAATTTTTTTATTCCGGAAATCATCCCTTAAGGGGTGAAAATAGGGATAAAAGTTGGTATGTAGAATCAATCTAGGGACAAAACCGAGCAAAGCGAGGGTGAGTCCCTAGTTAAATAAAATAGCTTGTTTTTTTCATACAGACTAAAAGGTATAAAATATCACATTATACAGATTCCTAGTATTCCACAGATTATCCTACGACTGAAATAGTGTAGGGACATAAATATTGTTTTATGCTTAACACAGTTTTCAACTTTCTAAGGATTATTTTACAAACGAGAGCTTTTTAATATACACTAGTGACTCACCCTCGCTCCGCTCGGTTTCGCCCCTTGTTACATTTTAACATTTAGTATAGATTTCTCAGAGATGAGATATTTTCCCGCAGTAAAATGTATACCTACTAAATGTTGAGCCGGATAAACAGCTATCAGCATACTAAATTTCATCAAAATCTGTCTGATGGTTTTCTCGTGATGCGTTCTCAGGCAGACAGACAGACCAAAATTCTAAAAACTATAGATTCTGCCTCTGTATCGATAATAAGATTTTCCAAAACATATTTAATGTACAGATTCAACTCAGTTAGAATTTTATTATATGTACTAGCGGCTCACCCTCGCTTCGCTCGGGTTCGCCTCTAGAAAAACACTAATAGAGATCTATTAGTTCCCACGGGAACCGTTCATTTTTCTGGAATGAAAAGTAACCTGTTGTTTGACCAGCAATATAAGGTATCAGCATGCCAAATTTTACTAAATTAGGTGCATAAGTTGTTGTGTACTAAGATGTATAAGTTATTATAGTTCTTTAACTATCCCACGGGAACTCTTTAATTTTCCGGAATGAAAAGTATCTTACATGTTGCCCGGGGATATAAGATACTACCATGCAAAATTTCATTTAAATCGGTCCAATAGATTCGGAGATTAGCCCATACAAACAGACAAACAGACAAACAGACAGAGAAACAAAAAAATTGAAAAAAGTCTGGATTTGTTCTATTTGTCTTCTTACATCCCCCTGACTCGGTTTTTAGCATTTTTTTTAAAATGTACAGACATTCAACCTCTACTCTTTTATTATAGTATAGATAGATGGATATATATGTGGTCTATACTGACTAAATCATCAAGGAAGAAACGAGACGTCGGTCTTGATGTGTTGAAGTGTTGACAGTCTGGTGTTATAAGACGTAGACAATCACTAGGAAAGGATTTTATAAGATTCAGTCTCTAAAAGGTTGAAAAAAGTAGATATGAATGTATGTATAATCAGTGTTTTCTCGAGAAAAGAAAAGAAGTTCAAGTTCAAGAAAAGCGTTATTGTTGTGTAGACTGGAGTTTGTAGGTTCGATTTCTTCACTGGACGAATATAATAGCAAGGGATTCTTTAATATATATAAAAGATAAAAAATGATCTTAAGTGTTTAAATATTATTATTATAAAAAAATGTATTTCTTCAATCCAATTTTGAAGATATTATACAGTAGGAATCAGATTACAAACTACATCACATCTCTTTGCACAAACAAACAATAAATGCTTTAAAAGTTATAAAATTAATTCGTAGAAAGTATAATTATACTTTTTAAATAACCGCAGTTTTCATAATTTGTCTTATATTACGCTTATAGAGCAGTGAATAAATAAAACATAGTTTTTAAAACATAATAAATGCTCGAGTACAACATTTTTTTAACAATTTTTATTGAGACATAATTTAAGAGATTAATTGAGACGATTTGAGATTTGGTTCTGTGTGAGAATGTCCCAACATATTTATTTTATTATTTTAAACCCAACCACGCGTTGGTTATAACCAACGTATGCTTAACCCTGTTAACCTTATTTTCAATTCTCCACAACTCGTATGTTATAAAAATAATTAATAATATCCATAAGTAAATAATTCCTGGGAATTTTATGAAAAATTCAAGGAAACATAAGCCGTATCGTAAAACGAAAATATGAAAATAATCGCAAACGGTCTGGATCGAATGGTGGAGTTACTTTATTACATACATTCAAACCCTGCCATAAACGTTACCCTTTTGTGACTGGTGTTAATAAGTGGCGAAACTTTTTATATACGAAGCAATAAGATTCTTATTCCTTAGAAAAGCTTTTATTGGTATTTCGAAAGCTCAATATAATCTGTACATTTACATTTTATAATTTTGTATGTACACTCATATCATTATAAGTAATTTCTTATTAAATTGCTTATTTAAGTATAGAACATAATTTTCCGCCAATTAGTGAGCTCATTTTGTTTATGAAAATATGAGAGTTTTTTAAGAAATGTATTGTTAACTTACGTTTGTACCGTAGCATATAGCCGCCTTTGATCTGGGTCCCGCCATGCTCTGGAACAAATAAAAACAACATTATTATATCGATTTTCATAACTTATATAGAAAAGGCTAAAAATTAATACCTAAATTTAAAAAAACCAATCATTTTCCTTAATATACTAACAGTATAAGACTTCGTTCAACGAAGTTCGTTGAAGAAAGTTCAGAGGTTTATTTTTAGGGTACGAGCCATATCCATATTAAAAATACGGTAATTATGCATAACATTACCGTGCTAATATAATAAATCTGAAAGTTTGTTTGTTTTTTTCTTGGTCCTTCTTTCACGTGGAAACGGAGTGACGGATTGGCGTGATTTTTTGTGCAAAGATAGTTGGAGGGGTGTCGAGTGACATGTCTACTTTTTACCGCGGGAGGTTATCTCATTCTCACGGGAAAACACGTTATCAGAATTACTTGAAACTTGATATTAAATATTAATACTCTTCAATATAATTAATTAATACGTGTTTTAGCATTTTTCGAAATTCATAAGATGAAGATTTGTACGAAACCTACCTTTTTAGATTTTTTTGTAATTTTAGCGCGAGCGGAGCCGCGGGTTCTGTTAGTATTATTATAAATTTAAATAAAGTTTATCTGCCTTACATAAATTCTTACTAACTCAAAATGACTATGCATTCCATATAAAGTTAGCCCATAAACATACAATACGACGCCATTTCGCAAACTTTAAAACTCTAAAATGGATGTCTGCAACCCCAATCTTAAAATACAGCTATGTTTTTGTATCACTATCTAAAAATAGCACAAACATTGCAGGAGGTACTTTGCTGTATTCTTTGTCTAGACGTATAAAGGATCTGTAACTGAACAAACATATTCTCGTATTTCTATAAAATATTTCGTAGCTTTTTCGTGAAAATTGTACATATTTTTATTATTTAGTAGCGGCTCACCCTCGCTTCGCTCGGGTTCGTCGCTAGGTACGTTTTAAATAGAGATAAATAGTTATTAGCCAGCGCTAGCCATATAATTTTGTTTCGTTAATTTTTCTGATGTTTTAATACTTATTATCCTATTCCGGACTAAGAGAAATCCAAAAATTCAAATATCATAAAAATTGGTCCAGCCGTTCTTGAGTTTTATGTCACGTCACACGGGAACGCAATCGAACGGGATAAAAAGTATCCCATGTCCGTCTCCTGGGTCTAAGCTACTTCCCCACCAATTTTCAGCCAAATCGGTTCAGCCGTTGTTGAGTTATAAATAGTGTAACTAACACGACTTTCTTTTATATATATAGATTAAAACCATATAGCGTTGCCCGCGGCTCCGGCCGCTTTTTTATCTATGTATAACTATAAAGGGCAAAAAGTACTTGTCAATCGCTAATTCTAGAGATTAGCGCGTTCGGACAAACAAGTTTCATGAGCTTTATTTTATTTATTTATTTAATCATTTATTTCAGGCAATATTACAAAAAGATCATAAATATGTAAACAGAGGCCCATAGCATAATATATACCTTAAAACTAACATATATATATTATTTAAAACTATTTAACACGTAGTGCAGACGTGTAAGCTGTGTCAGCGGGCAAACGACCTCGGAACTTCCGAAACACGACGCCTTGCGGCTAGAAGTCCTCCTTCATGAAGGTTGGCAGATGATGAGTCGGCACTCTCACCAAAAACGAATTGAAACTCGTTTTGTGGTGAGGTACCAGCCGTTCAACCCTCAATTTGAAGTTGGGCCTCTTCTGGACGTAGTCTACGACATCCTCGACCTTCGTAGACCAGTGCAATTAGGACACATACAGCGGCGTCGATGTATATTGGCGTCGATTTATATGTGTGTTAGTATAGATATGTAGGTAAATATTACTTTAGATATGTCTTCATAACGTAGTTTTAATTTATAGTGGAATACTTTTTACTGACGAATATTATCTATTTTATATTCAAAATATACATAATACTGTTTATATATATATATATATATATATATATATATTATATATATATATATATATATATATATATATACAGATAAATAAAATTGAAGTGTCTGTTTGTTGTCAAAATAACAGCGTTTTACTAAATGCATATGAAATTATATACGGTACTTATAAGAGCTCGTACATATGGGGCATTCCACGCCAAATCGGACGGATTCAAAAAAAAATATTTTTGATTTTCTTAATATTTTGGTATTTTTAGTACCCCTCAAAAGAGACTTCATGGTAAATTTTAAATAATATCACTTTATATTTGAATGCCCATATATAAAGTGTATAGCCATTGAAATGTCTTCGATGGCTATTGTGATGTTTTTTTTTATTTTTTATTTAATAATTATATAACAATATGTATAATGGAGAATTTCTTTCCACAAGTTCTAGAGTTTTTAAATTAAAAATATTCTTACGAGTGTCATGTCGAACTTTCTAAGGACCATCTTACGCACTTTTTGGGGCAAACAAAAAGGACTTAGACGATGTAATACTTTATTCTCGAAAATTTTACTTTAACTAAATCCAGATGTGCTTAATAACATCAACATAAAAAAATCGTCACATTTTTTTAAGCCGCTATCTGTTTCCCCATTCTAATCCTCTCTGTATTTAATTCAATAACTTTTTTTCTCAGAAATTATATCATTCATAAGTTTTTGCCTGCAGTTCCATGCGTTTACCCAGAAAATAATTTCGCATTATTCCATGCAAAATATGGTCGCTAATTTCGCACGCTCGAGCATAAGCATCGTGGTCAAGCGACCAAGTCGCAAGATTGACAATCACAAAATCCCGGTTGGATACAAAGTTTTTACTTTTGTTTTTTTTTTTGTATTTATTCAAATTTTTCAACGACATATTTTACATGTATACATACATAATTTAAAGAGCGTCAGTGTCGCCAATCCGTGAGGAATCTACCACTGGCTCGGAAAGCAGTTCTGGCGAGAAACTCAACAGTCGTTCTTTTAAATATGGAAGTTGCATTTATTTATTTTATTAACATAATCATATAGATAGAATTGATTACTTATTATATTTTTGGCTGTAAAAGAAACTTGACAGGGTTACAAGTATAAAGAACGAAGAAGAAAGTCTCTACGATCGAAGTATTCAAAGATGAACGAAATAGTGAGTAAATAATCAATAAATGATTTCATACTAGTAAATGTAGAAACAACTCGTCTGCTAACCTTTGTAACCTGTAAGGGGAAACGTAAAACCAGCGTAATGACGCGTTATGCGACCTATTTGCGCGGGCGGAGACTAATCACAGCGCCATGATCCATCATCGTTTACCGTCATAATAATTGACATTTTAGTACATTTTGTCTAACTTATTTTTATTTTAATGCGCGTTTTTTTATATATAATGGCTTATAGTTGCGTTAACAGACGCAATCCATTCTGCCAGTGTCACGTTTTGTGAGGAAGACACGAATGAGATTGAGCGGTAATTTTGAAATTTGGTAACTATATTGTGGAATTAAAACTATAAATGAATGATCGGTCTACAAGAGTAATCTATAACGATAGAAAAATAATTACGTAATATAAAAATGACACATTGATTGAGAATTAAAAAATATAGTTTTCATGGAGGTGAAAGTGTTTAATTTTTTTTTATTACGAAAGATGTTTTAATAATACTTTGATTATAGGCTAATTGAAAAAGTGAATTTAAATAATTAAAAAAAACCGATTTCATTAAGATTGTTCTTCGAGATATTATTTATATTTCTCCTAGTTAAATTTTAGTTATATATACCAAATAATTTTATTATATCAATTAAAAATTATTACACAAACGCACAAAGTGTACGCTTTTAATATGTTTATGTTTGTTAGTACTTAGTTTACTTAATTTTGATATATTTTTTTCGTCAAAACTAATAAATATAAATATGTAATTGCAAAAAAGTATCGCGTTCTTTCTTCGTTCCAGGTCTCAGATACACTTCAAAAACTTTTTTAATATACCTACTAAAATTACAAAAGTTCTATGAAATCTCTAAAGTCGGATTGATAATGTCGTTTACTGCGTACCTACATATAATATTCAAGCACTAATTTAATTGTAAATTATTATAATTTTCTTTAAATGTAATCAGCACCCCAACATAACGTAATGGGAAATTTTGAAATACGTTACGATATTTACAATAGAAAGTTTTGCAGAAGGTAAAAAAGTAATTATATAAAAAAAAACATGACGTAGGTATGTACATATATACAATGAAAGTAAACATCTATTATTATATTATTTATATATTTAAGAGATATCTTTTGTCTGTCTCTACGCCAGCGTGTCCGCCAGGGTAGTGTATTTACATGGGTTGAATTGTTTTGCTATTAAGGATCGTAGCTTGTTGTTACCAAGCCACCTTATAACCTTATTTAATCCCTCCACGAGCTCGGACACGCCGGCGTTACAGTTAACAATAGATTTCTTAGAAATTTAATTAATTTCTTAGAAATTTACCTGGAGGTGTTAAATGAATGGGCTAAAAAGTTCAAAAAAAAAAAAAAAAATTCAAATCGGACTAATAATTCCAGAGATTAGCACGTTCAAACTTTTCAGCTTTATATGGAATAGAATGGTATAGAAGTGTTAAAGACATACATATAGATTATGGGAAATTGTCAAATAACAAACTATACAAAAATATTGCTCCAGTATTTATTTTCTATGCAACATATAATAAAATAGTAACACATTAAATAATTTTTGGAAAATCTTATTGAAATAGTCGTTATTATCGATACGGAGGCCGAATCTATAGTTTTTAGAATTTTTCTATCCGGGTCAACATATACGATACTTTTTACTACGGGAAAATATTGCATCTCTGTGAAATCTATTTAACTCTTAAAACGTAGCGAAAGCGAACCCGAGCGGAGTGAGGTTGAGTCGCTAGTAACTTATATAAGGCATTTTAATGCAGCAAAATAAAACTTTCCCAGTAACGTTACAAAAATATTAATATAAGAATAATCCATACTAAAACTATAAATGTGAAAGTGTCTTTGTTTGTTTGTCCTTCTTCCACGTCGAAACGGAGAGACGGATTGGCGTGATTTTTTGTGTGGAGGTAGTTGAAGGACTGGAGAGTAACATAGGCTACTTTTTACCGCTGGAGTTTACCTAATTCTCACGGGAAAACACTTTATAATACAATCCAAAAAATATTTATGATCAGAATTACTTGAAACTTAGTATTAATACTTTTCAATAAAATTAAGTAAATAGGTGTTTTAGCATTTTTCGAAATTCATCCTATAAGTGTAAAATAGTGGATGAAAGTTTGTATGAAAATACATTTTTAGAGATTTTTTTATAGTTTTAGCGCGAGCGAAGCCGCGGTACTACTAGTTAGAATATAAAGTTGTCGCTTTATTCAAACCAAGGCGTTGTTAACGTTGGCTCAATCTATTAGAGCAACGGCTGTGAACTGCAATATTTTCACAACAATACAGTGTAGTTTGTGTGATAGTGTAGTTTGCATTTTCTCAATAAAACTTAGTGATATAAGTTACTTATTGCAACAAGCTTCACGGAAAAGACTTGTAAACCCTACGTTATTTAATATTTTCCAGTCTAATAACTATCTAATATTTATTGGTAATATTATAGATATCAAAAATTACAGTATGGATTGATTTATCCATTAATTTTGATAAGAAAATACTGTCGCTTAGTGGAGAGCGTGTAATGTCATTATACCAAAAAAAACTTAAAAAATTAGATAAAAACCGACTTCCAGGCACTAAAATGTAAAACATAACCAAACGGGGGGTTTCATTTAGAATAGATACCTAATCAGCTATTTTCGAGAGAAGAAAAATGGCACATCTGAAGCATGCTTTATACATCCTAAGACAGTTGTCAACACACGACAATTAACAGACACGGACAGTTAATCGTAAATTGCCGTGTGTAAGAGGGAAGCAAAACATTCTAGAAAAGTTTCGAATTTTCGAATACTCGAATGTTCTTTGTCTATTCATATAAAAAGGTCGGCAGTGTGTCGAGAGATCAGTTGAATTTCGGAGCTAAATGAAGATTGAGAAGAAATACGATAAAGTGAAGAAAAGTGGAGTTAATCATAGTGAAAGTGCAAAATGAAAAATAGTGCTTAGAAACTGTATTTAGTCAGAACTGTGTATATATCGCGCGTGTCGGTGATAACTCCATATGTCAATCTTGTTAACCAAAAGCATTACAACACCAGTAGTGCAAAAGACGTGCTTAAATTTCCGATTGGTAGAACGTAACATTATATGTACATAAAAAGAATGTGACCTTTTACTTCTTGGAGCGAGTAATTAAATATGAATAAATTAAATTTATGTACAACTAAAAATTCATTTGAGACCGTGTCATCTACATTTATAATGAAGGTCGTATGCTAGTTATGTATGCACGCGGGTCGCGGGTGTGTGACAAAATCCCTAGAGTAGAATAACTATCTCGTTAATTTTATGAATTTGAAAGTTTATGAAGATTGGATTTGACTAAAGTATATAAAAAATATCCTGAATTATATTATTTTCATTGTAGCCATATCGTAGAGAATTGACTGAGCAAATAGTAATACTCTCATGTAATTGACCACTCTCTAGAAAGAGAGAAAACGACCGTGCGGCTAATACCTGTCTTTTATTCCAATTTGACTTTGTAAATTAAAAAAATGTAACAAAGTGTGATAGAAAAAATGGTTTTAATATGTATCTTCATCAATCGTATTTCAATAAATAGGGAAGACATCTGGCCGCACATTCGCTTTGTCTCTGTCGCGCCTGTCCGCAATTTTTAGCTGACGGCTGGCAAAGAATCACTCAGTCAGATAAACCGTTCCTTCTCATCTCACATATGAATCCTCCTTTCACATATGAATGTAGGATCCGGGGATACTAATGAAAGCGTTTATATCACTATTAACTATTTATTATATTAAAAAATATAACTAATAATGTTCACGCGAATCGTCGTGTCGCCATTATGACACAACATTTTTCTTTCCTTTTATTCATCTATTTCATTCCATTCCATTCTTAAAATTCTAACATACGTCTCTTTTTATTCTTAAAATATCATTTCATGCATACTCATCTTGCAGATCCTACATGAATGCTTCCTGTGTGTAACAAACACGGCTTAATATTTTTGCTCTAATTTAAATATTATGAGCGTATGGTACTAAATCATTGATAGCTGTAGTATATATAGCTATAATTATATATAGCTACTTTTAAATATATTCATAATTAAATATATAAAAAAGTTATAAATATAATCTGTTATGCAAGTAACGAAACATCTTAGTAATTACATTAGACACATTATTGGTACGATATTTACTGTATGTTTTCAGCTCTTTTTAACGTCCCACTGCACTTCAATACGAGGGGGATCAGGCAATAGCCCATCATGCTGGCGAAGTGCGGGTTGGCGGACTTCACATGTCTTTCGAAAACTTGCTAGGTTTTCTCATACATGTAGGTTCTTTCATTAAGTATTCCTTTACTTTACCGTAAGGCAAATGGTAATCATGTTAAAAATAATTCGCACATGAAAATATCAGAGGTGCGAGACCCTGGATTTGAACCCGCTTCACTCAGTTTCCTAAGTGAGCTCGTTACTACTGGGCTACCATGGTAATTTTTAAACGTTATAAATATTTTTGTTTTTATATATGTAATTTAAGAACTTATGTACCAAGTTTCTACTTAACTGATGCAGCCATATTTTGTTTATCTGTTTTTCTTTTCAATTCAATTCTTTAGTTTCGTGGCTTCTAGGAATCTGCCTTTTTGTTAAATAATGGATATTGAGAGAGAGTTATGTTCAAATATTCTTGAATTAATAATAAAACAAGAGTATAGTATTCTCTCATCCAAGCAACCTCCCTTGTATATGCAAAAATAAGTAAATCACAAGTCCTTTCAATTCATATGGTACTGACAAGTGTCATCCGCACCATGCTGTAATGAAAATAGTAGCTATAACAGACGGGAGTTTTAGTTGGTAAGAATATGAAAATAAATGATTATATAAACTTTTTGTACGCCACAGAGTTACAAAAAGATGAAAGGACAATGTACGTATTAAAAAGAATCAAGTGTGCAAAGGACAGCCTTATTGCTAATTAGCAATTTCTTCTTAACAACCTTTGGGATTGGAAATATGGTAGACTATACAGGTGGGTGGCGTAAACGTAATGTACAATACATACAACAACAAGAATATTCCATAACATATACTAATACCTATACTTACTCACACTATAGAATTATATAGATGGAGTTCCCCAAAAACAACGTCAAAGTTAAAATTAGTAGCGTGTTATGAGTTTTGTCGTCGCTACCATTCTCGATTTGCATACAGATCTTTTACTTTGTTTAAAGAATAAGAAAAATTTAATATAAGTAATAATCGTTAATTTGAAATTTTTAAGAAGACAATATAACCAATAATTAATAACATATTATCTATTTATTAAATATGTTATTTAATTATTACTAAGTATATTATTTAATTTTTCTCTTTATTTTAATAAAATGTGTTTAGATATTTTAATTTATTAACTTTTGCTTCCTTTTATCAGTATAAGTATTTTATTAATATTTGTATACTGTTCTACAACATTGTATAATATTTCAAAACATTTATATTTTGTCTATATTATTCCTTAATCTGAGTATACTTATAAATATAACTAGCATTGCCCACGGCTCCGCCTGCGTTCAAATGACCAAAAACCAAAATTCTAATATACTCTTACATTGCAGTTTTTGTATTTTTTCTCAGAAATGAGATATTTTCCCGCGGTACAAAGTATCCTATATGTTGACACGGATAACCAGCTACCACCATACCAAATTTCATCAAAATCCCTCCAGTGGTTTTTCTGTGTGACAGTCAGACAAAAATTCTAAAAACTATAGATTCGGCTTCTGTATCGATAATAATGTTTATTTCAATAAGATTTTCCAAAAAATATTTAATGTACAGATTCGGCTTGGTTACAATTTTATTATATGTATAAATAACATGTCTAAAACTAATTCGCTTTTTTACCCACACTCATACAATTTCCATATATATGGCGAAAAACACGAGCGGTAGATCTCTGACACGTGCATCGTACACGCCTGCTACATGGATGCTGTAATATAAAATATATTCACACGACGGCTTATAACACAAAATGTTTCATGTACTCTTTCAATAAATAAGTTTTATTGTATATTAAGTTAGGTTTTACAATAAACTTATTTCTCTATATAGTAAAGTACTATGTAGTGATGCGATATTTACTAGCGATACAAAATAAATGAATAAATTCAATCATATGAATTTAATAGTGTTGTGTGTTTTAATTAATCCATAAAAATATTACTACTGAAGATACAACATGACACACAAAAATACACCTAAATCTATTTAGTACATAGTAGACATTCTCCTTTTTTGAAATCAATAAAATAAAAATGTATTTATTCGTAGCAATTCCTAAGTGAAATATCCGCTATTTTTTTAACATTGCTTGATAACAATATTGCATCGCAATGACATTTTCATTCTCATATATTATTGTTTTAGTTTTCTAAAAGTGTAAATCATTGTAGAGTACTGCACCGTGCCAAAAACACAGTTCCCGAAAATAGCGTATTCAAACAAATCTTCAGTATCATCACTACATCTACCTATCTATTCTATCTATCAATTCAGCCTTTTTTAACGTCCCACTGCTCCTCGCACGGGCACGGGCCTCCCTTCAATACGAGGGGATCAGGCCATAGTCCACCACGCTAACCAAGTACGGTTTGGCGGACATCACGTGTCTTTCGAAATCTTGTTAGGACCTCTCAGACACGAGACCCGGTATTTCAATCCGCTTCACTCGGTTTCCCAAGTTTCCGTTACCACTGGGCTAGCATTGCCTTCGCACTTATTTTATCACTCCATCACTATATATTATATAACAAAGTCCCCTGCTGCGTCTGTCTGTCTGAACACGATAAACTCAAAAACTACAGAACGGATTTTCATACAGATTTTACCATTGGACGGAGTGATTTATGAAGAAGATTTAAGTGTATAATTTATTAAGTTTTTATGTAAATTGACTGAAATATGACGATAATTGTTATAAGTGGCGGAAAAAATCATGCCAATTGGGAGCAATACTGGCGTGCGACGCGTAAACCAATAGAGTTATATGAAAACAATGTATTACTGAATTATTCCTCTTGAAAAGATCTACTAAACTGTAGCATCGCTATATGTACATTGTTCGTATCTAAGGACGTACTACGTAAAACGTCCAAAGTGTATGTAGTGGAAGTAGAAGTAAACAAGAGAACGATAATACCAGGAAATCTATACGTATATATTTGTCGGCGTGTATATTTGGTACGAACAGTTACGATGAGTCTTTGGCTAGTTGTTATGCGTACAACCGTGAAAGTTTCTGACAATAACTATCATCAACCTTACTATACTACACACACGCACACATTAGTTATTTGTTTTGTACAACATGCACATCTACGAGTAGTAAGAAATTCATATATAAGTACATATATATTTGTGTGTGTATACACAAATATCTTACCATAACCAAACAAAGTCAGGTTGGGTTGAGACATTAACACACAGCACCATCTAGTTCCATGATAAGCTACGAGGCTTGTATTATATTTATTTTTAAGGGATAACCAACAAAAGATACATTAGTATGGTACTATGTATATGCTAAAAATTAGATCAATGTTCTTTTAATTACAGGTTATCACAACATGCACTATCACGTCAGTAACATTAATGAATAGACACAGAATAGATACAACATTAGTGAACAGATAGTTGATACGCTACACATATTATGTATATCACTTTAAATTCATACATATTAAAAATATAAACTCCCATGACTGGAGTATAGGTATTCGTGCTCATCACACAAATGAATGCATCCAGTGGGACTCGAACCCGCGACCGCTGGCAACGCAAGTTGGGTCACTACAAGCTGAGCGAAATGTATCGTCAAATTATATTGTATATTAAATATGAAACTATGTTGCATTACAAACGATACTATGTACGTATCTTGGTTACATCGTTCAACTAGCACAGGTGCCGGAGAGGCAGCTGGCGCGATATTGGTTTTATGCTAATTTCTATTGACTATAGCGCGCTTCAGACTGCGAGCGGAGCGGATTAAGCGATTAATATCGATTTTAATCGATAATTTATCTCATTAATACTTACAATATATATTCGGTTCTTCATTTATTTGTTTGCAAAGTATTTTCAATTTTGAAATAAACCCTTTGGATAGCGGTCTAAAGCGTCAATATTATGATTTAACCAAAGTAGGATTAGCATGTAATGAAATGAGCAAGTACATACATAAATTATATGTATGTATGTATGATAAAAATTTATTAGCATACATAAAAAAAATATTTTTGTAGCTATCACTATGTATTGGAGTCTCCGCTCGCAGTGGCATGATTGCTTTTATGAAGCAGATCCGTCAGGGTTTTTCATAGATAAAACCCAATGGACGCTTTATTATTCTCCTTCCTGCTTTCAAAGGCTCATTCAAAACGGATTTTGTAAAGAATCAAGATATCTTCTTTAGATTAAGGAACCATTTTCCACCAGCTATTGGTAGCATTCATGCGATAAATTGATTTTATTATGTATGGACGTCTAATCAGATACCGCTTAGGTACTTACTTGATTTTAGAACAAGCTGTTCTTAAGAATATCGATGTTTTAAATATATTTTTAACTAGCGACTCGCCCTCGCTTCGCTCAGCTTCGTCTTTAAGTACATTTTGATGGTTAGTATGGAATAGATAGACTATATACATAAAACTTTCTTAGATTTACGCGAATATTTGACATTTTAAATAAAACTATCTTTTCGGATTATTTCGCGGATTTATTTTGATTTTTGGTTCCCAACGTTTCGAATGCTTTACAGCAATCGTGGTGGTCAACGGAAGAAACTAAGGTTATAGACGTCTCAAACACATATTATTTCAAAAATTCAAAAATGGCAATTAAGTACCTTACAATATTTTTGTTGATTTTTATTTGTAAAGATTTAAAAAAAAATAATAGGTATTATATTATTATTGTTATATTCAATTATAATACTTATAAGCATTTATTCTACTGACTAAAACATAATATAGAAGAACTAGCGACTCACTCTCGCCCCGCTCGGCTTCGCCCCTTCGTACGTTTTAACAGTTAGTATAGATTTCTCGGAGATGAGATATTTTCCCGCAGTAAAAAATATGCTAAGACGACCCGGATAACCAGCTATCATTATACCCTATTTCATTTAGATCCCTCCAGTGATTTTTCCGTGATGCGGTCATAGACAGACATACATACAGACAAAAATTCTAAAAACTATAGATTCGGTTTATGGAACGATAATAATGACTACGCTACTATTTTCCAAAAAATATTTAATGTACAGATTTGACTCAGAATTTTAAATTCATTATAGATGTTACCAAACCTGAGAAGTAGGTATAATCTCAAGCTAGACATGGAGTCTCATTCTCGATTATTTATATCCAAATTTACCTGTTTTATATAAAGAATTCGCCACGCAGACAAAACTGCAAGTGGAAGGTTAAGAATACGACGAGAATATTCACACCGAGCCTTCAGTCATAAGAGTTCATCGACAAAGATACTCCTCAACTCATAAAGCTTCTATATCTGAGTAGATTCCTTTAAAAGGAATTCATTGTAATAGCTTTTTCATATTTTTAATAATACTCCAAGTATTAGTATGGATTAAATGTAAAAGTCGGCTGGATCTTTTAACCTCTATCTAATCCATAATATATTAAAATGCATTGCTTTTATTTTTGGTTTTTGTTTTCAGTTAGCTGAGCAGATTTTATTAAAATATGAGGAACGGAAGGAACTCCAAAAGATCGTAACTCCTCTTTAAATACATATAATGTTTTTTAAATGAACCTCCGGGCATAATTTACTTAAGGCACTAAGTCACAGTGACTCACACTAGGGGTGTCTTGTATAGAAGTTAAGGAAGAACTAGATCCACCATTGTAACGCCCAACTGCCTGGAGACGATCATATTATTACCAATATTCCATCTCATTTCATCCCATTCTGTAAGCTTCAATCTATGGATAATAAATGTACATTATAAATATTATTATGTATAATAAAAATGGACACCACCTATATCAAAAAGTAAAGTAGTTACTCAAGGACGTGTTTGGTGCAGTTAACTCTGAGCTACACGAGGGCGAGCTACTAGTTATTAAATATAGTATTGGAAGGTATAAGCTGAAGTGACTCTCAAGTATCATGTAATCGTTAAAAGGTTCCAATTATTTTTCTTGGTTGAATGCTTTTCCTCGGTCCATGTGCTTGATTTAAATGCAGCAGCAGTTGATTAGCGCCTTTAACTACTTAACTTGTTTTTGTACACGTATTTAATATTGTAATGTTCTATGAGTTCGGGGATAGAAAATTAAAGCACGTCTTTTACACTATTGATATTTTGTTGCTCTTGGTTAACAAAAATGACTGATGGAGACTCACTAACACGCGCAATACGAGTATATACACAGTTCTGGCTAATTCAGTCACTGAACACTAATTTTCATCACTAGAAACACTTTCACTATAACTTCACTCCACTTTTCTTCACTTTTTCACTTTCTTGTAGGTACTTTTTCTCAGTCTTCACTTAGCTTCGAAATTCAACTGATTTCTCTACCCACTGCCGGGCTTTTTATACCTATGCATAAACAACGAACATTCTTGTACTTGAAAACTCGAAACTTCTAGTAATTTCGATGCCTTTCTGGATGTTTTGATGAATGTTTTGTTTCCTTCTTGCACACGCCAATTTACGATTAACTGACCTTTCCTGTCCATCTGTTAATTGTCATGTGTTGATAACTAACTTTATTATTGTGTATAAAGCATGATGATGATGTTCTCCTGACCGATTCCGGCCACGGCGGCCAATCTCATTGAGACTAGCCAACTGCGCAGGAGATCTTATAGTGCTCAAGTGTACGCGCAGACACAAGTACACTCTCTATTCCTGTCACTCTCATACTCCGATGGGACGACTGCTCGACACGACCGGTGAGAGATAAGGCGCAGGACCGACGGCTTTACGTGCTCTCCGAGGCACGGGGGTGAAACACCGCCAACTTCCCAACTCCGGGCTATTACTGAGTCTTTCTATACAGAAAGACTCAATAACTAAACTTGGCCCGACCCGGGACTCGAACCCAGGACCTCCAGGTGTGCAGCCGTACATGCTAGCCGCTACACCACCGAGGCAATATAAAGCATGCTCCAGTCGTACCATTTTAATTATCAGTACCTGGGCGACCGAGCTTTGCTCGGAGTTTTTGGCCAAAAAAACGTTTAAAAAGAAAAACAAACTAAAAATTTGAATAAATACAAAAAAAAAGTAAACCTGTGGTTGTCAAACTTTCGCCTTGGCCGCTTGACCACGATGCTTATGTCCTAGCGTGCGAATTAGCGACCATATTTTGTGTGGAATAATGCGAAACAAAACCGCATGAAAACTCGAAAACACGGGTTTTCCCAGACAAAAAACTAATCTAGATCGATTTATTGCTCCCGAATCGCCCTGCATAATAAATTTCATGAAAATCGTTAGAGCCGTTTCCGAAATTCAGATTATATATATAAATAATATATTTTAGATTTTTGGTATACTGACATTACATATTCTCCACTACCCGACAATATTTTAAAACAACTATTAAAATACAATTATTATAAAATGAAATATGTTAAAGTTATAAGAATTTTTTTATAATTTTTTTCGCCTCTTATTCCTGATATTTTTTCTACAGATTTAATTTACATTATCCTCGTGGGAGACACTGAAGCTTATTAAGTCACACTTGTCTTTTCTGGTTTAGGAAATAAAAGTTTTGAAGGAAAATATATAGGAACAGCTTTAGTTTTGAAAATAGAGTAATAGTTGTACAACTGTGTTCTAAAACTTTGTATTACAAATAACCCATTTTAACTGGAGAAACAAATAAATAAACATTAAAAAGTTAAGAAGTAAACTGGAATGCACTCTCAAGTCTCAAGGGCAAATTAGAAGTTTTATAATGTTGTTCCCTTTAATAATGTTCAAGGTATATTTAAGAATTATCTTAAATTATTAATAAAAATATTTTCAGATACGTTTAGATTCATTTTCAACCGACTTCAAAAAGGAGGAGGTTCTCAATTCGACTGTATGTTTTTTTGTTATGTTTGTTACCTCAGAACTCCGTCATTTATTAACCGATTTGGACAATTTTTGTTTTGTTTGAAAGGGTATACTTCCAGATTGGTCCTATTTAAATTTAAAAAAAAAATACACCCCTAAGGGTGGAAAAACAACTAATGATGAATTTAACCTACTTCTAATTGTCATATTGACTTGAAACTTTGCAAGTATTTCTATTTCCGTTGATAGTACAGTGGTTCGGTGTTGTTGACCTGATCTGATGGCAAGGCCAGAAGGTGGATAGGTGGAACTCTTCAACGGCTAATAGTAGATACTTTGAGTTTGGGCTTATTTTGTTTGATTTGACAAGCCTGTCACGTTAGAATTCTTACTTTGCTACTACTGTCTACACTAAAAAGGGAAAAATAAAAACTTTTTAACAAAAACATAAAAACCGACTTCAAACAAAAGCACTAAAAAGTAAAAAATAACTGATTGGTAGTTTTCATTTACCAGACATACCTAATCAAATATTTTCGAAGTCGGTCTTTGGCTAAGTAATTAAAGCCTACCTATTAAATACATACCTAATCGAATATTTACGAAATCGGGGCCAGCCCATACAAAGCAAAGCACACCGACTTCGAAAATATTTGATTAGGTATGTATAGTAAATGAAAACTACCAATCAGTTATTTTTTACTTTTTAGTGCTTTTGTTTGAAGTCGGTTTTTATAACGGTTATGTATAGATACGTTTTAACGGTTAGTATAGATTTCTCAGAGATGAGATATTTTCCCACAGTAAAAAGTATCCTATATGTTGACCCGGATAACCAACTATTATCATTCAAAATTTCATCAAAATCTGTCCAGTGGTTTTCTAGTGATGCGTTCCCAGATAGATAGACAAACAGATTCGGCCTCTGTATCGATGATACTCGTAATAATAACAATGCCATTAAAATTTCCAAAAAAATACTTAATGTACAGATTCGACTCAGAATTTTATTATATGTATAGAAGAAGGGCATGTTTGCAGGATACATAATAGTAGGGCAAAACGTTTAACAGAGTGGATACCATGGGACAGGAAAAGGAGAATACGGAGACCTAGTAAAAGATGGAGAGACATTTACAGCCACAGGTGTGGTAATGACTGGATGCAAAAGGCTCGGGAAAGGTTTAGGAGAGGCCTACGCCGCAGAGGCAACTACTACTAACTTATACTATTTATTATTTTATGTTACATACACATATAGATAGAGAAATATAGATTTACAAAAGTTAGTAGGTACACTTATAGTTATGTAGACATATAGACAGTCATAGAGATTTATATAGATAAGTAAAAACATTTATAAATATACAGAAATAAAATAATATAATATACTCGTATAATACAGAAAGTCCCAAAGATTTGTATAAGTAGCTGTGTTCAAAAGAAAGAAAATGTTAACGAAAGTAGTTAATAATGGCTATTTTTGTTTTATTTATAGAAGAAGCTACTTGTCCTGGCGTCGCTTCAGTTCTAACTACTCTTCGTGCCAAAAAAAATCATAGATATAGCATTTTTCCTTTTCTCTTTCGAGTAGAGCCAAAAAAATGCTTGTTTGTCCGTTGGTATCGTGCATATCTATACCAATATTATAAAACGGAAAAGATTGTCTTTTATTTTTTCAACCACAAGTCCAATTTGAAAAATTTTTTATACATTTTATAGTAGATTTATCAATATGTAAAGGAATATGTTAGCTTCATGCTATGACTCTTAGAAGGGGCGCAATACGAGTATCATCTAGACAAATAAAATACACGTGCGGAGCCGGAGCTGCAAGCAATAGCTACTTATCTATACAAATAAATAAAATTGTAGTGTCTGTCTGTGATTTAAAAAAGCTATGTTTTCTCAAGGACATAGTTATTTTTATGATGCCAGTACCTTATTAACTCTCTTTTTAAATTTGTCTGTTTATGTGTCTATTTGTCCGGGGTAGTCATTGGAACGGCTTAATTTGTATGGATTGTAATGGGAATTACACTGAAATATAGAGGAGTATGTAGGGTTACATATAGGGTATGTTTTATTCCGGAAATAATTAGGATAAAAGGGCGAAACATCGAAAATCCTGAAAAATTATGCAAAATTCGAATTGACGTTTCTAAACTCCTAGGGACGCTCCCGCGCGAAACGAGGATAAGTAGTTGTTAATAAGTATAATATTCTACTCGTTCACTTTAACACAGGTCTGTTCAGTGCCGGATTAAGCAAGCACGGGGCCCGTAGCAAATTCTTTTGAAGAGCCCTTGATCTGCTATGGGTTTTTAAGTATAAAGTGGTAAAAAAAAAACAATTCAATACTCAATACCTCAGGCCTCAATACGTTTATTTGCCATCTATAGGTTACAATTTTGTGAGTGATTAATAGTACAGTAGATTCCTATAGGCTCTGTTAGGCTGTGACAAGTACAAAAAGCCAGAGATGAGAAATCCTGGCAATTTAGGATAATTTAATAAGAAACTAACAATTGAAAAGTGACGATACTGCACATTTTTTTTAATATATATTTCTAAATTATAATACCTTTAAACGAGCAATTTTTATTTATTTATACCAGCGATCTCGGAAACGGCTCTAACGATTTTGCTGAAATTTGGCATGTGGGATTTTCGAGGACAAAAAATCGATCTAGATTAGACTTATGTCTAGGAAAGCGCGTGTTTTCGAGTTTTCATACGGTTTTCTTTCGCATTATTCCACGCAAAATATGGTCGCTAATTTCGGACGCTCAGGTATAAGCATCGTGGTCAAGCAGCCAAGGCGCAAGATTGAAAATCACAGGTATCCCGAATCGATTCGAATTCAAATCCCGGTCGGATACAAAGCTTTTACTTTTGTTTTATTTTTGTAGTTTTTAGTTTTTTTTTTTAAGAAAATAGTACTTTTGGCCAAAAACTCCGAGCGAAGCGCAAAGACCTAAGGTATTTTTATATATAGTATATTTAATGCAAAGTATCTTATATTTTTAGAAATAGCTAATTTTATATTCTTAGACCAATCGGAAACCGCATATTTTTAAGAGAAAAAAAAATATATTGAAAACCTAACCTTTTAAAATGTTAGCAGGTATATAGGGAAATTTTAATTCGTAAATGCCCCCTATGGCCAATTACCCCCGAGGAATGGCGGGACGCAGTGTTGAAAAATAGTTTTTTTTTTCAATTTCCGCTTTACTGTGACGTTCTATCGAAAAATGTCTTGTACAAAAGTTGTAAGTTTTGTAGAAATCTACAACTTTTATAAATAACACTTTTTACAATAATCTCAAAGTTTTCGAGATATTTGCAAAAAAACTCGGTTTTTAACTTTTTCTTGGTTTTTTATTTTTAATTTCTAGAATAATCTTTTGATTTCCACGAAACTAAGGGAATAGAAATGAATTGGACGATTTTTTTTTAAATGTAAACGCCCACTTGAAGTTGGGGGTGATTTTCAGCCTCTGGAGACCATAAAACATACTTTTCTCGGAAATGGCTAAACATTTCAATTTCATTTTTTTTATTTATTATATGTATTTCTAAGATTATATATATATATATATATATATATATATATATATATATATATATATATATATATGCACATATACTACAATCAGTGAACCCTGGGATTTCCAATCAACACTAACCAGGGGTAAAACCAGGGTTGTTTGCTAGTTCATCATATACCTATTAATGTTTCTATTAGAGACTTGTCCACTCTTTACTTTGATATTAATAATAAATTAAAAGAGTCTTTAACGTCACTTACTAAAATTTTAATTAAAACCATAATCCGTTATCCGTTGACTAGTAAGATATTTAATACCATTTTTAATATATTTTATAGAAATAGTAGGCATAATAGTGGCTAGTTCTCTTTACATTAATATAACCTTTTTTTTAAAGGCTCGTCCACGCTTTACTTTAATCATATTTAACAAGCGGCTCAAAAACAAAAACAAATCTATCCCACGGGAACCATATATTTTTTCGAGATAAAAAGTAGTGAATATGCTATTTCAGACTATAATCTATCTCTGTGCCAAACTTCATCCAGATCAGTTCTACCGTTCTGGCGTGATTGAGTAACAAACATCCATCCAAACATCTAAACTTTCACATTTATAATATTATTTTAATAAATAAGTCTTTAACATCACTTACCATTTTAATTAACAACGTAATCCGTTAAGTGAAGATATATTAAAAAAAAAAAAAAACAATTTTTATGGTCTCCTAAAACATGAGTAGGTACGAGTATAACCCAATAATTAAAATCACCTAATACCTTTTAAATAAAACTATCTTTTCTTTCCTGCCCACAAATAGGCTGTCTGTAACAACTATACCTTCGAGACATTTAACACCTCAGTCTCTCCCGTGACCATGAATGCTGTAAAGCATTCGTTACGTCGGGAACCAAAAATCCAAATAAATCCGCGAAAAAAATACGAAAAGATTTATTTAAAATGTCAAATATTCGCGTAAATCTAAGAAAGTATCACCTAATACTTGTTATACTTAATCTTTAATGAAATGAAATCCTTTCTTTAAACTGAATTACATTATTAGTACAAGGTTGAGGACAAGGTTGATTTTACGCATGTTAAAGTTATCTAACTTGGATGAGTATTTAAATTTTTCTAAGATCACGTTTATTACTTATTCGTCCTTGTTGCCGACGTCACAGAGATACCCAGGCAAATAGTACAAAAAAGCTCGAAAACATTCCCATTCACGCTATTCGTTGGTGCGGAAGTTTGCGCTACTCAATACGCAATAGAACTTACCAAGTAATGTATTTTAATATGAGGAAAGTGTAATTGGAGTCGAAAGTGAATCGGAGACGCCTGTATCGATCGGGCTTAGCTATGAATGGCTCTCCCCGCGCCCTTAAACATTTGGGCAAGGCACCTATTAAGCTACTTTGGACGATTGCTTCGTAAAACTCACGTATATAGCCCACTTATCGTCAAGTTTTTTGTAAAACATTACGCTATGGTAAATTTTTTTGTAACAGTATAATTTGGCAGTGAATTTTAGATATAACATACAATTTAGGTTATATTTTAAGATTTTATTACTAATCTGATTATTTTTCAACCGACTTCCTCAAAAAGGACGAGCTTCTCAATTCGGCTGTATGTTTTTTTTTATGTTTGTTATCTCAGAACTCCGTCATTTATAAACCGATTTGGACAATTTTTGTGTTGTTTGAAAGTGTATACTTTCAGATTGGTCCCATTTAAATTTCAAAAAAAATACCACCCCTAAGGGTGGAAAAATAGCTAATGATGAATTTAACCTACTTAGATTGTCATATTGACTTGAAACTTTGCAAGTGTTTCTATTTCCGTTGATAGTACAGTGGTTTGGTATTGTTGACCTGATCTGATGGCAAGGCCAGAAGGTGGATAGGTGGAACTCTTCAACGGCTAATAGTAGATACTTTGAGTTTGGCCTTATTTTGTTTGATTTGACAAGCCTAACACGTTAGAATTCTTACTTTGCTACTACTGTCTACACTAAAAAGGGAAAATAAAAACTTTTTAACAAAAAAATAAAAACAGACTTCAAACAAAAGCACTAAAAATTAAAAAATAACTGATTGGTAGTTTTCATTTACTATACATACTTAATCAAATAATTTCGAAGTCGGTGCCAGTCGATACAAAGCAAAGCACATAATATAGTATGATGCATTTCTGAGATCCAAAAAAATGAACTCGCTAATTTAGCTAAATATTATTTTTTCGTTTAAATATTTTAGGATATTATCAAGTAATTGTATACAGTAACCCTAGACGACTATAAGTATTGTAGTTACGCGTGGGTCAAAGACTTACGCCGTCAAGGCTGCGATAACGACATGTTGCCGTTCTGACACTTTCATCTGGATGGGGGCCTGTAGATTGATAATGAAAGATGTTTTACTGTGCGTCCATTTACATTTAATATATTTTATGACAAAATAACATTTTAGACTGACTCAAAGAGAAATGAGTTCTGGTATATTTTATACGCTAACTGTTATAATAACCTCTACAATTGAGAATTGATTGTCATGTTTATTTTTTTATTTTTCTACTTCTGACTGCATAATAACTATTTTCTGCATTTTTGTAGTTCGTTTTTTGTACTGAAACTTGTTTAGAATTGTTGTGATTTGAAACTCGATGAAACATGCGGCACGAGAAAGAGAAAAACACATACGAGTAAATAGGATCAAGCCGGCGAGAGAATGATTACACACTATGACATTACGCAGGAAGTCAAAAATAATACTAAATAGTATGTTATTATGTAATATATGCAAATTAAATATAAAATAACTTGGTAAAAAAAACTAAACTTATTACTTTATGATAAAAATATATAATTATTAATGTGGGATGAATGTGCATAAATTAAATAAAAGCTATTATGACTTATTGTTGCCATCGTTTTCAATGTTTGACAAATATATAATATTATATTTTTTCCGTATATGACATTCTATAAATATAATATGATTGTAATATGCCTAATATGCCTTATTGAAATATTGATTTGTTCTAATTTGAGATATTTCCAAAAAAAGTTGCACTCCTACGGTGAGTGAATTGGATACACATTGCACACATAGTTTTTAATTTTTATTTCTGTAAACTATTTTTTTATTGTCCCACTATGGGATATACTGGCCTCCCTGCAATACACGGGCATCAGGCCATAGCCCACTACATTGGCTAAGTGCGGGTTGGTGGACTTCACGGGTCTCTAGAAAACTTACTACAGACATACAGATCTCCTCGCGGTGTTTTCCTTCACCGTAACGCGAGTTGTATCATGTTGAAATCGAAATCCGAAAAACAAATCCGCTTCACTTTGTTTGCTAAGCGAGCGCATTACTACTGGGCTACCAATGTTTTTCATAATTATAATACTGCATTATGAGTTTACGAGTATATTATTAGAATAAGGAACAAGGAACAAAGAAAATTAAATATAATTTTGAAGGCATTACATGACAGTGTCCTATTGGAATGGCCATTTTATAGGAATCGCAATAAAATAAAACCTAGTAAGAAATCAATGAATATTGTTATAGCGAGATTACATTTTAGCCTTTCTCTAAAAAGGGAGTTTTATGTTCAAATCCATAGTTTGAAAAAGATAGTCTAACATAACTCAATTGTGATAAACTATAAACGTTCAAATCATCTGTTTGTGTGTTTCATAGCCCTTGTATCTATTTCGGAATTGGCGGGTTCGATTTCGGTCACAAAAAATTGTATATTGTCCTAGATTTTGCAATTTATGTATGCTATTCCTATTTGTATTCGTAGCACATAAATATATCTTTTGCCAACATAATATTATTTTCTCTTTTACATTATTTACTTATACTGTTGAGTATCCATAACCTTCGACACAGTAAACAATGTCAACTAAACAAAATAAAGCTCTAGACTTAGTGTTATTCAGAATTAAACTAAAACAAGAATAACTAAACAAACATGAATATAAAATAATAACAAAAGTAATTTCTTTATGCCATATTCTTTAAAGTTTAGTCACGTTTTGTATCTCTCGACCTTCCTCCGCAAGATGTTTCTGAGCCAAAAATTATTGTATGAAGAGTACTCGACGGCGAGTGTACCTGACCCATTCCACCTCGCGGAACAGACTGAATGCTGAATAACGCCGAGATGCTCCATCGTGTAACGAGACTGCTGTAACACCTTGTAGCAACTACGAAAACGCGGACAAGTGACTAGAAATAAACGATGTACATCATACGGTTAGAACTGGGAACTAACTAATGAACTACGAATAGTCACGATTTATTTTATATTTTTACGTAAAATATTTGGGTATTTGCTTTGTGTATGTTGCTATGTATGTATGCTATGTTGCTGAATTGGATGAAATATACAAATATATAAAAAAAAACTGGCAGATGTGAAACATCGAAACTATTTTAGCCCGAGAGCTGGCGAAGAATTTTGGGAAGGTCCTTTTGGCAAGTTGAAATTGTGAAAAAATATAATTTCGTGAATTGACGAGTCCAGTCCCGCGAGTCAGTTATAGCTTTAGCGGTTATTTCGTTACTGCGCAGCATATAAAATTTGCAAAAAAAAAATAAAAAAAAAAAAAAAAGATTTTTTTGGCAACATGATATTTTTTAATCTTTTAATTTTTTATATAATTAAAAGAAACCCAGACGTTTTTGTCGGTTATAAAATATTACCAGACCTCACCCAAAATATATTATTAAAATTCCTAAAAATATACTTTTGGCAATCTGAACTTTTACGTGATGTATTTATTGACTAATTTCAACAATACCTGCAAATCGCCAGATAAATTTACCGGTTTTAAACAGTTCCTAGATATATAATAAGGTTTACACATGAGTACGACAAAAAGTTTTATAAATATAAAACTGCTTTGATTATTTTATTGTTAAAATTCATGATTTATTCCCTTTTCAAAAACTAGATTATGTATAATTATTAAATTTCATTTTAAAATGGCATAGGTGTATGCCAGGTTTGTTATAATTGCTTTTTTTTATAGTTTTCTTGTTTCTAACGAAGTTATTATAAGTTTTTATTGATAGTAGAGTAACATACATAAAGATTAAAAATTTCATTAGAATGATTGGATATAACATTATATTTTAAATTTTAAACTTTCAAAACGTTCTCCTGAAAAATAGCTAAAACGTAATTACGTCATAGTTCTATTTGATGAGCGATATAATAAAATACTAATTGAGTCGAATCTGTAATTTTTTTTTTAAAAATGCTATTGAAATATTCATTATTATCGATACAGAGGCCGAATCTATAGATTTTAGAATTTTTGTCTGTCTGTCTGGAAACGCACCACGAGAAAACTACTGGACCGATTTTTAACGAATTTTAGTAAAATGATAGCTGGTTATCCGGAGCAATATTTAGGACACTTTTTACTGCGAAAAAATATTTCAACTCTGGAAAATCTATATATACTATACGTCAAAACGTAACTAGGGACGAACCCGAGCGGAGAGAGGGTGAGTTGCTAGTTTAAAGCCAAACAATTAAGTACCTTTTTTCCTATGTTTAGCAACTGATTTTCTGTTCTTTTTTTGTTTAATAGCTATTGATGAGCTTTAATGTTATCAATAAAAAAATTGATTGTGGTCGAATATCGAGCACTGGGCGAACACAATTTTATATATTTAACAAATCTGCTTATATGCAGATATTTGGTACATACGTTATTTAAAGTTATAGGTCCAAAAATTAAATAAATGAATTATTAAGTTTTATATAACAGGCTTAAAATTCATAATCATAACTTTTTTTTTCATTTTCTTCTTTAATATAAGTTTAGAACCTAACTAAACAAGTATTTTATAACATTTATTATTTTATATAATATCAATACGTCAAGAATAGGAAAATAGCGCAGAATTTAATTAACTTGATGTTATACAATCTGTAAGAACGATGCCTCAGATAACAAGAGTCAGAAAACTTATCCATTTTGCCTGTTGCTCGATACCTAGAATTAGAATTAGGTACATGCCACAAAACCACTGGAGTTGCTTAAGTGATTTTGTATTGCATCTCACTGTAAACTTTGCCACTTAAACTAACCTTCAAACGGATTCCATTATAAATGGACAACTCATTCGACAAAGTAGTCCTATTCGAAATCGTAAATCATGTAAAAAATCGTAGATTATCGCATTGTTGACGGATTTAGGGGAGCCCCAGTAACAGGGTAAGTGTTATGATTGCAAAATCCGAGGCAAACTAAGAAAATATTATGCGTATAAATTATAATACACGTATTGCAATAATGATATTCGACACAATAATTAATGCCATATGTATTTAAAATTTATAATAAGTAAATATAACTAGTATTTAAAAAAGTTGATAGAAACTAAAAAAATGAATTATAATGATATTTTTTTACCCTTATACCTTTATGACAATATATACCGCATAGATAAGAGATAAAATGAGTGAGTACGCAATTATACGTCTTTATCTGTACAGATATGGAATCACTGAAAAGACTCAACTGCGGTTAGACATTTCACTTTGGATTTGTTGAGCTCTTGAACAACAAAGACTCAGCAATGGGTTTCATTGCCAATGTACCTAAGAACTCTAATCCATTTTGTCATTCGTGACTCTCGCGGACGATTTGCGGCTAGCGATTTTGCCTTTCTATCATTTTATCGACTTTGGGAAATTATTTTATATTATATTCAAAATAATCTCACTTCATTATTTGAGTACATTTCCTAGGTTGATATATAACACATGTCGCTAAAATATATTTATTGATTTCGATTATAAATACAGATAAGTGCATATGTACCTACAGATCTCGCATCTTAAATGGTATATGATGATGTTCTCCTAGCCGATTCCGGCTACGGCGGCCAATCTCATTGAGACTAGCCAACTGCGTAGGAGATATTATAGTGCACCGACGGTTTTACGTGCTCTCCGAGGCACGGGGTGAAACACCGCCAACGTCCCAACTCCGGGCTGTTACTGAGACTTACTATACAAAAAGACTCAATGACTAAATTTGGCCCGACCCGGGACTCGAACCCAGGACCTCCGAGTGTGCAGCCGTACATGCTAGCCACTACACCACAGAGGCAGTTAAATTAATTATTAAAATGGTATATATAGGCTATTTGCTACACTGTTAAAAAAATATTTCCATTCATTTGGTAACTTCTAGAGACTAAGGGATCTGTAAAAGTATTTATTGATTAATCAATTAAAAGTCTACTTTACCCAAAAATATATATACCTATACAATAAACATACGTCATACATGAAATGAATTTGTACTTATAATAAAATTGTAACTAAGCCGAATCTGTACATTAAATATTTTTTGCAAAATCTTATTGAAATGAACAATATTATCGATACAGAGGCCGAATCTAGTTTTTAGAATTTTTGTCTGTCTGTCTGTTACCGCATCACAGAAAAACCAATGGAGAGATTTTGATTGAATTTAGTATGTTTTAAATAAAACTATCTTTTCGGATTTTGTCGCGGATTTATTTGCATTTTTGTTTCCCGACGTTTCGAATACTTTACAGCATTCATGGTCACGGGAGAGACTGAGGTGTTACATGTCTCGAAGGTATAGTTGTTACAGACAGGCTACCCACAATTAACAAAATGAAAATTTCACTAATTACCTTACAATATTTTTTAACTTTAAACATTTTTATAATTTTAATTAAATTATTTAAAATATTGTAACCGTGACCATGAATGCTGTAAAGTATTCGAAACGTCGGGAAACAAAAATGCAAATAAATCCGCGACAAAATCCGAAAAGATAGTTTTATTTAAAATGTCAAATATTCGCGTAAATCTAAGAAAGTATTATGAATTTAGTATGGTGATAGCGGGTTATCCGGGTCAACATATAGGATACTTTTTACCGCGGGAAAATATCTCATTTCTGAGAAAAATAGAAAAACTGCAATGTAAGAGTATACTAATACGTAAAACCTAAGAATTTGGTTTTTGGTCATCTGAACGCGGGCGGAGCCGCGGGCAATGTTAGTATACAATAAACGATAGAACAGGTATAGTGTAGCGTTGTGACGTTCCATCTACCTTTATGCCTATTTGACGTGCTATCATTATCCCTGATCAAGGCCATTAACAAGAAAAATGAAATTATATATTGAAAATTATATCAGGTAGGTATAACCAGTAAGTGATTTAAGAATACTATACAAAGACATGTAGGTGTAATGTGTCGCTAGTTCTAACAAAACACCAACGAAGGTATTAAGTAAATGCATAGTTTTAGTTTGTTTCTAGGAAACGTTACCAACCTTTTCCGTTGAATAATATATAGGGACCCGCGTCACTTTATAAATGCCAGCCATGCTTTTAAGCAAGCTATTTACTTTAGTCTGTCCGTTTTATAAATTACAGTTTTACCGGCAACATGTACCTAAAGTATTCCCTTCACTTACCCTACTTTTAAAGAACATTATAATAACCCTAATAGACTGCTCACCTGCGTGTGAATTAATTTTTAATCCCCTACAAATAAACGTAGATATTTACGTTAATATAGACGTGCATAGACTTAGGATCTTTTGAATGTATTTATTTATGTACCGTAATAAAAAAACACACAAGTAAAAATTAGATATTAGCAGAAAAGACGAATTATTCCTATAAATCAAATTTCCTAGTTTCTCTCGAGTGTGAGATAAAAATTGTTTAAATTACACTATTTTTTAAAACTCAGATAGGAAAGTTTTTAAATCAGTATCATCATCATCATCTCCCTGCCCATTTCCAAATTACTTGGGGTTGACGCAGTATATCTTCCGTACTGCTGATAGGATTTGGCAAAAATTTTACGACCGGCCGCCTACTTGACATCAACCCTCCTTGGGAATGAATGCTATTGTTTATCGCGAAAAGGACCCAAGGTGAGATGACCAGTACATCTAATTTAGATTTAGTTATATAAAAAAAATTCTTACGCCAGTCAATTTTTAAATCAGTATGTTACATGGAATTAAAGAAAGCAACTGTAAGACAACACACTATAATAACATGTGACCTTATAATCAACCAGCAGAGAAGCTGTAAAGCAATTCTGTAGATCAGTGACGTTATCACAAAATGATATCATGTATGTAAAATAATACCTTTGTCTTGCCCTAAGTTCCAACTTTTCCAATATAAAAAAAATAAAGTTATAAACCTATGAAGCTCTCAAAACAAGCTATAAAGTCTCGGTTGTGTCCGCCCGAAGAGTGGTGGTACAAATGGAGGACTTTTGATTGAAAGGATACCATCGAAAAGATATAGGTATATATAGAGGTCAAACTTTACAAAAAACACGGAGTATAAAACTTGTAAAGATGTTTAAGTACTTCAAAGTATGCTTTCCAAACAATTTTTCACATCATCCAATATTTTCGGTATTCATACATATATATCACGAAATCATTAATTCAAAATCCTACGAACCGTTAATTTCAAACGATGTAATACAGGATCTCGTTATATCGTGTCCATGAAGCGTATGAGCATAGCAACACATTAAATAACTACCTTATTAGTCTATTTTCTCATGACTCGCTTGTTCGTTTGCCCATCATGAGGCCCTGGGTTAGAGTCCCGAATCGAGCCTAAAGTAGTTAATGGGTTTTTAGTAGCGAATTTGTACTTAGTTCCCCGTTACACGTGGACGTCGCAGAAGAAATATGAATGCAGGAGTAATGCGATCTCTCAGAAGACTGCGCGGTGTCATCTTTTCTGAAAGAATCCAAAATGCAGAGATTCGAAAAATGACTGGTTTAAATGCAAAAGTGATAGTGAGAATGCAGAAAAATGGGCTCAGAGAGTTTGGGCATGAGGAAAGAATGAATGATGAAAGAATTGCCAAGAAAACATACCTATTATGGAAGAGTGAATGAGAGGCGAAATAGTGGGAGAACTTTAGAAGACTAAGCATTTTTTTAATATTTAAAGAAGATCTAGTCAACGGTCTGAGAACCCCCCTCCCCTCCCCTCCCCTCCCCCTGATGATAACAATGTCAGAAGCGAAAGAGGTATATAAAGATTGTAGCACTCTCTGATCTCCCGATACCCCGCAATGACTATAACGTGAAGTTGTGTGTTTTTCGTCACGAAATGCTGTTCGAAGACGAACAAATTATTAGCTGATCGATTTCCGTTTACATCGGTTTATCGCCCCACCCGGCTATGACATGTACGAGTATGTAGAAAACAAAAGAGAATGCGATAATATATTCCATCCAGAAGGCTTTGAATAAGACTTTGCCCACCGTAAACAATATTCGGTTAAAAGCATTATAGTGTTAATACCTATTTTTCATTCAATATGTATTAATTTTTAAACAATACACGAAAAGTTATGGAGAAATACCTAGTATAAAAAAATTTTATACTAGGTATTTCCCCAGTGGGAGTTAACCCGCAAATCTGACGTTAAAATTTAAAAAAAATATAAGAAAATAAAAGTGTAAGAAACAGTGTTATTTCGATAGTGATCTCCAACAATATTCATATCACATATTCTTTCACATTTAATTCCAGAGTCAATATGAAGTATATCTCATCAAAATGTTAATTTAATGACGCTTTGAATCGCCGTCCGAGTAGCGTCCCCTATAATTACTACCACGACCTCTTGGATGGGAATTATTATGATACATGAGAATACAAATTTTGAAGATTTTTATAATTATGAAAAAAATATATACATTTTTTTAATTATTTTTGTTGTTGTTATCTGAATTATACTTTCGCTGGAAGCTTACAAATGTAGTATTCATTTGTAAAAGTTTACAGTGTATCTTATATTAATAAGAGCATTTCTATTATTATAGGAAATATGTATGTACTCGTATTCTTAAGTTTTATTATTATTATTAAGTATTAAAAATTTTAAGTAAAGTCCTTAATATAATGTAAAGTCTTAAGATATTTTTATAAAATACTAGGAGAACCCGAGGCTACGCCCGCGTTCAATCTACAAAAAAAAGTCATTGGCTTTATGTTATACCCACAATATGTATTAATATAATATTGTTTATACAAAAATACTAAAATGGCGATTAAAAATGAGGGGTGGGGGTAGGAGGGTGAAAAATACTTCACGACCTATTCTCATACCTACCAAATATACAAAAAAATCATTAAAATCGGTCGAGCCGTTTCGAAGGAGTGCGACCACAAACACCGTGACACGACATTTTTATATATTAGATGAAGCAAGTTGTGTTCTCCTATATTGTGCGAGTGTATATAGGTTAAGTTTTGTTAATGTATTAGTGTAAGTTTTTTTGTGTACTAACGTTGGAGATCCTAATCTATACATATAATAAAATTGTAACTAAGCCGAATCTGTACATTAAATATTTATGGAAAATCTTATTGAAATAGACATTATTATCGATACAGAGGCCGAATCTATAGTTTTTAAATAAATAAAAAAGTAAATATATACAAACTTCCCCTAAAATCTTTGTATCTGGGAAAGATTAAAAGGTAATCGATCACATAGATAAAAAAGGTACATACATATCTTGCCTTTACAGACTTTGAAAAGGCATTGAATCGGCTCTGGCTATGGTTAATATCAATCCCTGTGGTCACAAAATGTAACGGATATTATGTCAAACTAATTATCGATATGTACGATTACGTCTCTACAAAAATATGGAGTCCAGTGGGAATGAGTAACGAATTTCGTAAAAGATTTAGTGTGCACTATGGTTCTGCTCTGATATATGTATTTATATTTATTGATTTCGATAGTAAGTACAGATCTCGCACCTTAAAACGGAGATACTTTTTAACCTGAACAAAAAACATAAGATTGTAATACGAAATTGTTCAAAAATAAATCAGTTAACACCACCACATTGACAACACGTTTGGCTCAGTTTGTAGTGACCCTATTTGCTGTGCCAGCGGTCGCGGGTTCGAGTCCCGCTGAGGGCATTCATTTGTGTGATGAGCACGAATATTTGTATTCCAGTCATGGGTATTTGTATTTATAATAAGTATGTGTTTACTATTTAAAGTTATATATGTGTAATGTATCAACTGCCTAGTATCCATAAAACGAGCTTTTAGTGGAACATCTCATTACCCGGTTAAAGTACAAAAAAAAATAACTGGACAAAATTCACAATTTTTAGTACTCCCAGGCTCTGTTATTGCTAATAACTGCACAAACGACGGCAAAATGAAAGGAGTGCCATGTGATAGATATGCCATATTCCACTGAAGGGAAAAGTGTATAAATCCACGGTCCGCCCTGTTATGACTCTGAAAGTCTGAATGTTAGTCAATGAAGTAAATCTACATCGCTAAATTGAACACAAAATCGATGAGGATCGTGAGATGAAAAGTGGTGTCACTCCACTCCAAAGGGTCAGAAATGCGTATTACTAACCGCTTTAAGTAAAGCACGATTGCGGTATGGCGTTATGAGAACCCTCAAAAATTATGGGAACAGATAAAAGTCCTGAACCTAAAAATCAATCGTAAAACGCGAGCATTTAATAGTCCTATAGTCGGCGGTACCATTTGCTAGCCTATATAGCATACTAGCATTGCCCGCGGCTTCGCCCGCGTTCAGATGACAAAAAACTAAATTCTTAGGTTTTAAAATATTAGTATACTCTTACATTGAAGTTTTTGTATTTTTTCTCAGAAATGAGATATTTTCCCACGGTAAAAAGTTTTTTGGAAAATTTTATTGTAATAGTCATTATTATTGATACGGAGATCGAATCTATAGTTTTTAGAATTTTTAAAACCAATGAAACGATTTTGATGAATTTTGTATGATGATAGCTGGTCATCCGGGTCAACATATAGGATACTTTTTACTGCGGGAAAATATCTTACTCTAAGAAATCTATACGAAAGGTCTAATGATATATATACAAAATAAGGATTTAAAAACATGTGGTAATGTTTGTATGAGTAACAATATTTTTCGTGTGTCGCCATCAAGGAAAACTGCTAACTAATGCAGTGTACGACTACATATAATGTATGTACGTGGACTGTTATATTATTTGAAAGTTCATTGTTGAAGTAAAACGTTTTAAGGGATTCACAGGCAAAGTAGAGAATTCAGTGCTGTACTAATACATATTACATATAAATGCCTTCCACCCTACAAACTTGCAAATTGAGTTTGTTGTTTTGCTCTAACGAAACATCGCGTCGGTACGAATTAGATGCAGGGACGAATTAGAACTCAAATACATGTTGACTAAAGAGCGGACGATTATAAAACAAGAAAGTGTTTTACTTAATATTTTAATTTATGTAAACCATTTTTTTATTAATTATTATATTATTAACTGTTCTTTACATTTATTTAATTGCCAATTAATAGGATTACAGGGGTGTCACAAGTTACAAGGGGGTTACCTGATCCCCTTAAACTCGAAATAATCGAATAAATCGAACAATGAAGACCCATCTACATGGAAAGAGTTTATCGCATGTTTTGGGACGAGAAGTCGTATGGCCATTATTGTAGGCGATAACTTCACATGTTTACATTCAACAAAAGAAAAAGCTCGCCTACGAGTATTTCATACCAATTCGTAAGGTAACTATCGCCAAGCGTTTTGTTTACACTACGACAGAAGTTGCAATGAGATATTTGCGAACGATTCCTTGATTTGTTTAAACTCGATCTCGTATGGCATTATCTCAAATTCATGCGAGTAAGATACTTGCATGAATGTTTGTACAGATTCGAATGCGAGATTTGCCATTCGAGCTCTGTGATTAGGATGGTCTTCAAAATGACGCAAAAATCACATAACTTCTGGTGATAATATTAAGTTCATTGAACTTTATAGAAGTTACGAGTGTTTGTGGAATAGTGAGCATAAAAATTATAAAAATCGTGATGCCAGAAATGCTGCACTCAATGCTTTTGCAAGAGCACTGGGAGTTAATTTAGTAACAAGAAACATATTTTTATATATCTCTTCATCTTCTAGTTGAAGAAAACTTTTAAAAATATGTTAAATTACAATTCAAGACACAAAGTATAAGATGCTCCAAAAGTGTTTCTTCTGTCTATCCACTTTTTAATCCAACATCTTTTTTCCGCTTTTGTTTAATTAACTCTTATCTTAGAAGAGCAGAGATAACACAAATACCCTCGAGCATTACATACACTCATGCTCGCGACTGATGGCTGAACTCGAATTACGATTCTTGCTTTCACATTTTGTTTACTAACAGACGTCCAGTATTCAATGACAAGGCGATAATCGCCCTTCTACGTACGATATTGTAGGTTAAGTTTACATGAACATATTTTTTTTACTGTCGATAATCGTATCTTCGAGGCAAGAAACTCTCTCAGTACTAAAGTTACAAAGATTTTATTTAGCTCTTCGGGAGAAGAAGCAGCGTTGGTCGATATTGTTCTATAAAATTCGCTTAAGTGCACTCGAAGATTCGTACCTTAGAGGATACGATACCTTAAAAGAATGTACGGCGATTCCCCTCTTTATACCTTTCTTTTTATTAGAGAGCCTGTTAAAAATAAAATAGATAGACGGACGGTCAGCGCAGGCTTATTATTAAAACTAAAAAATATAAGTTACATGAAACGTGCAAAAGTAATTCAAATCTAAAATGGTATAGGTAGCTGTCCTATCATTGTGTCCAATAGAAGAGCAAAAAATCTTCCTTATATGCCCGCAGTAGGTATATGAAATAATAAGCTAAATAAACTATAACTATAGAAGTAATTATAACATGAGCAGGCAGCATGCAGCTAACATGAACGTGCATGCGAAAACGTAAAGTCATAGAATTATATTAAAATTGTCTTAGAAATCTATACTGATTAAATAAAATTATGAGTCAAATCTGTACATTAAATATTTTTTGGAAAATCTTACTGAAATAGTAATTATTATCGATACAGAGGCTGAATCTATAGTTTTTGGAATTTTTGTCTGTCTGTCTGGGAACGCACCACGAGAAAACCATTGGGCAAATTCTGATGAAATTTGGTATGATGATAGCGGGTTATCCGGGTCAACATATAGGATACTTTTTATTACGGGAAAATATTTCATCTCTGAGAAATCTATACTAAATATTAAAACATACAGTAGGTACGTAAGGATTAAATAAAATGCGAAAAATAATTATAAGATTAATATATTTTCTTTTGGATATTAACAGTTTCTTTTATTATTCTATACGTTCTACTCGTATCTTATTCTTTTAGTTGTAGGCTAAGAGAATAGCGATTAAGATGGCTAAGAGAAAATTGAGGGCAAAGGTGGACTTATCTCTAACAGAGATCTCGTCCATAAATAGTTCCGTCAGGATCCCTTGTGTAAGAAATCCTAAAAATCAATGGATAGTCGAAAATAAAATAATAAATTCCAATGCTTTTCAATACAACTCGTATGGGTATATACAAATGGCAAAGATCCCTTTGTTTTGTGCACATTTTATTGTTTACGTAAAACGCTTCGAACAAATTTTATGTTATTGTCGAAGTAGATGGATGTATTTTGTAAAAAGATTGCAAACAACACATTACCGGCGTAGCTCGTAGTTCTCATTTGGGTTCTATATACATAATATACAATTATCTGCCGTTTGTGTTGTGATTAGCATTTTTGGCTTCAGATCCGGAGGTTCTGTGTTCAAGTCCCGGATCGCTCTAAATATACCTATTATGTAAATTTCTCAGTGAGATTGGCCGCCGTAGCCGAAGCTGGTTAGGATGATATTATTATAGAAATTAATGTATTAATTGAATAATTACACGGATGAAGCGGGATGCTATACCTAATTAGTATGTATAACAATCAATTTACAGGACATTAAAAAAATCTTAAGACGGACGTAATCAATAAGAGAGATTCTTAAGTCGAAAATATAAAAATGAAACCTATTAAACTTTATTACATTTACAGGATAGAAGGCTGTTTACATCAATGTCATAATATCTAAAGAAATTATTGGAATTTTATCTCGCAGTATAAACGCTCAATTAATATTCCATTAGAAATTCCATTTTTTCATTACATTGCCACTAGCTCCATAAAGCAGCGCTAAATTCCCCGCGCGGCCATATTGCCTCCATATTTTTAATAACAGTTGACCCACAGTGTACGCACGATAAATATCGTCCGTGTACGCGACAATTACTTTTTAACCAGTATAATAAAAACGAATGAAAGATTCCTTTTGATTAAATAAATACATTTTTACGGTTCGGTACCTGAAGGGTGCCAACGTAACCTTATTACTAAGCCTCCGCTGTCCGTCTGTCAGAGGGTTGTATCTCATGAACCGTAATAGATAGAGTTGAAATTTTCATTCAGTGTGTATTTTGATTGCCGCTATAACAAAAAATAATAAAAAATCAAGATGGCGAATTTCAAAAAGGTTGCCATGCAAATTAAAAAATATATAATTATTGTACGGAACCCTCGTGTGCGAGTCCGACTAGCACTTGACCGATTTTTTACATTAACTCTTATCTATTTAGTTAATACATAGGCTAAGGAAGTTAAATAACCAGAAAGTCCTACGATTACCTATATACTACGACTAGCGACTCATCCTCACTCCGCTCGGGTATGCCTCTCGTTACGTTTTAACATTTAATATAGATTTCTCAGAGATAAGATAATTTCCCGCTGTAAAAAGTATCCTATATGTTGACCCGGACAACCAGCTATCATCATATCAAATAACATCAAAATCGTTCCAGTGGTTTTCAAGTGATGCGTTCCCCGAACAAACAGACAGACAGACAAACAAAAATTCTAAAAACTATAAATTTGGCTTATATATAGATAATAATGACTATTTCACTAAGATTTTACAGAAAATATATACTCTTACTTAGTATAGTAAGTAGGCTACTTACTTTTTACTCAGTTACAATTTTATTATATGTAATAGATAAATTTAATTTTAAAATATTATAAACATATGTACATATATTCCGACGACGTAACGAATAAAATGAAAACCGAACAGCTCAGAATGTATCCACAATCTACATGCATTGAAATACATACATATATTTAAAAAAGAAAACAGTGGCACAGTAAAGCATTTTTATAATGCTAACGAAGTCGCTAGTACGAAGCACTTGAACTCGTATTATGTCCACATTTTCTATTTCTCTGGAGACGTCACAACTGCGTTTGTATAATGATAGTAGTATAAGAGTAGAATAAAATATAAAGTTTTTTGCTCGATTTCGAAATGGAATGGTTTTGCATAATATGAAAAGAAATTTGTTGAAGTATTTCAATACTTTAATATGACTTTTTTCAAAGAAATAAATATCCTGAAGGTGGTCAGTGAGGTGTAATTGCTTTTTGTTAGATACAATTTCTAACCATGGTCTTGGAAAAAGTTTCAGTTTTTTTATAATAATGCTCTTGTGAAGTTGTGAATAAAATTTTGTGTTTTTAAAAGAGTTTGGAACGCGAGTATTATTTATAATCTTTATTTTAAAACATCGATCAATAAAGTAGGTACTAGATACACAATCCCATGCAAAAGTTCTCTTAAAACTGTCACCAATTGTGTTTAGGTAATTATTTTAGTTGAAATAAATATACAACAACGTAAATTGAACCATAAACACAATGCTTAAAGTTGTTTTCACAAAAAAAGTTAAAAGCGCACCCAAATGTTCTAATGAGCGCTCATTCGGTCAGGACATTTTTTATCGCTGATTGTGTATTTAAGTAGATTTTTTTAAAAAGCCTTGTGATACAAATATATCGAGATCGTATGCATTAAGTTGCCCTTAAAATCGTAAACAAATATTATTAATACTATAAATCTCATATTACTCATCATGAAATAAATGTTAAAATGTAAAAATATGTTATTTATAATTAAGAAATATTACCAAATAAAAAACTAGTCAAGTGTGTATAATAAATACATTTAACTTTAGAGCAAAAAATATGACCCAAAAACAGGTTTATTGTACGAATTTTAATGTTTAAATTATTACTGCTAATAACGTTTGCCGCCCTAACACGTAAACTTTAAAAATGGCACAAACGGACAGAAATATTGTTAGCATAGTAATAGGTTTTCGAACAAACTCTAGCTATTGAGCCCTAATAAAAGTAACATAATATTTTGTAGAACTCACCGTGTTCATCTTTGTAGCGCCGACATAAGGAGAACATTATGTGATTTATACGTCACAGGGGTGCGTATACCTGGAAACGTACAAAATATGGGTAAACAAAAGTATATATGCTTACAAGGACAGGTGTAGTACACGTGTTAACAAAAGTTGCCTTGTTAAAATTTAAGTTATATTTATAAGTTTTTTTCCATCTGATCGCAGTTTAAATAGAAAAATATTAATATTGGGTGACAACAGTTTTTATCCACTTCAAAGAAGGAATCTAAAATCTAAACTATCGCGAATTTATAGAAGTGTTTCTCCCATGGCCATAATTGCAATAAAGCATTGGAAACATCAGGAACCAAAAATCAAAATAAACCCGAGAAAAAAATCTGAAAGGATAGTTTTTTTAAAGTGTCAAATATTCGCGTAAATCTAAGTTTAACGTTTAGTATAGATATCTCAGAGGTGAGATATTTTCCTGCAGTAAAAAGTATTCTATATTTTGACCATCACCAAGTACCAGGACGAAGAGGTACCAAGATCAAGTATCATCTTACCAAATTTCATCAAATTCTGTCCAGTAGTTCTCTCGTGATGTTTTCGCAGACAGACAGATAGACAGAGAGACAGACAAAAATCCTAAAACCTATAGATTCGACTTCTGTATCGATAATAATGACTATTTCAATAAGATTTTCCAAAAAATATTTAATGTACAGATTCAACTCAGTTAAAATTTTATTATATGTGTAAGTTATTATACACATATTTTAGTTTTATAAGACCATTTCAAATCTATATTAAATAATTTAAATATATTAAAATGTTGACTTAAATAATAATTAATTAGTGTAATGGGATCTGTTATAGATTCGCCCCCAACATGTAGCGGAGGTCAGATAGCAATCACTCTGTGTAAAAACCTGAAGTAATCCGCAATTATTAAATTAGGTCAAAGCTTAGATTTTCAGTTCTCAACTCAAACTAGACTTAGGTCACTCTGAATAAATATCAACTTAGGCACTTTGTATAATCTGTTTATTATTTTAGCCACTAAATTGCTGGAGCTAGAAACGCAGAATATCATTTTAAAGGTTTGCTTTAATTTTTAAAATAAATAATTATAATTTAGTTTTATTATATTATTATTCGAGTATAGCAAATCGAACTTGTTTGAGAAAACCTAATGGGAAAAAATTACCATATACATATGTATATATGTATAATGTAAAAGATTTTTATTATTCCAGTGTCCTGATAGTAAAATATTTAATTTCTCATTTAACAATAGAGTGACTTTTATTAGAAAGACGACTCGCATTTCGATACTAGATACTAAATAAAATACTATAAACTTAACACTCACCTTTCCTCCTACAGTTTCGATCTCGCCTGATAGAACCCCATGGTGACACTAATAAATTAATATAACTAAGCGATATATCGTGCACAGCACTGTTAAAATAAAAGTTTATCACATAAGGGAGAGTGCTTAGAAGTAAGACGGGTGAAGTACGCGAAGGGTTTGTAGCGACTGGCCGCAGTTCATTTCGGCTCGACAGAGGTCGGACGAATCGACGTTGGCTTTAGAAGTGTCGCGGTAACGTGGTTCGAGTCACTTCGGCTCAAATATGCAATAAGAGTGCATACAAATGGATTTGCTATCGAACAGGATGAATAGAGGGCGACGACCCCATTTTCTACGACTTTTCCTTTTTTTTTTTTGGTTGGAAATTTATTTTGGGCTTAGTATTTTGGCGTTGTAGAGTTGTTGTTTTATTAATTTTCGGGCTGGTAATTCAAAATTTAAAATACAATTCAAACAGATTAAAAATAACTAACAATTGTATTAATAAAATATTTTTTCTATTTTTCCTTTTTCTATTAAATTAAGTTTGATTTAACTTTTGTTTAACTATATTTAGATTTATATACATTTTCTAGTAGTGGTAGTCCGGTGGTAACGCGCTCGTTTGGGAAACCGAGTGAAGCGAGTTCAAATCCCGGGTCTCGCACCTCTGATATTTTCATGTGCGAATCATTTCTAACATGATTACCACTTGTCTTACGGTGAAGGAAAACATCGTGAGGAAACCTGCATCTCTGAAAGAACCTAGCAAGTTTTCGAAAGGCATATGAAGTCCGCCCGCAATTGGCCAGCGTGGTCAACTATGGCCTCTCGTTTTGAAGGGAGACCCAAGCCCAGCAGTGGGACGTTAAAATGGTCTGAATGCATACATTTTCTAAAAAAGATGACAATTTAGTAGAGATTTATTTGAATTTAATTCAAAAATGTTTTTTGTTAAATATATAATATTGTATTTGTTTCTAAATAAATTCATAATCCTAACCCTATAATAACTTTTAAGCTTTTGATCTATTAACTACATTATACTTTTAATTTATGCGAAATAAGTTATTTAGTAAAATGAAAACTAAAACTCAAACAAACTTCAAATAATAAAGCTTTAACAAAAACCTTTTCAGTGTGTAATAATTACATTTGTAAACATCACTTATTTTGTTTAATAAATCAAAATATTATTTTACACTCTTGTAAAGTTTTTAAAATATTTAAAAATAATATAAAAAATGAATAGTTTTCCTAATATACCTTAATCCTATTCTGGATTGATGAAGGAGGAGGATCTCTTCGGCCGATTCTTCCGGCCGAAGCATATCATGAGGAAAATTGAATGCTAATTTAGTAAAATAATATACCTCCATTTTTGACGTAGTAATCGTAATAACGTATTAAACTTTTATATAATTTGAGGAAAATTCAAGCAAACATTTAGAAATTTTAGATATCAATTACTAAAATATAATTACGAGAAGATATTAGTTGAAATATTAAGTGGATATGCACTAACCTGTGTGCATATTCATAATAGTGAGTGGGAAGTATGTTGTTATCCTGCAGCGGCGCCGGGCGTCTCCCGGCGTGACCGGGTCACGCGGTCACGGCGCGCCCCGGTCACCCGGTTCCGCGACGTGCACCCGACGCCAGGTCTGCACTCACTCACTCCATTTAGGGTAAGATCAGCTGTTTTGAAATTATTATAATCAAGTAGTATTTTCGACTGTTCTGAAATTACTATAACTCTTAAAAATAGTTAATATTTAAGAAGTTTAAATAAAACATTTTCTAGGATTTTGTTGCGGTCTCATTTTAATATTTCCTCCCCAAAAATATGGAATAACTGAGTTAAAATCGAAAAAATAATTTTATTTAAAATGTCAATTATTCGTGTATATCTATGAAAGTATTTTTTATGAGTTTAATGTATATATTATTGAACAACTTCAAAAATAGAGATCACGTATACGGTGATATACTCGTATTATATCAATTATATAAGTAGGTGTTTGTTATTGTTTTGTGTATGTTACGTGATATTTTTTATTTTACGTGGATTTTCATATTTTTCTAAATAGGTTATAGTTATTCATGGAAAAATTTCGCTTCTTTTTTTGGTAATTTTTTCTTCTTCTATACTAATATTATAAAGGAGATTATTTTTATTTGTCCGCTTGTACCGAATAAGCTCCGAAACTACTAAACCGATTTAGATGAAATTTGGTAAGAAGATAGTTAGAGACCCTAGGAATGATAGTTGTCTTCCCGGAAATCATCTCTTAAAGGAGTGAAAATGTGGATGAAAGCTTTTATGGGGAATTAACCCAGGGACAAACCCAAGCGAAGCGAGGGTGAGTCGCTAATTTTAAATAAAATTGTGTTTTTAAGCTTTCAGAAGTTTATAAATAAATTTTGTTAAGGAAATAAATATTAACAAATAAACGAGATAAATATTTATAGTATTTTTATTACACTTTATTTTTCGCTTTACATGTAACACAACTTATACATTATTTACAATTTAAGTTATAGTCAACATCGTTTCATTAGTAGTATTAACACTATCTTTATTTGATGTAATTAGTTTCGAAAAATCCTTTGACAAATCGTTATCAAATTCAGTATATTCCGAATCAGATATAGTGATACTTTCCGAGGAAAAAGAGACACATCGAATGCCTTTACTTACTAACTTAATAATTCTTCTCATACTAAACAATTCCTTCTTCAGTTTTGTGATCAAGTTTGACTTTGAATCCAATATGGTCTTCAATTTTTCTTTTTCTAACTGTAGGAACAAATTCTTTGTGTGTGTTTTCAACTCGCGTTGATTTGCCGCGTCTAATTGTCTCTCCATCTCAAACATAACTATCTTGAAACTGTTTTTCATCTCATCTAAGTTCAATTTGGCTTTTTTTACTTCGGTCGTTAAAAGTTCTATACACTCATACAGTTGGTCTATATTTGTTTTGTCATTTGTACAATTAAGTTTCTTAGTTTTATTTTTAACTTGTTTGACAATCACTTCGACTGCTGTTGTATCATTTCTAAACACTCCACAAGGAGTTTCAAAATAAATGTTTTTATTAGAAATTATTTTGTTATTTAATATTGGATTACATATTTCTTCTGATATTGCTGTTTTTAGACTGTTTTCTTCGGACATTACTGCAATTTTATCAATATTGCAGAAAACAATTTACAGCATTTATAACAGATTTTCTTAAATAATTATGAAAATGTTTTATAAAATAAATCACATGCACGTTTTCTCCAAATAAAGTAAACCAAATAAAATTGAAATTTTATTTTTGGATTTGTCTATTAAAATAAATATGTCAAATTATTTCACGACGAGTATTTTTATGAGAAATTCTACAAATCTATGGTATATACTTTACAGTAAAATAGTTCTAAACAATATTATGAGCGAAAATTATTTATTTTAATCATATACTTAAAATTTAATTTATACTAATATTATAAAAAGACAGAGCTTGTTTGTTTGTTTATTTGAACGCGTTAATCTCAGGAGCTACTAATGCGATGTGAAAATTTATTTTTGCATTATTTAGTCCATTTATTCAGGAAGACTATACGCTATATATCATCTATACTATAATAAAACTGTAGAGGTCGAATGTCTGTATATATAGAAAAAAAATGCTAAAAACCGAGTCAGGGGGATGTAAGAAGAGAAATAGAACAAATCCAGATTTTTTCAATTTTTTTGTTTTTCTGTCTGTTTGTCTGTTTGTACGGGCTAATCTCCGAATCTGTTGGACCGATTTAAATGAAATTTTGTATGGTGCTACCTTATATCCCCGGTAAGCATCTTAGATACTTTTCATCCCGGAAAATTAAAGAGTTCCCGTGGGATAGTTAAAAAACTATAGTCACTTATACATCTTAGTACACAAAAACTACTGATTGGATTTTAATGACACTTTACAATAATATAGTTCATACATCAGAATAACAAATACGCTACTTTGTATCCCGGAAAAATGTGTGGTTCCCGTTGGATAAATTTTTCTTTGTTCATCTAAAGGCGAGCCCGATTGAAGCGATGGTAAATCGTTAGTATTTTATAAAATAACTCTTAAACTTTTAGCAAATAATGATCTTAGGAAGGTACATAAACAATAATAATTTTAATTCTTTCTCGCAATCAGGCAAATAAGATTTTAATGCGCTAACCTAGTTATATATACTCTGTTCACGGAATATTAAATAAGATTGCTCATTTAAATTACTAGATCTAATCTTAAGCTAACACAGCATCTCAGTCCTTCTCCTATCTATTAAGATATACAACTTTGCTCCCGCCGTTTTTTTAAAGATGGCGCTAGCGACAATTAGACGTCGAATACATACATTATGGATGACTTAAAATACTCTTTAGTATCTTGTGAACATAACCTGATAGAAACAGTAGTTGATTTGTGTTTACATCATATAGTTATTCTCGAATAAAAATGTCAACTTATGAGCCGAATTGTCGTCATTTGCGGGAAGTGTTATTTTTTTTTTTTAATATCAAAAAATCTGCGACTGAGGCTCATTAAATGCTCTCAGACGCTTATGGTGAAGTTTCTATATGTGAAAGAACATGTTGTGAGTGGTTTCAATGCTTCAAGAGCGGTGATTTTTCCGTAGAAAACCGGCATAGTGGTGGAAGATTTTTTGAAGATGAATTAGAGCATGAAGAATTGAGCATTTGCTCAATGAAGACTCGTGTCAAAGTCAAGAGGAGTTGGCAAGATCATTGTGGGCCAAAAAACAGTTTCAAAATGCCTAAACAATGCCTAAACACACAGAAGCAAGGATATTGGGTGCCATACGAGTTGAAACCTAGAGATGTTGAACGGCGTTTCTGTATTTGTGAACTCGTGCTTGAGAGACAAAAACGGAAAGGATTTTTGCATCGCATTGTAACTGGTGACGAAAAATGGATTTTTTTCGATAACCCCAAGTGCCAAAAATCATGGGGATATCCCGGCCACGCTTCTGCGCTTACGGCTAAGCCAAATATTCACGGCTCCAAGGTCATGCTCTATATTTGGTGGGACCAGCTCGGTGTAATATATTATGAGCTGTTAAACCCGTCTCAAACAATCACAGGAGATATTTATCGAACGCAATTAATGCGTTTGAGCCGAGCATTGAAAGAAAAACGGCCGCAATCCTTTGAAAGACATGATAAAGTAATTTTGCAACGTAACAACGCTCGACCTCGGGTTGTAAAAGTTGTCAAAACATACTTAGAAAAGTTGAAATAGGAAGTCTTACCCCACCCGCCGTATTCTCCAGACGTTGCTCCCTCTGACAATCGCCTATTCCGATCCATGGCACACGGCCTGACGGACTAGTACTTTCAGTCTTATGAAGAAGTCCAAAATTGGATCGATCCATGGATCGCTTCAAAAGATGACCAGTTTTTTTCAACACGGGATCCGATTGTAACCAGAAAGGTGGACAAAAGTAGTAGAAAACAATGGACGATACTTTGAAACATAAATATATAATCAGTTTTTTTACAACAAAGCTTTAAATTTTGAAAAAAAACGGCGGAAGCAAAGTTGTATAATACTATGATACCTACTTGAACTTTCGACCTCTAACTCAATGAAGAACGTCAACCGACTATAATATAAGTCTTGTAATATGTCAGTTCTGTTGTTGAATCTCATAAAAAATAAGAGTGTATATTTAGTTTTACCGGAAAGTTTAGTAAATTAATTAAATTACAATATATATATATATATATATATATATATATATATATATATATATATATATATATATATATATATTTATATATAAATTTAATGTTATGTTATACGGAACCTTAATGACTGTAGTGATATTAAAAAATCTTTACATACACAATTTTAATCTACATTTTAAGAATTTAATATATATTTTAACCACTAAAGAGTATGTCAGACGTAAAATGTTGAAGAATAATCGGTACAACGAGCACATCTCTACCGGCCAGCTGGCCAGCCGAGCGCGGGATTGTTGCTTGCCAACGAACAATGTGCCTCCATAAATATATTTTTAATCTGTAATATATTTTCTTTTCACTATCCATAGACTTTTTTATTAATTTTTTAATTGACCCACTTAAAAAAAAGTGAGTTTTGATGGTTCGTTTCGATCGTTAAGATGGTTTGTGATGATGGTTCCTTATTTGGATGAATGAATTTTGTTGCGGATATTACGCGATATCATAGACTCTTGGTCCCGTATAAAATATTATGTTTTGCGCCTATTAATGCAATACCAAGCTATCATATTATATTTATTATCCTTTATATAAATAGCAATGGGTTTGTAATTTTTTTTATAATTTACAATTACTATGATAGAGTACGCATTGAATAACATCGAAAATAAAAATTAAACAAAAATTACATAGAAAGCTGTTCATTTGTATACCTGCTGTATAATAGATGTTACATGTTCACAGCATTTGCACTAGGTATTTTACGTTCACTGAAAGTAAATGTGAAGTTTAAACCTACAAACTTCGGTATAAATCTCTAACTGAAACCAATTACATAATAAAACTTTTCCATCAAATGGACCTACACCGTAATCCTCTTAAACCTGCACAAAAGTATTGGAAACTGTAGAAATTTGAATAGAGTGGGCATAAACGTCGGTCTGTGAACGGTTAGATTTATGTAAATACGAATCGAAACGATTGGACGTGGATAGATGTTCGATCAAATATAGTTTACTAATTCACGCCCATGAATTTGTTAGTCGTAAATTTATTTATTTATTTTAATACAATAATACGTCTCTTTTATCTCAATAAATTTGACTTAAAAGTATGCACAGCTTTTTATAGATACTAGAAGAACCCGCGACTACGCCCGCGTCAAAAACTATCTTCTTACTAAATTTCATCTAAATCGGTCTAGTAGTTTTTGAGTTTATTCGTTACTAATGTAGAAATATAAATCTTTCCCATTTATAATATTGTGTAGATGTAGATTGTTCATACAAAAATTCTAAAATCGCAATTAAAAAAGGGGGGGTGGGAGAAGAAGGGTGGAAAACACTTTACGACCTATTGTCATACCTACCAAATATACAAAAAAAATCATTAAAGTCGGTCGAGAAAATTTCGGAGGAGTGAGACCACAAACACCGTGGCACGAGATATTTATATGTATATTAGATTTTATTATTAAGTTACAAGTATATAAGGAGCCATTCAAATTGTACAACGAATGAATCTAATCTAATAATATAATAAAATAAATATGATTGAAAATATTATTAAAAGAAAGAACAATTTGTAAATCCAACTCGGTACTACAGATTGAAATTAAATTACGTTATTTGATAAGCTGTTGAATTAAAAACCCAATGTTACTTTCAAAGTTTTTTTCCAAAATCCATACTAATACTAAAAATGTGAAAGTGTGTTCATTTGTTTGTTTGTCTTTCTTACACGTCGAAACGGAGTGACAGATTGGCGTGATTTTTGGTGTGAAGATATGTAGTTGAAGAGCTTGAGAGTGACATAGGATACTTTTTATCGCGAAAGATCATCTCATTCCCATGGGAAAACGGGTTATAAAACAACACAAAATATATTTATGATCAGAATTACTTGAAATTTGGTATTAATGCTCTTCAATTTTAGCATTTTTCGAAATTCATCCCATGAGGGGGTAAAATAGGGGACGAAAGTTTGTATGAAACCTACCTTTTATAGTACCTTATAATTCATTTGTCATCTTAATCAATGCTGTGTACTACTTACTAGCATTGATTAAACGAAAATTTCGATATATTATATATATATCCTACATAATATATCGAAATTTTGGTTTAATCAATGTGCCTAGTGTGCAAATGTAAACTGCCTTTGTCTACTACCTTTAACTACCTTTGTGTAATATCTACATAATGTAGGTAGGTACAAAGGCAGTGGTAGCCCAGTGGTAGCGCGCTCGCTTGGGAAACCGAGTGAAGCGGGTTCAAATACCGGGTCTCGCACCTTTGATATTTTCATGTGCGAATCATTTCCAACATGATTACCACTTGTCTTACGGTGAAGGAAAACATCGAGAGGAAACCTGCATGTCTGAGAGAACCTAGCAAGTTTTCAAAAAACATGTCTATTCCGCCAACCCGCACATGGCCAGCGTGGTGGACTATGGCCTGATCCCCCTCGTATTATAGGGAGGCCCGTGCCCAGCAGCGGGACGTTAAAAAGGGCTGAATACAAGGTATGTATTCTGTCTGATCTGCCGCCCGTTGATAGTACGCCCAGTAGTGGGACGTTAAAACGACTTAATTATTTATTATTCTAACATATAAGTTCAATTAGACTAACGTACAACGTTACAATTGTACAGAATTAATCGATTTTGTGGTCAAAGTGACCGAACGTTGTTGCACAATATGTTAATAACATGCAACGCATACTTGTGGCCCTGGTTAATCAATTGACGTTTATACTGATATTATGTCCATGACATCAGCGTTTGGGATTCAAATTGTAAAGTGAATGAAAAGTAATTATGAACTTAATGTCGTTTATGACTTTCTAAATAAACTATATAATTTTTACGTAAACATATAATAAAATTCTGATGAGTCGAATCTGTACATTAAATATTTTATGGAAAATCTATAGTTTTAAGAATTTTTGTCTGTCTATCTATCTGTGACCGCATCATGTGAAAACCACTGGACAGATTTTGATAAAATTTGGTATGATGATAGCTGGTTATCCGGGTCAACATAGAGGATACATTTTACTGCGGAAAAATATCTCATCTCTGATAAATTTGTACAAAACATTAAAACGAACCCGACCGAAGCGAGGGTGAGTCCCTAGTCTTCTATATATTTTGTTCTCATTATCCATACCGTGTGTAAAGGCTCATTTATTGTAGACAAAAGTAATTGCTGCTGCCGCTTATATATTTTCGACAAACAAGTTAAGGTAAATCGAAGGTTACATTTATTTCATTTACATTATATCATCCTACTATTATGCGAATATTCCTATATAAATGCGAAAGTTTGTAAGTAAGAAACGGCTGAAAATATTTGCATGCTTAGCAGACAAAGATTACCAGAACTGGCACATTGAGTACAATTACAAATAAGTTTTGCCATAGGGAGCCATCGAGTAAAGCGAGGGTAAGTCACTAGTTAAAATGAGTAACGCAATAACGAATTTCAATTGGTCTTTATTCTTTCTTCATGTAGGTAATCAAAATTATCTCAGAATATATATACCTACCTATTTTCTCTAAAATCAAACCAAATCTGTTCATATATAATATACTAGCGGCTCACCCTCGCTTCGCTCGGGTTCGTCGCTAGGTACGTTTTAAATAGAGATAAATAGTTAATAACCAGCGCTAGCCATATAATTTTTTTTCGTTAATTTTTCTGATGTTTTAATACTTATTATCTAAGAGAAATCCAAAAATTCAAATATCATAAAAATTGGTCCAGCCGTTCTTGAGTTTTATGTCACATCACACGGGAAAGCAATCGAACGGGATAAAAATATCCCATGTCCGTCTCCTGGGTCTAAGCTACTTCCCCACCAATTTTCAGCCAAATCGGTTCAGCCGTTGTTGAGTTATAAATAGCGTAACTAACACGACTTTCTTTTATATATATATAATAAAATATTTGTATGTACATATATAGCACTATAATTTAATTTATAGCTGTAAAAGTCAGTGCAATTTGATTTATACATCTTAGTTGAATAAATCAAAATCACTCGAGAAATCCAATATGAAGTAATTACCTATTAATAAACAGCCAGCTTCGCGCTGCTTTCGGATTACTAATAAAGTTCGTTTAAATCAAATTGAAACTAGAAGCAGTACTGCAACTTAATTATTGAATCGATATACCCATGTATGTACATATATTGGGTTAAATGAAAAATGAATTAAAATCTGATTTTATACATTTTAATCTATATTATAATAAAATTGTAACTAAGCCGAATCCGTACATTAAATATTTTTTTGTAAAATCTTATTCAAATAGACATTATCATCGTTACAGAGACCGAATCTATAGTTTTTTTAAAAATTTTGTCTGTCTGTTTGTTTGGGAACGCATCACGAGAAAACCACTGGACACATTTCGATGAAATTTGGTATGACGATAGCTGGTTATCTGGGTCAACATATGTATATAATTTTAAGTTTAACACAATAAATCGAACAAAGTTATAATATACTCATTAAAATTCCGTCAGGACCGTCTGAAATTGAATCGATAATATGTAGCTACTGTAAAAGCTTACAAAACGTCTAGTGTCTATAGTATTTTACAGCATATATTTTATGCAGCTAACCCCATTTCAAGAGTACATTCGACGTTCCACTTTCGCGACCTCGCTGCACAATGCCGAAACATCTGTACTTCGTATAGCTGTAATAGACAGTGTTTCGTCTCTGTCTAGGCGTTTTATTGAATTAGAAGCTACACGGGCTGCTATTGAATTACGTCATAGATACTAAGTTGATAAACTCCATTGATTTGTAACGATCTTGTTTTCGACTTCGTGTCTCGGAATTGTGAAAGATACGATATATTTTCATGTCTGACCGTTTAGTCATTGTACGCGAGAAAAAAAACAATTAACGAAAAATTCGCTCGTAATAATTGTGTTTGAAACTAATTATTTGCAAAAATAAATAAAACTACTTCAGAATTTTAAATTTTTAATTACAATACATATTTAATAATTACAAATTTTATTTTAAATGAGCTTTTTTACTGAACGTATATGTAAATTTGCATGAAAATTGACTGCAAAAAAAATAACCTGCAAAGAAATGCCTACAAATTATTCACAGCCGCCATTGTAGTCTAACAACCGGATTATAAAAGTTCACCGAGCTTCTTCAGCTAAAAAGTTTCTGCCTCGAGTACAATTTTCTGCATTTTCCCGAGCAATGAATAGGTTTCCTATTGCTCCAATGAAAAGATAATAAAATGTGCTGTCAGATAGTTTGCAATGTAGATAGTATTTTATATTTTTTAGTATTTAAAATAACTATGATCATTATAAAGACGCAGAGTGATCTTTATTTTACAGCAAAGTATGTTTTCAGTTCGATTCCGGCATACGTAAATATGTATGACTAGGTATGAACTCTAATTACAGTTAAAATATTATACATCAATTTGTAATGTATTTTACGTATCGAAATATATCAGGTTTGCTTTGCATCGGCTGGCACCGACTTCGAAAATATCTGATTAGGTATCTATTCTTAATAAAAACCTCCGTTTAGTTATTTTTTACTTTTTAGTGCTTTTGTTTGAAGTCGGTTTTTATTTTTTTGTTAAAAAGTTTTTATTTTTCCCTTTTTAGTGTAGATAGTAGTAGCAAAGTAAGAATTCTAACGCGTAAGGCTTGTCAAATCAAACAAAATAAGCCCAAACTCAAAGTATCTCCTATTAGCCGTTGAAGAGTTCCACCTATCCACCTTCTGGCCTTGCCATTAGATCAGGTCAACAATACCGAACCACTGTACTATCAACGGAAATAGAAACACTTGCAAAGTTCACGTCAGTATGACAATTAGAAGTAGGTTAAATTCATCATTAGCTATTTTTCCACCCTTAGGGGTGGTATTTTTTTTTTGAAATTTAAATGAGACCAATCTGGAAGAATCACTTTTAAATAAAAACAAAAATTGTCCAAATCAGTTAATAAATGATGGAGTTCTGAGGTAACAAACATTAAAAAAAACATACAGCCGAATTGAGAACCTCCTCCTTTTTGAGGAAGTCGGTTGACAAAACAGAAAGCTATGTCTATGACGTCTTCTAATTTTGTATACTATTATTTATTACACTTATATATCAGACTAGCGGCTCACCCTCGCGTCGTTAAGGTTCGCCTCTAGAAAAACAAAATTATCCCACGGAAACCGTACATTTTTCCGGGATAAAAAGTAGTCTGTGTTATTCTGAGGTATGAGCTATATTATTGTAAAGTTTCATCAAAATCCAGTCAGTAGTTTTTACATAAAAGAGTAACAAAAATACATCCACACTCACAAACTTTCATATTTATAATATTAGTATACATACAAAAATTAACATAAAGTAAAATTAGATAGTAAAGGTATAAAAGTTAACTTTAAGCTCAAGTAAAAAAAGTCAAGGTAATCTCACACTCGCACTCATATTTTTAACATTTAAAAATCAAAATATACTTTATTAGAATAGACTTTTACAAGCACTTTTGAATCGTCATTTTTTAAATTTAAATTAAATGTCAGTATGTTAGTCCGTGAGGAACCTACGACCGGCTCAGAAAGCAGTTGTAAACTATTAAAACTCATAATATTTTCTTAGATTTACGCGAATATTTGACATTTTAAATAAAATAAAACTATATTTTCGTATTTTTCATAGATTTATATTTATTTATTCTGTTAAAACTCGTAAAATCTTAAATAAAACACAAATGTTTATTGCATGAAACATTTATTTATCATTAAAGTGTATCAAAAATGTATACTTAAATCTAGTTTGGTATAATTATTGGTTTTATCATTCGAGATTAATTAAAGCCAAAAGTCATATTATACATATATATTCTACAATTTTTTAGTAAACAGTATTTTTAAATTTTAAATCAAATTATTGATTAAAAACATCAAATTGATCAATAATTTGATTTTTACAAAAATTTTAAATTAAACGTCTTCATTGTATTCAATGGACCTCAAATAATATTAGTATTACAAATTATATGTATATTTATGTATTAAAACTTGTTAAAACTAATTAAAACTGATAAATACAGGATTTACAGAATCTAAGCTTAAATAAGTAAAGCCGAGGTTATTAAGTAATATTAAAGAAGTAAGTTGAGGCATGCACAATTACATTAAAATAATAAGGAAAATGAGTATTTATATATTCACTTTTTCATAAGAAAGGCTAAAACATGTAATTAGTATATTATGCCATTTTTATTTTATTCTTTTTTTTGTATTTATAATTTATGGCACAAAGTATAGTGTTATTAAACCATAGACATAAGAGTGGACTGAGCGTTTCTTTGCCAGCCGTCTGCTGAAAATTACTGAAAGGCACGACAGAGACAAAACGAGTGTGCGGCCAGAAGTCTTCTGTGTTCATTGCAATACGCGTATAATATTATAATTTTTAATAAATTATAATACTATATTTTTTTTATATTCCATTTATAAAGTCAATTTGGAAGAAAAGATAGGTATTGTCTGCTTGTTCGGTTTCTCTGATTCTAAAAAGTGGTCAATTTCATGAGAGTTATGCTCAGGCCATACTCTACGGCTATGTATTAGACTTAGTAAGAAATTAATAATTATATTCCATTGAATAGAATACAGATCTAAATAAAGCATAAGACTATGAAATTATAAGACAACAGCTGTAGCACCATTAAAAATTATAAGAATATCGTTGACTTGAAATGAGTATAGTAAAATATTTTAAATTATATAAAAAAGAGGAAAAGTCTACTCTTGCAATTAGCGTTACATAATAATTTTTTTGGCCTGATCCCCCTCGAATTGAAAAGGTAAGCCTGTGCCCAGGACGTTAAAAAGGGCTGAATAAATACAATTTTTCTTTTATTTTCACAGCCTAAAACTGGAAGCCTCTTGTTTATATTTGTTTAAAAAGTTGATATAATTTAAACATATTACAATTGTAAAAAAAAACAAACAATGAGAGAAATTTAGCTATTTTCTTATAATTAATTTAATAAAGTAATTTAGGAGTAAGGTAAAGTATTGTCAGACATTTTGGATTTAAGGTCAAATTAAAGTAAATACCCCCAGGGGTTTTGAAAAATTAGACTGTTGGTACTTATACTAAAGTTACAGGTCGAATATAACATTTACCTACTAAATATTAGTTATTGTTATGAAAATTCAATTTGCACGATTTATCAACAAACAAATCCTATTTTTGTATAACTAATAATTCATATATTTATAAATTGTATGTTCATAAAAATTAATTATTTATAATCAACATATAATATTCGGAATTTTCACTTATAACGTAAACTATACATAAAACTTACATATATACTTTAGAGGTTATATATTCAAACCTCAGACAAAAACAATAAAATGGACGAAGCGTCTAGAACAATAAAATATAACTACAACCTTTCACTGTGTTAACTGAACTCATATTCATTTCAGACTCTTTCCGATTACATCTAATATTAAAATTTATTGCAATGACAACATTCATTTTGAACACCGATTTGAGCTAATCTTAGTAGCCAACCTCCATGTATCTTATTCTTTTGGTCCAAGGTTCATACATACATATTGAGTGCATGTATGGAATATGTATGTATTTTATATGAATATACTTATACAACCGCGCTGCTAGCCATCTGGTTGACCCCGCAGGTGCCGTCGCCGCGGTACACGCGGTAGTAGCCCTGCTCGCCCCACGACTTGCCCCACGAGTTCTTCACTATCCAGTATGGAAGGTGCTTATGGAACAGTGGGTAGTCTGAGAAAAATAATTATAGCTTTAAGTAACTAAATATATTCGCTTTGAACTAATTATAGAAGGGACAAAAAGTATTATAATATATATGTATATAATTTAAGTGACTTTTTTTATGAATCATAAAGCAAGATAACGAGATAGTTTTTCTTTGTTTTTAATCTTTTCTCCCACACCACTTCTCAATATTGATTGCGCTTGCAGGCGATGAACCTACAACCACTATCCTATTCATTCTTCTAAACCATTCAAACGAATATGGATCGATTATCGATCGAATATCGATCGAGATACGAATCATTTATTATATTTACATATAATTCGAAATAAAAAATTGGCAAATATTTTTTCCTTTATCAATTTATACATTAACATTTAAAAAACAAAAACAGAAATATAAATACTTTTAACGCCATAGCCGACTATGAGAACACCATGGTCCAAATTGTTAGGACTGCAAAGAACCTTCCACGGATGAGACACGCCTCCTACGTAGAACTGCATAGCATTTGCGTTTATACCTAGAACATAAAAACATATATTAATTGCATATCACGTTATATCGCACTCATTTTTATTTTCTCGAGATACATAGAACTAAAACTTGAAGAGAGGTCAAAGCATTGGATTATATATATATATATATATATATATATATATATATATATATATATATAGTGAAGGGTTCCCGCGTGGTAGAATAAAGCGTTATGACATTTATTTTCTGTTCTCAATACAGTTTAATGTGTTCCTATTATTTGTGATATTGGTTCAGACGCAATACACACACTCAAGTATCAAAGAATCCAATTATGTATGCGTTTAATAATAATAACTAAATAATAAACCAATCAGCTTCTACAATATAGAATTTCTACTTTTTAAATATTTTAAAAATACAGAAGAACGATGTACATTATTTTTTTATTGTGACGAAAATCTAAGCTGTGCCAGAAAAGGATTTACTAATAAGGCATAATTGATAATAAAAAAGGAACTAAGTACAAAAACAACAGAACACAACAATCAAAATAATTTTTTGATACGAAAGAGATTCGAGCCCACGATTCCATAGATAGAGACTGAATATAACTACAAAAAGGCTTAAATAGCTATCAGTATCATCATTTTCATCGAGCCGAAACCGATACATAACTAAAAGAATAACATACCTATAGAAATCGGGCCATTTTTCACAAGCCACTTGGCCATGTCCGTCTCATTGGAAGTGATGTTGACAGCACCGCTTATTTGAACTTTAGATAATGTTTTGTTGAACACACACTTATCATTTTCCCCTTCATAAGGATAATCATTTTCAGTTTCCAACCCACCGAGTTGTTCTATTGCTCTGAAAATAAAATATTTGTTCTATAAAAATAAGAGAAAAAAAAGCGGACCCTGATCTTAAGTGGCTATCGTCACCAGGGCCCGGAACCGGTTAAAAAGCCCGGTTAATTTTGATTACGTAATGATTAATTCATTACTCGTTCATTAATCAGTTAATAAAAACGAACGGTTTAGTAAACCGAAATAACCGGTTAACGGTTATTCTTAGAGAAAGGTTAGACTTAGGTTTTAATGCAAAATAAACCAGTTATAATTTATATAATTCATAAATAAGAAACGTACATGTATCCTTCTACTCAACCATTCACCATTACCAAAGATTCGACAAATATAAACGCACAAAATAATTTTAACCGGTTTATTTTGATTATGGAACTTAAATTCGACAAAAATCATTTTATGGGTAAACCGGTTAAAAAACATAACCGAAAGCTTAAACCGAAAAGCCTTTCGGTTTAGGGTCAATGAAGAAACTCGTTTTAAAAATTGAAGGGGTTTCCGGGCGCTGTTTGTCACTCCTAGTCCCTAGACATCTACAACATTGTTGCCGAAAATTGTTCAGAGAGCAATTAAAATATTTACACATATTTCTTATATGGTACAGAAATGATAAATGGCTGTCGTCAGAATCGCAATAGAAGTCATTGAAAAAATTGTTCTATTTTTATTTTATCTTTTTGGGACATACCAGTTCCATCGTATTTTAACTTTAGATTTTTAAATTAAAACAACAAATACATGTCGATTAAACTCGACTTTTTGATTATTTACTTATTATGAGTATTATTTAAAAAAAAACTTAAAATTGAATTGTTCAATTTTATAATTCAGTATATATTAATGTCAAAAACCGATTGTTGGACGATGCGGACAACGTCGCGGGCACAGCTAGTAGGTATGTACAACCATACTTAATTTTATATATGTGAAAGTAACTCTGTCTGTTACCTTTTCACTCTTAAACTGCTGAACAGATTTCGATAAAATTTGGCAAGGACATAGATTGCGTCTTGGGGACGGACATAGGCTAACTTAGATCCAAGCACCACTTTCCTAGCACGCGAACGAAGCCGCGGTCAAAAAGTAGTAATATATAAATCATGTAGATTGTAGAGTTTATGTTGTGTATATATATATATTACACATCATCATCCATCCTCCCACATATAATATAAAAAGATCCCGCATTTAACAGATACGTAGTTGTCTTGTTATAAGGAAATAAATAATAATAATTAATTTGGAATAACAAACGAAAACATCCTCAAAGGACAGGTTTAAAAAAATCAATGATATAGAACTTATTATTTGTATGTACAGACTACACATAAATAATATTTGTGTATTGTATATATATAGTAAACATAGATATATACGAGTATCTTTTGTACATCATCATAATCAGTTCTCCACTGCCTATATCTAATCTATGAATTTATGGTCGATTCACCCAGCTGGAGGGTGACCCTTCTTCAGCAAACTCCATCACTCATCAGTCATCGGTTCTACGGGCATTTCATTGGTGTCAAAACACCGAAATCATAACTCAAAAAAAATAAGAAAAATTTGTATTTTTAATCACATTCAATATCATTTAATCGCTTTATACTATCGGAGCGGATGAATTCGAATTCTTTCAATGAATCAAACAAACCGGTCGACATAAACCTATTATGCAAACAAAATTAATTACGTAATCCTCTCAGCAGCGTGCATAGCTCATTGTTTAATAATATCGTGGAAATTCACGACATTTTAATTGCATTGTTTGCGAGAACGGGATATGTGACGGCGGCATTGTAAACAGCTCAAAAAAACTACATATGAATAATTAAATGACTGGCGTAGCTTAATTGCATTCTGAATAAATAGTTTATCATTTAGATCACCTCTTTCACGTGTTTTGTATGCATGTGTCTAACACTGATATATCGATTTGGGAACTTTTAGTCTTCTGATACTTTGATTTGACACATTTACATATGTTTCGCTTTACAAAAAAACCGTAGAAATGTGTGATTGTAGCGGTAACTATTTATGCTCTGAATGAACTGAATCTCATTTGCTAGTTACATTTTATTATTTTGGGGATACTAATTGCTTTAACCGCGAAACGGCAACGATCGAACGAACGAACATAAATATGAACGAACATAACTATTAAAACTGGCAAGGACACACATGCATCATAGGTTCGGCTACGGACATAAGGTATCTCTAATTCTCGTTCCTTTTACAATACGAGCAAAGCCCTGAGCAAAAATTAGTAGGCAATGTATAATTACGTTAGATTCCTAAAGAAATGCATTTACGCAACAGCAAGTCACATCCAAAGTCCAAACATATTTGACAAATCACATTTCTCCTTTTTTTTGAAATTTTGTGTTTCTTTGCCAAAGGCAGTGAACAAATAATACGTAAAGCAAATGATATAGGCCGCGGACGGTGAATATCTAAACTAGTTTGCATAAAGGGCACAAAAAATAAAAAAATCTGAGCGTCTAAAAAGAACTTTGAGTTGGGCAAAGTCACCATTTGGTGTTTCTATAATTTATTCTAAAAGTATAGATAAAAGAATCCACACAAGATAAAATAATCAAAAGCATTAATATTCAGTAACAATAGGTAAAAATCTTCTTTCGTTAGTTCCGAAAAGAGCCATCATGTAACATTAATATTGTAATAAAAACTTAAAAAAAAAAATAAAACCGACTTCCAGGCACTAAAATGTAAAAAATAACTAAACGGGGGTTTTCATTTAGAATAGATACCTAATCAGATATTTTCTAAGTCGGTGCCAGCCGACACATAGGAAATCTAATATATTTTGATAAGTAAAATATATATTTACCTATGAGATATTAATATCTTAAAATATTGTCCGCTGGCACCGACTTCAAAAGTTATTTTTTACATTTTAGTGCCTGGAAGTCGGTTTTTTTTTAAGTTTTTATTTTTATATTTTTAGTGTAGACGTAATAAGCAGGTAATTTGTAAGAAGAAAGTTTTTAATAACATATTCGAATAAACAATTTGTTTAAAAAATATATTTATTGTTGATTTTTTTTAAAACCGCTCGACCGATTTCGATAAAATTTATATGGGACCACTTGGGAAGTATATCCTTTCAAACAAAACAAAAATTTTCCAAATCGGTTCAGGCGTCTTCGAGTAATCGGTGAACATACATAAAAAAAAGTTTCCGACGAATTGAGAACCTCCTCGTTTTTGGAAGTCGGTAAAAAAAACAGACATTCTAGTAAGGCAATGATAAGAAAGGCACAAAACCCTAGCTTCTGAACTAGAAAGCTGTGTTTCAAACGTCAGTACCTTCCCATATAAGATGTTCATATTAAATGCTCATTTAAATGTACATAAAATAACACTCCAAAATAAAATAACTTATTACAAAAAGAAACTTTGTATTAGGATGAATATAATATAATGACGTAAAATTCATACTAAAAATATTAAAAAAAATCATATTTCGCATTATCACTTATATTCTTGTAGCAAACAATTAGCATACTACAAACCACAATACAAATTTAGGGCATTCCCTGACCCCAAAGCAAATGAAGGTTACAATTCATACTTTAGAATAACAGGAAAATATGTCATAGCAGGATAAGGTATTTATTGAGACAATTTTTTGTAAATATTATTATTATAACTTAGTCGTTTACCGTTTATATATAGAAAATTACTACGTTAAGTTAAACTTAAAGTAATTAAAGCTAGTTGTTTTCATATCAGTCTATACAATAGTAAGTTCATTCTTCGACCTTCACCCATCGTATTATAGATATCCTTGACCACATTTCATCTGCGCTATTTAAGTTTAGTTATTATGATTAATATATAATCTTTTTTCCCGGTAATATGAGATAAATGGAGGAAGCCCTAACATCGAAAATCAAAATCGAAAAAATTAACCTATCAGAGTGATACTCGTACACGCGTTTATTGCACATTGCTATTTTTAGAACCCGGGAATTCCCAACATTTTCTTTATTTCTACATGAAACGTTTGCTCAAGTGTACAATCTATGATATCGAGTTGAAACTTCATATTTTTTTCACTAATAGATCTCTTTATTAGAAGCCTATATATAAAGTTTAAGACCGCGGAAACAAATAGTTTTGTTAAAACATTTTTTTCAAGTTTCAACTTTTTATGTAATTGTACCATATTAATTATACACGCACTTATCGATGTTTTTCACAAAATTCGTTACAATATTCTATGTTCTGAGTTATTTTCAATCATTATTGTAGTTAAATACTTAATTTAATAGTTAAAATCTTGATTTATTTGTACGCAGTAACAAATATAAACTGGTAGGTACATAGTATATTGGTTATGTGATATGTCAATGTCAGAATTAGCTAAATATGAAAAGCGACGCCAATTTGAAATGTCAGTTTTAGTGTCAGTTGCAATTGTTTTTTATTTCCACGCAGGAAAGCTTTATCAAAATAGGTTTAGGTTATTTTTTTGGCAAAAACCTTTCTTTCTAGGTTGGTTAGGTTAGAACAGTGACCACCAGAAACACTAGAACTTTTAGAATTTTTTCATAATCCGTAGCCACTTTTCCGGTACCTATTATTATACATGCAAAAGTTGTCTTAAAACTGTCACCAAGTTTAGGTAATTATTGTAGTTGAAATATGAAACGATGTAAATTGAACCTTAAGTGCAATGCTTAAAGTTGTTTTCACAATAATTTAACCTCAAAATTGAAATTTTGAAAATTAAATATCTCGAAAACTACTAGCCTCCGCGGTTTTCCTTTTTAAGGGGGAGTCCCTCTCACCTCTCCCCTCCTCCCCACCCTCTCTCCTCCCTTAAATCGATGTCGTAGATTGTACAGTTCAACCGAAACGTTTTTCAGAACTATCACTCATTTCTTCTATATTTACTGAAATAAAAAAAATATGCATATAATTGTGTATTTACCTATAAGCATTATCTGGCAAGCCGCCATTACATCCATCGTCCAGCTTATCGCAGTCCACCAACTCTTGCTCTGACAATGACACCAAATCGCCAGTCTTAATCTTCCATTGGCCTTCGACGTTGCCTGTACAATATATGTATATTCGTATTTTAAAATAAATTGAATAAGACTATATTATTCTTCTATAATATTATTCTATAATAATAATTATTATAGAAGAACAATATAATAATATAAGAATATTATTCTTCTTCTAATTCAAATTCATAATATTTTATTCAGCATTAAATTATTACATTTTTTTACTGAACGTCACGAGTCTACTACCAGTTCGCCACAATAAGCCATAGTTCACAGGTTCAATTCAGCTTAGAGCAGAAATTCAAAATAGATATATAATAAATAGATATATAATAAATAATTTTCATTTTATTTTTAAAAAGTCTTACCAGTCACAATTAAATAATCTGATAAGTTGTCTGTAAGTAAATATAAGGCGCATTTTATTTGAACTTGCAACATAACGGTCTCGATAAAAGTAAGTCACACTTTAATAAAACTGTTATAATATTCTGAAAATCGGTCGAGAGGACATCATCAAATATTTTTCTCAATTATTGACCAAATACTTTTTTAGATTTGCGCGAATATTTTCTTAATAATCTTGTAGTATAATTATTTTACTTCCCCATACAAACTTTCATCCCCATTCTGACCCCCTCAGGGGATGATTTTCGGGATAAAAACTATTTCACTCCCTTACTTTTCATATCATGAGATTTAAAAAATAATCTTATTTTAGTACAAAAAAATTTTCTTTTAATTTTCTTCTATACAAATCTTCCTGACAATAAGAAACACAAAAAAAGAGTTATCCAAATTCTGTCTTAATTATCAAGATTCATTTTTATTTATATAGATTTTAGTCATGAAGGCTAAAATAAGCCAGTGTGTTACATCAACCAATATAAGTACTCGAGTAATTTTGTTGAGAACATTTTTAAGAAAAAAGTAGAAATAGCCAAATTGCAATGTTGCCTGCCTATATTCATAAAAGCTAACTATAATATATATAAAATATAAAATTTTGATTTTAAACTTAATTTTACAACTCACCTGTAACACTGAAAGCCCAGCAGCTACCGCATGATCCCTGATTTTTAACTTCTGTAACTGCATTATACTGCCTCCAGTCAAACATGTCAGGTAGCCGCACCTGCGGTATTTCAGCTTTTGTCATCGGAATATGATTATTGTTGCGTAAACTAGGTTTCAGTCCTAAATATTTTTGACTAAATTCCTCATATGTTAAATCAGCGAATCTAGTAACGGCGTATGTAGCAGTACCTCTTTCATGTGTGTTTAGATCATGAATTTTTTTTAAATTTTCTCTGAATATGTTGTATCTTTTTCGAGTTTCAACGTGGTCATCCATATACTCTGGCTTATGAGTAGTCAAGAAATCAGCAAATAAATAGCTTGCTTGCATGTCGCGGTGGAGGTCGGTATTACCAATGTCTTGGTGATCGCATGACACTCGGTATACAGGCGGAAGATCTGTCCACGTTCGCAACCAAACGTTTACATTGCACAATTTGTTTAGAGTATTTTTATTGAGTTTACAGTCATCTCTTACACTCAAAGCGTAACAATCTGTAAACCCAACTTCAATCTTCATCCTGTAATGTAGACCAGCTATTTCTTGTTTTTCTATTGAAAATATCCTAACTACTTTTTGTTTAAATGGATGTAGATATTTTGCTTCAATGTGTTTTAACGCTTGATCTGCTAAACGCATAGCATTTTCTGGATTATCAAATTCAATGTGAGCTTCTAGAGGAGCTTCTATATCGTGACAGTCGACTTCTATTTTTCTTCCGTTTTGTAACAAAACACGTTCTGAGATATGGGATGTACAGTGTCTTTGGGGTAAATGTTCTATAAATTCGCACTTCGTAATGTCATCCACCCACTCGAACTTTAAACAATTCGTATATCCTACGTCAAAATCGATCACAGTTAACTTTCCCGTAGTTATTTTACTATCATAACTATTAATTTGCAAAACTCGTTGTTTATAGTTATATAGTGAAGCCATTTCTAGCTTTTCCAATGATTCTTTTACTAACTCTTGTATAGCTATCTCATCAGATGTAGCATTTGTCACTTCTAAGGATATCGATCGTTTACTACGGTTTTCTTGAGGCAGACCACAAACAACATTTATTTTTTTAATTTTCTTATTATTTTTAATCATCCAGATATAGGAAGTGCATGATTTGGACAGTTTAGAAGTATCTACAACACATAAATAAGGAGCTTGTACTATATCTACGTCTTTTGAGCAATTTGTAGTGCTCACTAAAAAGCTCAATCTTATTGGTATCTTGGAATTAAAGCTAGGGATTAATATTTGTTCTCCTAAAGGTATAAGCTTATACTTAAGCTCCGGTGAACTTTCTAACTCTTGTATAGATTCTTTTAATAAAACGTCTATTGATAGGCCTGTTACGTTCTTAAACTCTTTGTCATCGTCACAGACAATGACAATCTTATTTACAACTAATTCATCATCAGCTTGTGGCCACAGTCTAACGTAACATAGTCTGTGGTACATCCCAGACAATTCTTCACAATCTGGTAGTTCTGCTTCATCTTGATGTCGTAAACAATAAGTGAAAGCTGTTTCTATGTACATTTGAACCATATTTAATCCCATGTTCATACTATTATGAAAAGCATGTACAGTTATAAGTTTTTGCAAGTTGTTCGTAGAAGCTTTATCGTTGATCTCGTGAATAGCACGATCTGCGTAATAATATTTTGTATCTTCATCAATATAGTCATCCTCAGATTGTACGATATGTCTCTTAGATCGTTTTATTTGTTCATTTTTTTTTGGGCCGTTTTTATTAATTTGTTTTGAGTATTCCTTCTTACAATTTATAATTATCTCATCTGACTCTGATTTCAACCAGGGCCTGTTCCATACTTCTGCCTCGCAACGCAATGTCGTTTTAGGACTTAAGAAAGTGCAATTTTCTTTAGCCACTTCACTATCTGCTATCAAACATTTTGTAGGCGATGCGGAAAATTCTAGCTTAATGAGCTTTCCTTGAACATTATTTTCAGTAACACGGTATATTTTTATTATTTTGTGGACATACTTGGTTTTTGATAGATCCTGATACGTGTTTAGCGTTTTTTCAGCCAGTATTTTGTATTCATCGTTTATATTTTTTTCTATTGGTGCACCTAATCGAATATTACGTTTATTTCTATTATTTATTTTTTCATCATCGCTATCAATGCCTTCATTACAGTCTACATCTATCTTTTTACCACCTACCCAAGGGCGATCTAAAATTTCAGTATAGCAATAAAGTTTTTCATTTTCTGCACATTTTATTTGATTTTCTGAAGCGCATGACGTTGGCATAGCGACATAATCTATTTTGTAAATTATTCCCGAAACAACTTTACTGATTACTTGATTTACAACAATGTAATGATGAAATTTTAATTTATTATTATGTAAATATTTTTTAAATGATCTTTCAGCCAATTCTTTATATTCTGCATGTTTCGGTTTCCTTGGAGATCCCTTTATATCTTTGAATTTTGGGACAGCAGTAATATCTCGTACATTTCTATAATTTATTTCTTCCTCATCGCTATCAATACCTTCATTACAGTCTACATTTATTTTCTTACCTCCTACCCAAGGACGATCTAAAATTTCAGTATAACAATAAAGTTTTTCACTTTCTGAGCATTTTATTTGATTCTCCGAAGCACATGACCTTGGCATAGCAACATAATCTATTTTGTAAATGATTCCCGAAACAACTTGAGTGATTACTTGATTTACAACAATGTAATGATGAAATTTTAATTTATTATTATGTAAATATTTTTTAAATGATCTTTCAGCCAAATCTTTATATTCGGAATTGTTTGGATTCGGTTTCCTGGAAGATCCCTTTAGATCTTTGAATTTTGGGACATCCTTAACATTACGTTTATTAATAGTTTTAACATGAAAGTCATCGCATTTTACAGTATATTCCGTGCTATTTAACCATAATCTCTCCCAAACCTTTGAATGGCAAAGAATTTCAGGACCTTGACCGTTTTTAGTACGAATTTTAAAATCAATTCGAGTTAACGTACCAGCCACAACTTGAATAGTTACTTTTTGGACATTTGCTAACTCGTATTCTTCATCGACTCCATTTGATTCCACAAAATTACGTAAAGATTCTTTTGCTAATAAAGTATATTTTGGATCTGTAGCATCTATTACTTTTTGTCCACCTACTAATACCTTTTCACCTAATGATCTCTTTTGTCTGCTTGGTTTATCATTTTCATCTTGTTTTTTACAATCTATTTGTATATCTTCTGTATGACGCCACGCTTGTCTATGAATTAAAGATTGGCATAGCAGAACATTGGAAGCGTCAATTACATCGCAATCCAGTGAAGTTGGCTCGAATTTTTCGTCCAAGTTACAATTAGTGGGTGAAATTGTAAATTTGAGATCGATCAATTTACCTGATACTGTTTGCGTATTTACTGACACAACTTGAATCAGCTTGTGATGTTGCTTTGTACCAATAGTTTCAAGATATTTTCTTAAGGATTTTTCAGCTAATGCGTTATATTCAGGATTATTTGGATCTTGAGCTAGATGGCCACCCAAAATATGACGCTTTTTTAGAGTTTTAACATTAAAGTCATCACATTTTACAGTATATTCCGTGCTATTTAACCATAATCTCTCCCAAACCTTTGAATGGCAAAGAATTTCAGGACCTTGACCGTTTTTAGTACGAATTTTAAAATCAATTCGAGTTAACGTACCAGCCACAACTTGAATAGTTACTTTTTGGACATTTGCTAACTCGTATTCTTCATCGACTCCATTTGATTCCACAAAATTACGTAAAGATTCTTTTGCTAATAAAGTATATTTTGGATCTGTAGCATCTATTACTTTTTGTCCACCTACTAATACCTTTTCACCTAATGATCTCTTTTGTCTGCTTGGTTTATCATTTTCATCTTGTTTTTTACAATCTATTTGTATATCTTCTGTATGACGCCACGCTTGTCTATGAATTAAAGATTGGCATAGCAGAACATTGGAAGCGTCAATTACATCGCAATCCAGTGAAGTCGGCTCGAATTTTTCGTCCAAATTACAATTAGTAGGTGAAATTGTAAATTTGAGATCGATCAATTTACCTGATACTGTTTGCGTATTTACTGACACAACTTGAATCAGCTTGTGATGTTGCTTTGTACCAATAGTTTCAAGATATTTTCTTAAGGATTTTTCAGCTAATGCGTTATATTCAGGATTATTTGGATCTTGAGCTAGATGGCCACCCAAAATATGACGCTTTTTTAGAGTTTTAACATTAAAGTCATCACATTTTACAGTATATTCCGTGCTATTTAACCATAATCTCTCCCAAACCTTTGAATGGCAAAGAATTTCAGGACCTTGACCGTTTTTAGAACGAATTTTAAAATCAATTCGAGTTAACGTACCAGCCACAACTTGAATAGTTACTTTTTGGACATTTGCTAACTCGTATTCTTCATCGATTCCATTTGATTCCACAAAATTACGTAAAGATTCTTTTGCTAATAAAGTATATTTTGGATCTGAAGCATCTATTACTTTTTGTCCACCTACTAATTCCTTTTCACCTAATGATCTCTTTTGTCTGCTTGGTTTATCATTTTCAGTAGTTTCATCACAAAAAACTCTCATTTGTCTTCCGTCTTCCAGCCAAGGGCGATCCCATACCTGCACTTTACAATTACGCAGAGGTTCATTCTCCAAAAGATCACAAGCCTTTAAATCAACATTATCTTCGTAGGAGCACCTAGTATAAGCTACATCGAAATTAATCTGAGTGAGTAATCCTCCTACAAGTTGAGTTTTCACCGAATTTATTTTGTTAGCTCTTTGTCTGTTATTTCTGTTTGAATGAAGTTCTAAATATTGCACAGCTTCTTCTACCATTTCTAAAACTTTAGGATCGTTCATGGCTTCTTGTAAGTCAATCAATTTATCTGTTTTTGAATAACTTTCACCATAACGTTGTGGTGTACATTTATATGAGATTGTTTTTTCTTTAAGCCAATGTCTTTCATGAATACTCACTTCGCACACATTAAAATCCATTTTTTCTAATATAGAGCAATTTGTTCTTTTCACATATGGAACTGTTTTGTTACAATCTGTATAAACAAGATTTAAAGTGATTTTCGTTAGTCTACCAGAAGCTTTTTGGGTAAATGCTTGCAATATTTTATCAATTTTTAAAGCATTTGGATGTGATGATTCTATTTCAATTTTTTTTAAAGCTTCTTTAGATAGTCTTAGAAGAAATGGATCATTTAATGGAATCATCTCAGCTTTACGTGTTTGAAATTTTTTCGTTTTTTCATCATAACAAAAAGCACTTAAGAATTGTGGTTCTGCTTCATTAGTAGTTTCAATAATACCATTACATATTTTATTTAGTAGTTCTTTACTTTTACATTTATTATGCTCACAAGGAATACCTACACGGATTTGGATGTAGAGGAAGTGTTGTAAATTTTCGATTTCTTCTTCCGCAGCAATAACATCTTCAAGAGCTCTGTCTCCAATTTCTAAATTATTTTTATTTAAGTATTCTACTAATTTTTGTGCCAAAATATATATTTTTTCTGCATTGTGAATATTTTTTTTTACTTTATGAACTTTTTCAACAAGAGACATTACTTTTAAGTCATGATCATAACTTCTTTTAATTCTTGCAAAGCCCTGATTGTAATCAAACCCAGCAGAATTGAAAAAATTTATTAAATCATCTATTGCTTTCCTTTTATCATCACTTATAAAACTCGATTTTACTTCATATTCAGAAGGTTTGTATTGAGCTGAACTACCACCAGTGTATTGCTTCACTGTTTCAGTGTCTGAAACGTGACCAATATGTATATTTGATGGCTCTGGACTTTTTGCATCATCTGCAGAAGGCACTGGATATTTTTGATGAAATTTCTCATAAGGAATTATCTGTTGTTCTAAGCTTTTTATATCCATTTCAGTTAATGTTTTCTCTTGTTGGGGTAGAGCTTGAATATCTGTATTATGTATAGCTTTAAGAATTTCATCTACTGAGCCAGTATTTGCAATTTTATCATAATCTGGTGTTGGTTTATCATGAACTTGATCATTAGTACTTGATGGAGGATGGATATCAATAACATTATTTTCATTGTTTACATCACTACTGGAAATATATTCACCTTCATCACCAAATTGCCATTCCTGAGTACAGTTATTAGCCAAAATAGCTCTATACTTTGTGCCGTCAGGTAATTTAATCCAAGTTTTTTCTAGTATTGATATTTTACAAATTTTACTTTCGGTGCACTCATATTCTGTAGATGTACACTTATTGAAATTAATTTGAAGTGTTAAAATGTATCGAACTCCATTCACCACCTACAAAAAATAGTCCATTTATTATTTAAACTATTATATATTAAGTGTATTTAAGAAAAAAATATAATAAGATGGTGACATTAATGTTAATTTATAACTTTAGTAACAAATACTATAAAGATACTTACTTGAACTTGCCTTTCAACATCAAGTACAGCTTCAAGCAAGTGCCTGACAGTAGGTTCATGTCGATCTATATGTTTGATAGCTAATGCTGCCAAATCGCTAACTCCAGCAGCTTCTGGATTTACATGACTAGAGCATCCTACACAGGCCCCACCAGTTTGTCTTCTAGGTATTGCAATGAATTGTTCACCAGATGTAACCTGGATAGAAAGCTTATATTTACCTAGCAATAATATTACAAAAATTTGTGTTGGTTATTTTTTTACAATGTGACAGCTCAAAGGATAGTAAGAAAATACATTATAGAATAAGAAATAAATAAAGATATGTGATTTACAGAAGAAGACACAAAGTATTTTTTGACCTACTGTACATACAAGCAGGTGATGTAGGAAAGCATTAGTTTAGATATAGATTTTACTTTAGTTTTTATTTATTTTGTTCGAAAAGGTAACAGATAGACTTATAGTCAGACAGAGTTACTTTGGCATTTATAATATTAGTATAGAGATAAAGCATTTTTTAATAAGAACCTACCTATCTTTACAATGAAATTATGTTATAAATAAAAAAATATATCTTGTATAATCTTACACCAGAATTAGGCTGCACTTCATTATCCAAATGTACTGGTTCATATTCAATAGCTACTGGAGTTGAAGTAGTTTCATCTTCTACAAATCCTTCCCCAATATTACTTTCACTCTGCTGACTAAAATCACTATTTTCACAGTGATACTCATCATTCTGAACAATAATACCCTGTTCGAGGTCTAGTATAGTAGCAGTGCATTTAACATATTTTGATTGTGAATTAGGATTTTCAAAAGCTTTCAAGGTGGCTTCTATTTTATAACAATAGCTTTCATCATTCTAAAACAAACATTTTTACCAAAGTAACACTAAATTAGATTGCATAAATAAATTTAATACATTAATTAGAATTTGAAGTATTTATCTCATATTTTAAAGCAATTAATAAAATCCTATATTTCTCTATCTTTATACACTGTAAGCTAAACTTAAAACAATCATACAAACAAGTAACAAGAAAATTAGTGGAAAAAAATATCTAAAATATATCAAAATTATCTTTAAATTTCCAAGAGTTATAACAATGTGCCATTAAACTATTGATAATTTTTATCCTGGGGTCTTCTTTCGAATGATAACCTTGTAAAACATTATAGAAATAAAACATACTTACAATCTTTTGCGCATCAATAATATCACCTTCATAATTATACTGATGATTGAGCAAATTATTTAAGTAATTAAGGAATCCATTTAAAAATTTCTCTTTTTGCTCAACTTTTAAATTCGCGAAAGAGCCAATAAATAGATAGCACTGTATTATAGCAAACACACAATTTAACCGCATGATGTATAATCAAGACAAGATCATCGCTGATCACACAACGGCGGAATGAAGAAAAGACAGCGTAGTGCGTCACTCCCTCGAGTTATAGTGTATTTTAATGTACGAATGATTCAATAAAATATAAAACACTAAACAGCAAGTAATTTAACATCAAACATGAATTTGTTGACTATATACCTGTCAAAGGGATACATATACATAGTATACTCTATGTTCCTGTCAATATGGTGACCAGCGTTGCCAACATCAATTTATAAATTTCGCCGAAAATCTTACTCAAATTCCCCAATTTACGGACAAAAATATACTGGTTCCCCACAAATTCCCCTCAAAATAATTAAAAAAAAAACATGTTGTAACTATTATATATTTTTAAGTTATTTTAAATAAAAGTTAAAACTATCTTTTCGCATTTTTCTTTGTTTGAAATATAATAACTCAATAAAATTAATAAAGTCCAATCCGAATCCGGTTTGGGAACAAACAAATTAAAACCAGAATTTTTATGTTTTTAAGACGTTAGTAGGTATATAAGGAATAAAAATTCATAAAATGCCACGCAACCCCCGAGAAATGAGGGTATGCAAAGCATTAAAAAAAGTATTTTTTTCAATTTCCGGCTTACTGTAACGTTCTATCGAAAAATGTTTTCTGCAAAAGTTGTAGGCCTAGTAAAAATTTACAACTTTTATAAATGATATTTTTTACAATAACTTCAAACTTTTCGAGATATTTGCAAAAAATTCTGTTTTTAATTTTTTCTTGGTTTTATTTTTAATTTCTGCAATAGTCTTTTGATTTTTATGAACCTAGGGGAATGTAATCTTCGAAATACATATAATAAGCATTTTTTTTTTGAAATTGATATACTTTACCTAGAAAAATATGTTTCATGGTCTCGGGAGGCTGAAAATCACCCCCAACTTCAAGTGGACGTTTACATTTAAAAAAAATCGTTCAATTTTTAAATAGGGCTAATTTTTTTCGACTTGAGCTCTATTTTTGAAGAAATAAAAACATTGTAAAACATGTATATCCTGTAAAAACACCCTTAAAAATTGAAAAAATTGGAGAAATCGATAATTTATATATTTTAAAGTAAATTTTTTTAATAAACATTGAAAATGTGTAGGTACTGTATTGACCAAATTTTTATTAACTGAGTACACCAATATAATAGCGGGAAAAAAGGAAAAAAACCGGTATGCTAAGTTTTAATTCGACGCTTATTATTTATACAATGTCGCCATAAGCATTCCAAATTTGCAATTTGACGAATCGTAAAAAATATAAAAGAAATTGGAAGTAAAATATACCATTTTTTGCAATTTTCCCGTAGAATCTATTTATGTTATTATCAGAAAATAAAAATAAATATAACTTCAAAAGTATTATTACGAGTTTAAATTAAAAGGACTTATTGCTATAGTCTAGCACATGAAAGTTGAGCCTGAAAAAGCGCGGAAAATTTAAAAGCTACATATGGCAACACCAAGTATAGCACTAATAAATTGTTTTGATACTATTAAAAAAAACATTAAGTTCAGATTTGATTTACCTAAGTAAAATACGCACGTAAATAAGTTTAAATTTTACGTAAATTCATTATATTCTACATATACAAGTTTTATATAGAATGTTTTTAAACTATATTTATCTATAAAATTAACTTGAGAGCAAAAAATAGTAAGATGCTGCAGAAGGCAGAACAGATTAATATTGAACTTGCAACGAATATTCGGTTATTATTCGTTATTCGGTCTGTTCGGCTATTTCTTTCCTATTTGACCGAATACTTAATATTTAAGTATTAAGTAATATGTTTTGTTGCTAACTGATTAATGATAAAATGAAAATATTGATTCATTTTATTATAATTATTTTTCTTATAATCATTAAAGACGTCATAGGTACATAATCAAGTTCTATATTACAAAAATTAACCAAAACAAACTATCAAATAAATTTCTACGCACTTGCACTATCATAATTAAAATTATATTATGACATTTACAGAATATTGCCATGTAAAAAGTTTTAATTAAATCTCAATTTCAAATTTAAGTTAATAATTATTACTAGTGAAGAAATTTGGACTTGCAAAAATTTGCGTAGTTTTAACACTTAGTATAGTTTAGATTAAAAGTTAAATCGGTTCAGAGGTGGAACCTATGATTTTTGTTAGTAATTTAAGGTTTAAGTGTTCGGACTCGGTGGGACTGTCAATGTTCAAAATCCCCACATTTTCCCCGCATAATGCCAATCCCCAACAAATCCCTAATCGACTCGAGATTCCTCGCAGCTTGGGGAATTCCCCAAAAATTGGCAACACTGATGATGACATTACTAAACAGTGCTGTCCATTGTCATTGATAATAAACTGATTGTAATAGGGAAGAATTTTGTCATTTTCTCTGGCCAAATGTCGCGATCACTTTGATCCTCCGTATAATGTAGTTTTTAAAGCGTGGATGGTTTTTTCATATTATTTAAAATTTAATTAAGCATTATAATTTTAAAATATTTTTATATATGGCATCAATTTGAAGCGTATGAGACATGTTGTGTTTCGAATTGTCAAAAGTCACAAATCATGTTCCTGGTATATGATTAAAACCATTCAAATTCCAAGTAGGGATGTTCATGTAAAAAAAATATCGATATTTTTTTCGATATAATATATCGTATTGTTGTATCGATACTTTTCGACATATCGTATAAATATATCGATATTTTCGATATATCGTAAGTTATTTGTTTGTATTTAACTAGTCTGTAATATTAAATACTAGTGACTCACCCTCGCTTCGCTCGGGTCTATCCCTAGGTCGATTCCCCATACAAACTTTCTTCCCCATTATCACTGCCTTAAGGGATGATTTCCGGGATAAAAAGTGTCCTTCCCAGGGTCTTAAACTATCTTCTTACCAAATTTCATCTAAATCTATTCAGTAGATCCAGAAATTACCCTCTACAACACAAACTCACAATTCACAAACTTTACCTCTTTATTATATTAGTATAGATTAAGTAGGGATCAGGTTAATATGAGTAAAAACAGTTAGTGAAGAAACAAAACATTTTATTTATTTATTAATCCCAATACTTTTTCTCTAGACCATGCAAAAACAAAATTTTACTATCTCTTTTGGCTTGCAGTCTGTTTCTCTGCCGAGTTAAAATAGCCATTTTTATATATCATTATACACACTAACTGTATTTAAATTTTGTAAACTGTATTAAACAAAACAAACAACTTCTATTTATACTATATAGGTTATTTTGTAATTTGTACTGAGACAGTGAGAACGATGAACGAAGCGAAAGTCGGAACTCGGATTTCGGAAGCGAGTGAGACTCTCGAGGCACAGACATACTCTGAGTTACGACTACAGTCGCAGATTATAAAATTTTTACTACTACTAGTCTGTCTGCCTTTACAGTGAGTAGGAGAATAGTTTTCGATTTTCGTGTCTTTGCATTCCGTTAATGCGAAGGCTAGTTTTTCAATAATTCGGGGTTTTACGTTTTATTCTTACTCAAGTGGCCATCCATAAAGTAATCAATATAAAAAAAAGAAATCTAACACCTCAGTCTCTCCCGTGACCATAAATGGTCTAAAGCATTCGAAACGTCGGGAACCAAAAATCCAAATAAATCTGCGAAAAAATCCGAAAAGATAGTTTTATTTAAAATGATTAAATAAACTTTTTGTGAATGAATATTGTTTTTTTTTTCATCTACCGATTATGGGTCCAAATATACAGATTTTTGTAGGCAACTCTACCGATTTTACACATTGACTTTTATTTGTCATCCATGACATTGACGTTAGAGACAACTGTCACTTAGTCACTGTCATAGAGTATATTGCTACATATATAAGTCACTGTCCAATGACGTTTTCTGTTTCGGACTCGGTCTTCAGTTCAGATACCGTTATTTTCGTTAAGTTGCTTAGTGTTTATTTAAATATTATGTCGATTATTACTTTTTTATAACACAAAGAACAAAGTGAAAGAAATATGACGGAAAAAAATAAGAATCGCCCTTCAGTCTCTTCCGATACAAAACTGTAATCAATTACTATTTACAAGTTTATTTTTGTAAAAATATTTAAATTGTTAAAAATATTTATTGACTACTGCCATACTAATCTATTATAATATTATTAGATGGTGGATAACATTTGGAATTCTATGTGGTGCAACTTTTCTGACCCGCTTCTATAAAGTTCTGGAACCGGATCATGTATGGTAAATAATATTACTTATTTAGAAGTAACTGTTTTATATTTAAGAAATGTATATTTAGAGTTGCAAAATTTAAAACATAGTAATATCAAATGTTGTGTCTTTTTAACATTTTCAGTTGGGATGAAACACATTTTGGAAAAATGGCAAGCTGGTATATTAATAGAACTTTTTTTTTCGATGTTCACCCACCACTTGGAAAGGTATAATTTTATTACTTTTTAAGATAATTTACTTAAACTAATCTTATTTACTCAATAAATATTTTTTTGCCAATTCTAGATGCTCATAGCTCTCTCAGGAAAATTAACAGGCTATGATGGTACATTTCCTTTTGAAAAACCGGGTGACAAATATGATGGGGCAAGATATGAAGGAATGAGAATTGTAAGTTAATAGAAAAGAAGGACTTTTACTTTAAACCGATTTTAAAATTCTTAATGAAAACTTATTTTTTTAGTTTTGTACAGCATTAGGAGCTTTAGTTATTCCACTGACTTTTTTGACCATTTGGGAGATGACAAGATCACTTGATTCAACATTTATTGGAACCTTACTTCTACTTTGTGGTATGTTTATAAATTTATTTATCTGGTACAACAAAAAAACAAATTATAATTTTTTTAATTTAACTTGTATTTTTTTAGATGTTGGATTCTTAACTTTGAATAGATATATTTTATTGGATCCTATACTGTTGTTCTTCATGAGTTGTTCTATATATGGAGCATTTAAGGTATGCCAATTTCTAATAGAATTTACAATATTGTTTTGAAATTCTTTATTATATATATCACATAGAATATTAATAAAATTATTCCAATCAATTAAAAAATAAATTACAGGTTCGATCATTAACTGATGATGGTCTATCACCATTTTCTATGAAAATGCTGATATGGCAAATATTTCTTGGGACATCTCTTGCTTGTACAATGTCAGTTAAATTTGTTGGACTGTTTGTAGTGTTATTTGTGGGTTTAAGAACTATCGCTGACCTTTGGAATGTGTTGGGAGATTTGACTAAGCCTGTGGTAAGTTAATCAATTCTGAAAGCAATTATTCCCTAAATAATTGTATGTAAGTATCTACATATTATATACATGTATTCAGCCCTTTTTAATGTCCCATTGCGAGCACGGGCTTCCCTTCAATATGAGGGGGAACAGGCCATAGTTCACCATGCTGATCAAGTGTGAAATCGTTGGATGATTCACACATAAAAATATCTGAGGTGTGAGTGTGCCAGGTGGCATTACTCGGTTTCACAAGTGAGCGCGTCTACATACATTGTGTACATTAATTAACTTAAAAACTAGCATTTGTAAGTTTTTACAAGACTAGAACTATTTCATACCAAGGTAACATGCAGCCTGCATTGTGTTTCCTCTCGGGCTAAACTATCTGCATGCAAAACATACATACAACATACTTAGATCCCTTGTTCAATTGCTACATGGTAAACAGACAATGGAATAAACACAATTATAGAAATTATAGGTGTTACTTACTACTACTAATTTGATAAGAAACATCAACAATCGTTAAAGTGGTGTGTTGTGTTTAAAGGTATATTACAGGTAGCGAGTTCAATTTCCACAAGAAGCAAAAGCAAACTTTAAAGTACTCTCCCATTAATATTATAAATGCAAAAGTTTAAGTGGATGGATGTTTGTTACTCAATTTTGCCAGAACGGCTGAATGGATCTGGATGAAATTTGGCACAGAGATAGATTATAGTCTGGAATAGCACATAGGCTTTTTTATCCCGGAAAATGTATGGTTCCTGTAGGATAAATTTGTTTTTCACTAGGGACTAACCCAAGTGAAACGAGGGTGAGTTGCTAATTTGTAATAAATCTATTATTTTAAATATGTTTTTTTTTTCTTCAGAGCTTGACATTAAAACATCTAATTGGAAGGAGCTTAACCCTAATAGTGTGGCCGATTATACTCTATGTGTTCTTCTTTTGGATTCATCTTACAGTTCTTAGTAAAAGGTAAGTAGATTAAACATGGTTTTGATTTGAAATGTTTTATTGATTCGTAACTCTTGATCGCGTTTTCTGGAACATCATTCACAATTATTTTGACGAAACGTTTGGCTCAGTTTGTAGTGACCCTATTTGCTGTGCCAGAGGTTGCTAGTTCGAGTCCCGCTGGAGGCATTGAGCAGGACCGACAGCTGTACTGGCTGTTACTAAGATTTTCTTTACAGAAATATTCAATAAATAGACTTGGTCGACTCTGTACTCTAAACCAGGAATTCATGATGTTCAGCCTTATGTGCCAGCCACTACACTACTGAGACAGTTAAATCTTAGTGTATGATGATGTGTATCCCACATGTACCCAGCGGTAACGGCGACGGCTTCTACTCGTCGGGCTTCCAAGCGCGGCTGGCGGGCAACAGCCTGCACAACGCGAGCGCGCCGTCGCTGTTGGCGTACGGCGCCACGCTCACGCTCAAGAACCACCGCACGGGCGGCGGCTACTTGCACTCTCACCACCACCTCTACCCGCCCGGCGTAGGCGCGAGGCAGCAACAGGTGCGTACACACACATACGCACGCGTACTCACACACACACACACGCGCACACGCACACACGCACGCGCACATACGCACGCGCACACGCACACACGCACACACACGCACGCACACACACGCACACACACGCACACCATACTATACTCATTCCTTTTTTATTAAAAAAATAAAAATTTGATATACTATGACTAAATACTTACTAGACTAAATATTTTTGTAATTAAAATGTTTTTATGATAACACATAAATGGTAATAAATTTAAAAAAATATATATTTTATCATATTCTGTACTGGACTGACAGATAAAGTCTCAAAAAAGTTAATATATTAATAGTCAAAGATTTACTCAAGGTTTCACATTTAAGTAATGGTCTGATTATACCGTTATAATGTATTATTCTGGCTTGATGCTAGTTCTTGAACTGGAACATCTTATAAGTATCTTCCAAACAACCAAACAACTTGACGATCATAATATGAACTGAACGAACAGATAACAACGTACACGCACAAAGATGACAATAACCGCTGGGTGGTGAAGCCGTACGACGGCGAGGCGGCGGCGGGCGTGCGGGCGGTGCGCGCCGGCGACCTCGTGCGCCTCACGCACGCCGCCACGCGCCGCAACCTGCACGCGCACCGCGAGCGCGCGCCGCTCACCACCAAGCTCATGCAGGTCACCGGCTACGGCGAGGTGGGACTCACTATAATTACATACATACATATAATATAAATAAAATTAAATATGTTGGGACGTTAACACACAGCACCATCAAGTACCATGGTAAGGTACGAGGCTTATGTTATGGATACCAGATAGTTCATATACTGCACATATATTACAAATATAAAAACTTAAAAAAAACCGACTTCTAGGCACTAAAATGTAAAAAATAACCAAACGGGGGTTTTCATTTATAATAGATACCTAATCTGATATTTTCGAAGTCGGTGCCAGCTGATGCAAAGCAAATCTAATATATTTCGATACGCAAAACACATATTTACCTATTAGATAATAGATATTCATATCTTAAAATATTGTCGGTTGGCACCGACTTCGAAACACATTATTACATGTTAGTGCCTTGAAATCGGTTTTTTATTTTTATTTTAAAAGTTTTTATTTGTCCATTTTTGGTGTAGACGTAATAAGCAGGTAATTTGTTGGAAGAAAGTTTATTAATAACATGTTCGATTAAGCAATTTATTTAAAAAAATAATTTATTTGTTGATTTTAAAAAAAGCCGCTTGACCGATTTCAAATAAAAATATGGGACCACCTGGGAAGTATACCCTTTGAAACAAAAAAAAATCCAAATCGGTTCAGGCGTCTTCGAGTAATCGGTGAACATACATAAAAAAAAGATTCCGACAAATTGAGAACCTTCTCCTTTTTGGAAGTCGGTTAATAAACACCCATAACTGGAGTACAAACTTTCGTGCACACCACACAAATGAATGTCCTCAGCGGGACTCGAACCCGCGACCGCTGGCACAGTAAGTACTGTTTGTATTATTCATTACAAACAGAATCACACGTGCGTTAATATACGCACATGTATTACATACATGAGTTTTTAAATGAAAAAACGGACAAAGATCCTTTTACATCTACTTCCATGCGATAAAGAACTTCCTTCTAATAACATAAATTTTTTTTTCAATAAATAAAATACATTTGACCACTGTCTCGGAATACATATCTGTTTAAAGGAGTCGGCAAGAAATTAATAGTTGAAGTTCTCTTTATATTTTTTTTTTTTAATAAAATATTTATTTTCCTAATAGTGCCATAACTTTAACATCTATATCAGCTGTTCAATTTCGATGCCATTATCAGTTTGCTGGTCTACACGTAATTTGAAGGATTCAGTATACTTAATGAAAATCAATAGCCATTATAATTCTCGCGTGATCTATTTAGAATATAGGGAGATATACTAATATTTACAAATGTATCTATACTAATATTATAAAGAGGCAGATTGTGTTTGTTTGAATGCATTAATCTCGGGAACTACTGATGATTTGAAAAATTCTTTTCGCATTATGCCTGTTTATTGCGGAAGACTATTGCTTGAACTTGAAAGTGTGTTTGTTTGTTTGTCTTTCTTTCACGTCGAAATGGCTTGGCGGATTGGCGTGGTTTTTTGTGTGGAGATAATTGGAGGGCTGGAGAGTGACATAGGCTAATTTTTACCGCAGGGGATTATGTCTTGCCCACGGGAAAACACGTTATAATAGAATAAAAAAATATTTATGATCAGAATTACATGAAACTTGGTATGAATTCTCTTCAATACAATTAATTAAATACGTGTTTAAGCATTTTTCGAAATTCATCTCATAAGGGGGTATAATAGCGGATGACAGTTTGTATGAAACCTACCATTTTAGATTTTTTTTTTTGTAGTTTTAGCGCGAGTGAAGCCCCGGTTTCTGCTAGTCTATACTATAATAAAAGAGTAGAGGTCGAATGTCTGTACATAGCAAAAAAATGCTAAAAACCGAGTCAGGGGGATGTAAGAAGACAAATAGAACAAAACCAGATTTTTTTCAATTTTTTTGTTTCTCTGTCTGTTTGTACGGGCTAATCTCCGAATCTATTGGACAGATTTAAATGTAATTTTGCATGGTCATACCTTATATCCCCGGGCAACATCTTAGATACTTTTTATCCCGGAAAACTAAATAGTTCCCGTGGGATAGTTAAAAACCTATAGTATCTTATACATATATAGTACACAACAACTTATGCACCTAATTTAGTAAACTTTAACATTCTTATACCTTATATTGCTGGTCAAACAACAGGTTACTTTTCATCCCGGAAAAATGAACGGTTTCCGTGGGAACTAATAGATCTGTATTATATATATATATATATATATATATATATATATATATATATATATATATATATATATATATATATATATATATATATTGATGAAATTCTATATAATGACAGCTGGTTATCCAAGTCAACATATAGGATACCTTTTACTGCGGGAAAATATCTTATCTTTAAGAAATCTATACTAAACCTTAAAGCGTAAGTAGGGACTAATCCGAGCGGAGCGAGGGTGAATCGCTTGTAATATAAGGGAAGATACTCCACATGCCCATTAAGTACTAAGAACACATATTCCGGCAGGACGGCGTGGGCGACGCCAACGACGTGTGGAAGGTGGTGGTGTCGGGCGGCCAGGACGGCGACGAGGTGCTCACCGTGCGCAGCAAGCTCATGTTTGTGCACTACTTGCAGGTCAGCTTTGGCATTTTGTTCAACGTTGAGCAATGCTTATACGCATATACCCTTTACAACGTATAGTTTTGTGGTGACTCACTGGCTAAAAACCAGTATTACCCGCTAAAACCCAACGGAAAGTTTCCCGTCTTTATAGGGCGCCGTAGGATAAAGCGATCCTGCAACGCACACAACCACGACGACCCGACGACTGCCTACCAAGGTAGACGTCAGTAACCGGTGGGTTGTTGGCATAGACCACTCTGCTATTAAAGAAGTTCCAGCAACCCACCGAGCGTATCTCTTGGCTTTGCCGGGTTTCCGGTCGCTACTGAGCCCCCCACCATGACAAAGAGAATACACATTGGGGGGCAATAACTACACAGTTAAATGGATTATCACTTATACCTTGACGTTATGCTCATCTTATTTATTTTTCTTTTTTAATAATAATTTATTCATATATTTTTACTAAGTTACATAATATATACAAGATACGCAAACTTTAATGGGATAATTAATTTAGAACCTACCTGAACTTGAAACAATATAGGATTTAGAATATTTAAATGTAAAAAAAATCTAAGATTATTTATAAACTTTTAATATGTACAGGCGTGCGCTCTGACAACGACCGGCAAACAACTGCCCAAGTGGGGCTTCGAACAGCAAGAAGTCGCGTGTAATCCTAATTTAAGGGATAAAAACGCTCTCTGGAACGTGGAGGATAATATTTTCGATAAACGTCAGTAGATTTTTAATATATTTGCTATAACTGTTTTTTTTTGTGTATAGTTTGCTGTTAGTGCTTAGCTTGTACCTTATAGCCTCTTCTTATTTCCTATCATACTTTGAAGATCTCAAAAATACGTGTTATAGTATATAAGTGATTGTTAGTCCACATATAATAGTACTTATATTCAAGTAGATAAAGATATGGTAGGAGTCGAGTTAAAACCGACTATAGGGACAATATAAGGATTCTAATGATGATGCCGGCTCCTTTTAGCTATACTGCAATTATGGACAGTGGTAGAGCATGCGTGGCAGTATGTGAAGTTAAAGATTACGAACGAATTCTTTAAAATTTTGACTGGATAACGTCTAGGGTCAGCTTGTAGATAAATATTGTACAATAAAATATACAAGCGACTCAGCCTCGCTTCGGGTTCGTCTCTAGATAAAAAAATCTATCCCACGGAACCGTGAATTTTTCCGGGATAAAAAGTCAGCTATTCCAGACTATAATCTATCACTGTGCCAAAATTCATTCAGTTCCGTTCAGCAGTTCTGGTATGATTGAGTAACAAACATCCATCCATTCAAACTTTCGCATTTATAAGATTAAATAATGGGATTAGGTAAATCTATAATTTACATTGTTTAAGTGCCCAAAGTTAGCTTCGAAGCGTACGCGTCAGGGTTCTGGGAGCGGCTGGTGGAGTCGCACGCCGTGATGCTGCAGGGCAACGCCGGCCTCAAGCCCAAGGAGGGCGAAGTCACCTCGCAGCCCTGGCAGTGGCCCATCAACTACAGGGTTAGTCGTCTAGCTACGAGTATATGTTGCCTGTTGTTCATCCGTTTTCTTTATTTTTATATAGATGGTTGGATTTGAAAAAACAAAGAAAGATTGAGATGAATTTATAACAATGAGACTGTTTCAAGAATTAGTGTTTAAGAAGGAAAGTATGTGTGTCTGCATACAGATATATATGTCTTAACTGCCTCTGTGGTGTAGTGGCTAGCATGTACGGCTGCACACTCGGAGGTCCTGGGTTCGAGTCCCGGGTCGGGCCAAGTTTAGTTAACGAGTCTTTCTGTACAGTAAGTCTCAGTAATAGCCCGGAGTTGGGAAGTTGGCGGTGTTTTACCCCCGTGCCTCGGAGAGCACGTAAAGCCGTCGGTCCTGCGCCTTAACTCTCACCGGTCGTGTCTCGTGTCGTCCCACCGGAGTATGAGAGTGACAGGAATAGAGAGTGCACTTGTGTCTGCGCGTACACTTGTGCACTATAATATCTCCTGCGCAGTTGGCTAGTCTCAATGAGATTGGCCGCCGTAGCCGGAATCGGCTAGGAGAACATCATCATATATGTCTTTTATTGTTTATAAATGGACTAAAACTACAAAAAAATCTATCGATAAATAATTATATATGTGCATATATGACTCCGTTACCACCTTACTAATGTTATGCCAGTTAAATTAACAAATTAAATTAATTGATAATGCTTACTAGTTTGCTGCTTATTTAATTCGTTCTGCTCTATCAAATATTATTACACGTAAGGTGTAATTGTAATTTGTAATTGATGTTATAAATCTCAAAATTTATTATTGCAATTGGATATCAGCAGGTCATACATAAATTGTTAATGTATTTCAAAGTAATGTACATAGCGATATGTGTATACTTTAATTAATTTTTATTTTAACAATGTTTAAGTCCTGAACTCATCAATAGATGGCGCTGTCCAAGACCGTGGAAAGAAACAAAGGAAATAATAAGAATAAGAACTAGTAAAAAATAATTATTATTTTGCGTTCATTTTGTCAGGGTCAGTTCTTTTCGGGCAGCGGCCACAGGATCTACCTGCTGGGCAACCCCGTGGTGTGGTGGGCGAACCTCGCCTTCCTCGTCATATTCTTGGTGGCGTTCGTAGTTAACTCTATTAGAGAAAAACGTGCGCAAGTTTTTGGAAGACCTACTCAAGGTAAGAACCTCATTACTCATTGTATATTTATTGGTATTCTAAGAAATGCTCTGTCGTTTTTTCCAACAGCAATAGACAGACGCGTCGTTTTTATTTATTATCTGTGCCTAATGGTTGTTCAATTGAATTGTTTCTTTTGTACTCTTCTCAGTTAAATTGTTTTTCAACTGGTAGTTGCTTCGTCACAGTAGACTACACTGACTTTCTCTATGGGGAGCGTGCGGGCGTGCGTGCGTGCGGGCGTGCGGGCGTGCGTGCATGCGTGCGTGCGTGCGTGCGTGCGTGCGTGCGTGCATGCGTACGTGCGTGCGTGCGTGCGCACGTGCGTGCGTGCGTGCGCGCGTGATAGTGTGAGTATGTGCGTGTGCGGCTGAATGGATGTGGATGAGTACATAGAAGTAGGACTTATAGTAACATATAGATAGTCAGGCATCGAAGAAGTACTTGCCGCGAGTAAAGTATTATAATTAACGGTGTTTCAGAGGGCTCGCTCGCGCCGCTGCTGAACGCGGCGGGCTGGTGCGGCGCGGGCTGGGCGCTGCACTACGTGCCCTTCTGGGCGATGGGCCGCGTGCTGTACTTCCACCATTACTTCCCCGCCCTCGTCTTCAGCTCCATGCTCACTGGTAAGCGCACTGTAATACTTAGATTTAAAATATTTGCGATATTTAAAAAAAAAGTATACTTAAAGACTTTTTCGTAGATTTGTTTTTTTTTAATGCTTTTTGGTTCCCGACGTTTCGAATACTTTGCAGCAGACATGGTCACGGGGGAGGTTACGCTTTTTAATTAAACATCAAACTTCTTCAATCAAATACACATTGTATGCCTTTCGCACATATTGTACTTATAAGTTCTTTGGCGTGTTTTAAATACGTAAGTTTTTATACATGTGTTCAGTTATTCCTTTACATGAAACATTAAAACGGTTGGATCGATTTTTATGAAATTTAGTACTGAAATAAACTAAGTTCTTTTTTTAATGTAAATGTAAAGAAATACAGGTTATGTGGGACTTACCGGCAAGAAACGCCAGTACTACCCAATAAAACCCAACGAAACCTTCCCTGTCTAGATGGGGCGTCGCAGGATCGCTTACGCACTCAACCACTACGCTCCAACGATAGGTCTGACGAAGCAGACCACAACAACATACAAGTACACCGCCCACCGAGTTGGGCCACCTCCCTGTGCGTATCTTGGCTTTGCGCCCGGCTGAACTCCGGACGCTAAGACCGGGAGTAACAGTTACAGTTAAGCACCCATCGACGCACCCAATTGTAGTCTTAATAAACGTAGAAATTCAAAGGTTGAAGTGTGTTAAATAAAGGAAGTAAAATTTTAAGAATCAACAAGTAACTTTAACATTTAGTGATTCTAAACATTACTTGCATGAATGTTGTAGGTATCCTCACGGTATACCTCCTGCGCAGCATCCAGAGCTACCTGAGCCGCGAGCTGGGGAGCGCCATGTACCAGGGCGCACTGGGGCTCGCGGCCTCGGGTGCGGCCTACAGCTTCTGCCTGTTCTCCCCGCTGGCCTATGGCATGAGCGGCCCGCTGGCGCACGAACCCAACTCCACTATGGCGGGCCTCAAGTGGCTCGATACTTGGGAGTTCTAATTTTATATATACTAAAATTTAAGCGAATATTTGACATTTTAAATCGTTTCTTTTCGCGGGTTTATTTTGATTGTATATATGACCTTTGACACGTCTAAAACCTTAGTATTTTCCAAAAATCAAAATAAATCTGCGAAAAAATCCGAAATAATTTTAGTTCTAATTTATTGTAAACATTAACATAAAATTATACTTTAAATTCCAATGGATTTATTACTTAGTATTTATTAGAATTGAATTTGCCACTAGCATACACGCACAAATGCTCTACTCACACTCATAAATAGTCTAAATAAATTATGATGTTATTTTGATAAATATATGGTCATTTAATTTATTTTTAATTTAGCTGTATATTTATTTTATATAAATGACTGTCCTAAATTTAAAAAACTAGTAACTGTCCTAAATATAAACTGTCCTAAATTTAAAATAAAAAATAAAAAAAAAAAAAAAAAAAAAAATATAAAAAATATAAAAAATAAAAAAAAAAAAAAAAATAAAAAAATAAAAAATAAAAATATAAACTGTCCTAAATTTAAAAGTTTATTTTTATGGAAAAATTCCGTCCATTTTTATATTTTATGAGTACTTGAATAGATATAATAACGATATTATTAGTAATTTTTCTCTTTAAAAGATTGTTTGTATTTAATTATGAGCATAATAAATTATAATATAAAATGAGACAGATTTTTTTAATAAATTATTTCTAAAAATATTTTAAAGTTTTATTGATGATTCCAAAAAAACGTTTATATGTATGTAAATTGTGATTATTCCTGAATCTCAGTGACACATCGCCTTAGTGCTTATTTCTTCAAATTGCCAATACTTGTACTTTACAATAAAGAGGTTTTTACCTCTATTTGAAAAACTGCTTTATTTTTAGATTTATATTATTATGCATATGCATGGCACTCCACGTGATGTGGACAACGAACAAAAATTCATATTCCGGTCATACATCCTCTGGATATTAATATGAACCACAGACATTACAACCAAAAGACTCGGCTTTTATTAATTTTAATACGAAAACAAAATCGCCAAAACGTGGCGGGGTGCAGGGGGAGGTCGGCTATTTTTCATTGGATCTTTGAAACACATGTCAAAGTTAACAATATTAGTGACAACTCACTAGTGATGGACGAGACTCATTTATCAATATCGATAATTGAGTCGAATTGATTATGGTATAACAGGATAATAAAAAAACATGTTAATTGTTATACAACTGAGATTAGTAAACGTCTTACTAAAGTAAAAAAAGCAGTCATGAGGACTGCCGACAGAAGTGAAAACTTAAAACATATACAAACAGTTGTTATTTTTTGATATCAAATTAATTTTTTGATCTTAAATTACACATTTTAACTAATAGTAATTTTTATGTTTACATTGTGTCTCTTCACTAGTTTACACGTACTAATTACAGAGCGAGATAATGTTATGTGAATTTACCTACGAAAGAAAGGGATGTGAAAAAACTAAAAAGACATCAACTCGAGCTCTTTTTATATTTTATTTCTGGGTGATTATTATAATTTTTTTCAATTCAATGATTAATGATTGAATAATGACTTACCTGTGAAATGTAATACCATCTTTGGTTAGACTAGACGTTGTACTACACTTTCCACACCATTTCACGGAACAATACGGCTGTCGGTGGCGGACTAAGGAGCGTAAAGGGGTCAGCTGTTATGCAGTGTTACTGCCAAACCTTGGCTAAAACATATCTCCAGTAATGCGTCGTCTTTAGCTTATATTGTCTGTGATATGAACACATATTTCGGTGTGACGACAATTTGATACTGGTGGGAGAGAAGTAGGAGTGCACGATATATATCGATATTTCATAAAATATATTCGCGATATATCGCTTCAACCCGATATTATCGTATCATGTAGTATCGATATTATATATCGATATATTTCATCCGATATATCAAATATCGTGAGAAATTAAAAGCACATTCAATTTCTTTTTTTGTAATATTGATTCCTTTATTTATGGATGACAACTTGAGTAAGAAAAAGTATTGTTAGCAGACTTGAAACGGAAAACCCCGAATTATTGCAAAACTAGCCTTCGCAATAACGGAACGCGAAGACACGAAAATGAAAACTAGTCTCCTACTCTTCGTGAAGGTAGACTAGTAGTAGTAAAAATTGTACAATCTGTGATTTTAGTCGTAACTCGTAGTGTGTATGTGCCTCAAAATCCGAGTTCCTACTTCCTCTTCGTTCATCGTTCTCACTTCTCAGCCCAAATTACAAAATAACCTATAAAGTATAAATAAAAGTTGTCTGTTTTGTTTAATACAGTTTAGGAAATTTAAGTATAGTAAGTGTGTATAAAGATATATATATATATATATATATATATATATATATATATATATATATATATATATATATATATATATATATATATATATATATATATATATAAACGGCTATTTTAACTCAGCATTTTAGTAAAATTTTGTTTCTGCAAGGTCTAGAGAAAAAGTATTGGGATTAATAAATAAATAAAATGTCTTGTTTCTTCACTAACTGTTTTTACTCATATTAACCTGATCCCTACCTAATATTTAATATTACAGAATACAGACTAGTTAAATACAAACAAATAACTTACGATATAACGAAAATATCGATATATTTATACGATATATCGCATACTATATACAACAATACGATATATTATATCAAAAAAAATATCGATTTTTTTTTACATGAACATCCTTAGAGAGAAGTAGCAGGGCCGAATGCACGAAGTGCTGTCAGGGCCTGTACACACCGCTGGGCGCTGTCTCCGGGTTGCTAGATAAACAATTTTTAAGAGGATTTTGTAGCTGTAAATTTTCATACAAAAAGCGATAACGTTTTTCCCCTATTAAACATAGTCGAATTTTCATAATTTTTGGAAATGTTGTAGATATAATGAAAATCTAGGTCTGTACGTTTTTATTTTAAAGAAATATTGCGTACGATAGAAGTTATTAGCATCTAAATATCAATATTTTTGACTTAATAACTTCCTCCAGCGTTTTTTTTTTTTTTTAATTAAACTAAACTGAATTACAAAAAAGAAAACCTAGATTGAGGTATACTGAATCTAATGAGACCAAAATTGCCTCATTTGGTAAATGTTTAGAGGGGTGAAAAGGTTATCGCCCGAAACAATATTTCAAAAAGGAAATTTGGGAAATTGCCTCTAAAACTTGCAACTTTCTCGCTATCACCATACGGGTCGGGGGCAGGTGCATATTGTAGTGACGTTGAAGGTGCTATCGATATTATTATCGCCTAGGGAGGGAAAGTAATATCGATCGATACTAAAAGGATTCATCAATCAGGATTATATTAACCTACAAAAATAATAACTATCATAAAAATAACGTCTGGAATAAGTTTATTGATGCCCGATTTTACCAACATCACAGAAGCTAGGTCCTAGGGATATGCTGATATTCCTAGCTTAAAAGTTCCCCTAAACTAGCCCCTAAATTAAATTTCGTTTACCATCGTCAGAGCCCGTATTTCTAGTACCTATATTTTGGTGGCATTTTAATTATTTTTTTGTAATTGTTAGGTGACCCCTAACTGTCGGTGAAACAGAAACTGTCCCCTAACAGCCCCCTAACCATGCTTAGGGGATCCCTTAAACTTAGGTGACGTTGGTGAAATTGGCCATGAGTCTTTTTATTAACCGCACAGCTTAATAAAAGTCTGGTGCCTTATTATGTTAGTGACATTACCATGTCTGGCAATGAAAATAAGAAAATGACTACGGAGGCAGAAAATAAACATGAAGGCCATTGTGCTCGTCAGTCTTCATCACTCTTAAATTCATCTTTAGGTTCATGTTCTAGTTCATCTAACTTATCCTCGTCTGACTCATCGTCATCAAGTTTTGAATCGGATAATTCGCGAACAAAACAGCAAACTAAGAGGACGTTCATAAAATACCTTCGCATACAAGGAGAGGTGAGGGGTCTGGTTGAGTGTGACAAGATGTGACAAGGGGGGGCGGGGGGTATACGGCAACGTGACGTTCGCCGTTTATTATTTTTTGACATGAGCGCTAGCTCTGTGGTGCGACTCTAGCGGCGTTGCGATCCGTCACAACTGGTTTCTTTGTTTTTCCAATACTTGAGAGAGTAACGTTTCCACGTACCCTGCGCTCTCGATTCAGTAACAAATGAAAATACTGTTTCTCATGTATTTATTATTATTTTATTCCTTCATTCGCCATTTAGCAGTGAAATATTATTTATTATTTATATGTTCGTTATGAAAGATATTTATTAATTTATTTAAATTTTGTTATAATAACTCAATAAATATTTTTAATTTTCAGAATTTGTGTACTATCATTTGGAATTTATCATACTCAGCAGGATGGGGGGGGGGGGGGGGGGTTCTTAGTTTTTCTGACGAAATATTTCTAGGGGGGGGGGGGGGGGGGGGGGGGGGGGGGGGGGGGGGGGGGGGGGTGGGGTGGGTCTTAGTTTTTTCTGACGAAATATTTCTAGGAGGGGGGGGTCACAGAAAGTGTGACACAGCGTGACAATAGGGGGGGAGGGGGTCAAAAAAAGCTGATTTTAGTATGACGTATTTTATGAACGGCCCCTAAGACTAACCCTCATTCATTCTGTACATGGGAGATATTTGAGGGAAACTATTATTGGGGGTTTTTATAAACGCGATAGCACCCAAAACAATGATATTTAGATTTTTTGTCTGTTTGTCTGTGCGTTTGTGCGCGCTAATCTCAGAAACGCCTTAACCGATGTGTATGCGGTTATCACGAATGTATTTTATGGTAAGCTTCACTTAACATTTAGTATTTTGTTTTATTTCAATCGGTTCAAAAATAAAAAAAGTTATGTCAATTTAATAAAAAAACACAAGAAACATTTATTGGAAAAAAGTTGTGTATACTTATGTACTCACGTAAGAAGTTATACTTCTTTGGTTTTTTGGAGCATTTAAATAAAAGCTTGTTTTTTTTTAAATGTTTTAACTTTTTTTTATGTTTCTTACTTTTTTTCGTATTCTTCTTAGCAAACCCTTTCATTTGATAACCATATAGACCAGGGCAGCCTTTGAAAATGGTAAAAAGTGAAAAAAGAGATAAATAGTAGGATGAATCCCATAGGAAAAAGAATAGAATATAACAAAAATTAAAGGAAAAACAATTTGCGGGCGATTTGGGATCGGGAAGGGGGAGGGGTGAGTTTTAAGGGTAAAAAACAGCTTCTCTCGATTTCCGGCAAAACCACAAGTCCTATGGAAAAATGTTGAAAAGCAAAGTTGTAGGTAATAAAAAGATCTACACCTTTTGTATTAACACTTTTTTAACATAACCTCAAAATTGATGTGAAAAATTCAAATAACCAAGTTTTTGGTCATTTATTTTTATCTTGTACAAAAAAAAAATGCTTTTCACAATGCTTTTCAAAAAAGACCCTAATTCTCGCGTAAAAATATCTGCTTTTTTAAAAAAGTCGGTAGGTTTTTTGTTCATTGAAATATCTACTTTCTGATGGTGTAAAAAAAAGTTTTACATTACTATGGTAAATTTTTCAGAGAACGCAATTACCTATAAAATATAAAATAAATAAATTTACAAAAAATATTTTATAGTTGCTTATGGTCATACTTGATTTTGTCTTTTGAATAAAATTTAAGTCTGGCCACTTTGTGTAAAAATATTTGACATAAAAAAAATATAATTACAAATGGCGTTTACGTAGAATAGACAGATGTGTTCACGGCCACGATGGGCGATGATTCTTTGATATTACGAGAAGATGGTTATATACGTATGATCTTTCCTGTTACTTCACTGACTTATCACAGTAATTTAAATATTATATTAGTGAAGACTGATGAAGGCCGTGTTCACGTTTTGGATGTTAACTCTGGTGTGATTCTTCAGTCCTCTTGTCTATCAGCGGGTAAGTTCAGAATACCTTTACATTTTTAGGATACTATTTTAACATCGTTTTTATTAATCCCTAATAATCTGCTGTAATGCCATTTGTAGCGTGCTATGAATAACTATACCAATTTTTTGTGCCCTACATTGTCTTCGTTTGACAGCTCTCAGTAAACAATTCCGATTATAATGAATTGTTGCTTATCGCCAAATACCGGTAGGTTTTATTTAATTACGTTTCCGTTTTGATTTTAGATGATGGTGGCACTTTGGGTGTTGAATATGTGCCGGGAGCCGACAGAGTGTTCGTTTGGGATAACAGTGGAATCGGCGCACGAACTGACTATAATGGAGTGCTCCTCCTTCACACGGCCTTACAACGGCCCCTATTTTCATCACAGCCAGATAGTCAAGTCAGGATTGAACTTGTCTTATCTGAGGTAAATTCCAAATCTTTTTATAATTGATTATTTTGAAGGTTTATGCTAAACCTACTTACAAATTGATAATAATTATTTTATTTTCACAACTATTGTATTTATCTTTTATTTTTAATTATTGTGGTATATATAGTTAATTAGGCTGTTAATATATTGTGAAAAACATAATTCTGATCATTATTATGATATTCATTAGATATATTATGTGGGAATGATTAATTTTGTTCATTAGAATTAAATTATTTTTTTAAGTACTAAGTATGTTACATATTTGCAAATAATTGTGCAAGGCTAATGTTTGATTGCATTGCATAATATATTATAATAGTATGTGACTATTTATTTTTATTGTCTTAGCTAGTAAATGATTACTTTTTGGATTTGGATTATGTCTATTTTCAATTCAATTCAATTCTTTGTTCTGTGGCTTATTTATAGACATGCCTATTTGGGCACAGTTTACTTCACCAATGTTGTGTACAATGGAGAAGACCCGTTAGAGATTAAGCATTGATCTTAGTCTAATTGTAAAATTATCTAATTTGGAAGATATTTCATTATCAGTGAGTGCCTAGGGTGTACTTGAAGAATATGCATTTTTTTTTTCATTTCATTTCTCTGTGTCTTTATATTATTATCGACTCACCCTCACTTCGCTCGGGTTCGTCCTTAGATCCATTTTATTTTTTTAGTGTGGAACCCTAATTACCGTGAAAGTCCCATCGGAACGTCTCGAAATCGGAATAAGAAAAAAAATTAAAATTGTGTTTTTCATATAAATACCGTATATAATTCCACATGCATTTAGTGAAAAGCTGTTATTTTGACATTACAAACAGACACTTCAATTTTATTTATCTGTATAAATCGTTATTACTTGCTGTTATTGACAAAATGGTAACCTATGTAAATCATATCAAAATAAAAAACTTATAATGTATGTAGACTTAACTTGAAAGGTAGACAATGAATATGATTCATGATGTTGATTATAATTGCAAGTAATTGAATAATCTTAGTAAATATTGCATCTTCTATAAATTAATCTGCTCAGGAAATGATACATAAGAAGTAACATAAGAAAATTAAATCTAGATAGGTACTTAGAATAATAATTGATTATGCATAAAAGGCAAATATTCAAAACTAGTATAATAGTTCTAATAATGACAATTCCATATTATTTTACTATTTCAATCTGCTACTTTCTACTAATATTATAAATGTGAAAGTTTGTGAGGGTGTATGGTTGTCTGAATGTATAGATGTATGGATGTTTGTTACTCTTTAACTCAAAAACTACTGAATGAATTTTAATGAAAACTTACAATAATATAGCGCATACATTAGAATAACACATAGGCCACTTTTTATTCTGGAAAAATGTTTGGTTCCTGTGGGACAGATTTGTTATTTTTCTAAAGGTGAACAATATAGGTATATAATATAGAAGTGTCATTTAAATGTATTTATCCATTATAAGATTATTATGTATTAATTAGTCAGATATGTATAGATTATAAACACTGTTTGTTTTGTCTCCCATTCGAATTTAAATAATTTTGACAATACATATTTCCATTATATGACATGTACGCAAAGGATTGTTTTTCTTAAAAAACTTAAAATATTTTTTAGGCTGTGCTTCTCTACCAGTGTGTTCAAAGCTTAGACGCACATTCAATAGAGGGGCTGGCAGATTTCATCAATGAACTCAAGAATGCTATAGATTCAGAACCAGTCAGAAAAGGAGTCAAAGCTCAAAAAGTAAGGAATTCACCTTTCTTTATATAATTCATTTTTTCATTCATTTTCCATGATTTACATTTTCTTAGCTTAATTAATCTTAAGTCTCAATAATTTTTTGCATATATTGTACAAGAAATTAACTTTTTTCCAGTGGAGTACTGTAACCATTACACTCCCACAATCAACACTGCGGCTTGTAATGACTGGTGTGGTACAAGAACTGAAGGGCCAGAACAGAAGAGTTCCAGCCCTGGCCATCGCCTCTGCTGTTGGGCAAAGGGCTAATGAGCTCATGTCCTGTACAAGGGATGAAGAATCACGAGCTCTAATGTACTCAGAGGCAGAAAGAAAGGAAACTTTCAAGAGGTGGCCACATATGGACTACAAGTTAGTATAGTATTTTGTTCTTTATGATTTTTTTAATATAATATTCTACAACCATATTCATGCCACATCATGTGTGAATTCTTTCAATTGTAACTATTAAAATATTAATGACTCCTATTCATATCAAGTAGTATAATATATTATTAGTTTTAATCGGTTAATTAAGATTTAACTTAATAAGTTAACCCATATTTGTTGATTTGTCAAATATTTTTATACATAATAATGCCAATAAAATAAATACATAATAAGTTTTCATGATATTGAACTACTATTATAAAATTGAAAGTTTTTATGTGTGTGTGTATGTTTGTTAGTTCTAAATGCTGAAATGGCTGGATGTATTTGTATGAAATTTTGATAGACTATCTTGACTAATATTTGACAGATAGACAATGATATAGAATAACACATAGGCTCCTGTGAGGCACCTTCTAACGCACCCGATTGAAGCGAGCGTAAGTTGCTAGTATAAAACAAAAACTATCGTATCTAACTTGTTTTTTCTGCAGAAAATTGTATTTGTATGGTAGAGCATTATTATAACAATGTGTTACATAGATGGGCGCTGCCGGCGCGCATGGCGCAGGCGGGCTTCTACCACCAGCCGTCGCCCAGCGGCGACGACCGCGCTATGTGCTTCACGTGCATGGTGTGCCTCGTGTGCTGGGAGAAGTCGGACGAGCCCTGGGTGGAGCACGAGCGCCACTCGCCCAACTGCCCCTTCGTGCGCGGCGAGTACACGCACAACGTCCCCATATCGGTATGACACCACGCAAAACTACGCAACTGCCTTTGCCTATATTTCCATTGGACTTGTTTTTACCCGACTGCGCCAGAAGGAGGGTTATGTTTTTCGAGTGAATGTATGTATATTTCTTTGGCATGCTCTATAGCCTAAAAGGCTGATGGATTTTAGCTTGAGAAGTGTCGTTAGATTCATCTTAATTGTTAGTATATTTATTGTACTGGGTATATCAAAATTATAAAAATAAAAATGGCCGATTTCTGGCACCATATTATGGTTTTAAATTTTTATTTTCTTCAAAACCTATCAACCTGGGGCATCAAAATAAAGTGTTTTGTAAATTCATTATTTAATTACAAAAATATATCGACGGCGAAGTGCCAGTATCTTCTATCAATTTTCGAGAAATTCATTTTTTTATCGTTTTGAATTTAAACGCGCTATTCACATGTTTCAAATATATTAACATAACGTAATTATTAAAGCATAAGTCATTATTATCCTCAATGAATAAATTTATTTACTGATTTTCAACTTGTCAAGAAATTAAAAGTTTTTTTCTTTTTTTGTAAATTCTTGACTTTGACACTTAGGAGTTATTGGCACTTAGCCGTCGATATAGAACTTATTAAACAAGTTGATGAAGTAACATATTATTAGGCTGTCGGAGATATAATGCATAATAATATGTTCCTTCGTGTTTTGTGTTTTTCATGTTTTCATCCTTTTAGTACACTTTTTACATAGTCAGGTCTTTTATTTTTGTAAATAATTCTTAAAAAAATTTGTTATTACCCTGTTAATAATATGTAATGTAGAGAAGAAACAACATCTTTGTATAGTATTTTTATTGTCAATTTCTTCTAGTTCTCATTTGTATATAACTTTGCAAATGAATTGTATTAATATGTAAATGTTAAATGGTACAGATTAAGTAATCCAAACAATTTATTATTAATAATTTTGTAGGTCACAAATGCTACAGCCTCTGCAGTTTCATCTCCAAATGTCAAGATAGTTTCAAAGGGCAATACCGGTGACTTAATAGCTACGGGTACAGTGGAAGGGAAGGTTAACATCTGGAAATTTGAGTGTGGACTAAAACTTGTCAAGTTCATACACCTTTCACCATATGATTCTATTTTTAGTGGAATTCTAACTACAGATTGCAATAAAGTCTGGTCCACGAGCTTAGAAAAGGACACTTGTAAGTATTTATGTGACAGTTATTCTTATTTTTATCTATTTTAACATTGTTTTAACTTTTTTTCTGTCTTTTTAGCCACCTATGGCATCGAGTTAACGGCCATGGCGTTCGTCGGAATGACCTCACAACAAGAAATTTTCCCACAAACACAAAGTTCAGACAGCACAGAAAAAGAACAAAGCACTAATAAACCCAAACCCTCTCTCATCTGCGCAGTCACTATAACGCGAACCAACACTGCCCCCACTAATGAACCCATTAAAGAGGACTCTAGTAAAGCTCTCTTTGATTCAGGTGATGTAGATAGAACTAAAGAGAGTATACAAGCTATGAACGATCAGAATGAGGCCAAGAATCATCTTGTATCTTCAAATAAAATGCTGTTTCTATTAACATATGATATTCATAGCTCCCTGGCCGGCTCCATCACGACAGTAGTTCATACTTCAGACAGTAGCGGGAATTCTAAGCCTGGTGGCAGTAAAAAGGTTTGCCTGGTCACTCGACCCGCTTATGATGACTTGTATCTGCAGTATTCAGACGAAGACACAGAGCTTCCACAGTTCGCCAATAGTTTAAAGTGCATAGATGAACAAATTAGTAACATTATTAATTTAAATGCCTCATCCAGTAAAGAGGAATGTAAAGTATGGGAGCCGAAAAAAATAGTATTCACTAAAAACTACAAAGTATTACCTCCGCCGCCGCCGACGGCGCTTTTACCAGAAATACCGGAATCTGGACAAGGCAGTGTGTTAGATTTCGTAGGCAAAATTTCACAGCTGAAAAGTTGGAAAAATGAGCATTTAGAATCTGTAGGTACTAAGTTGGTCGACCAAACAGATGCCGTGCATGGGGATCCCATCACGCAGTATCTCAACATGACTGGGAATGGTCCCTTGGAGATATCGGACCTGAAGTGGTACGAAGGTGGTGATGGAACAGAAAAGGTTAAAGTGACGACGTTCGGCGGAATTAAAGTAGATGGTCAAGGCGCAGTCACCAGCAGTAATAATGATGGTTTCGACAGTGACCCTCCGCAGGACGAGGCCATCACGCAAGGTATAGCTGTACAGTGCTTAAGTCTTCCAACAAAGCTGAACCAACGCGAAGACGTTAGAGTGACTCATCTATTGCCGACTGAAGACAAGGACCATTTATTAGTCGTCATATCCAGTATCGATCCTGAAAAAGTGAAGTCTGAAAGTACTGACTGCGATAGTGACACTAAGATGGATGTTGACGAGGTTCCCGATCACACAGAAAAGACTGACAAATTAGATGCAAAAGCTTATTTTATTCTGTACAAAATTAACAGCAAGACCTCAATATTTACTTTAGAGGATAATCCCGTATCGTTTAAAGAGTTACCCTTTAACGAGAGTCCCGTAGATTTGTGTCTTTTGCCTGCGGATAAACACGAGCAGTATTGCTTCGCTTCTGTCGGCCTCGACGGTGACCTGAGAGTGTATTCTCTGCCTGACTTTAAAGTACTTGCAGAGAAGAAAGTACCCAAAGGCCAGTTCACATCGGTCGTATATTGTGCTTCCGTTGAACGTCTCAGCTTATCAACTAAAGACGGCGTTATTTACTTTTATGCGCTTAATAATGGTGAAAAGGATTCCGGTAGTGATGTGAATGAGGACGAGCTAGCTAATATAGATTACGAAATTTTGCAAAAAATAACGCGAGGCGAAGTGTGTTTCCCCGCGACTCCACCAGTTATTATAGCTAACAAACCTGAGCTAGATCAAAACGATTTAGAAACTCTTATGAATCTTATCGGTTTTTACGGTATGAATACTACTGTTCCATATAGTGCTGTTGTACCGGGATTTTGGTGCGAATTGTCACCAGCTCAAAGGTCAAGGTCTGACCATCAAAATAACAGGTCGTGGCGACTTCAAAATACATCTTCGACGTGGGACGAGCATGTTCTAGAGCTGACATTGCCTTACTGTTTTGCTTTGGCGCACATAGAATTTGGTTTTACGTTGCATTCGGCAAGTTCTGTAAATTTGCCGATAATACAAGTTACGTTGCTCAAACAAAACTTACATGGAATCGGTTATAAGAAAGATGCGACTTTCGGTCAAAGAGCAGACTCACCAGTGTGGTTTCCAGTGGTGGACGCTGACATGTCTAACTTAGAGAACCCTGTCAATAGCGAAGAATACCTCCAGGCGCATAACGCTGAGATTTTAGCTGGTCCACTTTTCTTATCTTCTGGTTTAGACGCGACACAGCAATCTGGCACATTAATATTGACAAGTCCTCGATTGTATCGCGCTCGAGGCCGAACATTCTTAATACACATTAAAACATTGTTTGATCCCGCTAAAGATATGGCGAAAGGTCCAATAAAATCCGGTGAAAGCTCTGGGAAAAAATCCAGTTTTATAGGTTGCGATTGGTTACATCAAATTTCTATTACGGTCCGTTCGTGTCCTCTTTCAGACATGCCAATGGGAAGGCAGCAGAGAATAGCTATGTTAGAGTCGAATGGTTTCTTGAACTCACTATGTGAAATAGCTATTAGTAAAGGAGATATTGAAAAGCGAAAATTGGCTTTAGACCTCTTGAATTGGGTCATATCTGTTCGTCTGCAACGTATGCGATTTACAAAAACCGATAAAAGTAAGGATAAAGATGCCCAAAGTCCGATTGAAACACAGCAGCTAGAATGCGTTGCGGTGATAGAAAAACACACAGACGCTTTGATTAAAAATTGCATACTGTGCGCAAATAGAAGTATTGCTAAAAAATGTGTCAAAATTATGTTAATCACAAGCGAGTGAGTATGGCTCTTTAATTATTTTTAATTTGTTTAAAAAGATATTTTAGTTATAACTCATATATCAAAAAGTACACGCAATATTGTGTTCTAAAAATTTTGTATAATGTCGATGATTGGCTGGAATTAAACGAATGTAAGAGAAGTATTTAATTTGGCCACAAAACTTAGTCATTTATATGAACATATTTTTTTTAGAGGGGTGAAGGAATTACCTATGCCGTGGAAGACGACGTTCGAGCAAACGCTGACGAACAGCGTGATGGCGTGCATCCCGCTGGTGGGCGCCAGCTCGTCGCCGGGCGCGCTGAAGTGGTTGATGGCGCTGGCGCAGCACGCCACGCCGCGCGCCGCCGCGCCCGCGCTCGTGGCGCGCGGCCTGACGCTGCTGGAGCGCGCCGCGCGCTGTCTGCGCGAGCGCGCCGACCCCTACCACCAGCTGCTCAGGGCCAGGTCGGTACCCTATGTGTTCCAGGACATAGTTTACTTCCAACTTCGGCGAGCTTACACCAACAAATCTATATTTTTTATTAAATTTTTGCATTTGTAATACTAGCTTGATAATATTTTTTATTGTTCAGAATAAAATGTACTAGTAATACAATAAAGGAAGAGAGAGAGAGAGAGTGAGTTGTAACGAGGCTATCGTCGGCGTAGGTTCGGTCTGTACGGACTGCCGCTGGAGCGCAGCCGCTTCGGCGCGGAGCTGCCGGAGCTGGCGCGCGCGTCGCCGCCGGCCGCCGGCTGGGCGCCCGATGCGCCGCCCGCCGCGCCGCCCGCGCCGCCGCCCCACCTCATACACTTCCAGCTGAAGGACCTCCTCAATCTGCCGCCCACTGATGCCCCAGGTACCTAACGACTGTATCTGCTGTAGGTCTCAGCAATTCTTGACAGCTACAATTGTAATTAGCCCTCATTTGTTACACCTGCCGATTGATGGACGTCCATAAACAGGTATTATAGAAATGGTATATAATGTTTGATAATATTTGAATGATGCACATTTTTATGATCACGTACATTTTTAACCTTACTAAACGATTAAGGCAAATTGCTCGCTTTGTACTAACAATATTAATTTTAAAACACTACTGTGTTCATTGACTAACAATATTAGGATACAACGCCATTGATATGACGTCCAGAGTTCTTCCATCTCAAGGAGTGTCTCAATTTGGACCAGGTATAGAGGTCTCGTTCTAGTAATAATTGTAGCTCGGCTTGGTCCTATTGTCTTTCACGCAACGCTATTGATGGCAGCGAACGGGCAGACGATGACGCCGGACAGGAGCTGGACTCCGCCCTTGCCGGAGCCGCGCGGGTCGCGCTCAGAGCCCCGACCGGTCCAATTGAGGGATCTCTTCGACCTACCGCCTTTCAAAGGTATAAAAATGGTGTCCAAAATTTGAGCACACCAAAAAATAATAAGTACATCAAATTGACTTTGTCAACATGTCTATCAGTGCAGGTATAGCCGGAACATTGAGGTATCATACGCGTAGGTACTAGTCTGTGTATTTTGGGTGTGGCTATTGCAATGTTATGATCGTTCGTTATGTCAAATGGTCGACTGTAAGTGAAGACGGCAGTAACTTTGTTAACAGAGAGTGGCAAGAGCAACGGCGCGGGCGCGTGGTGGGGGCTGAGCGGGCTGGAGGCGGTGGGCGCGGGGCTGGGCGAGGCTACGCCGCTGCACGTGACGTGCCACGTGGCCTCGGACGGCACCAAGCTGGAGACGGCGGCGGTGCGCCACCCGCCCGCCGTCGTCAGCGCGCACTCCGCCGACCCGCACCAGGTTGCGACATGTTTTATTTCATTTTAACATCATACATTTTTTCTTTCATAATTATGTATTTAAAAAACATATCGTTTCGGATTTTGAAACAATTATTTAATTTTTATACCGATGCGACGTGACGTTTCAAAAGGTTTACAGTAAACATAGTCAGAGATTATAGTTGTATTTGTAATGTTTGGTTTTATGACAGTTATGGACAGTGGTAAAAGAGGGACAAGCGAAACAATCGTCTCAGGATCCTGATTCGTTGGACAACATCGTCGAGAATTCACTGATGGAGTGCGATCCTCAAGACAAACAAGACTACCCCGATGAGAAATTCTTTAAGGTATTCTTTTATTAAATTAATACATGTACTAGGTCCTTGGGGTGCACTTTATAGTAGTTTATATTATTTTTATAATAAAGTAAATATTGTGTCTTAGTATTTTATATTTTGTGTACGAAATGAAACTTTTTACCAATATTATATATTGTTATATTTTTGTAAAATGTAAATTGAAACGCCATAAAGTCGAAACAATAGATGACGTGTATGTGTCGCAGGAGGGCGAGCAGTGCGGCATCCCGTGGGCGACGCTGGTGACGCGGCCGCCGCAGCACACGCTGGTGGTGGAGCGCATGCACTCGGGCGCGCGCCGCTACATCGTGCTCGACTTCGGACACCTCGTACGCCTCACCGACCTGGTCAGTCAGTCTTACAGTACACCTCTGTTTATATTTCAATTTGGAAATCATTTCTTGGAAATTCAATTTTCAGGGATATTAAGTGGTACTTTTGGTATATTATTATATCTCAAAAAGTTCCGAATGTAACGCGTAATTTGTAGTCCTAATAGGCAATAGATGAACTAGTTTATTATAGTTACATCTGTTGTAATCTGTGGTAAATTTTATAATCTTTTTATTCTATATATAGCGCTATCTATTTCCTCACCCCTACTGTTCTATATAATTACCTTTACCTGTCATGGCGTTGCACATAAGTTTTTCTGTTTTCGAAAGTTATAAAATAAATAGAATAAAATAGTACTGGTCTGTTTTGATTTAACATCTACATGATACATTACTTCAACATGGTAGCAGAGCGTAGTTTGTTAATAATTGAAATACAGTGAGATTAAAACAGACCACGTGGAAAGTAGTTCACGCCTCGTGTAGAATTGTGAAGAATAGACGCTTTACACGCGTCGGCATATTATCAGCAAAATGGCCAAGCAAGCAAGGATTGAAGATATAACGATACCCATTTTTGATGGTGTAAATTATTCAAGTTGGAAGTTAAGGTTAGTAACTTTACTAGAATATAAAGAATGCAACGAGCCCGCCATTTGCATGATGCCTGCTAAATATGAAAATCGAGAGGCGGAATGGAAGAAAATGGATTTAAAAGCAAGAACTATAATAATGAGCACAATTTCAGATAAACAATTAGAATATGTTAGCGAATGTACAACAGCTCAAGAAATGATAAAAAAGTTTGACAAGATGTATTTAACAAAATCTACTGCTATGCAAATAATATGTAGGGGAAAAATTGAAGAGATTAAATTAAACAATTACAATACAATAGAAGATTTTTTTGTTGATTTTGAGAAAACAACGAACGATTTCAAAGCGGCTGGTGGAAATATAGATGAATCCGAGAAGATGAGATACTTGCTCAGAGCTTTACCTCCAAGTTACAGTTACATTGGAGATTTTATTGATGTTATTCCAGAAGAACAGAGAACAGTAGATTATATAAAGTCTAAAATAAAAGAGAAAAATATGACTACTGGTGATACAGACAAGAAAAGTGATATGAGTACCTTTACAATAAAAACTAAAGCACAATGTTATATCTGTGGAAAGACAGGCCATCTCAGGAAGGACTGTTGGCACGGTCAGAAAAGGCAAGGACATCAAAACTACCAAGGAAGACAACCACATAGAAATTACAACAAAGGTTACAACAGAGGTGGATTTTACCGAGGTCGTGGCAGAGGCAGAGGTCAAGGTCATCCCAGAGGTGAGTCTTCGAACACTCAGCAAGATTGTTTTTCAGCCGAGTCATGGATAGCTCAAGTTTGTAATCCAGAAATAAATCAGGTAATGGGTAGTGAAGTGGAATGTGATAAAAATAGTGAAATTAATTGGTTGTTAGATAGTGGGTGTACAGACCACATTATAAATAATGAGACATATTTTTATAATTATATAGATTTAAAAGATCCCATAGATGTGAAACTGCCAGACGGTAAAATGTTAAAAGCGACCAAAGTAGGTACTGTCAAAATCTATTTCAAAAATTATAATGAAAAACATGTTGATTTAAAAAATGTTTATTTTGTAAAAGGTATTAAGCAAAATTTGTTAAGTTTCTCAAAAATAACCAAAAATTGCACAATAGTAGCAAGAAATGAAAATGCAAAAATTTATAATCAGTCAAGAGAGTTAATAGTTGTTGCTAATAAAATAGACAATTTGTATTGTATAAAAAGTTTTGTTTTAAACATTGATAATAATGATATGTATGTAAATACAATAAAATTAACTAATAAAGAGAAATGGCATAGGGCACTTGGTCATGTAAATTTTCAATATTTAAACAAATTAATAAATAATAAATTAGTAGAAGGTTTGCCAGATAAAATTGAAAGCACAGAAATGAAATGTTCAAACTGTATTGAAAGTAAAATGGCAAATGTACCTTTTGAAAATAATAGAACCAAGACTACTGAAATTTTAGAATTGATTCATACTGATTTAAACGGCCCACATAGCACAACTGGTTATGGCGGTGAAAAATATTTTTGACATTTATCGATGATTATAGTAAATGTACAAGAATTTTTTGTATTAAAAGTAAAGCAGAAACTGCAAATTGTTTTATAGAGTTTGTTAACTTAGTAGAAAATAAATTTAATAAAAAAGTAAAGAAAATACAGTGCGATAATGGCAAAGAATATTTAAATCGAGATATTTATAATTTTATTAGACATAAGGGAATAGAGTTATTACCATGTCCACCGTACGTTCATGAATTAAATGGAGTAGCAGAAAGATATAATAGATCTGCTATGGATATAGGTAGATGCTTAATGAAAGAAGCTAAAATTCACAAAAGATATTGGCCTGAAGTTATAAAAACAGCAGCATACTTAAAAAATCGTACAATTGCTAATACAGTAGAGAATAAAACCCCATATGAAATATTTTTTGGTATTAAACCAAATGTAGAGCATTTAAAGATTTATGGAAGTAGAGTTTATGTTAGGGTTCCAGAAGTTTTAAGAAAAAGTAAATGGGATGATAAAGCCCAACTAGGAGTGTTAGTAGGTTATAATGAAAATAGTTATAGAGTTTTATTAAATAATAGAATAATTAACGCCAGACATGTACAGGTAGTCGAAGAAAATACTCAATTAATTTGTTTAGAAAAACTCGATGATGAAAAGGATAGGGATTTGGAAAATAACAACAAAACTTCAAGTATAAAAAATGAAATATTTGAAACTGACAGTAATGAAGGCTATGTAGGTTCTAATGAAACTAGCTCTAACAATGCTGTGAAAGATCTTGTTAGTGATGATAATTTAAGTAGCAATAGGGACAAGTTTTTAATAAACAATAGGTTAAAAAGAACGGTAACTCCAATTTCTAGATATGGTAATCCAGTATCACATTTTATTTATGTAAATTACATTGATGCTAATGTACCTAATACATTTGAGGAGGCGATGAACTCCCATGATTACAAACAATGGCAAATCGCGATGGACACTGAAATAAATAGCTTAAACAAAAATAACACATGGCAAATTGTTGAACGGCCAAAAGATAAAAAGGTACTTGATGTCAAGTGGGTCTTTAAAAAGAAAAGTAATAATGTTTATAAAGCTAGGTTAGTTGTACGAGGATTCCAGCAAAAGGAATATATTGAAAATGTTTATTCACCAGTAGGAAAAATGCAAACATTGAAAATTTTATTATCATACAGTTGTAAAAATAATTTATTCATAGAACAAATGGATGTTGAGACAGCATTTTTAAATAGTTATGTAAAGTCAGAAGTATTTATAAATCAACCGAAAGGTTATGAAACTGGGTATAATAAAGTTTACAAATTGCAAAAGGCACTATATGGTCTAAGAGAAAGCCCTAGAGTATGGTATGATTGTTTCAACACATGTATTGAAAAATTGAATTTTGTTAGAAGTAACTATGATTTCTGTTTATATGTAAATAATACAAGCAAAGATCCAATATATATACTAATATTTGTTGATGATCTCTTAATTTGTTGTAAAGATAAAGATAAAATAAAAGAGGTAAAAAGTAGTTTAATGGAGAGATTCGAAATGAAAGACCTAGGCAAAATTAAAAGTTATATTGGCATAGATATTGATTATAGTGATAATAGAAAAAGAATGACATTAAGTCAAACAAAATATATTGAATCTTTGGCTATGAAATATAATCTGGAGAATACTAGGTTATATGATACTCCTATGGAAACAAACTTAAAATTAGAACAAGCTAGAGAAGTAGATGATAGTATAAAGTATAGAAATATAATAGGTGAATTATTGTATATTAGTACAGGCACTAGGCCAGATATAGCGTACAGTGTAAACTACTTAAGTCGATATCAAAGTTGTTATGATCGTACACATTATAAATATGCAATGAGAATCTTAAAATATTTATATAAGACTAAAGACTTAAAGTTAACGTACTATGATAATATAAATACTGAAATATTAGATTGTATGGTAGACTCTGACTATGCAGGAGATAATATAGATAGAAAGTCTACAACAGGTTTTATAATTAGATTATATGATAACTTAATTTTTTGGAAAACACATAAACAGAGTACAGTAACTAAGTGTTTCAACTTTTGCAGAATATATTGCTTTGTCAGAAGCTGTGACAGAAGTACTTTTTATTAGAAACCTGTTAAGTGAATCATTCAATGTAAAATTTGATAAACCAATAAAATTATATGAAGATAATTCAGGTGCAATGTCGATTGCTAAATATGGCAATTTTACAAAGAATTCAAAGCACATCGAAGTGCAGTATCATTATGTAAATGAAAATTATGAAAAAGGTATAATTAATATTGTAAAAATTGATTCAAAATTTAATTTAGCAGATATGTTAACTAAAAGCTTAAATAAAACTACATTTTTTAGAAATAGATTAGGATTAAGATTAATTTAGTATACACAGGATATGTTTATATGAGTTTGATAAGTAAAATATGTTTATAACATTTTGGTAATTGGTATGTATTGTATAAGTAAAAGTTCAAGATTATAAATTTAAGGAGGCGTGTTGTAATCTGTGGTAAATTTTATAATCTTTTTATTCTATATATAGCGCTATCTATTTCCTCACCCCTACTGTTCTATATAATTACCTTTACCTGTCATGGCGTTGCACATAAGTTTTTCTGTTTTCGAAAGTTATAAAATAAATAGAATAAAATAGTACTGGTCTGTTTTGATTTAACATCTACATGATACATTACTTCAACAACATCTATAAAAATAATATTGGAAGATTGAATTGAAGTTTTACAAAAATAAATATAATTTAATTTATATAAAATAATTAAAAATGGAAGGTTTAAATAAAACTATCTTCTGGCATTGTTTTCCGGATTTATTTAGATTTTTGGTATCCCGGTTCAAAATCAATTCGTGGAAAAAATTTCGCATAATTCTAAGAAAGTAATATAACGTAAGGTATGTTCATATGTATTACAAATATAACTAGATCATCCCGTCGTGCTCGGACCTGGTGACGCTGTGCATCGACATCTGGACGGCAGGCGAGGAGGCGGACTGCGTGAAGCTGGCCTTCGCCACCGACATCGCCACCAAGCACCTCGTGCTCACCGACATACAGCCGCCGCCACTCTGCCGGTACATGAAGGTTGGTCGGTTCTAAACACTTTTGCGTATTAATATATAAGTTTTAATCTATATCACAGACACACACACACGCACACATCCACAAGCAATTTTATTCTGTGTAGTGTCGAAATTAAAATGCGAAATCATTATTTCATTATGTTCAATACAGTTTGAAATTTTTGTTACATTAAAAATTTAATTGATGGATTAGATAATAAATGTTATACTAATAATATATTGAAAAATACTCAGAAGAAGTACGAAAGATATTATAAACTATATATAGCATACGATCTAATTGGAGCCAATCACACCAGAAAATTCTGGAATTTTCTGGAATGATAAATGATTGATTGTATTTTAAACAGATAACAACAATAGGACGCTACGGGATGTCGGCGATGAAATGCAAAATACCACTCGGCTGGTTCTACGGCGAGATTGCAGAGATAGCTAACGTGCAAGCTTCCATTAACGCGCTTAAAGCGCTTTATGAAGATCTGTCCTGTAGGTTTCGGTAAGAGATATTATGTTAGTTTCTTCTTTTCATACTTTAGTTTTGTACTTTACTAGCTTTTTTACTAATTATTACTGCTCGCGTATACGCGATGTTAACCGTCTTCAATAAATAGGCTTTAAATCGAACTGGTAGTTTTAGAGATTAGTGCGCTCAAACAAAAAAACGAAAAATGAACCCTAAGACTAACCTTAAGACTAACCTTAAGACCAACCTTAAGACTTTTCAATAGTTAAATAGTAATAAATACTAACACCATGAAATAAAACGGTACTTGATCTCTAATTCAAGCTTATTATGTTCTCAGATTGGCCACAGGCAAGTTGATAGATTTATTAAACCCGTTCTTGGACCTCTATAACGGTAACGCGGCGCACATGATGTCGTACCTCAACCAAACGGTCGACTCGGATCCCAAAATAATTGCCGCGTACCAGGAGTGTATAGAGCTGCAGCAGCAGCTACACAACTGCTCCAATATATTGAAGAGGTTGCAGAACGCCCCCGATGCTAATGAGAAAATGTTAGAAGCTATAGAGAAAGGCACGGTGACGTCAACCGCGCTGCTCGAGAGGGCGTCGACGGATAAGCTACGAGTGATCATAAATAATATTGTCGATTTACTGCTGTACTTTCTTTTCCAAGTGAACGATGTAGTGAGTGTTATTTTATTCTTTCCTTTTCTTTGTGTTAATAGAAAAATAATTATCAATATGTACATATAGTGTTTGGTGTAATAGTACTGGTTCTGGTTTTTATACTATACTAAACCCATTTGCAAAAAAACGGGCACCCGAAACTTTTCTGTACAACTATGGAAATCTTAAACAAAAGAGGTTTTTATAGCATTCAATTAATTTGAAACAATTGTCTATGTATTACAAAGTAGTGGCAAGTAAAATAAAATGTTCTAAATTTCAAAATTTCAAAGTTATTTAAAAATATTCTATTCGATTTGAGCATTTGCTCGCAGTTTGTGTTAAGATATTGTGCTATAAATAAATAAAAAAAGGTTCCAATGCGAATGTAGCCATAACGGAAGCCGCAAGAGCCGTGCACAGTCGTGGAGTAAACAACTACAATATAAAAATACTCTCCGACATTGCAGCAGTTCTGCAGGCGCTAAATAACAAAGAAACCAACAACAAACTAATAATTGAATGTCACAACGCCCTGGACTTGATATCAACAACAAATCAAGTCACCCTTCAATGGATCAGGACACACAGTGGTTCACTTGGCAACGATGTAACTGATGAACTCGCAAAGAGGGGGTCAACACTAGAAGTGACTGGCCCACACCCGCTTCTCCCCATACCCTTTGCACAGATTCGCACCTGGATCCGCCAAAGATCCACGACATTACAAAACAACAGATGGTCGCAAACTGCAGACTATCTAGATCAGCTCTGCCTGCAGTAAACCCACGACTTACAAAACACTTACTAAACCTCAGTAGAACAAATCTCAAAATAATGATAGGGACGATAACGGGCCACTGTCCCTTGAACAAACACCTATATAACATCGGCGCAACGGACACCCCTCTGTGCAGAGGGTGCCTCGGCGCGGAAGAATCAGTTGCCCACGTAATCCTGGAATGCGTAGCGGTAAGTTCTCAACGTGAAGACATCCTCGGACCAGTGAGGTCGCTCCGCGAAGCCTGCGGAGCTCGGCTGGCTAATATAGCCAGGATTCGCACGCACAACGGACCAGAAGAGAGTCTAAGTGCGGTAAACGAGTCCACTTTACACTTTACAAATAAAAAAGGTTTTTTTTTTAATTTTAATGAATTGATGTTGGTGTAAAATTGTTTAAATTGGTTATTCGTGATAAATTTTATACCGTAATATGGCAGACAAGACAATTATCGCTGGTAATATAGTGACTCTTCTTCAAGATGGCTGTACTCAATGTTATGTGTCAAAACGGTTTGGTGTCAGCCGTTCCACTGTTCAGAGGACCTGGACTAGGTTTCAAGAAACCCGTTCTTTGAAAAGGAGACCGAGATCAGGAAGGAAAAGATGTACAGAGGCCAGGCACGATCGATATATTGAGAGCCAAGCTTTACGAAATCGGAAGTTTACCTACAATAACTTGAATAACTTGAGACTTGGGCTGTGCTGCAGTCTCTCCAGCGATGCCAAATCGACCATCGGTATACCGAAGTGTTGAAGTGTTTGTATGAAAACGCCACTATGTCAGTCCGTCTCCAGGAGCGGGACTCGAGACCCATCCAATTGCAGCGAGGAGTACGACAGGGCGATGTCATCTCGCCGAAATTGTTTACCGCTGCATTGGAAGATGTCTTTAAGATCCTGAAATGGAACGGACTAGGCATCAACATTAACGGCGAGTACATCACTCACCTTCGGTTTGCCGACGATATAGTGGTTATGGCTGAGACCATGGAGGACATCAGTATAATGCTCAATGACCTCAATAGTGTCTCCGAACGAGTTGGTCTAAAAATAAATATGGATAAGACGAAAATTATGTCAAATGTCCATGTTGCAACCACTCCAGTTTATATCGGTGATTCTATGCTCCAAGTTGTAGACGAGTATGTATACCTGGGACAAACTGTCCAGCTAGGTAGGTCCAACTTCGAGAAAGAGATCAATCGACGGATCCAACTCGGATGGGCAGCTTTCGGGAAACTACGCAACATCCTCTCGTCCCGAATACCGCAGTGTCTCAAGACAAAAGTCTTCGACCAGTGTGTGTTGCCAGTAATGACATACGGCACAGAGACGTGGGCCGCTCACGATGGGCCTCATAAGAAAGCTCAAGGCCACACAGAGAGCAATGGAAAGGGCTATGCTCGGGGGATTCCCTGCGAGATCGAATTAGAAATGAGGAGATACGTAGAAGGACCAAGGTCACCAACATAGCCCTCAGAATATCCAAGCTCAAGTGGCAGTGGGCGGGGCACATCGCTCGTAGAACGGACGGTCGTTGGGGATGGAAAGTTCTCGAGTGGCGGCCACGTACCGGAAGGCGAAGCGTAGGCAGGCCTCCCACAAGGTGGACCGATGGCTTGGTCAAAGTCGCTGGAGTCCACTGGATGCGGATGGTGCAAGACCGGTTGTCGTGGAAATCTTTTGGGGAGGCCTATGTCCAGCAGTGGACGTGTTTGGGCTGAGACGACGACGACGACGACGACCTACAATAACATCAAAAATAATTTTGAAGATGTTAGATATGTCAGGAAGAGACTTCTAGAAGTTGATATACACAGTCGAAGACCAGCTAGGGGTCCTAAATTACTCTGTGGGCACCGTTTTGCTAACTTAAGATTTTCCCAAAATTGTGCGACGTGGACGGACGTAGAATGCAGCAAGGTTTTATTTTCTGATGAAGTCAGAATCTCTATATTTGGTGAAGATTGACGTCGTAAAGTGCTAAAAAGTCCAGGACGACGTTATGCAGAGGTATGTTTTGAAGAAATTAAGCCGTACGGTGAGGGTCTGTCATGTTTTGGGTTGTCATAACGTCTGAAGATCGTACAGAGTTAGATTTCGAAAAAAATGGCTCTCGAAATACACAACGCTACATTACGAAACACCTAATTCCTCATGCACAATCAGCGTTTAGCTGTTACAGGAAGTGCTGCTGTGTTTATGGATGATAATGCTCGAGCACACCGAGCGGGCGACGTAGACGCTTACTTAAGTGAAGTCAGAATCCGCTGTTTATATTAGACAGCACGAAGTCCCGACCTCAATCCCATTGAGCATCTATGGGACCTTCTAAAACGATGTGTTAAAGCTCCCAGCCCCACAGAACATCCAAGAGCTTAAAATTGCTATTACGGCCGAATGAGAGCGTATTCCCCAAGTACTCATAAAAAAACTGGTCCAAAGCATGCCACGAAGAATTGCAGCAGTTATTTCAGCCAGAGGAGGCCCACAATCAATATTAATTTTTTATTTTATTATTTGTAACTTTTAGTAAATAAAGGAGAAAGATAATTGAAGTGACCTTATTTTTTTGTCAAAAAAATCAAAATAAAACAAACTAAGATCGACTTAATTACCAAACAAAAGTGTTTTTACATCAGTAAATAATATTTATTTTATTTTGTTGCATCAAATCCCTTTTACAACTGTTAATACTAAAAGTACTCGAATAAATCAAAAAAGCCCGTTTTTTTTGCAAAGGAGTGTATAAGTCAGAGCGTCTCCAGAATCTAGCTATTCGCTTTATTTTTGGCTTGCGCAAGCATGACCATGTATCAAACTTTCGTGCTCAACCTAAATGGCTCCCAATCCGACTTCGCCGTGATATGCACATCCTTTTCTTCCTCTTCAATATTCTTAACGACCCAAATTCTCCTCCCTACCTTCGTTCCCGTATCCAACTTCTCCCTATCCCCTCACGTTCCAGGCGGTCTTGCGTCATGTCAATGCTCGACATACCAAAGAGTAAGACACATTTTTTTCGCACTCTTTCTCAGTATATGCCTCATTACTCTGGAACAAACTCCCTAAATACATCCAAAAAAGCCCCTCCATAACTTCTTTAAAAAAAAATTTAAAACAGTATCTTCTGTCACAAATTGGTCCTTAATTTTATCATCTGATTTACTATTTTTATGTATTCCAAATGCATACGATTATATTTATACTTTAATATGTATATATATGTATGTATATGTATGTATATGTGTTTATAGTATGTATGATATGTTAGTTATTTATATGTGTTTTTTTTATCTTATTTAATTGTATAATTATTTATAATTTTATCTTAAATCAATTGCACACTTTTAGTCCCGTCATATAACAGTATTTCTCACTTCCTTAGGTTGGCTGGAAGAGATCTCTTCTAGAGATAAGTCCACCTTTGCCCACATTGTTCTCTGTATTATCTGTGTTACTATGTTAATATGCAATAAAGAATATATAAGTGGTACGACTGAGGCTTTATATGAAAGTTCGGAAATGGCTTTAAGGTTGACAGTTGTAACTTGTCACGAGATTGCATTACAGTGTTTTAGTTTCGAATCTATCCTTAAAATTAGTATTTAATATTTATTGTCAACTTTTTATGCATTTTTTAGCATTTCTGTTAATCGCTGGTCGATCGCCTGAAGCGTGGTATATTTTATAGTGTGGTATAACGATGGTGTCGTTGTCCCCTCGCAGCAGTATGCGCCGGTGGGCGCGGAGTGGTGCCGCGCGGTGCTGGCGCTGGCGTGGGAGGGTGGCGGCGCGAGCGCGGCGGGCGCGGGCGCGCTGCTAGCGCGCGTTTGCGGCGCGCGGCGCTGGTGGGGCGCGCTGTTGGCTGACGCGCTGGCCGCCGCCTTCGCGCCGCAGGACCACCCGCCGCAGCCGCTCGACAGGTACCACGTCTCATGACACATATCACATGTTGAACATTAATTGAGGCCGTTGTAGCCCATTGATGATATACTCGCGTAAAAAGGCAATTGAAGCGGGTCCAACTTCAGTCCGGGTCGAATAATTTTCACCGTGATTGCCACTTGCGTAACGGTATAGGTTATACTTTATAGTGAAAAACCTCCATCTCGGAGGTACCTTAATTAGTTTTTGAATGACATGTGAAGTTTGGTAACCTACACTAGGTCAGTGTAGTGGACTATGGCCAAACCCGTCTTGCTTAAAACGAGACTCGATCTCAGTAGTAGGACGTTAAAAAAAGTACTGAATTCTTCTAACAAAATATCAAATGAAAAAATTAACCAAGAAAACAAATAAAAAAATATTGTTAAGTATGGAAAATTAAAAAAAGAGAGTATTGCATATTTCCGGCAGATGCCTGGTGGCAGTGATGTACATGGCGCGCAAGAGCATGTACGCGCACGCGGGCGCGGGTGGCGAGGGCGGCGTGGCGCAGGCGCTGTGCGCGCGCACGCTGGAGCTGCTGCGCGCCGCGCGCCCGCACAGCGCGCTACTAGCCGCGCTGCTCACCGCGCTCGCCTCCGTGCTGGACGCCGCCGTGGCCGCGCCCGCGCCCTCCTCCGTCGCCGCCGCCGCCCACCACAAGACCAACAATAGGTAACGCCTTCGCTTTGTATAGATATGCACAATGATTACCAAAAGTTAGAAATCAATAAATTAAATTCTAAGAATACACTAGAGAAAACTTTGGGATGGATTTAAATAAATGACTATTCATGTGACATTGTTCAGATGGGATTGGGTGACGGGCGGGCGCGCGAAGAGCAGCCCCGCGGACAGCGCGACGCCGTCGCCGCGCGCCGTGGAGTGCAAACTGCACCGCCGCAAGCTGCACAAGAAGCTGCTGCACCAGATGCAGGAGCTGGAGGCGGCGCGCCGCGGCATACAGGTCGCGCTCGAGGAGCAGCAGGTGCGTTCTTATGTCGCCACAAGTTTGTAATTTAATGATTGCGAAATAAATTTTTATGCATGTAATTAGTAGTTTACCCTCACTTCTCTCGGGTGCGCCCTGAAAGATTGATTTTCTTCCAACTGAATATACTCTTAAACTCATAATTTACAAATATCATCATACCGGTACTATATTTGTACAAAATGTTATTTACATAAAATGTTTTTATAGAAATTAAAATAGCCTATCACACTTGGTGGTGGTGAATAGTAGTTAGAAGGGTTATCCCCTATATCCAAACATACAATCTACATTTTATAAATAAATATTATAAAATTAGTTATAACGTAATAGTTGAAAATATATTAATTAAAAATGATCCCCAGCGCGCTCGCCTGAGTCTCAAAGCGCGCATGGCGATGATGTCGAAGCGCGGGGGCTCCGGGTCGGGCGCGGGCGCGGGCGCGACGGGCGCGCGCTCGCCCGCGCCGCGCGCCGACGACGCCGCGCGCCTGCTGTCGCCCGCGCTGGGCTCCGCGCTGGCGCACGCGCTCGTCACGCACATGCTCGCCATGGACTCCACGCTGCTGGCAGACCATCTGCTGCTCTGCGCTAAGGTACTCTACACTTACTGCAGAGTAGCAACAAGTGTGTAAACATACACCGGTACACTATAATACGAGACGAAATAAGTGCAACATGTACAGATTGTTTTGCATCTTTTAACACTGGGCTACTGGAAATTTATGGATAGAAAAAAAGTTATAAATTATTTGTTTTTTTGGCACTATAGTTTTATTGTCAACAACTTACGGTGGCTTGAAAATATGGTTGTAATGAATAAAAATAAAAACGGTGTTCTCTCATTGAAATTGCAATATATAGTTTTACGACACGTTTGGCTCAGTTTGTAAATACCTTACTTGCTGTGCCAGCGGTCGCGAATTCGTGTCCCGCTGGTGGCATTCATTTGTGTTATGAGAACGAATGTTTGTACTCCAGTCATGGGTGTTTATATTTATAATATATGTAATTAAATGTATTTAAAGATATATGTATCAACTATCTGGTATCCTTAACGCAAGCTTCGTAGCCTTACTATGGAACTAGATGGTGTTTTGTGTATTACCCAATATATTTATTTATATAGTTTTAAATAATGAAATTTAGTAATTGAGAGTACACAAGATATCCATTTGATTGTATCTGATCGCTATGTGCAGGTGGTGGGGCGGCTGTGCGCGCTGTGCGGCGGCGCGGCGCTTCTGGAGCCCGCCTGCGTGCTGGGCCTGGCGCGCCTCGCCGTCACGCTGCCGCCCTGGCCCAGGCACGCCATCACCACGCTATTGCAGGTTAGTTCACATTTATATCAGATTATTGTATATGCTATGATACAATTATCATAAATCTACGAGTATTAGAAATTTGTTATCATTAATTGCAAAATAAATATTTTTTGTACCTGTATATAATTATGAAATTAAGAAAAATATCTTTTTTAATCCATACGAGTTATGATACAGATACTTGTTTGGATGGATACCGGATAGCCGGCGGATGGATGTTAAGGTTACTGTCATGTTACGTGTTGCGACAAGTATGTTTTCGTGATAATTTGGGCGTATTTTTGGGTGTCATCGTAACTTAATGATTAACGACAGTCAATGGTTTACTTGCTCAATCAGTTTATAACTTATTATTGATGATCTGTTAACTCGAAGTAATTCCTATCAGCACAGACTACAGAATTGTACCTTTTATCACATAGGTACATTTATATAACAATACTGTATTATTTGCCTAACATTTATTTTGTTCTTGCAATTTACTAAAGCAAAAATCGTACTTTTTATATATTCGGTGTCCGGCTAGATAACAATAAAGACCGCATAGGCTGGATATCCGTTTCATATCTAGCTATACATATCATACAATTGTTTGTTCATACATATAATTTTTAATTTTGTTAAATTTAAAAAAAAATAATACAGTTGCAAATCCAAATACGTAGTAGAAGATAAAAATATAAGAGTTTTGTAAAAAATACATGAAGCATACCCAATATACACGTTTCTTATTGTATTGTAGGACCTAGTGGAGCACGAGTGCGGCGAGCCGCCGGCCACGCCGGGCGAGGAGTGGGGCGCCAGCACGTCGCGCGCGCACGCCGCCCACGACGAGCCCGGCTACTGCAAGACCCCGCCCAAGCGGCTCGGCACCGTCGCAGGTACGCGACTCGCACTACATGTAGTCTTGGATAATGTAGCAATCGATTAAGTAAAACAATTATTAGAATCGGTAGTTCAGAAATACCGGTGATAAATTAAAATTTTGCACTTTGTAGATATTATACATTTATATTAGTAGAGATAAGACTCTTGTTTTATTTATAAAAAAATACGTATCATACGCGTTTAAATAAGGTAAGTAATAATTTATTGGAAATTTTGATTTTCCTACTTTATATTTTTGTTCTCGTTGTATGGTTGTTTCTACCTATCAGTGAAATCCGTGGACGAATCGGTATAGTCTGGCAAATATTAGTAACGTTGAATTGTGACACAAAATTAATTAAAAATATACGTTTTTATTAATTGCGCTGATGTTTCTGAATAGCAAATATAACAGATTATAAAAACATGCCAGACTGTAATCTCAACATTGTCGTTCCAGATGTTTTAGCGGACAGTTTCGGGCTGGCGAAGAGTGCTAACTTCACCAAGCCTAAAATAAATACCCCGCCCGCTCTCGTGTCCGCAAGTAAGCACCCTCTAACTAGCCATGCGATTACTATGTAGCTCCGCCATGCGAACCATGAGAGGCCACGCTTCGGCATAGCGCGCTGCTTTCACTGGTAGATAGATATGATTGCAGCTGTGTGCGTGCTCATCTGTATCATTTACTTATCCCACCCACCCAGTCCACTCAGTCATACTCGCTTATCACTAAGATCCAGTTGTATTAAGTCTAGATTAGTTATATTTATTGTTCTTATTATGTATAGGTTTTTTCGAAGACATGGAATGTCAGCTGACTCAAGTAGCGGAATCTGATGATTCAGAGCTGGAAGAGAAACTTGCACAGTACTTCTTCGAAGGTGTCAAAAAAGAAACCAGAACGAAGCCGGTTGGAGATGGAAGCAACTGGTATGCTTGAACATAACATATTAGTAGTTAGTCATATAATTATAAATATGGACATTAAATATATTAATATATTAAAATTATTTATTAGCTTATCGACGTGCGTGGATGCGCGGCTTGAGAACGGCGCGGCGGGCGCGGGCGAGGCGTTCGCGCAGCGTGTGCTGGCTGCCACCGCCGCCGCGTTGCCGCTGGCCGTGCGCGCGCCGCCCTTCCGCGCTGCGCCCGACGCCGCCGACCCCGTCTCGCCGCCCGCCCCCGCGCCCGGCCCCGCCCCCTCGTCCCCGCCCGGCTCCGGCCCCGCCCCCGCCGCGCACGAGGAAACGCGCGTCCACCCACCCCTCGCGCACACGCTGTACGATGTGTTTAGACATCTGGCGTTGGAGTTTCAACACCAGGTACAGTAGCTATTAGAGTGCACATATCGAGTCTGGCGCTTGAAGCCTTTACATTCATATAATTTTCGATAACTCCTATTATATTTTTTATAATTAAATTTAAAACTGCTATAAATAAAAATTAATCTCTATTTGTTGTATAGATGCAATAGTGTTTCATGTTTTAAACCAAAGTTTGCACTAAAGTTAAGCGACATGCGCAGGTGGACGGCACGCTGATGGAGAACGTGGTGTCGCTGTGGCTGACGCTGAACGGGTCGGCTAGCGGCGGCGCGTGGGCGGCCAGCGCGCTCAGCGTGCCGGCCGACGCGCCGCGCGTGCGCCTCGCCGCCGACACCGTCACCGCGCTGCTGCGCGCGCTCACGCTGTCAGTACCTGTAGCTATTCTACTTATGTAAACGAATCGACACGTTTTTTAACTATTTCATTTTTTATATCCAACGACTCCTCAGCCCGATAGACGCCTAATTTATGTACTTCTGCATCCAAACCTGTCAGTCAAAAGTCTGAGGTAAGCGTTACGGGAGAGGCGGGTTGAAATGCACGCTGATTGGTTAATTCAATACAAATAGTGATGGGAACCAGAAGTTTTATATCGTATCGTAGGTAGGTATCGTATTTAGTAAAATAATTTTCTGTTTTAAAGAATATTTTTAATTAAGACAAGTTTTCTTTAATATAATGAAATAATAATAGAATACTTAATATTATTTATACAGGTTTATTAAAGGTTTATTTACAGGTATATCCATGGTTAAAGTTTTCGGAAAACTGTCCCTTTTTTTTTCTGTCAGGAAAAACCCTGTTCCCGGGTACCCGCTCGCCGATGGAAGATGCGAGACGGGTTATGTGGTGCCGCGCAAAGGTGGTAAACGCGCGGCAGCCTACTCACTAAAAAACCTGACAAAGCACCTCCTTCGCCTTAAGGCCTGGGCCATGAGTACCAAAGAGACTTCCGTGACCCCGACAGCAAGTGCCTGCTAAGGCCCGTCCCAATGTCAGGGGCTGAGATCTTCGACCACCCCTGACGGCCTCCTCAGCCAGAACACTGGACGGCCAACCTCCCCAAGTCGACCGCCCTCTGGCACCCTCACCCCACTGAAGTGGGCCACCCACAACTGGCTGCAGAGGATAGGGAGTGCGACAACGACACACCGACACTCCTCTACCCCTGCAGCCCCACCGCGTCCGCCATCCAACGGTGGCGGCCCCGTCGAGGCCGCGGAGGGCAGGGAGAGCGGCGCACCGTAATACCGACATTCCTCTCCCGACGCGGCCCCTCCCCTGTCGGTCGCAGGCCTATCACCACAGTCCCGCAACCGGCACCCCCCGATCCGATCGCGGGACCGCCAAAGCGGTCCCACCACCGGTGGCCGCAACGTCTTCGGCCGAACCTTTCGGCTCAAGGCCTCGACGAGCGGCCCCCACCAAGCCGTTTGGTCCGCGCCGGATTTCTCCGGTACCACCCGCCCCTCTAAGCGGGTGGCATGCCCCTATCCGCCACCTGGGGCCGCGCCTGGTAGGAGTTGGCTTCTCCCCCGGGTTCGGAAAACTGTCCCTTACACTCTGTATAACTAAACTACTACTTATTTACATGAACTTATTATTTAAAAAAAATACATTAGGTACTTATTATAATTATAATCTTATTCTTTACATTTAGTGTATATAAATTTTCATGAATTAAAAGTGCAAAAATTAAAAAAAAAAAACAATAATTATTATAGATAAATGTCATAATACAAAAGAAATTGATAATTAAAATCATCACTATAAACAAAAAAAATTACAATAATTAAAATTAACAATCATGCATTTTATAATAATTAAATAACTTATTTCTAAAAATGTTTATAGTTTAACTGGTACAACACTAGTTACACGTGCCGGTAATTAAAGAAAAGTGTAGCAACAATGAACTGCATTGAAAAGAAAGGGATGCATAGTCAGAGAATGTCCGTGTACATCAACGCGAGTTGCGTTGCGACCAATATACCTTGAGCTCTGATTTAATTACATTTTATGAATTTGGAAATTAAAATTCACTTACCTACCTACCTGTTTGGCTACTATTTCCATACCATTTTATTGTAGGGAGCCATGTTGCGCGTCTGTTGTATTTTTTGTGTCGGAAATTCACGAGTCTCAAGCAATGTGTTCGCGGGTCACGGATGTGGTGTCACTACTGAGTAAATCGCGCGATCGTTTTCTCAAGTCAGACGTATTTCTCTGGCGTGTTGACTGAAAGTGTTCTCCTTGCGTGAGGTGTCTATTGGGCTGAGTGGTCGTTGTTTATATCTTAAGTTGGTATGATTTAGTCGATATTGTATATCCTGCAACTCAGTGATGAACACCGCATGCAAAATCAAAATAGGAAACATCAAAGTTAATATTAACAAAATACTAAGAAATTTTTGAAAAACTTTTTTTTTTATTTTTTCATGTCGAAATTCATCATAGCATTTGTTTTGATAATTTTGTGTTTTTGACCATCTTCATGGTATTTTTTTTTATTTCTTTATTTTGTCATTTACAGATTGGAAAATATATCTTTGAGATGTTGGGTGTTATCTATGCAAGCTCTAGCTTGGGTAGCAAGTTTGCCTCTTCAGGTAAGAATTTAAAAATTCAATAACTTTTACTTTTATGAATGTTTATAAAACGTTTTTTTATCCCATCAGTATATTTTCGATTTTTTTCGACAAATTAACAAGATTAATTTTATGTATCAGTAGTAGGTATGGCATATAAGCTTTAAGTCAAATATACCAAAATTTTTAGACGGAAGGCACATCACAGACTATGGGACGCGTGATCCTCGAATGCGAGTACTTCGTGCCTGCGCTTGTTAAGTTTATTTCTATAGACGTCACGGCCGACGGCGCCGTCATATCCTCAGAACCTTACTTGGTGAGTTACGTCAATTAACATTAGATAGGCGGAAAGCTCAAAATGTGTAATTACAATGTAATACGTTTCGTATAATTGTATAAGTTTACATTAATACAAACCAAACAGGGCGGAGCGACGATCGGCGCCGGCGCGGGTGCGGCGGTGGCGCTGCAGGCGGTGCTGTCGCGCGTGGTGAAGGCGCGCGGCGCGTCGGGCGCGCTGGCGGCGTTGCGCGCGCTGGCGGCGCTGTGGGCGCGCGCGCCGCACGCGCCGCCCGCCGCGCACGCCGCGCTCGACCTACACGCCGCGCTGTTGCGCGCCGCGCACTCGCTGCTGCCCACGCTCACGCCTGCGCACGTGCCGCACGCGCTGCCGCTACTCAAGTCCATTGGTCAGTTTATACTCATATATTTTATATCTGATATCTGTATTGTCAATTTTAGGGCTGATTCTTTCTTATTGTTATCTTCGAATGTAGAAATTTTCGCATTGTTATAGTTGTTGACAATTAAGGTAAAATAAGAATGGACTTCAAGCGAGCATGTTTTGGTCATACTTATCTAAATATTACATAATATATATTTGTATAATAATTTATCTTTGAACAATATATTTTTGTTTACAATAACAAAACAATGTATATAATATTGTTCGTATAGCGGAGCAGAGCGGATGGTGGGTGCGCGAGAGCAGCGGCTGGCGCGCGGAGAGCGGCGGCGGCGCGGCGGGCGGCGAGGCGCGGCTGTCGGGGCTGCTGGCTGACGTGCTGGCGGGTTCGGCGCGCCGCGCGCCCGTGCGCCGCGCGCTGCTGCAGCACCTGCTGCACTACGCGCGCAAGCTGCTCTCGCTGCCGCTGCCGCCCGACATGCCCAACGCGCCCCACGCGCAGCCCCCGACGAGCCCCGGCTCCGGCGACATGTCGCAAACAGACGAGAGTAAGGCACAGAACAGCGCAGTGCACGATGGCACAAATCTCGAAGATGAGAAAAAACAACAAGCTACTAAGGCACCTTGTCTAGCTGACGCCGGTAAGATTCTTATTGTAAAATGATTACTTAATAAAATAGTATTGCAAATAAATAGTTATGTTAAGAATATCATACTTATTTTATGAATTTATTTTTCAGTATTACAACAAACAGACATCATGTTCAAGTTTTATGAAACATTATCAATGTGTAATGGGATGAACACACTAGTGTTGAGTTCAGGTAATATAAACTACCTATCATAATGCTCATATTTAAGACACTATATTACATTATTCTTTACAAATACATATGTATATTGTATATTAGTTGTGTGAATATAGTTATATATTAGCATGACATGATTGTAATTAACGTGTGTACGCACAGGCGCGCCGGTCGAGTGCGGCAGCGAGCAGTGGTCGCTGAAGGAGGAGTTGTTCTGGCTGGTGGCGCAGCTGCCCGCGCTGGCTGCCAGCCCCGTCGCCATGCTCTCCAGCCTCCTGACCTTCCTCAGTAAGCTACTTCCTTCTTCAAATAGTCACTTATTATACGGCATGCTTAGATCATACAAACTGAAATACATATTCATATTTGTATATATTTTAAATGAATAATGTTGATAAAGAAACATATTTTTTAATATTAGTTTTCAGCTTAATTTAAAACGATAATTTACTTATTATTAAAATTAAGTAAACTTTTGACTTTTAGTATTAAGAAAATGTTTGTGCAATTTTAGGAAGAGACGACATGGTGAAACTATCGCAAGCTATGCAGTGCCTGGTGGTGCGAGTGCTGGAAAAGCAGGAGATACTCGCCGCGTTCATCGAAGCGGGAGGGCTCGAGCTGGCTCTCGAAAAATTTACTGCTTGCCATCAGGTGGGCCTAATCTATTCATATAATAAAATCGTAACTAAGCCGAATCTGTATATTGAATATTTTTTGGAAAATTTTATTGAAATAGACCTTATTATCGATACAGAGGCCGAATCTGTTTATCTGTCTGTCTATCTGTCTGTCTGTCTGTCTGTCTGTCTGTCTGTCTGTCTGTCTGTCTGTCTGTCTGTCTGTCTGTCTGTCTGTCTGTCTGTCTGTCTGTCTGTTACCGCATCACGGAAAAACCACTGGAGGGATTTTGATGAAATTTTGAGGTTATCCGGGTCAACATATGGGATACTTTTTACCGCGGAAAAATATCTCATTTCTGAGAAAAAAAAAACAAAAACTGCAATGTAAGAGTATACTAATATGTAAAACCTAAGAATTAGTAAGTTTTTCTCATTTGAACGCGGGCGGATCCGCGGGCAATGCTAGTAACTACGTAAAATTCTTGATAACTACATATAAAATGTTGATTATATTTAAGAATTCAGAATAAAAAAAAACAAATGAAATTAAAAAAAATTAGAATTTTTGAAATGATTTTATAAATTTTATTTTATATACAATTACAATTACTAGGCCGGCCCCAGCAGCAACCATGGCCTGGTGTCCTCCCTTATGAATCACTTGAAGTTGCCGCCACAGCTGATCAATCTCTCGACGCCGGCCTCTAGTGGTAACAAGAAATCTCAACCGCCAGTTCTGGAAACAACTAATGGTTTAATAAATATTGCGCCACTGTGTAAGTGTTACAATCGAATGTGATAAATTTGTTTCCTTGAGATTTCGCCCGCGTAGTTTATTTATGTATGTATAAATGCCTAATCCTAAAAACCGTAACATGATGTTGGATAGACGTTTTTCCTTTAATAAATAAGCTATAAAGTTCTGTAATAGCACATTCCTATGTACCAACATAAACAAATTCTTCAGCTTTAGAAAGACGAAATCTGTATTTCGTTTTATCCTTTATTTTTTACAAAAAAGAATATGAATGGGAATGATATGGACAAGGTGGTGTATTGTGTGTGTGCGGCAGGCACGGTGTCGTGCGGCAACCCCACGGCGCAGACGGCGGACGTTCTGCTGGGAGGCGGCGGCGGCGCCAGCGCGTGCGCCGCGCGCCGCGTACGCGCCGCCGCCTGGTCCTACCACTTCTTCAGCGCCGACGACGCGTCGCTCGCGCTCACGCTCACGCTGCCCTACGCCGCCACGCTGCACGAGGTGCATCTGCAGCCGCACCTCACCAGCCTCGCCAGTCAGTGTCCTAGCATCTTTTTCTTGGACTTATTTTTGTATTTCCGAACTTATCGAATGATTTTTTTTAAGTTTAAATTCCAATACATTTTGCTTAAAGTATATTCTTTAGTTTGAGGCCTGTGTTCTATTAGACTGCATTCTATTAGAATCTTTTTCTACCAACGTGAACCAGAATGTTAGTAATGGAGACGCGTATGATAACATAATGCTATTGACTTCAGCGTGTCCGGGCGCGGTGGGCGTGGAGGCGGGTTGCAGCGGCGCGGTGGTGCCGCTGGGCGCGCCGCAGAGTACGGCCGGCATGACGTTCATCCGCCTGGCGCTGGCGCGGCCGCTGGTGGTCACCACGGTCACGCTGCGCCTGTACAAGCCGCGCGACAGCTCCAACATGGGCTTGCTGCAGCTGCGCCTGCTGGCCGCGCCCGCCTTCTCCTCGCCCAGCGACCCGCACCTCGCCGCGCAGGAGTACCACGAGTTAGTGCCGCATTATGTGCTTATCTTACAATATCGATCAAAATGATAACACACTACGCGTTAACTGTGTATTACCAATGGTACACCGATTTCAAAATCACATATAATTAGTCCACCCTTGAGGGATGGGATTTATTTTTTAAATGAAGCTTAAGTTGTTTAAGGTATAATTTATTCATTAAAAAACTAAATAATAATTTACGATGAGCCAAGAAATAATATAAAATACAATTCCTCTTTTTCGAAGTCACTTTATAAAGAAACATACATTATCACATAGATAAATAAAATTACTACAGAAAACAAAATTAGTCCGAAAAGAAAATGCGCTCACAACCTCAGAGGGCGTATGTACCTTAATTTATAAAACTGATTTGTAATAACCAAAACTTATCCTGTAGAAATCGGTGGGCGCGCGTGTTGCGGTCGTGCACGCGCGCGCGGCTGGAGGAGGCGCACTGGGCGGCGCTGGGCGGCGCGGGCGCGCTGGCGGCGCTGGGCGCGTGCGTGCTGGCGGGCGGCGCGCAGGCGCAACACGCGCACCACGTGCTGCTCGTCACCGCGCGCTCCGCGCCCGCGCTGCGCGCCCCGCTCCTCACCGCGCTGCTGCAGATGGACGCGCACGCGCAGACGCACGGTAATGGCTCTTTGTATTATGTATTGTTGTAGACCATAGCCCCATCATACTGCTATTTTACATGTATATTTTATAGATATTTTTGTTAGTTTAATAATTTGTTAGTCGTGCTGAGTCATATATTAAAAATATTATGACTACATAATAAAAGTATCAACATCTGTCTGTAATATTTTTATTACAGCATGGTGTAGGTGACACTTGCCAGTACTAATAATTTGGGAAGTGACAATATTCAATCGATTTTATTGATAAAGATTATCGATTTAAATTTCAAAGAAAAAATGTTTTAAAATATCATTAATACCAAAATTATGTTTGATTATCTATTTAAAAAAAAAACATTTTAAATATAATTTCGATTAGGTAACCATATACATTAATAAAATCGGTTATCCCGAACACAGTTTATTTATCGGTGTGTGTTGAATTCAGCGTTCCAGCAGTCGCGCGGCACAGTGGCGGTGAGCAGCGGCAGCATCAGCGGGCTGTGCTCGCTGGCCACGGCGCTGTGCCGCTGGTGCTCAGCGGGCTGCGCGCAGGCCTACGTGGCGTGGCTGGCCGCCGCCGCCGAGCGCGCTCTGCGCGACGCGCACGAGCCCTCCGCCGCGCTCGTGCACACGCTGGCCTCGGTGCGTGCTCTCGCCAATCTTCACAATACCGATATATTCATAATAATTATTACATTTTTATATTTAATTAATCTTTATCAATTTTGTTATTTCTAGGTGCTGTGGACTTTGAAGCAAGACAATATTTTACAAAACTTGGAGGAACTCATAACTGATGATTTATTCGAACTTATATATACATGGGTGAAAGATGTACCGGAAAGCAATTTACTTAAGAAATCTTTAGATGCAGGTAACAATTTGTTTTACGGATTGATCAATTTATAAAAAAAAAATGTAAATTATACACGTGTCAGTTTTTTTTATTAAGAATGAAATATTTTTCAGTATTGTGCTCGATGTGCTACATACGGCCAGAGTTGTTTAGGTTCCTACTAGAACAGATGGAAATTCCAATGGACTTTGACGTGAGGTAAATATATATTTATTTTTTAAATAAAAAATATCTTTGTTATAATCAACGGGAAAATGACGATTTAATGAAACTGTATAATTTGCGTGTGTTCCCCCAGCATGGAGAGCGTGACGGACGACACGAAGGTGAGGCGGCCGGCGAGCGCGGCGTGGGGCGGCGGCGCCGTGGTGGCGCGCCTGCGTGGTGGCCGCCTGCGCACCGTGGCCGCCGCCGCCATGTCGCCCGCCGCCACGCTGGCGCTGCTGCACTGCCCGCTGCCTGCCGCGCTCGTGCAGGCCATCGCCGGTCAGTGCCAATGCACTACACCTCTATTCCTATTCCTAAATCTATTGGTGTCCTTTGGTGTTGAAATATAATTGGATGGATTTTATTTACGGAGAGTAGAAGTAAGGAGGACCGTCTTGTATGGGGGATTAGTTGAAAAAGTATCCACTTGTAAATAGCAAATTATTGTTCGAACACTCACCGAAATAGCGCTAGTGTAGGAAATGGAAATGATATGAATTTAGCAGTTACAGATTGAAGTGTGCTGGGTTGAAAAATTTTTTTTTTTTTTTGACTTTTATTTAAAATCTCAACGTCAATCTCGAAAAATTATTTACGTAGTCAACTGTAATTTAGTAAACAATAGCCTGTGAAACTCCTGAAATAACGTACATAGTGATTTGTTTTTTATTAAAATTTGTTGGTACATCTTTGTTATTTCGATGCTTTTATTGTTGTTAATGCAAAAAGAATGTCTTTCTTTTTTTTCAATTTAGTATCCGACTCTAATAATTTGTGGCGCTCCTTTTAAAATTCTTCCACTTGCTACTATAACGTCACCTTAATTTGCTCCCTTTCAACGGACACTTTAATACACTGAGATGGTCCTCCTTACTTCTACCCTCCATAATTTTATTGTAAAAAAAGTTTGTAGTCGGTTGAGAAGACCCAAAAATAAAATTAATTGTGCACCTTTTTGTTTAAATTGGCACAAACTTTTAAACAAATTGTGATCTCTTGTTTAGTGGTTGCAAACTAAATCAATACACGTGAAGTCGACGTCCTAGGCAATACCTAGTACTTTTAAAATAACCTAATTAGCAATCACTATAATATTTGTTATTTTATCTAATTTATTTAATATTTTAATTTTATGGATTATTTTTTATTTCTAATATATACATACATTGAAAACCTAAAAAATAATTAAAGTTGTATTATAATTACAGATTTCAGTGAAGCTAAACTTGAAGCGATAATGGCGCAATCTAATTCTGAAGAGGACGTTCACATGACCGATTCTCAAAGTCAAGAATATGGGCGACTTAAAGGTAAACATTGCTTAGTTCATTTAAATTCCTACTACAATAATTTGGAATTTGTGGCACTTGATTTTCTGTCTGATAAAAAAATTAATACTAAACCTGTAATATGAGAAAAAACCATTTGTGATAATGAAATGCTAATGAACTGTAAATGAGAGTGCGTGCATGTCGTGTACCGGCAGAGCTGCCGTCGATGCAGAGCATCTGCGAGGTGGTGGAATGGGCGCGGCTGGTGAGCGCCGAGCGCCGCGTCAAGGCGTGGCTGGGCGGCGCCGGCAGCGGCTTCTGGCGCCCGCTGCTGCGCCTGCTGTGCCACCCGCGCCCCGCCGCCACGTACGTACTGCGACAGACGCTCGTTACACTCCTGTGGACGACATCATTTCTAATTAAATTGCTATGTAACATCACTTCTAAGGAAGTCTAAAATTACATAATAATTGGAAAATATAAAAAAGTGCGTCCCTAGTAATCGTAAAGTAAGCGTCCCTAGTACGTCCATAATAATATGTACAGGTAGCGACACCGATTGGCAAATTTTATTACTAACATTAGCTTTATATACTACCTCAAAATATAGCTTATCTATGTGTACAAATCCGTCCAGATATTTCGGCGTGATAGAGTAACAAACATATGCAGACACGAACTTTCTACTAACTATATTTAACTTTCTAACTATATTTTCAGTACTTGGCAAGAAAATGCACAGTTCGCGGTGCTCGAGGAAAACACAATCCGGTTGTTCTCTGAGCTGACGGCGTGTCACAACGCCAACCAGAAACTTTTCGCTTCCACACTACACAATATTCTTGAATCTATGCCTTATACTGGTAAGTTAAATTAAAATCTTAATAACTATGGTATGTTTTTTATCAGAAATCATTATATCTTAAACATAACAAACCATAGGAAAATGTGTTTGCAGTAAATACTTAACTAGATGAATGGATAAGAATAATAAACTATATATTCGTCTATTAACAGACACGTGATTGTGATCTATAGTGATAACGTAGTTCAGGAATATGTCTACTGAAAAGTGATGAAGTGGGTAGTTGTGTTTATCAACAAGTTGGCATAGTATTTGTGACATATCAAATGGCGATTCCCTCGTACATTTCGTATCAGTTATGACAATAACAATATGAGATGTCACTAATTTGCGAACTCAATTGACTATCTATTTATTGGTTATAAATGAACTAAAAAATTTTAGTTATTTCAAAATTAATTGAGTTGTCAGAGTCAAATTAAAGTTTTTTTTAAAGAAATCGTGTCTTATTGGTGTCAAGTACCTAACTCTGTCTGTATGTGTAGGTCCCGAGGGGCTGTCGGGGTTCACGCGCGCGCTGATCCTGCGGTTGGTGCTGTCGGGCGAGCGCGTGGGCGTGGCGCTGCGCTGGGCGTCGGGCGGCGCCAGCGCGTGCGCGCCGCCGCAACTGGGAGCGCCGCCGCACCCCGGCGCCGCGGCGCACGCCGCGCTGCTGCTGCCGCTGCACACCACCGTGCGCTCCGTGCTCGCCGACCACCGCCCGCCCGGTACGCACAGTGCGCACCCCTGTCATAGTCTAGTCATGAGTGCTGAATTTCATACAAATTCGTCCGGTCTTTTCAGTATAAAGGGCAACGTTTACACATCATACATAATCTATAATATAAAAATGAATCGCTGAATGTGTTTGTAAGCGCAAATCTCGAGAGCAGCTGAACCGATTTCGCTCATTCTTTTTTTAGAATATTCCTTGGAGTACGTTCTTACGGAGAGAAAAATTTAAAAAATTGACTGAAAAAGTCTAAAAACAACACTTTTCTATACTCCCATACAAAAGATTCGTAATAATACTTAAAAGTCAATTTGAACTTTAATACCATACCATAAAGTATAAGTGTTAGTGGAGAGGTTGCGGGAAGGCAAAACATTGATGGCAATTGAGTGTCGTTAGAATCGTTAAAATATTAATGTCAATATTTGTCAATATTATTAACAAAAAATAATTAAAATGTATATGGCTAACGCTGGCTAATAACTATTTATATATATTTAAAACGTACCTAGCGACGAACCTGAGCGAAGCGAGGGTGAGCCGCTAGTTTTATATAAAGATATAAGATACATTATTATTTTTTCTAAAACCTTATGAAAACTAATTGACTCATTGCTATTTTATTTATTTCTTAGAAATATTATTTATTTCTTAGAAAAAAAAGATATTCATTTTTAACGTCCCACTACTTGGTATGGCCCTCTCTCAATTTTAATTTATCTGATCTTCATGAAGGGGAATTAAAATTTGTTATAATATAACTTTGATAATGTAATGTTTATGCAATGAATATTTTGCAAATGTACAGCACCACTGCTGGAAGAGGCGAGCCGGCTGTCGAGCCAGGGCGCGGGCGGCGGGCGCGGCGGCGAGGGTGGCGCCGTGCTGCGCAGCGCGTCCGACACCGCCATCCTCACGGTGGCCGAGGCGTGGGAGCTGTCACTCGCAGCCGCCAGCGCCTCCAAGGACAAGCGTGTCAAGGACGTCAAGAACTCCTCGCTCAAGCAGCAGACCAGCAAGAAACGACAGTCCAAGACCAACAGCGACACATCCACCGCGCCGCCTAACGACGGTCTTATATAGTTTTTATCTTTTCAATACTGTTTATCACATTTTTATGCTATTTTGTATTTTAAATGCATATTAATTATCCTTATTTAAATAGAAATACTTACTATCAAATATTATACATGTTTACAATAAATGATGATTCTTATTTAATTAATATTTTTCTGCAGATTTAATAGAATCTTCTATCCGCGTAAGGGTGGAAGGAATAGACGGCTTCATCCCGCCCAGCACGACGCTGGCGCAGCTGCACGCCGCTGTGCCGCACGTGTTCGGGCCGCACCTCACGCTCAACCTGTATATCAATGCTCACGGAGGCACGTATTAACAATTATTTCCATAGAGTTTTTCGAATTTTATTACTTATTAAAAAGTAGCGACTCACCCTCGCTTCGGGTTCGTCCCTAGACAAAAACAAATCTATCTCACGGGAACCATAAGTTTTTCTGGGATTGTATATTTTCCAATCGGATTAATAGTTCCTGAGATTAGCGCGCTCAAAGAAACAAAAAAAAATCCGCCTCTATAATATTAGTATAAATATTTGTTATTTATCTTTTCAGCGGCTCCGCCCGTGTTAATTACGTATAACTGTTTTATTTAAAAATTTTAACGTGATGTGACTTAGTCTAGAACCTTCCTCGAGAATTGGGCTATCGAATGCAAAAAAGATTTTTCAAATTCGATTGGTAGTTCCAAAGATTAGCGTGTTCAAACAAAAAAGACAAAATCTTCAGCTTTATTATGTTAGTATAACGTGAAAACAATCAAAAGTTTTGAAAAACTTAATAACTATATCATTATTATGATTTGAACAAATCATCTATTTTCAACTTTCATATTTACTTTCCATAGTTTCTTTCTATTAATTACTATTAATACAAATTAGACACGTTTTAGAAGAGATCATTTATTAACAGAAATGTGGAAGGGTGGCAGCTGCGGCGAGGGCGGGTCGGGCGGCTACCGCAGCAACGTGGTGCTGCGCGAGTTCGGCGCGTGCGGCGGCCTGGCGCTGGTGGCGGCGCGCCTGCCGCGCCCGCACGCCGCGCCCGCGCCGCCGCCCGCGCCGCCGCACCACCACGACCTCGACTGGGTCAAGCTCGACGACGCCTACGAGGTTGTTGCTCTCACTTACACTCACATACACCCTCACACCGCACTCAGACACGCTCATAAACTTCACATACTATCAGATATTCGATTACCTACTGATAACAATATATTTTAATATATTAAACTATTCATATTAACAATTTAGGATTCGCAAATTTGACATTCATTACGACATTTCGTATGCACAAAGTATTTATAATGATTACTAGTGGTTTACCCTCGCTTCGCTCGAGTGCGTCCCTAGGTACGTTTTAATTTTTTTGAGCAGAATTCTAATTTATTTTCTATTAATAAAGTAGTTTAAGTTACTTACTCCTTATAACTTCAATTATCTGCAAGTAAAAGGCCCCGTCAAAATCGGTCCAGCCACTAGATTAGCCAGAACAAACAGACAGACAGACAAACAGATAAACATTTTAAAAATTGTATTTTTCTTATAAGTACCGTGTATAATAATTTCATATGCATTTAGTAAGAAGCTGTTATTTTGACATTGAAAAGATACACTTCAATGTAATTTATCTGTATAGATGATTAATATACGAGTATTTATTAACACGTTAATTATTTTGAATTTAACCCAATATTTTTCATTTACGCTTACATTTTAATTTTCTACATCATTTTGGTTTGCTTAGGTTCTGTATGTGTAATGAAGTCTAATTTTACAAAATTAGTTTCGGTGGTAAAAAAATAGGTTACTTTTCTTACACATATATATTTCTTATACATTCAAAGTATTAAATAAATAAATCTGACTCAAAATATAGTGTATAGCGTATCGTTGCGTGTGTTGAATGTGTGTGTGTTTCGTCGCGCAGGAGATGGTGGAGCTGGGCGTGACGTCGGCGGGCGGCGCAAACGCGGGCGCGGGCGCGGCGGGCGCGGCGGAGGAGGCGGGCGCGGCGGGCGTGCCGGCGCACGCGCTGCTGGCGCTGGCGCTGCTGCTCAAGCTGCCGGGCTACGCCGCCGCGCTGCTGGACGAGGGCGCGCGCGCCGTGCACCTGCTACGTCTGCTGCTCGGCGTCGCGCACGATGAGGAAGGACGTATGTTGCTCGTGCTGAAATATACTTTCATATTTTTGTGTAGTATACAGTTCCAAATAAAAGTGGTTTTTATGAAATATAATTTTGTCATAAAAAATATCTATGGTCGCCCCTAAAAAAGTTATAATACAATGATGCGTAATATTTATCAATAAATATAAAGTTTTTTCATTTAAAATCAGGTAGAAATAAATGAAAAGATGGTAGTCTGCTATAAGAAAATATTATTCAAAAAAAATATAAAAAAGTATTATTAAATGTTGATGTTTTATATATTGTGAGTCAGTCCTAAAACTAAAAATACAGATATTTTACTATATTATAGTAATTGGTACTAAAACGACTAGTATTCGTAAGTGGAGCCTGAGGTAGTATATTAAGAGCGGACATGTATGTGACGACAGGCAACATCGTGGTGAGCGGCGCGGGCGCGGGCGGCAAGGCGGGCGCGTCGCTGGGCACGCTGCCCTTCCGCGTGGCGGGCGCGCTGCTGGAGGCGGCGCCGCGCGCCGCGCCCGCCGGCCGCGAGCTGCGCGCCGCGCTGCTGCGCCTGGGCGCCGTGCGCCTCGTGCTCGCCTGCCTCGCCGTCTTCACGCACCACAAGCCGCCCGGCGCACAGGTATACATACCCAGACACACACACACGCACACACTCGTCTACTTCAATTTACAATGTACTCGAAATATCCATAAATAGACCATACACTTGAAAGGAGGAAGGAACTTATTAAAAAAGAATATAGTGAGTAGATAATTTCACTTTTAAAGTGATTTAGAAATTGGTGAATATATTTGTTAACAAGTCATTGTCAACGTTTTAATTGAAATCACACTCGATATCTATATTTTTAAAGTACTTAATTATTTCTAACAAATGCATATATATGAGCAGAATAGTCAAAACTCGAACGGGTCAGGCAAGGAGGAGAAGTCACAGCTGTACTGGGCGAAGGGCACGGGCTTCGGCACCGGCTCCACGCAGCAGTCGTGGAACGTGGAGCAGGCGCTCGTGCGTCAGCGCATCGAGGAGGAGCACGTCACCGTGCTCTTGCAGGTTGTTATTGATTTTACATTCGTTACTTTTTCTTTTATGAAAAGTGTAATTAAATATCTGATGGTATGAGTAGGTATTCAAGAATTTGTCATTTAAAAATATTTTATTTTTATGAAAGAAAGATACATTGAGCAAGGAAAACCATGTAATAAAATAAATATAACTTCGGTTTTTATAAAATTTTCATGTTTTTCATATCAGGTGTTAGTATCGTACATGAACCCCGGCGAGAAATGGCCGCCGGAAGAGGGGTCGCAGGAGGAGGACGAGCCCGAGGAGGCGGGGGAGGGCGACGCGCACGACCTGCCGCCCGAGTTCATCGACTTGGTGGTCAACAGCTCGCTCGTGCCCGCCATTTGCTCTTACTTAAGAAATGATTCGGGTAAGTAACACATATTTATTTTATAAGTTACTTTTAGGGTTCCGTACCCAAAAGGCTAAAAAGAAACTTTTTACTGACCATTAGGGCTACATTGCTCATGTTTTCAACCGACTTCAAAAAGGAGGAGGTTCTCAATTCGACTGTATTTTTTTTTTATTTATGTTTGTTACCTCAGAACTCCGTTATTTATTAACCGATTTGGACAATTTTTGTGTTGTTTGAAAGTGTATACTTCCAGATTGGTTCCATTTAAATTTCAAAAAAAAAATACCACCCCTAAGGGTGGAAAAATAGCTAATGATGAATTTAACCTACTTCTAATTGTCATATTGACTTGAAACTTTGCAAGTGTTTCTATTTCCGTTGATAGTACAGTGGTTCGGTATTGTTGACCTGATCTGATGGTAAGGCCAGAAGGTGGATAGGTGGAACTCTTCAACGGCTAATAGTAATTTTCGAAATCGGTGCCAGCCCATACAAAGCAAAGCACACCGACTTCGAAAATATTTGATTAGGTATGTATAGTAAAGGAAAACTATCAATCAGTTATTTTTTACTTTTTAGTTCTTTTGTTTGAAGTCGGTTTTTATTTTTTTGTTAAAAAGTTTTTTTGCAGTCTAATTTTAACAAAATAATATAAAAACGGTGTAGTACCACATATGAAGCACGGGGTTTCATGTCCGTAAGAAAAAGAAATGATGCGTTTGTAAATTAAATTTGCGTAATTTTACCGATTTTTGTAAAATTAACAATTAGGTAATAAATAGGTTTGTAGTGAATATTCATAGATGGCGCTGTTACTTTTTAAGAGTGGTTTACCGCGGTTAAAAACCGTAAAATCACTAAACTTTGTTTAATTAAATAGTACGAATTTTACAATAGTTCGAAATTTTGTGCATAAAAGACATCTACTATCTATTTGATATTAAACTAAAATTAAACAAATTTAATACACGTATTTGAAAATGTGACGATTGGTCGTCAGTGCTGGACATGTCGCGGCACATCCCGCTGTACGCGTGCGTGCTGCGCGCCGTGCGGGCGCTGCGCGCGCTGCGCTGCCGACGCCTGGCGCCCGCGCTGCGCCCGCTGCCGCGCCTGCTGGCCAGCATGAGCCGTACCACCAACTCCTACGCGACCAAGCTCAGGTACACACACACACAGTTGTAGACAATAATATCGATGGCGGATAGTCTTTAATTATAACAAATAATTGCCTATATGTCTGAAAGAGCTTAAAAAGTTTTCGAAAAATATGTGAAGTGCATCGGCTCGCATTTGACCAGCGTAGTGGATGGCTGGCTACTCTTCAATTTTAGGGGAGCCTCGTACTTAGTAGTGGCGTTAGAAAGGGTTCTTGCTCATACATAACAATAATTATATGAACGAAAAATATACATTTTTGTAAATATCATTCGTAACCAGTAGGTATAATAGACGTAGACTATTTCATTAATGTTTATTGTATAAAATATGACAAATGTGTGATGTTACAGAATGAGCAAGAAAAACATATTCGGAAAGATGACTTACAGCCAAAGATTTAGTTCATCGAGCAACTCGGAGCTGTCAGAAGAAGACGAGGGCCTCGCGTTGCTCATTGCCGATATTCAGGTTAATTTTATTTAGTGATTAAACATTTTTGAAAATACTTATTTCACATACATTTACGTTTAATTAAGTAAATTGTAATATTAGAAACACAAAGGAACAGTTCTAAACACTTTATTACATAAATATAACAATTAATTAAATATTATTATTGAGCACTTGTGTTAATTCCTGGTTTACGAATGGATACAATTCTACAAAAACTATCCAGTGATGCACCGGTTATCGAATCGTATATCGCGCCACCACGAGAAGAAGTCAACTTGACAGCTCAATGTAGTCACAAATTATCAAATTTAAGCATAGTGAATTTGTACTTATAATAAATAAATGGCATGCAGGCGACATCAGCTCTGATGTGTCGGTCGGAGGGCGAGGCGGAGGGCGCGGGCGGCGCGCGGCCGCTGCGCGGCGCCACGCGCGAGGCGCGCTACATCGACCTCATGCGCACCATGCAGTTTGGTGAGTGACCTCACTAATATTAGAACGGCTTGACATCTTTACGGTTTAGTCGTACAAAAATGTACACGTGTTCACATTAACAAGTTTATTAATTCGGTTTGTGATATGTGAATTGTATCGTTCATACGATGTGGCTTATCGAATCGGTTTTATATAGGATTTGTGGAATAAATGTATGGGTTTTTTGACGTATTATACTAATGTCCTTCTGACCTATTTCTGCTACGGTCACCGAATCTCAGTGAGACTAACCAGATGCGCAGGAGGGATTATAGTGCAGAGCATGTGTGACTGTACGCGCAGACACAATGTACAATTTATTTCTGTCAATCTCAAAGTCTCAAGTCTTAATGGGACGGTACTTCGACACTAGCCGTGAGAGTTAGAGCGCAGGACCGACGCAAAGCACTTTCAACTTCCCATTTACGGGCTGTCACTGAGTTTTTTTTTAGAATTCTCAGAAATTCCTTAACGGAAATATTAAATAGCTGGAGTTGGCTCGACCCTGAACTCGAACCCAGAACCTCCGGATCTGCGACCGAACGTGCTAGCCACTAGACTACCAAGGCAGTTTTTAACGTGTACAAAAACCGCTTCAATAAACTGCAACGTGGCAACACGCCGTCGGTAAGGTAGTGTTAGTAATGTGTGTGCGCGTGCGCAGAGACGTTCGAGATGATGGCGGAGAGCGCGGAGGGCGGGTTCCGGTTCACGGTGCCCTACCACTTCGAGGGCACGGTGCGCGCGGCCGGCGAGCGCGCGCACCCGGCGCGCATGAAGCGCCTTGCGCAGGAGGCCGCTACGCTGGCCACCTCGCTGCCGCTCTCCTACTCCTCCTCCGTCTTCGTGCGCACCGACGCGGACCGCCTCGACGTCATGAAGGTACACTCACACTATTATGTATTGGTTAATTGTTTATTTAAAAAAATAAAAAAATATGAATATTCAATAATGTCTAATTAATTTTATGTATTATTTACAAAGTAAATGGTTTTTAACGGTAATTAAAATAGAAGGAATTCGATTTTATTGTCAAAGTCTAAATATAAACAAAATGAACTCTGATGTGGGCAGGTGCTGATCACGGGCCCGTCGGACACGCCGTACGCCAACGGCTGCTTCATCCTGGACGTGTACTTCCCGGCGGAGTACCCCGCCGTGCCCATGCTCATCAACCTGGAGACCACGGGCCGCCACTCCGTGCGCTTCAACCCCAACCTGTACAACGACGGCAAGGTGTGCCTCTCCGTGCTGAACACGTGGCACGGCCGGCCCGAGGAGAAGTGGAACGCGCACACGTCCAGCTTCCTCCAAGTGTTGGTGTCCATCCAATCGCTGATCCTGGTGCCGGAGCCGTACTTTAACGAGCCGGGCTACGAGCGCAGCCGCGGCACGCGCGTCGGCAACAGCGCCAGCCTCGAGTACAACTCCAACATCTACCAGGCGGCGGTGCGCTGGGCGATGCTCGACCACCTGCGCGCGCCCGAGCCCTGCTTCAAGGAGGTACACGCACGCACTATATATACTAACCCTTTGGGTTGTCAAAACACACTCTTTACCTGTAAGAGTAATTTAAAAGTATTGCATTTTATAAAACACTCGAAAAAAGTAACATCTTTTGGAAATAGGGAATATGCATGTTTTTTTTTACACAATTTTTTACATTGTTATATAATTATAAAAAAAATACCCAGCTCCAAAAACTTACATTTAGTATTATATTTTTTTAAATATACCGTTACGGATACTTTAAACGCTAGCCATTTGTAACGACAAAATCGCTAATCGCTCTGTTATGATAATACTTTGACGTCATATTCGGTCTGACCAATGGCGTGCGATTCAACTACTTTGAATTTCCCAGCTACATTCGCACTTTTTAATAATTATTGTTATTTGCACGTACTATTAACTTATTTACTTTTAACTAAAAATACCACAATGTATGTTGGATGTTGTCAAACTCATTTTTATTTCTTTTCTCTATCTGAAGTGTCATTACAACAAATTAAAAAGCTATTGCCAGCCAGTGTAAACTCGATACTGAATTAACATATATTAAATTAAACATCCCGCCCACCAAAGAATTTCGTTCTTTTTTCTACAACGATAAAAATTAATTCAACAAAAGCTTCTCGACACTAACAAAATATAGACTTTATCAAAACAACTCCGCCCACCGTGAATGCTCATTTTAAAGGAATAAGATAGTGCATGGATGCAGTTCAAATAACATTTAAGTACATATATTAACAACACCTATTATTAATATTAACACATTCAAACTGGCAAAAGCTGTACAATTTGTAGCCTCTAGAAAAAATACAACATATTTTAAACAAAGAGAACATCACAATCACATCACAACAAGAAAGCTAAGTTATGACATCTTTTTGATTAAAAAATATTAAGTTTATTACAATTAGCGCATAAACTAATTTTCAGGTTTAGGTACTCTTAACAATACCATTTTTTGTTTTAATAGTAACCACCATAGTTAGACCATCCCTTCCTGGATGCTTCTCTATAACCCTACCTAATAACCACTTTGCAGGTGGAATGTTGTGATCCCTAACAATAACTACATCATTAATTTCAGGTTCTAGCCTTTTGGTTGTCCATTTAAACCTTTGATTTAAGTTCACTAAATATTTATCTGACCACCTACGCCAAAAATCATTAAGCATTTTCTGAGTAAGTTTCCATCGATGAAGGCTTGAAATTGACGTCTCAAAATAGTTCTCGTCTGGAACAGTAACTGATGATGTTCTCCTGACCGATTCCGGCCACGGCGGCCAATCTCATTGAGACTAGCCAACTGCGCAGGAGATATTATAGTGCACAAGTGTACGCGCAGACACAAGTGCACTCTCTATTCCTGTCACTCTCATACTCCGATGGGACGACTACTCGACACGACCGGTGAGAGATAAGGCGCAGGACCGACGGCTTTACGTGCTCTCCGAGGCACGGGGGTGAAACACCGCCAACTTCCCAACTCCGGGCTGTTACTGAGGCTTACTATACAGAAAGACTCAATAACTAAACTTGGCCCGACCCGGGACTCGAACCCAGGACCTCCGGGTGTGCAGCCGTACATGCTAGCCGCTACACCACCGAGGCAGTTAAAGACAACATTATATAAACAGTAACTAACGGCTCACCCACTAAAGAATGACCTGGAGTGAGCGGCAGTGGGTCGTCTGGATTTCACTTAGAAATGATATAGGACGAGAATTTAGACACGCTTCTATCTGAGCCAGTACTGTTGAGAGCTCTTCGAAAGTAAGTGTGGCGTCACCAACTACTCGTTTTAGGTGTGCCTTAGTTGAACGAACAGCTGCTTCCCATAAACCTCCAAAGTTCGGAGCGTGGGGTGGTATGAAGTGCCACGTCGTACCTTCATTTGCTAGCAATTGAACAATTTCGTTAGATAGCTGCGACTTAGCACGGGTTAACATATCTCTCAATTCCTTCTCAGCCCCTACGAAGTTTGTACCGTTGTCAGAATATAAGTGCTTACAATATCCTCTTCGAGCTACGAATCTCCGGAACGCAGCAATAAATCCAGACGCGGTTAAATCGGACACAGCTTCTAGGTGTATGGCTCGCGTTACCATGCAAATATACACACAGATGTACCCTCTGTATGATTTTGCACCTCGGCCAGGGGAAAATCGCAGGTTGTCATGGCCGGTAAAATCTACACCTGTTTTACGAAAGGGTTTTTCGGGAACAAGTCTGCATTCAGGAAGCTGGCCCATAAGCTGTTGGTTATTTTGACGAGCATACCTTGTGCAGGTAGTGCACTCTCTATAACACTTCTTAACACGTTCTCTGGCACGAATAATCTAAAACTTCGCTCTCAAGAAGTTCAACATAAGGACCGCCATGGATTGAGGTCCGCCATGAAGGGTTTTGATATGGGCGTCAAGGATTATTAGCTTAGTGATATGACTATCACTAGGTAAAATCACTGGATGCTTCTTGGCAAAATCTTCTTGACCTTGACTTATTCGGCCACCTACTCTTAAAGTACCATTTTCATCCAGAAATGGACAAAGAGTATGAAGAACACTTCTTTTGAGTACTTCTCCATGAGACTAGCTGTTTTAATTCCTATTGAAAGTATAACTCTTGTGTCTTTTTAATACAAATTTGTAAAACTGTTTTACTCTCTTCTGTTGATACTATTTTATTCATAACTCTTTTTCCTTTTGGTATTTTAAGTTTTAAAAATTTTCTACAATATGACAAAACTCTTTATAACTTAGATAGACTAGAAAATCTTTCCCATATAAATTCTTCTTTAATTTGAACTATAGCAGCTAAAGTTTTCTTGGGTCTCTCTTCTTCATTCGTCTCGTAACCTTGGTCAACCTTGTACTCATTTTGATGATGTAGAAAATCTGGACCATCCCACCACAAATTGTGAACAGCAAGCTCAGCGATAGACATACCTCTCGAGGCACAGTCTGCTGGATTCTGATCCGTTTTTACATGGTTCCATTGATCACGATCTAATACAGTCAGTATCTCGGACACTCTGTTGCTCACGAATGTTGCCCATCTACTTGGTTCTCCTCCTAACCAAGCAAGGACCACAGTTGAATCTGACCATGCGTATAAGTTTGTCTTTGGAATCCTCATAATTTGTGAAACCTCATGAATCAATTTTGTTGCCAGCACTACCGCACAAAGTTCTATTCGAGGGATTGAGATTTCCTTTTCGATTGGTGCCACCTTAGTTTTGGCAGTCAACAGTCTTACATAAGTATCCTCAGTTCCTTTGCATTTCATGTACACGACTGCCGCGTAAGATCTCTGTGACGCATCGGCAAAGACGTGCAGCTCTCTCAAGTCATTATTTGTCGTCTGCAACCACCTTGGAATGCTAATCTTATTAACCTCATTTAATGAAGATCTGAATTCATGCCATTCATTTAGCAAGACTGGAGTAAGCTCATCATCCCATGCCAAGCCAGACTGCCACAATCTTTGGATGAATATTTTGGCGATTATAATAGTAGGTGCGATCCAACCTAAAGGATCATAGAGCCGGGCTATATCTAACAGCACCTTACGTTTTGTAATCGGCTCCTCTTGCTCTGGTAAGTTGTAGGAGTATTCGAAGTTATCAGATATTTTATTCCAGGTTATTCCCAGTACCTTAATCATATTGCTAACCTTAAAAATAAATGAATGATCAGTTCTCTGCTTGTCTCTTTCAATGTGATCTAGTAGTTTAGGACTGTTACTGCACCATTTCTGGAGTTGAAACTCACCAGCCTCCATCAACTTCGTCATTTGCTCGTATATTTCAATAGCATCTGTCTCTGTCTGGCATCCCGTTAACAAATCGTCCATATAATAGTCTTCCCGCGTAATTCTTGCAGCTTCTGGATACTTCTCATGTTCATCTTTTGCTACTTGTTGTAAGGATTACACTACCAGATATGGTGCATACGAAGTTCCAAAAGTAAGACGCAATAATCGGAAATGTTCAATAGGTCCGTCAGGTTTCTGGCGCCATAAGATTCTCTGAAAGTCTGTATCCTACTCATTTACTAGGACTTGACGATACATTTGTTTAAGATCCGCTACGATACAGTACGGATGTAGTCTCCACCTCATTAGAAATGTCGTAAATCCTGCTGTAATTTCGGCCCTATTAAAAATGAGTCGTTTAACGAAACATTATTAACTCCCTTACACGATGCGTCAAAAACTACTCTCACCTTTGTGGTTTCTTTATCTTCTCTCACTACGGTGTGGTGAGGAAGATAAACTGCAAGCGGGTTCTCAATGTCTTCTCTATTTTCTATCTTCTCCATGTGATTTTGCTCAACGTAGTCTTCTAATACGTTTCTGTATTCCTTTTCTAGTGATGGGTTTCTCTTTAATCTCCTTTCTAGCAGTTGATATCTTCGGTACGCCATTTCTTTTGATTTCCCATATCTAACTTCAGGATCTATTTTCTTAACTGGCAGCCTTACTCCGTAACGACCTTCATCATTTCTCACTGTAGTTTCTTCATAAATTTCCTCAAAATCAATCTCTTCCTTCGTTAGTGGTTTCCCTAACATGTCTGGCTCTCTCTCTATTTCCCAGACTTGTTTCAGAAGTAGGTCTTCCTTTACTTGAAGGTGTAGATTTATTATCCTGGTATTGGCTAGCTCCTGTGGTGTTACACGTCCGGATAAGATCCATCCTAGTTTGGTGTTTTGCGCAATGGGACCAATTTTCAATGGATGTCTTAGTAATCCGTTGAGCATAATCTTACTGTGAACTTCTACACCAACTATTACATCTATTTTGCTGGGTTGTCCATATTTTGGATCCGCGGGCGGTAAATTTTCAACCTCGGGCCAATTCATGATAGATGTCTTACTACAAGGAAGAAAATATGTTAGTGAACTTAAAACAAAAGCATTTACTCTAATAGAAAACTCTGAATCATGAAATGATTCTAAATCAAAAACAACCATACTCTTTGCCCTACACTCACCGTCACCTACTCCAGAAACTAATCCATTAACAGGTATTTTCTTAAGACTTAAAGATTGTACAGTACTCTCACTAATAAATGACGCTTCAGAGCCCTGATCTATATCTACACGCACGATTTGAGAATAGCCATCCGCTGATTTGGCTCTGACCAACGCAGTAGCCAGTAACACCTCTGATTGATTCTCCTCTTGGGCAAAATGAGCTATTATGTTTATCTCTGTACTCGACTCTTGACTGAACGATTTCTCAGGACCCTTAGACGAAGCGGTTGCTTCTGGAAGTAGACCACTGCCACAACGGCGACAACACGTAGTCTGGTGGCAGCCTCTTACATTGTGGTTGGGAGACAAATAATTAAAGCAATGCCCCTTGGATTGCACAAACTCACTTCTCTCTTCGGGAGACTTGCTACCAAACTGTTTGCATTGGCACAATAAATGTTGACTCGAACAGTACGCGCATACTAATTTATTATTTTCCTTTTTCTCCTCTAAAACGCTTGAATGAAATGACTTTTGCTTAGATACTTGTTTAGTTGTACTATTTTGAGCAGATTTTGTAGTGGTTTTTACTCCATCATTTCTAATGTCCGGAATCTCATCTTTAAGAACTTAACTGTTCCCATGTAGGCAAATCTTCAAAATCAAAATGACAAACCTCAATCTCCCACTGCCTTCGGGACTCGTAGTCAAGTTTGGATACCACTAAATAATTGATAAGTACATCCCAAGAGTCTGTGTTAATACCTAAATTCTTAAGCGATTTAATACATGATTTTTTTGTATCGAGTGTTTGTTTAATCGCTGAAGCAGACTCTGTGTTAATACTCTTTTGAGAAAACAAGCGTTTCAGTATCTCATTTGCATTATAACGTTTATTATTGTATCTTTTTATCAACTTGTTCCAGGCCTCATCATAGTTATTTCCAATAGTAGATAAATCTCGTAATAGAACCTCAGGTTCACCCGACAAGCTGCTCTTTACGTAATGAAGCTTCTGAACTGCACTTAGTGTCTGATTGTCATGGATAAGAGATACAAACATATCGTAGAATGTTTGCCATTCCTCATAGACACCTGAGAATGTAGGCAGTTGAATTCTAGGGAGCTTGATTTCCGTTGCAGATGATACCGGTGTAGCTGAGGGTATATTGTATTCAAGAGCGGGCTTGGTTCGGTTTTTTAAATCTTCTTTGACTTAGTTTTGTATGTGATATATATTTCTTCTGTACTATCATACATCTCTTCACTAAAATATTTAAGCATCGTCCGCTCCGACCACTTTACCAAAGTCACTAATTGAAAATGATTGTCCGTAAACTCGTTCCAAGATTTTTCTAAATTCTCTGTTCTAACTTCTATGTATGCTTTCGTCACTCTTTCTTTAGGTTATTTTTTGTAATTAGTAAAGTTTTTAATAATTAGCTCAGCTATAGCGTCTTGTTTGTTCAATAATCCTTCCATTTTCACTAATCACTATTGTTCGTAACGTCGAACCCAAACAATCAATTATATCTTAGAGAAGATGCAACAATAAACGTCAATTATATATGAACCAAATACTTTTAAATCAAAGTTCAAAATGTTCGTATCTTATATTTGTTCACTTAATTTTAAATATTGTTTTTCACACTTTGTCCCGGGTTTCGACATCAGATGTTTTTTGCACGTACTATTAACTTATTTACTTTTAACTAAAATAAAATACCACAATGTATGTTGGATGTGTCAAACTCATTTTTATTTCTTTTCTCTAACTGAAGTGTCATTACAACAAATTAAAAAGCTATTGCCAGCCAGTGTAAACTCGATACTGAATTAACATATATTAAATTAAACAATTATATTTTCTTAATCAAAAAGAAATTACATTAAAAATATTAATATAGCCTTAATTCAAAAGCAATAAACATTATAAAAAGAAATATTTAACCTTTATTTAAATTACACGCATATTCCCTATTGTTAGAACTTTCAGGGAACGGTTACTCTACCAACTTAAGGTAAAGAATTTATAGAAAGTCAAATAACTATCTCAAGTGTTTATGATGCATTGCTGTCTACGAAATCTTTGCTCAAGTAAATATAAAATGGGCCATAAAGTGGAGGTTTGTTTTAGTGGCCATGGGGTTTTATGTTTAATAAAATAATAATAAAAGAATACGCTTTATAGCTTTATTTTGTTCATAATAACGATATATTTATATAAAACGTTGCTATTAAAGATGTGTATAATGCTAAAAAAAACTTGTTTTAGCTAGAAGGGATAAAATTATAATAATATATGGTATCACTGCCACTACAATTGTATGCAATTTGTAAATTTAAATCGGTCTTATCCAGGTGATCCAGACTCACTTCTGGATGAAGCGCAACGAGATAATGCAAACGGTGGCCAACTGGATCACCGAGCTCGAGGGGCAGAGCGGCGACGAGCGCACGCAGCGCAGCATACAGCACAACCTCATGGCGCTCAAGGTACGCGGGCGATGCTCCAATACACACTAATCCATGACTGTCTGTCTGTCTGTCAGCGGGCTTGAAAATTTCAACTCTACCTGTTACGGTATATCAGAATGAAGTTGTCAGAGTTGAAATTTTCAAAGAATGTGTTTTTCTATTGGCGCTGTATTAAAAAATAATAAAAAACCAAGATAATGAATTTCAAAATGGTTGCCATGCAAATAAAAAAAATATCTATAAGTACAGTGTTATATCTTGTACGATAGTACGGAACTCTCCGTATGCGAGTATGATTCGCACTTGATTTTTTTACTGTCTGGGTAATTTACGACATGATACTAAATTTGGTAAATTATAATATTTTTACAGAGGCATTATGTTAAACTACAAGAGGAACTAGCGAAACTGCCCGTGCCGCCCGGCCTAGAGGACCTGGACGAGCCCTTTCAGCTGCCGGCCGCGCCCGCGCCGTCCGCCCCCGGCTCGCCGCCCGCCCATGGCACGCCGCCCACCCATGGCACGCCGCCCGCCCACGGCACACCACCCGCCCCCGCACCAGCCGCCCAGCCCGCCCAGCCCTCGTCCGACGAGATAGACCACGACATGGAGAAGATCGTCTTGCAGGTCCTTGACTGAGCCTCGCAGTGAGCCCGCGCGGCCCACCTGTACATAGCTCCGGGGCAGCGCTCCGGACGCGCCGCCGCCTCCGCCCCTCGTGCTCCGTGTTTTTGTTACAGAGTTACACTTTTTATAAATACTTTTATTAGATGTATAGTATTTAGCAGAACCTCTGTTTAGTTTAATGTATTGTGATACTACGACGGGCTCGCGACCCTGTAAGGTATATGTTAGTGTCGCCGACGCAGCTTCGGGCGGCGGGCGGCAGCGGCGGCGAAGGAGGTGTCCACAGCGAACATAGTTTGGTAGAACCCTCCCGGCACGCTTACTGCGACTGCACTCATTGACTCGACGTCGGATTATATGCATTATCGTGCGAGTGAAGTGCACTTTCAGTTTGGAAAGTGAATTGGCTGAGCACGATCTCTATACTGTATTTTGACTAGAGACTATATTATAATCTCTGTACGAGTTTGTGTTTCTTCGAGATGGTTATCATAATAGCAATGCAATGAGTAGGGCGGGATAAGGTGTACGACGCGACGTGACGTGTCGGACAGATGGCGCTGCCCGCACACATGTTACCGTAAGCTCGGCCGGCGCCCGCGCGTCCGGGGCGCGGTGTCGCCTAAGCGATGTCTAACTATATTATGTAAATTAAATTATAATTTGATGTATATAAACTAATTGCGTTTCAATTTTTGTATTTAAGAAATATACGTATCGCGATAGTGCGAGTGCGCGACGGACGGACGTCGTGTGGTTGTATATATCAGCTCATAGTCTCTCACTGTACTGTCGTTGTCAGATAACTTTGTGGGACATTCACTTGTTATATATCTGACAAATTCGGGATGTAAATAAAAATTTATGTTATTGCAATTTTTTGTTGTTTTCTTCTTTATTTTCATTCAAAGTGTTTAAAAGTGCAAAGACCTTTTCTTTGATTGCGAAAATACAAAATAGGTATTCAATTTCTGCTATACTTCTCTCCTTAATTTTGAATGACTATTTTTATTGTATAAATCAATGTTGTGCATTTGAAACAATACATAAGTGTTAGGACATATCTGAATTTGAGTGTACTTTAAGCAAATTTAAAATATTAAAACGTTACTTTTTGTAAGTGTAAACACTACTACCAATATAAGTAATGTCTGCATGTCTGTATGGTGGAGTGTAATGAAACTACGAATATATGTGTAGATAATATCAATAAATATCGATTTTGGGAATATTAATGTATAAATTTCAGAACTTAAATAATATAAAGGAGAAAAACAACTGGACATTCACTTATATACCTTTTTATTGTAAATATATTTACACATTGTTCATATAAAAATTCACATACACGAAATATTATGACAATTTATCCATAATTTCATTTTAATATCTGAAATAAATAATTATTTATTCATTCGAGACTCGTTGATTTGCACCGGATTGTTTGTTTACTTTTACATTATTTTTATTGCACCCAGAACTTACAACAAATCAAATCTCAAACTGAAACGTTGTTTCACCAATAATATATCAACTGGAAATTCTGACGTCATGTAAACCAATAAACTGGGCCTCTGCGGCTCGTAATTAATTAATCTAAAACCAATGAAACTTAATCTTGAATTTCCATCACAGATGGAGCTAACTACTTGTGACATACAATATTTATTTACACACATATCTTTTATATCTATATATCTACAGAACTACGGTAGGAAGTAATCTATTGGTATTGATGTAGTGCAGTTAACAATAATAGCATTAAATGTATGGCACTGCGGTTTACTTCAAAGGACCAAAGTCAACGTACACACTAATGAGTATCAATCTTAACTGAACAATAGACTGCTACCTATGGAGTGACCGCGTGCGTTGCCTCGGTTACGTCTAGAGTGAAACATAAATAATAATCTAGCCCCTATGTCGCGAGTTACTACTTGCGCCAGGCCCAGGCGTCCGCCTGCATGCTGAGCTCGTTGGGGTCCAGCTGACCAGCTTCCACGCACGACTTGCAGCAGAATCTGTAGTGAAATATGAATACTTTAGTTCTATTCTTACACAAATATACCTAAATAATATGTTCTAGTGTGTTTGCTATTTAACGCTATGGCGGCTAAATGGGTTTGAAGAGTCCGAGGTAAAAATTATTTTTTTACTGATACAATAATTCTCAGAAAAATCAATAATTTTATTTTAAATTACATGAAATAAATTTATAAATAGCATAAAGAACTTTGTCTCTTTACCCAGAGTAGTATTTGTGATGGCAGAACTTGCTCTTGACGATGAGATGGCACGTGGCGAAGTACGGGTTGTCCTTGCAGTTCGGCGGGATGTACACGCCTGCGGATACGCGTCAAGTTACAATATACATTGGTCAGAGATTCCGTTATTAACGTCCCACCGCTGGGCACGGGGGATCAGGCCACAGTCCACCACGCTGGCTAAGTGCGGCTTGGCGGACTTCACATCTCTTTCGCAAATTTGCTAGATTCTCCCAGACATGCAATTTTCCTCACGATGTTTTTCTTCACCGTAAGAAACGTGGTAATCATGTTGGAAATGATTCGCACATGAATATATTGGTTGCGAGATTGGGATTTCGCTTTGTCTATCTACTCTAGCTGATCAGCTTAGGTGTAGGTTCCGGGATTATCGTTTTACAATGCGAAAACCTTTACCTTCGACACTGATGGTGACGGTGGAGTAGTGCGAGGAGTACGCGTTGGCGGCGTGGCAGCCGTACACGCCGCTGTCGCTGGTCTGCGCGCGCAGCACCGTCAGCCGCGCCTCTGCGGAACCGACGAGCAATATTTCCACATGTTGCAAGATAAAGAGATGTCCTTCTGACAGATTTCGGCAATGGCAGCCATCTCACTGATTGTGAGACTAGCCAGATGAGCAGGTGATATTGTAGTGCAACGCGTATACGCGCAGACACAAGTGCACTCTCTATTTCTTTTACTCTCAAAGTCTGATGGGAAGGTACTTCGACATGACTCGTGAGAGCTGGACGCAAGACCGACGGTTTTACGTGCTCTCTGAGGCACGGGGTTGTAAGCTGTAACATTGCTAACTTCCCAACTGACAAATAGTATCTGTTACCGAGAATTTCTTGACAGAAAAACTCAGTAACTAAACTTGTCCCGACCGGGGACTCGAACCCAGGACCTCCGGATCTGCAGCTGTGCATGCTAGCCACTAGACCGCTGAGGCAGTCAATCGTCAAAACAAACAAAAATTTCAGTATTTAGGATGGTCGTCATAGAGGCAGACTTGTGTCCTTAGACTTAGTCCACTATATTTGCTATTGCTTCCGAGGTTGCCGGTTCTATTCCTACATGAACTGAACGTCTGTATTGATTAAACATAGGTACATTTACCGTTTGATTCTACCGGTTAGGGTATACAAATGACTAATATTTGCAAAATTTAAGCATTCATATTCTGCTTGTTGCTCGGAGGGCCTACATAATATGGTATGGTCTATTACGAGGAAATACCAGTAACATAAAAATCTCAGTGCGAGCACAATTATAAATAACAAGTGATATTAATACCAGAAGCAATACCTATAGTTACGCAAAACTGACTTTATGCCAACCACAAGTGCTCAGATAAAATTACTGTTAAGTTAAACTACAGCGACTAGCTCAACGGTAGCTCGGTAACTCAACTGTACCTATAGGTATTCGGTAGTGTTAATTTTAATACTAACTAGAGAGCTTCACGGTATATTATAGGTATGTATATGTATGAGGATATCAATGTGGACAAACAATTAAATGTAGATTTATTATTGGAAATAAGAGGGGCGGCGCCTCTGGCAGCTATGGGCGGGTGTGGGCGGTCGTGGGCGAGTGCCTTACCGGTGGCGGAGACGCGGTCGTCGTCGCGCAGCGGCACGCCGTCCCTGGTCCAGTGCACACGCGGCAGCGGGTAGCCGTCCACCTCGCACGGCAGGTTGATCTCCGCGCCCGCCGGCACGCGCGCGCGCGCGCTTGCTAGCCGCGTGCTCACCGGCACTGCAACCGATGCTATAGTGCTACACACGCTTTTAGTATTTATATTTAGTGTCCGCTATCTGACACGTACCCAAAAACATCATAACATACATACAAAGTGAAAGTAAATTCAATATATTAAACATGAAAATTTATAGTAGGTATGTAAACACTATTGAGTAATTATTTTATAATGTTGAATCCAAACACTGTATAATTTAGTTAAAACATTAATATTTACATATAACAACGACTATAATTTCCATTAGGTAGGTACATACAACATGTAAAGGACAAAACAACACGTAGATGAAATAATAACATTTTTTTAGCTTGTAATTTATATAGGTAGGTACTATATTTCACGATATATAAAGAAAAAGTAACAATCATTAGTGTAAAGACCATATCTTATAAGGTATGCTCTCACACTATCAACTATGTAGATAGAAAACTGTACAAAATAAAAATATAAGAGAAGTAACTTAAACTATCATGCAAGTAGAGACCATGCACCAAAACCAACATGCAAAATGATTAACTGAACCTTTTTTATTATAATTGTAAAGTAAAGCTCTGTATAAAGGTACAATCTTACCGGTGTAGATAGGTATCTCAATCCTGGGTTCCGGTGTGGTGGTGGCATCCGTGGGGGGTTCCGTGGGTGTCGTCGTCGCTTCCTGTCTCGACACCAAGAACGGGTCAGAGCTTTCGGAATCATCAGGGCTGTACGCTTGGACAATGACCGACCAGTCCGCCGGCTTATCGATCCCGTTGTATGCCTGGCATATGTACTCTCCTACGGTTTCGAGGGTCAGTTTGCGTATTTGCAGCACATTGTCGCGCGCCTCGTAGAGCGGGCTTGAGTAGGGCACCATGGGCCCGTCGCGCCCCTTGTACCAGTATATGGCAGGCGGGGGGTAGCCGTAGGAGAGGCAGCGCAAGTTCATCGGCTGGCCCAGCTCGCCCCTCACCACCTTGTTTGGCTCGCCAGCTATACCCGCAGCGCTTTCCACAGGATCTAACCATCCCCTTTGTTAGTACTACACTCTACGGTTTGTGAATGTTCGCAATGTATTTTATTAAAAATGGTCTTGGTTTAGAAAATAGTGATGAACATTTATTATTTTTTATTTGAAAACCCTATGCACGATTGTTATATTTAGGACGAACACGAAGAGTGAAAACTAATTGAATGTTGTGTTTAAAAGCTATGAACGTACAAACGTTAGCGTACATACCAAATGATTATTTTAATGATATGAACGCGACATTATTGAAACAGTTCTTTCTAAAATTTAAATTAAAAATAATAATCTTAAAATCTGTTTCTAGTTCTTCAACATTTTAGAAGATTCACAAACAAGTATTATTTTCTACAAGCTATAATCTGATAGCATCAGATTATATAATACTTTTGGATTTTCAAGAATATAAATATTAAATTTTTTGTGTAATATGAAAAAAAACCTTATTTTTATTAAGGATAAACTAAAACAAATGCGCTATAAAGTTTATTATAGAAAATCCAAAATTATCATTAAGAAAAGAACTACTGTTAATCAACAACAACCTGTATAGTAGTAACGTGCGTCTGCGCAGAGCAGGACGCACGCCGCGAACACTGAAAGCAGTAACATCGTAACGACGATCGCAACCAACAATGAGCACTATCACCGACACTCACTCAATTGCGACTGGCTGTTGCCTGTTACTCGTAACTTAGCACCACGCAGGGATTTCCAAACATATTTAATCCACGGCCCGTAAAAGCTTCCAAATTAATTTTTAGAAAATAACATTGTCGCCGCTACGTTGTAAAGGATCTTCTTAGCGATCCGACGTTTGATGACTCCTGGTATTATCACTGGGACGCAGGGCTCGAGGGGCGTTAATATTAACGTTGCTTAGATAAAAGACTGTTGACTGCAAATTTTGCGGACATCCGGTGACAAAGTGATATAACAAAACAACAAACATTTATACCTATCTCTAAATGACTTGGTAATGACTTTGTAGCGTTTATACTGCCGCATGTTTTGCAAATCCGTATCTACCTATGTATATATAAATGTCTCTATTACCTATGTAAATAAATTGTAACGAATTTTTTAAAAACGATATGTCATTCATTCAATCTAAATCACTAAGCTAAAACTAATACCTATACAATACGTATAATGTGTGCAACTATAAATCTATTCACTTCCTACATCAATCGGCTAAATATGAAACGATCATTATCTCCAAGACAAGAGGTTATCGACATTTGTTTACAAACCATTAGAGTGCAAATTCTATTCCGCTTAAGTAAATGATTTATGATCTAATGATATCATCTTGGAAATATTTTTTTTTCTTAGAAAAAAGAACATACAAAGAGTCAAACATGGATTAGATATATTTGTTTCAACGCAGCAAAAACTTCTAAAGCACAACGCTCAATTCGTTGAAATGAGCGAATAATATAAAGTTAATAACATAAAGTTTGTGAGTACGGATGTATGGATGTTTGTTACTTTTTCACGCCAGAACAGCTGAACGGATCTGGATGAAATTTGCTACAATGGATGATAGTCTGGAATAACACATAGGCTACTTTTTATACCGGAAAATGTACGGTTCCCGCGGGATAGGTTTGTTTTTGTCTTCTTAGAGGCGAAACCGAGCGAGGGAGAGCAGCTAGTAAAGAATACGTACGCCAGTTCAATAATAGTATCTACTCATCTACTCATTATGTAAGTATAGGTAGGTTATAAAGCGATGAATTGTGCACATTTCCGTCGCTTGTCTGTTATCAAATGAAAATTGTGTCAGCAAGTGAGATTGGCGCGTGAATGTCGAAATATTCGTGTGGTCCAGATGTGCATCTCTATTACCTACATACAATATCGCCATACGTCGAGCTACATCGATAACATGTTATGCTTTCAGTAAACGCTGCTTTGGTGGGTTAATTAAAACTTGGTTAGAATAAGTTGAAAAGGATTTCAAATTAATATATTAAAGAATAGAAAAGACAAACAGAAAGATAAAAGAACAATAAGGAATAAAAAACTCAATCTCTAATATCTACTTCAGTCTTTAAAAGAATTGGTCTCACGCATTAATTAGCAGTGCATTTTAATAAATTAGATAATATTGAGGATTGAAACATTAGATCTGCTTTAATTTTAAGATCTATTAAAATGCATGGCCAATGTCCGTCGACGCAAACCGCGCAGACGAGAACCCTTGCGCGCTCGACTGGACACAGCCGTGGATTGGACTTTATTCTTAATTCAACAATTATATTTCAATTATGTATAATTTTATTAATTAATTGAAACCATCAAAAGGTCAATAAATTAATGATAATTTTCTTAATTATCATTTTATTAAACAGTATACTACAGCTGATTCCAGTCGAACAAACAACATTTTTTAAAGTGTGTAATCGCTCAGTCGCGTGCAGGTAAGTGGGGTGGAGAGTGGTGGGGTACAGTGCGGTGTGGTGGAGGGTGGTGGAGGGTGGCGGGGCGTGGGGGAGCGCACTCACCGTCGACCTCGAGGCGTATCTCTTGCGTGGCGCGGCCAAGCTCGTTGGAGCCCACGCAGATGTAGACGCCGGAGTCGTTGCGATACAGCGACACGATCTCCAGCGTGCCGTCCGTCAGCAGCCGGTAGCGGCCCTTGTCGCTCTCGATCTGGGCCAGGCATTACATGCTCATTGACGCATTGGGTGTGACACCGATAAAAGTTTATATTCCACAAATATAATTCAAAAATTATATTAATGAATTCGTGTTCAAAGTAGTTTGGCATGTTTTAGAGAATTTTTTTGTTAACATTTAAGGACTACAGTACTTATCAGTGTGCACTGCGCGGCGCACACACTGCACAGAGGCTGAGAGGAGAAGGCGAAGACTCACCGTGATGGCGCCCCAGCGCCAGGTGATGGTGGGCGGCGGGTAGCCGTGGAAGACACAGCGCAGGCGCGCCGTGCCGCCCTCCGCCGCGCGCACCTCGGGCTCCGTGTCCGCCGCCGCCGCGCTCGGCGCCTGCGGCAGCTCTGCGCCCCGACCACAACCACCCCACGTTATTAATTATATCTATTTAGGCTTGTCACACTCGACACAGGTACGTACATAGTTTATTTATTGAAAAGTATTCTAGTTTCAGTTGCATCTGTTGGATTTTAAGATCAACTAATTTTTTATTTCAATTTGTTTTTGTACCCACGTTAAGTAAATGCGACCACTTTATCATAATTAACTAAATGTTAAGTTCTAAGTGCTTAATTTGTAAACCTAATAAATATTTCTATTTGCATAATACAGCATAGTTTAATCATCTATTATTTAACTTATAATGAGTGAACGTCACGTACCTATATGACACAGATGTTTAAAAATATCCGCCTGATACTAAAATTCCAAAAGTACAGCTTCTAGGAATTAGCACGGACTCGGACGGCTTATTAAATGAGATCGACGTTGATCTTGGATAAAAAGTAAAAAAAATATTTATTGACTAAGAGAAAATATGAGACGGGAAAATATGGATTCCATTTCGGCCATTAGTACGATGTGGTCTACGTTTTAGGTAAGATACTCTAAATTTACTGAGTAAAAACGTTATAACTTATAAGTATTAAGTTATTAATGAAGCGCAGTACCAGGTGGGCGCGCGGTGGCGGCGGCAGCGGGCGCGGCGCCCGGCGTTAGGCACAGGCTGCTGCAGCCGCGCGCGCAGCACTTGCCTACACCCACGCAGTCCGCGTCGTCGTTGCACTCGCGCCGGCACTGCCCCGCGCCGCCCGCCGCCGCGCCCTCCGCCGGGCACGACCCCGCCTTGTTTACTGTGTGATGCGAACGTGCGGCATCGTGTAATAATACTCATCATCATGTCGTGGTCAATTTTATATTTAAACACTGGATTCATTCTGTTAGTTTTAAAAATAGTTATAAAGATAAATGTTCAAAAGTAGAGCTACTTAATAATAATAAAATATATTAAAATCAAACGACGTAACCAAAGGTTAAAATAGGTATCATCCAGTCAACCCAAGTATGTGGGAAATAGGGTTAATTATTATCAGAATAGACTACATAGTTATTTTAGTACCTAATAGAAAAATTGTATTCTTCATGACAAATAAATGTATTTAAAATTTAAATGTTATACAAAAAGTGTTTACCAATCCTGCACTCAGTGGTGTAGCGCACTTCCAACGTGATTGGGTCGCGGTAGGGCGACGCCACGCAGCGCTCGCCGGCCGCGCACGCCGCGCCCTCGCACGGGTGCTCGATACACGTGCATCTGTTTAACAACAGTATATATTATTTCTTCTTTAGCTCTAATCACTACCCATTTCAATGTTCAATTATATTGAAATAGATAGTGGATGGCAAATATGAAGATAGTATTCCGTTGACCGGTTTCGCAACGGTAGCCAATTTCACTGACACTAGCCGTTTGGCGCAGGAGATATCTTCTATAGTACATAGTAGTATGCGCACAGACAAAAATGTATCACTCTCTAACTCAGGACAATTCCTAACGACCGGTGAGAGATCATACTCTTGATCGGAGGCTATACGTACTCAGACAACGGAGGCACGGGGGCGTAACATCGCTAACTTCTCAATTTCAGTTGTTGCTAAGCGTTTTTTAACAGAAAAACTCAATAAACTTAATTCGGACCCGTACATGCTAGTCAATAGGCCACTGAGGTAATTAAGACATAAGTGAGTACTGAGTAATAATATTACTAAAATAAGATTCCGACAAATTGTGGACCTCCTTCGTTTTGGAAGTCGGTTAAAAATAAAGATAGCAACACAAACATAAGTCTAGCGTACCTCTCGCAGCCGTCCGAGTCGGTGGCGCGGCGCACGCCGTAGTTGCAGGCGAGGCGCTCGCACTCGCTGCGCAGCGGCGCGCAGTCCACGTGCACGCGCACGCAGGCGCAGCGCTCGCAGCCCGCCGCCGTGCGCCGCCGCTGCACGCCGTACTCGCAGCGCAGCGCCGCGCACTCCGCGGCGTGGCGCTCGCACTCCGCCATCGCCTCGTTGGACTCCTCGTCTGTGGGACACCACGGTCATGCGAACATAATGAAACATTTATTCTTAAAAATTAAATTATGTATGTAGGTACGCCTTTAATACTTAGGGAAAGACTAGCATTGCCTGCGGCTCCGCCCGCGTTCAGACGACCAGAAACCATATTCTTAGGTTTTACATATTAGTATACTCTCACAATGCAGTTTTCCTATTTTTCTCAGAAACGACATATTTTCTAGCGGTAAAAAGTCCCATCCCATATGTTGACCCGGATATCCACCTATTGTCATAAGTACCAAATTTCATCAAAATCTGTGCAGTGGTTTTCTCGTGATGCGGTAACAGACAGACAGACAGACAGACAAACAGACAAAAATTCTAAATACTATAGATTCGGACTCTGTATCGATAATAATATCTATTTCAATTCGATTTTCCAAAAAATATTTAATGTACAGATTCGACTTAGTTACAATTTTATTATATGTATAGATTAGTTATGTCTCATGCATTCATTTAATATTAAATAATGTACAACAAATAGTGCAAGAAAGAAATATACTTAAGCGACCGGTGTGATATGAGAGTTGCAAAAAGCGGAGTGCAACGATGATTCGTGAATACATAAAAATATGCCACTGAACGCGAGGACAACACAAAAGGAGGTCGCGATGCGGTAAGGACGCGACGTGTGCGAGTACCGGCAGGGCGCGCGCGCAGGCACAGCGCGGCGCAGGCGGCGTACGAGGCGAAGTTGTTGGCGTTGCCGCCGCAGCCGCGGAACACGAAGGGCAGGCAGTCGCCGGCCGCCGCGCTGTAGTACCAACGCCGCAGCGCGCCGCCGCACGCGCCGCCCGGCGCCGCCGCCGCCAGGCACGCCGGTGCTGCCGCCACACCACCACTCGCACTCCGGTCTCCACCCAGCTCGTTTATAGCCATATTGGCTTCATTTATCGTGCCGAGCCCACTTGGTTTTTTTATTTACAGTAGACCGAACAGATTTCGATTGACATTTGGAATAATTTGAGGAAATTGAGAATGGATGTGGACGAAAGGTTGAATCGTGTCTTTTATAAAGCTATTTTTAACCATAGTGGTTGTATTACAGTAATCGAAGCTTTCAGATATGCACTTATGCTATATTAGTAACTATCTACTATTACTAAGATATGTAGTGCGAAAGCTGATTGCACGGCAGGGATGCCCGATTGAGTGATAACAAATCATAATTCATATTTATATAGGCGTAGGTATCCAATTTAAAATGTTTTTTTTTTCAACGGATATCCCTACATTTTAGAAGAAAGTAAGAAATTGAAATAAAATTAAATTAATTTTAGTAAGAATAGTAGGTAGTCAGTTGTGATATCGAACCTGGCCCCGTGTGTCCGCAGACCTGCTGGCACTCGTCGGCCGAGGAGAAGCGGTTGGGGCCGCCGAGGCAGCCACCATACGCGTACTGCAGGCAGCGCCCGCTCAGCGGGTCCCAGTAGTACTTGGGGATAGCGGACAGGCACGGCCCGGCGTCCAGCGCGGACCCGCACACGTCTGGGGTAGACGTTCAGTAGCATTAAACTCAAAATTAAATTTGTAAAGTTTATGTATAAAATTAAAATAAACAAAATCATTGTACCTACTTTTAAAAAATAATATATATGGTTATGGCTTTCTCATACACTTATAGTTACTGATTTTTAATTTAAGCGTATGAATTTTATATGGGTACTAGTGACTTACCCTCGCTCCGCTCGGGTTCGTCTCTAGTTACGTTTTAACGTTTAGTATAGATTTCTCAAAGTTGAGATATTTTTCTGCAGTAAAAAGTATCCTATATGTTGAATTGGATAACCAGTTATCATCATACCAATAACCAATATAATCATACCTTTCATCAAAATCTGTCCGGTGGTTTTCTCGTGAGGCGGTCACCGACAGATAGACAGACAAAAATTCTAAAGACTGTGTAGGTTCGGTCTTTATATCGATAATAATGACTATTTCATATTTATTACATAGGATTTTCCAAGAAATATTTAATATATAGATTCGACTCATCAGTTAAGTTTTAATATATGTATGGATTTTAAATGTGAGTGTTATGTATTAGAGATTAACAAATCAGTCAACAATGCGGCACTGACCCAGCCCGCGAAAGGCGCCGCAGCGGCGCTCGCACTCCTCCTCGCTGCGGTAGTTGTTGGCGCGGCGGCAGGCGCCGGTGTCCGCGCGCAGGCACGCCTGCGTCGCCTCGTCGAAGTAGAACGCCGTCACGTTGTCGCCGCACGGCGCCAGCGACGCGGGCGTCTCGCACTCGCCGCCCACGTACTGCGCGATCAGTCGTTACATTTGTAATGGTCGAATGTAATAATACCTACTGTTTGCAACTCACAAGTCTTGATATTCATTAACTACCGACGCATAAAGAGGGGTGTTATAAGTTTGACGTCAATGTCTGACTGTCTGTCTGTGTGTATGTGTGTCTGTCTGTAGCTTTGTAGCTCTCAAACGGATGGACCGATTTCAATGCGGATTTTTTTCATTTGAAAGCCAGTTTCCTTGCGGTGGTTCTTAGCTATGTTTGGTTAATATCGGTCCAGCAGTGTAAGAGTATCAGCTCTTTTCCAAAATGATGTAAGGCATTTTGGCGTATGATTACTCGATTAAGTGCTTCACGCGTGCCAGTGTAATCGTTAAATGACAATTTGCGTAAGGGTTTTTTTTAATTTTAATTTATAATTATATTCAAATAATCTTATTTCTATTTGGTTTTTATAGCCTAGTACTTAACTGCCTAATTGGTTGGAGGCTAGCAGATCCGAAATCCGGAGGTGACAATATGTATTGGTCATTTTGTCAAAAAATGCCCAGTTAAGTAACCGTACGGAATTAGGAAGTTGACAGTAAGGGAGCACGTAAAGTCGTCGGAATTCGAGGGTTAAAGGAAAAGAGAGCACATTTGTACTCGCACAAAAAAGTTTGTAAACTATAATATCCTCTGCACACATATAGTTTCAGTGAGATTATAAACTGTAAATCTAATCAAGGAAGAAAGGCCGTCAAGACGTAATAAGAGTGGATTATTTCGCCGTTGTTAGTTTTTATTCATAAACAAACTGAAATTATATGTAAGAAAATTGAAGATACTCACTATTTCGTGTGTAGTGGTGAGGGGAGCGCTCGTCGTAGTGGTCGTGGGGACAGTCGATAGAGCGAAAGCTACTGTAGTAGTCGACCCTTTCTTGCAGCGGCTTTCGCACATTTCACGAGTTTCAAATCTGTTGAAGAAAATTAGAAGATGCAGGGAAAAAAAAGAATTAACTTTTAAAATACGAAAATTACTCGAAAAAAAAAATAATTTTTTAAAAAAATGAAAATATAACGATTATAAAACATGAAAATATACGATATTTTTGGGAATTGTGGTTGGCATCTTTGATTGATCATCCGGTTTCAATATCGACCAATAGATTATTACAATACTGGCCTCGTGCTCGACACTCCTCAGAGAGAATAATCAAATATTTTAAAATATACGCATCGTCTACCTATTGTCGTTGCCGTAGCAGCCGCCATACACGAACGTGTCGCAGGCGTCGCGCGCCGCGTTGTAATACCACATGTTGAAGCTAGCAAGGCAGTTGCCGGGCTCCGGGGGCTGTGCGCAGGGATCCCCAGGGCTCGCCGCTGCTGTGTCATCAATACAATGTTCTTCATATTTATGGTGCAATAATAAGGAAAATGATTTACAAGCTTCTAAATATATACCAATATATATATATATATATATATATATATATATATATATATATATATATATATATATATATATATATATAATATCCTATTAGGAATATTATGTAGTTGTGAAAATTTATGAGTTCTTCACACTGCACTGTAACGATTGAAGGGATTTTGAGTATTAGGAATAGAAGTACTTTAGATAGTACATCCAGCATTACTTAGCATTGCCAAAAGAAGAACTTAAGAATACTTAAGTTACATTTTAAATATGTTAATGATTTCTTTTGTTCACAAAATAACAGTATACGTGTATCGGTAATATCGCAGAAACCCTGGTGATAGGTGTACCTATAGCATATCTATATCATACATATATATGCATAAGAAATGAGGCGAAATAAGATGCAAGTAAGCAAATAGCATACCGATCTCAGGTTTGCACACTTGTTCGCACTCGGCGACGGAGGAGAACCGGTTGGGTCCGCCGAGGCAGCCGCCGTACACGAAGGGCTCACAGCGGCGCGTGGCCGCGTCGTAGTACACCTTGGGCATCGCGGCGAGGCACGGGCCCGCGTCCACCGCGTAGCGGCACACGTCTGCGGCAAGAGGACAACACTTGCTTATATGGTTTTGCTAGACACCATGATGACTGTGTCGTGGACATGGCTTAATAATTGCTCTTTAAAACGGGTTTCTCAGTGATAAAACACAAAGCATTACCTTTTTATGCTAGGAAAACATATATTATCGATGAGCACAGGAAATTATTTTATATAATGCCATACACATTCGTTAATCTAGTTTATAGCATTGTGTATGTGTCGGTTTAAAATAAAATATTGTCTACTCAAAGTCGCCTATTTCAGAAAGTATTTCAATTTAAACAGAATAGCGACAGATTTATAATAATTCACATGCTCACGTAAAGTAAAAAATTGATCATTGCCAATAAATACATAAGTATTTAAAAGTCAGAACTGACGTTTTACACATTTCTCAGCGAAATAGTGATAAGGAGGGTTCTTTGTATTAAGGGTAAGTACAATGCTTACCGAGACCCCTGAAGGCCCCGCAGGCGCGCTCGCAGGCCTCGTGCGAGGCGAAGGCGCCGGCGCGGCGGCACGCACGGCCCGCGGCGCGGTTGGCGTGCGCCGCGCAGGCGCCGCTGCGCGCCTCGAGGTACCACACCGTGCCCGCCTCCGTGCACTCCTCTAGCTCGGCAGATATCTCGCATTCGCTTGGTAAACGCTCCTGGAAATGTTATCGGAGTTGGAACAGTTTGTATTATATGAGAAAACCTAAGACGATGAATGTTGAAGAGAACACTTTTTAGATATAGAATAGATTGATTTATGTACCGGTGCAACTGTTGTTGTAGAAGTGGCGCTGGCCTCCGTCGGTACAGATGACACGCATTGTCGCTCGCATTCCTCTTGAGAGTCAAATCTACAAAATGATAAAGAAATTAACGAATAATCTATACTGTACTTGTGTTTATATCTGTTTTGATAATCAAAATAGCTCTAAAACTAATTAAATATACTATATATATATATATATATATATATATATATATATATATATATATATATTCTTTATTGCATATTAACAGAGTAACACAGATAATACAGAGAACAATGTGGGCAAAGGTGGACTTATCTCTAGAAGAGATCTCTTCCAGCCAACCTAAGGAAGTGAGAAATAGTGTTATATGACGGGACTTAAGACGGGATTTAAGATAAAATTATAAATAATTATACAATTAAATAAGATAAAAAAAACACATATAATGATAAATATACAATAACTTACATATTATACATACTACATACACATATACATACATATATACATAGATATATATACATACATATATATATATACATATTAAAGTATAAATATAATCGTATGCATTTGGAATACATAAAAATAGTAAATCAGATGATAAAATTAAGGACCAATTTATGACAGAAGGTACTGTTTTAAATTTTTTTAAAAGAAGTTATGGAGGGGCTTCTTTGGATGTATTTAGGGAGTTTGTTCCAGAGTAATGAGACATATATTGAGAAAGAGTGCGAAAAAAATGTGTCTTACTCTTTGGTATGTCGAGCATTGACATGACGCAAGACCCCCGGGAACGTGAGGGGATAGGGAGAAGTTGGATACGGGAACGAAGGTAGGGAGGAGAATTTGGGTCGTTAAGAATATTGAAGAGGAAGGAAAGGATGTGCATATCACGGCGAAGTCGGATTGGGAGCAATTTAGGTTGAGCACGAAAGTTTGATACATGGTCATGCTTGCGCAAGCCAAAAATAAAGCGAATAGCTAGATTCTGCAGACGCTCTAATTTGTTAAGTTGCTCCTCAGTCACATCCAAATAGCACACATCAGCGTAGTCAAGTATGGGGAGAAAAAGGGTTTGAGCAAGCATAATCTTGGTACTAAAAGGGAGAAAGAATTGGAGACGCTTGAGAGGGTGGAAAGAGTGATGCATTCGTTTACTGACCTCGTTGACATGAGCTACCCAGGTATGTTACAATTCATTATTAGGCCCAAGTTTTTCACTCTATCACAATAAGGGATTGGAACACCAGAAAACTCGACTTGAGGTATTGAAGTCCAGTCGATTTTGCACCTCAGTCTACTACTGCCAAATATTATGCACTGTGATTTGCTGGGATTCACAAGAAGGCCGAAAGACTCAGCCCATAGTTGGACTTCAGCAAGGTCCGAGTTTAATGCACCAATAGCGTCAATGACTTTTGAAATGTTATTAATGAAGATGGAAAAAAGCAAAGGGGAAAGTACGCCGCCTTGAGGGACACCAGCAGTAAGATCTAACCGATTCGATAATGTATCGTTGATTTTCACGCACTGCTGACGTCCGAAGAGATAAGAGTGAAACCAGTCTAAAACAGTAGAAGAAATGTTGACCGCACGAAGAGTTTCAATCAGGATGTCAAGGTCAACAGAGTTGAAAGCACTGCTAAAATCAAGCAAGACCATCGCAGTGAGCATGGTGTTATCCATTGCACCACGAATATCCTCCGTGATATTCAGCAGGGCTCCCACCGTGCTGTGTGAAGAGCGAAAGCCGGACTGGTAAGAGCATTGAAGATTATGGTGAGACAGATAAGAGTATACTTTATAATATTATATTGAAAAAAAAGTCAGTTTATAACAATTAATTTCTGGAACAGCGGAGCCGATTTTAAGGAAACTTTTTCTGACGATAGTTATCTTGGCGAAAGAGGCGAGAGGCTAGATATTTTTTTAACGCGCTCTCTTGGGAAACCGAGTGAACCGGGTTCAAATTCCAATATTTTCATGTGTGAATCATTTCCAACATGATTACCACTTATTTTACAGTAAAGAAATCATCGCAAGGAAACCTGCATGTTTGAAAGAATCTAGCAAATTTTCGAAAGACAAATGCGATGTGAAGTCCGCCAATCCGCCCACTAGGCCAGTGTGGTGGACTATTACCTCATCCCCCTCGTATTGGAGGCCCGTACCCAGCCGTACGACGTTAGAAAGGGCTGAATACAAGAAAGTTTTCTCGTCTACATCGGTCTACATTGTACGTGAGTATGCGACAGGTACCGGTTGTCGTTGCCCTCGCAGCCGCTATACGCGAACTGGCTGCAGACGCCGCGCGCCGCGTCGTAGAACCACTGCATCAGCGACTGGTCACACGGACCCGCAGACATCGGCAGCTGGCATACTGCACACCCAGGTGACATGTATTTAATTAAATATATAAATAATACTTTCTTAGATTTACACGAATATTTGACATGTATACATATAATAAAATTGTAACAAAGTCGAATCTGTACATTAAATATTTTTTGGAAAATCTAATTGAAATAGACATTATTATCGATATAGAGTCCGAATCTATAGTTTTTAGAATTTTTGTCTGTCTGTCTGTCTGTCTGTCTGTCTGTCTGTCTGTCTGTCTGTCTGTCTGTCTGTCTGTCTGTCTGTCTGTCTGTCTGTCTGTCTGTCTGTCTGTCTGTCTGTCTGTCTGTCTGTCTGTCTGTCTGTTACCGCATCACGAGAAAACCACTGGACAGATTTGGGTGAAATTTGGTATGATGATAATTGGTTATCCGGGTCAACATAAAGAATACTTTTTACCGCGCGAAAATATCTCAGTTCTGAGAAAGAAATACAAAAACTGCAATGTAAGAGTATACTAATATGTAAAGCCTAAGAATTTGGGTTTTGGACATCTGAACGCGGGCAATGCTAGTTTTAAATAAAACTATTTTTTCGGATTATTTCGTGGATTTATTTTGGGGAACCAAAAATCAAAATAAATCCGCGAAATCATCCGAAAAGATAATTTTATTTAAAATATATAAATAATTGAATCAAAGCACTACTACTACTACAAGGCAAAATTTTTTTTCTGTTTAACAATAAGTAGATAAATAATTATTTTGTAATTAAATAATTAATTTTGGCAATGTATTTTTTTATTGGCAATTATTTTCTGAAATTACTTATTAAACAAACGTTGAGCATTTTTATTTTTCAACCGACTTCAAAAAGGAGGAGGTTCTCAATTCGACTGTATGTTTTTTTTATGTTTGTTACCTCAGAACTCCGTCATTTATTAACCGATTTGGACAATTTTTGTTTTGTTTGAAAGGGTATACTTCCAGATTGGTCCCATTTAAATTTCAAAAAAAATACCACCCCTAAGGGTGGAAAAACAACTAATGATGAATTTAACCTACTTCTAATTGTCATATTGACTTGAAACTTTGCAAGTATTTCTATTTCCGTTGATAGTACAGTGGTTCGGTGTTGTTGACCTGATGGCAAGGCCAGAAGGTGGATAGGTGGAACTCTTCAACGGCTAATAGTAGATACTTTGAGTTTGGGCTTATTTTGTTTGATTTGACAAGCCTAACACGTTAGAATCCTTACTTTGCTACTACTGTCTACACTAAAAAGGAAAAAATTAAAACTTTAAAAAAAAAATAAAAACCGACTTCAAACAAAAGCACTAAAAAGTAAAAAATAACTGATTGGTAGTGTTCATTTACTATACATACCTAATCAAATATTTTCGAAGTCAGTGTGCTTTGCTTTGTATGGACTGGCACCGATTTCTAAAATATATGATTAGGTATATATTTAATAGGTAGTCTTTAATTACTTAGCCAAAGCACACCGACTTCGAAAATATTTGATTAGGTATGTATAGTAAATGAAAACTACCAATCAGTTATTTTTTACTTTTTAGTGCTTTTGTTTGAAATCGGTTTTTATTTTTTTGTTAAAAAGTGTTTATTTAATAATGTAATCTTATATAAATAGATTCACCTAATAAATATCATAGATTATAAAATAAATACATATTTCATACTTGAATTATTCGGGAACTGGTTTCTAAGAGCAATTTCGCCGGCGCTTGGCTCGGGTTCGGGCTCAGGCTCGGGCTCGGGCTGGGGCTCCGGTTCGGGCTCGCTGCGTGACGCGCAGTAGAACGCGCAGTGCTCGAGGCTGGGGAAGTTGTTGCGGTTGCCGCCGCAGCCACCGTACTCGAATGTAGTACACTCTCTTCGTAACGAGTCGTAGGCCCAACGCGTCTGCAACTCCGTACATGGACCTTGGTCAATCTCCATGAAGCAGAAGTCTGAAATGAAATAAACCAATAAAACTCGACCTTGAGACCAGCTGAACATGTGGAATGGTGTGGAGTGGTGCGGAAACAACTAATAAACACCCCTTTAAAAATATTTAAAGATGGACACCACCGAATTGAAGAAATGATGAACACATTGAAGAGATGATAAAGAAGAAGTTACCTGGTTTCGAGTCGGAAGAACCAACATCAGGCGCATGTTGGGTCGTTGTGTGTATCGGTGCTTGTGTCGGGGGTTGTGTTGGGGGTTGGGTTGGAGTTATCGCCGGTGGGTGTGTTACAGGCTCCTCTATTTCCATGCATGCATTTTCACATTCGCGTTCCGACATAAAGTTATTTTCGTTTCCTCCACATCCTCCATAGTAGAACTGGCGACACCTGAAATTATAATATTTAAAATAAGCAATTACATAGAAATTTTAAACTAATATATAATTTTTATCTTATTTATTTTCTACAAGCTTACGTCCTAATTGATGTGTCGTAGAACCATCTCGACGAGTACTCGGCACATTCACCAATCAAAGCTGGTAACGTACACATTTCTTGTTCTGTAAATTTTATTAGAAAAATATAAGACAAATGTAAAGAACTTGCGAATACAATTTTAGTGGTTTATGTCTTGCGCCGATTACACCTTAAAAGTAATTAAATACCATTATTACGGAATTAAAGGTTCGAAAGCTATTGTGTCTATCCTCTAAATTCACCCATTGTAATAATAGTTTTTGTGTAATAAATAGTTAAAATTTTTGTACGAAGCACAACTCTGCCGAACCAGTTATTGTCATTCTCCGTGAGAATAAGGGATTTTCCTGTTCGTTTTTTTACTATTATACATATAAGTAAATGTTAGAAAATAAGATGTTAGAAATAAGTTAGTGAAAAATGCAATTTACCAACACATAATGTTATTACTATTTCTATGAACTAAATGAAATAATATTTACTTCTACCACCATGCTGAAAGTAAGTGTTTTTAGGGTTTAGACAAGATATCATTCTACAATCAGTCAGATAGTCAATGTCCTATATGTATTGTTTAAACTCAATTTTTCATTAAATGTAGAATGACATCTTGTATCAGTCCCCTGGTTAGAAAATAATGGATGTTACTGATCAAATTTTTAAAAACAAAAACAGTCCAACGTGCAACGTAAAAAAATATGTACTCAGTTTCAAAAAAAGTTTAAATAGTCGAGTATCAAATTTTTCAGACATTGATATCATATGATTGCACAAAAAGTATATTCCGTAAGAAGTACTCTGACGCGACTCTCTCTCGATCCGTCTATCTGCGGGCCGACTCACCATGCGCCGCGGGGCAGGCCTCGCCGCAGGCGCGCTCGCTGTCGAAGCGGTTGTCGTTCCCGCCACATCCCGTGTAATAGAAAGGCACGCATCTGTTCTCCGTGGAGCTGAAAGCCCAGGCGGGCCGCTTCTCCGTGCAGTTGCCTGCCTCTTGTGGCAGCGCGCATGCCTCTGTGTCGTGCAAGGTTAGTGCTCCCTTATTACCATGCTTAGATCACATTTTTAAGAATGTAATTTTATTTAAGAAATCAATGCAGACGCTCTATTTAAATTACTAATATAATGCAAATAGTTTACGTTTCAGCCGAATGTACTCTTGTCTTTTAACTATTACTGTTGGCTTCTGTACGAGAAACGTTTAGATCTTTGCATGTTAATAAAAGATTTTTAAGATCCGTGTCAACTAACTACGGTGATCCAACGTTCTACAGTGCAAGCCACCACCCTGTGAAAACCTCAGTCCTTAGTTTAGATAAGTAATAATTAAAGTTTTAAGTCTACCATTCTCATGCACCCGTTACCCAGTTATTCAATACTAGCATAATCTAAATTACGGGTAAGTTAAAAAACTTCAAACTTATTTTTAATAATCTGTTAAGTATACCCAATTCTTTAAATATTGGCTATAAATTTGAACAGAGGAGAGCGAGAGCCCTCGGTGCACTCACGTATGGGCGAGCCGGGCGGCGCACAGCGCAGCAGGCAGGCGGCCTCGGAGCCGAAGCGGTTGGCGTTGCCGCCGCAGCCGCCCCACGTGAACTGCTCGCAGCGCCGCGCGCCGCTGAAGGCCCAGCGCACGTAGTTGCCGGCGCACGGGCCCGGCTCCACCGCCAGCGCGCACTGGTCTGCGCAACACGATAACGTCTTACTCATGCTTCATTAACTTATGCCCATAAAACATTTTCGATAATAATCATTTTAATTTCATGATAATATTTCAAAAATTTTCAAAGTGGTACTGGTGACATGAAGGCTGAAGAGTAAAACAAGAGAAGAAAGTCATAAAAGTTAGAGGATGTAGATATGAATGGGGTTGGATATAAATTGTAGAAGTCGAGTTATACCAAGGAAAGTGTGGATTGACTGTGCTAAAGGTGTGTTGAGATGACAGCTGGTAGAGGAAAGTAGAACAAGAAAACATGTTGTACCGACCCCGCATAGCGTGGCTAAAGACAAGGAGAAGAAGCATAATAATCAAATTACGTAATTATATGCTCAACAATTAATTTCCATAGAGATTCGTGAGAGTACGTCTTCTATAAGTAACCGTTAGAATAGAAAGTACCTCCATTTTTGATCTATTACTGTACGAGTATCTTAGCTACTTTTACCTTCAGTCCTCTGCGGCTCACAGCGTTTCTGACATAGCTCCTTAGACTCGAAGTTGTTGTCGTTGCCGAGACAGCCGCCGTACACGAACTGCGAGCACTGCTTGCGGCCGGAGTCATAGTACCAGCGGACGTTGTAGCCGGTGCACACCCCCTTCACTTTAGGTAACTGGCAAGCGTCTGTTTAAAATACATTTAATAATAATATTTTTAACTCATATGGAGATATCGATACAAGATTAGTGATATACATATAATATTATATATGACAGACAAAAATCATTACAAAAACATTATTATAAGAAGAAACAAACAGGATGAATATCCTTATGCAACTATTTTAATAAAAATTAAAAAAAATATATAGTGGATGTGAAATAGACGTATCTATTATTAGGTGTATCGGTAAGTTTCATTGCATTTCTAGAACTCGAACTTACCCTTAGGCGCTGGATGCACGCAGACGTCCTCGCACTCGGCCTGGCTGAGAAACCTGTTGCCGTTGCCCTCGCAGCCGCTGTACCAGAAGCGCGAGCAGCCGCCGTACGTCATGTCGTAGTACCAGTACACGGAGTAGTTGTGGCACGAGCCGCGGTCGTTGGCGAGTGCACACGCCGCTGTGGACATTCGAGTTGCTTCAATCATTCGTATGTAGTTGGTTCAAAAAGAAAGTGTCGACTGGTGTCGTCCATGCTACACATGGCTATCCATTAACTATATGTAACTTTAGAAGACCATTATATATACAAAGTGATAATTTATCTTACGAAAATATTTAAAAGTCTTAAGATTGGCTATGATTATGTAAAAATAGTAACCATCGACGAAATAGTAAGTAGGTAGCAAATTAAAGTGTCAAACCTTGTCTGTTGTCGGGCACATCGGTGCAGTTGAGGAAGTTCTTGCCTTTGGCCTCGGAGACGCCGTCGGGGCAGCAGCCGTACTTGCTGGTGGAGCAGTCGCAGCCCTCGCCGGCGGGCCCGCTGGCGGGCGTGGTGTCGTCGCCGCAGCAGCCGTAGCGTGACTGCTGGCAGAGGCAGCCCTGCAGGTTGGGGCCCGTCGCCACAGTGAAGCCGTCCGGGCAGCACCCGAACTGATACGTGTGGCACGAACAGCCTTGGAGGCTCGGCCCTTCCGCCGCCGTATACCTTTCAAATATTATGTTTTATTGTTTTAATACTTTTTAGTTAGTAGCTGATGTTTTTATTTATATTCACTAGCGGCATTAGAGGGCCATACTAGCTAGTACAGTACCAGTAGTAGCCCAGTCATTTGGTGCTCAAAAAATAGGTGACCTATTAATTTATAAAATCACCAATTTTCAAAACTCCCGGAAAAATTTCCAGGTAAAACAACCAAAAGACTGTACTATAGTTTATAAATACGTCGTTTGTTTTTCATTATTTCATTGTAACTTGTAATGTAAATAATGATGTACATTTACTTAAATACCAATAGGTGTTGTTAGTATTTTATTTTTATACATTTTATTTAAATAGAACAGAATATAAAACCTATCTGGACAGCATCCAAACTGCGAGTATTGACAGCCGCAGCCCTCGTTCTGGGGTCCGCGAGCGATGGTGACGTTGTCGGGGCAGCAGCCGAAGCGAGCATATTGACAACCGCAGCCTGAGTGCATGCATTATTTTTTTTTATATTAAGTCAGTTAGGAAAAACCCTTTTAAAAAATTACACAAAATATAATTAACACAATAATTTTTGTCAAAAATTCATTTCAAAGTTGTTGTTTTAAGTCTTTGAAATAAAACCTCTTCAGGTTACCTTCGAGATGTGGTCCTTCAGCTGCCTTGTAGTTATCCGGGCAGCACCCGAAGGGAGCCTGCAGGCAGCAGCCCTCGCCGTCGGGCCCGTGCGCCGCGGTCTCCCCGTCCGGACAGCAGCCGTAAGCCGACGTCTTGCACGTCATTTCACAGCCTTCGAGGTTGAGCCCATGAGCTGAAGGAATAGTTAGTAAGTCAGATTATCATGCATTTGTATGTAATAAATAGTAGTATTAAAAAAGTCTCCTTTATTATCTACTATACTACTACACTATATAAGTCTCTGTCTGCTTCTTTTATTAACCTTCGGTATAGATTCATCTCATTTTTATTTAGCAAAACTACTGTTCTTACGGTACTACGATTTGAAGGCGGATTTGTATATAGATCCCCCCCCAATTCTCTTTTATTTTATTTACGTATAAAAAATAACAAGTTTAGGTTAGTTTGAAATAGATTGTACTCACACATAGACACGCCGTCAGGGCAACAGCCAAATTCAGTGATGCTGCATGGACATCCCTCGCCATCGGGTCCCATGGCGTCGGTCTCGTTGTCATAGCAACAACCAAATTCAGAAACTTCACAGCCGGATGGCTCCGTGGTATTGGGCAGTTGTGTTGTTGTAACTGTTCGGTGTTAAATTTATTTAGATACAATAAAAGTACAATATAAATAAAACGAGCTTTTCGGATTTATTTTAATTTTTTGTCCCGACGGTTCGAATGCTTTACAGCAATAATAATCATGGGAGAGACTAAGGTTTTAGACGTTTCAAAGGCCTTTCTTACTTAGGTAGGCTAGGTAAAGGTACTATACTAGTTACAGACTTAAAATCAAAAAATCCGAAAAGATAGTTTTATTTAAAATGTCAAACATTCGCGTAAATCTAAGAAAGTATTAAGTGCAATTTATTTGATTTAGCTTGTGTAGCTTATTTGGCGTGTAAATGTAAATGGGGAGTGTCGTTGTTTAAGTCGGTTAAAAGATACTGATATGTTCTCTTTCATTTAATATAAAATTAACTGAGAAATATTACCTGTATCTGGACAGCCTTCTTTTTTAGGTCCTTTAGCTTCTGTGATATTATCTTTGCAGCAGCCGTATCTGTTGGAAGTGATTAATTAATATAAATACGTTTATTGTTTTATAGGTTTTTATTTTCATATTTTCAATTCAATATTAGCTATAAGGATTATTTATTCTGTTATACGATCAACAAAACCTCATATAAATTAAAATTATGTTTTCGGCGAACATATTATAATTCAAATAGAGGCTACTGATTAAAAAATTGAACCGTGTGCTCGTGCAACTCGCTCTTTGCTCGTGCGTATTTTTAAATAGCAGCCGCTGCTGTCGCACGCGTGCCTCGACGTCGCGTACCTGGCGGAGGCGCAGGCGGGCGGCGGCGGCGGGCAGCCCTCGCGGTCGTTGCCCTCGGCCGCGGTGGCGCCGTCGGGGCAGCAGCCGTACAGCGTGCGCGCGCAGGGCGTGCGCGGGCAGCCGCGGTCCGCCGGGCCCGTCGCCGCCGACACGCCGTCGGGGCAGCACCCGTACTTCGACTCCTGGCACGTCTCGGGGTGCGGGCAACCTGCACGTGCATATTGGAACGTGACAAAGCTGCGAGGAATAGGGAGCCTGAGCGGAGCCCTACTACAGATTAATTTTGATTTTGTTGTACTTTTTATTTAAAAAATATTAATATGTGTACAGTATTTATCTTGTGGACCATAATATATAAGACGGAATGATGTACGGGCAATAGGAGTGTACAATATTTATATTTAAGCACATTAGAAAATATACAAGAAATTTAATAATTAATTAGATGCCATGTATAAATCTTTTGACACCATTTGAGAGAATTCCAAGAACTGCTACTTACTATGCGATTAAGAAGGAAAATGCTTTTCACACGAGTGGTAGCGGAGACAGATATGTACCTACTATTATTGTCAAATTTAAAAGATTAAAAAAATAGTTACGGCATAAAATAAGAAAGCAGTAAATTATCGCAAGTACCTTCGTCGAACGGCCCAGCAGCAGATGTGATTTTATCGGGACAGCAACCAAATTTACTTTTAGAGCATTTAGCAGCCTTTCTTCTAGCCTTGCAGCGACGCTTCTTAGGTGCTTCAACGATGGTCGTCCAACCCCAGGGTGCTGGTAATTATAAATTATTATGTTTACAAAATACAAACGTTTCTCCCACCAAAGTATTGTTAAAGTATTAACAATTATTATTTTATATTACTTTCATAAACTTTATACGTACTTGTATTTTCATCACCTTCACTGACCGATACTTCAGTCGTTGAACTACTTTCTGTCGCGGTACTAGTTTCTGTGGTTTGAGTAGCTGTAAATTATATTAATTTTAATATTTATTGTAAAAATTCATTTATTAATATATATATATATATATATATATATATATATATATATATATATATATATATATATATACAAAAGTCAGATACATATGAGCCTTACCTTCACTCGTTGAGCTCTCACTGCTGACGGATTCCGTAGTTTCGGTAGAACCAGAACTAGTTTCTGAGTATTCGGTGGTACTAAATGCACTGACTTCTGTTGAGCCTGTCTCCGTAGATACTGATACTTCTGATGTTGTGGACTCAGGAGTTGATTCTGAAGTTTCCGTTATTCCAAATTCCGTTGTACCTGATTCAGTTGTGCCGGATTCTGTTGTTTCAGATTCTGATACACTAAGGTCTGAAGCACTAGATTCAGTTGTACCAGATTCAGTAGAACTAAGTTCGGTTGCTCCTTCTGATGTACCAGATTCTGTTGTACTAGATTCTGTGGTAGCGCTTTCCGATGTACTAGATTCAGATGTACTAGATTCAGATGTACTAGATTCAGATGTACTAGATCCAGATGTACTAGATTCAGATATACTAGATTCATGTGTACTAAATTCGGATGTACTAGATTCAGATGTACTTGATTCTGTTAATTCAGATTCCGTCATACTGGATCCAGATTCTGTTGTACTAGATCCAGATTCTGTGGTACTAGATCCCGATTCATCAGTTTCTGTAGAACCAGATTCGGTTATACTTTCGGTAGTAGCAGCGCTGCTTGACGCTAAGGCTTCTGTTGATCCACTCTCAGATACGCTTATTTCAGTAGTAGAGAGAATCTCTTCAGAGACCGACTCAGTCGTTCCTGTAGAACCTTCCGTTGTTATATCTAAAAAAAATAAACGACTTAAAAAGAACCACCCATTTTTTGGAGTCGCATACTAATAAACCTTTGAACCCACTTTAAATAGATGAGAAATAACTATTTTAAAAGGATACTGGTTGGAATAAATAGGTGGAATAGGTTTTTTTTTAATATTTATTACCAGCTTTTGCTAGACAATTTTTTATCTGACATAATAAGGCCAAATACTTAAGCTATATGTCTGAATCCACTCATTGACTAATTTAAGTTATCTATATTAAATATTTTTACAAGCTTTTATTTAACTTGCAATATTTGTTTGTTCGGTTCAAATCTTGCAATTGAATTTTAAAGCAGCTGATAACCTCAATCGATTGAGCTGAAATTTTGCACACACGCTTAGTTTGGATGACAATGCTGGGCTAGCTAAGTGACTTCATTCTAAATTCAATATGGCCGACTCTCAAAGATGACTATGTTTTTTTTATTCACCCCTGTAATATGAATATCAAATAGACGCTTGTCACGAGATTTACCTATGAAGATAAACAAAAATGCAATAATATGTAACTTGATCTTGACATAAGTAATGCTAAAAAAAATTAATTGTTTTTGTTTATAAAATAGGTAAATCTAGCGACAAGCTTTTATATCATATAATAAAAATTGTGTAATGTAATAAATAATGGTTTTAATTTAATGTTTATTTTTTTCTTTTTAGAGCATTTAAATAAAAACTTGTTTTTAAAAATATTTTACAGCTGTTTTACTGTATTAATTTAATTTAACTTAAAAAATGTGCTGTTACTACTTACAATTTACTGTTAAAAATATTCTGTAATGGACAGACTAAAATTCTAAAAATCCACTAAACGCTTTTATTTGTAACGTATTATAGCCTCGCGTCATTTTTTGTAGTTGACATAATACTTTAACTCAAATATTACCGTATATATATATATATATATATATATATATATATATATATATATATATATATATATATATATATATTACTAGCATTGCCCGCGACTCCGCCCGCGTTCAGATGACCAAAAACCAAATTCTTAGGTTTTACATATTAGTATACTCTTACATTGCAGTTTTTGTATTTTTTCACAGAAATGAGATATTTTCCCGCGGTTAAAAGTATCCTATATGTTGACCCAGATAACTGGTTATCACCATACTAAATTTCATCAAAATCCCTCCAGTGGTTTTTCTGTGATGCGGTAACAGACAGACAGACAGACAGACAAAAATTCTAAAAACTATAGATTCGGCCTGTGTATCGATAATAATGTTTATTTCAATAAGATTTTCAAAAAATATTTTATTATTATATTTAACTAGAATAAAAATTTATTATTACCTTCACTTGCAGTTGATAAATCAAATGTGCTAGAACTTTCTGTAGTACTGCTAAATTCTGTGGTATCTGTTAATTCAGTAATAGTTGTTTCTGTAGATCCTGTCTCCGTTAAATCTGTTGAATCAGTTTCTGTTGATCCAGTTTTAGATGTCTCAGTTTCTGAAGACTCAGTAGCAGAACTTGTGGTCTCAGTGGTTTCTGAGTCAAGATCAGTAAGATCCGTTGATCCTGTCTCTGCTATTGATGTTTCAGTTTCTGAAGATTCTAAGGTTGTAGGTGTAGCATAATCTGTTTCTGTAGTTTCAGTAGATCCAGTGACAGGTGACTCAGTTTCAGTACTAAAGTCAGTAACCGAAGTATCTGTCGCTTCTGATTCTGTGTCTACATCTTTTTCAGTTCCTGTAAAATCTGTTGGTTCACTTTTGGTTACATCCGAAACGCCAGTCTTTGTAGATTTCTTTTCTGTAGTAACAGCAGTTTCTGTAGATTCCGTTACAGTTGATTCCGTTGTATCAGTATTTGTAGTTTCTGTTAACGAGGTTTCAGTAGTTACAGTAATATCAGTAGGTCCTGATTCCGTAGTAACAGTTAAGTCAGTTTCTGTACTGCCTGTCGCTCCAGACTCTGTAGTCTCTGTAAACCATGTTGATTCACTAACCGTACTGTCTGTTGATTCACTTATATCATCGTATCCTGATCCCTCTACAGTAAACTTATCTAAAAGAAAAAAGGTGACGTTAATGAACTATCAATATCAATGAATAATATTAGTAATTTTACACGAACACAAAATTTGCGTAAATACCATAGTCTGTTATTGTCATTTCTGTACCAGATCCCTCAGTCTCAAGAGTTTCTTTATCAATGAAGTCAGGAACCTGTAATAAAAATTATACTTATGATCGAACATTGTATTTATCAAAATAAACGTCTAACCGAAGTGCTATTCTAATTTTCAAGCGTATACTTGAGTAAACCTTTATGTGAAAAAGATCAAAACCATAGTCACATCGCCAAACGTTCGTTAGCGGACTTCATACGTCTTTAGAAAAGTAGTAAGGTCGTCTCAGACATTCAGGTTTCCTCACGATGTTATTTTTTCAATGTAATTGCAAGTTGTAATAATTTCGAAAATGATGCACAAATAAATCCCGTTTCTGTGGTTTTCAGTAGCTAGGTAAAGTCGTTAGAGTGGTGGCACATTGCGTGAGGGAACCTATAGGTCCAAGAGAATCTATCTATGCAGTTTTCGAATGACGTTTAAAGTTTTTGCTTTCATCTCCCTCACATTAAAGGGAGATCCGTGCTTAATAACGGAAGTTTAGTAAAAAGAGCTGAATTGTTATTATAATTATTTAAATTATATTTATATAAAAAAAATTTAAACAGTCCGAGTATCAATGTGTTCACGCGTAAGAAGTGAAACTTGTGTTGTAGGTTATCGGTACTTTTTATAAAATTCATTTTATGTTTTAAATAATTAGAATAGGAGAGATACTAAAAAAATTTTTTTATCGATTTAAAAAGGAAAACAATATTTTATTATTCACAGGTACTATGGGAATGGAAATACAGATGGTGTTAAGATGAAATTTAATTTTCAATCAAATGTTGTAAGTCTATACATACTCGTATAATAAAATTCTAACTAAGTCAAATCTGTACATTAAATATTTTTGTATGGGAAATCTAATTGAAATAGACATTATTATCGATACAAAATCCGAATCTATAGTTTTTAGAATTTTTGTCTGTCTGTCTTTCTGTCTGTCTGTCTGTCTGTCTGTTGCCTCATCACGAGAAAACCACTGGACAGATTTTGATGAAATTTGGTATGATGATAGCTGGTTATCCGGGTCAACATATAGGCTACTTTTTATCGCGAGAAAATATCTCATTTCTGAGAAAAAATACAAAAACACAAAAACTGCATTGTAAGAGTATTGATATATGTAAAACCTAAGAATAAGGTTTTTGGTCATCTGAACGCGGGCGGAGCCGCGGGCAATGCTAGTGTTGAATAAATTACATACTTCAATAAAATAAACGATAATACAGGGATGCAATTTTTTAGTGAAAAAATAATGATATTTATAATGTATAAAAAATATTTCAAGTAATTAATATTTGAATAATATTCATTAAATAAAATTCCATCGCTCATTTAAAAATAAATGAAAGAAATATTTTTTTATAAATGTCTTTTTTATAAATTTATTTTTATTTACTTTATTCTTAAAAATCTTTATATATATATAATTCTTCTGTACGTGTGTTTGTTAACCTACTCCTCCTAAAGGACTTGACCGATTTGGATAAAATTTTGTGTGTATATTTCAATGGGTTCCTGGATAGTTTAAAAATACAAATGGACCCAGTAGGTGGCGCTGCAATCGGTGTGCCACACTGATCATCTCCTAAACGGTAGAGATTATTTGATTGATATTTTTTGTGTATGTTCGAGTGGGTCCCTGCAAGATTTGAATTCACAAATGGATTCAGTATGTGGCGCTGCAGTCGGTGTGTTACAAAATTTTCATAAAAGACTCCATTTTCCGAGCAATAAATTTAAATTATTAATTGAATAAAACAACAATCGATGTGTGTATGTTTCCTATCGACTCCAAAACAGCTGGAACAATTATGATGAAATTTACACGTAATCTTCAGGTTAGCCTAGCGGGTGATCCTGTGAATTTTGTTAGCGATCGTAAGTTTGGATGCGGGTGAAGCCGCGGGTACTGCTAGTATTTATATAATAGTTTAAATAATGTTTAATTGACTACTAAATATTTATTCACTTCCGTAATCTAATGGCTCAGCTTAACCGTTTCCGTTACAAGAGTCGTAACGCCAATCTTCTTTTCCCCTCTCATGGCGCGCCTAAAGAAGTTTCACTTCAACATGGATTCAATATGCACGCATAAGTACAAAGCATTTTTCAGCGTGTCGGTGTATAATGTTACAAAATGTTGTAAAACAACTGGGATCGTGAAAAGTGATACTTACTAATGTATGGAGTTCATATTCGGAGGTCATAACTTCCACATTTTCTTCAGGATAGTCACCATCATCACCTTCGCAGTCCTCCTCATCGTAGTCGTCCATTATTGGAGTGGATTTTGAGTCGACCGGAAGGATGTCATCTGTATCAATATTGTTTATTCTTAATAAGCAATGTATTTTGTTTTCGTGTTTTTTAATTCTATATTTAAATCATATTCATATATCGTTTGATATTCATAGATTGTTTCAAATTGAACACCAACCTCCGTTACAGGGCTGGGTGTTGCAGGCCTGTCTGGAGTCGAGCACGGCGAGCTCGTCGCAGTCGCCGCTTGGCTCGCGCCCGCCGCTGAGGCACATCACGCGCCGGTACTGCTCGCCGCCGCCGCACTCCTCAGTGCACTGCCAACGGCCACATTTCGTGTATGAATTTGTCATTTTCGAGAAACATTAATCTAGTTGACTCGTATTATAATTGTCTAAAAAATCGCTTGACAAAGGAATAATAATTTAAATAGCCTATGACAAAACGACGATTAAGTTTAACTCTTGTAAATTTAAATTTGAAATATATACGTAAAGGACGTGTGTGTACGGGTACCTCTGACCAGGGCCCGGCGAACCACTTGGCGGGGCAGAACTCGGGCGGCACGACGCACTCGCGCGTGTCGTTGTAGCGCGCGGCGGCGTCGCAGCGCGCGTCCTCCACCGCCGACACCGTCGCGCCGTCGAATCGCCCGCAGAACACGCGACGCGTTTGCGTGCCTTTGCCGCATTCCGCTGAGCACTGGTCAAATAGTGGAAGAGTAATGTTATCCTTATGATTTTAGATACAAAGTAATAAGTTAAATTATATTATTCTCTTGGAATCTTATAAGGAGGTAAAGTTTGTGTGATTATGAATTTGTGAAGTCGTAGGGGGTTATCTTTGGATCTACTGAACCGATTTAGATGTAATTTGGTAAGAAGATAGTTTATGACCTTGGGAAGGACATGAGATATATTTTTAATCTTTCCTTAAGGGGTTGAAAATGGGGATGAAAGTTTGTATGAGAAATCAAGCTAGGGACGAACCCGAGCGAAGCAAGGGTGAATCGCTAGTGTTCTTATAACTTGATGTAACAATAGCTGCCGAAGTTTAAAATTTTTATCTGACGTGAAAATGATTGTATGGATATTACAGTCATTACCGAATGTACTTATTTATACGTTGATCGATGAAGATAATGATAATGTAGTATTAAATTAAATGATTAAAAGGTTCTAAGCTTAAACTGTGACTATAGTAGCTAGGTGTATAATGTATAGTAATCAGTAGCACATACCTTGCCCCACTGCGTGGCGTACCAGAGCGTCTGGCAGGCGGGCAGCGCGGCGCGGTCGCAGGGCTCGCGCAGGCGCGGCGCGCGGTGGTACGCGCACAGCTCCGGCGCCACCACGCGACGCTCGCGGGTAGCGCAGTGTGCCGTGCGCGTGCGCTCCGTCGACAGGCACGTGTCGCACTGCGCGGTACGCACGACACAAACAAAACTTAAATACTTTGATTTAGATATTTCAAATAAAACAATTTTTTTCGAACTTTTCGCGGATTTATTGTAATTTTTGATGCTCGGCGTTTCAAATACTATACACTTTTTAAAAAACCCAATTCAATTCAAAAAAAGATCTAAGCTTTACAAAAATACTAAGAAACTCGGTAAAGTGATTGTTATTTATTAGAATTATACATTTTACCTTATTTATAACTTCCAAATGTCAACAAATTTTATATAGGAGCAGAGAGGAGATGATATATTTTAAAAATCCAGTATAAATTCGAATATTTACCCCACTCCAATCGCTGAGCACCCAGTCGACTCCATCGCAAGGGTGCAGAATGCAACTCTTCTCTGAGGCGGGTTTCTCTTCGGTACAGAACTCGTCACTGTAAAGCTCTACACGACCGTTGATTTTTTGGTGACAAATCACCAGACGGGTTTGTTTCCCTTCCCCACATAACTTGTCACACTAAGATGAAACAGATAAGTAACAAACAATACGAATGATTAATTTGTCAAATTATTTAGAACGCAACGGATCGTCAATCTAAAATTTAATTTTGCCTCTAAATCTAAAAATTATTTTTTTTTGTTACAGATATTGTCCGAGATCAGTAAAAACACTAAGCGGATGAGCTGCACCTTTCATATTTAGTGAGTGTATGCTCCAATGAGAAACGACTCTTGATTTAGATGCAGCCGTTTAAATTTATTAAGTATATTGAATTAAAAGTAAATAACTGTTACATAAAAGATATGGAAGATTTAATACAATAAAAATATCACAGAAAACTGAATAGTTTGGTATTTACGTGTTATGTGGTTTTAGTAAAATTTCTATAAGCTAACCGGTTTCCAGGGCTCAGTGAACCAAGTGGGGCAGGTCGCGTTGCGGTTGCACTCCTCGAACAGCTCGGGCTTGGGACCCAGCAGGTCGAAGCACTCCTTGTCCGCGACTACCGACGGGAATCTGAAAGTTTCCCTACCACAATTTAATTTACGCTAGTTGCTGTCTCTTGGGCTTTATATTGTAAAAGTTATATTATTGTCTGTGTTAAAATTATTATTTTTTTAGTTTTTATAATTTTTTGACTTTCTTTTCTATTACTAAATATATGTAGGTAGATGAATTCAGAAAGAAATTGAGTTACAAGTTTCCTTTGAAACAGATTTACTACCATCTTCAAAATTTTGTAACAATATTGTTAATATGTATTTCAATTAACATATAACTTACCAATGCGAGACCAAATGTAATTGTTAATTGATATTTAAATACATATTAATTAATATGTTTGAACGAGCCGAAGATACTCGGTACTAAGTTAGGTATGCGACTTAAACATTAGCGAAAAATAGTGATTTAGTTTACATATTTAAGTATTTATGTATCATATTTAAGGTATTTATGCTACAATATTTATATAAATACATAGGACAATTCATTTTTTAAAGAGATCTTTTGCAACCCTTTATTGTCTATATCGAAAAATGCATTTGTATCAGCAACAATTTTATGCAATTTGCTAAAACAATTGGTACGGATGGTATCAGTGATCCCTCTGCGATGTAGGCGTGCTGTTGCCGGCATTACCCGTTAGTGATGACCTTCTCGCAGTGCACGTTGCGCGAGCGTGAGCCGCCGGCGCCGCAGGGGCGCGAGCACGGGCCCCAGGCGCCGCGCACCCACGCCGGCGCGCACGCCGCCGCCGCGCACACCTGCTCGCGCGCCGGCCGCAGCGCCGCGTCGCACAGCCGCTCCTCCGCTGCCTCCAGAGAGTCGCGCGCGCGGCACGTCACCTGCCGTGTCTGCACGCCTGCGGAGTGCGACACACTTAGCATACCATTCTAAACTTCTCGTACTTTAACACATATATTACTCTTCCAAACGAACGCCTACGGATTTATACTTAAAATGCATAAATAGAAGCTGAGAGCTCAGTCAACAAATTTTCAGTAACAGGCCGGAGTTGGAAAGTTGGCGGTGTTTCACCCTTGTGCTTCGAAGAGCATGTAAGCCGTTGGTCCTTCGCTTAATCTCTTACCAACGACACAAACAATAATAGTTCTAATTAAAAATGTGACATAGTGACCTCCACCGCAAGTGGCGTTGCAAGGCGAGAACTCTTCGTGCACCCACACGTACTGTTGGCTGGGCGGCGGTGCCAGGGCGGACGGCACGCTGTATTCGTACTCTACGCCCACGTTGTCGTCTTGCAGCAGCAGCTGTGCAATAATTTTAGTTTTGTAAGCAAACATGGCGAAAAAAGTCGGATTTTTATTAATTAATAATAATTTAGAGAATTAATATATAATAATTCTAATAATTAATACGTAATATTCTTTACTATTTGAACAAAAAAGAATATTAAACTTGATTTGATGAGCTAGAGATCTAAAAATGAGACTCACAGACAAATAAAGCGGTTCGTTGATGGGTCCGAGGCAGCGCAGCTTGTCGGGCGCGGCGAGCCCCTGTTGGCTGCGCTCGTAGTACCACAGCGCGCCGGCGATGCTGAGGCGCCGCGGGAAGTCGATGTGGTAGTCGCCGTTCAGGTAGTACACGTTGTCCTGCTTCGCGCGCAGCGCTGCAAGCACGTGCACGGTAACTCTGTACTCTCTCTCTTGTCAATCGTAGTTTTAGTGATCAGGGGACTGTATTTGAATACCAAGTCGGGTTTTTAGGTCAATTATTGAGTTTTCCTGCCAAGAAAGTGTCAGTAGCGGCGCGATGTTAAGTCGGTATTGATACATCCTCGTGCCTCGAATAATATGTAAGACAATCTGCCTAACTACCTGGTCACTCTCCTTTTGCCCAGAGTCCCATTGAAATACGAGCAAAGACATAAAGTTAGTTTGAGTCAGCGTACACAATTGTGCTCTACAATACCTACCGCGGAGATGGCTAATAGCAGTGAGTGAAATATTACGATAAAATATTCCTAGAATAACGGTTAGATGCGTGTAGACCTCTGTAGTTGTAAATAAGAATAAAAAAAATAAGTGTTATTAATGTTGTTCTATATTTAAATTAGATAAGTACATGTATAAAACCTGCTGATCTTCGATTAGAGCTTTGTTATAGGGTTTTTATGAATAAAAAGCTTACCCAAGTAATTGTTCGACTCTCTGACTTCTGCAATTATTATATTTGTAGCCCCTTCAGGTATGAGGAGAACATCGTTGTATCCTGAAAATAAAATGTATACAAAGTTATCATTTGTAAAATCTCGAGTAGATTTTATTAATATTTCTATATACAAATATTTGTATGACATAAGGGAAGTAACATTTTTAATTAATCAATTAACTTTATTATGTTAAATTGTATTATAAAATGTAAAATTGCGTCTACTAATAAATTATAAGAGTAAGTAGTACCTTTTCTATAATCTTGTGAGTCGAGAATTCCTTTGGTAGTGTAGCAGTTGGTGCCGTTGCCGCGGCAGCGCCGGCACTTGTCCTCGCGCGAATTCGAGCCCAGCATCATGTCACAACCGACGGGCTGGGATTGGATTAATAAAAGTAAGTACATCTTCATCTCTACAAGACTTATCACCTGTCTGATACGATCAAATTAGTTCGATACATGCATCCGCAAGCATCATTCATACAAAATACTAGAGATATTTATGCAGATTTAACTATCTCTCTCTCTCTCTCTCTCTCTCTCTCTCTCTCTCTCTCTCTCTGTGTGTGTGTGTGTGTGTGTGTGTGTGTGTGTGTGTGTGTGTGTGTGTCTCGATTTGAAAAAGAACGATGTTAAATGCTGTGCCTGGGATTCATTTAGGAAGTGCAGGTTCCTCAGTCATCTTTTACGACACTTGGTACTTAAGGAGGGTAACATTCTATTCTGCCGGTGTCCCAGTGCCGGTGAACACAAAAGAAGTGTGAAAAAGAACACATAATTGCCGATATAGTCTTTCAAATTATTTATTTTTATTTTTTATCAATTTTTCAAGAAACAGGTCACCTGACAGACTCCATCCACGCACACGTCGAAGGACTCGTCGTTGCAGCGCGTGCCGTCCGCTACCTTCAGCTGCTGGCGGTAGTAGAAGCGCTCCCCGCGCGGCATGCAGTTCAGCTCGCAAGGGTTCGGCCCCTTCGTGTACGGCACCCAACTACGCACAAATGCTCTCTTTTACGTAACACTAAAGAAATATGTAACAACTAACACAGCACTAAAGGAAGATTTAAAAAAAACCGTCCCCTAAGGAGAAGAATCTAATAAGCGTGAAAAATAACATTGAAGTTTATCATGTTTGTTGTCGTTGAAGTTGAATCTATACATATAATAAAATTGTAACTAAGCTGAATCAGTACATTAAATATTTTATGAAAAATCTTATTGAAATAGACATTACTATCGATACAGAGGCCGAATCCATAGTTTTTAGAATTTTTGTCTGTCTGTCTGTCTGTTACCGCATCACGGAAAAACCACTGGATGGATTTTAAGATATTTAGTATAATGATAGTGGGTTATCCGGGTCAACATATTATTTAAAGGATACTTTTTACTGCGGGAAAATATCTCTGAGAAATCTATACTAAACGCTAAAATGTAAGTAGGGACGAACACAAACATAGCGAGGGTGAAACGCTAGTATCTAATAAAAACATTGATGTTTAATCAATATATTAGTCTGGATAACTATTTATTTAATATATATTTTATTTAACTATTAATTTTATAAAATACAACAAATTTTATTGTTCTAAAGTTTTATTAAGAGCACATCAATTTTCTTTATTAGTTTTATAATCATGGAAGAGAGATACTTTTAAAATTTCACTTTCACACCAAATTATTAGCGAATAAAATAAGTATAATATTATTAGTCCATAATCCATTTTAAAGAAACACAACTTACTTGTACTTCTGATCTCTGAAGGTCTTGTTGTCGTACGCAGCGCATTGCTCCGCGCGAAAGTCTCCAGAGCCTTCGGGGCAGTCTTGCGTTTGACAGGAGAAATATTTGGTGTCGCCTCCCGTGCACAGGGGCTGGCCGTCTGAACTGTAATAGAAGGATTTTTAAAATATACAACTAAATGTTGTAATTTAACAATTCATTCTACTTTTTTTAAATACCTATGATTTACTATAAAGTTAAATATAATTATTACACTATAAAAAGTCAGATTTTTTAATAAAACTTTAAGACATTTCTCTATACTTTATTTAAGTTAGTTACTTTGATTAAGTAGGTACCCGATCATGTCGGTTCGCTGTTCCATCAGTCTAAGTGTGGAAGAATAGAAAAGGCTCCTATGCGCAGACACACTATTATATCTAATGTCATGGACAGACGATAAGGAGTTCTGATTTTTAATTGCCTATCATATTATCACCACTTCTGACTTCTCACTAGTCAAGTAATAGTCAAAGAACCGAGAACACTTTCATCTTCAGTCAAAAGGGTTGAAAAAACTATAATAAATAAAGAATAAATCGCAGAAGTTTCCTAGGCAGATATGGTCCAGACTATCTTTACTTAACATTAGTTTGAAACAATTTATTGAGGAAGGATGACTCGGGGCCCTAAACTTTTTTACCAACACGGGGCCCTCGCTTTTGTAAATCTAGCCAGTGTCACGCGATAGTTTGTCTTATTAAGATTTGTTGCCATGACCAAGGCTCGGTTAGATGTACAATGTACATTGAACATACTATTAGATTAATATAAAAATTAAGCTATTTACGTAACGTACCCAATTTCCAAACATATTCTTTTCTGGCTAGCGACACCACCCCCACAGGTTCTGGAGCAAGGGGACACTTCACCCCACTCGCCCCACGCCCCGCTCCCCTCTCCACCAGGTACAATGTATGATGCTGATAAGAACAGTCCTGCGCCCTGCCGCCTGTGCCTGCTACGATGACCATTTACCTACAAAAAGCATGTTTCAATCACAATATGTCATCTCACGTAACTGATTTATAAAAAAATGACTAATTTAACAAATGACATTTAGTACCTAGATGTTTCTAACAATAAGAAATACAAATTCATTTGTCACATTATAAATTAAATAGAAGTTAATTTCTAAGTATGTAGGAGTCCTTATATTTAAAATGCAGATCACCACAGGAACCATTTGTTGGTTGATAAAATGTTGTGATGATAAACAACTCGTTAAGTACAGTACGGATGCGAGCATGTTGCGGACACACTTGAGCACGAGTGTTTGCGCTTGCGCATCGAGGGCGACGCTTTATTTGCTTAGCCAGAAGTACGTTTATTTAGATTTAGACAATTGTAAACATCGTTCGTTTCTAATAAATTCTATTATGTTGTAACCAAATTATCTAATAAATATTACAAATTTAACAAATTATAAGATAGTTTCGATTGAACTATATACTATGTGCCTGGTTGTAGTGAAAAATTAGCATCCAGAACGTATTGATCATCACTATATAGAAGATAAAGTCCAGTAAATTGTTAACAACTTTCGTGCTTTAAAATTGAGTACCTACAATGATTTATTCTTTTTCTTACAAGAAATGAATATAAAGCTACAAAATCACCATACATATGTATACCTCAAGCTTATACTATCATATATGTATGTATGCACCTGTGATGACTTATAACATGAACGGTAACGGCTCACTAATGTCACATTGTAGACCTCCCTGCTTGTAAAACAATAGACTATCGTCATTATAATTCCATAGTAATTCGGTGTCAAATCCAGAAAAAAAGTATGACCTGATCGTCTAGCAGTCGCGTCGTCGTGAAGCTAACATACTTACGAGTACCTACATATAGACGTAGCGATCTACGACGTTAGATTTTGAGCTCTTGTACTCCTTTACATTAAGTCGTTGATTGATATAAAATATATTAAAATTAAAGTAAAGCTGTCATCTTTGCGTTTGTACTCGTATATTAATATTATAAATACCTAAACCGTGTCTGCTAGTAAATGTATTCAGTACTTTTTTTTAACATCCCGCTGCCTGGCACGATAATACGAGGAGGACATAGTCCGCCACGCTGGTCAAGTACTAGTTAATGTAAGAATCTATAAAAATATGTTAAAAGCTTATTATTTATGATCTAGGACTTGATGAAACGCAATTGAAATCAATTTAATTATTAAGAACTAACTGAATTTTATTGATATATGAAAGGAATCGATTAGAATATATCAAGTAGTAGTAGATGTGCAATTTGTGTTATGTTTTTATAACGAGCACGTCGCATATATTGGCTAGTTTCAATTTTATATTATTATTTATCGTTATTATAGTCAAGGCTAAAATTGCCCCCAGTTCAATTTACTGTCTATGACAGTTATTGATTAAAATTAGATGGGATCAAGACATCGGGAAGTTTAAATATGAAATCTGAAAATATTACAAGACTATTCGACATCTAATGTTTGTCATAGTATATTAAAAAAGCATTATCAATATAAATCGTAGCATACTTACATTATGTGTGTAGTGATGTCTGCATGCAGTCCATGTGATATAATTACTTAAAAAGATGGCTGCTAAAAGCAGCGATCTGAAAATAAAGAAAAATATTAAAAACATTATATTTAGTTAACTTACGAAAATATGTACGTACTGTTATCATCCTAAAATGTAGATGGATGAAGATGTAGAGGAGAACGAAGAAAAGAAGGATGGATTGTGTAAGACAGGACATGAAAGAGAGAGGGTTGAATGATGACATGACGAGTAATAGGGGAGAGTGGAAAAGGTAGACTTCCTGCGCTGACTCCAAGTAATTTTGGAAATGGAAAATATTTTAGGTAACATGTCATATCTATCAACTTTTTCTATTTAGAGTCGATGCACATTATAGAACTGATCAAAGTTCTATATGATAAAAATACCGGAACTGGACTGTTTGGTGTAGACTATACCATGGATGGCGGCAGAAATATTTTCAGGGGAATGCATCTACATTTTCACATTAAAGTACTACCTTAAACTTTTTATTTAAATGATTAATTTTATTCTTTTTATTAATATCTTATTTATCATCTATTTTCTCAGATATCTAAATTTAAATAGGGATTTTAGTAATATAAATTTATATCTTTAACTTTTTTTATATATTTATCGTGCAAGGTACCCCCTTGCACCGGAGCCCATGGACTATAACCATATAGTTAAAGTATGAATGTACGTTTGTTTGTGTTCGACACTTATATCTTAAGTATAAACGAGTGTATAAAGTTTCAAGTGAAACGAGAAATCGGAGATAATTTAACTGAGATAAGTAAATGTTGATGTTATCACTCGCCAGACATCTAACAACACTTTAGAAATCCAATTATACGTTGTAATAGTGGATATAATTCCAAATCGAAACATCTCTTTGCGCTTCTTATCAAGTAAGGTTTTCTACAGACGAGCTTTTGTGTTTTACAATTATTTTATGTTTTGTTTATGATTCTGAATAAGATGAATTAATAGATTAAAAAAATGTTATACATAATATCAACAATCGGAATTTAGGATTACAATTAAATTATAATTATTTTTTCTGTAATGACTTGGAATATTTGAGCCAATCCTCCACAACAGAGTGACACCGACGTCTTCGACATTCTGCCACAAACCGCGGGAAAACAGAAATGCTCAACAATTTTTATTTCTTTTCAATGTAGCTGTATCGACCAACATTGCATACACAATGACAAAGGTTTTATATCAACTCATAAATCAAATATAGATACTACTTATTTTACTTTGCGAAATAAAAAAAATACGAATGATAAATATTAATAAATTTTACTTATTATTTTTTAATACAAGAAAATTGATCTGAATTATACCGATTATTTAATATTTACATATATTAATTTGCTTGAATTGTGTGTATTGTGCGAGTATTTTTTTTATTATTATTAGCGTAAGCATTTGTAGCCTTATTGGAGTAGGTACATTACTTATCGTCCTCGTTAAGCCTTACCCCAATACAATGATAAATCTGTTCATAAAGGATTCAAAATACTAACTGTAAACTGCGCTGATAACATCTTTATTAGACTGTGGTTTAAGCGACGGGTGCCTTAGTTCATTTATCATTATGCTGAAATAAAGGCCCTGTAGTAGGTACTAATACATATTATGTAGACTACATTCAGTCCGTCATCATGTACACTTGCGTTTATTTCCTTCTTTTAAAAAAAGAACATTCGAAAATTGGTTTTGTGTATTTTCATTGATATTATTTACTCTACTTTTGTCTCGGTAGAAAATTGTTAATAATTAGAATAGATTTGTTGATAGAATTGTTAATATCTAGAATAAAATGTAAAGTCGTGTCCGTGAAAGCAAGATAAACTTAAAAACACTTGTCACTTTCGTATTTATAATATCAGTAATTGATAAGTATTAATACATAACAATGACATAAATTAGAACAGACGGCTTCGTTCCCAAAATTTATTACTTAAGCCAATATTTTGTATTAGAAACTTAAGTCACGTCCTGCGGGATGAACTCGTTTGAGATGAAAAGAGAGACTTAATTACCAGCCGTGACTCAATATATATTTGTGAATAATATATAGTTAGGTAATTAGTGAAACATTTAATATGATTAACAGGGTTACGTAATATTTTCTACGCACAATACCTAGGTTTTCTATCACCACAGTATTAATTTTTCTTTACATTTCATTAGATATAAAGATCTTCCTAACTGATTTCGGTCAGGCCCAATCCCACTAGGATAGGCCATCTGCGCAGGAGACAAATTATAGCGCGCAAGTAAATTCCTGTCCCTCTCATACTCTGGTGGGACGACAATTCGGCACGACTGGTGAGAAATCAAGCGCAGGAGTCAGCAGAACCGATAGGTTTATAAGCTCTCTGAGACAAGGGAGTGCAACATTGCCATCTTCTCAAATCCGAAGTGCTGGAAAAGGTTGCCTGGAAGAGATCGCTCACTTAGCAATAAGACCGCCTGTTGTGCTATTTCTTTTCAACCGACTTCAAAAAGGAGGAGGTTCTCAATTCGACTGTATTTTTTTTTATGTTTGTTACCTCAGAACTCCGTCATTTATTAACCGATTTGGACAATTTTTGTGTTGTTTGAAAGTGTATACTTCCAGATTGGTTCCATTTAAATTTAAAAAAAAATACCACCCCTAAGGGTGGAAAAATAGCTAATGATGAATTTAACCTACTTCTAATTGTCATATTGACTTGAAACTTTGCAAGAGTTTCTATTTCCGTTGATAGTACAGTGGTTCGGTATTGTTGACCTGATCTGATGGTAAGGCCAGAAGGTGGATAGGTGGAACTCTTCAACGGCTAATAGTAGATACTTTGCGTTTGGGCTTGTTTTGTTTGATTTGACAAGCCTAATACGTTAGAATTCTTACTTTGCTACTACTGTCTACACTAAAAAGGGAAAAATAAAAAAAATTTAACAAAAAAATAAAAATCGACTTCAAACAAAAGCACTAAAAAGTAAAAAATAACTGATTGGTAGTTTTCATTTACTATACATACCTAATCAAATATTTTCGAAGTCGGTGTGCTTTGGCTAAGTAATTAAAGCCTACCTATTAAATACATACCTAATCAAATATCTTCGAAATCGGTGCCAGCCCATATAAAGCAAAGCACTCTACCGGGTCTGTCTGTCTGTCTGTTCGCGATAAACTCAAAAACTACTGCACCGATTTTCATGCTGTTTTCACCAATGGACACAGTGGTTTTCGAGGAAGATTTTAGTATATAATTTGTTAAGTTTTTATATACATTCGCTAAAGTATAACGATATTTGTTGGAGGTGTCGTAAAAAAATAAGCCGTCTGGGAGCTTTCAACGAAAACTCTGCCTTTGAAATATTTATAACAAAATAATGTATAGTGAAATTGTGTATCTTAAAAGTCTACAGAAAAGGCATATATATGTCTATCTCTTAAGGATAACACACTATATCAATACAATTATAATACTTACCTACTTTTCCATACCTATGTATGTAAATTGCATGTGTATAGTCTATTCTATATTTTATTACCTTTAAAACGTACCTAGGGACGAACCCGAGCGAAGCGAGGGTGAGTCGCTAGTATAATATGAGTCGCTAATATAATATAGTATCATAGGAGTCGTACATGCTACCACCAAGGCAGTTCACGCTAGGAAGTATAAAAGCGTATTTCATTTTTATATTTAATGTAAATACTAAGCCTATGTCGGAGCTGACGATCTCTTACTCAATGTAGTATCAGTCATACAGCTTGCAGCGACATGAGGCTCTAAAACTGTACAGGTATTATAAAGTAAATCCTCAATCCTTACAGTTGTACAATTTCTCATATAAGTTATGTTACGTCCAAATCCAGTCCAAGACAATTATTTTGAGGTAATTTGATCAAGAATAGGCTTGTATGTACTGCCATCGATTAAGGATGATTTAAATAGATACATAATATAATCAACATAATAAACCTTGAAGTCCCAAAATTAATTCAACCTGACCTTAATGTAAAGCATATTTTAAGACTGTGATGTAACCTGAATAATTTTAACATTACAATGCAAATCTGGTAGCTGCATCGAATTCGATATAGGAATCTTATATGCAATTGACGTATTAATATTTAATTAGAATTAAAAATGCAGGTCAACGCGTAACCAAAACAATATGTCATCGTCAAAAATGATATCGCAAGTTACAATGTTATAATGGAACATTACTTTGATATTATATAGAATAATGTATCTGAACCAAAATATAAAATCTTTTAAGTTTTTATATATAAAATGCTTGTGGCAGCGTACGTACCTACTCGTACGTAGGTACGTGTAAAAAATATACTTTGAGTGAAAATTCCCGAGCCACCTATTATATTAAATCCAGATCTCTGCTATTTATCTTTCAGCACATAAAACCAGTAATAAAGGCAAAGTTCATTCATTTAAAACTAGGAAATTCACTACATTCTTTGAAGCTGTTAGAAATCATCTGCAAAAACTGAGCAAACATCAAGTGTGGAAACAAAGAGCCCATAAACGTTCAAAGGGAGCCCGAGATAGTTGTGTTAACCTTGCAAATAAACATACGGAGTAATGCTAACAAACGTTTGCATAGCTAAAAATACCTCCATCCTACCTGTGGGTATAACGGTCATTAGGTGTTTCTCAAATAGTCCCAGTGTTTGCTCAACTTCAATATTGCGATACAATATTTTGAAGAGGGATGTTGTGCTCGTCGCTTACATCAGTGTTTTTTTATTGTCCGTCTTTAAACTATGATTTTTATACAGCAAATAGGTGATCTTTGATAATAAAATATATTTTTATTTTCTGTATTAATGTTCCAAGCAAAGGGTTTCTAACGGTATCTTAAACCTTCACCCTTTCGTCTTTTTCGTCATGCCTAAAAAGCAATAAAAAATACTTCACTACCCTGAATGTCACCCATTCATAACTTTCCCATTCCTAACATTATTTTTTATGTTAAACAAAAGTGTTTGAAACACTTTCAATTGATGAATGTAATAATTTAACACAAGCTAAGCGAAGTCATACTTAACAGATAGTTAAATTTTATATTAACGAGTGGTATTGAAATAACGAACTTGACATTACAAATAGCAGTTCCGCAGGATGGCAACCCGACACGGCCGGCGCTGGCCGACACCCGGCGTAACGGATCCGACATCCGACGCGCCTGTCAATTAGTACCAGTGGGCTGATTTATATATATTTTTCTCTTTTAGGTTTTCTTGAACAGTGCGAGTGATGACATACATGGTTGGCACTCATTTCACTGGTGTTTACATACGTGTTAAATGTAACAATAGCATTTTTTTATAATTAAAATTATTGGCATTTTGAATATTTTTCAAAGTAAATAGACATAGGGTTGTATTACCTTCATATTTAACATTACGATATTTTCATCAAAAATCGAAATTAGGTATAAAAATTTCTTTTCTTGCTACTGAAATTCGTTTTGTGTTTGAAATTGTGTACTTATCATGATTTCATGTATTTTTAATAAAACAAAGACGAAATCTTAGGTTATTACTAGTCTTTTAGCTACTAACTAGTTCTCTCCAATCTCAAATTACAAAATGCTTAACTATTTTTTTTACCAATCTCATACATAATCATAGTCATTCAAATCATTGACCAATTCTTTTTAAACAAAACACCTCGTTATGATATCACTATGACAGTAGGCGTAATAATAGAATATCATAAATTTCATCGAACGACTCACGTCGCTCACGTCTCGCCCAGCGAATACTAATTGAGAATGAAATAGCAATACTTTAACTTGTTAAAACATTATAGCTACTGAAACTTTTTATTATTAAGAGATAAGTACGATGAGCATGGGCATAAATACCATCTATTAAATGAAATATCTACAATTAGTATGTCTATGTATAGTAAAATAACATAAAAATGAAGTCATCAGTGCGCATTAAATATCTTTTAGTCTATTGTAGGGTAGTGACACTTGTAATTTAAACACCAAAAAAACAGTATTTAAAAAGTAATAATTGCGCATCACTAAAGAAAAGCTGGACAGATTTGGTGGGTTTTGGTACATGAAATATAATTATAATCAATAATATAGTAAAGACTAAGATACCTCATGACGAGTGTATCTATCATTTATACTAATACTAGCGGCTCACCCACGCTTCGCTCGGGTTCGCCTCTAGAAAAGCACAAACAGATCTATCCCACGGGAACCGTTCATTTTTCCGGGATAAAAAGTAACCTGTTGTTTGACCGGCAATATAAGGTGTTGTGTGCATAAGTTGTTGTGTACTAAGCTGTATAAGTTACTATAGTTTTTTAACTATCCCACGGGCACTCTTTAATTTTCTCGGATGAAAAGTATCTAAGATGTTGCCCGGGGTATAAGGTACAACTATGCAAAATTTCATTTAAATCGGTCTAATAGATTTGGAGATTAGCCCGTACAAACAGACAGAGAAACAAAATATTTGAAAAAATCTGGACTTGTTCTATTTGTCTTCTTACATCCCCCTGACTCGGTTTTTAGCATTTATTTTCTATGTACAGACATTTGACCTCTACAGTTTTATTATAATATAGATTACTAGCATTGCCCGCGGCTCCACCCGCGTTCAGATGACCAAAAACCTAATTCTTAGGTTTTACATATTAGTATAATCTTACAATGCAGTTTTTGTGTTTTTGTGTTTCCGTATTTTTTTTCAGAAATGAGATATTTGCCCGCGGTAAAAAGTAGCCTATATGTTGACCCGGATAACCAGCTATTACCATACCAAATTTCATCAAAATCTGTCCAGTGGTTTGCTCGTGATGCGGTAACAGACAGACAGACAGGCAGAAAGACAGAAAAAAATCTAAAAACTATAGATTCGGACTCTGTTTCGATAATAATGTCTATTTCAATTAGATTTCCCAAAAAATATTTAATTTACAGATTTGACTTAGTTAGAATTTTATTATATGTATAGATAAAGAGGAAAAATGTTTTTGTTTTTTTGTTTGTACCGAATAAGCCTCGAAACTACTAAACCGATTTAGATGAGATTTGGTAAGACGATAGTTGGAGATCCTGAGAAGGACGTAGGATAGTTTTTATCCTGGAAATCTTCCCTTAAGGGGTTGAAAATGGGGATGAATGTTTGTACGGGGAAGCAACCTGGGGACGTACCCAAGCGAAGCGAGGGTGATTCGCTAGTTATTAATAAAAGTGAAATGTTGTTCGTCGCATCACTTAACGGCTGGGCCTTTTTTTTAATATTAACCACTTGAACCCCGCTGGTGCCTATAGGCACTACTTCCGGCATTACCGTCAAACCCCGCTGATGCCTATAGGCACCACCTCGCCCGCTGCACTTTTATCACTTATTACACGACGAAATTAGTTTATTTTATGCTCAATGAGTGATACACGCAAAGTTTAGAAGTTTTATTAACTATATAATAAAATAAAATTTTAATTAAATGCTGACAAAATTAAAAACAAACACATCAAAAATTGTTTAAATTTCAACTGAAGCGCGCATGATTCGCTATTGTTTTTGTGTAATTTAAAATATTTAAACTAGTGAATTTGTGCCGTAAACGTATGAATATTTATTACTAGAATTTTTTGCGACTATTGAGATACTAATAAGTGTATAATCACGTTATAAAAGTAGTTTTTTGTCCAACGAATTTTGATGTATAAAATTTGTAAAATATGTTGCCATTATATAACATGAATTTTGACTTTTATTCTCTGCTTTGGTGCCTTATGAAGGTAAGTCACTAAAGAAAAACTAATATAATATCATATTTTCAATTGTTTGTAGCATATTTCAATAGTTTTATTATATAAATTATGTTTATTTACAAATAATACCTATGAGCTGTCAAATTTGACATTTTTAACTCTCATCAAAGACCAGTTAGACATTGACACATGTCGATATGTGCTATCGATAATATCGATATTTATAATATAAATATATGTTGAAAAAGTAAGATTGTTTTTTTAATTTTTGTTAGACACAGTGGAGAATGAAATTCAAAAAAATACTCATATGTTTTATAAAATATGGTAGGTATATGTAAGAGCCTAAATACAAAGTTAAACATATTATACGACACTAGGAATACAAAGATGCTCGTCTATATCTATATAAATAAAAATGAATGGCAAAATGTTGTTAAGCTCAATACTCTATAACGGCTGTACTAATTAGCCTAATTATTTTTTTCAAATATTCGTCATGAGAGGTTCTTATGAAGAGAAAAATTAGAAAAAAATCGCGGAAAAACGTAAAAATCACATTTTTCTTTTTCTTTACTACTACATTACAATAATGAACGCAACCTTACAATTAATGTAAACTATTTGAATGCATTTGTATATTTGACACTCTCTCTTTCTACGATATACAATTTGACGTTGAATTTATTTATTTATTTATTTGTTTGTTTGTCTTCCTTTCACGTCGAAATAAAATGCCAGATTGTCGTGGTTTTTGTGTCAAGATAGTTAGAGGGCTGGAGAGTGAAATAGGCTACTTTTTACTATGGGAGATTATCTCGTTTCTACGGGAATGTTAGTCGGGAATGTTTTTAAAGTAAGGACTATTCTGTATTTTAGTATTATTTTTATTAAGAATCCACACATTATAACTCGGATGTTTGTTTTGAAAATTGCACGATGAGCTGCGCAAATACAACGAACGAGCCGCGAATGCTATAAAGTTTTGAATTTGATTGTAACTAACAACTAATATAAATAAATCAAAGAATGGTTTTGTGCGATTACATGTATATTCATAAAATAGTGTTTCAAATTTAGTGTAAATATAGACCGTGGTATTGTCAGAAATCAATATAATAAAACAACTAGTAAATATTCAGCTAACACTCATATATTGTTAGCTTATTTATAATTCATCAATAGTTAAAAGTGTATTTTACATATTGTTATAAATGCTCAGATTATTTAAAAACAAAAAACATCAAAAACATTTTAAATCCGTGCTATATAATTTGAATTAAGAGTGTTTTTTTATGTATTGGTTGTATCGGGGAAAAATGACGCGCGGGCTCGGTGTTTAACGGGTGTTGCTTGTCAAAAAACGCGGGGTTCTAGTGGTTAATAGTTTTAATAAGGTTTTTAGGGCGGGAATTGGAAAAGTTTTTTGGAAAAATCGATAGTACTTTTATAGGTTGTTTGTTTAAGCTCAGAGATTGCAGCATCTAACACAGGTCAGCTAGTTTGTAATTGATATAAATATAGAGGGTGAGTATATTAATAGGTATATATTTAGGTACTTAGCTGATTGAGAATAAAATCATAATATAGGGTTAGGGTTACACTTTCTACGAACTCCGATGGAATTAAAGCTTAATTAATGAAAAGAGAAAAAAGAAGGAATACCTAATACAGACAAGTGAAGCCGAAGGAAGTGGCAAGTAAAAACTATGCCTCTCTTTTTGACCCCAAAAAAATAAACAAGGCGTTTATATTTATAAAACAATTTTATATTATGCAGTCCTATATCTTAGTATCTAAGTAAGAAAAGGTTACACCATATAAATAGGACAAAACGCATAGAAAAAGTTACTTAAAAATACTTTAAAAAAGTCGAATTAATTTGTTGTAGGTACCTATTTAATTAATAATATAATTATATATAATTAACTTTACTAACTTCATACAGAAACCAGAAACAAAACGGTCAGAGAAAGATCGCCTTTCAAACAACGGCAATTCAGACTTGCCCTTCGAGCAGATAATTACAATAATTTTGGTTTAAGTGTGGCGGGAAGAGTTCGTGATCGCACCTAATTGAAGCAACTAACGAGTATTGGTTTGATTTAAAAAGGCTCCACTGATACTTAATGTAAAGACATATGTATATAATACAGGCGAGGTATATTAATAGAGATGAGAGTAAAGCAGGTTCAAATTCAGGGTCTCGCACCTCTGATATTTTCATGTCTGAATCATTTGCTACATGATTACCACTCGTCTTACGTTGAAAGAAAACATCCTGAAGTAATCTGCATACCGGAGAGAACCTTACAAGTTTTCAAAAACATGTGACAACCAACCCGCACTTAGCCAGCGCGGTAGACTCTGTCTTGATCCCCCATGTATTAAAAGGAGGCCCGTGCCCGGCAGTGGGATGTTAAAAAGGGCTGAATACATTAATAGAGATAGTTTATGGTCCTTTAATTGAATTAAACAAAAACAATAAGTAGTTCCCTTAGCATGTAACTTTATTGAAAAAAGTTAATGCATCGAAAGGTATGTAACAAAGAATGCTTGTTATGCAAAACGATACGGCGATGCAATGCGCGCGCGCCGCTTCCGACGTGACGCCGGAGTGTCTGCGCGTGCTGATTAGCAATGCTAACATGTGTAATACACTAAAAATACTCTTTACATAGTTCATCTGTTAGTCCTGTTACTTTAGCGATGGATCTGGAATTTGTTTATAAAACACATACATATATTCATTGCAACGTACGTAACTTATTTATTACAGGATGCCTGTATTTAAAAGCAACATGTAAATGCTGTTTATATGTAATAGAGGAATGTAATCAAATTAATATTATAAATAAGAAAATTGGGAGTAAGTGTAAGTCAATTCTTCGCGTTGTAAGGGAAGGATTTGAGTATAATTCAGAAAAAAGATAGCTTATGTCGTAGATTTTTACATATGTATAAACTACGTATTATCGATATACCAAACGAGTAAAGTCACGGATGAAAACAAATTAAATAGAATAAAATGATATATAACTTAACTAATGACTTTTGATAAGAGCATAAGTTGCATCTTTGAATCCAATGAACTGAGATTTTTTCATGCTTTATTTCAAATATGTACTTATAAATAGATATTAATAAAAAAAATATACAAATATTCTCTATTACACACTATTATTTTACATTACGTATAACGTAGTTGAAACAGATTAAAGTTGAAACAGTAAAACAGCCTCCTTATGGGTAGAGAGCGATCTCTTCCTTTGATTTCCTCTAATATACTCGTAACATCGAAACCATACGTTTGATACAAATTTTAGCTTTTATTAAAACTTTTTCAATGACATCTGATTGATATACCCATGCCCGTAAAATGAGTAAATCGTTCATTATAGAGCTAATAAGTAAAGCGAGGGAAACCACAATACATTTTTTTCCACTCACTCAGAAGGCGCCACACTAAACAGCTGTCTAAATTAGACGGTGACAGAATGACGTGCCTTCCAATTTAGGATTCTTAAACGATTAGCGCACGTTGACTCCTACATGACATCACTGTGGCAAAAATCTAGGATTCGGATCTTTGTTTGTTGTTAAATCTCATTAATGTAGGTATATATATTTAAATAAATTAAATAAATTTTCAACAAAAATATTCGGACAGTAGCCATAAGTAAAGTTGTTACACATCTATACTTATTATAAAAATAAGTCCATAGGTACTTGTCTGTCCTCCTGTCTGTCCTCAACAAATACTTGAATATTTTATACGGTTTTCAACAATAGAAAGAGTAATTCTTGAGAAGGTTTAGGTATATAATTTATTATGCTTTTATGTAAATTAGCTGAAATACGGCGACAAATGTTGAAGAGGTCGCAAAAAATCTCGCCAAATGGGAACTTTCCACGCGAACGCCGCGTAAACTAGCAAAGATACAGTTAAGTAATGTACTAGAGAATTCAAAATCTATAAAAATGCTACAAAAAAGTCCGCGATAGCATATCTCTATCTCTTACGGTTGACTTACAATAACCACTTTTATGTTAACATTTTTAATTAAAAACATTACGTTATTTTCAAAGTTATTTTCTTTAGTTCGGTATTAATCCTTATCCAAATGAATATTTTAGTTAGCTTAGTCATTTAATGCAGATTAAAATTGCTCTTTACACTAAATCAATCAGATGAATAGTTTTTGAGATATCGTTGTTAGAAGTAATTAGTAGCGAAACATTTTTAATGCTTGGCGAGCATTGAGATGCCTACGGCGAGTCCATCCCCTCTGCCCCGCATCGCTCGACCGCCTGCTCAAGCTATATAAACCGGGCGATGTAGCGCGCGATCCTAGGATACTTTTTACCGCGGGAAAATATCTTATTTCTGAGGAAAAATACAAAAACTGCAATGTAAGAGTATACTAATATGTAACACCTAAGAATTTAGTTTTTGGTCATCTGAACGCGGGCGGAGCCGCGGGCAATGCTAGTAATAAATAATAACATAGGTACTTAATCTTAATATATAATTTACAACAAATTACTTGAATATTTTTCATAAATCTTATTGAATCAATTACCGATTAACATATATTTCCAAATTACTTTAAAAGCTGAAAATTAAAAATTACTTAATTAACTTAATGTCACTATAATAAAGCTCTACAAATCGAAAGTTACCTAATAACATGTGCATTCATTAAAATACTTGTTCATTTTTGCAGGTAGGTATAAAAAAAATGTGTACGTCAAACAAGCATTATTAATCTGATGTTACAGTTAACGCAATCTGTTCAGCTTCAATTAGCGAATTATAGTTCATTAATCTTCCCTCTGACATATCGTTATGAGTGCGGAAGATTTTTAATAGTATTTTATTTTATATGCTTGTGTTAATCTCATGTTCTATTAGGACTAGGAAGTTTTCCGATAAAGACTAACATAGGTCGCCTACTCTATACATATAATAAAATAGTAATATAGCGAAATCTGTGCATGAAACATTTTTTAAAAACAATGACTGTAACGTAGTGTGTACGGAATATATATTGTAAAATAATAGTTATTAAAATTTTTGTCTGTGTCGCGTTTCATGCATAAAGTACTGAAACGATTTTAACTAAATTTTGTGTAGTGATGATAGCTTATTTTTCGAGTAAACATTTAGGATACCTTTTACCACAGAAATTTTCTTTATTCCCACAGAAAATCTCAATGGGTGTTATCGAGTCTTCCTTAGAAATTCATAGATATGGCTAACATTGGCTATCTTAATAGATACACCAAAACAATGTAGGTACTAGAAAATTGTAGGTTTTAAAAAGGCTTACAGAAAATTCCGCTATATCATAAGTCCATCTCTTAAGGTAGGTACACTCACAATCCCCCCCAACTTGCGTTCACCTTGTCGTGGTGGGGGGGGCTCAGTAGTGCCCGGCAACCCACCGGGGCGCGAAGCCAAGAAACGCACAGTAGGGCATCGTAGTTGAATGCATAAGCGATCGATTCCTGCGACGCCCCATTAAGACGGGGGAAGGCTTTGTTGGGTTTTAGTGGGTAATACCGGCTTTGCCGGTGAGTCCCACACCTCGTGCGTAAATGCATTTCCCAACGTTAAAAAAAAAAGGTACACTCACAATAACTATTCATATCTATTTAAAACGTACCGCAGGGACGCACCCGAGCGAAGCGAAAGTAAGTCACTGGTTATAAGTAAACTGTAAATGTATAAGTATATATTTCATTATTTTTATACAAAATTAGTATTGTCTAAATATTATATAGTATATTTAAATTCAGTCTAGAACCTATTTCAATCATTTATACGTGTACATAAGTAATTAAAATATTTAAACAATATCCTTTAATATTTGTTTAAGGCTAAGCAAACTAGATCCAAAATCCTAAAACACTGATGTTTTTATAATATCTAAAACCTAGTCGTTATCACTAAAATGTTAAATTAACATTTTTACAAATGAACGTCATGTGCAAAATTAAAAAAATGATGACCAAGCTTATAACGAGCAGTTGGCAGAACAATTTCAACAAAAGTCGTTGCCGTGAGTCACATATCATATGTAGGTACTAGCAACTAGACTTATCTAGTCGGTGACCTAAGAAGCCCAGTTTATTAAAATTAAGTTAAATCAACTGTATTTTTAATTGTTGTGAGAAAACTTCTAAGACCGAATTTATTATTATGTTCATCATACTAATGCATATCGGGTACGCAAAAGTAAGGAAAAATCTGCTATCCAATATGTATTGTCCGAAAGCCCGCGAAAATAGAGTTATGAATCATTCTCTCTCTCTCTACACTTTGATGTAAGTATGTTTTCTAAACCATTTGCATATATTTTAAAAGCTAAGATGTTTGGCTTTACGTAAACAATTTACTTCTCGTTCGCGTATTGATTTTACGGTGAGTATATAGTGTGAATGTTTTTAGGCTTAGATTAATGATGTATCCAGACTTTTAGCGTTCCTACGCACTCGCCCACGAGGCCGCGACCGAGGTTAACGGCTTCGGTGAAATAATCGTTCTATGATTTACCTAACTTTTGAATTGATTTCAATTTTAAGGAAATACTAGTTTCTATCTATGTAATATAATTTTCTAGAGATCCCATAAAACACCAAGTCTAGAAGGTCTAGAAGGTAAAATAGAAAACGTGACTTAGTTATTGACATAAATTATTGATTACAAAACTTTGTATATTAGAAAATTATCGATTTTCAGAGATTAACAAATTCGTACGAAAATGTAGTACCAAAAATCTTAGAACAATCAATTATTTTACTTTTTTTATTTATTGATAACAAAAAATAGCGATGGTCTCTTAATAGGTAATATTTTTATATTTCATAATATCGTGCAATTTTCATATGTCTTAGATAGATAAGTACAGCGTACACTCCCTACATATTACAAGCCAAGATAAATTACAACTACCAAAAAGGTACCGAATAAAGTTCCAAGCCTTTTCAGCACTTCGTCCTCTCTATCTCCGCCATATCAATTATCAGAAATATGTATATGCATTATGCACTCGTATGTAGATATTAAGTAACAGATGTTCTGATTTACTAACAAGTTTATATTGCTGTGGTGTAAAATACTATTTTGAAAATTCGTGGAAGCGGTTCAAAGCGACCTGCCGCGATCACTCCGCGGGATCTTTACTCGCATAAACAATTTTAGCAACAATAAAGTTGCGATGTCCGTTTATCCCCGACGATAATTAAGTCTCGCCGCTGACGTTTGACGCGCGCCGCGCGAGTCGGGAGCATCGAACTATAGACTGATGTCGTTAGTGTACGAGGACTGTTATCACAAATCGTTTTAATTGCGGAAGTCCTATCCTTGAAAATATAATAGCATATTACCAACATTATATAAATGTAGATATAGAGTTACCAACATAGAGCTATGAACATAGGTCTAAACTTCAACAAAAACTGCGATTATCTTACAAATAGTCACGGAGTCAGACAACATTTAAGTTGTAATATAATACTAAAAGAAACAAATATAACGTTGATATATTTTTGTATACTCTGCCTGGCTAGTTTTAAAGATGTGGGTGAGGCTTAAGTGAGCTAAATAAATTTAATGCAGCATTTAGCTGTTTTTGGAACGAAATATTAAGTAGTAGTCATTAAATTGATATTTATATATTCTCTTATTAACCTAATATTAATTATTAATAATAGTAAGTTAATTATATTGGTACAACAGATCAAATAAGGACGCAGCAGCAATAATGACTAAAGCAACAGTAAGTAGCTTATTTATTACATTGTCTTCGAATGTGTCGCTGAGAAGATTACTAAAGCGGAATATATTATCTGTTAGCCGAACAGCCTCTGAAACTTATGGACAGTAAGCCATCATTCTTACATTGTGTTCTCTCAAAAATATAACGCAACTGCTCTCTTTTTTCGACGGCCTTTCTTAAGTATGTATGCCTACTACAAAAGAAATTGATTGATTGTCAGATAATTTTGCATGGTTGAATTTAATTTTTAATGAGCTGTAAAAATATGGAATGTATATTTTTAATTTTGTATATAAAAAAAATTGTACACATAGACGCATAATATACGAGTATGGTCGCTGACTAATCGCATTGATCATATGTAATAGATCCGCAACAGTTAAGGTGTATCAATATAAAAGCCATTTAACACCATTGTAAAAGGATACACCCTACATCGTCCCACTGAACTATTTAGTCAATTTCTGAATTAGAGCTTGAGCTAATAAAGCTCCAGCTTGTATGACTCAAACTATTTGAGTCATTTGGGTTAGATAAATAGACTTTAGTGCTAAGATTCTGTAAGACCTCATTTCTCGTGAGAAATATCCTTAAGTTAATTGATTCATAAAATTTACGGGTATTTTATACATCACATTTTTTATACATACATTAGTCAAATTTAATTTGCTTTCACGCTCTATACGCTTTATTTGGTTGGCTTATTTATGTAAACGCTCATTACGAAAAACGACCCCGAAACCTTTGGCTTTGTAAGTAAGACTCTAGCCACTGTGTTAAGACATTTTTGAGATAATATTGGTTTTCCGTATTACTTAATTCATTTTATTTTCTTGTTAATGATTTCAAAGTGTGCCGGAAGCGCGCCAATGTCACGTGGAACACCTTATTACAGTATAAGACTGATACAATAATCACAGGTTCTATCAAATTGCGGCTGACATAAAAGAAATAGGAAATCCGAAATATGAACACATATGCCTTATGGCACGACGTTCGGTCACGCTTTGTTAATTTGTATGTTTTGTTTACCTGTTAATTGCTGGCTTAGTTTTTACTATAAAATTAATTTTAAAAGCTTATCCAAACTAATATTATACATTTTAAAGTAACTCTGTCTGATACCTTTTCACCCTTAAACTACTGAACAGATTTCGATAAAAGGCAAGGACATAGATTGCATCCTGGAACTTAAGCTACCTTTCAACTCTTTTTCCGACTTTAATTAAAGTTATTATAATTTTTTTCTGATAGTAAACCCAATTTTATCGAAATAAATAGTCTTTAGCATTCGGCGGAAATGTAGCTTCCTATTAGTGAAAAAAACCGGATCTGCAGTTTCAGACATACCTTAAACTAATAAATTTAAAAAATATACGTCTTTATAATATTAGTGTAGATTTCGATTAACTTTAAAAAAATCATTACTTTTAAATTTTTATCCCCTATCCCGCCTTATACCGCCCGTATGGTGCTCTTGCTATTTATGTCAGAAACTGATATCGAGCGGAAATTACGTATCTGCCGCTATTCTCTCAGGCAATTGAAGTCTCGATTACATTTTAAATAAAGCTTTGTAAATACAATGCGGAATATTCTATTATAATAATATTTTTATTTATCGGAATCTTAACCTGGCTATGAGGTGAAATATTTTTCCTTTTCCACATGTCAAGTTTTAAACTAAAATATAGGAGGATTTTGATATGATTTATTGTAAGGTACTTTGCCTGAAGGAAAACTATGCTTAGAGAGTATTGAGTTACCCGTAGACGCTCTCTTTACTTCTCAGCATGAATTCTAAGCTGGTGTATATATGAAGGAAATAATTAAAGATTGAAAAATGTTGGCAGCCTATTTCAATTTAAATTGAAAAGTTGGGATTATTTGAAACAATTAAGAAATAAAACAATTTAACAAATAAAACATAAACGAAAAGAGTGTCGTAAAAATTTAAGTCAATTGAGTAAAACAATTGTCACAAATGTATGATTTAATGTTCTAAAAAAACCATGTCTAATTGATATGGTCTAGATGGGTCGCGACTCGCGGGTCTAGACAAAGTTGATCTTCATAATCAATTAGCATCGCATCGTTTTAGTTGACTGATTCGGGCATCGAACCGGGAATAAAAGACAGTTTTAATAACATTAAAAATAGTTCATTGACTTATGTAGGAACTAGCGACCTCCAACTTACTCCGCTCGGGTTCTTCCCTAGTTACGTTTTAACGTTTAGTATAGATTTCTGAGAGATGGGATATTTTTCTGCGGTAAAAATTATCCTATAAGTTGACCCGGATAACCAGCTATCATCATATTAAATTTCATCAAAATCCGTCCAATGGTTTGCTCCTAATGCGTCCCAGACAGACAGACAAAAATTCTAAAAACTATAGATTCGGTCTCTGCATCGATATAATAATGACTATATCAATAAGATTGTCTAAAAAATATTTAATGTACAGATTCGGCTCAGCTAGAATTTTATTATAATATGTATAGATAATAAGAGTCGAATCCAGCTGTGACTGGATTTTCTTGAGATAAATAATATGTCAGGCGTAATAATTGGAATTTTAAGGAACTTAAAAAACGTGATTGATGTAATTTACTTGTCGATTCAAGCTTTGTATTTCTTTAATTTAAATAGCTTATATGGAAATAGCAGATTATTTAAAAATATCATGTTTATTTACTTGGAACAAGTTTTTTATGAAAAAAAAAAAACATTCGCTCTCAGTTCACTGTCAATGCGTTTCGCTGTCTCAGTTGTTTTATCGATTGAGATTTATCGATTTAATCCCGCAATTATGATGTGTCACCCGTAGCGAAACACTCGCTCTGATAAGAATGATTAATGAGGTCTGTAGAAGAGTTATGCATTTTTATGGGTTTATTTTGACTTACAATTATTTTCGGAGTATAATTAGAAAACTCTATCGGCACAACAATATATTAAATACTAGCGGCTAGGAAAACAAAAATAAACCTATCCCACGGGAACCGTACATTTTTCCGGGATAAAAAGTAGCCTATGTGCTATTCCAGACTATAATCTATCTTTGTGCCAAATTTCATCTAGATCCGTTTAGAAGTTCTGGTGTGAAAGAGTAATAAACATCCATACATACTCACATACTTTCACATTTATAATATTATCAGTATAGTTTTATACATATTACCATACCTTTTGTACTTGTATGCTTAGATCCTAACATAGTGTACATCGTAACTTAATAATGAAATCCAACTTTTAACAGTAACAAAGGATCTAGCACTTTAAGTTTTGGAAATAGAAGTTAAATTGGCGTGTTCGAAGTGTAACGCAATATCGGGGTTGTAATCCTGTTTACCTGCTAACGTGTCAAGGTCGAGGTCACTAAGGCCAGCGTGAGAGCCCTATTCACCTGTTATTTGGGAGCATACCTGTGGCAAGATGCCAGCCTCGTACCAGGCTATCAGGATCTATTAGGAGGTTCTCCTCACCTGGCGCATGCGTTCTACCTGTCCTACCTGTGCCTCGCGACCAATATTGCGAGACACCTTTACATCGTATTGTCGTACCCGTACGGCTATAAAACGATTAGTTGAGCGAGAAATGGGAGTTCATAACAAACTGGTTTGGGGAGGCTCCCCCAACGCATGCGCTCTTATACACCTGTTGACAATCCAATTTGTGTACTTTACCATTGGCACGTGACGGCGCGGTCGTAAGAAATAATACATTTTACACTATTAAGCTTCTCTACATAGTGATTCGTAAAGTATTAATCAATTTGACACAAACTTAATTTTTAAAATATTAAGTTTCATATACGTATAAAGTTTCAGCAAAACGAGGCTATCAATTCACCATATTCCAGTTATTATGACTGCATATTGATTATGTCACTGAGCTCTTCTGGATGACTAAATAATTGCTTAGTTCTTTGGCTAACTAAGACCGACAAGTATTTCAATATACTTATTATATTAGCGAATGTTCATTTTTTATCACTTTTTTTTGTTTGGAAAATAAAACTTGATGACAATAGAATGGCAGTACAAGAGGCGAGTATTTTGGCAATTAGGCGGTGATTGACCTAAAAACAGCGCAAAGCAATTAGTCGCGGCGTGCATTACTGTGAGTTAATATTTACTGCCGGCCAGTGTTTGAAGTTAAAATCTTTTGAAGCGTTTAGGAAGTAAACTGCTGTTAGACTCAGACTTTTATACGTATTTTTAGATACATACTAAGAATATATTGATAAAAAATATATTTATTTGTCACTTAATATTTTGGAATCAAGTGAAAAATAAAGCAACTTATATCTTGTTAGATTTTAAATATTTCTTTTCAAACCTTAACAATATACGATCAAAAGTAAAATATTGTTTTATATTTAAAATTTCTGATGTATTTTCTTACATGAAAGCTTAAGAAGCTATAAAAATAAAACCGAGTTCTATAAGCGTGACATATTACTGTCGCAGGATAAAAAATATGGAGCAATCACTTCCTCTCAGAAACCCTTCTACTGCGGAAGAATTATAATATTTTTTTATTAATCCTTTAAATTAGACAAAAACAGGTGTTTGGGTTTCCTCTACTTCTTGATATAGTTAAAATTTCTGTTATAACATTATCTTACAACAAAATAAACACGTGAGATTTAAAATTATTACGTCGAATAGCTTAGATTACTAGGAACATACATACCTCAGTATTCTCAGAAGTAACGCTTAGAAATTATGGAATAAAAGGTTTTATCGAAAAATTTAATATTGCGTAGTAAATAAAATAGCAAATATATTTACATCCATCATAATATGTGTCAGTCGATAAAAGCAATAGTAAAGTGAGACCCTGACTCTGCGGACACCGTGGGCGGCGGAAGGGCGGCTATCGGTCGTCCGCTCTACATCGCATGCATCATTGTTCGATGCTACTCCTTCAGAGTTATGTCTTTCTAGTACATTTTTGGCGCACGTTAGAGGTTTGAGCTAAATTAAAAAGACTTTTAAAATGAGTAAATGAGCTTGCAATAGCTCGGTAAAGCTACTTTCCCCGTTTCTTTGACGGACGCGACGCGTGACTCACGTTTGTATCGACTGCGTGCCATAGTTATCGCTAAATTATTAATATATTATTTACAGTTTTCAAGTCACTGGAATTCAAATTCATATTTAATATACTTAGTAAATAAAATGCGGCTATTCCTATGTTATAAGCGGAAAATGTTATTTGTACTGGGGTATGGCTATCCGCCCGCGTTCTGTTAACCAAAAACCAAATTCTTAGGTTTTACATATTAGTATACTCTTACATTGCAGTTTTTGCATTTTTTCTCACAAATTAGACATTTTCTCAGGGTAAAAAGCATCCTATATGTTGAATCGGATAACCAGCTATCACCATACCAAATTGCATCAAAATCCCTCCAGTGGTTTTTCTGTGATGCGGTAACTGACAGACAGACAAAAATTCTAAAAACCATATATTCGGCCTCTGTATCGATAATAATGTTTATTTCAATAAGATTTTCCAAAAAATATCTAATGTACAGAATCGGCTTAGTTACAATTTTATTATATGTATGTATTTATTATGTATGTATTTAAAGTTATATAAGTGAAGTGTATCAACTATCTGGTATCCATAACACAAGCCTCGTAGTACCATGGATCTAGATGGTGCTGTGCGTTAATGTCCCAACATATTTATTATTTATTTATTTATAGTTATGGACAAGGTTCCGATTAGTGGCGCTGTAGTAAACGTTAGTGTAGTCAATATGTTAAAAAATAAAACCCTAAAGTTTGAACCAAAAACGGTCGTGATGTAAGCCTTAATCAAGTTATTAATAAACTTTTATATTCTGGAAAAAGCAATACAACGTCTACCGTTTCACCTTATTCTGTAGTAAAAGCCGCAGGCTACTCGAATCTAAATCAACTATAATATTGTCGTGAATAATATAATAGCATAATAAAATTTCCCCGCCTACCGAATGTCGGCCACACAGGGCGCCCGGGATTAAAATGATTGAGGTTTATTCCTGAGCAGGTCCCAACGTTAGGTTTCTTTTGTAACCTCACGCAATTACCTGGAACAAAAAATATCATATTAACTTTTGTGATTCACAACAAAAAATACATGTAATGACATCCTAAATAACTAAGAAAAATGATAAAACATACTAATCATACATTATAGTGAAATTCAATCAATATCGAGTTATTGACAGACTGTAAAAGCAGCAAGTTGTAATTATTTATACTTAAAAGTCCAATTAGCAATAATTAATCTTTGCTATCTAGCTGTAAGTACTTTAAATATTTAACCCCGAAAATGTAAATAACTTAATATCTGTTCACAAAACAATAGGGTGCTCCAGTGAGATGAGATACGCCGAGAGTTTCAAGCGTTTAACTTAAAGGTCAACTGTATCAATTTACAATATTTATTAATAGCAAGTATAACTTATGTACATTATAAAGGATAAATAAAAGCGTTCAATCGCTTGTGTTATAACTTATAAATAAATCAGTTGTTTTACTCTTTAAATATTCATATGAAGCAACCAATTTGAAGGTCATTTTCATTTTAAAGTATGGCTTCGAAGCAAGCCCTACAAAAAACATTGTATGACTTATAACTTTTGGAATTTTGCTATTTACTTGCTTTTCTTTAATCCCAATTTTGTTACAATATTATTTACTCTTGGTATCTCGATCACAATTCAGAATAATCTAAAAACATCATCATCATTATTTGTTTCAACTACATATATCAAGGTGGCAAGAGATCTCGGCATAAATATAAATAAATTTATATTGATATACACTCGAAAAACGTTACCATCTTTCTTGGTTTGTTGGGCAAATACAAAGACATTTATTATTCCACGTGGGCATATTTTACGGCATACTTTTATGTTGTTGATTGTAATAGCTTTTAGTAACATTCCTAAAATCGGAAAACATATCTATTATGTAGAATTAATATTTGGCAAGTAAAGTTAATAAGTATTGGTTAATGTTTTCTCACGATGTATTTTATTTTCAAACATTGATGCACTTATATATAATATTTAGAGCTCCTGTGGCTAATGTTGGCTCTACTTTACTATTCAACTCGTGCAAGTTGTAAAGCGCACTAATAAAGCTCTCAAATTAAAGTTTACTAACAGCTACCGGTGCTTATTAACGAATATCTGAGTTTATTCAAATATTTTCATTACCTACATCTTAATAGCACATGTAAAACTTAAAAATACTTTGTTAATACATATTTTGAACAGACGATTGTATAATTTACACATAAATTTCAAAACAAATATCTATCTAAACAAAATTTGTTGAAATTATGAGAATTTTTTTTTTTATGGTAATTTAATTTACCACTAAAACCCATATAATTTCCGATTAGGGACGTGTAACATTATCCACTTGTGTGTTCTGTCCCGGCACGGGGCGTCGTGCCGTCCCGCTCGCGCGCACCGCGGGACCCGTACGAACTAGCCCTACTACAGCTGCGACGCCTCGCACTGCGACCACTAACAAATATTAGAAACCTACGTTAGCCTCGTATGGGGAATGTTAGAAAAAAAACAGCGTTTGCTTAGCAAATTCTAATCTCTACACATACTCGTGCACCAGGACAGCATGAGGGAATAGAAGTCCACGTGCGCCTCCGTGTGGGACACACACGCGCCACACACGCGTCCCGGGGTTGTCGCGCCCCAACCCACACGCGCACACACGGACACGCGGACGCGACCACCCTGTCTAAGCACGGTGAGGGAGGGAGACGACGCGACCGTCGCGCGACGAGCGTTAGACAGAGTTAGATATGTCACACACTTGCGGTGGGTGAGACTCCGAGCCTGCGCATCTTGACCATCTAAGGGTGGTGGCGCGAGCTGCTCCCCGTCTCTGGGTGCCTGGTACATGTTTTCCATTTTAGGACAAAAGTTGATAAAAAAGGGCGTTCGGGTGAGGGAGCTTATGGGGCCCCGAATAAAGCCTTAGTCGTTTGAAGGGTGCGTAGGGTTCGGGACAGTTGCACGAGTGCGTGTCGCGTCTTGTCTGTGTGCGTGGCGGCTACGGGCACTAGGCTTAGTACGAGTTTCTTGGGAGATATAAATTATTGTTCCTCTCAGCCTAAGAATTTATTTCTTTATTTGGTAACTTAGCGATATAAAATTTTACAAAAGCTTATATAATTTTTAATTAAGTATGTTATATTATTAATTTATAAAAAAGCGCTCATTTATAAAAAAGCAATCAAGGTAACGTTTCTGATCAAAAGTCATAGTTTCCATGCAAAGATTGATCGTTATTTCTCGAACATGTTTTCATGAACCTAATTCACCGTTACTTGGTTAGATTCTTTATAAGTTACGTGTGATTCATATTAGACAAAAGTAGTATCGGGCACACGCCTCATCGCGCCCTATTGTGAGCAATGGGGACGCCCAGCCGACCGCGAAATTCGACCATTAAACGAACAATTCTATGAGCATTAGTACCGATGACTCTATTTATATGCCCCATCATACTACTACTGTATGCTGATTGAAACGTCGTGTGTCAGATATTAAATTTTCATATTATATACATAATGAGTATAAGACTGCACGCCACATTATGGTAATGGCAATGACCTTTGGGACATGTTAACATACTAAAATACAATAAATTTAAATTTAAGATTAAAGAACAAATGAAAACAAACTGGATTCATGAATGTCAAATTCTTGTTTTGCTAAAATCTTTCTACTTTTTGCTTTTTTTAATGATAATAGATACATATTGTGATTATGTATACACATCGGGTCAGCTGGTTTTTTATATAATATCAAGAATGTGCTTGTTTATTCACAAGCCACGTCACATATTAGATATTTCTTATAATTACGTAAAGCAAAGCAGATAGTTAAAACAATAAATATACTTAATCAAAGATCTAATTGAAAAGTTTTAGAAGTAGTTGTTATGAATTTGAAATGAATTCAATTCCATCACGCCCTTGCAATAGCCGATAAAATGCAAAATTAGCACTTCTTTCTCTCACTTCCGTAGAGCTTTGCTTTTATGTACATTACTGTTTCACGCATTGCTATTATTTGTTGATAAAGGTACCGCTTTAGGGCCTACGTAGACGATAAATTTTTTTATTCAGATTAAAAAAATAATAAAATAAAATAGGCAAGTATGAGTGGGCATTACGCATGAATGCTTTCATACCATCACCATATGCGTTAAGCATTTAACTTTTAAGATTGATTAATTGCTTTATTAATATTAATTAACTTAGCACTTTCAATTTATTTTTATGTTCATATTTATATTTAGATTTTGCACTATACAGGAGTCAAGAAGAACAGACGAACAGACAGTGTAGACATCAGCAATAACGCCCGTAGCTAGCCTTCGGGTACTATAAATATTATACATAGTACGTATAGACTATTATAAAGCTTATTTATTTATCATCGCGTAGACATTTTAATGTAGGTACTGTCAAGAATAAATTACTACAAAAACTTTTATCAACAAACATTTTTCACTACAAATGGATAAGCATATAGACTGTTTTTCTTAATATAAAATACCTAAAACTCTATCCTATTTGAACTAAAACAGTAGTTAAAGTGGGTTTAATATACTTAATATAAATGACTAACTTGACTTATTGAATTTTCCAAATAATTTTATAGAATATGATTACATATAAAATATTGTGTATGTCTCTATTTGTATACATTGTTGTGCTTTACATACTAGATTTTATATGTATATTCTTAAAATTTAAGAGTCTGTGTTTAACCTTATGTGAACTTGGAGCGACCTGCTTACTTAACTGTTTGTCTTGATGACTTGATATAATATTGAAGTAACTGCAGTAGTAGCAGTACCAAAGAAGCGCAGAAATAATAAGAAAATTTTTGGAATTAATTTGAAGTTAAATTAATATTATAAATACGCAATGTTTGGATAGATTTTTATTACTCAATGACCCCAGAACGGCTGAACGGATCTGGATGACATTTGGACCAGATATAGATTATAGTCTGGAATAATACATAGGTTACTTTTATCCCGGAAAAATGTACCGTTCCCGTGGGATAGATTTGTTGTTTTTCACTAGAAACGAACCCGAGTGAAGTGACGGTGAGTTGCTAGTTGTGACATAGAAGAAGATACTATTAATAATATTGTTACATAACTTTATTGACATACTGAATATCGAGAAATTTCAAATAAATACAATTGAACTGAAGATTTATAATGATTCCGAAATAGTTTTTATCAAAACTTTTATTTGAATAACTATTATAGTGTTACATTATAAAATAGGAAAAAACATACAAACGTTATCTCACGTCGAAAGCCACTTTAGATAGCAATATATCACGGTCGAAAAATCTTATTATTATAATTAATACTATTCACGAGCTCTTAATAAGAGGGTTAAAAAGTTTCCCTTTCATTGGAATGCCCGACCGGCGAGTCCCGGGCCCCGGCGGAATGCGCCACCGTCCCTTTCTCATCCTCCTTCTCTTGCACACGTCGACCTGTCTAAACTCGTTAGCTTTGATTAATGACTTATTTTTTATAAGAAACTTATTAGTATATCGTATCTCGACGTGCAGCGCAATTAACCTTTAAAAACAACGATGTATTCAGATTAAATAAATGCGTGTTTGTACGTTAGAAAATGAAATGATTCCCATGCGGCCGGCGCGCGGCGGCGCGGCGCGAGTGTGTGTCGACCGTCTCCCGGCTTATGCTAGCCTAGTATCTGGGATAAAAGTGATTACGTCATACATCATATGAGGCTCTTTTATGTATTTCAATTAACTTTATCGTCTAAATTAGGTTCTATTGATATTTCTAAGTAATAACAACACAATATTTAACAGTAACTGATACTTTTGTAGAGTTTTAGATGAATAATTTAAAATCATTCCTCATCTTTCACAATATAATTTGTTAAAATGTAAAAAATAAGAATTTGGTAAACCAATCTAAATTCGTATACTTTTGGTCAAGTTCAACTTAACAGGAAATTATATGTAGGTACTTTTTAATACATTATTTTAGTTCGTTAGATCCAGGACGATTCCATTCATTATTAGAGCATATATAAAAATGCTAGAAAAGCTCTTTCAATGCATACGTAATCATCTCTAAAATAGGATATTGCTCAAATATATTCATTCACTTATATCTTTTCTATTACACCTACAAGATGAAAATAACTTACATCAGATAAGCTAGATCGTTTTGCTATGTTTTAAATCGATTAAGGTTAACGATATATCAATGAGTTCTTCACAACGTCACTCCGCTCATAATAACTAAATGTACGAAAAAACAACTTCCGATCCAATTAACTATTTCTTATACAGGTCTGTTGAAGCGGCTTTCACGATCAGGAGATTTATTGGAGAGTGGGCGATATACATGTACTTTAAACACTGCAAATTGAAGATCACACAAGTTATCAGATTTCGTCTCAAAATATATTTTATACGTTAACTAGCATTGCCCGCGGCTCCGCCCGCGTTCAGATGACCAAAAACTAAATTCTTAGGTGTTACATATTAGTATACTCTTACATTGCAGTTTTTGTATTTTTCCTCAGAAATAAGATATTTTCCCGCGGTAAAAAGTATCCTAGGATCGCGCGCTACATCGCCCGGTTTATATAGCTTGAGCAGGCGGTCGAGCGATGCGGGGCAGAGGGGATGGACTCGCCGTAGGCATCTCAATGCTCGCCAAGCATTAAAAATGTTTCGCTACTAATTACTTCTAACAACGATATCTCAAAAACTATTCATCTGATTGATTTAGTGTAAAGAGCAATTTTAATCTGCATTAAATGACTAAGCTAACTAAAATATTCATTTGGATAAGGATTAATACCGAACTAAAGAAAATAACTTTGAAAATAACGTAATGTTTTTAATTAAAAATGTTAACATAAAAGTGGTTATTGTAAGTCAACCGTAAGAGATAGAGATATGCTATCGCGGACTTTTTTGTAGCATTTTTATAGATTTTGAATTCTCTAGTACATTACTTAACTGTATCTTTGCTAGTTTACGCGGCGTTCGCGTGGAAAGTTCCCATTTGGCGAGATTTTTTGCGACCTCTTCAACATTTGTCGCCGTATTTCAGCTAATTTACATAAAAGCATAATAAATTATATACCTAAACCTTCCTCAAGAATTACTCTTTCTATTGTTGAAAACCGTATAAAAATCCGTTCAGTAGTTTTCGAGTTTATCGCGTTCAGACAGACAGGAGGACAGACAGGAGGACAGACAGGAGGACAGAAAGACGCGGCCGGGGGACTTATTTTTATAATAAGTATAGATTACATATGTTACGTTCTCAATAGATAATTAAACTGCAATAATTGCAGTGGTAGCTCTGTGGTAACGCGCTCGGTTGAGAAACCGAGTGAGGCGGATTCAAATCCTGGGAATCGCAACTCTGATATTTTTATGTGCGAATGATTTCCAACATGATTTCCACTTGTCTTACGGTGAATGAAAACATCGTGAGGAAACCTGCATCTCTGAGAACCTATCAAGTTTTCGAAAGACATGTTTAGTCCGCCAACCCGCACTTGTCCAGCGTGGTGGACTATGGCCTGACTCCCCTGAAATTGAATGGAGGCCCACCCCCGCAATGGGACGTTAAAAAGGGGAAATAGATATATAAATAGAAATTTTATTAAAAAATAGGAGATGGATATTTTACAATAGAGATTTATTTAAAAGAATGGAAGCGGTAAATTAAATTATTGTATTTACTATACAGTGAGTTACTGTTGAGTATATTGGATTGTATGTTTCAATAATACAGTAACGCTGAAACTAAGCAGCTAGCATTTCGACATTCTAGGCATATGATGTAAAGCAGAGTATCCTATATGACCTACATTCACTAAATACGTTTACGTAAAGAGTTGTTTGTTTGTGTAAGGGAAAAGCTCTGAAAATTCCACTCAATTTTGCATATACACATGCACATTCTCCTCGATATTCTATTCATAACAAAACGTGTGTGTGTACTTATGTACGCACGAAAGAAGTTATACTTCTTTGGCGTAACAGAACAAAAATAACTAAAGATTTCATCCCGTATGTCACGACTGTCTGTTTGTATTCAAATTCAAAATATTTTATTCAGCATTAAATTATTACAATTTTTTACTGAACGTCATGAGTCTACTGCCAGTTCGAAAAGAAGAAGCCCCAGACCTGAGAAGAACTGGCGAAAAATCTCAGTCATAAAAGGGATGATAAATTATTAAAAATTATTAATTAAGGCATATTAGGCATATTACATACATATATATACTTATAGAATATCATTTAATTAAAGAATAAATAATATTATACATATATCATTTGTCAGACAATAACAACGGTTACCATGGCAACTAACAGTTATCAGCTAATTTCATCATGTCGCTTTTTGGTTGTCGGTGTGTGCGCGCATCGTAAAAATTTTACTCTCATAATTATTTGTAAACGTCCCAAAAGAAGTATAACTTCAAAAATTATTCTTTCTATCAAAAGTGCGATGTCCATCTCCTCTTTAAAAATATAAACTGTACATATGTATAGATTTACTGTTTTAAAAAAGAAAAATATTTTTTTGCATTAATACTGTATCAAATAAATAGTACCTACCTTGTATCCGTTGGAAAATACAATATTGCATGTGCCTACCATTAATTCCAAAGTGCACCAAGTTTGACCCCAAGTAATATGTTTTAGTGTTGTGCAATAATTCCATTTCTATTTTTATCGATAACGCTATAAGTAACGATTATAGCCCATTACACATCGATATTCCCAGTAGGTCGATTAACGAGCTTATATCAATAAAAATTTAATACTGATTCGTTCTTAACATAACTTTCAACCAAAGATATTCGTATTATTTTATTGTAAAAGCGTTATTAGGTTGTACAAGTAAAGATACACATTATAGAAAATATTTTTAATAGTATCACCTACGCACGCGAACCAGTTGTCTATGTATTTATTGAATAGACTAATACCTATGTCACAGGAACTACTTCTAGACCGCGATAAAAAGAACACTGAACATTCTCTGTGCAAGGAACACGTCGGATCGATGCTCCGTAACAGGTCGAGGACAAACAGACAACAACACGCAAAAGCTTTCGCATTTATACGAATAATATTACGTAACACAAAAGCAATAAATTATTTTTATTCGACCTTATATAAATATGTGAAATACTTAAGTGGTATCTTTTTCTGATGGGATACATTAAAAATCCATTTTAGATCAAAAATCTTCCGCGAAACGATTTTGAATAATTATTCCAGCCTATAGTTCGAATAAGCGCCTATTATGATAATAATTATACGCTTAAACTTCGCAACTCTTGTTTTACTACATATGTCAGAATGTATTTTGGTTAAATATTCGATACGACAAAAAAAACAACTGATAAAAGTGGTAAAAGATTAAAGAATTTATTACTTTAATTGTTTGGTAGGTTTATAATCCTATAGCTTTTTGAAGCCAATTGAATTGGATTGATAATCCTAAAACTTCGCCGCTAATTGTTGACATTATATTACATTCTTGTTGTTAGTTCATATGATATTACGATCCGATTAAAATAATTAGGATGGTAGCATCAAAACCATAAATCTTTATACAAAAAGATGTCCGCCTCAGATAGTGATTCATAATAAAATATTATCAAAGTAAGGCGCTAAAACGTTAACATAGCGACACGTAACAATAAATTTTACGAGAGAAATCATAATGGTTACCGAAGGCCTAGGCTGTAAAGTTGATTGGTACCGGCCCTAAACGCCCTTTGTGTAAAAGGCTCGATGTAACACCAAGTTATAAGCGTCAGACTTACTTTAATTGGTTTTCGTTTAATGTTTTTAGTAAAATGAAATAATTTTACAGTAAATCGATTTAATCATACTTTTTTATTTACTAGTGACGTAACCTCATTTGGCTAGGGTGCATCCTTTTGTGCCTAACAGTAACCTATATGTAATTTTAATTTATTTCACAGCTATGACTCTATCTGTATAACAAACATTTAATTCTGTACACCTATTTAAGCGTGAAGGAGTAACAAATACTCACACATACCTACATACAAACTATCGTATTTATAAAAGTGGTTCGGTTATACAGTCTATGCATGGTTGTATTCTCATTGCAAATAAATTCTATATTTTTCTAATCTTATTGATGACGAGCTTTTATACACGGCTCCGCAGACGTCTTATGGTAACAAAAAATAATTGTTGAAGTCATTAAATAAAGAACTGAATTGAAAAAATTAACTTAAATGTCATTCTCGTCTAAAACCTTTTACTCATCAGTGAAAATCCCGTTAAAATCAATTCATCTAGCTAAATCCAGTTTAACATCGATTTATCGATTTTGTTCATATACACACAATATTTTATTTCAGAATATCTATAGGTACGATATTAAAGAATTAAATTTAACGATAGAAATGGGAATATTATGAGCAACAAATATTAACCGAATTCAAGGCCAAGGACTTTTTCATAGACATTCAGTTTTTACCCGATTGCGGCGAAACCCAAAGGAGTGTTATGTGTTTAACATGTGTTTATATGTGTGTGTATGTATGTTCTCTCATAATTACTGTTTTGTAATCACTGTTTAGTATTAAGCCGTTTGGTTTAACCGATTTTAATTATTCGTACGTCGTTCGATTTGTCTTGATACTGCGAATGTCATAAGATATATAGATATCATTTAAAATCAAAATGGCGGATCTAAGATGCCAATTTGTGTCTTGAAAAAAAATTTTTTTTTTGTCCGAATCAATCGAGTGGGGTATCAAAATACAAGTTTTTAAGAGAGGATTACAAAAATATGTATATATATTTTTACTAATTTATATTTTTAAAAATAATTTAGGCTAAGAAATTGTCAAATAAAACTAAAAATATCTAATTGACCAAAACCAAAAAACTGTATTCAAACTGTTTTTAGTTCGCGTTTTACGCAATCGGGTTTTTATTTTTGTACATTATTTTTATCCTATTGTATTTTTTCTCTATTTTGGAGTCAAAGCCAACTACAATAAATATCATTTAGCCATTAGTTAAGATCATATCCCATAGATCTTATTGTTCACATTTTACGAATAGAACATTAAGTTAGAATAAACTCTTTACATTAGAGAAGTTATGACAGATGCGACTCTCACGTAGCCGCGGCTCTCTAGCAAGAGTAATAATGTTCGGACGATATTGCTTCCAGCATTCCCATAATTAATTTCACATTTACATTAATTCCTGATGTTTTCAATTAATAATAATATCTATTGATAATTTATTTCCGTCTTCTATAAACTCATATGTGGCGGTACCGTGAGACCTTTCGCGCCGCCGCAAGGGATCGCAGTCGAAGCGGGTGGTTAACTTTCATCGAACACTCTCAAGCCGATAACTCGACGTTATTTCTCCATAAGTGCTCGATGTACATTAAACATTGTGATGATTTAGTTATAGTTATTGCGGTTGTCTGTGCGTCTGTATATTTAAAAGTACATCAAGTCAGGCGTCTGTCGGGACGTGCGGCGCGTCACAGATCATTAAGATAGGAGAGACAGCAAAAAAAAAAGTCAAAAATGAATTTTGGTAGTAGGAATCTTGGGTTATTTCGTAACGCGCGTCGGTGATCGACTCGACTTCGGTTTCTTTGACGTTTATTTGCTTGATTTATAGATATTGATCGTGACCGTGCGGAATGGCTTTTGATAATTTTATTATTTCTTTTTTCTCATGTGTTTTAGAGATATTATTTTACATTACTGTAAATTAAATGTATGAAACGAAATATATATTTAAGCTCCATTACACATACGTGAAAAAGATATAAAAATACACGGATATCTCGGAACGCGATCCCCCAGATTATCTTAACTACGTTCGTGCTTTAAATGTTAATAAGGAATAGAAACAGTATAAATATTTTTAACAGTATAAATATTATTGTTATATTATATTGATTACACCTAAAATGCCAAGTAATGTAGAGCACTTATAAAGTTAAAATTATTTGCAAATTTGTTTAACACATGTTAAGTATTGCATATTCTTCCGGTCGCAACAACGTAATTGTAATAAAATTTATGACTTCAATATGCAAATGTCTCCCGTGAAGTTTAAGGAAATGACCTAGTTAATCTAGATCACGCCATATTTTAATACCTAAGTATAAACACTAATGTGTATGAGCTCAACGATGTGAACAAACACACTGATAAAAGCAATTACGATTCTATTATTCTGATTCCTTAACATTCACAAGGAGTATTTAAAAAAAACTGTTCAGTAACACAAATTGTACAATATACAAAATATTGGAGATGCCTTATAACCATATAAGATGCTCTCTTTGCTAAGAGTTTTATGTATTTATACTAGCTACTTACCCTCGCTCCGCTCGGACTCGCCCCTAGGTACGTTATAACGGTTAGCATAGATTTCTCAGAGATGAGATATTTTCCCGCAGTAAAAAGTATCGTATATGTTGACCCGCTTAACCAGCTATTATCATGCCAAATTTCATCAAAATCTGTCCAGTGGTTTTCTCATGATGTGTTCCTAGATACACAGACAGACAGACAAAAATTTTAATAACTATAGATTCGACGTCTGTATCGATAATAGTGTCTATTTCAATAAGATTTTCCAAAAAATATTTAGTGTACAGATTCGGCTTAGTTACAATTTTATTATATGTATAGATTGATTAGATATATTAAAGTAAGTTATAGATGTATTTACACTTAGAAGTAAATAGTTATATATATATATATATATATATATATATATATATATATATATATATATATATATATATATATATATATATATATATATATATATATAGTTCTTCTAGAGGCGAACCCGAGCGAAGCGAGGGTGACCCGCTAGTAGGTACATTATTATAAATGTGAGTTTGTGAGGATGGATGTTTGTTACTCTTTCACACCAGAACGGCTAAACGTATCTGGACGAAAACCACAGAGATAGATTATAGTCTGAAATAGCGTATAAGTTACTTTTTATCCCGGAAAAATGTATGGTTCCCGTGGGATAGATTTGTTTTTATCTACGGACGAACACGAAGCGAATTGAGGTTGAGTCGCTAGTAAGTAATAAAAGTACTAAGTATATTTTATCGTTAACCAGATTTTCTCGCGGCTCCGTTCATGTGATGTGTTCAGTGTTGTGCAGTTACATGGTGTAGAAGTAACAAACACATTCACTTTCTTACTCACACGTTCTATAAATATCTATTCATAATTTTAGCGTGATGATGCCTTACACAAAGCTAATATTGTAAATTTATGCTCTGTATTGACATTTATTGACAGATGACCAAATTTTTTTATTATTTATTACTTTAAACTGAAGTCAGAAATAAATGTAAAATACATAATCAGCATAATTGGCGTTAAATACGGTTCCTAAGCCATATTTAACCATAAAGGCAATATATAACATCATAAATCAAAAGCGCCATAAGTAAACAATCGGCATTTCACAAATAGTTTGTTTTCATAGCACCAAATTCGTCGTATCATAAAAACGGCGCCTACGACCTATAAAGTGGGTTGCAGTCCATATTATTTTATTTTGACGTGCGTTGCTAGGCCAGTGGTAGCCCATTTTTATAAAACTATAAGAAAATAAACAATTCCGTCACGTTCATAATCTCTACAGATGCATTCACAGTCCACATGCCATGTTGGTACAGACGACAAAAAAAGCTTTGAAAATTGTACGAATTTAATATAACAAAACTATAATTAATAGATTTGTATATATATACAAATAATATTAATAAAAAATAATTATATATTTTAATTAATAATAATATTTTTACAAAACTTTGCTTTTTTAAATAAAAATAAGAATTGTGATCGACACTTTTAGAATTTGTATAAATAAAGAAAAAAATTAGTTTAAGTCAAATATATGTTAAAAGTTTTTGTCAACAAATCACATGTTTGAATTATTAGAAATTTAAACTCAGATTTATAGTATAAGTTAATAAATTAATTAGAATTATTTAGTTAATAATTAATTATTAGAATGCGATGTTCCCGATGAACTTTACAAATAATTCCTCACATATTTTGTAAAGGATATATATTATGATCCTCTTTATTTTTAACATTATCATGAATTTAGCAATGATCACCTCGTCTAGACCAGCAAGGTCACTGCAACCCGCATCTGTTACATATAGTCAGTGCTATAACAATTAACAATGATGTAATGAGAATACTCGGCGTATTAATGACGACCTATACTAAGAATTTGATAAATGAAAAGTTCCTCTAAGGGTAAAAAAGACATATCGAGATCTGCTAATTTGACGACATAAGAATTTGACAAATTAAGTATTTGACACATTTAGATGTTGATCAATTTCTAACTATGTAGACATCGTAACATCGTAACGATACTATATACTTATAGGAAAGAAACCATTTAACACAAAAAAATCTTAAAAATATTACCGTTTAAATGGAAATTCTTAAAGTTTTTAGATTTAACAGTATACGACATAGAATTATAATCAAATAAGGTACTAATTATAAGCATTTGTGTTTACAGATTATACTTTTCAGAAATTTTTATACTTAAAAAAATGTAATGTAAGTGCCATCAATGTGTAAAAGTGAAACTTTCACTCGATACAACTTAAGGAACTAATAAAACCCTTAAATACTTTTATCCTCGTTTTTTATCATTATAGTAATAACTTACTTATTATTCAAGATGTGCGTTTATATTATTTATGGGTCGATTATCGGTAATAATGTTTTACCATAACATGGCATGGTATAAACAATTATTACCACTATAAAAGCACAAGATTAGGTGTGTATGTGTGCATGTGTATGTTTGTATCTCCTTTATACTGAAATAGCTGACCGGATAAAAATTAGTGCACAAATAGACGATGATTTGGAGTAACACATTTAAAGCTACTATTAGTAATAAAATTTTGCCAAAAGATGGGCGCTACCTATATAATATTATAATTATACAAACGCTTCGCTTTGCTAGTAGCAAAGTGATTATAAGCGCTCATCTATACTAATATTAAAAAGAGAAAAAAATTGTTTGTTTGATTGTTTGTACCGAATAGGCAACGAAACTACTGAACGAATTTAAATGAAATTTGGTAATAAGATAGTTTGAGACCAAGGATATATGATAGTTTTTATCTCGGAAATCATTACTTAAGGGGGTGAAAATGGGGATAAAAATTTGTATGGGGAAGCAACCTAATGGAATAAATACTTCTTTTTTAATTATGAGAAATGTAAAAAACATTAACGGAGGATATTATAGAGTAAAAGTTTTCTTTTTTAAATATTTCTGTAATTTATTTGAAGAACATATAGTTCCTATTATTTATTTATCATTTTATAGATTTTAATGCATTCCTAATACGAATAATTTAAGAAGCGTCATGTACTCACCATATAAAGTAATTAGCGCGGGTCATGCCCCTACACCACTACATCGTAACGTTTTAATATAATAATAATAATATATGGGACGTCAGAGAAAGTACTTTGGGCTCTTTAGTAACCGGCTCGTTAATCTTACGGGAAGAAGTATTTAATAAATCCAAAGCATTACAAGCGTAAAGCCACGCTCCCACAGATCACTGTAAATAGCTACACATATCATAACAAGTACTATATAATTTCAATTTTTTTTTAAACCTGACGTTAATGTGAATTGTGTATGTCACCATTACTTACTTACCAATTAGTTCAGTCGATGGTTTAAAGCTTTTCAAATCGATTTTATCTAAACACTATAGTTTAGATCAAATCGACTTGAAAATATTATCAACATAATAAACAATCAGACATAATAATAAAATCAAATACGAAAAGGACTAAAATCCTCACGTCCTAGATATAGCTAATTTAACACAATATCACACTTCTCCACTACATAGTATAGATATTGAATTAGGCTTATTTTACTAGCGACTCACTTTCGCTTCGCTCGGGCTCGTCCCTAGTATAAAAACATAAACAAATCTATCCCACGGGAAACATACATTTTTCCGGGATACAAAGTTAATCTGTGTGCTATTCCAGGCTATAATATCAATCTGTGAGCTAAATTTCAACCAGATCCATTGCGCTGTTCTGGCGTAGTTGAGTAACAAACATCCATCCAAACTTTTGCATATTTTATAACTAACAGCTCACCCTCGCTTCGCTCGGGTTCGCTTCTACAGAAAAAAAACATAGCTATCCCACGGGAACCGTACATTTTTTCGGGATAAAAAGTCTACGTGCTCTCCCAGACTAAAATCTATCTATCTCTGTGCCAAATTTCACCCAGATCCGTTCAGCCGTCTACTGAGTAACGAAAATCCATCCAAGCATCCAGTCGTCTAAACTTTCACATTTATAATATTAGTAAGCAGTAAGATATTTAAGGAATTTATATTTTACAAGTGGAGGGTTTAGAAATGAAACTTGTAATTATTCGAGTGTAGCTACAATATTTATAAATTTTATTACGAAATATAATTATAGCTTTACAACTGGAGAGTCACCTTTATATGAATATCTAACATCTGTATTCCATTCGAGGTGACGGTACCATTAGAGTACCTTTTCGGAAATATCTATAGAACAGATTGACTTAATGTTTATCCGTTTTAGAGTATAAATCTCTTCACAATTCGGGTTATATTTAGTACCTGTTAATTAACTTTCAAACGGTATATTTATGTTCAGTCAGTAGAAAGAGTTTGTTGAGAGTTATTATATACAGTCAGATGTTCTGAATATACAAAAATGTAATATTATTTTAACGCTTAATACATTTCTTATACATACTTTTATAATAGCAAAATGGAGGCGTGACTATGAGTTCTTGAACTACACCGCATTGACTTAAAACCAACTTAAAGTACCTATTTAAGATGTGAAAGATAGATAAATATATTTATCTAAGCAAAAAAAAAAACATCATTTTAGTGAATATTGTTGTATATTAAGTAGAAAAACAGGATAGCTAACTGCAGAAAATGAACATTATTTTTAGAACTAGAACGAACTAGACAAGCAGGTAGTAGCTCCTGACACCTATGATATCCTAGTAATAAAAGATACAAACGACCAATGTAATCGGTGATGCAATGGATGGGGAAATATTTTTCATGTTTGCACGTTTCATGCTACCCTGGTACCAATGTTGATATTACTGTTGTAACATTCTTGTATTTAGAGAGCCCGATATATTGATAGAAGAAAAACAAAGGGAACGTTGATACGGTGATATATGGGCGTGAATAAATTAAAAATCGGTTAAGTGCGAGTCGAATTCGAACACGAAGGATTCCGTGCCATCGTACATGTAATTTTTATTAATATGACGACTTTTACTCTAGTATGTACTAAGTAGTATACCAACTTCGATGATCGATTACGAGCGTTAAAATGTTTCTTGTATTTATATATTTTTTTTATTATTTGTTGATGCAGCGGCAACAGAAATACGTACATATTTTGTGCAAATTTCAACTCTCTACCTATTACGGTTCATGAGATACACCCCTCTGAATGACGGACAGACGGACGGACGGACTATAATGTAATAAGATTTCGTTGGCATCCTTCGGGTACGGAATCCTAAAAAATATATACGATTATTAACATTTTAGTATATCTTTAATCTGTCTGCGGCGTACAACTTTAACTTTAGTGGATTTTAGCGGACGCTACAAATCAATTATACGTGGTATAATATAAACTCATGTGGCGGTAACAAGCGCCTTAAATATAAGTTATCAGGCAAATGAATATATCTTTTTTTAATTATAATTTTAATGGCACAGCAGCCGACTGGAATAACTGCCCTATAAAAATGGTTTCGATTATTTGTTTAAGATTTAAAGCATTTTTATGCTCACGATGCAACTTAAATCCGCCGTCAAAGTGATCATATACGTATTATTTATGTGCAGACGCACCGATAGCTGTAATGTTGTAAGGAATTAATTGCACCCGAAATAGTTTGGGTTATCTTCCGCGTTCATTGGAAATCTGCAGGAAGGAAGTGAAATGTTCCCGCGCGATAAAAGGAAGACGCTTATTTGACGTTCACGTAACATCTCTAGTTACTTGTCAAATTAAATTTATGTTAAAGCCGCGTTGACACGATCAAAGTCTACTTCGACAAAGTAGTTTTGATGACTACTTTGACGCAACTTTGGTGATGTAAACAAGTAATCAAAGCGCGCTTTGACATATTTATCACGGTAATCTTCGTTTCCAAGCTTATTGTCAAATCTACTCTCTCTCAGGCTTTAGTCTGGTCTTTTCAACCTACTTCTTCAAAAATGAGGAGATTCTCAATTCGGCTGTATATTTTTTATGACAAGTTCTATCTATATTATATCTGTCAATCAAAAATGCTCATCAGTATTTAATATAATAAAATGTTTTTAAATATACAAATAACCATAGCACCATAAAGTAAGAAAAGTAAGTTCTTTAAGTTTATAAATATAATAATGGCAACACTAAATATAGATTACTAATTAATCGTTTTTTATAAAAACATGTAATAATTATAATAATAACAGGTAAAATTAAATAAATAATGCTCCATATTTAATTATATTTATAAAAATAATTAAAAATATAAAATGTTTTAAAATTAAATTAACACAATATTGTAAGGTACTTTGGTGCGATTTTGAATTTTTTGAATTCATTCTGTTAATTTGTGGGTAGGCTGTCTGTAACAACTGTATAATGTCTTTGAGATATCTAACACCTTAGTCTTCCCAGTGACCATGATTGCTGTAAAGCATTCGAAACATCGGGAACCAAAAATCCAAAAATCCGCGAAATAATCCGAAAAGATAGTTTTATATAAAATGTTTTTGTGTTGTTGTTGATAAAGCATGAAAATAAAATAACTCCGATAGCACGCTGAGCACTGCTCAGACGTAATAAAGTTTCATTTTTATAGTAATCATTCCAGCATACTGATACTGCACTACAAAGAGTTTACAATCAACCATACTATCCCACGCCGTATATTGACCTCTGCGAGCACATTTGATAGGTGCTATAAAATTTACAAAGAAAAATTTTCTTTTCAAATATGATTTGAACGAAGAGCCTAACGTAGCTAATTAAAATAAAATAGCAAGCGGCTGTGCCGCCGCGCCGTGTGTTTCCAGAAACAATTACACCTTTTAGATCAGTGTGTATACAGGAATGTAGGTGAACTGTGGCCCTGTACTTGCCAGTTTACGCAACTCGTCCGTTTCGGCTACACTGTTTTGACAGATGAAACATAAAAGTTGAAATATTCGGTCATGTTTGAATTATGGCTTACTATAAAAACAAAGGGAACAGCTAAAAAATTAACGATTACCCTTTTTAGACGGACGTTGCACAGTACGCGCGAAAATTGGTGTCGTGTTACGAAAGATTAAAAACATCTGTCCGTCACAAAAGAAATGCTTCAGAAGCATGAATGGTTGTAGATTAAAAATTAAAATAAAATAATAATATTACTATGTTGTTTCAGAGTACAGATTGATAGAAGCTTCCCCTTGTGGGAGGTTAAATATTTTTTCATAGATAACAGTTAACCGAGAATTTTTTGTTAAGCAACGGAAATCCATACAAGGCTAGAACAATGGTCCCTTGTTTTGGCCGATCATTCGTCACAAAGTTTATAATAGTCGGTTGTCTGTTGTGCTGTCCGTCCGTGTGTTTCTCAGGATGTGACTCAAACGACGTGACCAACTAATGTTATATAAATTTGCACATTTAAAATAAAATTTGCATGTTCAAAGAATTTGCATTATCAAGTTTATATGTCAATAACATTAATTTGTCATAATACAACATACATAAGTGTAGCGGAACTTATCAAAAATGAACTTTTATAAAGTTAATAAAAGGTTTAGAAAATTCATGGATAAAAAAAATAAAATAATCTCACTTTTAATGTTATCTATCTACATCCAAAATAATAAAGCATTCGTAACGCCTGTCACCACCACCAATGAATATGACTCTGCCTTAGACATATTTTATTGCTCTAATAAAATGTAAAAAAACTGACAAACATGTCAACTACGTCACTAGGAAAACATAACTCTAGAGGAGTGCACGAAATAAAATTTCAATACAAGGTAAAGCCTAAAACTCAATAAATGCTTAAAAGCCTCACAAAGAATAATAATATTATTACGAGTAATAAAAATATATATATAATGTAATATAAATAAGGCTAAAGAACGTCTACAACGTATGTGCGCACCGTTATGCTAATATGAAATTTGGAACCTAATGCGATTTGACGTAACGACGGATATACTCAATGAGGAATCAAGTTTGCAGCCATTATCCCGTTTTATCCTGTGGTTTAGATACTGTTAGCTAGCATAATTAGTCACTATCTGGCGGTTGGCTTTGGCATGTATAGAGCAAACCACAAAAACGGGAATATTCTCGGCGGAAATTTTTTCTTAGGAATATTGCTTTTTTTTTAAAGTAAGATGACATTTGCGGTTAGACTGACAGCAAGTAGAAAAAAATGCATTCATAACACTAAACCAGTATTTCTAACAGAGGACTGTTTTGTTTCATAAGCATAATATTATTTAAGCTTTTAGAAGCGAGAGAACGAGCCCTGTTTAGCTATAAAATTAAATGTATACTAATATTATAAAGAGATAAAGTTTGTGAGTTTATGTTACGTTGTAGGGGGGCAATCCCAGAATCTATTGAACCGTTTTAGGTGAAATTTGGTAAAAAGATAATTTGAGACCCTGGAAAGGACATAGGATACTTTTTATCCCCTTAAAGGGGTGAAAATGGGGATGAAAGTTTGTATGGGGAATCAACCTAGGGACGAACCCGAGCGAAGCGAGGATGAGTCGCTGGTAGTTAAGAGAAAGAAGCTTAGAAAGGCCCTAAGACTAGATTTTATGCAAACTAAGCATTAATTATGTCAATTTTTTTAGTCGATTGCAAACTTAGCACTTTAAATAAAAAGCTTGTTTATTTGTACAAATGTGTGATTCTAACAACACACACAATTTCGTGTAGAAATGTAAGGCTATGCGTACACGAATGCGGGTGAGTGTGTTAACATTATATATAGTTAGCCAGCATGCATGCATTGCGCATGTGAGCGCGACGCGGGCGTGCGTGCGGCGCTCCAACGCCCGGCAATCACCAGGCGAGCAGAACCTATGTGGAGGTAGCGGAAAGATTCGCGTGAGTGACGCGACGATTAATTCAACCACTTTGCCAAGGTGCGAAAGAGATGCATATATGTCTGATGTCCATGTGTTGGATCGGGGGAAAAGTTAGTAGTGGATGAAAAAGTTTGTTGTCAATGGAGGCCGATAAGCTTTCACGTACACTTGTGTGCTTTTCAACCACATACATAAGTTTTATATTTAAATTTATTCAATTGTATGTAGATAAATTTTGTAATTTAACTAACGATTTGCAAAGGTCTTTCTATCGTTTCATTAAGCAAACTGTTAAATTTCTTTTTTCGACAAACACACATTCTGAAAAGAGCTATAACTTATGTTACTTTATTTAGTTTTTTTTTAGTTTCTCCATTACATTTAACATGATGTAATTAAACAATGATCTTAATCCCTCCACGACCGCAGACACGCCGCCGTCACAGTTAACAATAGATTTCTTAGACATTTAATTAATTTCTTAGAAATTTACCTGGAGGTGTTAATTAGCAGCTATATTATTATGGCTTGCGAGTCTTTTCTTCTAAACATCCTGTAAAGTTAAATCCAAATATTCATATTTTTGGTTTTATTATATTACCTATCTTATTGTTTCTACATACGAGTAATTTATTAATAAATTTTATTTATTATTCTTACAATTTAAACTATTTCTAAATAAGAAATTTTAGCCAATGACAAAATGAAAGCATTACGCAGTGCAACATATTCAAAGGAACATGCATAACGTTATTTATGTTAGAAGTAACATGTTACGTAATACTATAAGTTGTAAAACATCGTAAAGCATTGAAGGTAATGTAAAAACCGTTTCTTACAAACTATTTATTTTAGTCGAATATTAGTATGTAGTATTCTCTAAAGTACATATTATATATTACCTACGAGTATAATATTGTTAAAAAAATCACTTAATAAATACTAGTGACTTATACTGGCTTTGCTCGGGTGACTCCCTAGGTAAGCGGAATTTGCTTACGATTTCATAGGCTTTAATTTTCTTGTGCGGAACCCTAATTCGTTTTCTAAAATATAAATTACCTAAGTTATATCATATAACTTCAGCTGTATTCCAGTGAAAGTGCTATCAAAATCTGTCGAGCGTTTCGGAGGTTAGCCGTAATAAATACACAGATAGGTAGACAGACAAAATATTTATATTTAATACTAGCGACTTACCCTGGCTTCGCTTGGGTGCGTTTCTTCCCTCCCAAGATACGTTTTATTTTTTTTAACGGGCTCTAATCCTTTTTCTAAAATTAAAGTAGCCTAAGTTATTCCTTATGACATCAGGTATCTGCCAAAATTAGTCCAACCGAGAGATTAGCCGGAACAAACAGACAGACAGACAAAAAGCAAAAATTACAGCACCGTGTATACATTATTTAATATACATTTAGTAAAAAAGCTGTTATTTGGACATTAGAAACTGACACTTTAATTTTATTTATTTGTACACATAATTCATGGGCTCACTATTACAAGGTTCTATGTTAATTTTTATAAAGTTTAGTATTTTTTACATAGAACTTCGTTTTTTTGCTATCTTAAAAAAACAACATAGATCTATGTAAAATTGAATATTTTGTAGTTAAAGTGCTGCTATCTAGTGGTTTGTTTTTGCAAAACTGTAGCTAATGACACATAAAACCTTGTAGCATTCATAACTACATAAGTACTAAAATTGTAACATAGAACCTTGTGATTGTAAGCCAACGAATTATGTATGTACATAATTACATATTTCGAATAATCTCATTCAGAACTTATACATGCATTTTGGTTTCTTTAATCTCATATATATAATTATAGTGTAATGGATTAAATTTAACTTAAATATAAATGATCGCCACGTCATAATACTAATAGAACATAATGACTACATTATAAATTAATAATGGAAGACAAAAGTCTCTACCTACATATATATATATATATATATATATATATATATATATATATATATATATATATATATATATATATATATATATATATATATATATATATATATATATACGTTTTGATTTAAATTATTCGACCTGTGTCTTGTAAATTGAACAAAACAATGTTATAATTCTGTTGTTTAAAAAGAAATTTCGTTAGTTAAGTCTAAATAATTGTATTGTTATTTGTAACTCAAAGACAATTTGTAACTCAAAGACAATTTGCACGTAAATCGTAAAGTAAAAGTTGAGCTTTTCAATTATTACGAGTAAGAGGTGATAAAAGTCTAAGATTGTTCTGAACAAATTATGGTAAAATAAAACTAAATAGATTTACTATAACTACGAGTAATATTATAAATAGCTTGCGGCTCACCCTCGCCGGCAAACAAAAACAAACCTATTCCACGAGAACCGTACATTTTTCCGGGATAAAAAGTAGCCTATGTGTTATTCCAGACTATAATCTATGTCTGTACCAAATTCTATCCAGATCCGTTCAGCCGTTCTGGCGTGAAAGAGTAACAAACATCCATACATACTCACAAACTTTCACATTTATAATAGTATAATAGGCTAACAACTCACCCTCACTTCGGTCGGGTTCGTCCCTAGGCACGTTTGAGCGGTTAGTATGGTATAGATAGACTTATACATTATATAAGCCTTCCTCAATAAACGGGCTATCTAAGGCAAACAGAATTTTTCAAATCGTATTAGTAATTCCTGAGGATGAGCACGTTCAAACAAACAAAGAAACAAACAAACTCTGCCTTTTTTTATTATAATTAAGTATAGACTAGTATAGATTTAAATTATAATTAAGTTTATACTAATTTAATTATACGAGCTTTTAACATGCATTTTATGTACATGTTTATGGTTGGCTTATAATTCCTTTAGCAAAAACTCGCTGAGATCCAATTAAACTAAAATAATTTGGAATCATGAGGCTGGTCTGATGATGGAGCCGTAAGAAGCCATAGAAACATGTGCTAAAAAAGCTCCACTGTGTTTGATCTCGTTTTTATAGTTTATAAATAAAAGCTTTTTTTTATATTTTTTTCGTTTATAAAGTAAAATAAGAAACAAAGGAGGATGTAATGTAGTCTATACATATTATAATAAAATAGTAACTAAGCGAAAATGTGCGCGTTTCACAATTTTAACTACATTTTTTATAGTGATTGATAACTTATTACTCGGGTCAACATTTAGGATACCTTTTACTTCAGGAAAATCTTTTATTCCCACAGGAAAGGAAATACACGAACTGGTTCTAACGCTGGCTAAACTTTAAGAGATACCTCAAAACAATGTACTAGATATTTGTAAGTTTTAATAAGGCCCACAAAAAATCTGCAATAGTATAAGTCTATCTCCTAAGGTACACTCACAATAACTATTTATATCTATTGAAAACGTACCGTAGGGACGAGCGAGGGTGCTTTACTAGTTAATAAATAAACAAATTACATCACCTAGGTACCAAAAGTCTTTGTAATAGATCTTGTAAATGTTACCAGGATATCATAATGATGGTAGAGTACTCACGAAAGTCAACGTACTCGGATTTAAGGGCGAGCGCGTTAAAATAATTGGCCATTCTTCGCATGACCTTCTCGTGAGTGCTCTTAGCCTTACTTACATTTTATTTTCTCAACCTGGCACATGGAATTATTTTAACAGTAAGAAATAATAACACAAGTAATAAAGCTAAAGTTTATATATGTACTTAAAGCTACGGACATTTTATTAAAAAAAATACAATAAACAGTATGGTTGACTGACGCTGCGCTTAAAGGCTATAACCCTTATTGAAATGTAAAAAAACTTTATAATTGCAAACTTTGCAGAGACAGTTTCAAACAAATAAAATAAAATTTTCTATTTTTCTTTTACACGTTTAGTTAGCGAGTCACCGTTGCTTCGCTCGGGTTCGTCTCTACGTTGTTTCCCCATACAAACTTTCATCCCCTTAAGAAATGATTTCCGGATAAAAAACTATTCTATGTCCATCCCAGGGCGTCAAAATATGTTTTTACTAAATTTCATCTAAATCAGCCCAGTAATATCGGAGCTTATTCGGTACAAACAAACAAAAAATCTTTCCTCTTTATAATATTAGTATAGATACATATTATGTAGTATCGTTTTTTGTTATCGATTTTCACAAAAGATATCTAATATCGAATTAATAAATCTGTTTCCAGAATGGATCTCTGTAATATTTCTATTCGGAGGGTATTATTAGTGAGTTTGCGGACGGTAACAGCGTAATGGCACTGATTGCGACTTCAGTATTTATAATGTTGGTGTAAGTAGCAATTTTGAACTAAAAATAGATTTAGTCATCTTGAGAAAAGCGATACAAACTTAAACAAAGCTTTGGATAATTAGATTTTGTTAAAAAAAAGAAAAGTTAGGTTTAATTGATTTGTAAAAGACCTATTTGTTGAAAAAAAAACATCATTATAAGTAAGTGGTGAATATCAAAAAGTGAAGCGAAACTAGTTTGTCATAAAAAAAACTCACTTTGACACTTTCCCTAAATTTTGTGAGAAAACTCTTACTTTTTGTAACGAAACCACCAGGTGAACAGAAATGTCGTGGAGATGAGTGCGTTTGGAACGGTCGTACGTACTCCGTCGAATGAAACGAGATTTGGAACCAGGAAGACATCAATGGGCCGTCATAAACGGCCGGAGCACACGCACGCCCGCTCTGATGCGCTCTGCGGGTGATTTAGCGCGCATTGTCGATAAGCTACTCAGGGCTGAACTCCGAATGTACTAATAATTTAACTTAAAAAGTAGTATAACTTTTGTTTAAATTATAATCTAATCTAATATTTTTTGTCTATAACAGAATTTGTGTTGTCACTTTATATAAAGGCAATGTTAAAACGAATTAACCAACTTTATATGTAATAGATGCATTTTTTAAAGAATTTTAAAACTGTCTTTTACCAAGGGTAGCCCACGGTATGCACGGTGCATGTGTCCACCCCCCGAGAGGACGCACACGTGGCGCCCGGCTGCGACAAATAAGCGACTTTCTCATGTCGACGCTCAGACGCTCAGACAGAACACTCCAACCGCAGTTAACTTTTAATTGACTTAATAAGTAACATACATTGACATAATTTTAACATCGTTAGAACATCTAACGTCTCAGAAATGACTGAGTGGTATCTGAAGCTACATACTTTAAGATTATGCTCACGTTTATATATCTGAAAGAGAAGAAGTCTTATAAAGTTTCTGGTTTCATGTGTTAGTTATCGTGTTAGTTTTGCTCTTCTATTTATTTTCCTTCAATTATAAGAATATTTGGGATGTTAATTTAAAGTTAAGATTACAAACGATAAGATTATACAGATTGTTGATAACATCTTAAGTGGCACTCTAAGACATTTTTTTTTACTATACATTAATCTTAGACCAATAAAATACTTTTTTATTGGTCTGAGACATTAATAGACAAACAAATCGTTTAATGTAAACGGAATAAAAAGAAGCGAAAATATATCACTTCGGCTCATGACTCTATAAAAAATTCTATATAAGGGTCTCTGTAATATTAAGGTTAATTTTTTATTTAAAATATTTAAAAAAAACTCATTAAAAAGAACACTTCTTATCACTTTCATATAATATTTCATACTGCATAGTTTATTTTTTAATATATTTTTTTAAATGTAATAAAAATGATTTCATTTCTAAAATGTTTAAGCCCTAGGCGCCCATTCAACGCCAATACGACAAAACACTAAAATGTCCTGTTGAAGAACAAACATAGCGCAATACGCGCGTATGAAAACTGGCAAGCGATGTTAACGCTTTCACGCCCACCGTCGCTTTCCGTGTGTTATAGCTTTCTTAAGCAAACATTGCACCATGTAGCTGTTTCTATTTCACAACAATTTTCCTTTAGTATACAATGAAAGGATTAAAATTCACGTAATTATATAAGTAGCAAAAAAATTTTTTTAACCGACTTCCCAAAAAAGAAGGAGGCCAATTCGTCGGAATCTTCTTCTTTTTTTTTGTTAAGTATGTTTACCGATTACTGTGAAGAAAGCATTGACTTCGAAAATATTTGATTAGGTATGTATTCTAAATAAATCTCCCCGTTTAGCTGTTTTTTTACGTTTTAGTCCTGGAATTCGGGTCTTTTTTTAAGTTTTTATTTTCACTTTTTATTTTAATATCTTATTCAATTAAGTTACTGAAGTGTTATTTTACTAACACTCGTAACATTATTTCAAGCAAAAAGTATAAGTACTAGTAATAATTAAATAGGTTTTATTTGTTTAATTAATTAAATAGGTAAACTTCTTGACTATACAAGTAGGTGCTACTGCATAATTAAATATATAAGTAACTAGTAAGTACTGAAGGAATGAAATTGTCTGAATATTAAATTTGCAATTTCACAAGCGAAAATGTACATTTATCTTATTTGCTATTCTCTGTCTTTAACTCAATCGTCGTGTGTATTTACATAGTCCAAAACCACTCAACATGGCTCCCGCTTTATATATGCAAATACGTAGAATGAGAACACAGGATGTAACTTCAAATCTACTGAACCGATTAAAACGACTTTAAGCTACGTATAAAATTCTATTAAACTCATGTGAACCCACCCAACCAGACAAACATAAATCCTGTAAAATATTTATTAACTTCTTATATACTCGTATACCACAGAGATTCCCAACTCATAATAAACTTACAATTTTTAATAATCTATACAGATAAATAAAATTGAAGTGCCTGTTTGTAATGTCAAAATAACAGCCTTTTACTAAATGCATATAAAATTATATAGGTATGGTAGGTACCTACTTTATAAGAAAAACACAATTTTTAATTTTTTTGTCAGTCTGTGTGTTTGTTTCGGTTAATCATTCGTTCGGTCGTTTAAAAGACTATCACTGGCAGATAGCTGATGCTATAGGGAGTAACTTAGATACCTTTTATTTTAGAAAAAGAATTAGGATCCCGCTCACAAAAATTAAAACGTACCTAGGGTCGCACCCGAGCGTGGCGAGGACTAGTCGCTAGTTTAATATATGAACCGACTCATTTACACTGATTAGTCTACACATACATATGTATAGTTATAGCAATTATTTCCTTTAACAAAAATATAAAATGGTACTTTCCCATAAGGTAATGTTGTTCTAAATAACAGGCACATGCTCTTCTTAAAACAGGTAACACATGAACGCCTGATCATTGGATACAACCTTGACCGAATTATATCCCACGTATGTGCGTGGGCGGCCATCTATCTGTACCTGTTCAATGTAAGAGCACCTGCGACTTAAACATTATAATTAAAAAAATCTTCTTCAGCTATAAAACGATGCATGGTAAGTTTTCATATAACAAAAACCATAGCATTAAATAATATTAAAAGAAACGTTAGCGTCTCTAGTTACGTTTTAACGTTTAGTATAGATCTCTCAGAGGTTAGATATTTTCCCGCAGTAAAAAGTATCCTATATGTTGACCCGGATAACCAGCTATCATCACACCAAATTTCAACAAAATCGTTCTAGTGGTTTTCTCGTGATGCGTTCCCAGACAGACAGACAGACAGACAGACAGACAGACAAAAATTCTAAAAACTATAGATTCGGTCACCGTATTCTATGACTATTTCAATAAGATTTTCCAAAAAAAAATAATGTACTCAGAATTTTATTATATGTATTGATGTACATATGTACCTACTTGTAACTGAGTAAAGTGATTTGTGTGCTGGAGACGTTGTCCAGTGCTAACGCTAATTTTATGGACGACTGCAGAAACAGTCACGTTATTATGATTTCCGTTGTAACACAATTTCATAATTCTCACATAAGAGAATATTTAATACGTTTTATGTAATTGATATCTTCTATATAAATAAAAATGAATCGCTAAATGTGTTGATAACATTGTTTAAAAAAAGTACTTTTTAATCGATGGGTGCTGAGCGCAAAACTCGAGAACAACTGGATTGATTCGGCTATTTTGTTATTCAAATATTCGCTGAAGTCCCAGCATGAGGAAAGGTTCTTATGAAGAGAAAAATTGGAAAAATGCCCGAAAAAACGTAAAAGCACAATTTTTGTAGTCGGGTATGCTACACGCTTATTTTGATAGAACGAGGTTTATCGGATCGATTACTATTGAATATATTATCAATCAATATTAAAATAGCAAAAAATAGAAGTATACGTAATTACTATTAGTACTTGCAAATATGTTTATATGTACATATAAAGTGTTACGAAACAATTTTTACTTTAATTTAGCCTAAGTTTATTACTGCGCTTAGCAGAAAATCTTTATAACCCAAGATACATCGGTACACGTCTGTGCAAACATTCATTACCTAAAAAAAATAAACTTTACATCCTCTTGCAGAATCTGTTACCCGAATTCTCATATAACAATGTTTATCTAACGCGCTTTAAAACGTTAGCCATGTTCGAGATTTCTAAAGCTAATTCGACGTTTTTTTAAAACTAATACGGTTATGTCGAACTTTACCAAGAACTAAAGCGGAAAATCGTTGATATATATGTATTTCGTTTAAAAGAACTCGATAAAGGACATCCGGGATGTATCTGCTAAATGTTCAGGGATAATCCACATTTGATTATTTTTATTTCATTTTTTGTATACTAAAAAATACAAAGCAGAACGTTAATTTTCTACAAACAGCTTTTGATTTTTTTTTGAAATGTAAGTTTTTTTTTTAAATATTTATATATTTTTAAATAACGCACAATACAACTTATTTCAGATTAATTAAATGATCAATAATTATGTTCTATGTTTTAAAAACAATTAAATTTTAAAAACAATTTAACTGAAAATAAATAATATAGTGGTAACATTTGGAGAGCCCTCGCTATAACCCTAGCAGCTCCAATATTTTTATGTGCGAATCTCAACTTCAATACTACTTCCACTTGTTAAACGGTGAAGAAAAATCGTGAGAAAACCTGTCTGAGAGAACCTAACCAGTTTTCGAAAAACGTGTAAACCCGGATTTGGGAAGCGTGATCGACCCTTCCCATTGAGGGGAGGTCCACGCCCAGCAGTGGGACTTCATAAGGATTCATTTATTTAATTAATATTATAAAAATATTGCTTATATAAGCAATAACTTTATACTAAAATTTATAAAAAAAATACCCAAAAAACGTTCCTACACCGAAAAGAAAGCAACAAGTCTAATCGAGTCTAAGAAGCCAGATCTAAAGTCTAGACCTAGGTCTTAGTTTATACCTACAAGTACCAGGAGCACATAAACGCTGAGAGGTCTGTAAGCACTAGATTCGTTTTCAGACGCACGATTACACAAAGTCTAGGTCTTGTTTGCTTAAGGAGAGTTGCTTAAAACATTTGTCGACCAATTACTGCGAGATCCCACGGCATTCATTTCTAAGCTAGGCAATTACTTACTATCTAGGCGGTCAATTCGTTTAGCGAGATGTCAATTTTAGTTTAAAATACAGTTCGGTCTAGGTGACACAACGGCCGTAAACCGCGGTCGGTGCATTGTTTAACGTACGAGTAGTATGCGAGGAATGACCCAATTCGCCTTAATGAGCTCGCAAATGTTTAAAATATCCAGAATGAGGTTCATTGTTTCGAAAATTTATTCTTTGACTCATAAAAGACATATATACAATTTTATCAAATCAACTTGTGATTTCCAGTTTAAACGATGCAGGCAATTTATTATGCATTCAAGGTCGTTTTATAAATAAAACACTCGATAAATTTTATGTTTATAAAATTTGAGTAGTGCTTGTTTTAATAATATTGTCTGATACTACAAATAAATAATAAGTCTATTTTTTCGTAGGTCTGATATCTAATTTTAACTTTAAGCTCATCTAGTATATAAACAATTTAAAAAAGCTTCTACACTGTCAAGTTAAAGTTACTTATAAATAATATAAATATGGAATAAATAAATATATTTTTTACTGTTAAACTGTTTTATAGATTTTCTTATATAATGTTTCATAGTATAACAAAATATTTTATGTGCCGAAAAAATCAATTTTTTGGTTACTTAAGATGAAACGATACAAAGCGGGTATAACGTAACACTTAACACGCTTCACAAAGTTACAATCCAAATTACGGAGCGGGACGCGGAATAAAAAATCATGAAACTGAGAGGAATTTCAAAGAAATCGCGTGCGCAAAATCCTAACGCTAGCGTGCAAGAAGTTCAGTTGACATCTGTTACCATTCAATTAAAATCTCTATTCTGAAGGAGTAGTCGTTATATTGCCTTAAGTTTACCAACCCTTATCTATATCTGCTAACCGTTTAATTATACGTGGCAGTAGCAAAAGACGGCATTGAATTTATGCATGAAGCGGTAGAGAATTTCACTGTTGGGATGCTGGATAAAAGGAACAATAGGTTTAGTTTTAAATCTCGCCTTTTTTAAGTGCCGATCCAGTTTGCGGGGGGGCGGCCCCCGTTCTCTTTCACCGACGCAGGCGCAGCTTTGACATGACAGACGCTGCAATTTGCAAAGTTTTCGTCGTTCTGTATGTACTTCGGCCATTTCAATTACAAAGTAAAAACCGACTTCAAAAAAAATCACTAAAAAGTCGGTGTGCCTTAATTTGTATCGGCTGGCATCGACTTTGAAAATATCTAATTAGGTAGTAAATGAAAACTACCAATCAGTTATTTCTTACTTTGTAGTGGTTTTTTTGAAGTAGGGTAAAAATTCAGTTTCAATTTCTTTATATGATCATTATGTATGTATGTTTCATAGTATCTTTCATATAAAAAAAAAAAATAATATAAACAAACTGTTACATCCTAACGTGTAATTAGCGAAATCTGCGCTTAACGGCATAATATAAATATCTGTACATTAAAATAGTTATATGTATAATATGAATGCACAACATTTTAAAAACTGAACCATTGGTTGTATAAAAAGTCCATTAAAGGCATAATTTTTACCCTATCATGTAGAGCTTATAGCACCTGAGTAACTGAGCGTCGACTATTTCCATAATGCGTAAGTTATAAAGATGGTAATTCAACGAAATTACACTTGGTGCATGATTAAAGGGCGCGGTTAAGTTCGTTGACGTCCTATTAAAATGTTAATACTAAAATATATTTACCTGGAAAATGGATATATAAATATGAATAAAAAAAATATTACCATTATTTGACAACACGTTTGGCTCAGTTTGTAGTTACCCTATTTGCTGTGCCAGCGGTCGCGGGTTCGAGTCCCGCTGGGAGCCTTCATTTGTTATGAGCACGAATGTTTGTACTCATTATATTTGTGTTTATAATATGTATATATTTAAAGTTATATGTATATGTGTAGTGCATCAACTATATAGTACGAGTATACATAGCCCAAGTCTCGTAGCTTACCATGGAACTAGATGGTGCTTTATGTTAATGTCTCAACATATTTATTTATTTATTATCTACTTCCTAACTGATGTCGAGAAAGTATTTATCGAACACTTAGAAAAGAGTTGATTAAGAACCAGTCTACTAAAATACATAAAAGACGTATTTCAAATAAATAAATGTTGATATTTTCATACGTTGTGTAAAGATTAATTTTTAATCTATTATAGTTCTAAAAATAGAGTCAGTGTTCAGTTAAACATGGATAACTATTTTTCCATTAGTGATGCAGTGAAGCTATCTCTATATTTTATTATGTCTAGACTTACGAGTATGTCTTGTGCCCTTTAGTATAATACCCTTAGCCCTTTAGTATTAACATGTGTAGGTAACGTAAGTGCAATATCACATCAAGATAAAATATTTTTACTAAGATATTTTTAATCTCGTTTCTAGTAAGGAGCATGTCTTCAATGTTTATTTATTAAAATATTTATACATAACTGGTTTGTTTGCGAATAACATTTGAATCAATTTAGATATGAATATTTTTTATCAAAGCTATAAAAGTTTAAATAAATCTTTTAAAAATGCATTTTTTTCATAATTTACAGAAGAAAAATGATAATAAAACAACTACGCTTGTCGCGTCTTACTTGTTACCACTATAAAGTATAGCCTATATCACTGTCACCCGAATTCGTAACTAGCCAGCAATATTCCTTTTGTAATAGGAACAAATTTTTTTAATAGTTAAAAAGCAGCATTTCAATTCCATAAAAGTTGAAAAAACCATTAGTTATATTCTGTATACAAATAACTGCCTTCCGAGCCGATTGTAGATTCCTCACGGACGGACTGTATTGACATTTAATGTAAAAAAAAAAATATAAAATTGACCATTCACAAGTGCTTGTAAAAGTTTATTTGAATGAAGTATATTTTTATTTGATTTGATTTGCTTATTCTGACTAATTCAACAACACCCAAACCAAGGTTTTGGACCAAAAGAGCTGAAATTGTGAGAAGATCAAGTAGGTAAGGTATTTTAAGAGCAGTCAGACGAAGAGGAATCAAACTTCAGAAAGGAAATACATACATAAGTGAAGTAGGTAATATCATATTATATTAAAAACAAAGTGTAATATGAAATAGAAACGCCTTTAAAAATTTTGCAGGCAAAATGCGTTCTGGTAATAGAAGATATTTAAAATAAATATATTAAGGAGCATTCAGATTTGAGACTAGCTAAATACTAAAATAGTATTTAAAGAAAGTTATTTATGTTATTACATGCATTGACGTTATTTATAGCCTGTATATTTAAAAGATATATTTATTTGCAATATAAATAAATTTATACATAATTATTTTAAAAAATTGTTTAGTGAATTTTAATAAATATTACACTACATATATACATACATAAACTTCAAACAACTATTAAACCGAGGGAAGCACATGATGATCCAAGTCGCTTATAACTTTCTTCGGCCCATTTATACCTTCAAATCTGACAAACTTCCCTATACACTTTCATGGTCTGTTTAAACTATTAATCTAAAAAAAACCGCGAACCTATTTTATATGCGAATAATTTTATTTTTCAAAGTCCCCCAGTTAAGGCGTTGCAATGTATATCAGTTAATATTTTAGTGTAGGATGAGATTTATTAAATTTATGAGTTTGCTATTTAGGCATTCATAGCCAAATCCAAATTTATTATAAAAAATAATTATATCAATAGAAGCTAACAGTTTTTTTTATAGAACCCTTGAAGACATTTAATACATATAAATTTAAAATTATTAACAGTTCTAATAAGAATGCCTGAACTCATATTACCAATAATTTAAAATAATAATGTATTACTTTTTACATTGACATTTTTAATAAAAACAATAGAATAACCTTTGAGACGTCTAAAAACTTACGTCTCTCCCGTGACCATGGTTGCTGTAAAGCCTTTCGAAACATCGAGGACCAAAAATCAAAATAAATCCGCGGAAAAATCCGAAAAGATAGTTTTATTTAGAAATATTACTTTCGGTTTTATTGTGTATCAATTTAAACAAATTTTAAGAATGATGCTGAAATTTAACTTAACTTACCTTAAGTTGGACATCCCCATCTTACAGCATGCCCGAAAATTCACGTGAAAATCTCACACACAACACAACACTGACTGACACAGTCTAAGCTTCAAACTGTTCAAACAGAGATTAAAATAACATAAGAAAAATCTATAGATTTTATTATGTTTTGAATTTCCCGCTCTCTTGCGTGATAAAGAGCGTAGAGCTCTCACGCCGCGGTTTCGATTGAACTGAAGAATAGCCTCCGGCGCGCGCGCACCGTAGCTTAGCCCCCACCACGCCATTCATGAAAATCATCGCTCAATGGAATAAGCTTCGGCGAGCTTTTTACTATTTCTAATACATATTAGGTTTAAGTCACATATTTTTTTTAAAATCCCTTATGATATCATAAAATATTTGTACTTAATATAATTTTATTCGATCTATGGTTTTGTATATGTAATTTTGAAAACTATTATAAATGAACATTTATTAGAGGAAATGCTGTTACAATATAATAGTAACGTATTATGGTTTATATGATAAGAATATCCGCGTGATGTTTAAAAAATAATTTCTGTTTCATATAAAATCTAAATACTACAATTAATATTATAAATTTGAGGAAATTATTTTTTTTAATACGCGAATCTTTAAAAATATAACTACGATTTAAAAAAATCCTAATTTATTATATATTTATTGAAGAAGGATACAACTTACTGGCTATCTAACGTCACCCTGAATCACAAAAAAATTACACGGACGAGGCAACATGTTAAAGCTAGTTTAAAGTAAAATAAAAATTGGAATTTAGTTCTCATAAAAATTTTACGGAATCACACATTACGCGTTTAAAATGTACCTATTATTTAATCAAGCAGTTTCCTTATGATAAGCAGAAATAAATTGTAACATAAAAATTAGGGCAATTTTTTTAGTTAATTAATAATAATGTAAAAAATCGTGTATTTCTACTACAACAAATTATCTCGTGTGGTGTGTCATAAGCATAATGCTTATGGATACATTTTTATTGTTACCATTATAAATGAAAATAATCCTGGAATTTTAATAAGTTCGTTTGAACAATAAATGTTTAATTTTAAGTGTTTTATTGATATTATACAATTATTGCATATCAGTTGATACGGTTTTAATGCCCGATTTCACCAACGTCACCTAAGTTTAAGGGATCCCCTAAGCATGGTTAGGGGGCTGTTAGGGGATAGTTTCTGTTTCACCGACAGTTAGGGGTCACCTAAATATTAAAAGGCCCCCTAAATTTAGGTCCCCGAAATATGGGCTTAAAGACAATCGTAAAACGAAATTTAATTTAGGGGCTAGTTTAGGGGACTTTTAAGCTAGGGACCCCATACGTAGGTGGCAGCTTATGGGTTGTTGGTGAAATCGGGCATAAGAGTAGGTACTAATCACATATTGTACTCGTACAGTTGGATATTATCAAGTAATGTGGCGGGCTTATTTCTCAATATCAAATACAAATAGAGACAGCATAATTGTCTGTGCTCTAAAAATATTAAATGCCTACAAAGATGAAATTGTAAAAAATAAAATTTGTGTACACAACTATAATACAACCATATCCTCGAAGATTAATTAGCTTCAGTCGTATAACCTACAGTGAAGGTATCTCTAAATATCAAGAGTCCATGAACTCTTTGGTGTAAGCGTATTTATAAAAAAGAATGAAGCGATATATAATAATTCTACTTAATCTTCGGTTTACTTCTTCCTGGCTTCAATCCCACTGTCTAGTACAATAGCGGATAAGTCAAGAGGAACATTTTGTAATGTATTGTCAAGTTAAAGTAAATGTTGGTTTTCAGCAGGCACTCCACAAATTCTATAGTCTTATACATTACGTCAAGGGATGTAACAGATAAGGTGTACAAGGCGTCAAAAGTCAAAACAACCATCAATTACAACTTGTTGATAAGACATCAAACAGCAGAAACATCTTGTATCTTTAATAATGACCCACCCATATGTAATAAATTATGTATTTTTGCTACAGTCAATCGTTCACATTGATGTTAGTAAACTTTATCTATATACAAAGTTAGAAAATTGATATCAATGTTTAAGAAATTGAAACGAAACTATCTTTACGAACTATTCCACATTTTGTTTTGATTTTTGATTCCCGATGCTTTACAGAAAACTACTTAAATTCATCATTATAGAAATACAGTTTTGACACAGGCGGAGGGAGGTCTGGCAGTTGAAGAATCAGTCAGGACAAGTAACTTAACTATATATGTACATACATATATATGCAGAGATATATAGGCTAGCGATCGCCTCCGGCTTTGCCAACCATGTATATTTATTTCCTAAATTCCAACTTTGAAATAGCAGACTTTGCTATACATTATTATTAAAAGTTTAGATGTTTGGATGTTTGTATGTTTCTTACTCAATCACGCTAGAACGGCTGAACGAATCTGGATGAAATTTGACACAGAGATTATAGTCTGGAATAGCACATTTATAAGCTACTTTTTATCCCGGAAAATTGACGATGTCCGTGGGATAGATTTTATAAATAAAGAAAATAATAGAGCTTGAGAGAGAGAATGCACATAATACTTTATTAATCTACAAGCGACTCATCCTCGCTTCGCTCGGGTTCGTCCCTAGCTTGCTTCCCCATACAAACTTTCACCCCCATTTGCCCCCCTCAAGGAATAATAACTGGATAAAAAGTATCCTATGTCCTTCCCAGTCTCAAACTATCTTCTTACTAAATTTCATCTACATCGATTTAGTAGATCTAGAGATTACCCACTACAACGTCACGAACTCACAATTCACAAACTCATAAACTTTACCTCTTTATAATATTAGTACAGATAGATTGACTTATTATATATGAAAAAAAAACATCTTGTAGAAATATCACTCAATAGGTTACGACGCGGTCGCAGTTCCATACCTACGTGTATGTCGTATTATCTCTTTAACCATTTGTTCAAATTATATGCAGTAAAAGGGAAAAGTGTTTTGTTTTAAACATTTTAGACGATAAATTTACTTATTTTGATAAGAATTCATAATTGTTGATAATATGACCAATAAACCTAATCTACCGATTTAAATTCTTTTTTTATATAAAAAACTACTTTTTGTGACTTAAATATAAAAGTTAGATATATGCTGACGCTGACTTTTTTGTAGGTATTATTAAGCTCTACAACTTTTCTCTAAAACATAATCATACATCTCTCATCGTTAAGGCAGCGTTCGTAAGAAACGTTATCGTTCGACCGTTTTTTCTCCGACTTACTTTGCAAATCCAACTACCATGAAAAAGTCTTCATTCTTCGGGTTAATATATAGCATATGACACTCAGAAAAAACGTGGCTTTCTATTGGTAAAAGAATTTTGAAAATCAGTTCAGTAGATCCAGAGATTACCTCCTACAACGTCACAAACTCACAAACTCACAAACCCACAAACTCACAAATTTTACCTCTTTATAATATTAGTATAGATTAATTATTCTATTAAATTGTATATTCTACGGATAAATAGGTCAAATAATCAGAATGTAACTTAACCTGTACTTACTTTGTACTACAGCGCATACAAAAAATTAAATATAAAATGTATATTTTAGTTTTGCTTGAAATCTATTCCTAATTAATAATAACTTAGATAATGGCTAGTTAAAGGTACAAAATTTTGGCAAAATTTCGCAATTAGAACGTTATCTAGGCTAGTGAAGCGCGGAAGCAATGCTTTTGCGCAACGAGCGGATGCTCTGGCGCGTGGGCCGCGTATCGCTCGCATCCGTCTCGGACCTAGTGAGCGCTTACCCTACTACATCATTTTTTTAAATAAAGCTTGAATTAAAAAAATGATGTGAAACCTGATCAAGTAGGTACTTTAATTTTACATATTTTACCTGGCCTCAGGATAATAAGTAACTATTATAAAACTAATCGCTAGAGACAGACTATTGATATCTTGAGAGGAACTTTTTCTTGAATTTTTTTATTAAAAGAATAATTTAAATGGTTTGGAATTTGGTGTAGATATTTAGTAGCATTCGCACAAGAAAAATCACCTGAATTTAATACCTCCTCCGTTCTTGAAGTCGGTCAAACACAGTAAGAAAAGTCCAGATAATTGTTACAGAAAAATGAGAATTCTTTGCTAAATAGGGCATATTTACTACAACGTGAGGTATCATATAACTCTTCTGACATTACAGAAATAAATCAATCGAAAGAGAAGGAAAAAAATCTGATGTCAAATTAATATGTCAAAATTAAACCGTTGAAATTTATATTTAATTTGAATAATAATTAAAGATAAATTATTAAAAATGTGCGAAAATCTAAACCCGGATCGCATAAAGTGCGAAGCGTGCCGCACCATCAATCTAGCGAAACACGTGAGCCATCCTAAACCAGACATGCAGATGTATGATAAATGCAGTCCTGCACATAAAATCTACTGTCCTCGTGTACCGGGTAACTGATTTAATACATATTCAAATGCATTTAATTTATATAATAGGTATACTAGCGAGCCCACAGGCTGTTCTGCCCTTTTGAGAGTATAAAATTTATTAACAGCTTAAACAGAGCCACCTTACCGTGTTTAGATTTTTTGATTTTATATGTATGTTTTTTTTCTTTAATAGCTTAGAGTTACGTTAGCAGACGCAATAAATTCTGCCAGTGTCAAATATTGCCAGGAAGGCATGAATGAATTTGAGCGATATATATGTTATTTGGTTCATTATCTATACATATAATAAAATTCTAACTAAGTCAAATCTGTACATTAAATATTTTTTGGGAAATCTAATTGAAATAGACATTATTATCGATACAGAGTCTATAGTTAGAGAAAAGTTAGAGAAAACCACTGCATAGATTTTGATGAAATTTGGTATGATGCTAGCTGGTTATCCGGATCAACATATAGGCTACTTTTTACCGCGGGAAAATATCTCATTTCTGAGAAAACATACAAAAACACAAAAACTGCATTGTAAGGGTATACTAATATATAAAACCTAAGAATTAGGTATTTGGTCATCTGAAGGTGGGCGGAGCCGCGGGCAATGCTAGTCAGTTTCAGTTATAAATTGTCACTAATATTATTGATTATAGTATCATATCGTTTATGCTAATTCATACTAACATACTACTAACTATATTTCTATTATAAATAACCACGGTTGATATAAATATCTATAATATAGCAATATAAAATTGTACGTGAGTAATGACAATATATGTAATATTGAAGAATGAAATTATAAGTTTAAAGTTATTATATTCCCATTTTGATGAGGCAAGTTAGATATTAGTTATGTAGGTGTTTTTCCTTCATTTTTGCCTGACAAAATATCTTGATTTGGTTTAGATTTTTTAATTTTGTTAGAAACAAACATTATTGACAAATCCATACATATAATAAAATTCTGAGTCGAATGTGTACATTAAATATTTTTTGAAAAATCTTATTGAAATAGTCATTATTATCGATACAGAGGCCGAATGTATAGTTTTTAGGATTTTTCTCTGTCTGTCTGGGAATGTATCACGAGAAAACCACTGGACACATTTTAATGAAATTTAGTATGATGATAGCTGATTATCCGGGTCAACATATAGGATACTTTGTACTGCGGGAAAATATCTCATTTCTGAGAAATTTATACTAAATGTTAAACTAGGGACGAACCCGAGCATAGCCAGGGTGAGTCGCTAGTAAAGATATATAAATAAAAAAAAATTAAAACCTAAAAATCAGGTTTGCTTTAATATCTAAAAAGGCGAAATAATGAACCTCCACTCTTCCATTTATACGAGTAAAAGTTCCAACTTCCAGCGAAGTTTAGTAACCACGCTGCAGTCTTACAATGGCGCAATCAGTAAGTTACACGAGATTGTTATCTCTTTCTCTCCACGTTACACGAACGATATAACTGTAGAGTGTAGTTACATTGTACTTACGCAGCTCTCTGCGGCTATGTCGTCCTGGTGAATATTACAAATTATGTAACGATCCATGTTCCCAAATTTTGCTCTCTTTCTAATGGTTGGCCTTCCTCTTCATCTTCAAATAAGTTCTAAATCACTAATAATATCCTACACGAATATGTTTTAAGAGATATTTGTATAGATTTGTATTTTTGTATGTTTGTAACGAATAAACTCAAAAACTACTTAACCGATTTAGATGAAATTTAGTAAGAAGACAGATTGAGACCCTGGAAAAGAGATTGGATATTTTTTATTCTGAAAATCATCCCTTAAGGAGGTGAAAATGGGGATGAAAGTTTGTATGGGGAATCAACCTAGGGACGGTTTATTTTATAAAAAAAACAAACGACTTTTTTTACATTTAATAATGATATTAATTATAATTAAAAGGAATTAATTAGTAGTTGTAAGGTAAATGCTCTACATCATATATTTTTTAGTCAAGTTTATTATTCACTTTAAAACATCAATTTATTAATATAACGTTTTTACATCTAGAACTGCCTATTCGTCCTACTTGCATTAAAGTATGCGACAAGGAAGAATACAAACTAAGGAAAAGCGGCAAGAAGCTAGCGCTACCAAAAATGCCTCTACCCTATGCGCACGGCAAGCTCATGTACGCTGTCAAAGTGAGTACTTACTACTAATACATATTGTAAATACGAAAGTCACTTTATTTATTTATCTTTACTTTAAAAAAACAAATATGGTTTGATATTATTTTGTGAGGAGAAATAGTGGATAGTTATTTTTCATCTTGGTGCATTAAGTATCTCATGGGTTATATGTATGTATGTGACGAGATGTCCTAAGGGACGCTTAAGTTTTTTTTTAATATAAATAACATTAATAATAGAAGTATCACAATATTAAACACCTCCTTAGCATTTCATCGCTATTAGTAGCTAGTGATGCGATCGTGAGTTGTACTCTATGCGCAGGCTGGCGTCCTGGTAGGCGCGGTGTACTTCACGTACACGCAAGGAGTGTGGGGCGACCAGCGGGACGTCACAGAGTGTGTCCGCCGCTGGCAGGAGTACGCGCGTAGTATCAACACTAGGCGACCGCCCACCTTCGATCAGTGCGGTAAAGTCATAGTACGTTAAAATCTCATTTAAATGAAAATGTACTTTATTCCAAGCACATTAAATTCATTATGCATCGTTATATCATCACAATCACAACCCCACTTTGATAAATCTACCTGCACAAGTCTCATGCCGTCCTAGTATTCATAGTTACGTCACCAGTTGTTCTGTTGAAAAACCGGCTTCGATCGTTTCCATGGCAACCCCTCTCGAACTTGTGATGGCTAAAAAAGTCAAAAATAAAATACGACACATTCTGTCTGGACTGGAAGGAAGCCTAACTTGATTTGTAGTGAAATATTGATGAGGCATTCATTAATCTCTAAGATTTTCATTATTCATGATTATAAAGTAAATTGATAAATTGTAAAATAACTGTAGACAATAATTTATACAATAAGTCACTATGGTGTAATGTATTATATTATTATTTTTTTCAAAACCGGTAATTAGTATTGCAAAGCGCTGTGTATCTAGAGTCTAGACTTGTTTTTTTTTTTTAACCACTTGATAGTCAATTATACTGGCGAAGTCTGATGTAGTAGATGATATATGTAACTATTACAATATTATATACATACTCCCCTACGCACAGCTTTTGTTTACATACGTTGTTTATATACTCGTATATCTCTTTCTTCTTATCTTTCTATACTATATAAATTAGAAAGTTTGGATGGATGAATGTCTGTTACTCTTTCACGCCAGAACGGCTGAACGGATCTGGATGAAATTTGGCACAGAGATAGATTATAGTCTTGAAGCGTCCTAGCTACGGTTTAATTTTTTTGGCGGAACCGTAATCCTCTTTCTAAAATAAAAGTAGCCTTATCTGCTATTTGCCAGTGAAAGTCCCGTCAAAATCCATCCAGCCGTTTCAGAGATTACCTGGAACAAACAAACAGACAGACAAAAATTTGAAACATTGTACTTTTTTTATAAGTACCGTATATAATTTCATAAGCATTTATTAAAAAAGTTTTATTTCGGCATTAGAAACAGACATTTTTATTTTATTTATCTACTCGTATATACCTACTACATAGATATACTATTTATAAATATATACATTTTCTGCTATCCCTTTATTTAATATTCGCTCCCCTTATATCTTAGCACCTACTACCTAGTTTAGTATTATATGATCTGTGGTACTACATTTTCCTAAACCTAAAGATTGCCTGCAACAAGTCGCTCTTTTAGCGTTAAGGCCGCCTCTTTTACATTTTCCTATCTTTGTGTACAATAAAACACCCAAAAAACATACAAAAGATAGGTAAATGTACAAGAGGGTTTATAATTACATATTACTATTACTGCTTTGTTTAAAGTTCTAAAATAACTGAAAGTGAAGTCAAGCTCACGACCTCGTTATAATACATTACATTTAACTTTTTATATTACATCCCTCATATAATAAGATTTTTTTTTACATTCTTATTATTAGGTATACAATTACAGGGTACATAACAATTTGTGGTGTAAAATAAAATCAAAAATTACACAATTATGGAGTCATATCGCTTATGAACTTCCAGCTCTACAAATTGTAATTTGAATTTTTAATCAGTACACCATTTTTGGCCTATTAAATTTAACTCTCCGATAAATTTTAAGTAATTATGTGTATCCGAAGACCTAATTTTAAACTATCTGAAAGACAAACAGACAAACCTTGACATAATATCTCTTAAATACTTATTAAGTATGAGTACAGCACTACAAGCTTAAACTTTTTGTAGAGATCGATATATTTCACAAATATCTAGTTTTTTTTCATACTACATTAAGAATATACATTATGAATCATTCGATACGATTAATAGTTTTTTTTTCGTTAGTAAGCATTCAAGTGTAGATTGAAATTTGTCTGAACTGACTCCAACATAAGTATGTTATCCTGGTACTTATAGTCCCCAACTGTCCAATGTCTAGCGATCGTCGTGACCGTAGCGGCCAGCGAGATACGTCCACCCCCGAGTGCGGGCCAAAGGCCGAATGGGTGAGATCAATGTTTTGCTTATTGCTAAGGCTCCTACTCGCTCCTGACGTCCTGGTACATTGCATCTCACTATGTCCAATGTTAACGTGCGACGTGTTGTCCCCGCGAACTCCGGCGACGTCCTTCCCTAGCAAGAGCATTCCGCAAACTGGTTTTGCCAGAGGAATGAGGATTGTCCATTGATTGAGTTTGACTTTATTTCGCTATTGCAGCGTGCTTCTGTCCGCCTAGTTGCTACATGCCGCATGAAATAGATGACACTTTGCTTCTGTAGAGGTCCGCTCTTTACGTTATGGATTGCCACTGATGTTCATTTTTTAAATATCAATTATTTCTGAAAAATACTAAACAAATGAACATTAGCATTATTTTTGAAGTGAAACTTCTTTAGGGGCGCCATATGAGGGATTTTTTTTGTAACGGAAACGGTTGTTACAGAAGTGAATAAATAATTTATCTATTTATTTATTCACTTCTGTAACAACCGTTTATATATTATAAAATTATTTAAACGATTATATAAATATTTACCAAAATATAAATTGAATAAAAATAGAATATAGGTATTTAAAAAAAATACTTCTTTCATTTATTTCCAAATAAGCGATGAAATCATATCAAATGAATATCGTTAAAAGAATATTTTTATTTCTATTTGATTTTATTTGCTTAAAATATTTTTTTATTTTTTATACATTAGGTTTAAAATATGAATACTTTTTTTTGTAAAAAGTTGCATCCCTGTATTTTATTGAATCATATTCATCATTCATAATTTATTGAATCATTACAATATTTGATTGAAAATAAATTTTGTCTTATCACCGCCAGGTAAATTTCTAAGAAATTAATTAAAATTCTAAGAAAGTCCGCGGTGGTGGCGGGATTACCACTATGTAAATAATAAAATTTTGCACCGACTTCGAAAATGTCAGATTAGGTATCTATTCTAAATAATAACCCTCGTTTAGTTATTTTTTTCATTTTAGTTCCTGGAAGTCGGTTTTTATTTTATTTTTTTAGTTTTTATTTTTCCACTTTTAGTGTAGACATAATAAGCAGGTAATTAGTAAGAAGAAAGTTTTTTAATAACATATTCGATTAAACAATTTGTTTAAAAAAATATTATTATTGTTGATTTTTTTAAAAACCGCTTGACCGATTTCGATAAAATTTATATGGGACAACCTGGAAAGTATACTCTTTAAAACAAAAAAAAATTCCAAATCGGTTCAGGCGTCTTCGAGTAATCGGTGAACATACATAAAAAAAAAAGAAAAAAAATAATCCGACGAATTGATAACCTCTTCCTTTTTGGAAGTCGGTTAAAAATTAAAAAGTACTGGTAACCTAAAGAAAGTTTTACTTTTTACGAGAGTGCGTATACACGCGCGTAATACTCGCAATCATTAATTTTTGCCTTAAATTTTAGTTAAAAATGAGTAATTGATAAGAAAAAGAAATGTAAACTGAATAATATTAAAATCCAATGTAAATCATACAATGTAACATGTAGCAACCCTAGGTGACATTCACCTGCATACCTCATGATGTCCTAGTAACTTCACGTAGACTACATACGAGGGACGTCATTCCTTGCGCATTGTATTCATTCATTTCAATATTTATCGCATTCCTTCCCTGTCTTTAAATCTCTATCGCTGTCTCTTTCACTTCAGTAGAGAGTAGTGCGACAGTATCAACTTTATTCAATATGCGTAAAGAATCTATATAAATAAAAATGAATGTTGCTAAGCGCAAAACTTTATAACGGCTGGACTAATCAGCCTATTTTTTTTAATATTCGCTGAAGTCCGGGGAAGATTCTTATGAAGAGAAAAATTAGAAAAAAGTCACGGAAAAACGTAAAAATCACATTTTTCTTTTTCCTTACTACTTTATAATACTTTATAATTACTACATTATAGTAATGAACGCAACCTTAACATTAATATAAACTACTTAAATGCATTTGTATATTTGACACTTTCTCTTTCTACGATATACAATTTGAGGTTTGTTTGATTGTTTGTTTGTTTGTTTGTTCGTTCGTTCGTTCGTTCGTTCGTTCGTTCGTTCGTTCGTTCGTTCGTTCGTTCGTTCGTTCGTTCGTTCGTTCGTTCGTTCGTTCGTTCGTTCGTTCGTTCGTTCGTTCGTTCGTTCGTTCGTTCGTTCGTTCGTTCGTTCGTTCGTTCGTTCGTTCGTTCGTTCGTTCGTTCGTTCGTTCGTTCGTTCGTTCGTTCGTTCGTTCGTTCGTTCGTTCGTTCGTTCGTTCGTTCGTTCGTTCGTTCGTTCGTTCGTTCGTTCGTTCGTTCGTTCGTTCGTTCGTTCGTTCGTTCGTTCGTTCGTTCGTTCGTTCGTTCGTTCGTTCGTTCGTTCGTTCGTTCGTTCGTTCGTTCGTTCGTTCGTTCGTTCGTTCGTTCGTTCGTTCGTTCGTTCGTTCGTTCGTTCGTTCGTTCGTTCGTTCGTTCGTATGTTTGTTTGTTTGTTTGTTTGTTTGTTTGTATGTTTGTTTGTTTGTTTGTCCTTTTTTCACGTCTAAATAAAGTGCCAGACTGTCGTGTTTTTTGTGTGAAGATAGTTGTAGAGTGACTTAGGCTTCTTTTTACCATGGGAGATTATTTCGTTCCTACGGGAAAACAAGTTATATCTATTCCACGCTAACCGTTAAAACGTACCCAGGGACGAACCTGAGAGAAGCGGGGATGAGTCGCTAGTAGTAAATAAATATTGGTTCGCTAAAGTCTAAACAGTTGACTCTGCATTTTCAACTATGCAATTTCCATTGCGTTAAATTTCCCTTTAATCTATTAAAGGCAATTACAAATGTATGGTTATTATATTACTATATTATATAGGTTACTATATTATAAAACTGTATATAAAGTGTAGTAAAAAGTTAAAATTATATTTTAATTGTTATAAATAAAATGAATAAATATTTTAGCGCTTCGCCTTGAGCGGCCTACACAATACACAGCACAGCACGCGCAGTTCGCAGCAGAGCGAGGCCGCGAATTTAGGCGCGAACTAACCCTTGAACGCAGGAAGTGACTTCCTTGACGTTGATAACTCCCTGGTATAATTGGGTCATATCATTGACAGTGTCAGGCGCGTTGAAACTGATAAGCAAAATGATTTTGTATTTTTCATCTGTACTTATTATTATTATAAGTACCTATAATTTATTAATAAATTTACAATTTGATACGCGGACTTTACCAGTTACATTTTAATCTAGTTTATTTTATTAACTTTAAAATTACTCGAAAAAATGTTATTATTAAGTATATTTTACTATATCTTAATAATTAATATGTTTGCTTTTAAGTTATAGAATTGTAAAAGTACTGAAAATGCTGTTGGTTTATCCTTCTCTGATGCAGCGACAGAGCAACAGGTCGCCTTAGTCTATATAGACATAGGCTATAAGCCAGACAGTGACAGAAGCTATTAAGCTACTTTTATTCCTATGATGTTTTCCCGTCCGATTCCGGCCACGGCGCCCAATCTCATTGAGACTAGCCAACTGCGCAGGAGATATTATAGTGCACAAGTGTAAGCGCAGACACAACGTGCACTCTCTATTCCTGTCACTCTCATACTCCGGTGGAACGACTACTCGACACGACCGGTGAGAGTTAAGGCGCAGGACCGACGGCTTTACGTGCTCCCCGAGGCACGGGGGTGAAACACCGACCAACTTCCCAACTTCAAGCTGTTACTGAGGCTTACTATACAGAAAGACTCAATAACTTAACTTGGCCCGACCCGGGACTCGAACCCAGGACCTCTGAGTGTGCAGCCGTACATGCTAGTCACTACACCACCGAGGCAGTTTTATTCCTATATACTACGATGCTCACGTGGTATATTAGAGATTTCCAAAAAGCTATAGCTAATTACGTAGCGATGTGTCTGGGCAAAGAGACGACATGTTGCTACTATAATTAATTCATAAATATATAATAATTACACTACGGTACTTAAACGCGTGAAATTGTTAGTGGCTAATATACCTTATTCGCGAAGTTCCCAGTCGAAACGTCGGGAATAATTATAATAAGTCCCATAGAGTAATCTATATATTTATATAAAACAAAGTCGGGTTTGTTACAACACTTATAATTTGAGAACTGCTGGACCGATTTTCATGGTTTTTGATTTGTTGGATTTGTATCTATCCCAATAGCAAAATAACTATTAAAACATCGGAAAAGTACATTTTTTTCTATGCTAACGCTGGCTAATAACTATTTATATCTGTTTAAAACGTGCCTAGGAACGAACCCGAGCGAAGCGATGGTGAGCCCCTAGTTATTACACACTTGTGCACTATAATATCTCGCGCAGTTGGCTAGTCTCATTGAGATTGGCCGCCGTGGCCGGAATCGGCTAGGAGAACATCATCATTACCTATATAATTATGGAACGCGAAAATTTGAAAAGTTATATAATTCATAAAATTAACTTTATACAAACTTAAGTATAATATTTATTGTAACATTAGAGCTTTACTTACGCAATGAAATGGTGTCCGTTTATTTATATCATATATGTAATATAAAAAAATAATTCAGCTTAAATGTTATTGTTTCAGAGAAAGGAATCTAGTGAAAGTCTGCTTGCGCCGCTGTATGCCATGTACAAAGGTTTTGTGACCACGTGTTTTGCAGGTAATAGATAAAACTGTGATAATGTCATTGTTGCATACATATAAATTGTTATACAAAAAGGGTCGGTAGAAATTTTCTACATACAAAATTATATAACAAGGAAATGCATACATTACAAAGCTTTTTATTTCATTAAGGTCATAAAATGAATGGATACCAAATAAATTTTCTTTCAGAAAAAAATTAATAAAGATATATAAGTTATAAAATGCTAATTAACCATTTATACAATATCATATAAATATAATATATTATGTATATAAATATTAAATAAGCGCCCACCCTCACTCCACTCGGGTTCGTCGATTTCTCAGAGACGAGATATTTTTCCGCAGTAAAAAGTATCCTATATTTTGATCCGAATAACCAGCTATCATCTAACAAATTTCATCAAAATCTGTCCAATGGTTTTCTCGTGACAGACAGACAGACAAAAATTCTAAAAACTATAGACTCGGCTTCTGTATCGATAATATATGTACAGATTAACTTCTCTTTCAAGGTGTTGTAAAAGTCCCATTAATAGTGAAGTGCGCTTACATCGATTATCTCAAAGCTCTGGAAGTGAGGCAAGCGGAACTAGACAAAGAGAGAAAAATTAAAAAGAAATCTGGTTAAGCTTTGATACGCTTTAACAAAATTTCTATAAATATTTTTGAACATTGTGAAATTTCGTATGTATTAACGTAGCTTACACAATGTTTTTGTAACAATTTTAAATTTCTTAATAAATTATATTTATAAATACGAAATAATAATCTTTATTTTGTCATTTCTCTGTAAAAATATGTGTTTTTTACCTTAATTTAAGTGGAATATAAGTTTACTAGCGGACCCGACAGACGTTGTCCTGTCTACACGTCTTTAATTTGAAAATTTCAAACTTTTTGGACAAAATTGTGAATCTAAACCATTCCCAGATCCCCTTGAACACACACAAAAAATTTCAACAAAATCGGTCCAGTCGTTTGAGAGAAGTTCAGTGACATACACACTCACAGAAGAATTATATATATAAAGATATGGAGTTGGTACCAGACCTTGCTACAGACTAGCTGACTACTGTGTAGACAAGAGTGGTTTTGTAAAGCGAGTTTAGAATTGTAGAGTCACTCTGTTGTCTCTATCTAACCCGGAAAGAGAAGTGTGAACATATAAATACAAATATATGTTACAAAAATATTTTTATTAAATAGATCCTTTTCAGATTTTAATGTTGTCGTCGTAGCTCTGTGACATGAGGCTCGAAAAACGCCGCGTTGTCGTCTTGCGCTCCCCCCGCCAGCATGTACTCCAAGTGGCGTATGTAGCAAATTGCTATACTGGAATTTACATTAAGGATAACTGTTAAAATAATAGTCTCTTAAGTACAAAAATAGTTAACTAAATCAATTTTGTGATCTCCATAAGTAAGGAAAAGTAATTTATTTCAACATAAAGTTAACAACATAAAGTCATGTATAATATGAACAGATCAGCATTTAAACACTCTACCATTTTAGCATCCTAAAAATGAAGCCAAACTATTTCCATCGACGCTACCCCCATTTTTATTATTTTATAGCAACACCAATAGTAAACAGAAAACTACTATGCTATTTTATTTAACAGAAATTATAACGGAAAGTATTTGATATAATATTTAATATTGTAGATTTCCTTACCGTAGGCACTCAATCTTGGAGTATTTCTTCTTGGAAGGCTTTGTCACTGGCAGCTTAGAGCGAAGCAAATCAAACGCGCGATTCATATCTCTCATACGTGTCCTCTCTCTATCGCAAGCTGTCTTTTTGTACTCTGAATATAAAAATAAAATTAAACATTATATTATTCGATTCATGATACTCGTCAATTCAATCCTAGTCTTTAACGACCTTTAAAAAATAAAAATTTAAAATAATAAATGTGATTATTTCAACTAAGCTTTTTTTTACTCTGTGGATAAACTATAAACTATATGATAGCTCTAAAACTACCTCGGTGGTCTAGCTGCTACTTGCTGGCATGTACGGCTGCAGATGCTGAGGTCCTGGGTTCGAGTTCCGGGTCAGGCCAAGTTTGATTACTGAGATTTTCTGCTAAAATATTCTCTGCAGTAGCCCGGAGTTGGGAAGTTAGCAATGTTGCACTCCCGTAGCACCTTCGGAGAGCACGTAAAGCCGTCAGTCCTGCGCCTTAACTCTCACGGGTCGTGTCGAAGTATCGTCCCATCGGACTTTGCGTGTAAAAGAAATAGAGAGTGCACTTTTGTCTGCGTGTTCACATACACGCACTGCACTATATATAATGCTGCGCATGAGGCTGGTCTTGGTGAGATTGGCTGCCGTAGCCGGAATTGATCAGGAGAACATTATTATTATTAGCTTTAAAAATATATGTTAGCCCTTTACCTACTCTAAGCCAAATCTATTATTTTTTTTTAATTTAATTAAAAACATCTTTTAATAATCTCTGGCAAAAATCTACTCATAGAATAAAATCTAGCTCCTACCCTTTTCCAACTGCAGAGCTCTCTCTTTCCAATTTAAAATAGAATCTTCCGGGTCATCAGAAAATTTGACTGTATCCTGTGACTCCTGGGAGAACTCTAGCGGAGATCTCGTCACAGCATCCATAAAACTCATTTCCCTGTAATCTTTTAACCATTCAATGTATCTTACACCTTAACCAATGTAACATATTTATTAATTTTTAGTTACAAATAGTAACAAGCAAAACTTAAATTAAAAGCAAATGTTTAGGTGAATTAAAGTTTTATTTTTATTTCTACGAAACATAAAATGAAATTACTTTCTTACCATCAATTTAAATTCATCTGTCTTAGCTATGTATCTAATCTAAGAGAACATTTATCTTACAACAACAATAACAATAAGTTTTAAAATATATCTCAAGAAAATTAAGAACAATACAAAAAAATACTTAAATGCGATATATTTATATTACGTAGCGACTTTGCATAACTTTCTATGCCTTACTAGAGTGTATAATTCAAAATTATAGGTGAATAATAAGTTATAATTTCATCAATTTTAAATAGGTACAATACAGTGAATATACACATATCTACTTATTGCCAGTGTTCGTATCTTGTTAGGATCATATTAGAATCTATTATTTTTTTAAAAATCACTAACCTTCTTGTGACTGTACCTCATGAGGCCTAAAATAAGTGATCCGTCGTGGTTCTGAGTGTTCCTCCAAAACATACGATCTATGATGTGATATGGTTTTGTCGTATTTCTTATGGGAAAAGGTATGTTCTTCCCTGAGCCTTTCATCTGGCCGCCCTATCTCTAGTATAACTCGGTCTTCTGAGTCCCGCTTATCTTCTATACCAGTGTCTTTAATCACAGTGTAGTTCGTTATTAATGGGAGGGGCGTGTCGTCTTCGTATGCTCCACTGTACATTATAAACTCTTTATAAAATACACGTCTTAATGCCTTCAATTGCTTCCAGGGAAAATGGTGTAAGTTCTAAAGATTTAAAATTTCAAACATCTATCTATAAAAGATTTAATAACTGTTCTTAGGTGAAATGTTAATTATAATATTTCCAAAATACCACTTATTTCGTGCAACGGCTACCTGTTGTGAGGTGTAACTGTGTCATCCACTCTGGTGCTCTATTGTCATGTATATACGATCAAAGTCGGTATTGTGTACACAAGTGTATTTCTTAGTGTTCGAAAATTCATATTTTTGTATTGTTACAATCTATTTGTTTCGTTTTTGGTTTAATGTAAAATTCAATAAATCTAATATATTACGACGTAAAATATATTATGTTATATGTACATACATACGTAGGTACGTCAATATATGAAGCGTAATATTTTTTTTCAATTTTGAGAATTTTATTGCAATTTAATTAATTAATCTTATTTTACATTATATCTATGTGTACATAATTCAATGCAGATTGTTTTTGCTTGCTCTAAGGCGACACTTGCGTCTCATCATCACAAAGCCGTGCTAATAAAAACAAGAACTTTTGCTAAGATCTCAATTTTATTTACTCCTAATTATAATCCTAGTAATATCTATTTACCTACTGCATATCAACTTTAGCGACAACTACAATAAAATTTTGCATAAACAATGACTAATCGTGTTTTACCAAAATAAGTCGAATATACTCATAAGTATAAATATCTTGTGGGACGGTATTTGTAGTCGCACTCCTCCAAAACGACTCGACCGATTTTAATGATTATTTTATATATTTAGTAGGTATGGAAATAGTTCGTAATATATTTTTCACCTCCTACCCCCACCCCTAATTTTTGAAGTAACTTGAGGCGATGCCAAGCGGAATGAGGGTGAGTCGATAGTAAGTCATAAAATTCAAACAGCGCCATCTATGAATACATAGTACAAAGTCACTACCTAATGGCTGATTTTCGAAAAAGCAAAATCAATACAAAAGATTGATAATTTGATTCAAAAAGGGACTATTTTATTTTTATTTGCTTAAAGTATTTTTTAAAAATAGAATATACCACTTTGAGGTCCATTTTTTACTATACTCAAACACATATCGATACCTATAATGCCATCTATTATCATTTTTGTTGAACTAATTTATTTTATTACTAATGAGCACAGATCATAATATCGCACACCTAGATCTAAACAGCGATTAACTCAAAAGCCACCTTTTTTAGAAAAGGCGAAAAACTGATTACGAATCCTTGTGTTGCAGAAGTTTTTTGTATTGATCAATGTTTTTTAAATAAAAATAAATGAAAGATGTTATAGGAATCGTGTGTTTTAATTTTATATTAGGCCTAAAAATTTGATTTTCATAGTTGTTTCTGTATTGCTTAACAAATTGTAAGTTTATTTTTTGTTATTTGTAGTTAAACCTGTGTTGGTGAATTTAATGTTTAGTTAACTCTCTTTTGAAGAGTCATTATAAATTTAAAAGGGACATCACTTTGAATGTATTTATCTAATAACTACTAGAGAGAGACTAATAGAGGTCTGTGACCAAAAGTAGGGGTAGATTGGCTGATTATTAGGAATTAGCAAGAAAACACTGAATTAAGTCCTCAATCAGACATTTTTTTTATTAATAATTAAAAATATAACATAAAAAAAACTAATATTTTTTTGTGTCTTGGGTACTACGAATTCTCTCTGCTTTTCAAGATTTCCTAACTTCCTAAAAAGCATCAAAAAGCAATTGCCTTGATAGTTCATCCATCTTTACATTATAGGCGACATTTTTCTCTGACACTTATTTTTATACATTTCTGATTTATGTACTCTTTTTTGCCCTTTTTTTGCTCTATCACGGACTGTTAGGATTTTTTTCGGCAACCTTTGCATTAATACTTTCTTAAATTTACGCGAATATTTGACATTTTAAATAAAACTATCTTCTAATCTTAATCTAAGAAATTGAGTTGCTCCCATGACCATGATTGCTATAAAGCATTCGAAACATCAAAACAAAAGCACAAAAGTCAAAATAATTTCACGAAAAATCTGAAAAGATAGTTTTGTTTCAAACCATTGCATTCTGAGAGTCAAGTTGTACATGCGTACTATCATCTTCGGTATCGGACGAACTATTAGAACTTGATGATCTACTAGAGCTGCTACTATTGGTGCTGGACGAAGACAACGATGAACTAGTAAGAACGACTTTAGATGATGTCTTATTTTATGAACAAATCCGAAATTGCGATCTTCATCTGAGTCGTCAATGTCGTTTTCGTCATTTCGGATTGGTTGTCACTTCAGTTGTTTAAATGTGTTCGAATTAGATTTATCAGCCACGGATATGCTTGATGATATCTTTATGTCGTCTTCTTGCTGTTGCTTGTTTTCTAGTGCCGTCTTCTTCTGTATGTATTATAAAATCCCTTGTTATAAAGGTCTAGTATCTCCAGCCATATTTATTAAAAAGTAGTCCACGATTCATTCTTTTTCTAAAAAAAAAGTGAAATTAAACAGAAAAATCTGATCCGTTACATCGCATCGATTTAATAAACCTAATTACGTTTGCGATCTGATCTCCTTCGATATAGTGAAATTTGATATAGTAGTCCATATCATTCCGTATCCGTAACCGTCCATATCCGTAGCCCATCTAAAAAGCTCTAACTTGAAAAATGTTTATTAAAACACAACAAGCTTTGTAATGACTAGGATAAAAATAAAACGTTATTAAGATGAAAGAACTCCAATCACCACTAGCAAAAAAGTTTATTTTAAACTTGGTTTTACAGAAATATAAGAGTTTAAAAAATGACTCATCAAAAAAGACTCAAATAAAAATTAAAAAATGTTTCAACAAGACAACAACAATTCTAAATAAAAACGAAAACTTAACTCACCTACCTATGAACACTGGTTCAAGTTAAAATATTGCTTTAATTTACGTAGCACTAACATGGCAACAAGTCTAATAATGTTTTTACAATTTTCTCAACATTCTGTATAATCAACTCAAAATAGCTCTAATTTGTTTACAGTATTAGTATAGTAGAATCTCATTAGATTCTACAAATAATGTAACTTTACAATTTAACAGTTTCGCGTAGTGCTAGTTATCAGTGTCGCTCGATTAAATGTATGTATATGTACGAATACTGTATAATGTATGTCATTGAATGAAGGTTCATGACTACAGGCTACTTGAAATGAATATAGGCACAGTTGCGGTATAATACAATATGCAGCAGAATCGATTCAAATTTATAGACGAATTGGTATCAAAGTGCGTTCCTAAGCGTTTCTTGTATTTACATTACAATAATACATTATATATTTTATAGGCATCAGCACCTTTAGGAAAATTTTATTACTTACATCCTGACATTGGTCCATTTGTCACTACATCATAGCTCTATCTGTATATAAAATTTCATCGATATCCGTCTAGCTGTTGCAACGTGAAGGAGTCTCAAACATAAACACATATAAACATACACATACAAATGCTGTGCGAGCGGTCGCGGGTTCGAGTACCGCTGGGGGCTTCCATTTGTGTGACGAATGTTTCTACTCCTTGTCATGGGTGTTTATATTTATAATATGCATGTATGTAATAAAAGTTATATATGTGTAATGTATCAACTGGTATCCATAACACAAGCCTCGTAGCTTACCATGAAACGAGATGGTGCTGTGTTAATGTCCCAACATATTTTTTTTAAATATATTCCTTGTCACGACTATAAGATGTCACTACGACTATGCCTGGTCTATAATTGCGATTTCAAGATGAAATAATAAAGAAGTATGGTACTGGAACTGGTAGTAACAGTTATTGACCTGTGGGCTGTGTGAGTTTTTTTGTTCTTTTCAATACAAGGGAAGCGTATCTCCTTGAAACATCAAAGCTTTTCATTCTGACATATTATATGGTAACTAGCGACTCATCCTCGCGTCGGTTAGTATGAAAACAAATCATTGAATTTCTCGGCTTTTCTGTATTATAATATGAATATATTATACCTATAAACCTTTCTCTTGAATCAATCTACCTATTGCTGAAAACTGCATTAAAATCCGTTGCGTAGTTTAAAAGATATACGCGTACAAACAGCGGGAGCGACTTTGTTTTATACTATGTATAGATTAGTAAATTCGATTAAAACAAAACAAACCATTTGGTATGCCTTAAAACAGTTCATCTCGAAACATTAACATTTTTAAGACAACCTCTATTCCATTATCCATACAATCTATGTACAAGGTACTAAGATTTGGACTCAGAGATTAATACATAAAAAATCGTCTTTTCTTTCATTCTAACCAGTTTTCATTATTTATAAAATGATAATTTCAATGATTATGGAAATAAATAAAACAGTTATAATTATTCAATTGAGATTTATTCGCCAAAAATAAATACTTTACGCTTTAAGCACAGCCGCAATAAATAAGGCCTTACAAGAAGTTTGCAAGTTTGTATTTTATGTACAGACAATATTGCAATTTACAAATAATGTAAATATAAATTGATGATAAAATAACACTAATGATACTTTTGCATTAAAACATTAGGAATTTATTAAATTTTCAAGATATGTATGTAAAACAAAATGCTTTTTGTAGTTATTTAAATGCAAGCAAATCACCGCTTTATCGACGAGCGACATAAGTGTGTACTTTGATCCTTCGGCACTGATGGTCGCAGTTTGTAAGCAACATACTGTCTTGATACTTAGACAATACGGAAAAACGAAATAAGGAAGTGTAATAGCAGTGTCAAAACCTATTTCCTCTTTACATATTATGTATGCCGGTGATTTTTATTTAACTATTCCAAAGCAGTATTTAAATGGAATTTTTATAGTAACATCAACAATATTCTTAACTTTATTTTTAAATAAATTAGTACTGTTCGCATATGACATGAACATGTAAAATACTTTAAAATGCATATAAAATTAAAAATATTTACTCATTCACATAATTTTAATATTTAGAAATTATGAATTGTAAAAATAAAAAAAGAAACTAAAATAGGCAACAAAGTTATATTTTCATTAAAGGGCGGTATAAAAAAAAATATGAAATTGAGAGTGAGCAAATACGCGGGCCGCAAATTGTATAAACAATAATTATACGTTAAATATTTTTTATTAAAAGTTCAATTTCCGTATAGCGAAGAACTCTTTCATGACGTCGTCGGAGACCGCGGCGCGCCGCGCCTGGTACTCCTGCACGATGGGCGTGATCGTGTCGATGGCGATCTTCTTCAGCTCGCCGGTTAACATTTCGCCTGATTCGTATAATTTCTTTATCTGTAAAAACAATAATATATTCATTAATAATCTAAATTAAAGGATAATAATAATTTGTTTAATTCGTATTGCCGTTTGCATGAATTTTTAAAGTGATTAAAATATGGCCGCTCTTTCGATATGAGTTCATGTTCAGAGTTCATGATCATCATGAGTTTCATGTCGTGGTGGAGGCTCATTAGCGTCCGGCAACCCAGCCGGGCGCGAAGCCAAGAGACACACTGGGGGTGGCCCACTTCGTAGGGTGGTGTACAATGTGGGTTGGTTCTGGTACTGGGCAGAGTGGACCGTGGGAGCAACCCTTGGTCTGCTTCGGCTGGCCTGCCGCCGGAGCGTCTTTGTTAAGTGCGTAAGCGATCCTGTGATGCCCCATTAAAAGGGGAGAGGGTCCGTTTGGGTTTTAGTGGGTACTATAGGCTTTTCCAACCTGTCAGTCCCATATATCCACTTGTATACTATGCAAGTGATATGCGTAAATGCATTTCCCAACGTTAAAAAAATGGACACTGCCATATTGCATGAGGCTGGCCTTCATTAAAGCTAAAACTGCGTTTTAAAATTATCTAAACTTTGTTTTTTTTAATAGCTCAATACAATAAACATTATTTTGTTGAATTTTAATGTCCTCCAACGAGAACATACCTCAGCCAGCCTGTCGTCGTCTTCGAGGAAGAAAGTGAGGTACTTGAAGGAGACGTCGACGCCGGCGTCGCCGCCGCGCGCGCGGTGCTCCTCCACGGTGTCGCGCCCGCCGGAGAACGCGTACTTGTTTATCTGTCAACGTATGTAGACTAATAGTTAATCCCATTAATTATTCATATAATATTATAAATGCGAAAGTGGACTATGGCTTGATCTCCCTCAAATTAAAGGGAGGTCCGTGCCCAGCAGTGGGACGTTAACAAGGGCTGACAACAACAACAATAGATGCGAAACTTTTGACGGATGTTTGTTACTCAATCACGCCAGAACGGTTGAACGGATCTGGATGAAATTTGGCACAGAAATGGATTATAAACTTTTTATCCAGGGAAAATGTACGGTTCCCGTGGTAGAATAGGTTTGTATTTCTATTTCACGAAGGAAGAATCTGAGCGAAGCGAGGGTGAGTTGTTAGTTATTTATATAATTTCCATTAAACCGTACTCAGAAAAGTGTTTTGTCATTTTATTGAGTATTTTACGATTTCATAAATGTAGAGATACTGGATTGCGTTGTATGTTAGAAATTACGGAAAAGTTTATCTCTGAAGGTGAAGGTGCTATTATTGTTAATCGATTTGAATATTGTCGTACCCAAATTCAATAAGAAGTGACTATTTAATATGTTGTTTTTTAGGTTATATAGACTAAACTAAACTATTATTTAACATCTGTAGAGTCATAAAACTATTTCACAAAGTTGAAGGAGGTGTGAGGTGCGTAAATGCATTGCCCAACATTAAGAAAAAAAGGTATCCACCTTATTCTTGATCTGTTTGGGCGTGTCGTCGAGGAAGACGGTGGCGTGCGGGTCGGAGGCGGACATCTTGTGCTTGGCGCCGCGCAGCGCCGGCAGGAAGGCGGCGTGCAGCAGCGCGGGCTTCGGTAGGCGCAGGCGCGGCGCCGCGTCGCGCGACAGCCGGAAGTACGGATCCTGGTCGATGGCGCACGGCACCAGGCACGGCACCTGCACCCGAAACACTACTGTTATATACATACTTCAGATCACATAATACTACCCTAGTACAAATGCCTCATCTCATACAAAAAATGGACAGCGTTGTTTGCTTGAATAGGTAATAGATGTCATTGATTCACAAATAATTAAACTGTTTTATTTTTAGAATAAGTGCAAACTAAAGTATGATAAATATTGTAAAATTCATCCGGCATGCAAAAAAAAACTTCTTAACCACTTTTAACCATTTTTTTTTTGTTGACGCTGGGGAAACCCATAATGGGGACCCTGCCCGCCGTCATAACGAACAAGGTATTCCAAGGTGAGACTACAAGGTGAGACTCCTACTCACTAAAACCCACAGCGGAACCCGTCGCCGCAGTGCAATGGGACGTTGCAGGATCGCTTGCGCATTCACTACAACACCCCTGCGGTCGGCCCGTACCTCGCGGGCCATCCTCGCCTAAATCGGGATGCCCTCGATTCACAGAGCATCCCGACCGCCCCGATAACGTGCAGGGGAGTCAACGAGATACCCTCCCCGCAGTAGCTCCTCTTGGGTGGCGGGAGAAGAAGCGCATACCGGCGCCTCCTCTCCCCCAGCCGACGGCAACGAAGAGGGTCCGCTAAGGCGTTAGCCTCGCGTTCCCTCTCCGCCGTCTCCGTGAAGGACACCGTACGGTATCCCCGTATCGCCCTCACCGCCAGGACCCGTTGCGCCCTGCGCAGTTGGGCCCTGTTCGATGCGGAGAGGGCGTCCATCCAAACGGGGGAACCACTTTTAACCATGATAATCAATTCATAAAAAATTAAAAACGCTATCTGTGAATATGTTTAAAAATTTGGTACTACAAACCTATCATCTAGTTGCGGATATTTCAATAATAATCAAAATCGCAAATTTGATTTACGAGCGCAATATTTCGTTTTACTTCACTTATATTTTTCAAAACAATAATACACCTTTTTGAGAACTATTTTTTATTTGTTTTCATTGAACACAACGTTAATAACAAACCTATACATGTAACATCATCTATTGATATTTATTTGAACTAATTTTTCTTTGTTCATAATGAGACCCCATGTCCATCTTTTAAGTTTGTTTGTAATGGATAAATTAAAAACCGATCTAGATAAAAAGTATTAAGAGTCTTCTGAAGGAACGTCTAGATATGCACCAAAGAGAAAACTGATTATGTTGTTATACTAATAAAATAAACTTTATAGAAATCCAACAATTTAAACATCCTACTGCTGAGCAAGGGCTTCCTCCCCACACGAGGTGTAGAGAGTAATTTAAGTTATAAAAAATATATTCATTTAAATACTAAAACTGAAACTACTTACAATTTTATCTCCAAAAATAAATGGGAAAGATGTAGAGAAAGCCGGAGCAGCCTCAATAGACGGGAATGTAATTTTTCCGATGATGTCTGAATCACCAAATCCAAAGATACCTTTCACTTGGTTGAATGTCACACATTTCTGTATACGTAACATATTTTGATAAAAAGCTGGACACTGGCTGAAAAAATATTGCTTATTAAAATTCATACAAATATTGCCTGAAATAGAATTCCCCTAATACATGTATTGAAACGCAAATTTAGAATGCCCTGCACTTTTGTGTCAACAGGTTGAGAGTATCGTAAAAATTATAGCAATTGAAAGCAATTGAAAAGAAAACAAAATGGTAGGAAGCGGTTTTGCAAACCAGTTTATGTGACACATACACATAGCTGACATGCATACATGTAGATAGACTCGCAGTATGTTCATTTTGCCGTTGGTTTATTTTTATAATTTAATTTTTTTACTCTCTATAAATAATTTAGTAGGTTAAAAACTATTAAAGTGAAAATAACACTTAGAATTTTTTAAGTAAGTTTAGTATTATGTAAAATATACATAAAATGAAAAAAGGCAAAGAAGTGCCATCAAAGTGTAAAATATACTGTTAGATCTTTTGTCAATCAATGCATTAATATTTTATCCACTTTAATATCTATTTAGGTACTAAAACAATGAGTAGGTCTTGTGTAAATTATGGTAGAAATAACTAAAATCTTCAATTAAATCCTAATTATTATTAGAGAATAAAGTATGCTATCAACAGCGTAATGTTTTTTAAATATTTTTCCTTACCCAATAAAGTCTAAATCATTAAAAATGAAGGTATTCGAAGGATCAAAACCTAAAGCGATTATGTCTTTAGCATTGTTAAAGGCCATTTGCCGAGCATCTTCTATCTTTATGTCACGCCACATGACTTTTTCATCATCAGTAAGTTGAATGATTAAGGGCACATCAAAGACTTCTTGCAGCCATCTGGAATGTCACCAATGCATCGATCAACAATCTAAAAATGATCCATATATGATGGACCATATACACTCATTTGTATTTAACGCAGTACTCACTTTGTGAACATGAAAGGTATCATATGCCCAATATGCATACTATCAGACGAGGGCCCTCTTCCAGTATACAAGTAGAATTTCTTACCTGACTCTACTAAATTTAAAATACTATGTATATCTCTATGAGAGAAAAATATACCACGTCTTAGAAAATGGTGAGCTAAAATAAAAAAATTAAAACTTTTAACAAAAATTAACAAAATGTACAAGATAAAAGAATATTCTTTAATTTGATTAGAATACATAATAGGTTAATTAATTCCCAAAAGAATTTAAAATGGTTTAGTGCTTACCAATTAATATAAATTTTTATAACATACCTTTCTTTCCTGTTACTTTCTCAAATCTTGCTATTACTTCATCATCAATTTTTTGACTACCGAACCTTTCTAAAAAATTAATGAAATTATATTAAAACATTCATTAAGAAAGCAATCTGAAATAATATTCCATGTACATCAAATGTAATATCATTATCATCATCTCCCTGCCCATTTCCCAATTACTTGTGGTCGGTGCTGTACGTCTTCCATACTGCTCATAGGATTTGGCAAAAGTTTTACAACCGGCCGCCTGCCTGACATCAACCCTTCTTGGGAATCAAATGCAATATATAATAACATTATCATAGGACTTACTTATTAACTTATCATAATCAATTCCAGTTTGGGACTTCCCGGCTACATTCCAAGGATCAACCACATCATCTTCCTCATTAATAGACAGATTTTCTACTTGCTCTTCTGTCATTTTTAAGACTGAAAAGAAACACTTTAAATTACAAGACTTATTTATGAAATTATATACAATTTTGTGAGGCATAAAAACCTTTTCAATTGTAAGCTAACAGATCTTAGGGCTAACCATATAATCTAATAAGAAAATGAATTTTGAGTATCTAACTTAGTTTAAAATTGTATAATAATTTTGTTTATGATAATATGATATAGCTTACCTATATATAAGTATTAGCTAAGCTTAAATTTTAAAATTTAATTATTATTATAAATAAATAATTATGTTTTAGCTGATGCAATTTATTTCTCCGATACTATATATAGGCTTATAACGAGGTTAATCGGCAAAAACTGCCAAATTGCCGTACTGTGTCTTTGTCAAATGTCATGTCACATGTGTCAATAAACAGAAAAATGTCACAAGTTGTTTAATTCTGCACTCGTAACTAAACACTCATACTTATAACACGATTCCAAGTTACTATAAAAAATCTGCATAGTTGTTTTCTTTGCTATAATGTACCCATTCGAAGTAAATATAGCTTGGATAACATTATAATTAAACTCAACACACAATTTAACAATATTTATATTAGGTATTAAAACATTCAAAATTTAATAAGGAATATTTAAAAAGTAATGCACATATATATCGTAAATACAGCAAATTGAATCATTTGTAATGAATTGACTCTCTTTTGTTTCCAGCTTTTATGATATTTTGGTTTAATATGAAATATTCTTATTATTGTACTCCGTGTTTAATTTTCTTAATATTAAGTACACAAATATTCAGGTTATTATTTTTTTCTTTATTTTAATTAACGTAGTTGGTTCATGGGGTCCCCAGTGGATATCTGAAAAGTCCATAATTATTAACGTTATTCAAAGTATAATAATAGTTTATGATCTTGACTTTACATGATATACTTTAGAAATAATACACAAATATACAAAGTTACAATAATCGATAACGATATATTATGTGTTGAATAAAACACACAGCGTTACGATGAAGAAAGCTGTTGTGTGAACCTGCCTTTAATTAAGTATCTATGGTAAAACTTACCTTGTTATCTATGGTTTTATACCTGTCTCTTTCTCTCACCAGCGGGCTTCATCTTCCGTCTCAGAAGCATGTCCTAAAGTTTCATAGCAAAATTTTTTAAGTTCATGTTATTCCAAAATACTCTTGGAATACATTAAAATATTGTGTTAAATTATCGCACAGCGTCAAATACGTATACGTATTTTAACTTTTTAACATAAAGTAGTGATTTGTAGTAGTGATGAATTCGGAATATATCGAGGCGGTAAGTTTTGGGGGTGAACAATCTTCGAAAGTTAATACTTCGGATGAAGACCGACTTTCGAACAAAATGAGTTCTCGTGACTCGTCATCTTGTTCACCCTCGGAGGATGAGGAGGGCATAGCATCACCTCCGCCCAACAAAAGACGACAAATGTCTAGTAAGTATATACATTATACAAGTTTAAACATGTTCAAACCCGCGAATAGATACCATTATTTAACAAAGAGGATATAATTATATCTCAAATCTCAATATCTTACAAGCTTACCTATTGAGGTTAGTATGTTAATTATAAACATGTAACATTAATCAATCAATTGGTCTACAACAAATTGATACTCCATCTAGGCACATCTCAATTTTTATCAAATCCACTAACTTTAGATAAAGATCTCTTAGAGAAGTTAGGTAATCTACAAAAATACTGTTTGGAACTGTTGCATCTATTATAAGATACATTTACAATTGTACTGGTTTTATAAGTCTTAAAGTTAATGAAGAGTTGTGGCATTTTGATAAAAATAAAGATTATCTTGCCTCCAATGAACAATTAAAATGTAAATCATAAATATTAGTTAATATAATATTAAATTAAAAATTATTAGCCGTGTGATCAAATAACATCTTAGAGCTAAGATAGTTGTTGAGATCAGGCTTACAAGATTTACTAGGTTGGACAGCTGCCAATATTAATTCACACTGTTTGATAAATTTACTAATACATTTGACCCGGAGTCACTATATTACAAAAATTCTGAAACTATAGTGCAAATAATCTGGGGTAAAAGGGCCAAGTGCATTGAGGTAAAACGGGACCATATTTTAAAAGAGATTACTAATCCAAATTTATAAAATACACTTACAAAAGTCAAGAATGTCTTTTAGCTGTAAAGCCATGCAGCTTCCCTTAGGTGGCTCTCAGGTGGCTTAGCACGCCTTCTTATGTAAAAAAAAAAAATTCTTAGAGACACCACAATCTCAAAACAGGAGACATTTAAAATCAAAATCCTAAATTTAATATTAACCAGCCCTTTTGTAGAAATTACACAAGACACACCCCCAAGTAGTAAATAAGATTGACCATCAGGTCAGGAATGTCAGGGGGATTTGCCTAAAAATTAGGTTCATATGTGGCAGCAGCTCAGAGCCAGCAGCTACATAATGAAATTAATAACTGTACTCGAATCCTATTCTCAAAGAAACCTCCTGTACAATTTCTAGTTAACCACGTGTTAAAAAAAAATAAATAAATAAAATAAAATTAGATAGAAATAAAATAAAAGAATAATAATTTTTTTTTTTTTGCTACTAGGGAGAAGACATGACGGACATGATTCTTCAATTAAAGCAGAGAAATATATTAGAGGCACCTCTAAAAATGAACGCAGGATTCCTTTGTCGGATGATTTATTTATATTTTTCTTTCGAAAAGTGAGAAAGTTAGATGGGGGTCTGCGTCCCATCTTTGACCTCGGAGGACTCAGATCTTATGTAGCACTGAAACATTTTCAACTAATTACACAGATAGATATAGCAAAATTTTTACAAATAAACAATTAGCTAGTGAAAATAGACTTTCACCAGGCCTATTTTGTTTTACCATTTGGTCTGTCATCAGCCCCTAAGATGTTTGCCACAATCTCAAGCTGAGTTGCGGAAATCCTTTGAGTACAAAGGTGGTGCATATTAGTTTATCTGGACGATTATTTCCTGATCAACCAGGACCAACCAGTACGTGTGTCACAGGTTGCGGAAACCTTGAGAACATTAGAAACCTTGGGATGGCATGTAAACTACACGAAGTCTGTTCTGCAGCCTTCTCAGGGGGTATAATATCTAGGCTTACTAGGGAACACTAAACAAAAGAGAGTGAAACTTCCATCCAAGAAGGCAACAAAAATAAAAATATTTCTTTCCAAGGTTTTGAGCACTGGAAACTGTTCTCTGAGAGTTGCTCAGAGTTTATTAGGTTTGCTCAACTTCGCAAACTATCCAGTTCCCAAAGACCGTTTACATGTCAAAGATTACAACTGTTTCTGAAGGAGTTCAGACAAAACCGATTAAGGGAAAGAAAAAGCCTACCATTACCTGTTCAATTAAACTTCAAATGGTGGTTGGCAAATGTGGACCATAGCTCACTGCCAATAATAAAAAAGAGTGTCACTCATTACCTATCCTCAGATCCAGCGGATGCATGCTGGGGAACAGAACTAAATAACATTTATATTTCAGTTAAGTGGGCTCCACATCAATATTTGGCATTCCAACATCAAGGAAAGTATGCTGTATTTGCAAGCATAAATAGTCAGCGGATGACTTTAAAACGGTACATATTCGAATACAATCCGACACTCGGACTCTACCTCAGAAACGAGGGGGGCCACATTCTCTTAATATAGGCACTTCTCAAATTGGCAACCAGGCTTCTAGATCTCACGGAGAGATTACAAATAACTCTTTCAGCTACTTACCTCCCGGAGAGGTTAAACGGAATCGCGGATCGCCTATCAAGGGACCGCAAAGAACCAGAGTGGCACCTAGTACCCCAGGCAACGGAAGCTATATTCAAAATTGGGGCGTCCCAGACGTAGACTTGTTCGCGTCAAGAGAGTCAGCAGTGTTAGCAAAGTACCTGACATTGGATTCCAGATATGGTTGCGCAATTTTTTGTGACGCTTTCAGCCGTCAAAGATTTCCAGCTGGGCTGGGCATTTTCCCCACCCAGCTTAATACCAAGAGTCCTTGCGCATTTAAACAACGCGAAGGAAGTTTATATCCTAATAACACCAGAGTGGACCAAATGCTTCTGGTTCCCCGACCTGCGGTCGAGAGCGATAACGGAACCAATTCCAATAAAGAACCTGCAGAAGGAAGATCTTGATAGATCGGACTACAAACAACTGGCCCCACAAGTGGACGAGTTGTCTCTAATGGTTTGGAAGATTGGGGGTGGGCTGACCCGATTGCATACTGAACCACAGAGGAACAAATCTTATTAAAAAGTAGCTGGCAGACATCTACTTTAATATCTTATAAGGCCTCAATTAAAAACGATGGCTATCCTGGTGTTGTAAAAATCATCAAGTTGCAAGATTTTTGGCAAAGCTAACTTTAGTAGATAAATTGCCTATAGAACTATAATTTTACATAAATTTGCTGTTTCTACATACTGTACAACATCAGGAGTAGACCTTTCATTATTATTCAGGTTTTAAAAGCCATTTCTCTAGCTAAACCTGACGTAAAGAAATTACAAATATGGGACACAAAATTTTATATGATTGGTTAATGTGTACTTTAAATTCTGGTTCATTTATTTGATATTTTCAGGCGAACAGCCTTGATACTTTTACTTGCTTCAGGTCGCAGAATTCATGACCTAACCCTCCTGGATGACTGTCCAGAGAATCTTATTTTTAAAGATAATAAGGTAATTCTGTGGTCTAGACTTGGGTCAAAGACTGACAATCAAGTACACAGAGAATCAGGTTGGTTGCCGCGGAGGCATCCAGATCCTCATGTTTGCCCAGTCAGACACATTAAGGATCTTATAATTAAATCTCAAAGTAGAAGGAACTCAGGTAAGAACATTACAAGCCTATTCTTTTTTCTGTCAAAAAAGCTAAGGCCAGCCTCAAAGACTGTGATTACAGGTTGGATATGTAGTATTTTTAAAGATGCCAATATTGGTACCCTCCAGGCAGTATCAGATCAGTTGTTGCCTCAAGGAGCTGGTTTAAGAATAGACCTGTATAGGAGATACTTAATAGACGAAACTGGAAAAGCATTGAGACATTCAGAGAGTTTTACTGTCGGCCAGTAAACAATAAGGATTATGTTAATTCCAGTGTTGATTTATTATGTACAAATGTTACTAATATATATAAGGTCTTTTGGCAAATTTTCTTACTGTTAAGAAAATAGTACTAAATAAATACGGTGAAGGAAAAACATCGTGAGGAAACCTGCATGTCTGAGAGAACCTAGCAAGTTTTCGAAAGATATGTGAAGTCCGCCAACCCGCACTTGGCCAGCGTGGTGGACTATGGCCTGATCCCCCTCGTATTGAAGGGAAGCCCGTGCCCAGCAGTGGGACGTTAAAAAAAAAAAGGGCTGAATACAAATACAAATAAGAAAATAGTTAATTTAAATATTATTTATTAATTGGTAAATATATATTAATTTTTAAATATTATGTCTATCTTTTGTATATATCTTAGTCATGATGACTAACATTTAATGAAAGAACTGATTTATGTATCTTTGATATTATTATTATTTAAGAATTACTTTTATTGTTGATTTTAAAACTATAGAGTAACAGAATTACTTTTTATTTTAATTCACTATTGCTTTTAGTGTTTTGTTGATTTTAAAGATTTTATAGATTAACAGAAGTTGTGACTTATAAGTTATTAAGTGTTGTTTATAATGTTATTTTAGTTTTATTAGATAATTAAACTGATTTTCTTTAAAACAGTTTTATAATTTATTCTCATCATAGCGTTTGTGTTTACCACCAGCAGATACCAAACAGGTCTTCATCGTAACGCTGTGTGTTTTAGAAAGACACATAATATTACTGTTTTGCATTACAACAAAACAGGTATTATGTGTTGAATAAAACACACAGCGTTACAGCAATGTTCTTGCTGGTGAGATGAAGACTCTATGAAACTTTAGGAGATGCTTCTGAGACGGAAGATGAAGCCCGCTGGTGAGAGAAAGAGACAGGTATAAAACCATAGATAACAAGGTAAGTTTTACCATAGATACTTAATTAAAGGCAGGTTCACACAACAGCTTTCTTCATCGTAGCGCTGTGTGTTTTATTCAACACATAATACCTGTTTTGTTGTAATGCAAAACAGTAATAATATTAAGCTTTGAATAACAAGTTTTAAGTGTATTTTGATTAATTAAAACTAACTATAAAATAAAATCAGTTAAATAAATGTAGTACTAAAACCAAATTACGTTCAGTCAATCAATGTAAATACATTCAGTCTTTTAAATATAGTAAAGTCAATTAGATTGTATATAAAATGAAAAAAAATCATCTCAGAACTTTACAATATACTGAGTATTATAATGATCGCGACATCTGTCGGGAGAAAAAGGCAAAATTCTTTCCCATTGCTATAAATGTATGAGTTTATTTACGAGTAGTAAAGTTTCGAATTGAATTAAATGTAAACAATTTATTATTTTAAATAATACTATTATATTATGTGTTACATTATTTATAAATTTTTACGTTAACAATACTTTTTCTTTGTCTTTTAAACGATGTTTTATTTTTTACTTAATTCTTATGTATGTTTTTTTAATTTACCACACTTATTTTTACTGCTGTCCATTGACCGATGCAACTGTCAAAAATGTCAATAACTCTTCAGTCATCACCATGTACTCTTGCTGTTTTTAGATTAATAAGTAGAATAATAACCGCGCGTGTCTTCGTCGCAAAGTATATGGCTATTTGGTTTTGAACCAGGTGGGACTTAAGTGTTCTTGATGGTTTCCGGTGACGATTTCAATGGTGGTCGTTTACCGCGAAAAACTACTAGGTCTCCGAACCGAAAATCCAAGAAGACTGATGCAGACATAGCGAAGGGTTCAGCGTTGCGAAATGATTCGCAACCTTCTGTTCACAAGAGAAATCTTTATGTGGTCTCATTCCCTATTATTATTCTTTTTAATTTACTGAGATCCATTTTATACCAGTTATTTATTATTTTCAAATATTTATACTCGGCGTCCCATCGTTTTATTCATAGGCCTCGTAAAAACGGTGAATGTAACTTAGAGGTGGTTGTAAAAGACGGTGTTGTGTCTACTGAAATTGCGAACAGTGAAGAGATGTCATATGTAAACAATGTGGGTCCAGGGGACCCACTGCTGGCAAAACAGAAACATCATCACAGAAAGGCTTTTGAGTACATCTCGAAAGCACTAAAGATTGATGAAGAGAATGAAGGTGAGGCTTCTTAGTACTTAAATTATTGTTTTTCTGTAACTAAATGTGTTGTACTTTAGTATTAGTTAAATATTTTAGCTATAAGCTTTTTGCCTTTATTCTAACAAATAGCAATAGAAAAGAGTAAATCTAGCCTCATATTATTAGATCAGTAAGTAGGTATAATTTGTCAATACAGGCCAAAAAGAATTAGCAATAGAGCTGTACAAGAAAGGTATTTATGAACTGGAACGAGGCATAGCTGTTGACTGCTGGGGGGGACGAGGTGATGCCTGGCAACGGGCACAAAAGCTACATGATAAAATGAAAACCAACCTAGGCATGGCTAAGGACCGATTGCATTTTCTTGGTAAAACCTTATCTTAATATTTATTTATTTTATTAGTATGTGTTCATTGTTTACACGGCTATATATTATTTTAAGCCTACTTAGTTTATTGTGATTGAATTGTACAACTGAACTTGGCTGTTTATGGCATGATGAGCTTCCTTTTTTTTTTGAGATAAATACTCATATAATCACACACTACTCTTGTAATGTTAAAGTTTAATAAAAGTAAATGTTATCCCCCAATGTAGCAAACCTAGTCGCCCTCAGTAAGTTGGGCGTAGAGAGTGAGCCTGAACGAAGTGACAAAAAACCTACGGAGTCTCCTCTTAAGGCGCGAAGGCCATTAGAGAAGTCCAAGACTACGCTACTAGCACATACAGAAAGTAACAGTGGTCAAACGAAGCCACCAAACGAAGGTAGAAAACCACACTTGCTTTGCTTCGTTTGACATAACCTACTGCAAAGTTTTGAAAACTCTCATGAATTTCACTTAACCCCAACATATTAACAGAAAGACATCAGATTGACAATTGGAATGTTTTGTAGCAATGTTTGCATGTGGGTTCACTGTGCTTGCAAAATTTGTTTTTTGCTTTCTGTGTGACACAATCATTATTTATACTCATATTTTATACATACATATAAGTATATTGTGCAAATGCATATCAACTAAGTTTAATCAACTAATATCATAATAATTGTGTTTTTCATAGTTATTGATTTCAAATGCGAAATAACTTTGAATACTTATATAGGCATGGATAATGGATATCGTGCCTTTACATAAAATATATAAAATATATTCCTAGTTTTGACTCCTCCCCTCTGGAGATAGGCATTAAAATAATATATGCATGCATATAAAATGAGCTAAATGTACCTTAATGTTTAAGCAAGTTTTTCAGCATATTATTACTGACTACCGGATATTTTTTATTTTTTTTTGGAAACAAATGGTATTAACAAAAAATATAGAATACAAATTCATTAACTAAACTAAACCAATAACAGTTTCGAATGTTAATGTTTTTTAAGAAATAATTGGTTAGAAAAATTATTATTTGTGTGCAACAACAAAAAATATATGTTTTTTATAATGAACTAGCATTGCCCGTGGCTCCACCCGCGTTGAGATGACCAAAAACCAAACTCTTAGGTTTTACATATTAGTATACTCCTACAATGCAGTTTTTGTATTTTTTCTCAGAAATGAGACATTTTCTCGCGGTAAAAAGTATCCTATATGTTGACCCGGATAACCAGCTATCACCATACCAAATTTCATCAAAATCCCTCCAGTAGTTTTTCTGTGATGCGGTAACAGACAGACAGACAAAAATTCTAAAAAACTATAGATTCGGCCTCTGTATCGATAATAATATTTATTTCAATAAGATTTTCCAAAAAATATTTAATGTACAGATTCGGCTTAGTTACAATTATTTTATTATATGTATAGATAACCAATTATATAGATCCAAATTTTTCGATTGGATATTGACACCTCACTAGTCTATTACTACTAAAAAAAATATTAGGTCAGAACTAGCAAATTAAAAGTAATTAAATATTCCAGGGAGGATTTTGTAAAAAGTTTTAAATATGAGCTAGGGGCTTTTGTTCCTAAACAAAAGGCACCACTCATTGAAATTGCAGATGCGTCATTTTATAGTCAGTTTAGCATGCAAAGCCAGTTGTTTGCAACCTTGTTTTATGAATATGTACTATACAGTATACATTTATGTAGGTGTATTACAATTACATATTAGCAGGACAAGGAATTCCTACATTTTGCATTTATATGCAATTATTATTGTATGCTTTACAATAAGTACTTAGTTTGTCATGTTAGTTTCAAACATGCTTGTTTAGTAAATATTTTAACTATTATGTAGTTATGTAGTACGATTTAAGGGTCCATCTGGGATACGACGCGGGTATGATTTCTATCAAAGGAAAATACATATATTGGCCATACACGGGTCCAATTAAATTTTATTTAGCCTAAAGTAATAAAATATTATCTTATACATACTTACTATAAATTATACAATGTTATGAAGCTACTATGTAGATTTCCGATACAAACTTTCACCCCCTTAAGGGATGATTTGCGGGATAAAAACTATCCTATGTCCATCCCAGGGTTTCAAACTATCTTCTTACCAAATTTCATCTAAATCGGTTCAGTACTTTCGGAGCCTATTCGATACAAATAAAGAAACAAAAAAAAATCCTCTATAATATAAGAATAGATACCAAAAAAATTTAATTAAAAAATAACCGAAGGCTTAAGTCGTTAAAGTATCATTGATCGATGGCACTCCCTCGTCCGTAATAGCCTACCTTTGTGTATTTGTCATCCGAGCTGTTAAATAACACGTCACTTCCGAATACGCGTTCCCAATTATATTGAATGGTGGTTAGAACATGATACCCTCGACGTATTTTCAGTCATTTACTGCATTTTTTTGGTTTTCCTTATATATGTTGTAGGTAATAATATAAAATTGCCAAATAAGATCACTCCTATCAACAACTTTCTTCAAATGTAGCTTTAAAGAAAGTAGGTGAAAAAATTTTACAATTGAAATCTCATGACGGGTCATATACTGAATATTTCTCCTTTCTCCGAAAGTATCTATACAAAATATATATATAAAGAAACAACAACAACAAGAGCTCATAGTGCGTGTATTAGAACAATATAGCACTAGTCACAGAAATACTGTACATATATACATACGTATGTATATTATAGGTACAATAAAAGACAATAAACATTCCCACGCGAGTCGGACTCGTACTTGACCAATTTATTTAAACCAGTGATCGCCTCGTGGTTGAAAATCAACCATAATTCATTAAGTTTGATCGATATTGAGGTTCTTTTTTTAAAGTTATGTAGATAGCCTATAAAATCCAAAAGAATTTTGAAACGGGCCCATAGATTCAGGGATTTCCATGTACAAACAAACAAACTTTTGATCTTTATATTACGTACGTACTCGTATAATATTGATGAAGGTTACCTAACATCATGCTACATCTTATAGTACTGAAATAATTATATATAAATAAAATGCAGGAGCGAATTCGCGGGTAAAAAAAAGTCAATAAATTTTGGCTTTCTGCAGTTCTCTGTATAAACTTTAACTATGCCAAAGCTCATCCTCCTCCGTACATGCAATATCATTAAAAAGGGATTCAAAGTTTTCTCTTCACGTATAGTATATAGATAGATGATACCTAAAGTTTAGTTTATATATTGTTAAGACATTTAAAAATAGCTGCATGGAAACATTCTGCGTCTCTTCAATAAAATAAAGACTAAATTGGTTAATTAAACTGTATCAGTCCGTGCAAATTAGTGTAAACAAACGCGTAACTCATTTGATTGTAACTTAAAATAGCAAAGTGTGTAACGCTCTAGCTTACTCAAGTTTCAGTCATTCGCGTAAGTTTACGACTCATATTCTAAGTATAGCGTGAGTTTACTCTCTCATGGCAAAAAAAACCCCTTGGTTGTGAAAACATATTTAGAACATGATTCAACTTGCTTTTCGCTAGGGTTGTATATTTTATATTTTAATTTCATAATTTGCTCTCTGGAACAGCAAGCGTTTAGACTGAAATGACCTGCAAACCTTTTCGGGGTTGAGTACATTAAATTTCCAAAGAACCTGCTCTGTGTATGCTTGCCGAGGTCGACATGAAATATGTTTTTTAAAAGTCGCAATATTTATATTATGTACTTGAACCCTTTATTAAAGTTTGAGGTTTGACTGTTTTTTAAACTTTCGACGATTATCTCTGCAAACCCCATTTTCTTGGTAGCCTTTTCCGTGAGAACTAACAGCCCAGCTAAAGCCCGGAGAAAGCGATGGAGCGGATACCCAGTGAGCCGCCTCACGCCCGTTTCCGTTTGACTTGTATTTCCACAATGGGATCACGTTACGGATGGTCAGGCGCCGCCCCGCTAGTTCGATGCGACAACGGTCCTACCCATGTTTAGTGTACATATCTGAAATCGCTATCAATATTCGGTTTTCCTATAAGTCGAACTAGTCACATTTCGATTTTGGAAGGGACTTTTCGTATGAAAATTGCTATCGATACAATTCTTGATATGTTTCTGTTCTAAACATGTGTTACACGTGTAAAGCAAATTCAAATGTAGCCTTTTTACATTTTATTTAACGATAATAACAAAAGAAAACCATATTACGAGTGGTCAATGTTTATTGAGTCTATACGAACGAAGATTACAAGAGTGTAAACTTAAAAAGAATTTTTATCTGACTTAAAGAATCTTACTTCTCACGATATTTTAAATATCTTTATTCTGCACTCACGTAAATGGAAGATTGATTAAATGCGAAAGACATAAATGTCAAACAAGTCCGTACACACTCACCTTACACATCATCCAGCCTATAATTATTGACAGAGTTTATATATTAAAGGTGCAATTTGACTTGATGCCCACTTTGTATAATCATTTTTCTTCTGGCACAAATACCGCTGTATATGATAATAATAATTAGCATAAGTTATCCGGATCGTTATATAGTTCCCAATTCTACATTCTGAAATATCATATTATCAACAGTTATCCGTTCTCTACGAAATATAGAAAATGCACATAAAATTGTATGTGGAAATTGGTATTTTTATATATTCCACTAGCGACTCTCCCTCACTCCGCTCGGCTAACGTTTTAACGGTTAGTATAGATTTCTCAGAGATGAGATATTTTCCCGCAGTAAAAAATATACTATATGTTGACCCAGATAACCAGCTATCATCATACCAAATTTCATCAAAATCTGCCCAGTGGTTTTTTCGTGATGCGTTCTCAGACAGATAGGCAGACAGACAAAAATTCTAAAAACTATAGATTCGGCCTCTGTATCGATAATAATGACTATTTCAATAAGATTTACCAAAAAAATATTTAATATACAAATTAGACCCATTTAGAAATTTATTATATGTATAGATTATAAAAGGGTATTGTACGAATAAAGAGATGTAAAAGAAAAACAGCGCAGTCTGACAGACGCAGACAAAGGGAACAAGTTTGAAGACCTTTCAAGAGCTTTTTCTGTAGAAAAGCTAGATTTTCCACATTTGTATTTATTATGAATTTTTAATATTCAACCTCAAGAGTCTCATTATTTTATTTACGCTTTAGTAAATATATGTTCATGATTGTTTGTCGAGGACTTGAACAAGCAAATGTGTACCTATTTGCAAGTCGCTATGAACTCAATAAATCAAATAAGATAAATCCCTTATTTCCTTGCGATGTTTGTACAATACGTTCAACTGACAAAGTAAGAACATAAATTATTATACTTGTTTTCGTACTTATTGTCCTTGCTGTTACATTTTTTTCTTACAGTTAGACTACAAAAATTTAAAGCTTGCTTTTTTTAATAAAAATATATAGTATCTACATAAGCTATTAATAAAATAGGTATGTATATTTACTAAGAAGCAAGAGGGAACAAGATACACTAAGAAATGTTAGTACAATAGTATGACAAAACTAGTAGATAGACGATGAATAGTGTAGTTTAGTCATTATTAGCGGCTCGTCTCCTTGCAGTGTGCGAGTATTGTAGATGGGTATTTCAATCTGCTGTCCACTAATAAAGCGTGAACTCTCGAGCGCGGCGCGCTGAATCAAACACATCTAGTTGTGATTTTAGTTCGTTATTAGGTTCTACTGAAAGGACAAAGGACTTAAGTTTAATTTTAGTTTTAAAATTTTTTACAATGTTTGTATGCAAATATGTCATTTTGCATACAAAATATATTATTTGCGCCTGTTAAAACCCAGACTAACAAATTACAAAACTATCCTATACAATTCCTGCACCACCTGTCGTAGGTAGGGTGTGTCATTTGATAATACCATCTCGGAAACCCTCACGGATGTATACTAGACCAGCGGTTACCAATTTTTTTCGCCATTGAACCCTAATTGATCATGTGTTTTTAAATGGGGAGCCATTTTGATAATAACTAAACTGATTTCGTTGTAGTTAGAATACTTTCTTGTTTACTTGAACGATCAAATCATAAATGAAAAATAATAATATTTATTGTACCAAAAATATAACCTATTTAATGTGATGATGTTATTTTTGTTTTATTTAACTTAAAAAATAAATTTTTTAGGATTCCGCAGACCACCACTTAGGAACCGCTGCACTAGTCTACTCACAGAGCTTTTATGAAAATCGAATAAATAACATATATATATATATATATATATATATATATATATATATATATATATATATATATATATATATATATATTATATAGATCTGTAAAGATAAAATATAGTGGAAGTAATAACGATAAACGGAAAGTTTATGCGCTCGCGAGTCATTGTCGTAATGTAGTTTTATTTTCTTATATTTAACCTTTACGTATGTATATATACATATTTAAGTTAAACTTTCTAAAGACGTTAAATTAAAATGAGAAACATCCTGACGCAGTGGGTAGAGCCCTAATTCCACTACAGAGTAAACATATATGATACTAGCGACTCACCCTCGCTTCGCTCGGGTTCGTCCCTAGATTGCTTTCCCATACAAACTTTCATCCCCATTTCTGGGATAAAAACTATCCTATGTATAGGGTCTCAAACTATCTTCTTACCAAATTTCATCTAGATCGGTTCAGTAGAACCAGAGATTACCTACAACCTCACAAACCCACAACTTTACCTCTTAGTAATATTCGTACAGATAACTTGCGACGTGTAGACGAACATGCAGAGTTGATTTTGACGAGATAGTCATGTATGTACGTATTATCAAAATATATAGATGATAAAAAATTCTATACATACACACTAAATATGTGGCCAAAAAAAAGGTGAGCCGTTAAGATTGTAAGTTTCGATGTTGAAAATAAAGATTAGTCAATGAGTAACATTTTCTTTTTAGTCCAGTATTTCCTGTCGGATAATAGTATAATGCAAAAGCTTACTAAAAAGGCTTTAGTTATTTTTTCAGGTAAAAAAATAAACTTTGTTGTGCGATACGGCGGTACATACGTATGTAGCTATTAGCTCCGCAGTGAAGCTCCAACTTACGTTACAACATAAATCATCGTGGGTGGATTTTAATACGAGCGGAGAGATTCAGGTCTCGGGCGATATATTGTTTAATCTTTTAAAATTGCTCCAAGGTGTGCCTGACAATTTGCGTCCCAATTTCGTAACACGCGACCCGTTGGTTTTGCATTATTTGATCGTGTGTAATGTGTTACAGATAACACTTACAAGGCGACACGTTTAAAAGTAAAACTCGTGTTATAACCATTTACGTATCGGTCGGGATTGTAATACTGTAATACATAGATAACGCGCAAATGAGGACAGTCTCGGTCGATGATATTTCGATTCCGATTATAAAATTATAAATAAAAGCCGTCGATAAACTTTCTATAAACTAGATACTCTATCTGACAAAGCGACATAAAGAGTAACATCTACTACTGCTATTACCTCTTATAATTAACTAGTTCGCATAGCGTTGCTACCATTTAATATGAAGATCTTTTGAACAGGAATAATTCGGTAATACATTGTTTTCATATAACTTTATTAGTTTACGCGGCGCACACCAATAAATCTCTCAGTCGGCATGATTTTTTCCGGCATCTTCAACATTCATCATCATATTTAAGCCAATTTACACAAAATCTTAATGAATTAGGTATACACTTAAATCTTCCTCATGAATCAATCCATCTATTGGTGAAAACCGTATGAAAATCCGTTCGGACTTCGGTATATTTTAAGTTTATCATTTTCAAATAGACAGACGCGGCGGGGGACTTTATAATATTTAGTGATTTAAGTGAAAGAAACGCACCAATTTTTTCTGCTACGTTAGATAATGATGTAATTTTTACAAAAATACGTTTCTCCCTTCTAAATCACGCCATATATAGTGATCGGCGAAAGTAATCACGAAATTTTTACCAAATCGTGAGCTTCGGTTCAATGGTGCTTTTACAATACCCTCTTAACACTATCGACCTATTCCTATAACATAGATGGATAGCTTTTCTGAAAGTCGTGCAAAAAATGTCAATAGGGCTTTCACTGTTATGCATCTCAGAGCAAATTAAAACGTAGCCGGCTCTCGATCGCGGTACGGTAAGTCATTGAAAATAGTTCGCTTCAAAGTTACAAGTAGGCGTGGCAAGGTCCCTCCGACGACACAATTCATAATATATAAACTTCAACTATCGGATATTTTGTGGCTACTAGTGTTTAATTTTTCATTATCTATAAATATAATAAAATTCTGAGTCGAATCTGTAGGTACATACTTAAATATGTTTTGGAAAATAAATAAATGTCTAATATATATCTTAGTGAAATAGTTATTATAATAGTAATAAAGTGTTTGATTTGATTTCATTTATTATTATCGTTACAGAGGCCGTATCTATAGTTTGTAGATCTTTTGTTCGTCTGTCTGGGACATCACGAGAAACCCACTGGACATTTTGATGAAATTTTGGTATGATGATAGCTGGTTATCCAAGATAAGATACTTTTTACTGCGGGAAAATATCTCATCTCTGAGAAATCTATACTAAGCATTAAAACGTGACTAGAGACGAATCCGAGGAGAGCGAGAGTGAGTCGCTAGTTTAATCTAGGTTTATTTGTAAAATTTGTCTGTATTGACTGGTTAATTAACAACCCTAATAAATGGTGCTAAAGCCGCAAAAGCAGCAAGTATGGCTAGAAATGACAGATTCTAATCATTTTTAGGAAGTCAATAAATCTATACATATAATAAAATTGTAACTAAGTCGAATATGTACATTAAATATTTTTTGGAAAATCTAATTGAAATAGACATTATTATCGATACAGAGTCCGAATTTTTAACTATTATTATTTTTATGCTAGTACAATATGTTTTTGATCAGCGTCTCTACCCTTCAAATCAATAAAAACAATTGCAGACGTCAGAAGGTATTATAATATCTAATTTATATGAACACTAGCATTGCCCGCGGTTCCGCCCGCGTTCAGGTAATCAAAAACCAAACTTAGGTTTTACAGATTAGTATACCTACTCTTATATTGCAGTTTTTGCATTTTTTCTCAGAAATGAGATATATTCCCATGGTAAAAAGTATCCTATATGTTGACCCGGATAACCAGCTATCATCATACCAAACATCAAAATCTGTCCAGTGGTTTTCTCGTGATGCGGTAACAGACAGATAGACGGACAAAAATTCTAAAAACTATAGATTCGGACTCTGTATTGATAATAATGTCTGTTTCAATAAGATTTTCCAAAAAATATTCAATGTACAGATTCGACTTAGTTACAATTTTATTATATGTATAGATAATACTCAGAAGTGTCTACTATACAGTCTCGCATTTATAATCGAGTCTACTTATAGTAAAATCAATTCGGCGCGTCCTCTTTGCTTGACCGAAATGCAACTCCACAGACTACACCACGGCTAATCAATTATTTAGAACTGTTTATATGAAATGAAAAATACTACTATGTCGTCTTGTTCATCTGTACTCTTCTATTTTTGTTGTAGTACTAGCACTGCCCGCGGCTCCGCCCGCGTTCAGATGACCAAAAACCAGATTAGGTTTTACATATTAGTATACTCTTATATTGCAGTTTTGTATTTTTTCTCAGAAATGAGATATTTTCCCGCAGTAAAAAGTATCCTATAGGTAAGTTGGCCCGGATATGCAGCTACCATCATACCAAATTTCATCGAAATCCCTCCAGTGGTTTTTCCGTGATGCGGTAACAGACAGACAGACAGTCAAAAAATCTTAAAAGTATAGATTCGGCCTGTGTATCGATAATAATGTCTATTTCAATAAGTTTTTCAAAAAATATTTAATGTACAGATTCGCCTTAGTTACAATTTTATTATATGTATAGATTAGTAACGATAAGCAAGGAAACCAATTCATGTACCGCATAGTAAGTAGCCTATGAATACATCACTCTCCGTCTTATAAACAATTTCTATGGTAAAAATCACGTTCGTCCGTTGCAAATAGTACCTACGCTGCGTGAAAGAAGGACAAACAAACACACTTTCGTATTCATAACATAAGGAACTCGATTTAAAATTGCTACATGCTGAAAGTAATTTTTTTTTATCATGAAACTCTATAACTTCTTTATTTCTATTTTATTATTTGTTAGAGATGGCGCTCTATCAATGAAACTATATCAATCACGTATGTAAATGAAATTGACAAATAATTTTATTGTTATACTGGCGACTCAGCCTCGCTCCGCTCGGGTTTGTCCCTAGTTACGTTTTGACATTTAGTATAGATTTCTCAGAGATGAGATATATTTCCGCAGTAAAAAGTATCCTATATGACCCCGATAATCCGCTACTACCAAATTTCATCAAAATCTGTTCAGAGGTTTTCTCGTGATGCGTTCTTAGACAGACAGACAGACAGACAGACAAAATTCTAAAAACTATAGATTCGGTATCTCGATAATAATGACTACTTCAATAAGATTTTCCAAAAAATATTTAATTCGGCTGGGTTAAAATTTTATTAGATTTTATTATTATATAATTTAAACATTTGTTAGTAATTGTAATTAATTTACAACATTTAGTATAATTGATCGTATGAGACATTAAGAAGCACGGCATGTATTACATGTAGGTACTCGTATACGACCGCAGCGCCCAATGCAAATGTCGAAGTCGGAAATAGAAAGAGTGATCTTGGCTCTCTTGATCGCGCTCAAATTGTTTTAATTAATTATTTTATCTTTGCTTTAATTTTATTAAGTTTTAACCGATTTAACCTTATAACGTTACCACATATAATATATTTTGAGGTCACATTCCACTTCAAAAGTTTTCAAGGTCCGTTGGTACGAAAAATATTACCAGATTACGCCTGGTCATATAATACGGTCGTTTCATTATTTTAAAAAAAGGTCAAAGTTTCTATCTTTAAGAAGTAGTTATACATACAAAACTAAAATTTAAATACATGTGAAATTTATGAATTTAGCCTATATTTCTTTATTCTATGTCATTGACACGACGAAGGATACAACTTTGAGTCTATAACCAACCTATGTAATTACATAGCATGCTTCATTGCATGTCACAATAGTATATCTACTACACAAATTAACTTTAACTCAAAGTAGGAATCTTTCGGACTATTTAACATAAAAACGTTTCTACAGTCGCAGGACGCAAGTTGACTACAGCCGGTCGAAGAGTGCCGAGCGGTGGAGGGCCCCTGATGAAGTCCCAAACGCTGCCACGTTCTATGGGACGCTCGTCGTCACAACCGAACAGCTCTAACGGAGGCTACAGTAGATATCCCATGAAGCCGGCTTCTACACCGCCTGCTGTAAAGCGCCAATTATCCGTAAGTGGTCAATTTACTTGATAGAATATTCGAAACATTTAAACGTTAATTTAATCCATGACGACACGCTTAGCTCAGTTTGTATTTACCCTATTTGCTATGCCAACGGTCGCAAGTTCGAGTCCCGCTGGGGGTATTCATTTGTGTGCATCACACAAATGGTCGTACTCCTTGTCATGGGTGCTTATATTTATAATGTATTTAATGTTATATATGTATAGTGTATCACCTATCTGGTATCCATAACACAGGCCTCGTAGCTTACCATGAAACTATATGGTGCTGTGTGTTAATGTCCCAACATATTTATTTATTTATAACTTTAAATTCGTATAATACAAATATCTATAGCAATTAGAACAGAAAATCTTAAAATGTTTTCTGTGAAACTTGGCACTATACCTTCAGTCATTTGTCAAACTTATTAAAAAGTTTAATATTTTGTACGATAAAAATATGAATACTTTTCCGTTTTTCTATTTATTTAATAAAAGATACAATTTTGGAGCTCGTAATAAAAAGATCTGTAGGTATTTCTAATGAAAGGATGAGTTCGTTTACGACTCATTGCTTCAATAGGCTTCGAGCGGACTAATTTTCAGATTTTATAAAAGTTGATTATGTAAACAGAGTAGAGAAACGACAATGAATATACATACATGTTTTTAGGGCATCTAGTTTTCTACCATACAAATAAAAATTTACTTCTCTTGGTACCTTATTAGTATTATCTTAAGACTTTTCGATCTAATTACATCTAAAATGAAATATTTCTTTAAAATAATACTATAATTGCCTACGCCTTAAATAAAAATCCTTTAAATCCTTTGTCCCTTTTACTATAGAGTAGGTACAGACTAATGTGATAACGCACACACCCTTTTTCGAGGAATTTAGGATGGTGCGATTTAGGTGGCAACTTGCACCTCCACGTCGCAATGTTTGAATGTGACAAACAGACATATACCGACATATTTGAACTATATAAATAAAATTAGTCAAGTGTGAGTCGCACTCGTGCGTCAAGGTATCAACACGATACGTTTTTATTACGCATTTATCAATGTCGGGTCTATCTGTGATTTTAAAATATCTGCACTTGTCTTTTGATTTGAAAATGATTCTTCAGTTTCTAGTAGGAGGACTTGAGAAATAGTGTTAGGCTGCTGTTTTTCGATTGCATGCGAATGATATAATATGATCATTCTGTAATAATGCTAAAAAGCTGATAGTAGATTTGTTTTTTTTTTTATTTAGCGCAGAAATCGAACCCGCTACTTCCGTCTTGTATATGCACTAGAAAGCTTACAATTTTAACCGTAATTTTTTTTAACGTTATACTCATGTATATATTATTAATAAAATACTTATTGTTATTGTATTCAAGGATATTGTTAATGTTGTGCTTCGTTTTTGCGTGTCGAGCAGATATTCGATACAATTATTTAGAGCAATTAGCTTAACAATCGAATAAAAAAATTACGATTTGCTTTATTTATACTAAAACTGAATTAACTCTTGAATATATTCACGATATTATAAATCACACATCTATGAAATTTAATATGAAACATCGTTCACTAACCTAATTGGCATGTCATTCATCTTTCATTATTAGCATAATCTGTGCTCAACTGGCACGCCTCGAAGCCATTAACAAGAAAATTGAATTGAATCTCTAGCAAGATATAACTTAATATTGTTCAATTCAAAATACTTAAACAAATGCTTTTTGCTAATGTAATATAATATAGTGAAATAAAAAATAAAATAAAAAATTAAATAAAAAAAAAAAAATTGACAACGTCAAACCAAAATTTATAGTGTGATTAAAATTTATTTTAAAATATATACGAAAATAACATTAAACTTTAATTAATAGTATAAAATATGTTTTAAAAGACAAAATTATCGAAAGTGTATCATATTACAAGACATAATCAGAGATATATATAAGAGACATATCATAAGACATATTCCGCGATAAACAATAGCATTCCCAAGGAGGGTTGACGTCAGGCAGGCGGACGGTCGTAAAACTTTTGCTAAATCCTTTCAGCAGTACAGAGGATGTACTGCGTCGACCCCAAGTAATTGGAAAATGGGCAGGGAGAAGAAAAAGAAGAATGTAATATAGTGAAATATATTTTCATTCAAATCTTTGAATAATTCAAATGAATGAATAAAAATTATTTATGTTATTTTAACATATAGATAATCGAAAATGTCTTAATCAATTAACGTACTAATTAAATTATTATAACTAAGCTGTCGCTTCACTAACCATTTCATCTCCATTAACAAAGCAGTTTTCTCAAATATAGAGCGCATACCAGGTGCCAGTGAACGGGTCGCCGGTGCGGCGCGCGGCGCCGGGCGGCTCGCAGCGCGGCACGCCCACGCGCAGTCGCACGCCGCAGCCCGCGCTCGCCGTGCGCGGCGTCGACCCCAAGCTGGTGCAGCTCATACTGGACGAGATCATCGAGGGCGGTCCGAAGGTTCATTGGGATGATATCGCCGGTCAAGACGTTAGTATTTTTGATCTACTCAAATATTTAAGCTAGCGTTTCTAGTTTTTTTTTTTTTAACAAATCCCCTTCTAAATTTCACATCATCTCTTTCTATTTTTCTAGCTTATTCTCTTAACCTTGCTATTTTTCTCCTCCGGAAGATTACTGTCTGAAATTTTAAATTAGAATAATCATATTTAATACACAAAAAAATATTTTCAATTTAAGTCACTGTAACACATTTTTATACCCAACTCCTTTTTACCTCTTTAGAGGTTGAATTTTCGAAAATTCGTTTATAGCGGATACAAATCCCGCATACATATGATAAAGTTCAAGCCAATTTTCAAGTTTGTAGCATTTATACTTTTTGAGATTTTGTGATTATTCAGCGAATAGTATTTCGTTTTTATAAACATACATTTATTATAAAACAATACTTAGTCACTTTTATCTTTTGAAATAATTTTTCGTCTATATAAATATTGGCATATTGTTTATAAAATTAATACTATTGTTTTTCTAGGCGGCCAAGCAAGCGTTACAGGAAATGGTGGTGTTGCCATCTCTACGGCCCGAGCTGTTCACGGGGCTCCGGTCACCAGCTAAGGGGCTACTGCTCTTCGGACCTCCTGGCAATGGTAACTTTTAACTTTTCCCAATCGATCAAGAAGTGAAAATATTCTTATAACATGATATTGAATTTTATTGAATACCACGTAGTATATTTGAATAAAACAATTTTTTAGGATTCTTTCGCCGATTTATTCAAATTTTCGGTTGTAAAGCATTCGAAACGTGGGGAACCAAAAATCAAAATGAATCCGCGAAAAAATCCAATAAAAAGATACTTTTATTTAAAATATTTAAAGAATTTAAAATAGTCAAACGTAAGAATAGTAAATGTAAGAAAGTATAACGGGGTATCACCACCACCAGGCAAGACGCTGCTGGCTCGCTGCGTGGCGGCGGAGTGCTCGGCCACGTTCTTCTCCATCTCGGCGGCCACGCTCACCAGCAAGTACGTGGGCGACGGCGAGAAGATGGTGCGCGCGCTCTTCCAGGTCGCGCGCGAGCTGCAGGTGGGGATTGATAAAATGATACTGTCGGGCTGTGGTCTACCGTCGGTCTGTGGTTCCAAAATAACTACCTATCAAATGTTTTGTGGTTATTTGTACAATAACAGCAAATGTTAAATATTAAGTTTTTTTTTTTATAAAAAAAGAACGTTTTTTTGACGCAACTGAATTGCTTGTCGAATCTCCGAATCTGCGAAAAAAAGTTTTCCAATCTCAATGTCTCAATATCTCACATAGAATTTCTGTTAGTATTTTGGCATAAAATATAATAAGGGCTGATCCAAGGTCTACTTATAATTATTATAGTTAGAGACATTAGTATATTTCCTTTTCCGTGCCAACCGTCAGTTTGTCAGCTCGTCATAAGGTTTATGGACTAGTTAGACTCGTCGCTGTGCGAAAGTCCTTTTAGTACAAAAACTGAGATGTGCGTGTCTCGCAGCCGTCGATCATCTTCGTGGATGAAGTGGACTCGCTGCTGTGCGAGCGGTCGGCGGGCGAGCACGAGGCGTCGCGGCGGCTGAAGACGGAGTTCCTGGTGGAGTTCGACGGGCTGCCGGCTGCCGGCGCCGACCGCCTCGTCGTCATGGCCGCCACCAACCGCCCACACGAGCTGGACGAGGCCGCGCTCAGGTACACCACTAACGCACCACTCTGTCGGGTAACGCGACGGCTTTTTTATACATCATAGACATTATAATTTGTAAAAATTTAGTTTACGAAGTTTAAGAAGTTTATTAAAAGTGTTGAAAATTTTTTTTGAGGAAATTAGCGTTTACAATTTAATGTTTTGTATTCAAAATGGTGGTGCATAATGGAGTTGGTCAAAATGGCGGCGTACAATGGCGTTAGTATATATAAATGGAGGGTATTTAAACAAACAAATAATATTTGCAGTACTATTGCTTTAAACTCTAAATTGTTGTTTCCGGGATATTTTGAGACAAGTTACTTTAGTATAATATAATGAGTTCACTTTTCTAATTATTGTTATTCTTTCTGTATGTCAACATTTAATCCAAAAATGTACAGTATTATTTTGTTAATACTTTATTATTTGTTAATATGTTTTCTTTTGAGTACTATATATTATACTTCTTTAGTATATATAGTGTCCTAAGTTTAGAGTAAAATAAAAATGATGATATATAGGCGGTGCCATAAAGGTTCTATTCCTTTTTTGATTCCGTGTGTACGATTACATGTAGTTGAACGTGAATGATGGCCCGCTAACCATATAAGGTGTGTGTATGTGTGTGCAGGCGGTTCCCGAAGCGCGTGTACGTGTCGCTGCCGGACGCGGGCACGCGCGGCGCGCTGCTGCGGCGCGTGCTGGCGCGCGGCGCCGCGGCCTGCGCGCTGCGCGACGCCGAGCTGGCGCGCCTGGCCGCCGCCACCGACGGCTACTCCGGCTCCGACCTCACCGCGCTCTGCCGCGACGCCGCGCTCGGGCCCATCAGAGGTACACTTGTGAGAATCTCGAGAGCGCCGGTTATAGTTATTGGAGTGTGTTATTAAGAAATTCTAAGTAATTTTTAATATACCTATTATATGCAGGTTATATAAAGAAATGCTTAAATATTTATACTCGACGATCTTTTCGACTACGATTTCACTCAAAATGTCAAATTGATTACAATATGTTTTAATAATAAAAGTGTCCCCTCAGAGCTGGACCCCGAGGAGGTGAAGTGCCTGGACCTGTCGCTGGTGCGCAGCATCACGTACCAGGACTTCGTGGACTCGCTGAAGCGCATCCGGCCGTCCGTGTCGCCGCACAGCCTCGCCGCCTACGAGAAGTGGTCCGTGCAGTACGGCGAGCTGGGAGTCTGAGCGCACGGTGCAGGTAGTGTTGACGGTTTTGCTATAAACACTTTCGTTTCTTTATAAAACAAAGTTATTAGTAACTATAGTATGTTTTTTAATCTCAGCGACAATACTGACATTACGTGGGTTGCCAGTTTTTTGCAATTCTTAAATAGTGATGTGCCACTATCGAAAATTAACGTTAATAAAATTAAGTAACGTTTTTTTGATAAAAAGATAGTTTTTTTATAATAAGTTATCCTGAAATAACGTGTAGGTACTTATTTAAAACGTAATAATACAAAAGTAATGTGCAAATTTAAATTTAATAATGTGGATTTTAATGATACTTAATGATTTAGAATTAATAAAGTGAAATTTAATGATACACTTTGGAATAATATAATTTAAATAAAAAATTACTATTCAACAAACCGGTATTGTAGGTACAACACTGCACAAAAGAGCTGGCAACATTAATTGTGCATTTGACATTTTCATGTGTCAATTTAGTCTTTGAGATTTAAAAATTAGACTATAGTGACTTACCCTCCCTTCGCTCGGGTGCGTCCCTGCGGTACGTTTTAAATAGATAAAAATAGTTATTGCGAGTGTACCTTAGGAGATAGACTTATGCTCTATTGCGGATTTTTCCGTAAGCCCTATTGAGATCTACAATTTTCTAATATATTTTTTTGATGTATCTTTTAAGGTTTAGCCAACGTTAGAACCAGTTATTATGTTTTCCCGTGGGAATAAAAGATTTTCCTATAGTAAAAGGTACCCTAAATGTTGACTCGAGTAATAAGCTATCACTACACAAAATTTAGTTAAAATCGGTTCAATACTTTTTGCGTGAAACGCGCACATCGATATTGACGTCTGATATCTTCAAAATTTGAAGTTTTCTTCTATGTCCCGTTTGTTTGTTACAAAAGTAAATAGTACGTATTCAATTTCTATATGTTGTTTGTAAGTTGGTATACCAACCTTTCCCTTTTTAGCTAAAAAATAATTTGTTTTGCCCTCCAGGTACTGGAATACAATGAACGAGGTGAGCCAATAATGTTGGGGAAGGCAATCTTCTTGAAATGGAAATATGAAGGATCAAATCAATTTTAATTGTAATGAATTTATTCCCGAATTTTTATAAATCGCTCAAATTTTAGGAATCTCCATACTTTTTCCCAATGAAATTCCAATGTAACCACTGACCAAGTGTCGTGTTTTAAATTTATGAATATTATGTTTCGTTATAATGTATCGTAAGAATGGAAGTATTCTACCTTGTCTAGTCAAACAACCCGGTTTTGACGGCAGTCGCCAAGTGCAACCACGGTCCATGGCCATATTAAATCCTAAAAGATGTAAAGATGAAAATTTGATCTCTAAGTGCCCAGTCGGCGGCGGACGTCACCCGGATCAATGTGGGAGTAGCTTTCGATGTTTTTAGAGGTAAGAGAAACGCTTACGCACTTCACACTCGCTCATTGAGGCGGGTGACGTCGGCGCCTCGAGCCCGTCCAGTCGAAAGGATCCTTAAGGAAATTAAACCGTATTTCAAATTTGCGACATTTTTAAGCTTCGCTTATCCTTTGGGCAACTTCGGGCTGATTTTCATGAACGCAGGCCATGCATTTATATTGCACGCGATTTTGAACCCTGTGGTATGGTATTAGGTTATAAAATAGAACATCGTTTTAAATGGACTTTCTAAAGCAAGTTTTAGAGAAAGCAATGGCATGCTTGTTGTTGTTTTTTCGAATAATATTGTGAAATTATAATTGTTATTTATATGTATTATGTAAATTCACTTTTATTCAAAAAAAAAAATCAAACCAGTGAACAAACTTTACTAGAGCAAAGTCGGGTCTAAAATGACAGTTTTTAAGTTTAAAACAAACATTTTCTACCTATTTCAATGGACATGAATTCTATCTTTGTAATATAATATTATATAATCACAATTCTTTATATTTCACAAATTATTTATGAAGTTGTTATTTTGAGACACGACTTTCCTCTGGGCATACTTTATGGAAATATTGTACAAATGTACGTTAACCGTTTCACGAGTAGTACCTCAACGTCCTGTGGGAGTGAGACGCTGACGACGTAGCTTATTGAAATTTACAATGTTTAATTATGCATATTTATTTTAGTAGATGTCGACAATTATTTGCCAATGACATTAGCAGATTTTTTTAATTAAACTCAAGAACTAAGTTAATACACTGTTGTTGGTACAAATCTAAAATGTTTTAATATATGTATGTCTATTAGTTTTGCGGGGACTTTACGTGGAAAATATTTTCAAGCTTTGTTTTTTACATTATTGCAGTTTTATTGCATTTAATAATTTTATATAATACGCGAGGTGCATCTCCAGTGGAAGCTTATTAGTTGTAAACTATAACATTTATATATATTTTTTCTTTTTTTTTTACAACAAAGGTTAAATTTGAAAAATATTAAAACAGATACAATAACAGATTCAGAAAAGGACAGATTATATCTGTCTCATTGTTGATCTGCTGGAGATGTATCTGCTTTGTAAGTCTTGTATTGTCGACTGTATAGTGTGTTGGATGTAGTTAAATGAATACGCCTGTCGTCTAGACCTAGTGTAGATTCCTAATTTGTCGTAGGAAATGATGTACTTATGCGAAGTCGTGCGAACGCCACACCCGCCGCGCCGCCAGCACGCACTCGTTATACGTAATAGCGCCATATTAATAATAAGAAATTGTCGAAAATAATCAATTTATCCTCAAGTGTGGTGTGATGTGTGGTAGAAGGGTTTTATATTTGAATACAACACGAACGCTCAATCGTGCGGCTCGCATATTATTATGGAACATTATAAATTTGTTGTTGTTATTGTAATTATTCTAATTCTGTTGATTATTTTTTTTTTATTTTATTAGATTTCTTGCCCTCATTACCTTGACATTATAAAATTATCAATGTTGCTGCGTTTCTTATGAACAGAAGAACCATTAAACGAAATACATAAAACGGGTAGCTAGTTTACATTTAGCCGAATCGATAATAATTTGCTCAAAATTGTGTAATCTGTATGCGACTTCGTCTCGATGATGAAATGAAATATATATTTTCATACTTGTTATTAAATTGACTATATCTTTGGTCTAAATGTTATAATTGGGCTAATATCGAATACAGGACCATGCTATTCTTCGTAAATTCGTTATAGTGCCATTGATCAGGCGGGATGGTGGTTTCATTTGACCATAAATTAAAGACAAAGAGTATAGTACGTTTAAATATATAATAAGTTATCTATGGTATTTACACTTTTGACATATTCTTGTCTTTAATCTATGGCGCGATTTTTGGGGCCTTGGAAAGCAATTGTTTTTTTTTTTGATAAGGTCACAGTTTTTAATTATTATTTGTTTTTCGTTTTTATTTAATTGTAAGGGTAATATATTAATTTTTTAAAGTAATTTTACTGTAGGTAATCATCTAACACATACATAATACACATATCTTTTATTTAATTATATTTAAAAAAAATATTACCAGTAGCAATAATTTCAACGTACAGACTCCAAGGCCCACTTAAGCTTAGGACTAAATAGTAACTATCCGCATAAAGTGACCTTGTTAATGTGTTAAAATTAAAAATATTATAATCGTTCTTAAATAATACTTAATACTATATATATTAATCTTAAATAATAACAAAGTTAATATAATCAATTTTCATTAAAAATTATGTAACCATTATTTATTTAACATATAGACAATTTAGCAGTTAGATACTATTTGGTCTTACTTAAATAGTGTTAGTGTCTTCAGTGAAGTACGAGTAGTTCCCTCTCCGTAGTAGTATAGTAGGAAAAGACGCTGTAGTGCAGTTGTATGTAGATGCTAATATATTTTTACACTCTCTTTCTTATTACTAGGTATTTATCTGTATGCATTCAATTGTGAACGCTATTACGTAGTAGTTTGATTCAATTCTCTATAGCAACAAAGAATAATAGTATGTACTAACGCTTAAATGTACCAAGAATTCACTTTATTAGTGCAGTTTTCCCTTAGTTTGGTCGCTGACGATAGAACACAACGTTGTCATGAACAAGAGTTTCGTTTTAATAAGAGTTTATGCTTTTTATGTATTATATATTTTGTTCGTTGATACAATATTATATTATGTATTTTAATATAATAAATGAAATTAAAAATCAGTTAATAATTTTTTATGTCTATTCTGCTTTTGGGTGTAATTGGTTGAATTTAATTCGCGGTAAGGAGCTGTTTTATATAATTTATTCTATAAGACTACGAAACCAGTACATACATATTACATATGTAGTAGATGTATAATACATATTTTGCATTTTCGGTGTTCTGATGAATTATTTTACGATCATTCGGTTGTGCTCGAATTTTTTAAAGCTTTTCTTGAATATTTTAAATAAAATGAAACGTTTGTTACTATGTGCATTTTAATATAATCTTATTTATATAATATGAAGTATAATACTTTTAACGATATACATACGTAAGTACCGTGTAGTCGCTTCATACAATGTGTTGGATACAATGGCGCCTTGAGTCTTCTGATGCAAATTTTTGTATTATATTTTAGCTTTTATTTAGTTTTAAAATTTATTTAGTTTTTAAAATTCTCGTAATGTTTTAATAACTTCATTTTTACATTATATATATATATATATATATATATATATATATATATATATATATATATATATATTATATTTACGAAATTAATTCTAAATGATCGATAATTGTTAATCAAAATGTTATTTTTTTTATTTTATACTTAATCATAATATGTATATTGTTTTCTAAAATGTATCGAAATCTATATCTCGAAATTTCTGTACCGCTGTGATATAGATAATAATATACCATGCCTTATTTTACTTTACGCATTTTTGCAAAACAATAATTAATACTGTAACAATCGATCAAGTTTCAAGATGGCCGCCATAACACCACATAACAGTGTTAAATTTTCGATGCTACGAGTATTGTAAAGAAGTTACGCATACATATATGGTGGTGGCATTATGGTGTTACGGACGGCCCGATATCATTTAATCTGAGCTTCTTAAATAAATAACGATATGCGACTGATTGTTACCATATTAAAATAATATAATGGCCGAGTATGTCGAGTCTGTTCTTTCTTTAATGTTAAGTATTGTGGAAAGTATTAAGGGTATTGGGTAAGGTTTTATTCTAGCGCTCTCAGGCTTTTGCTGGGAAATGTCACGCGGCAATTTCAACCTTATTCTGAATATTGGCGTTAAATTGGTGTCCCTAAAGCGTGCCATTTGCCAGAAGATCGGTGTATCGGTAATGTTAAGCGGTTGTAAAATTTTGATAAAAACAGTGCGAGTGGGACGAACGTTTGTATCGCATCATTCTCTCTTGATAAAGAACCCGTTTATGCTACAATTAAAATTGCTGAAGTATAATAATATGTTAGTGGCTGTGAGTGACGTCATCAGGCTGTGAGTTGACATATTTCGAATAACTTGCTTCCGCTTTGTTCTACGAATCGCTTTCAATTTTTTTCAATTTTTCAAAAAAAAAATACTTTTTAAACTTTTAGTTGCTTAAGCAAATTAGTTGTAGCGTAAAACTGGCGCCAGTATGTGGGATATGAATGGTAATTCTGAAACATGGTTGTTTCTCCACGCTCGCCTTTATTTAATTTAAGCGCACGAATTTACTGACTTGACTAAATTTATTATTAGTTAAGTGTCGTTGAGTGTTTGTTACAAAATGTGTATTTTTTCATAATTTTTCATAAACTAATCACACTTGCCTAAAATGTGAATGTACACAACGCGTATGTGATACACGGTTTACCCATGAATAAAACAATTAATTTGTGACTACGTGTGTTTTATTTCTTGTCATTGTAACTACATCTTAAAGTTCTTAATTATATAGTGGCTAAAATATGCATAAATACAATATGATTTTAAAAACATGCTAAATAGGTAGTCAGCATGTCAACTTTGCCCGCCAGGCGGAGTCGGCGAATAAACTGATCCTATAAAAAGTGGGATAATCAAAAATTTATTGCTTTTCGTCAACAAAGGAAAATTATCGTTTAAGTGTAATTAGACTCAATGCTGGAAATTACTGGGTTGGTTAATAGTATGAGGCTATTATATTACTTGTAGTTTAAATATCTATCTGTGTGTGTAGTAGACTACGCCCGGTGTTACCAGCTCGAAAATATATTTTCCTACGCCTTTTACCTACTTATAAATTAGTTTTCCTAGGTATATCGTCTAAATACAAAATGAAAATACTATTTTTATTCCATTATGTGTGCATTAACTAGAAGTAAATAGTATGTGCTAAGTGTGACAAAATTGATCTACTTATTATTAGCTTGATTCAGTACTGCGAAATATGAATAAGACGAACGCAAAATCTGAAAAAAAAACTTTTATTAATTCACTAGCGACTCACACTCGCTTCGCTCGGTTTCGTCCCTAGGTGATTCTTTAAATTGACGTAACTTTTTCTATTTATGAAAAGATTCAAATAAAATAAATACTAAACGAACTTTTTATGATATTTACAGTTATGTATCTTTTGACATATTTTATAGAGGACATTAAAGTAAAATACTCACTGATACGAATGTAGGCCGCGAAAGTGGAATGTAATGGCCGGCTTTGAAAATAATGGGTTTTTTCATACACTCCATCGCGATGACGAGGGACCTTCTGAATTTGGAGTCTTGTTCGTACCAGGGACATTGATAAATCCACTGCCGTAAATCTTCGCTCTGAAATTTATTGCTTTTTGTATTTTATTTTGAACCTTAAAACTGGTAAATCTCTAAAATGTCCGCGAAAAATATATTTTATAACTTTAACGTTACTTGAAATGCGATATTACGAATTCAAAAACGTAATTTTCATCAACTTTTGTGTCTATTGTGAGATATTATCCCTTCATTGCCTGGTGTCTACGTTTTAAATGAAGGTGATTCCGTTGGAATAAAAAATATCCACCACTAAGGATGTAATAACTATTTTTAGGAGGATGTAATTGTTGCAATTTTTTAATTAAAAATATCTACTTAAAAACTTTCATTGTTAAATTTTTGCATAACTTTAGTTCAGCGAAGTACCTACTAATTAATCGATACTAAAGTGGCGGCCACTTTTTACCGATTTTGATCTATGGAAGACATTAACGAGTTTAAAAAAAAACGAATAAAACCACTTTTCAGGTTCATTATATAAGTAGGTTACCTATATTGTATAGGTAAACCTTAAAAGTTGGTTTGGTTTGTTTATTTAAATGGTCTACCAGTCCGATAGTAATAACTAAGTTGATATATTTATTTGTAAATGAGAAAAATTAAGAAAAAAAAAACAAAAAATGTTTATGTCGCCACTGTGTGGTCACATCTTGACTTGTAATGTAGTCAGTAGGCACCTACCACAATATATAATAACCTCTTTAAAAATATAACTGTTTTACTACGCTCTCCAATCTTTTATAAGTACCTATATTATATTTATAACGAAATAATTGTCGTCCGGTAAGCAGATGTGCAAAGGACGATTATTGAACGGATCGTAGACTAAGCAGAATAAATGAGAACATTTTGTAAATTAGGGGGTGGCTTTCAATCTATAAGTACTTACCTCACGTAACAGTTGTGTACTTAGTACCTATACCAATTTCCAATACAGTATAATTACATATGGTACCAATAAAACTATTAGGTATGACCCTCATAGAGTGATATTGTACACGTGTGACCGGTTTAGACTAAGACATTATACACGGTACACTCGGTGTAAATGCCGCAGGGAAATTGTAAAAACCATGAAATGATAATTTCACTATTTATATCGTAAAAAAATGTTGGGACATCATTAAAGTGAAGGTGATCCCTATTCGCCTTAGCCGGAATATGCGTATACTTACGGCGTTGTACACTATTTTAAGTAATTCTTCTCTACGTACTTACGCGACCGTTTTCAGCTATCGATCCCTAGGTCAAGACCCATACGCCCCTGTGTTAGGCTAAAAAACACATCTTTTTATGAGAAATCCTACAGTACAAGCAACAAAATCAGGAACTCACTTCCCGATAAGATTATACATGATTATGACAATCCATCGCTAAAACTATTTAAATCTCGCTTAAAAGAACTTTATCTGTCACTCCACATGATTTCCTTATTATATGTATGCATGGATATATGTATGTACCTAAGTATCTGTGTATCTATGTACGTATGTATGTTTGTATACATACATATTATGTACATATTTATATTATAATTGATGTTGTAGTTTGGACCTACACCGCACCTCATTATTATTTTTATATTTTCTCACGCTTGAAATAAGTCATCCTTTGTTGTTACACTACACATTTACATATAACTTTAAATACATATATACTATAAATATAAACACCCATGACTAGACTACAAACATTCGTGCTCATCTCACAAATGAACGCCCCCAGGGGGACTCGAACCCGCGACTGCTTGCACAGCAAGAAGTGTCAAAAATTCACTCTTATCATATTTTCCCCTAACGCGTCAAATAAAGTGAATTTTAAAAATAGTCTACTTAGATTCTATACATATGAAAATCTTAACACGGATTGTATGTAGTTCCTAAGCTCTACATGGAAATTACTTTTTTGGTTTTAAAAATTTTTTGATTGGCCCATTCACTGACTGCAGTGAATCGACCAAGCAAAACGAACCGAGGCTTCGCGCCACATCCTGGTATTGCTACTATTGACAATTTAACTAGGGTAATTAATAGGTCGACAACGGTAAACTTCGTACATAACAAAGGTAAACTTCGTCGGATTTTTTCGTTGCCAATACCGCAAAGCTTGCAGACAAAGGTCTTTAACGAGTATGTTCTACCTGTTATGACATACGGAGCAGACGTGGACACTGATGGTGCGATTGATTTACCAGTTTAAGGTCGCTCAGCGAGCTATGGAGGGCTATGCTCGAAGTTTCTCTGAAGGATCGGATCTGAAATGCAGAGATTCGACAGAGAACCATAGTTATCGACATAGCCCAAAGAATTAGCAAGCAAGCAATTAAATGGCAGTGGGCTGGTCACATTTGTCGCAGAACCGATAACCGATGGAGTAGACGAATTCTAGAGTGGAGACCACGGTTCGGCAAACGTAGTGTAGGACGCCCTCCAGCTAGGTGGAGCGACGATATACGTAAATTGGCTGGCAGCGGTTGGATGCGTAGAACTGAAGATCGTGCTCAGTGGCGTGCCATAGGAGAAGAAAGAAGAGGATTGACAATACTCCGGGTAATTAGAATTTCACTTATAAAATTATAAGGGACCTTACAATTTTCCTGCGACATATAGGTAGGGGAAGTCCGGGCAAAGAGAATAGCCCAGGCAAAGCGAATACCTTCCATCCTTTCAAAACGGCGCATCCCACTAAGTACTTTGCATGCCACGCGGTCCCTCCCCTACCCCTCAGTCGTAAACGAACAGCGTTGGCGCACGGTCGCGCGTCGTTTAGGAAAAAAAATAAAAATAATAGAAAAGTGATAATTTGTTACGCAATTTTAAGGTATGTATTTTCATAATTACTCATTGTGCGTGTGGTGTTACTGTTTTGATTTTATTATATTTTTAAAGTGCATGTTTTAGTGTTGAAATACTGTGAGTTTTATTGAGATGTCGGTTTTGGATTTGATTTTAGGATAGATTACGTTCAACGAGTACCTCTAGGGCAATGTGAACACGGCTAAAGTGGATACGGTATCCACTTTGCCCAGTATGGGATTTATGATTTTATTTTGATTAATGGTTTTCGTTTTGATTGTTATAGATGGTTTACAAATATACAAGAAAAACAAATCAAGCCCAATGGAACGAGGATATTATAATGCTTGCAATAGCCGATTGCAATGCTGGTATTCCTGTGAAAACAACGGCAAGAAAATATGGCCTACCTTATGCTACTCTGTATAGGCATTGGAAAAAAGGTAGTTCGATTGCTCAGCTTGGGCGTTTTCGTAAAGTATTCAATGACCAACAGGAAGGTGACCTTCAAATGTATTTGCAAGAGATGGACAGCATTTTTTATGGATTAACTCGAGAAGATTTCAAAGCACTGGTTTACGTTTACGCAAAAAAAATAATCTCATATATCCACAAAGTTGGGACAAAAATCAAAAGGCTGGTGATGATTGGCTGGCAGGATTTAGGAGCAGAAATCCGCAAATCACTTTAAGAGTGCCAGAAGCAACGTCGATTGCCAGAGTTAAGGGGTTCAACCATCCACAAGTGGAAAGATTCTATGACTTGCTGAATAACCAAACAAAAAACATAGTATTGACGGTACCAGGATCTACAACGTTGATGAAACCGGCATTCAAACCTCAACAAATAAACCACCTAAAGTTCTTTCGGTCAAAGGTAAAAAGCAAGTTGGCGTCATTTCCAGCACAGAACGTGGACAAACTACAACTATTGTATGTTGCTGCAATGCTACCGGATCGTTTATACCACGTTTTATGATATTTGCACGTAAAAGAATGCAAGATCGCTTGTTGGATGGTTCTCCTCCAGCGACTCAAGGAACTTGCTCATCATCTGGGTGGATAACTGGAGAAATATTTTTGGAGTGGCTTAAATTTTTTGTTGGTCATGTTAGGCCAACTGTAGAGAAAAAAGTTCTGTTGCTACTAGACAACCATGAAAGCCACAAACATTATCAAGTTCTGGAGTATGCGAGCCAAAACAATGTCGTTATCTTGTCTCTGCCTCCTCACACCTCTAACAAACTGCAACCATTAGACGTTGCCGTTTATGGTGCATTAAAAATATACTTTGAACAGGAAATAAATCGATTCCAGAAGAGTCATCCAGGGAGAATAGTCAATCAATATGATGTGGCCAGATTATTTGCTCCTGCATACCTGAAATGTGCTACTCCTAACAACGCCATCAAAGGATTTCAATCCACAGGAATTTGGCCAATCAATATGGATGTGTGGGACGAAAAAGATTTTGCACCATGCTCAACAATGTTGACTGAGCGTAATACCGCAAATTCAGAAGCAACTCTTCAAGAGACCACCAATCGAGATGTTGGGACTACAACTTTTGACGATGATGTCCGACCTTCAACTTCAGGACTCCAAAGTTCATCTGGACTAAGTAAAACTTTGGAAAATATCCCAGACGATTTTTCAAGTGACGATGAAGTCGAACCTATTGAACCCTTGTCTGTAACAGTTCAACTTCACATGAAAATGAGAGACAAAAACATGATCTCTTGTCTTGGATCCAGCGATTCTAGAGATGTATCGCCATCAATCATTTCAGAACTACCTGAAAACATCTTTACTAATCCATGGCCTTTGACTCCTGATATTCAAGAATCATCTAGACAAATAACAAACACATATACTGCGCATGAGAATACAGCAATTCAAAACGCATTGGCTGACCAACATAGTATTTTATGTATGGAAACGGTTTCTTTAATCGAAAATACTCATTCAACACCATCGTCAATCATTAAAGAATCAGGCAAAATAGACCCAATCACAGTCAATGTTACTGGAGAAATATATCACCTACAAAGATCAAGATCATGCACTCCTGACATTCTAGAAATTTCTACTGGGCATACGAATCTAATAGATCAAGATGCAGAGACAGAACAAAGACTGGCCTCGGTCTATATGATTCACTCAACGCCACCTTTAAACATGCCAAATAAAGAAGATTCACTTGATTATAATGCCAACGAAACAATACTACAGCATTCTACTGCTCCGTCTTTATCTTATTTGAGTCCAAGAGAAATAAGACCGCTCCCAATCCCTCATGTTCCCATAGGGAGTCGTAAAAGAAAGATTCAGAAGTCTGAGGTGCTTACCAGTACGCCAGTAAAGGAAGAACAGAAAGCTAAATTTGTTAAAGCAAACAGCAAAGTAATGAAAAACATTAATAAAGATTTAAAAACAAAGACTGCGCTACAGAAAATTACTAAGACAACCAAAACTACTAAAAACAACAAAAATACTAAAGGTATTAAAACGACAAAAAACACTAAATTTAAGAAATCTAAAGACAAAGAAAATTATAAAAACTACGCATGCTACTTTTGTGGAGAAGTTTACATTGAAATCGATGGTCAACCAATTGATGATTGGATCCAATGTCATTCGTGTAAGCAATGGAGTCACGAGAAATGCACGGCTTACGAAGGTGAAGGTTTATTTCATTGTGACGATTGCAATGTTAAATAATTAGTTATATTTTTTATTATTTTAATGTTCTTTAATCTTTAATTAACCGTATGTCCACTTTGCCCAACAGTCCTATCCACTTTACCCGATAAGTTGGGTAAAGCGGATAGCGGTACTAATTCCAATATTATTAAAAGTTATAAGGAAAATATTGATGTTACGTTATTTTTGTTGATTATATCAAAAACTTTATTAAATACTGATTCATATTCATCAATTGTTTTATTTATGTGTCAAATGGTTTTCTTTCCATAAGCCATCAAACGTTAAGGTGTCTACTTTGCCCGGACTTCCCCTACACTGAGTGTACTGTATAAAGTGTTTCAGTCTAAACCGGCCTTAAGTAGTGCATGAAAGAGCAATAGTTGAGTATACTTTAGTAGTGAGCTCGGTGCCGCACCAGCAGTAGAGCAGCAGCTGGGACAGCATCGTCACCATGTAGTTCAGCATCGAGTAGAACTGCACGCTGCTCGGCTCCGTCTGTTTATATGACATTTATATTGACTTGATCTAGATCTGTAAGTATTAACTATAAATCTAGTTTAAGGCTAATTATCCCCAATACCACTAATTAATTCAGTCTTTAACGGCCTACTGCTGAGCACGGGCCTCGGCTCAATGCGAGGGACATGCCATATGATGCCATAGTCCACCACACTACCAAAGATTAGAACCCGCTTCACTAAGATATTCAACTGCAAAAGTGCTATGCAGAATTGTAGACCGTGTTTTTTTATTATGTAAATTATAATTAATAATTATGTTAACTTTATAATATAAATATCTTTTTAGACTGAGTTGACGACACGCTTGGCTCAGTTTGTAGTGAGCCTACTTTCTGTGCCAGCGGTCGCGGGTTCGAGTCCCGCTGGGGGCATTCATTTGTTTGATGACGAATGCTTGTACTCCAGTCATGTGTGTTTATATTTATAATATGTATGTATATAAAGTTATATATGTGTAGTGTATCAACTATCTGGTATCCATAACACAAGCCTCGAAGCTTACCATGGAACTAGATGGAGCTGTGTGTTAATGTCCCAACGTAATGTCCCAACGTATAATATTCTTATAAACTTAATACCGCTAATTTAACGTTTTTCACTTAAAATTTGAATATTTTAAGATAATACAATGTTTATTTTTCCCTGAATGTTTATTATGCAAAAGTTTACTAAGACGAGCCTAGTGAGTAATTATTTACAATTGTAATCCGCAGTCCAATGATGCAGATGATGCCGACGGTGCCGCTCAGCTGGAAAAATATGTTCGCGTGATATGTGTTTTCCAGAAGTTCCACAAATCTGAAAGAATTTTAACAATAAATTAATTTAAACAAAGTAATAGGCAGATGTAATATTGAAAATTACTTTGTTTGAGACTTTTGAATTTACAACTAGACTTAGTACCATTTTTTTTAATGTTGGGAAATGCATTTACGCATACCACCTGTAGACATATAGATGGTTATGTGGGACTTACCGGCTAGGAAAGCTAGTACTACCCACTAAAACCCAAGAAAACCTCTCTCGTCTTATTGCGGCGTCGCAGGGTCGCTTACGCACTCAACCACGACGCCCCGACGGCAGGTTTGCCGAAGCAGACCACAACAACCCTGGGGTTGCTCCATAGTCCACTCTGCCACAACCCGCGTTGCACACCTCCCACCACCCACCGGAGTGGGCCACCTCCCTGTTCGATTCTTGGCTTCGCGCCCGGCTTAACTGCCTGACGCTAATGTGCCCCCCCCCCCCCCCCCCCATCACGACAAAGTGAACGCACGTTGGGAGGAAAACAACACCTAGTACCTAGTAATTGCTAGAGTAACTCAAGATATAGACAAATCTCAAATGCTATTGCGTACTTTTCTGTAGGCCTTTTTAAGAACTACAATTTTCTAATAGATACATTGTTTAGTGTATCCCTTAAGGTTTAGCCCTGTAAATTTCCAAGACGACTCGAAAGTTGCAGTTATTGTGTTTTCCCGTGGAAATGAGACATTTTCCTGTAGTAAAAAGAATCCTAAATGTTGAACCGAGTAATAAGTTATCACTACACAAAATGTAGTTAAAACGCGTTCAGTACTTTTTGCTGAAACGCACAGACATACGTAAAACACACAAAAAAAATCAATAAGTATTGTTTAGGGTACTATTTTCTATTCAATACGTAACAACTAACAGTAATTGTTTTTTTTAATATTTTATTATCTGCTTTTTTATTATAATATGTATAGTTGATTTAAAATGTTTAATTTAATTTTAATCCTAACCACTGAACAAAATTATTATACAATAATATAAATTACCTAATAACTTCTTGATGTTGATGAATACACTGAATAAATAATTCATTATTGTCTTTGACCAACTGCTCTTTTGCTGTTTTATTTAATTTGGCGGACATTGGTACATTTTTCACCTAAAACAAATATTATACCTACTATGTAGGAGGTACTCGTGTCTTGTAGACTTTTAGGTAGAGCGCAGACTCTACCCACTACTCACTAGTAAGTAAACGAAGTTGCAATTCAACTCTATTCTTTGTTCTGACTTCTGTGGCTTATAACATTAAGCATGTATATCAAGTAACTAAATGTATTTTGAAAATATTAAAAAAAATACATATATTCGTATCTCTTTATAATATATTTTTTATTTTATGATCTCACGCAACAAACTCATTGATTATTTCATTTTTTTATCGTTTAACCCGCAATAATTAAATCTATTTATTCACTACATCAAAAACGTAGATTAATTCATAGCAGGTATTTAATGTAGTTAGAGGGATGTGGTGAGGGTGGAGGAGAATATACTATAAGAGGCAGACAAAAACAAGTTAAGAGTGATGTTTCCTATGATGAGGCATCTATTTTAACCCCGGATGTACCTATAGAATTCTAGATTTTATTTTGCTGTAGCAATACATGTATTGCTATAGCAATTATAAATGCGAAAGTTTGGATGAATGTTAGTTACTCAATCACGTAAGAACGGCTGAACGGATCTGGCACAGAGATAGATATTATAATCTGAAAAAGCACATAGGTTACTTTTTATCACGTAAAAATGTACGGTTCCCGTGGGATAGACTTGTTTCTGTTTTTCACGTGAGTCGCTAGTATAATCATAAAATGAATCTTATTAAAAATTCATTGTCACAATTGAATAACCTTAAACATATTACATTTTATTCGTACATCCAATTAATGAATAAAATACTACGACGTGAGTAGATACACTTAAATCAAGCACCTTCTTTATCTTATCAATAACGATTTCCAACTGGGCACATCCAAATATGATCATGGAGAGCGTGGTGCTGTCCACCGCGAAGAACAGCAGGGCGCTGATGTAGACGCTCACTATCTGGTATAAGTACCCTAATATATACTGCGCAAAGGTATGCGAAGACACGGGCATCCTACGAGTAGGCAGAAACATACATATTATGATTACGGAGTATGTAGTTGTTTAAGTATAATACTTAAGAAAAGAAAACAAAAAAAAATACGACACGTTATTTGTTATCTTAAAATTAAAAAAGAACTAATAGGTTACAACTCTATGAGTAACTCTCTGTCCTCGTTTCGCTCACGCCTTAAACCCATGTTGCTCACCTTTCAGTTGTTATTTGTAAAATACTAATAGAGCTACTGTCTATTAAGTCGGAATAAACAGTAAAGATGGGACACGACGGGTAGTGTGGAGAAGCTTCAGAATCGTATCAGTAGTTTCGGCACTTTATACATTCAAATATTAAATTTAAACTGCAATATAAATTAAAATACATAAAGATATGATAGATTTTTAATTCTTTCCGTATTCGTTAATTCAATTTTTTTAGTACGTAGACCCGTTTAATTATACAAACCTACAATTACTCTTTAGTACTAAAACAAGTAAGTTGACAACAAAATCACTTCAAAATAATTATATCGCCCTTAGGGTTAAAAAGGTTTTTTAAATTTATATTTTAAATATTTTATGAAAGGTATTTGACCTTAAGGTATATAAAATCTATTCATTTAAAAAAGAATTCTGATAATTGGCGAATGTATCGTGTAAAATATATGTATACCCACAAAAAGACCAGACGAAGGGAGTAGGTGCTTTTTTGAAGTTGATAAAAAACCCAGTGACGCTTTGACTTGCGATTGATCAAACCGATAGAAGCTAGAATATCGTGTTTATACTATAGCTAGGCTGGAGATTGGAGAAGTCGAGCGGATCGCAATTAGCCAGAGCGAATGGAGAGCGAGTCGATTAGTTTTAAAATAATACTTTACCAAATCTTGAAAGGGAAGGACCTCGTTTCAGCTTCATCAAACCACGGCATGCTGGCCCACAAAGAGCATGTCATAAATGCACTTACTAAAAAAACTGCACATAATCTTTTCACTTTGCGAGCATGTGTTATTAGTATCCTAGAAAAACATCACATACATCAAATTAAAAGAACTTCTGAAAAGATTACGAAAGATTTTTATGCAATAATAATTAATAACTAATAGTTTAACACACTCGCTATGGACTGCAGACTGAGGGGCGAAGATATCCACCATCATGTACTGAAGCAGACTTTTTAAGTTCTTCTTGTGAAGGATAAATACTGCAACTTTATAGCAGACTGAAGCCTGTGTAAAAAATAAGTAAGAAGCCTCTGAGACCTCGTCTATATCTCCCCATACAAAAACTATGTACATGAACTCGAATATCAAAAATGAATATTGTGTAAATAAAACTACAGCTTGGGTCGTGTAGTAAAGAAAAACTGGCTTTTCTAATCGCAGCCATATCGATAAGATTGTGAGAACCCACATGGGTCTGTTAAGAAATATTTCAATGTTGCTTTTCATTTTCAAATAGTAATTTAAATGTCACCGCGGAGGAGTCTCCACGCGATATTTATATGTGATATTTGATAAAACGCATGGCTATTGGCTATTAGTGTGTACAGGCTGTTTATTTACGAAAATTATTTTTATTGCCATCATAAAACAATTTCACATGAAGGTACTTACCCTTTTTATATTACGTGCTTTTCAAATCTTCCAAAGTTTTTGTTACTGTTTCTTGCAGTCTGTCTTATAGGTATATTTGTAAGTTATAGGTACTGTTATAAGCCTTTGGAATAAAATAATGTCTTTCGTAACTTTTTTCCTTATTTTTGATTACATGACGGGGGCACCTGGATGGTGATTACGTCAGTAATTTTTTTTTAATAATTAAAATTTAATAAATTTTAATTTGTTAAATCAATGTTTTCAGAACACATGACAGCCCTACTTGTCTATGAGAAATGTCTTGTCTAAAATCGAAAAGCAATTTCAGGGATTCCCCAAAATAATTAAGTTGTAATGTTGACGTAAGCATAGAAGGGGGGAGTAAGAGCTTTGCTTACTTTTGCTGACAGAGGGGAGAGAGGAGTTAATAATTACTAAAATTCTGCTTATGTTATACTTGAATGTCCCCGACTAATCTAGGCATTTCTTATTTATCTTAAATATTCTGCACTTTTAAAAACACGCTATATGTTACAGTAACAAACTGTTAACAATTAGCTGAAGTGAGAACTTTAATTGATTTTGTTTACAAACTTATAGCAAGGTGCAAATTATACTAAGTTAAAATGGAAATTTAATAGATGGGTGTAACAGGAGATGTGCCTTTGAGTATATGTTAGTATTAATGTGTATTTATTTAAGTACAAGCTAGAGTCACTGCGTGCAGAAGTGTTTAATATCTTATTTTGTTTGATTGAGGACCGCGAAATATGAGTATGACATGCGAAGAATCTAGAAAAAAATACAATAAAATTAAAAATTCAGTATAATTTCTTCAAAATTAAATCACTTATGCAGTAAGCGTTAAATTATAGTGATTAAACATGTATAAGACTCACCGCCACAAACGTGGGCCTGGACAAGCTGATGTAGTGTCCGGCGCGCAGCACCGTGGGCCGGCCCATGCGCATCGCCGCGATGCGCAACGTGCGCATGAATTGGAGGTCCTGCTCGTACCACGGACACTTGTATAACACCGTGGGGAGCTCTTCGCTCTGAGATGAGAGTTAGATTTTTACTTTATATTTAAAAGTTAGAGTAAAAAAGTAACAACACTCACTGAGAGAAGACATACGATATGATATGTTTAAATTAGAGAAATAAATTATTAAAAATAATATACGTATTAATTTCTTGTCTGCACTTGAAATAAAATTACAACTTAACAGAAAGTTAGGTATAACGATGGCTACTGACCGTGGCCGTGAGCTCGTGGCCGCACCAGCAGCACACGAACAGCTGGCTGATCATCACAGATAAATAAGTAAGGATTGAAAAGAATTGCATACTGCGCCAGTCCACCTGCGAAAGGAAATACCTAATATAAGGAAGATATTTTTATTAGTATTGTAATATATTGGTGTGAGTAGTCTCTTACCACCAATATTCGCAAAGCGGACATACAAATGAGTCCGACGCTGCCCACAAGTTGGAATAATAAAAATGTGTGATACGCATTCTCTACAAGTTCTGTGAATCTGTAACATATTTTAACTGTTGTATTATGTTCAACTTCGAGAAACCGAATATCTTTAATAATAACAATGATTAAATAATCCAGCTTATATTATAAATGTGAAATATATTTTTTCTTTAGCAACGGATCAACGGAACTTTTTGCATTAGCCTTAAGGTAATTAATTATCATTGGACTGGGTAGGTATCTACTCTATTTACACCAACGTGGACAACTTATGACGAGAAAAGCTATGGAACAAATCTTTACGTTTTAAATGTATGCCTGTTTGTTCGTTTATTTGGAGGGATTTATTGTTAAATGACGGGTATAGAACCGGAAACACCCATTTTTTTCTGTCAGGAAAAAAAATGACCAGTGGCAGGCAGTAGCATACCATCCTTGTAAACAGGGTAAGCACTTACGACACGATAGCTTGATGTTGCTTTATACAATCTATCAATTTTTTATTGTTTCCGGATACAATTATAGTCTTTTCAATATCACTTCGGCCTTGAACATGAACTAAGCTTATCTGAAACATAAAATCATATTAGATTATAGAATTTTGACACAAAGCTATATTTTAAATTCAGGTTATTTATGTTTCAGGCGACTAAACAAGGCTTCAATTAGCTAACAAATTACGTTCTTTGTAAGTCATGGGGGTAAATAAATACTAAGATTCGTTAAAAAAAATCAATGAATCTTTTAACGCAACTCGGGATCGTGATGTGCCGCCGCGCCGTAGTCATGATTGGTTAATGATCATTAATACATAATATTATAAGAAGATAAATTACATAAAAATATTAATGATGGCGTGTCGTATTGTACGTAAATATATGAAATGTATTTATTTGATTTTACATTTAAAATCTTATCCTTTATTATATTCAGCTGCGCGCAGGCGAAGATCACCATAGACAAGGCGATACTGTCCGCTCCGAAGTACATATAAGCGCTTGTGCAAATAGTCAGTAGCTGAAACGCGAAGCCCAACTCGTATTGCGGAGAAAACTCAGGCCGTACCGGCATCCTTAGTGAAAAGAGAAATTATATTAAGCAATATGAAATATGTAACACATCTCGTATACGCTTCGAAGGATCAACTTTGTGTTTTTTGGAATTGGTATTTAAATAAACAAACACGCTACCTAGTACCTACATATACTTAGCTGCAGTAGCGTAGCTGTGCCAATGCAATCAATGTGTTGCATAGTGCCTGATTTAAGGGGGCCCAGCGGACCACAACCATTCTTTTATTTCAATACATTTTTTCGAGGACGATTGACGCTCATAGAAGTTTAAAAAAACACAAGAAAACAGTGTCCTAAATTTCCGTATATTATTTTGTACGAGAACCACAGTCCACGAGGAATATGATCGTACCTATGCTCTATAAAACAATGAATGGTCCTCTAAGCTCATTTACTAAATTTAACTCTATCCGTTCTTCCGTGAGAGCGCTTTGAAAAAAGTGATAAGTTTGAAAACCGTCTCTGTCTGTGGACCACATTCGTTTTGAAAATAAGCAAAAGGGAGCAGGGCCATTTTTTTACATAAAAAAGGACCCAAAGAGGCTACTTACGCCACTGCTTAGTTGCTATAATAATGTAAACGTAAAGCTGTAACATTTTAACATGATAAGATACATTATTATCTATAATGTAGGTACTATCTTAAAATAAGTTGTTATTAACATTAAACCTAATACCTGTAAGAAATCGAGATTCAACATTTCTTCGAATGCAGTTGATATTTACTTCTACTTTTTTTCTCAACGTATAAATATAATTAACAAAGCAAATTAAAAAAAATATGCTTTCATACTAATTTTAAAAACAATTTAAATTGCCATATAAAACTTACCACATATCGAATGGGAAGTTGCGAGAACCTGCGTCATCAAACAATGGCTTCAGCGCCCACAGCAAACAAGTCGTTTGTGAACTTATCATGAATGCCAACAACAATTGCTTAATACGTTTTGCTTGCCGTTTTAGAATCCTACAAATATGATATATAATTATTTTTTAAAGTAACGTACTTTTTATTATACACCATAATCCAGTCACAGAACATAGAAAATATAAGGAGCTGAGATTTCCAGAGGAAAACAATATCTGTCCCCCGCCACTGGCTTGCCTTCATTGGCCGTCCAGCGCGCGTGGAATGGAGCGCAAGAGACAAGTGCTCGACAGGGTGGAAGTGTTCATTCTGCATAATAGCGGGGAAAAGTCACGAGTACATTTGCAATGGTGATACCTCTTGACACCCTTAGCTGACTACGCCGATATTGCACCCGTCGCGCACCACGCCGCACCACTTATGGGGACGTCCGGTAGTTTCACTCTGATCCCATAGCTAAGCGCATTATCCAGCGACAATCTTAGGCAATTCCAAGTCACATTAAATATTTCAATCTCTTATGGGACCTCTACGTATTGAACCTATGTTCCCATGCATTTTAAACGATTTTACAAAGAAATCCGAAGATATACAAATAATCCTAAAAGCCGATTCCGGCCACGCCGCGCCGGCCGAGTCCATTGAGACTAGCTATGTGCTTAGAAGATATTATGCACAAGTCTGACCAATGGATCGGTGAGAAATCAGGCGCAGGTTCGACGGTTTTACGTACTCTACAAGGAAACACCACAAACTTCCTGACCCAATACTCGACATCTAAATCTATAGCTACACAATGTACATGCTAGACTAGCATAGGCGTTAACAACAAAATGGCACAACATGCGGCCTTATCGTTAAGTCAGCAATTTCTTCCAGGCAATCTTAGGATAGAAGAGAAACTAAAAACTAAAATGGAACTAAAAAAATCAATCAAGAAGGCTAAGGCAGTTAACTGTAAAAACTTTTTATACTTTTCCTTCTGATTTTATTATTAACCCACCTTTCTTGTTCCCTTGACTGTGGTAGAAATATTTCGCTGTTCATCCTGTTCAGCAAATCTTTAAGCAAATCCACATTTATTTGTAGAACTGTAATTTTGAAACATAAGCAGGCTTGAGTGAATAACAAATATGAAGCCTGCGAGACGGCTTCCAAATCTCCCCAAACTTGGAATATATAAATAATTTGGAAGAGTAGGAATAAATACTGTAAGAATATCATAAAAAGCCTGTAAAATTTAAGTGTAATCGTTTCATTCGCTGCAGGCACCCAAACTCCTAAATATTTCATAACAAGTTTAGCCCTGTTCAAATACAAGTCTTCTGATTTTAAAGTTGACATAGTAATGAAAATTAAATGGTGTTTCTTTAAAGTATATGAGACTTGTGAGACCTGTGGGCCTAGACAAAATTCAACTGTTCGTTTTTCCGCACACGCTACAGATTGTACGTTAGCGCTATATAATACCGAAGTTAATGTACCTATCACAGTTACGTAATTAGCATAATATAAGTAATACCCTAATTGTTGTCGTTTATATGTTATTGGAAGATAATTTCCTTTTGATTTTCTAAATAGTTGATTAGGGTTGTTAGTGTAAATAGGTACAGTTTAGTACAATTTGTAACTAGTAATTGTTTCTTCAATAAAAAGTACAAATTATTGAAAAAACATTATTTATTATTTTTTATTTTATTAGGTTATTGTGACCTGCTTTGACAGACCTGCCGTCGAAACGTCGTGATTCGTGATTGAATGCGTAAGTTATCCTGCGACGCCCCATTAAGAAGGAATTTAAAAAGATAAATGTACTGTTAGGATAATACCTTATATGTACATGTAAACGATATTTTAAAATTGTAACTATTGACGATTGGTTACATTACCATTAAATTCCTCTTTTAAAACTGCCATCTATATTATAGGTGTCATTGCATATCGGTATCCGAACGGTAGGTACCTAACGTGTAATGTGTCAAGATGACGTCAGTAAATGTCAAAATGAATGCAGAGTTTACGGGCGATTTCAATAAATAAATATTTTTTAAATCATTCCTCCTAATTATGGTGCCTTAAATGCAATATTTATTATCATGAATAATCATCCTATGGACTTCACACTGCCACCAGCTCCCAGGGGCTTGTGTTTTGATCGTAATGATTTCGTCAAGGTATTTATAGTTTTTTTTTAAATTCCTTTCATTTAATTAATATTTTCTACCTAATTATATGATATTTACTATTTTAAAATTACAGACAAACTTTTCAGTGGATAGTTTTCTCGCAGACCATCAAAATGTTGCCTCTTTAGAAACAATGCGAGATGACCTAGGTATCTATTTAAAAGTCCTTAGATTAGCAATGATAGAATTAATCAATAAGGACTATGCAAATTTTGTTAACCTATGTGCTACATTAATTGGATTTGATAAAGCCATTGTAAAAATTCAAATGCCATTAGGCCAATTAAATGATGAAGTTTTAGTAAGTAAAAAATGTATTTATTTCCTTTTGTATTATATATATATATATATATATATATATATATATATATATATATATATATATATATATATATATATATATATATATATATATACATATATATATATATATATATATATATATATATATATATATATATATATATTTTAATTAATATAAAATTTAATTATAGAGTGTAAAACAGTGCTTAGAGGATGCTATGAAAGAATTGTCATTGTGGCTAAGCCAGCGTCATGCCTTGACAAAAAAGAAAAATATATTAAAATATTACAGCCAAACCCTGAACTGCCTAACAACTTTAGAAAACATTTTGATTGATATTTCGGACAAGAAGAAACAAGAGCAAATTATTATTGCAGACAGAGCTGCAATGCAATACAACCAATTGAAATTTTCTATATCTATGTGTGACAGTCTCATTAAACAAGAACAAAAGAAAAAATACAATGATATAGGAGGAAAACTAGTTCAAACTCTTAATGAATTGCTGTTTCAATTTTGGAATGATAAGAATGCAGAACACTTAATAAAGATCTTAATAGCTTTAACTACTTTAGATAGGGTAGCTGAAACTGAAATGCTTATAAGAAAACAAGCAGTGGCACCTTTGCTTCAGGATATTATAAATGAACCTGCCTTACAAAGAAGTAAAGATGGCCTCAAAGGTGTATATAACAATATTTTGTCATTATTAAATAATAAACTGAAATTGCTCCTTGAAGCTACTCAACATTCCAAATTGACATTTCTTTCAAAAAGATATAGATTTCTAGTGAACTGTTTTTGGTGCGAGGTAGAAAACCGTTTAGAGGTTAATTTAGCTTCCATTTTTGCACCTGGTAATCCACAACTGTTTTATACAAGATACAGTGAAAGTATGAATTTCATTAAAATGTTAGAACAGTTTTGTTCTGGTGAGGAGACAATAAAAATGCTTCATGAAACATCTGAGTATAAAAGTTTCCTAAGAAGGTGGAATTTGCCTGTTTATTTCCAGATAAGATTTCAAGAAATTGCAGGTATGTTATATCAATTTTTAAAATACTCTTAATTTTTGGATGATACCTATTGTTTATTATAAATATTGTAAATTATATAATAAAAACAAACATTTGTTCTATTTGATAATATGTAAATGAATATTAATCTAAGATGAATTTTTTAATTAATAAAAAATTAATATTATTAGGTGGATTTGAAGCATCTCTCAAGAAAAGTCCTACATTGCAAAACAATGATGGTTTTATTTTGCTTGAAACATTTAAATGTTGGAATGCTCTTCACGACTGCTGGTCAGATGGTATTTATATTGAAGCTTTGGCTCACAAGTTCTGGAAGTTGTCACTTCAATTACTATCAAGATATGCTACGTGGATCACAAATATTTGTACACAAGTAAGCTTAGTATACTCGTATGTGCAACCTATTACAATCAATTTAATTTCAAAGAAATAGTTAACTTTATATATTATTTTAAATTTCCTTATTAATCTTCTAGGCTTGCATTACAAAAGCAGAATTAACTGGTGTTGACAGACACCTGATTGACAATAGTATAAGTCTATATGTGGATAGTTCAACTCTAATTGAACGATTACCAAAATTATTAGAAAATATTGAAAGCAAGTTACATGATAGCAAAAGCAAAGAGATTCTAAGGGAAAGTTTGAAACCCACAGAGGAATTACTAAAAGGCACAAAAAACAAAATATGTGAAAGTATTGTCAATGAATTATTTGAATATTTCAATGTGCAGCTGAAGCAAGTCAGTGATATACCAAGGTTATATAGAAAGACAAACCGCAGTATACCCACCAAACCTTGTACTTACATAGATGTTATCACTAGAACTATAATGGAATTCAATGAAAATGCTACAAAAAAATTAGACAGCTTGTTTTTGGTTGATATTTATAATTCATTATTCAATGTTATGACTGTTTCGTAAGTATCAAAATATTTAAATGGTTTTTGCTAGGATTAAAATAAAAACATAACTGTAATATGCAATTCCAATACTCTTTTCAGATATTATAAGTATGTTGAAGATGTATTGGTATCAGTACAGAAAACTGAAGAGTCCCTAAGGAGGCTAAAGCAAATCCGTGAGTCATCTTCCCAGCAGAGCAGCGAGAGCACTGGCATCACAGACGGAGACAAGATTAGATTACAACTGAATGTAGATGTTGTTGCGTATGCTAAAGTAGCACAGAGTCTATTGTTCAATTTGAACAGTGTGCACAAGTTAACAGAGTTATCCTCTATGGTTACAGAAGCTGTAAAGAATATAGATATTAAATGATATGCCCAGTTATATGCTTTGCTTTTAAATTATTACCCTATAAGGTATAAATTAAAGATGTTTTTATAACATAAACATGTATTTGATCAGTTGAATAAAAAATGTATGATTTGAAAAAATAGAAACCATTCACTTATCACTTAAATTAACAAGATAAAATCTTACTAATACTATTTGTGTGGAACAAAATATTTCAAAATTGAGTTCGGTTTTGCTTTGTTCAAGTTTCTGGGGCTACTTCTGGGGACATCTGAGCTGGAGGGATTTTTCCACATGGCCTTTAATTCCTGTTGCATCTCTTCAGGAAGGGAATTAAAAACTTCCTTATCAACATAACTTGGACAGTCATCACAGTTGCCAGTTTCTGCACTATCCCTCATAGTGTCAGAGGTGTCTGATAGATTGTCTTTAGCTGGGCTTGCTCGCGGTGTAAGTGACCTGTCTCTAGAACTTAGTCTTAATTCTGATACTTTTTCCAGTTCCTTTGAATTTAATCTAAGTTCTCCTACTTTCAGTTTGCTGGGTGATGCAACCTCCTCTTTAGACAAACATCTCCTTTTAGCTATCCAATTAACTTTTTTAGGCTTTTTGGGTGAAGGCTCTACTTCAGCATCAGACAAATCAGTTGTTGTGCTACTGCTCGGAGATGCTGCAGAATAGTCCATTGAAGATGCTGATGTATCACAATCATTTTGGATGTTGAGAACTGACTGAACAGAAATATCATTCATTAAGTAGTTAACAATTGAACTTCTGCCTGTCATGCGCTCTTGGAACTTTGTGAATGCCAGACCCACTAAAGTTAAATGGAATGGTTTTGACAAGTCAATCAGTTTGTTAAATAACCTCATTATTATGGTCATAAGTTTTTGCTGTCCTGCCTCGGTCACTGTCAGTGTACCATTATTTATTGTAAATATAGAAGGTGACACTTGACACTGCCTGGACTCTCTATGGCTGCTCAACCTTTTTACATCTTTTTTTCTTAATGTTACTCTGAGTGAAACTGGAATGCGTCCATCTTCTCTCACTAGTATAAGCAATCGCTGCAATAGTGCTGTAAACTTCTCTTCAACTTCACTTTTTACACTGACTGTTTTAAAACTGTCCTCTAATCCTATACTCTGCGGCCGTCCCGTTTGCTTCACTGGAGTATTGTCCTCTCCTGCACTTAAACTTTTCAATCTAACAGCCATATCACCACTAAAATGTTTTTTTAAGACTTCCATTGATGCTTCTTGCAAATCACTTACAGTAATTATTTTCTGAGAAATGAGAGCTTCTGTTGTCTTGGACCCAATACTTGGTATATATCGAACACTTTGTAAGGTTGCCATAAAATTGGCTCCATGCTCTGGGAAAATAGTTGTTTGGTCGTTGGGCTTATTTAAGGGACAAATAAGTTTGGCTAAAAGTTTATTATGTGCTATTCCAGCGCATGTTGTAAAACCTAACTCATCATATATTTTATTTCTCATTTCACTTGCTATTTGTGATGCTACTTTTAATCTAGAGTGACATCCACAATGACATTCAACATTTGGTTCACAATATATATTACCAGATAGTGTGATGCTTGTCCCCTTCATATTTTTTAATTTTTCTTGTACTAAATTTGTGACATCAATAAAGTTTTCATCCATACCTAACTTTTCAACCGGACATTTCCAACTTTGAAGAAGAATAAATATTTTGTTTGAGGCCGCTCTGTAGTCGTGTAAGTCTTCGCCATTTACTAATTTTAAGTTTGGACAAATTTTTTGCGCGTCTGAAACAAGCATGCATTTTCGTATACCGTACTTTCTAGCTTCATAATTACTGGTCACAACAATGTTTTTCTGTTGGATTCCAAGTGGAAGGGATCGTAGTTCTGGTTTCCGCACCATCTCTACTTGAGCGTAAAAACAATCAACGTCTATATGTATAATACTCTTGGAATGGTCGCTTGAGACGTCAGTATATGCAGAGCTGCTCGTTTCCATGTTCCTGTGGATTATGCATATAGTTTCATCATAATTTACTTTGTTCTGACTTAGTTTTTACCTGTTGCGATACAATGTCGAACTGTGAGTCAGAACCTTACCTGTCGTCCATGCCTTTAACATGAATTTAAAATATAAGTTAAGTGGTATATAAGTACGGAATATAACTTAGTAAATATAGTTTTTCTCTCATAAATTCCAAAATATTGATATTTTAGTTTAGACAATCACGACACATCAACAGAGACGGTGTTGCTAGCAAAATTTTAATTACGATTTACGAAGGATGCCATTTGCTGATGAATAATAAAGTGCTATAATTTTCTAAATTTTTACTGCTATTACACTATTATTGAAATATTCTCAATTTAACACAACACACATAAGTTAACATTTGTTAACTTATGTATTAAATATATTTTTTTTTGCAAATGGGCATACTATATTATGTACATGTATATGTATACATACATATTAAATAGAGTAAAGCATCATATAATCCACCTTTGTTATCCTTATTTTGCTTATCTATTTAATCTTGCTTAGTATAGCTAAAAGCGTTCTTTATACACAAAAATGAAAAAACTAATTCTAAAAAAGGCGAATATTCTCGTACAAGTATTAGACTTTTGTAATGTCAGTTAAATGTCAAAACTATGTGTCATTTTCATCTTAAGTGGGTGTTCATTACGGTACTAAATTCAATAAATAAACAATTTTAGGGATTAAAGTAAGAGTTATGTTCTCTTGAAATCTAATCATGGAGAATTTGCCTTCGGGTGATATACAGGCTAAATATCAAAAATTGGCAGCTGAATATTCTAAGGTCTAATAGCTTTATTGTATAATGTAAGTTGTGGTATCGGCAATTGCAGTAAATTTATTGTTTCCGTTTATAGTTGAGGGTTCACGTGAAAGTTTTAAAGAAGGGGGTCTTAGATGAACAAGCAAAATCAAATGAATTGCGGGAATTGCTGAAAGACAAAGAAAAGACTCTACGAAAAGGAGAATTAGAGATAGACTCCTTAACGTTTAGAAATCAGCAGTTGACGCGGCGCGTTTCCGTCCTTCAAGATGAACTTGATGCTGTGCAGGTAAATTTAATAAATAAAGGTAAAATCTACTGACTATTTCAGATGCCAAAATTGAGCTTTTGAGAGATTATAAAGTGTTATTTAATCTAGCATTTACTATTTCTTTGTTATATGGCACTCTAATAATACTATAATTATTATAAAATGGTTATTGTTTATAGAATAAGTTGACTAAGAAAACAAAAAGTAAAACTGATGAAAGAAAAGCTACCACCAGCAATACACCATCACTAGACCCAGTTCTATTGCAAGAAGAATTACAGAAGAAAATAATAGAAAATGCTCAATATGCATCCCAGGTAAAACATAATTATTAAGGATTTTTATATAAGTATTTGAATGTGCACTGTATGAAAAGTGTATTTTTATATAACTTTAGTATTATCATGTACATATGACATAAATTATTTTAGACTATAAAGATAAAACATGTTTAAAATCATTAAAGATGTGATACTAGAAATTTCCCTTATTTTTTATATCAAAATATGTATAGTCCCTTTTATTACAATTTATAATATGGACTAAAAATTTGCTTTATTATTGCGTTCATTTTTAACTTATTTAGTAAAATAGTTAGTACCTGTAATAAAATTAATTCTATTACATATATATGTTAGCTTTCAGATAAAACATTTGAAATTTCACAACTTCAAGCCTCTGTTGAAGACTACCAGAGACATATATGTGAAAGTGAAAGTAAATACAAATGTGAAATTGCTAAGTTAAAGAATAAAAACCAAGAGCTTCATTTTGCATTAGAAGAAGCTCAAAAGCTAGGAGTATCTAAGCCTAATGCGAGCAGCCAAGCTGCTAGCTGCAATGGAGATTTCATCTCGGAAGCTGGCAGTCTGGTAATATGTTTATATTTTATTAATATAGTATAGTAATATAATTATTAATTTGTCATCATGATAAATATATTCATTTACTCTAATTTTTTATTTAATTTGTTTATTTATTTAAATATTTTTATAATTTTCCAGAATAAAATATAGCTAGCTTATATCTCTTGATTCTGCTTGCTAGTTAAAATATTATTTTAATCTGATTAATCATTCTAGAGACCAATGGATACAAACTAGGGATGGGCCGAAATTCGTTTTACATTCGGTTTATCCGAATTCAGGCAGCTTGAGCCGAACTTCAGCATTCGGCCAAAATTCGATTTGAATGCCGATCATTTGACATAAGAAAAAAAAAACCTACTTGCGCTATTTTGATTACAATTAATAGAAAGCATGTCTGTCATAACAATAAAATAAAATTAAGTCTTTTATACACTCACGGTCATTTATTTTAGTTAGGAACATGTAAACCTTAACTTGTATTCAATAAAAAATTAAAATAAATTAGTTCTTCCTAGTTTAACAGTCTTAAAAATAATACTTTCTTAGATTTATGTGAATATTTGATATTTTAAATAAAATTCGTCATTACAAAATATTTTATGGGTAGGCTGTCTGTAACAACTATATAACGCCTTTGAGATATCTAAAACCTTAGTCCCTCCCGTGACCATGATTGCTGTTAGGGTTTGGGTCCTGAACTTTTCGTAATTTTAGTTGCTTCGAGTCCCGGGACTTTCGAGTCGAGACTAGAGACGAGACAAGATTATCAAAATTGTTATGGAATCATTTTTATTTTCAAATAATTGAAGGAGCCTAGCGTAGCGTCATCTGTTAGTTTAATAAATAATTACTTGGTCTACTACGTAACTACTGAGTACACAACACAATAAATGCTTTTGCCGCGCCGCCATCATGCCGCCATATTGGTTGTTCTGTGACTTTTGGATTATGATGTCTATGTCAACAGACAGCAACCGGGAAACGTACAGAAAGTTTGGAACTACTGTATAAAGCCTTAAACACAATTAAACCGGCATCTGTTTGAAAACTAGAGAGTGTTCTTCTTGTCCGGTGGCATTATTACAATCATCAGAAACAGATTGTCGGACAAAGCTATTGATGCTCTGATTTTTTTAAAAGCCTATTTTATTAAATCAGCAAAGAAGCGTAATTAATGTGTTAGTTGATTATTTAAAAGAGTAATTTATAAGTCTGTTTTATTATTTATATTTAGATTATTTAATTATGAAACAAATCTGAAAATGAGAATTAACAATATTGTGATTATGACCCATGATTAGATACTAGAATTACTAGATATTAGGGCGCGTACACATAGAACGTCCGTTTTACGTACCGTTTTACGTATATGTTATTAGCGTATGTAGTTGTATGAGCCAGTTCACACACATGACAGTATTCCGGATCTAGTGAAAAATCCCATACACAACAGAAATACTGACCCGTTTTATCGGATCGAAACCGCGCGAGGCTTGGCACAGGGGTTGGTCTTTCTTTTTTAAATCCTTTTCTAATCTTTTATGAAGGTCATCAAAAGTAGATGTCGTCATTCGGAAATAAGTAAAAATGCTGTGTGAATATTACCTCCAGTAGCGACGGATCCGTTAAAAAGGATCCTGTAAAATCGGACGTTCTATGTGTACGCGCCCTTAGTAAAGTTATTAAGAATTAGTATGATTTTTAACTAAGTTCGTTTTATAACTATAAGATTTAACTGCTTAAAAGTGAATCTGTGTGTGATTAAAATAAATAAACAAAGCAATTATTAAGACTGAAATTAACATTAAAGTTATTAAAATTTAAGTTTCTGTTTAATAAATGTTGGTTTTTACGAAAAAATTCTAAAATCAAAATCCCGGGAATTCCCGGGACTTTGATTGTAGGCTGTCTCGTGTCCCGGGACTTTGACATTGTCGGAAATTCCCAAACCCTAATTGCTGTAAAGCATTCGAAACGTCAGGAAACAATGTAATTCGAAACGTCAGGAAATAAGGTAATTAAATAGACCAAATCAAATAAACTTAGTATTCTTCTAACAAACATCTTAATTACAATTCGTAAATTAACAAAAGAAAAACACGTTTTTGGTTCACAAACTAAACACTCAGAAACATTAAGTATTTCTAAATTATTAAAGATGTTTTCAGCAATCAAATTTAACAATCTCTTGTTATCTATCTACTATTATTAAAAATTAACTAGAGCCAGGTTATGGTGTAAAAATACGAAAGACTGTTTTATCTGGCAGAAGCCTGTTACGTTTTTGTTCGTATATGTTTCCTGCCTCTGAGTAAAGTCGAATTTTTTTATTCTCACCGAATGTCCGGCTGAGGTTCGTATTTGGTTCAAGCCACATTTTCGGCCCATCTCTGGTGCAAGCAAATATATAAACACATGGTCAGATAAACATTTTGTATATGTTTGGTGATTTACCTTCAGACAAATGGTTTTAATCTATTATTATGATAGTTTATCACTGATAAAACTGTTACATGAGCCTGGGTTTGGACGCTTTTATTTCTTTAATTTTATACTGGTAAAGTCATATTAAGTTAGTGGTAGCCCAGTGGTAACGCGCTCGCTTGGGAAACCGAGTCAAACGTGTTTGAATTCGGTTTACCATTTGCCTTACGGTGAAAGAAAACATTGTGAGGATACCTGCATGTCTGAGAGAACCTAACAAGTTTTCGAAAAGACATGTGAAGTCCGCCAATCCGCATTTGGCCAGCGTGGTGGACTATGGGCTAATCCCCCTCGTATTGAAGGGAGGTCCACCCTCAGCAGTGGGACGATGAAAAGGGCTGAATAGAAAGTCATATAATAAATTGCTGGGTTTGATTTAATAGAAAGTAGTCTATTTTCTTCTTGTCACTTTGCTTATTATGTTTCACTTTCATTTGATGCTCATATCGTAAGGGTTATTATGGAAATAATAAGTCGCCGTTTTGTAACGTTTATTATTTAGGTAATAGAGCATTGTATCGGGAACCGAAATATTGTGCCCAGCTCAATCGGACACTGAGAAGTGGGTCAAATTTCACTTGCACGATTTCATTACACACACTGGGACAGGTGAAACTAAATAAAAGCTTATGAAATAGGTGCTAGGCCTTACGCCTTTTGTCTTGTGGCCAGATGGACGAACGAGAGTACTTATATTGTAACTTTTTTAGGTTGGTAGTGAAGATGCCCTTAGTTCTGTAGATGATTTAAATATAAATGAGCCGCCCAGTACTAAGGTACACACATTAGAAAAGGTAATAAATAATATTTTAAATAATTGTAATACAATAATAATATTCCGAACATATTCTAAATTGCTTTTTATTAAAATGTTTAGTAACATTTCCTATTTTAGTTCTTAACGTGTATGTTCTCTAGGAAACCCAAAAGCTTCGTTTGGAGTATGAATTGCTAGAAATGGAGAATGAAAGTCTAAAACTAGAACTTCGTAGTTATCTATCGGATTCACAAAAGAAAAGAGGGGAAACTCTTGACTCTGGTGATTTTAACTCCTTTAGTGAAACTTCTGTGGGTGAGTAATATATTTTTATTTTTGTGTATTAATTACATTTGTACCGAGCCGCATTTCATTCAAATACTATACTCACATATTATGTACTAGCGACTCACCCTCGCTTCGTGGTTTTCTCTAGTGAAAAAAATCAAATCTATTCCTCGGGAACCATACATTTTTCCGGAATATAAAGTAACCTATGTGCTATTTCAGACTATAATCTATCTCTGTATCAAACATCCAGACCCGTTCAGACGTTCTGATGTGACAGATTAAAAAACATCTATCCAAACTTTCACATTTATAATATTAATAATTAAAGGGATGAATTGTAAGTTGGATATAAAAAACATGTGTGCAGTTCACACGCGATAGAAGTGAAACCTTCAAAAAATGTTTTTGTAAAAATTATATATTAATTTCAGTACTGTTAACGCTTTACAAAATTTTATGTCTGTTTATAAATGAACAGAAATTGTGTCCGAGCTGTTCCAACTCCTTATATTCTTGCTCCACATGAAACTCATTTTTAAATACTATCGACTACGCGGTGCGGTGTATCGAAAATGTCAAGCTTATTTGAAAAATTTTTCACCATATGAGACACTCGGGCACAACGTGTTCACACAGCCACTGATACGACACTGATTATCGTGTCACAATAAATTTCACAATTAGGGACACTCGCGACTCGCGCTCGCACGGAGACACTCGGTGTATACACTGAGTGTGCCGTGTATAGTGTGTCAGTCTAAATTCTGACAGACGCTGCGGGGCGAGCGTCGGGGCTGCTGGGCGTGCTGACGCCGCCGGGCGGCGCGTGGGCGGAGGGCGGGGCGGGGGAGGCGGCGCAGCGCGAGCGCCGCGTGCGCGCGCACTACCGCGCGCAGCTGGCCGCGCGCGCCGCGCAGCGCGACGCCGCCGCCAGCGAGCTCAGGCACTACGTCAAGGAGGTAATACAGGATAACAACAGACATACATATGTACGTTACACCACTCTCCATATCGTTAGACATCATACAAAATCGTCTCCGAGCGACCGTCACAACACATTTCTTCTTTTCTTTACCTTTGGAAAATGCATTTACTAATTTACTACCGCATATTCTCGCGTTTATGTGGAAGTCACCGGCTAGAAAAACCAGTACCACTCACTAAAGCCCGATCCATCCTCGTATTAGTGGGACATCGCAGTATCACCACCCACCGACCACGACAAGTGCTAATATTTAAATCGGTCCCTTTTTTAGAATGGAAAATATATTTCTTATAACTTTCTTTTTCTAAAGCGCATACTTTACCTATACTAAATTTAACTGAGTTAGTGTTGAAAATTATCTGTCAAAACGTCAATGCAATAATTATTATTAATATAAGTAACTGTTCCCAGTGCGAGATGCTGCAACAACGTTTCGAGGAGATGGAGCGCGAAAAGGAGGCGTACGAGCGCGCGCTGCAGGAGAAGCACGACACCATCAGCAGGCTGGTCGGTACATTTTCTCATGCCGTCATAGAAAATCACGGATTCTCATTTTTATGTCATTTTTTTCCATATCACAACCAGTAGGTACTCTGCCCGCTCGATACAGTAGCACAAGACTGAATATTATATTTTTTGATCTACCAATTAAAATACAACTTAGCTTTCTATTTAATTGTGTAGCAGTATAAAAAAATGAAGCAGGTTCAAATCCCTGTGTAAGCTGTTCACGTGTAACTTATATACAACTAGATTATTCTTAGCTAAGACGGCGATGGATAATGGGAAACAACGTGAGGAGACTTGTCTGAGATGAACTAACTAGTTTTCGCGAGACATGTGAAGCTCGCCAGCGTATTGTGGTTTTATTCTCGCGCGGTCTCGTATGCGGTATGAAGAATAAATTATAAGCATTAAAAAGCTAATTTATTATAAAAAAAAAAAACGTAATGTGTCCAGATAATTTGTACAGTTTCTTTTGGATAGGATATTATATTTTGGCAATATTTGAAATGTTATAAAATTCCATCAACAGATTTTAAATCTGTCTGATTTATCTAATAACCAAGCAACGCTCGAAGGCTACGGAATGGTATTCGAAGAAGCTTCTTCTCGTGTTTTAAGTAACATTAGCATTAGCACAGCTAAAGTTTGCTTCAGTTGAGGGGTTTCCTGAGCTGGCTCCCCTCTCACGGCTCTTAACATGAATTGTTAGCTACATTTAGCTGCTCAGCATTATGTTTACAGTAATGCACAAAGTATATAATACAAGATGGTAATACGATAAACCTAGCGGTAATGCGCTTGCTTGGGAAACTAAGTGAAGCGGGTTCGAATCCCTGATCTCTGATATTTTTAGTAGACTCTGGTCTGATCCCTATTGAAGGAACGCTCGTGCCCAGCAGTAGGACGATTAAAAGAGCTGAATACAGACATGCACATACAGTATACGGAGAGGTGATAAATAAACAAAACGTGTGTGATCCGCAGGAGGAGGAGCTGCAGTCGACGTGCCGCAACTACGAGCAGCAGCTGCGCGCGCTCACGGAGCACGCGGCGGCGCTGCACGCGCGCCCGCGCGGCAAGTAGCGCTCACGCTAGATAGATCAAACATATATTTTGAAATTACCTCAAGTTTTATGGGCTTCGTCTTCTTGAGATGGATGATTTTGTACTCAGACGACTCGATGTGCTGAAGTAAAACGGAAATACCCGATTAGAATGGTAATTTTTTTCATTGACTTTAAAAGAATGGGGAGTAATCGATTCGAATGTTTTTTTTTTTGTACAAAGTCTGATGTATAATATTCCAAAAAATCTGATGTATATTATTTAGGCAATTAAGTATTTTTTTTCTCCTCTAATTAAATGGGCTATACATTAATGTTCAAAAACAAGAAGTATTAAAAACATAACAGGTGATTTTTGTTGATCTGTCAATGATACATCGTGCATTGCCTTATCAAGGAGCAGCAGTCGCGACGCGCTCCCCCGTGAGGCATTGTACGCTTCATTACGTAACAAATTGTTCATAAATGTATAAAGATGAAGTGATATAAGTATATAATAAGTTAAAGAGAGTATCGACCATTTTGTACTTCGCGATATACGTATGTACCAGTACGTGTAACATAGCTAGTTTGTGTTAATAAAATACTAGACAAAGGCTTCAAATTTATATAAGTGTTGTACAGGAATACTCAATTATATGAAATGTTTTTGTTAATTTACTAAATTATATACAAGTGCAGATAAAGAATGGAATTATAAATACCACTACTCACATTTCGTTCGCAAGTTTTTACATTCAAATAATAATGTTATTTCGTGATGTTGATGTAATTACAGAAATAAGGGTGTTTCTAACTCCGTTTTATTTGCACAGGTTATACATAAAATTACATAATATACTTAATTACATAAAAAGACCTCAATATTACATATTTATTTTCCTCAACTTGTTACAATATTAAATCCAACGGATGAGATCATGAATTAATTTGGCCTGGCGTTTATTCTTCCATTTTTTGCTTCATATTTCGTTATGATATTATATACTTGTTATATAAAATTCTTTATTATATTATGTTAATCAAATGAAAAATTCAATAATAAATTAATAATAATATTATTTTTTCTTTGCATTCCTATTGATATCACGGAGGCCTATCGCGACCGTTTCGTTTGCATCGACCGGCTCGCGGTGTTACTTCTAGCAGTAAGTCGAAATGCAATATATGTAGAGTAAGCCCTTTAATATAATTAGTAATCTACTGCGTGTTTCATTGTCATAAGTTTTACTCCGCAAGTGTTGGGGCGCCACACGTTGTGATCGTGCGAGTTTATGTGCTCTGACATATATTCACTTTTGTTCAGATATTGAAAAGTAAATGAGATTTTTTATGTTTTCATAGAAGATGTAATGAATTGTATTTGCTCGAGTCAAGGACACACTGTTGGATGTTGGCATCGTTTAGTCGTTATTTAGCCGCATACATAATGATTTAGATATCTTAATTTTTTTACTTTACATTTTATTATAAACGTGCTTTTTATTTATTATCTCTAATGAAATGCTTTTTAAAGAAAAAAATTGAGAGTTGTAGAAGATGTGGAGTAAATGACTTGTAAATGTTTTTTGGAACTGAAATACAGATAAAACTTCAATATGTATGCGGTCTTTTATTGCTTATTCATTTGTTCCTGTATCTTTTATCTATAATTTTTACTGTTAATTGCCTACAAGGTATTCTTAAATGTACGTTAGCTATTACATTGGCGCTGCGCCGTGTCTTCTGAAGCGTACAGCCTACAGGCGGTCAAAGGGATGGTTTGATATCTAAATATGAGATTTTTATCACTTTGACTGTATATGTTTAAGAAGTATATTATATATTATACATATATAAAGATTTATGCTCTTGCAGCGTAGATTAAGGTCATGCGAGTAAACTATAGGTCAGAAAACGAAATTAAATATAATTTGTACATTAAATAAAAGTATATTAATTTAAAAAGTTAACTCTTCTGTACAGTTATTAACATTTTATTGGCTTCTGACGTTTTTTACTCGTGTGAGGACTTAACCGACGGTGATACATGTTATAAGTGAAATCTTGTAGTTATATGTATTAAATGAGTCTGGTATACAATGTCTATTTATAAATACTAATAAATAGTATTAATTACTCACCTGTTTTTGTTATTTCACTTTTAAAACTGTACTATTTTTCTTTATAAAACCAAAAACATGTGATTAAAATTGTTTAGTAAATGCTTTAAATAATCTTTTACATTATTTTTCAAAATACTATTTGATATTTTACTTTATTGGAAAATACAAACACCAATGTATGTTCCGATTTTCAAGCATTTCAAATATAGCTAAACTAGCGTGTGTGTTACGCCAGTCTGTCTATTTGTGTTCTTAATTTTGTCCTACTCCGTCGAGTGTGAAGGACGCAACAAACACACATACTAATATCACATATGTCGCATTTATAGTAGTCAGACGTAAAACAAAGCCAATTTCTGTTGGCCCCAGTTGGCGCCACTAGCGAGTAAGGTCCTATCGCTATCGTTAAAACATATTTGTTAGTGCGACAGGAACATAAATTTAATATAATAATTATAATTGTTAGCGCGGCGCCAGTTTATCAGAAGTTTTCCATAATTAATATACAGGGTGGAACAAATCGACGGGACATGGAAGAAAAGTACCTCAAATATTGAAGTTATCAAGATTTACTCTAAGGAAACATTTCATTATTTTTTAAAATAATAATAACTGCATTTTTTTAAAAAGAACTTACCTGAATCGGAAATCGAACCAAATAAAAATGCAAAAATGGACACCGTCACTATTTTATGAATTTAATCGATAGGGTCTATGGGAAGGATAAAATCTCTCGAACAAACATTGCGTCCTGGAATTAAAGAAAACGATGAAATCTTTCAAATTATATCGACTCTAACTAACATCGTGGAGAAGAAAAGTGTCTTAAACACTCAAAAAATCAAGTTTCACTCAAAGTAAACATTTATTTTTAAAAATTAGATTAATTATTAATTAGAGCATTTATTTATTTTTAAAAGAGGTGAAGCAACTGAAAATGCAAAAAGGTTCACCGTCACTATTTTACCGAATTAATGGATAGTATGTGGTAAGGATGAAATGTCTCAAACGAAAATTGTATTAATGAAATCGATGAAATCTTACAAATAGCACATGGGTGAAGAAATTGTTCACTGTGCAATGTGCATTACTTTTCTGTTATACAATAGTTTTTATAGTAACGATACGGCCAAGCAACATATTTTGAATAAGATGTAGAGTTTCTGAAGTTAGGGCTTGTAGAGTTAGAAGCTTGGCTCTACATGAGATCTGATAACTTTTTGACAGTGCGAGCCATATGGTCTCATCTTGGCAACATTTTACATGAAAATGTATTTGGTGGGATTTCACTGCTTTTTGTAAGTTGCTTATGGCAATTTTTTTTTATTTAAAATGTGGGGGTGATTTACTAAAAACCCTAAAATATGTAATTTATTTTTTATAACAAGGAGTCCCTATATCAATATTCTGACCTCTAGTATCAAAATTTGCGGAAATGTTATACAAACCTCCATCCCTTAGTTTAAGGGATTGGGGAGTAAAAGTTCCAAGTTTAAATTTTTTTTGTTTATGTACTAATACTACCTTACATACCAAATTTTAGCTTTCTAGGACTTCAGGAAGTACCCTAAGAATTATTGATGATCATCAGTGAGTCTGTGACGAAATCGCGAGTTTTTGAGATATCAATAAAATCTAAAGTATAAGAGCTATGCAATTCATTATTATTAAACATCATATTATTAAACATAATATTCCGAGAATTTTGTTTGTCTGGTATAATCCAATCCTAAGTTATGAGGGTTCAAAAAAAACGACGAAGCGTTTCGAGAAAAGGTAGTGCCCTTGCGCTTCGCTTTGCTCGTCTTGGCGGTAGTTTTCATTTCAACGCCACTTAGTGATGTTAGCTAAACTGTTATACTATCTGCCCAGTCCCGCTGCCGGTGCGAATTACATTAGCACGGTAACATGTAGGTACATTGTATAACAAACATTAACATCAGGGGATTAAATACGACAGTCGACATATATAGATTATATTTATTTGTATCATTTGTAGTAAAGCTATCGGCGGTCGGCGCGAGACGAAGTGCTAAAAACTTACACAATATAAACCACATCCGTCCCGCACAATAGAAATAATTTAAATATTAAATACTAGTAAAATTTCTTAGCATTACGAAAGGTTTTCATTCAACAATTATTCATTATGTTAATTTGCGACAGACGTGGAACTGTGACGTAGATTGAGAGAAGGGTCAAAGAAGTCCCAAAATTTCCGTGACATATTTTATGAATAATTTCCTCCCGACCACTTTATTTCACAGAGGCTAAAATACAAGTCGACAGTAACGACGACGGCAACTCTGCAGTCGCGGTGAGGTTGCGACACGTCGGCGTGCTGTCCGAGGTAAGGGTTTTACACCGCTTACTCTTCAACTGCGGGCTCGCACTGAAAATTTCTTGATAGAAAAACTCAATACTTTTATTTGGCTTGGGGCGTGGCAGTATTTTGTGAATAACCCCTAATGAAATAAAAGAATATCAAACAGAAGCAACATTTGTCGCAGAGATCATTTTGTGTAATATTCGTAAGCGAGTCGCCACGACGCGACACAGCAACAGTCGAACACGGGTAAATAAAACACCGGCGTATGCACAACTTTGTATTATAACGATAATCATAAGCACCTTACAATATGTCATCTGTTACAATATTTTTTTCAACAGTTACATTATCGTTATAAATATTTATACAAAAATTTATCAATTTGTAGAACAGCTTCGCAAATGATCGCGGGGGCAGCTGCGAGGTGGCTCGCGGGGTGACTCGCATTGTTAACACATTGACACTATACGTTTTCATGTCAATATATGCCTCATGTATATTCTACCCCATGTTCAGTCCATTATGAAACTTTTTTATAAACTCATAGGTACATCACGTGCAAAACTGCTAATAATTATAATAATTTGATTTAAATAATAATTTAATATATGTGGGTGTTTCCAACTTTCGGGCATTCGCACTCACTCGCACTCTCGCATTCGATCGCATTATTCATACATGTACAATACAATTTACATATTCAATATTCAGTAAGCAGGTCACACGGTGCCTGCAGCAGCCGACCGCGCGAAGCCGGACGAGGTCGCACGAGGCCTCACAAGGTCGCACGAGGCCTCACAAGGCTGCGCGAGGCCTCACGAGGCCGCACGAAACCGCGCCCGCGCGTCCTACGGAACGGAACGGGCGACTCATAAACACAACTCAACTGCAAAAATCGAGCCCCACTTTTGTTATAAAATAGTTCAAGTGTACATTATAAATAAAGTAACTAAGCGATTATATTTTTTTCTAATGAACCCTATTAAGTCTGTCCCTGGCGAATTATAATTTATATGATACCTTTACTTATAATTTAAGTTAACATAAAAAATTAACTGTCGTCGAAAAAAGAAAACAATTCTTTTCTAATTAACACGTTGATGTATTAAAAATTAACAAGTGATGGACAAACGGGACTTGGACGCGGCGCGGGCGCTCGCCACGCCGCGGGTACGGTCACCATGGGCCTCCTTCCATAAGGAAATAATATATGACATCATAATCTACGCAAGGATTAATTTCTACATAATAAGAGTTGATACAACAGATAAAACAATAATTTTGATCTACGATACATATATAATATAAAAATAAGGTCTTAATCATAAAACAATGGATACATATTTATAGAAATAAGTGAACTAGAATTTAAGAAGGGGACAGACAGCGTATAATATATGGTGGTCCCATCAAAGAAGAATCGTACATTGCGTCCCGCCGCCGGCGAATACACTCACTGTACACTCTCCTTCGACGGGCGGTTATTTTAAATACTATCTAGACTATATTACATACACAATGCACTTCACTGTAGCGTCCATGTCGCTCCTAACTTTTATGTCACTCTTTCATTACTCAGTAAAGAAATACACGTACAATCGTCTGGAACTGATATAAGTTTACGACAGAAGCCACCGTTAAATATTCTATACAAATTCGAAATAGAAATTTTTAAAAACATAATTATTATCAAAATATGTATGGACTAGTCACTAGAAGACCGTAGACCTATCGTTAAACAGCAGTAGCTAAAGTATGAGAGTTCAGAGTCGAGTCATAGAAACGAGTAACGGGTCTTCTGTGATTGCATTTCTTTACAAAGCCAATACGTACGAAACGGTGTTCATTTGAAATATATGTCGTTTATTAAATTAGCGCCAAAATAAAGCACATTCTACCAAACTATACTAGAGTCCGCGGCGGGTGAGCGGGCACATATCATTATCATGTGTAGTGAGGTCCGAGTTGCTCTAAAGCAGTGCGCACACTACGTGACGCCGGAACGCGGCATGGATTGCGCTCTTTGGAATTTACTTATGAAACTTATTTAAAACATAAAAAAATAAGGGTAAGAAAAATAAACATGACATAACAATGACACCTGTTCACGAATTGTACGACCTGCGTGTGCGCTTCACGTTGACTCGCGTTGTTTGTACTCGTGTACATACAATATACATATATTAAATAGACGATGAAATACTGTTATAATACTCCACGTTACTACACGTTGAGAACGCAATCCAAAGGACGTGTTAACTATAATGTGTGTATACAACTAAATACAGTAATGATAACTATTAATATAATTTAAAAGCTAACTTATTTACTGTTGGAATACCAATTATTTCATCTGTTGCGTTATAGGAAGTCTAATTTTAACAAATGTATCAAAATCTATTAACCAACAATAAATAAGTAGTCGCTTTGTCATAGTTTTGTATATATATAACAGTCAAGTCCGGGTAAAGTCTTTGATTCGACAAACGCCTTCACGCAGTTTACATAACGTATGTAATATTTGAAAGATGACGCCTCAAGAAATTGGTTCGTTATTGTTTACATAGTGGATAGACTAAAAGAATATGAAACTTCAAATTGTTTATGCGAAAATTAGTTCTAGGGTATACTCATTAAGGTTCAAAGTCGCTATTACCAGTTGCTTTTTAATTGTTCTTTAATGGTAAGTGTTTGTTAGTAATGAAATTTACGTGTTAGTGCACGTCGTTACAGATTAGTTTTAATTGAATTCAGTTTATGTTTCGGAATAAAAGTTATATAATATATTCATTTAATTTTTGTGATTTAAATTAAACAGATACATAGTTATAATTTTCCCAACCAAGGGTCAGAGACGGCAGCCTTAACATCGTGTAAACTAGGTTCCTCGTCATAACCGAGTTAGCTTTAAAGCGGATGGATTTCGTTCTTACATTAAAACTTGAACATTTAATATAATAAGTATTTAGAACAATAACGCTCGTCGGTCTATACATATTTATATATAATGTACATATGTTACAGTATGTCTATATTGCAGATAATGTATTCGTAGGAGCGATGTGTGCCGCGCGCGCGGCTAGCAGGCGCCGGCGTCGGGCGGCGCGGGCGCGCGCTCCGCCGGCAGCTCCGACTTCTTGCGCAGCAGCGGCTTGCTGGCGTTGTACTTCTGCTTGCGCGCCGCCTGCACACACACGCCGTCACGTCGTCAACCATCACGATAAAATACCTCATTATACATTTTATTGGCGTGAAGTATGTAAGCACAGGAACATGTTTAAAAACTAACCCAACTACAGATCAAATCAGTGCGATTTAATCTGTAGTCGGGCTAAAAATATTTTGGTTTTAACACACAACTTTATGTCCTCTAGAAGTGTCATATTAGATTTAGTGTAACGTCACATAGCTTAACGATACCTCATTTGTCAAATTATGAATGGTAGTTTATAAGATAGACAGGGATAGATGAATGAAGGAATTACAAATGACGCTCCATAGTCGGATGTAAAATTTGTAAAAAAATTGTCACGAGTACCAGGGTAGCATAATAACATCAAGCAACGTTTATTGTACACTTTGTAGCTCATCGAAGAAAGGCCGGCACAGAGTTCACGCGAATTCTTACAACATACACTCCTGAACACTTATGTTTGCCTGGTACTTGTGATGACGTCACACGGGGTGCTCTTAGTAAACACTAAAAAGTGTCGTGACGGTCGAAATATTATATTACACTTTTTAGCCGCCGAGTATACCGTGCGATAAGGAACTTCGTTCCAAAAATGAAACATTTCTACGTAACGTGAGGAAGGTATAGTTACCTCGATGGTCTCGGCGTCGAGGCGCGGCAGGGCGGGGTGGGCGGGGGGCTCGGCGGGCGCGTCGCCGGGGGCCCCGGGCGGCGCGGCGGGAGGGCCGGGGGGCGCGGCGGGGGGGCCGGGGTGCGCGCGGGGCAGCGCACGCGCCGCGGGGTTACCGGCGGCGCGCTCCTCCAGCTTCTGCCAGAGCTCCTCGCGCTGCATCAGGCGCTCCCGCTCCCTGCCCAGTAGAAAGCCCCACTTTATTGTCACTAATATTAACGAACTCATTCCAAACAACGTCGCGCCTACGTCTACTCGCCTTACACAACTCGCACGCCATACGTACGAGTTATTACAATACCGCGCGTGTGCCCAGTATACAGTACACATATGCACTCTCTATTTCTTTTAGTCTCACACAATCTTACACTCGACACGTGCTCTCTGAGACATACATGAGAAAAACCATCAAATCTCACTTTGTCTCACCTCAATTTGGCTAGCTACTAAAAATTTAACAAGAAACCCCTAGTAAACCAATGTTGACTCTTGTTCAGATTCAAACTCATTAGATATTACGAGCGCTGATCAAATTCAAAATATAATCGCACATGCTGGCAATCAATTGGATATAAATCCTCTAAAATAAGACAAACATTATTTAAAATATTTTTTCCTGCCTTTCCTCGTTAATGAAATATTTTCTTTTATAAATAACTTTTTATAACAGCAAAAATTGAAGAAAAGTTACTTTCGTGTTTATCTAGAAATATGTATGTATAATTATTTTATATGTCCTACAGCACTATGAGTGTCGCTGTCGGTCATTATACAAGAGGGAGTGGTACTTGTGCTTCTCCTGCTTGTACTGCTGCGTGCACTCGTCGAACAGCTTCTGGTTCATCTCCATGAAGAGCTTGAGCGCGTTGTAGACGAGGCCGTGGATGGTCTTGTTCCAGTGGCTCTTGGTGTTGCGGTAGAGCGCGGGGAACATGAGCGGCAGCACGTGCGCCGCGTTGTCCGCCATCAGCGACATGATGTACTCGTTGTTCCAGTAGTACAGCGCGCGCTCCGCCACCTGCCACAACACATACTGCTCTTTACTGATCACTCCCTCACGTCGCCTCAGTAACCATGTCATAATCATTTTAATACACTATTGGAAAGTAAACCACTCTATATATACCATACAAAAAAAACTCGTAGGAAAATAAAAATTTACTAAATCCTGAGAAGTTTTTAAAATTTAAAGTTTAATTTGATTATATCTAAAATATTATATGTCCCTTTCCACCTTGGTCCGCGGCACTTTCTATGTATGTAATTTTTGTATTTATTCTACAATAAAGAATATAATATTATATCTCTATGGTATATATTCTGCCTGTCAAGTTAAAAAACTGGTAATATGTAATATGCAAACAGACCTAAACATGACACTAAACATTTTGAATCATTATGTGAATTACTCATTTATCTACCTGGAAGTGTGGGCTGGACACGCACTTGGCCAGTTGCCGGAACAGCGGGTCCATGATCTTCTGGAACTCGGCGGGCTCGATCACGTCGAGGATCTCCTCCATCTCGTTCAGGAACATCACCTCTTTGGGTGAATGCGTCTTCGGCCAGTATTTTAATAACGCTCTGAAATATAACGAATGGAATTGTATAGAAAAAATACACCTATTTATATACGGTCTATTTATAAGGGTTAAATAGGAGTTTGTGAATAATTTTATATAAATATTTGTTCCTGAAGCACGAGCAAGCCGTTTCGAAAATGATCGATGGCATTGGCCATGCCGTTGACAGAAAAGAAAGAAAACATGATAGAATGGACACGCTTGGTACCTGACGACGGGCTGCGTGAGCGACGGGTCCTTCTCCAGGAACTGCACGACGCAGTACGCCAGCTGCGGGTGGTACACCGACAGCGACTTCACCTTGTGCAGCGGCAGGAGCACCTGGTGTGCACAACATCGACATCATATTTACATGACACATGAAAAGTATATCCATTGTATAATATTATAAATGTGAAGGTATGTTTGTGTCGTTCTTTCACGTCGAAACAGAATGACTGGATGAAATGAAATGAATGATGGATTGGCATGATGTTTTGTGTCGAAATAGTTGGAGAGCTGGAGAGTGATATAGATTACTTTTTACCGCGGGAGTTATCTCATTCCCATAAAACAAACAAAACGTCCCTAGGGACAAGCCCGAGCGAAGCAAGGTTCAGTCGCTAGTAACATACATGTAATAAAATAGCAACTAAGCGAAACCTGTACTAGTCTAGTAATATTTATAGAGACCACAAAACAATAGTTGTATACATTTTTGTCTGTTTATTTGTAGATTTGTTCACACGAGCAAAGCGAGGGTAAATCGCTAGGAATTAAAATAAAGTAATATGAGAAAAGGATCCAACAGTAACGTACCCTTAATAAGAATAACTTGTGTTCTTCCTTCAGTGGCAGCGCGAAGCCGTTGATGATGGAGCCGAGGATCTCCAGCAGCTCCGCGATGCCGTTGTGGTGCTCCGTCTCGTATATAAACCTGCGAGTTACGGCACATGTTTGATTTTAAACTCATTTAACGTTAAAACAATCCCTAAGGATCTAAAGTATAGTATAGATCTAAGGCCGGTGAGTTGATATTTGTTAAGAATAACAAAATATTTGATGCGATATCCATTTTATAGTACATTTATAGAATTGGTTCCTTATTTTTAATTTATTGACGAAAATGTGAAGTAATACGTATTTTGAATCTCTAGCAGCCTTCCCTAGTAAGAACTTTTAATTAATCTTATTCGACATACATAGTTATTCAAAATATATACTTAGTCAGTATTTAAGATCGGACCACTTAAATACGAAAACAAATAAGTAGTTTTACGTCTGCAATGTGTTAAATAGTTCAGGATATACCCTACTTATATCCTGAAATATTTAAAGTTGCTTTATGATATCAGTAGTATTACAGTAGTAGTTTTTAAGGAATTTAATTGAACTTGAAATCTTTCTTTTTAAAATCTAAACAAAATGCTAAACAACGTAGCACTTGAAATCACACGTGTAGCAAACACAAATCTAGTGTGTAGAAAATACTATGCAATATGCATATCAATCTTAGTGGGTTGTGTTTTGAAGAGTGGAGCGTCACGGAATAGGTACTGTCATTAGTTTCACACGTCGCGGACAATGCGGACGATTTACTAACATCGTACAACATTAGGAGACGGAAAAAACCAAGGTCCTGCTCGAAACGGTCAATGTTAAATCGTTTTCGAGTCACTTGTATGGACATTGCTTTAATGCTAGTGATTTATGTTTTTATATTATACTAGCGGCTCAACCTCGTTTCGCTCGGGTTTGTTCGTGGCTACGTTTTAAATAGATATAAATATTTATTAGCGTTATACATAAACGTTTTTTTTTCGTGAAATTTTCTGATGTTTAAATAGTTATTCTATTATTCGGGGCGAAAACAAATCCAACAAATTAAAGATCGTAGAAATCGGTCCAGCCGTTCTTGAGTTATAAATGGTGTAACTTACCTGACTTTGTTTTATATATATGTATACATATATAGATTAAATATTAACGTATATGATGTTATTTTCACAAAATAATTTAAAATCTAATAGTTTCAATAGTTTAAAAATATCTAAGAGACCTCTTAGAAAGCGTTGAAATACGAGCATATTTCCATTGAAATAACAGTACGGAGTGCAGTGCACGAGTACAACGCCGTAGTCATCAAATTCAAAATATTTTATTCAGCATTAAATTTTAACATTTTTTTACTGAACATCATGAGTCTACTACCAGTTCGGAAAGAAGAAGCCTCAGAGCTGAGAAGAACTGGCGTAAGAAACTCAGCGGGACTAATATTAACTAGTTATCTTTTTTTTTAAGTAAAATTCTAATTTACAATATTTCTATCAAGTTTAAGTAGCCTGGAGGCGATTGTTTCATTCCCAAGGTGTGCCATTTTCTATAAAATCATTTATTGTATAATATACCCTTTAGCACATAAACATTCTTTAACAATTTTGTTGAATTTGTCGATAGAAGCCTTTTGAACATTTTCTGGGATCCTGTTGTACAAGCGTATACATTGTCCATAAAAAGAATTACTGACTAGACGAGTCACAGGCATTACAAGTTTGTGTTTGCTCTTAGTATTAATGTTATGCATGTCACACTTCTTAGGAAATTCGTGTTTATTTTTACGGACATGCATGACATTTTCGATATGTTATCCTCGCCCGAAGGGAAGCTAAATATTTTGTTTTAATAACACTTTAATATCGAGAGCTGTTAATAAATCAATCTGTCTAATTATAACTGGTTAAGGTAAGGGTGATTATATATAAAAATCGTTTGTTATTATCTATATTTCATGTCTGTGGAACATAATGTAATAATCAATACATTGTGTAGGTGTCAGGTGATGTCATACATTCCCAAGGATACGCACACGGACTGTAGATCATTTCAGAAAAGCTCATAGAGCGAGTTCTCATTAACACGGCGCCAGATTCCTACTTGGAATTTGTATGTTTTTTCATTGTACAGTGCACAACACAGCATATCATTATCATTTTTAAATAATAAATAATAATCGTCTGACTTTTCAGTTTGTGCAAAAAGTGTTACATGGCATACCTATATCTACGTGATGTATGCATGTGAAGTAGGGTAGAGGGAAAAGAATAAGGGGTTAAAGTATCTAGGGGCCCAGACAACTGACGAGGGAGAATGCAGATACATGATGATGATGATGTTCTCCCGACCGATTCCGGCCACGGCGGCCAAACTCATTGAGACTAGCCAACTGCGCAGGAGATATTATAGTGCACAAGTGTACGCGCAGACACAAGTGCACTCTCTATTCCTGTCACTCTCATACTCCGGTGGGACGACTGCTCGACACGACCAGTGAGAGTTAAGGCGCAGGACCGACGGCTTTACGTGCTCTCCGAGGCACGGGGGTGAAACACCGCCAACTTCCCAACTCCGGGCTGTTACTGAGGCTTACTTATACAGAAAGACTCGATAACTAAACTTGGCCCGACCCGGGACTCGAACCCAGGACCTCCGGGTGTGCAGCCGTACATGCTAGCCATTACACCACCGAGGCAGTTGCAATGCAGATAAGGAAGACATAGGTTAGTTTGCTTATCGGAGTCAGAGCTATCCCTGGCGGTTGAGGATTCCATCGAAAGTGACAGGCTATTATTTATCTTGGGCAAAGTCAAGAGCTGCAAAGCACGTAAAGCCGTCGGTCCTGCGCCTTAACTCTCACTGGTCGTGTCGAGCAGTCGTCCCACCGGAGCATGAGAGTGACAGGAATAGAGAGTGCACTATAATATCTCCTGCGCAGTTGGCTAGTCTCAATGAGATTGGCCGCCGTAGCTGGAATCGGCCAGGACAACACCATCATCATTGTAGGACTGATATTTATAATCAAACAAATTTAACGCGGGTGAAACCGCGGGGCACAGCTAGTATATTATAAGTAATAAAATGAGTAACGTCCGCGCTACGCAGACGGAGTCGCGGGTAATAACTAGGAATATAAGAAATGTAAGCACTCACCTATAAAACACGTTATTAATTTGCTTCCGAATGTAGGCGCGTAGTACTAAGAACTTCCCGTATATCCTGTGCAACGTCGTTTTGAGGAAGTCGCGCTCCCGCGGATCCTCTGTGTCGAATAATTCTAGTAACTGAAATGAAACAATTGTGTCACAAATATTTACATAATCACTTACGATGATAATAATAGATAATTAATAAAACATTATTCATTTTGACCTATTTCTCCAGAAGTAGGTCAAAATGAAACCCACCATTTGAGTAGATAGAAACCTTTGATATTTTATCTCACGAGTTCCTTAAATGATTATGAGGATAACGATACGAGCTATAGAATAGGTCCGACGTCGCTTTTACAACGGTCAACACAATTAAAACAACCCCACACGCTTTCGCATGCAATTAGTGGTAATGAAAATTTGTGGTAAACATGTACTCGTATGTATATAATACATATATTTTGACTGACGTTTTTTTCCGGTATATCAGAAAAAATAGTCTAGTTTTGTTCACTAATAATTAATATAGAAAGAGTTTAATTAATTGATGAAGCACAATGCGCATGCTTCACAGTTCACGGAATGGTACATTCATATTGAAAATAGTTTAAAAATATTTACTATACTAATAAAAAAATCATTAGATTATGCTACTTTCCCGCTTATTTTCCTGCAGTAAAAAGTATGCTCATGTTGACCCCGATTGTATTGATATATGTTGACCAGGTATTACCAAACCAAATTTCATAAAAATTCGCGCAGTGGTTTTCTTGTGATGCGTTTCCAGACAGACACAGACAGGCAGAAACTACACCTTATTTATTATATGTATGTATTCATTCAGATCTTTTTAACATCCCATTGTTGAGGGAGGGCTAGGAACAGGTCATAGTCCACCACGCTGGCCAGGTGCGGGTTGGCGGACTTCACATGTCTTTCGAAAACTTGCTAGGTTTTTTCAGACATGCACATTTCCTCACGGTATTTTCCTTTGCCATAAGGCTTTATTTATTACTTTAATTTAAATGGTAAAATCCGCAAATGTAACTAAGATAACGGAAAAATTTTGGATAGTAAATAAAGTCTATAGTTATGTATGTTGTTATATTTTTTTTTTATTTTTTAGCATATAATAACATAAACAGTTTAAATGTTAATAACTGGATTAGTTATACAACTGACTCGCAGTTATCAACGCCCACCTCTCTAGCAACAGGCTACATTATTGTATATGCTAAATTATCGTATCAATTCTAATAAAACAAAAAATAATAGATTTTCAAATATCAAAAATACATAAAACAAAATATTCGACAAAAAAAAGTTATGATTTACAAAATAAATAAATATATAATTAATCATATTATACTCGTATTAGCCCGAGAGCTCGCGACGAATTTTGGGAAGGTTCTTTTGGCAAGTTGAAATTGTGAAAAAATATAATTTCGTGGATTGGCGAGTCCAGTCCCGCGAGTCTGTAAGGACCTTGGACCCCCATCAGCTGCTGGCATACCTCGATAAGCTATCTTTATTACACCTAAAAAGATTTTTTTGTAGTACTAATTTGTAAACTTTATTTACGTCTGGGAATGGTTTAAAACCGCTAAATTCGTCTGGCGATTTGCAAATATTTTTGAAAATTACTCAATAAATACGTGATTAAAATTTCAGATTGCCAAAAGTATGTTTTTTTAAATAAAAAAGATGAGTCTTTGGAGAGGTCTGGCAATACTTTGTAACCGACAAAAACGTCTGGGGTTCTTTTTTTGAATTATATGAAAGCTAAATTAAAGGATTAAACAAAAATCAAGTTGCCAAAAATATGTTTTTTTTGGATATATTTTTTTTGCAAATGTTGTATACTGCGCAGTAGCGAAATAACCGCTAAAGCTATACCAGACTCGCGGGACTGGACTCGCCAATTCACGAAATTATATTTTTTCACAATTTCAACTTGCCAAAAGGACCTTCCCAAAATTCGTCGCGAGCTCTCGGAATATATAGAAGTTGTTGATAATTGTATTTGTTAAACAGTATTTGTGAATAAAATGTGTGTGCATGTATGGTTTGGTTGTGTAAGTGTGTATATGTGTGTGTTTGTATGTGTATTATGAGCATTTGTAGGTATTATGTGATATGAGTTTTATGTTTCTCAAATAAGAGAGTTAATAAATTGTTCAGTCGCGTCATAATTTAATTTTATAAGCCAATTCGTCAAAAAGATTTTACAGTAGTGTGATGTGTAGGAAAAGACGTTAAGTTCTTTATTTATCTTGTTGTATATTAGGGGATTAAAGTAATAAAACTGGCGATTTGCTGAAACAGTGCGACGTGGATCTAAATAGCAAACTCTATTAGCCCTTCATTTGTTTTCAATTAAATTTGGGTCAAAGGTAGTATATGCATGTTTTCTAAGAAAGGCACGAAGACAACTTAGAGGGCATCCTTTAATGACCTTTAATGTTACTCGTTGAGCCCTTTCCAGGCGAAGCATAAGGGACTTAGTAGAATATCCCCATACTGGGATACTGTATTCGAAAATAGGTTGCACAATAGCAAAATAAACTGTCTTGAGTGTATCAAGGCTAGCACTTGATCTAAGAATTTTGAATGTATAGAAATGCCATGATCTTTCCAGCACAAGCTCTCATCCCTGCCTATCACCCCCTGTATTTAAGACTAAAGGCCGGTTTCACCGGTTCCTAATAAAGTCTCAGATAATCAGAGAAGATTTAGAAATTATTTCAAGTGGCGTTATCTGCCAGATAAATTCTTTAACAGCCCCTTATTCCGGCTGATAAGTTACGAGTGACTTTATCTGTCATATATCTCTATCCAGGACCTACGAAACAATAGTTTATCTAGCAGGTAAGTTCCTAGTAAGCTATTAATGAACTTTATCACGAACCGGTGAATCCGACCCTAAACATAAAGTTATTATAAACATACGAAAAACCCTCTTTTTTATTATTTATTCGCTATTCTAATACATGTATATTGAACGGCTACGTGTTACAATTGAAAATAATATACAGTTCCAAGCATAGAGTAAGAAATAGGTACGAGTATACCTCGACTGAGCTCTATGACTTTACCATACCAAAGAAGAAAAACTGATTTTAGATTAGAACGGAAACTCGATTATAAGATTGTTTTAGCGCATTAGGAAGTATAATTGCATTACGAGTACCCACTCTGGTTTGCGCCTCTCTGTGGCACTGAAGGACGAGTGACTTTGTTAATGAATGACGCACGGCGGGCGTGTCAAACGATTCTCCATTAGCTTATTAGGGTTCGTTTATTTGTTGATACTCGCGACGGTGTCACTGGAGGATAAGCAGACCCGACGTAAAAACTGTGACGCTAATATGTTACTACTTTGGTCTTATAATGCTTAAAAACATTTTAGTCCTGCTATATTACGGTAAACAAAAGAAAATAACTTTTAAAGAGTAAAGTTTACAGTAAATATGAAGTCTAATTATTACTTTTAATTTTATTGCTGTTTAATTGTAACTACGGTACATTGAAACTAAACTTTCAAATACATTCACAAGATTAAACTAAACAAACTTAGTACTGCAAATAAATAGTAAATAAATTTCATAGTTCATTATTCATGACGAACGCCGTAGAAGTGGCGGCAAACGTATGAAAAAGACATAACGAGGTGAGTTTGCTTTTAATCATTCACCACGGTCAAGGGCGAGCGACGTGGGAACACCACACTTCCTACCCTGCTACAGTACGTGCGAGTACACCAATATCGATTTTATTGACCGGACGCGCGGGGACTCGGGGAGCGTCCGCGGTCAAGTATTTATTTAAGGTTCGGTATCTACCTGTGTCCTCTGCGCATGCTTCTATAATATGTAGTCAGCTTAAATGAAAATTGTAGACATTGTAGTGACATATAATATCTATTTAAATGCTTATTGTGTTATGCTGAAAGAAAACGCAAAATGCAGTACATCATACGTACACAAGCCGTTAAAGATAATTTGTCAATAAACGACCATTAGCGTGTGTAAGTTAACTAAATCGTTTACATAAATAATAATCGCACAACTACAATAAATAAACACTTGTATATGTGTATTGTGTAGTTATATTTATACCATACCTGTAAAACAAACTTTTGGTCGATATATTTTTTCGCAATATTAGGCTGGAAGTCTGGTGACTCCAAGAGCCTGAGGAACAGCTCGTAAACTAGCTGAAGATGTGGCCACGCAGCTTCCAGCGTCGGCTCATCCTCCTCTGGGTCAAACTCGGCACCGTTTGGATTTGACGACGGTGGCAATGTCCGGAATAAATTTATTGCGAACTGTGAACAAAAATGTAACTGGTTACAACAGTCATAGATATCTACATCTACAACTGAACGGAAACGGGAAACGACCTACGGTTCGCGGTGGTAAGTATAAATTCGAACATGTTTTGATCAAAAGTAAGGTTGTTTTCTTGTATAATTATTGTTAATAAAAAGTTGATGTACATCGATCATTCTGCATCAATTGTTTTAGGTACCCAGGTAGGTAGGAAGGTAGTATATAACCCCCAAAGTATAAAAGGGCGTTTACCACTAGGCATAATTTTAAATTATGCATATAAAAGCAATCTCTATTATCATACTATTTATAGATTCTTAAAGAGATTAATTTAAATTTAAAGATTGAATGAGTCGGATTTTTGTTTAAGTCTCAATGTTAGACAAACACTTCGCAGCACGAAGATGTGGGTCAAAGCCAATGTCGGCTGTGAGTGCATGCCGTCGACGAGCTGTTTCAATAATCTCTGTTTAAACGCGTAATGTGAATTAGGTCACTTTGAAATCCTTTCAGTGACGAGCACAAATTTTATCTTTACATTAACACTTGAAAATTAAACAATCATGTGAGATTTATTAAGGGTCAAAACATCCTGTAAATAAAAGTGGCAAGTTTAACGTTTAGTGTTATTTATGTCGGGACAACATTTTAATTTCACAAGCTTTTAACATAAATCACTTCTCTATCACTTTGTGTTGTTTATGGATAAAATTATGCAAGAAAATATTATGCAAACATAAATATTCAAACCGTATAAAATAATTACCGCTTTTAAAGCTCTCACAAGCGCGTCAAAGTTAGATACACCCTAATGTTTATTAATTTTTCCATACTATAGTTTCAACTTCCAGACTGTAAGCGTTTGAAAACAAAAGAACAGACACTGAATGTAAGTTTGTATATCAATACGTTGTTTTCAACAAATATCGCTCGACGAGAAAATTATCTTGTACCTAGAAGATTGATGGTGCACAATGCGCATACCATATTAACAGCTTCTGGGTAAATGGCTTCTGTGATGACGCCGCGCTGCGAGGTGACGTACTCCACCATCTCGAGCAGCGCGGCGCGCTTCACCTCCTTCCACTTGAGGTCCGACAACGGCTCGTCCGCGAAGTCGAACAGCAGACAGCACTGCTGCAGTTTGCGCACGAACAGCTGCTCGCGCTCTGCGGCCGGCGCATCTGGCGACAGTCATTGAGATTGCTTAAAAATATTTACTAACATTTGTTTCAAATGGCAGTTTGATTTAAGAGATGTTATGATGAAAAGGCTTATAATAATTGATAAAAATATAAGAATATTTCGGGATAGGCGCTGTATGCCGTAATACATGTCCCCCAGTTCGGCAACAGAGGTTACCATTTCTTTTGTGTCGGCACAGCCTAAGTTAAACTGACATTAGAAACTAAGTTGTTCTGTATAATAACATACATATGTATGTATGTACTATATTTGTGTGTAATATTGTTTACTATTTATGTGTTTTATTGCTCATTAAATTATCAAAATAATACTAGTACGTAACGAACTGTTTTGAATTAATTGTAAACTAGCCGCATTGATATACAATATAATAACATCTCATGGAAACCGCAAAATTTAACGGGATAAATAATAACCTCTATTAATCTCCAATCCATTACATATCCATACCAAAATAAAGTCGATTCATTTTGTCCCAATCAAAACATACTTATTCAATAGCCTAGAAATTGTCAATTTCACATTTGAATTGTAGATGTCAATAAATATTGTAAGTCCGTGAGGACGCTACCACTGTTGCTGCATGCGACAGGAAAAAGCTAACGAACCCTTTACTTTCGTATTTATACTATCCATAAGGATAATTACGCCTAACACACTTCGAGCGAGCGTTAATATAGGCCCGCCTGCAGGCATTAGCAACAGTCTTAGTCTATACTAATATTATAAAAAGTAAAATTGTAGGGGGTAATCTCTAGATCTGCTGAACCGATTTAGATGAAATTTGGTAAGAAGATAGTTTGAGACCCTGGGAAGGACATAGGATATTTTTTATCCCAGGAATCATCCCTTAAAGGAGTGAAAATGGGGATGAAAGTTTGTATGGGGAATCAACCTAGGGACGAACCCGAGCGAAGCGTGGTGTGTCGCTAGTATACACTTTTTTTTCGAAGAAAAATGCGTTAATTTGTAACAACTGAATGAATGAACACCAAACGGAATTACGAAAATCGTGATCACATGGTTGGTACCTACTGTACAACTCCTTTGTTTTATGTATGATGGATTAGAATAATATAATGTAATAACATCGTAGATGTACATAAGTACATAAGTCTAGTAGAAGAAGTAGTAGAAATTATTACCCAACTGCGACGAATTCAAAGGAGTTGTATGTAGTTGTACATATGTAAGTCCGACCCTAAGTTTCCTCGTAATTACTAAGTGGCTTAACCGATTTTGATGATTCAAACGTCGTAAGATTGGTCTTGACAACGCGAGTGTCATAAGGTATATAGATACCATTAAAAAGCAAAATGGCCGATCCTAGGTGCCAATTTGTGTCTTAAAAAATTTTTTTACAAATGATACGAGTGGGGTATTAAAATATAGGTTTTTTAAAGAGGCGATTACATAAATATTTTAAGATATGAATTAATAAATTAACTAACAAATATCGTCTTAGTTGGTATGGGCATGTGAAGCGGAGGGATGAAATGCATGTGACGAGAAGAGTGATGGAAATGAATGTAGATGGATGGAAAGGTAGGAGGAAGACCGAAGAAAAGATGGATAGATTGTGTGAGACAAGACATGAAAGAGAAAGGGGTGAATGATGAGATGACGAGTAATAGGGGAGAATGGAAGAGGAAGACTTACTGCGCCGACCCCAAGTGACATGGGAAATGAGCAGGAAGAAGAAGAAGAACTAACAATGTGTAACTGACCAAAACTAAAACAACTGTAAATAAAGAAAATATTAAAAAAAAAACAGTAAAACCCCGACTGCGTAATTCTGCGTAAACTAAAAAGATGAGAACAAGTTAACGAAGAAACATAGTATTGAGCAGTCTAAGACATATGTATGTACATGGTTTTATACCAGCTGCGAGTCTTGCTACGTGAATTATTGTATGTCTCCGACTGTATAATACTGTCGGGTAGTGGAGAGGTTACACCAAAAAAAAAATTAAAAATATACGTCTGAAGCATGCTTTGTACATCTTATGACAGTTGAAATTTAACAGACAAGGACAGTTAATCGTAAATTGCCGTGTGTAAGAGGGAAACAAAACATTTCCAGAGAGGCATCGAAATTGCTAGAAGTTTCGAAATTCAAACAAGAACAGTTAGTTGTAAATTGCCGTCTGTAAGAGTAAGAAAGGGACAGCACATTCGAAATTACTAGAAAAGTTTCGAATTTTTAAATACTAGAACGTTCTTTGTTTATGCATTTAAAAAGGAGGTGTCTCGAGACACCAGTTGAACTTTGTAGCTAAGGGAAGTAAAAATGTGAAGAAGACTGGAGTGAAGTCCTAACGAATGTGTATCTAGTGGTGAAAATTAGTGTTCAGTGACCGAATTAACCGACCTGTGTATAAACTGCTAGTTGTTAAACCAAGAGCAATAAATATCAGTAGTGCCAAAGTCGTTCTTTAATTTTCGATCCCCGAACTCATAGAACGTCACATTACTATGTTTCTTCATTAACTTATTCTCATCTTTTTGTTCGCTGATTGCGCAGTCAGGTTTTTTATTTTTTTTGTAAATATTTTTTTTATAGTTTATGGTATAGCTTCGATACCTGTACTTTTAAGTACATATGTACACGTACAATACAAATTTATATTTTAATTATAAAAAATGGATTGTTTCTACACACCAACTTAGTAATTAAAGCAAAATATATTGGAATAATGCTTAATTTGTTACACTTTCACGCAAAAACTATTGAATGGATTTTAATGAAACTTTACAATAATATAGCTCATACATCACAATAACACATAGGCTACTCATTATCCTGGAAAAATGTACCCGTATGTTCCCGTGGGATAGATTTGTTTTTTTTTGTTTTTTCTTGTGTGTTATAATAATAGTATAAGGGCTTAGTATAAATATTTTTATATTAAGCCTATAAGGGTTTCTCAAGACACTTTGACATTGACTTTTTAGGTAACTTTCTATTAAAAAATAGCTTGTAATTTTTGTATTTACAGCGTAAAATGGTCTCAACGTAATCAGCTCATGCTTAAATAAACACGTGATATCAATTTATGTGATTATACATTTTGCAGGTGAATACGTCTTATACTCTAAAGTACGAAGCTTTCACGTCCCTTTCTAGATATAACGTTTCATGAATAATAACTACAAATATGTGATATAGGGTGAAGGACGTCACATCACATTTCCTATGACATGTACTATGTAGTTAGCCACCACAGGCGGCCGCTTGATACGGTCGATATATTTCTGCAGCGTTTGTGCCGTTTGGTGTTCTTGCTTTACTCGCCATTTAGAAAATGAAAGTTGAATGTAATTGTGTCACCTTACAAAAATATGTCCCTTATTTGTCATATTATAAATGCGTTTAACAATCAAATTGACATGGTCGATAAAGCCATAGACACGCTACGCCAACGTCTTGAAGAGCGCATGGGTCTAAGCACATCGTGTTTTTCTTAACTTTTAGAGAATTTTCTTGTTTTTGGGGCTCTACAAAATCCATAGATTTCATAGGCAGCTTCAACACATTTGGCTCTAATACATCGCATAAGACAAAAATGTAGAAAGAACCTTTGAGCAGTGGCAACTGCACCATCAAGCTCTCTTTATCGTTAGTGGGTGCCGGCGGGCGCTCGGGCGACGCAGCGACGGTAGCGACGGCGGGCGGCGGCGAGGGCGCCTTCGCGGGCGCCGGGCCCTCCATGCCGAATAGCGCGACCCGGAATGCGCGCGCTACGTCAGACACGCTCTCGGAGCGCTTGGCGCCTTGGTTGGCGACGAGGTCCAGGCCGGAGTGGAACGAGGGCGACTTGGGTATCCCGAGCGGCGAGACGGCACGGCGCGGCTTGGCCTCAGCGGCGGCGAACATAGCGCGGCAGGGCGCGCGCGCGGCCGGCCCGGCGTGGACCATCGCAGGCGGCGGCCGGCAGCGGCATCCGAGCGGCAGCCGGCGGCGCCGGACCGGTGCGAGCTGCGGGGGTGGCCGGACTGGCCCGCGCCCTCACCCCCGCACACCCGCTGCGCGCGCAACCCCCCGCACCTTACTTATCACTGGCTTCACGAAACTTTCTATGTGATGAATATTGTATTTGAACATCAACATTTACTTTATATAAGTAGGTACTATTGTAAATTTATATCTTTGAAAGATAAACGTAAAGGCCATTAAAAAACACAAAACCAGTTTCTTAAAATACTATATTTTTAGAGCTATAAATATTCGATTCGATTTCCAATTGGCAATAAAAACAGAAGCTTATACACCAATTTTGATATTAATAACTTCAAAAATTACGACCTTCCGTACTTATCCATATATAGCTTTTATCCTCCTGTTATCACTAATAGACCAAGGTCGATAATTTTTGAAACAACAAAATAGAAGAGTAGGATGAAATCCATTGGAAAAGAAAGAGAATATAACAAAAATGAAAGGAAAAATAATTTACGGGCGATCTGAGGTCGGGATATGGGAGGGGGTCAGCTTTTAAGAGTAAAAAACGGTTTATCTCGATTTCCGGCAAAACTACAAGTAATATGGAGAAAGTTAAATGGCAAAGTTGTAGGTAATAAAAAGATCTACAATTTTTTCACATAACCTCAAAATTTATGTGAAAAATTCAAATAACCAAGTTTTTGGTTTTTTATTTTTATCTTTTACAAAAGAAAAATTCCTTTCACGAAATTCGGTGAATACTTACCTTTTTATATCCCAAACATACTGTTTTTTTTTTTATTTAAAATATTAATTTTTTCACCTTATTTTGACTTAATATCGAAAAAGCACCCTAATTTTCAATCGAAAAATCTCCCGTCAAAATATCTGCGTTTTTAAAAAAGTTGGTGGGCTTTTTGTTCTTTGAAATCTCTAGTTTCTGATGGTGTAAAAAAAAATACATTACTACGGTAAATTTTCCTCGAGACCCTTCCAGCCCCTTCCCCACTTCTCTATGAAATGATGGGATGATGGGCTGAAGTTTTCCGTAGGTCACTCAGGTATATAAGTTATCTTAAAATAGCAATAGATAGGCATTTACGCATATAATTTAAAGAAGATTCTACAACTTTCTCAAAATATTGTAGATGTCTTATTAAATGTTAACTTTATTAATTGCATTTTCTGAGACTTCTACTCAATTAGACTACGGTTTATAGCTATTATCTGATTTTAGTTTTATTTAAATACCTCATGCATAGAGCATACATCTGGAGCCATTTTCTTTTGTAGTTTGAATATTATATTTAAAAAACCAATGTACAAAAATATTTTCCAAAAATATAAACATATACCTATTACCTATATTTTAATTTTTAAAAAATACACACCGATATGGCGTCCGATAGGCGAAAAAAATATTCCAAAACCAACAATTTTAGGTCATGAATATTAGACTTCACTTGAAACAATTGTAGCTCATAAAATGACTAAATAATAAATATATCATACAGGGCATATCCCCTATTCCTCACGACCTTCAGAAGTCTTCCATTGATAAATCGATATACAATATTAAAATGCGAAGATGTTTTCTAGGAAGTACGATCCACAAGGTCGAGTATGTCCGGGCGAGTGAACGGGGCGAGCCTATAGGCTGTAGACAAGGGGAACATTCCTGCAGCAGACGCATTCACGTCCCCCTTGATTAAACAATCGATCGGCTATGGGCTTGAAATGTCCTGACTCATGCCTAAAAAGGATTTTATGTAAATGAGCCACCTATGTGTTCACACATTACTTTGGCGTTGCCGCAAACATGCAAGAGTTGTTAATACCTGTCGACCCTTGTACATACTTCAAGTTCAAAGATTGTGCGGGCTTCTTTGTAAACAGAATAAAACATGCTGGTTTAGAATTAAATGAAACCAAAATACCTATACAAATGATGACGTTTTTCTATGAGGTTTCAACTATTGAAATGATGAACATTCAAAGTGTTCGTTTATATTTGTTATTTTGCTCATTGTTATTACAAATAAAAATGGCGTTTTATATTTATAATATTAATATTATGAAGGTAATAACTAATCTCGAAAGTAAACTATGCTATCTTATCATCTTATCTTTAGTTTTAAGGTAAACAACTGTGGTAAATAAATGGTAAATAAATAAATGTTATGAGAAGCCCATATATTTACAGAAACACAATAGCAATTATAAGAATAAATAAATTAAGCTAATATGTATAATTTTCTTTATATAAACATATCACAATGTTTAAAACAGCATCTAAAACAAATTCTACATCCACTTAAGTACCTCCATTAAAATTGTTCAGTCATTTGAAATTTGGCAGAGCAAATGAGATTTGAGTTGAAAGGTCCCCCTTTATATAGACCTATATACATATTATATATGTATGGCTTAGATAAAAAAGTAAATGTCAACATTATGTTTTATAAGCATCTGGGTCACGAGAAACCTAAAAAGGAAAAATGATATTCTAAGTTTCTTTGAAATTCTTTAAAAGACTACTTTGAATATTTTTGCACGACTGCCTCTATAAATTTTTCTACAAATATACGTATATTATGAGTTATATTTCTTAATATTTAGTGAACGTTATCTATACCAATAGAAATGGAATGCTATTTGTTGGTGCGCGTCACTTCAGAACGACTAGACTGATTTGGATAATATCTTTTTTGAAATGTACATAAGAGTCCTTATAGGGCAAGCAATTGGAGAAGTTACTCAAAAATTGGGGAATTCGGGAAAAATTGAAGAATATACTTTTTTATGTATAAACTCAAAGATCGAAATTTGGACAGACCAACATCTGTCAGATAGTAAAAAATAAACGTATAATCAAAACAAATATTATTTACAATAATTTGCTTTTACTAAATACGTATGTAATTTTTTTTTAAATATATATTATTAAGAGTCTGGATGTCATTGTTATCTGGATAACTTGGTTCTTGCAACCTTAAGACAGTTAAGATTAATACTGGCACACTTAAATAAGTAATAATACTTCTTGTTTATAACAACGCTAATTTCATTTAAAATTTTGACGGCTACGAGCATTTATCTCTTAATTTCATAAAGCTTTATCAGGACGCTGTAGTGTAGAGGCGATGTCAAACAACGGATAGTCACTCCGCAATTGAGATAAGAAGGCTAATTAGCAGTCTCTGTCAATGGATTGCTTGAGTGAAACAAACCATGTAATAGTCATAGGTCAGCTGTTCGCCGCTTAGTAATTGCATAAAATAAGTAATGAACCCAATGAAATAAACTAAATGACATATTAACCAATCAATATCAATAAATAAGCCCAATAGAAGCATTCGCAAGCATTAAAGGATTCTTCGGAGATTTCAAATTGAAATCATAAATTCTATTGCTTTTGTCTTTACTTATGCCTTGTGATGAATGCTGCCAAAGAAGCTTAGATTAAAAAGGAATGGTATTTATTACGCGCGGTAAGCATCAAATTATTGCTTACTAGCATTGCCCGCGGCTCCGCCCGCGTTCAGGTGACCAAAAACCAAATTCTTAAGTTTTACATAATACATACTATATTCTTACATTGTAGTTTTTGTATTTTTTCTCAGAAATGAGATATTTTCCCACGGTAAAAGTATCCTATATGTTGACCCGGATAACCAGCTATCATCTTACCAAATTTCATCAAAAACTGTCCAGTGGTTTTCTCGTGATGCGGTAACAGACAGACAGACAGACAGAAAGACAGACAGACAGACAGAAAGACAGAAAGACAGACAGACAGACAGACAGACAGACAGACAAAAATTCTAAAAACTATAGATTCGGACTCTGTATCGATAATAATGTCTATTTCAATTAGATTTTCCAAAAAATATTTAATGTACAGATTCGACTTAGTTACAATTTTATTATAATATGTATAGATTTATAAGATAGACTACATTGGTTTTCGAATTTTAACCGTTAAAAAAATATCTAATTCGACCGAATCGGTTTTATGTCATGAAAAAATAAGTGCGTATAAACTTTACTCGCGGTTGAAGTAAAAATTTTTTAGGCGTGATTAAAGGGTAAGTTAATACATTGGAGAAATGAGTGCCGGGGACGTGAGAATCAAATGTATTATTCCTAATTTAAATGATATGATGCGAGTTTAAAAAATATAGCGTGCTTCTCACTTTAAACCAATTCATCATAAATTTTTTTTTATAAAATTTGATGTAGGCAACTTTTGGGACCTAACAGGTTTTAAAGTTTATATGTTCAGCCGCGCGTTTCTTGAGAACGGCTGCACGAACTTCAATGAAACTTTGATGATATATATCGAGACATTTTTAGTAATTGTAAAAGAAATAGAAGCAGGCAGTACTTACTTTCTTACATTGCATGTAAAATTGAACAAATAAATCTGAATTTTAATACTCTTAACTTCTCTCTACAGTTTAGGCATCGATCCCTAGGTATAGATACCGCTGAAAAAAGGTGTTCAACATGTACATATGTACATGTACATTATAGGTGCAGTATAATAACGAGTACGAGCAACTTCACCGTGGCATCGAGTTCCCTCATTATTTAATCCTAGTTTCACAATAATTGGGTTACAACAACAATTAAAAAAGGCTTTAAATTAACATGATGGATTGAATTATTAATCATTGACAAGAGGTAGTACTGTCCTAGTGTACACTTTAGCAGAATCAAATATACTATAATTAAGTTCCAAAAAAAAAAGCTTTAAAATTACATTAGGTTAATTCCTCAACTACCGCGGACACGTCGGCGTTACAGTCAACAATAGATTTCTTAGAAAATTAATTAATTTCTTAGGAATTTACCTGGAGGTGTTAATTATATACAGAGGAAACCAAGTTATTTACTAATCGTATAATGTATATAAATATCATCATGCGATATAGCTGTTAAGAGCGCGCGTACCCTGTGGTGAGAATAACCCTTGCTCTGTTTCGCTAAGTGGCGTACGCTCGTCCCGGCTTTCGCTCGCATCCTCTGCTTTGTGTCGAGTTCCGTTTCCTCGTCATTCAACGCGCCGTTTGCTCCTCCCACCCAGTGCTCACCATTGTTTTTACTACATCCAAGCTTCTTGCACTCCTCTACTATCCGTATAATTTTATTTATCATTCTCTTTTTAATATCTCCTTAAATCGATTCTACATTTATACTTTTAGCACAATTTTTTTTGTATCTATTTCTTTATATTATTAGAGCCGTTGATCGGTTGATCGCTAAAGGAGAAACCCATTATAGGGCTCTATTGAACCACGAATCAAGCATGTATCAAAATATCCTAACTTTTTTCGCTTATTTTTCTAAAATCTTAACCTTAGCGGCAACGGCCAAGTGAAGAAAAATTGGATTTTGCATATAACATTTACTAGCGGTTTTATTGTTGTATTTATTTTATAACACGTCAATATATTTTTCTATAGAGCTATAAACTTGAAGAAATACTTTTTGCAAGATGAACAAATAGTCTCCATAATACTTTCTTAGATTTACGCGAATATTGGATATTTTAATTTAACGGTGTACATATTAGATAACAAAAGAAAAAGCTTAAAATAATATTTTAAATAGATATCACCGTAGTTAGTATATTTAGTTAAGCTTTTTTCATTTCCGAACTTTTATTCTTACTAGTTACCACGATAGGCAGATAATGTAATCATTCTTAGCCTTTGTATCATGATTCCTCCGTGACGCTATACGTAGGTAAAGAAAAATTCTAAATATCATAATACTTTTAGTAAAACTGTAAAACACGTTACAAAATATGTACCTTTAATAGGCGGTAATTTGACAAGTTCTTGGTTGTGATGATGCACGTTAAAGCGGCTAGACCCATGTCTTCGTGGCTGGCTGTTCCACCCGAGGGGACGTGGTCCGTCTACGGATTTTGGAACTATAGCTGCAGGAGGTGGTGGTCTGGTGCCAAGTGCGGGCTTTTCTGGTCGAGTCTAGAACAAAAAGATTTTGTATATGTAAGCGATGTTATAATATTTATAATTAATATTAATATATATGTATATATATAAATCTGTTGTCAGTTCGCAGAAATTTATAAAAGTTCAAATAATTTCATATAACCATAATAAATATTGGTATAATCTTTATATATATAATTCTTCTGTGAGTGTGTATGTCACTGAACTTCTCTCAAACGACTGGACCGATTTTGATGAATTTTTTTGTGTGTGTTCAAGGGGATCTGGGAATGGTTTAGATTCACAATTTTGTCCAAAAAGTTTGAAATTTTCAAATTAAAGACGTGTAGACAGGACAACGTCTGTCGGGTCCGCTAGTTATATAATAATATTCTAAGCTCAGAATTCTGTATTCTGAGATTCTAAGCATAATGTCAAGGGAGGCCTTGGCTTTTTTAAAAACAGTTTTTTTTATAGACCACATCTTTTACCGACTGAAAAATCAAGCGTCAATATTTATATAACTCTACTGAAACAACGGAGATAAACATATTTTAACGGATCTTATTATAAGAATACTTTGTAACTAAATCTATACTTATAATAAAATTCTAACTAAACCGAATCTGTACATAAAATATTTTTTGGAAATTTTTATTGAAAATAGACATTATTATTGATACAGAGGCCGAATCTATAGTTTTTAGAATTTCTGTCTGTCTGTCTGTTACCGCATCACGGAAAAACCACTGGAGGGATTTCGATGAACTTTGATATGATGATAGCTGGTTATCCGGGTCAACATATATACCGCGATACTATTACCGCGGGAAAATATCTCATTTCTGAGACAAAATACAAAAACTACAATGTAAGAGTATACTAATATGTAAAAACTAAGAATTTGGTTTTTTGGTCATCTGAACGCGGGTGGAGCCGCGGGCAGTGCTAGTCTTATATATAAAATTTCCATGTCACAATGTTTGTTACCGTACTCTTCCGAAACAGCTTTACCGATTTTTACCAAATTTTATATGCGTATTCAGTAGGTCTGAGAATCGGCTACTATCTATTTTTCATACCCCTAAGTGATAAGGATAAGGGTGGTCCTCCCAGACCCCACCCCAGGGACGAACCCGAGCGGAGCGAGGGTGAGTCGCTAGTATGTAATATAAAATGAAGAATGTTTTCCTGAAACACAAATCAACAAAAATCTGTTCTGTGGCCATATTTAAATACAGGTGAGCATAGTACCAAAAAATCGTCGTAAAATGTGCTTTACAGCTCCCTCAGGACTGAGGTGTGCGCCAGAAGTGAATCAAGTAGGTCAGATGACGTCATGTTCTCAGTGGGCGGATCAAAACCATTCAATGTCAATAGAACAGTATAGCGGGAACCATTGGAATAACGTTAACGGTTGGCTATTTTTAGCCACGCCATCACTGGCCTCATCACGGAACTCTACTTGAAATTTACTCTCGTACATACGAAATACATATAGTTCTAGTATCAGATTTATCTAGCGATAAAATCATAGATTCGTGCCCGTTTTCAAAACGTTGAGAATAAGTTTGGCAATAAGTACTCGAAATGCCATTCGGAGTATCGATAGCGCTCTACATTTTACTCATCTTTTTTGTAGGTATAAACATATTTTTGTTTAATTAGTATTAGAGTCAATACTTCATATAACACTTGAGTAGTATCATTTCTACTAACGGGAATCAAGGCCGCCTTTGCTCATCTCTACAATTGTATTTTTTTCTTGTACCATTTTTACTGTGCAATAAAGTGTTAACATAAAATAAATAGTACTACAGAACGATGTCATATAGCCTTTGCAAACAAAACATTTTTTCCGGGGTATGTTAATCCTATACGGTATAATGCTTATGTTGTAAGTACAGTCAATTAGAGCCGTTTCTTACGTGTAAGTGATACAAGGTTGCGATGTGATTCCTTACAAGCGACACCATCGTATACGAGACTCTAAATAATCTATATCTACTTGTAACGCTAATTGAACTCGAAGAGATCGACACACAAGTTCTTATAACAATTCCTGTTAATAAATATAAATTTAAAATACAATAATACTTCAAAATCACTAAAATAAATCAATATAATACGTTTAATCTCCCCCCGAGTGCGTGTCGACTGTCGACCTTATCGTGGTAAAAATAATGTCACTTACATTTCAATAGACAAAGCAATTATAGTCCGTTTGTCCTCCCCGCTCATATACAGGATGGATAAACGGACACATGGTTTCCAGTGACTGGTAATATTAGAGTAACACTCTAACACTTGCACCTAAAGAGTGGCCAACTCTCCTAGTTTAATAATATTCTCAATATATTTATATGCAAAATACAGAATATAAAAAATGAATTCGTGTAACCTTTACGCGCGGTTAAAGTAACTTTTTTGGCGCCATGGCAGATACCGCAATTTAATTAAAACAAATCAAAATATAACTATAGGTAATAATTTTTATAAATAATATTTATTATAAAAATATAATATTTCTTTTATTATTGATAAAAAGTTTGACTTTCACTTACGCGACACTCTCTACTCTCACTCATTTTTCCTATGTATTGACTTACCGCTCAGTCTCGTCTAGAAAAGTTTTATATCCCATCAAAAACATAACTGTAAAAATATTGCAAGTCTCGCAACGCATTTCTTCTAGCGCAAAAAGCTATGAGATATAATGTAAAACCAAGTGAGTTAATTTATTCATTACCTATCTATGAAAGCATCTATCCGACAACTTTGTCATGAATCGTTACCGAATTAGTTAAGTTACAACATTTTATAGTGTATGTATTAATTTAAGGCCTATTTAAAGTAGTACATTCTTATGTCATTATGTTTCGTGCGATGGCCAAGTCATTCTATTAATTAAAGAAATAAATATATCTAATATTAATACGGTCACTATAAAATGTTGTAACTTAACTAATTCGGTAACGACTTATGACAAAGTTATCGGATAGAGGCTTCCATAGATAGGTAATGAATAAATTAACCGACTTGGTTTTACATTATATCTCATAGCTTTTTGCGGTAGAAGAAATGTGTTGCGAGACTTGCAATATTTTTACAGTTATGTTTTTGATGGGATCTCATTTCTTTTTGTAAATATTTCTTCTTTTTCTCTTTTCTTGTACTATTTCTTATGTGTCAGCTAAGGACTTTTTAAAAGCCCACTCCTTGTCTCTGTGGGCTTTTTTCAGAGGCTTTGATATAATAAATTTTGACAAGTCTGGATGATAAAAAATCTAAGTCTATTGTATTGGGAAATTGCGGACTCCTGGACTTTAATACTACTATCTTATGCATTAAGTATAAATATGTATAGTTAATTTAACGAATATTTTAATTTCATTGTTGACCCTAAATACCTACCCCGATACTGATATTCAACTTACATAAGTTTAATAAGACGTGTAGATTTATGTGTCTATCTGCAGCATCATAGTTAAATCCCGAAAGTTGTTATACTTAATTATTATTGCTTATTCAGTCAATTTTAATGCAGTTTAATTAAAAACTGACGTTGCCAACTGACTTCATTCACTGATTCCATTGGCCATTTTAAAAGTATTATTCGAAGAGATTGATATTTCATGACCTCTATATTCCATGTTCTAATGGGTGAGTACAGTTACGAGCAATGAGATGTTGACAAGGTTTTCTAATTCATACCAACATCATACTTTGTAAAAGAAAATGTACGAGCTTTGTTTCAAAATTAAGTAATCGTCAAGTTTGTCGTTATTAGGTATATATTTTAATAAATTCATTATAAATAACAGGTAATCGAATATTAGTAGGTATATACTATACACGCTTCACGTTGTATTTATGTACCCATTTGTATATGCATAAAAATGTATACAGCTACTGAAAACGCTTGAAATAATATTTTCACACTTGAATAATATTTTTCTAATACATGTATACAATAGTTGCAATATCAACATTAATAAATAAATAGACGAATCGTGATTAGGTTAGTAATTACGAGGGAACATAGGATCGAACATACAAACATACATACAGGTTAAACACTAACCTAACCTCCTTTTACATTGCATCTATTGTATAACCAATTAATTTACTATTAAATTAATCGTTTATTTATGGTAAAATTTATTAGAACATATGAATGAGGTGAAAAAACTAAAAGTAAGATATCGATTATTGAAAATAATATTTAATTTTAATAGTAAAAGAAATATAATTAAAATATTATATGACTTTTGAACTTTTTTTATATTTTATATTCGACATCAACGACACAAAATAAGAAAAGCTATGATTTTTATTTGTCATCCATGGCTATGATGTTTATTTATGTCAAAATATTTAAATTAAGTCTATTTTATTGTTAACTATTATTTTAAAGTATAAAAACAACACCATTAAATAAAAAAAAACACCTACTTAAACAAATTAAATACTTATTATTAGTGATGGCAAACGGGACCCTGAGAAACAAATAAAGTTGGATGTGGCTTGCAGTGCATAGTAAAAGCTTTCTTGTTCATCTGATATAATTATGCACTTATAAATTCAGTGTTCTTAATTCACTTATTGCTATAGAATCGATTATATTACTTTATAAATAATTAATAAAATAAAACATGATTTATTTGTGTATTCTCTTTGCAACATGACTAAACTAAATATTGACAAATACATATTTGTATTAGTCAAGTAGAAGTCGAACTCACGCTCCGAGGGCTCTGTACTACCAGAACAATATTTATTATATATATATATATATATATATATATATATATATATATATATATATATTAATTATGTAAATAATTTTATGTAATAACCTATAAAGAGATATTTAAAAATTTATTTTAAAAGAATTTCAACGTATGAATAATAATAGTTTTGACTGAACCTCTGAGTAAGGCATTCTAAGCCGTGAATTGCATAGCCTCATATAAGATTTTTATGCAAAAAACCTAATATATATAGGCATACAAAAGATAGACCACGTATAGATACATAGCAAATGGCTAAATTTGGCTTTAGACAATTTATTTAATAGCTATATTTATCCTATACAAATTATTCTCGATGACGACACGAATATATTTTTTGGAAGTGTTCGTGCTGGTTTGTATTGTACAACGAATTCTCTTACTTCTATGATTTGGTCGATAAGTGTAACACATCTGGGTTTGATCCTATCTAAACTAGCCATTGATTAGTTAGTGAGGTGAAGGCTGATGAAATGGCCTCGATTCTATCGTCCCGAGGTGATAAGACACAGCGACTCTCGCTACGAAAACACCCGAGTCTTCGATTACTCATATATATATTTTTTTAATTAATTGAGATCTTCTATTAACTAAGAGGGGCTCTCGCTACGGTTTTGCCCCGAGGTGATGAGATACAGAGCGACTCTCGATATGAAAATACCCGAGTGTTCGATTAGTTATACATATATATTTTTTTTATATTTGAGATCTTATATATATGTATTAATTTATATATTAAATATATTTTTCCTTAACACTATTTACAATTTTTTTAATTACATTTTAGTCGTCACTAATACTTACAGTATATCCACTATTCACCTAGCTATCCATTTGGGTAGTTTAAGTGACGACCATTATATGTATGAACTGCAAAAGTAACTTTGTAATCCCATATATCGCATATGTATTTGTATAGGATTACAATGTTACTTATGCAGTTTGTTGTATATCTCGAAAACAGGATTGAAATTGCGTGATGTTTGAGTTTTTCCTTGAGTTATAGGGTAAACATTAATTGTGTTCAAAATTTGAAGCTCCTATGTCAGCTAGAAGTACCTTAGAATTTTGATGATCGGTGAGTGAGTGGCGATATTAACGAATTTTGATCTGCAACAGTTCATAAACTACAGGTTCAAATTGAATGTAATTTGGAAATGTACCTAGTTTTATTATGTTCTCTCAGTCACTCAAAATTCAAGCTTCTAGCTTTATCCATAACGAAGTTATGGGGGGGGGGGGGGGGCTAGAAAATGCTCTGAATCGCTTCGAGAAAAGGATGGTACTGCCGTGCCCTTTTTTGCTCGACTTGGCGGGGGCACTGCCGTGCCCCCCGATAACTTCAATAAATAGTTTTAGCATCGTTGCTTAGTGGTTGATGGCGATGGTCCACACTTCTTACCAGCAGGCAGCAGCAGCAATGAAACAACGGATTGCCGTATTCTTTGCGTAAGTATAATTTGTAAACCGAAAAGTGACTCCATTTATAAATGGGCAGATGAATTGTTTTGAATTTTTTTATAAATGTAACTAGAAAATATATCCTGCTTAAAGTATGAAAAGCTCAATTTTAATTTATACATATTCTTTTAATTTTTACGAATTATTATTTATTGTTGAGATATTTGAATGGCATTGGCGAGGTCGGAGGCGAATTACAAGATATAGGTATTATGTAAGTAATCAGTGGCATAGTATGTAAATTATATTTAAGGATGTTAAGAAATAATAATATAATGGCTGTTACTAATGTGTGAAGGGCGTTTGCGGCGCGCGTAACTCGATATTATGCTTGTTTTCAATACAACACGAAATTACTATAACATACATAGGTATATGTTTATTTCTAATTCTTGGCATGTAAATTGTGATTGATTCACTGTAACTTTTAAAAAGTACCTAAATAAAATTTTAAACCTTAAATCAATATAATATGAATTATTACAATACATACTGTTTTCATGTACCTACATGAAGTACGAAGAAGGACTATTATGTACTGTGTGTAGTAAGCACAATAATTTTTATGTAATTATAAGAACTAGCGACTCACCCTCGCTTCGCTCGGGTTCGTCCATTGGTTTATTCCCCATACAAACTTTCATCCCAATTTTTGACCTCTTAAGGGATGATTTCCAGGGTAAAAAGTATCCTATGTCCTTCCCAGATTCTCAAACTATCTTCTTACCAAATTTCATCCAAATCTGTTCAGTACATCCAGAGATTACACCCTACAACGTCACAAACTTTACCTCTTTATAATATTATAGTATAGATTATAATTATAATTAAACATATAGGTTGAATATATTTTTGTGTAGCCCAGTAGTGTAGTAACACTTACGTTATAAAAACGAATCTAACAATGTATGGTTCATCGGACATACATACATACATACAGATCAAAAACATTGCCCTCTTTTGAGCTCCGCTGCGGTCGGGTAAAAATGGGAAGCTTTTAGTAATAATTTTGCAACAATTATTGTTTAATATTTTGATTTATATTATTTTATACCCATTCTATATTAATCTGCGAGAATACGAATTTCTCCATTATTACACGGAATGATAAACTTTTTTTGCTTAGTTGCAATCTAAAACGATTTGAAGCTATTGGAACAAGAATTTTATCTAGAACTTAGAGCCCCGCCAAAACAATTTATGTAAAACATGTAAATATATTAATTACTAACGTTATTCTCACACACAAAACTTACCATAACGAGAGGTCTATCAACGGAACGTCGCTTCTGGAACATGGTGGACAAAGAATGCTGACTCAGACTAGCCGAAGCGGCAGAGGCTAACATCTTCTCAACTATTTTCACACTCTTTCTCTTCAAACGCACTACACTTTGACACTATCATTATAACATGTTTCTAAACACACCCATGACATTGGGAACCTGGCGAATATATAAAATAGAACACACGTGTAATGGACCCATCAGATCCTACAATAAGGTTGGGTAGCTTACATACATACATCAGTAGGTATCCAACGCAACTGCACTCATGATTCAACCAAACTCAATAAACGCTCAGTGAGCACGATATTTTGGTAGATACTAAAAACTGTGATAGTATCAAATAAAACTAGATTACGAGATGAATAAAAACGTCACCTAGTTCATTTACCGAAGAATGTTGCTATATCTGCTATTATTTTAAAATAACAGGCTGTCATCCTTTTTTTATGTGGTATGGTAAATACTCTCAAGTCTAACTAAATTACTGCTAAGAATTTTTTTTATGTTTATTCTACGTAAGACAACGGCTCTTTCGCCACAAAGGCAGAATTTCAAATTAAAACGTAATAATATGTATATACATATGTTTAAATACATTTTTATAATAAGCTTTAAATTCTATTGATAAGAATATAAAAACTTTTTAAACTTACAATATTAAATATAAATACTTAACAGTTAATAACCGGTTATGCGTCGCAAACTATCTCTGAGATAGGAAGATAGACTTCTAGCGGTTTAAATTAACAAGCCAAGATTATCTCCATTATTTACAGCGTAATAATTAGGACTGACATCACTGCCGTAAAAATTTGCTAAAATTATAATGCATTAAGCCATGGGCCGTGAACGTTTGCTTTAGAATTTGTACGATCCGTAGAATAATATGTTTGTACACATTATCTTAGGCCTCAACTATTGCTACGACCACGCGGATTTTATTACTGTTTAATCTATATTTATAATACCCTTGCTGTCTTGCTGTATTTATAGTTTAAATGACAATATGTGAGATGGAACCAGAATTTGTCGCCGTCTAACAAAAACAATGTTATGAGACTAGTTTAAATCAAATGTGGTAAGGCCATAAAACGAAACGCTCCCAGAGCGAAAAACCTTCGATAAAAAATGTCCAATACCGATTGCGCCAAGCGTTCATAATAATTATAAGTACTAAAATTATAAATTTATTTAATCATAAAATATTTTTATTTTTTTCTTTAACATGATGTTAAAGAGTAAGAATAAATCACGTTTTTTATACAGGTAATATTTTTTCATGCCGCGCAGACGCTTATATTTCTATTTTTTATGATTAATTTGCCAGGTTGCCAGCAGGTAGCAGGAGCGTCATTTTATGGTGACAATTTAACTAAACCTTTTTTTTTGTTGTCGCTGGGGAAACCCAACATGGGGACCCTGCTCGCCGTCATAACGGACAAGGTACTGTGAGACTCCTATTCACTAAAACCCACAGCGGAACCCTTCGCCGCAGAGCAATGGGGCGTTGCAGGATCGCTTGCGCACACACTACAACACCCCTGCGGACGGCCCGTACCACGCGGGCCAGCCTCGCCTAAATCAGGATGCCCTCGATTCACAGGGCATCCCGACCGCCCAGATGACGTGCAGGGAAGTCAACGAGAGACCCCCCCCCCCCCCCCCTTTCAGTGAGATGACGGCCTCACTAAAGGAGACCATCGCCGACCAGGACCTCGCGTCGCGTAGCATGGCCCCCACCACGCTTGGCAACGAGAGGTCTCCACCCACTACCGCCATCAGGGCATGTCGCTGGGGAGTCCAAGCGGCGCATACCGCGAGGGTGTGGTGCGAGGTGTCCTCGGACGCACCACACTCGTGGCATACGGGCGACGGTTCCCGACGTGCAATCTGAAACAGATACTTACCGAAGCACCCGTGCCCGGTAAGCATCTGCGTCAGCCTGAACGTCAGGACGCCGTGTGGCCTCCTGACCCAGCGAGACAGGTACGGACGAACCGCACACACCGTCGCCAGGCCAGTCGCCGGAGGCCAGCGCCGGATCAGGGCCTCGTCAGCTATGCGCCTTATCCGAGCGACTCCCTCCCACGCCGGACGTTCCCCGCACCCGCGCTCACTCGCCCGAAACTGGTACACTTCACTCCGCCTGGAGTTCCCAGGGCGGATCGCCCGCCAGAAGCGTCGCCGCCGTATACGACACCGTACGGTAGCCTCGTATCGCCCTCACCGCCAGGACCCGCTGCGCCTTGCGCAATTGGGCCCTGTTGGAAGCGGAGAGGGTGACTATCCAGACAGGAGCACCGTACAGTGCCATGGACCTCACTACGCCGGTGTAAAGCTGCCGGCAGGGAGATCCAGGGCCCCCGACGTTCGGCAGTAATCTGCCGAGGGCCGAGGCGGCGCTCAATCTAACTAAGCCTAGCAATATTAATAATGAACACTTTATTGCACACCACACAAGAAATAAATAGAGAAATGAAATATATAAAATAAAAAGATGCAAGCAGGCGGCCTTATCGCTAGAAGCGATCTCTTCCAGGCAACCTTAGGGTAGAGGAATCAGTATATAAAATGGCTAACCTATATGTTAAGCTAATGTTCGCAACACATCTTGTGCTACAAGTGACACAAGCGTTGTCGACAAATACCACGACAGCTACGACATGAATCACGCATGTGAAAGTTTTAAGGCACAAACTTCACCGCGCTGTAAGAGCTGTATTTAGCTAAATGAGGATTTCTTCCTAGAGCCAAATGGTACATTATTATTAAAATTTCTGTGCATTAAACTGACGAAAACTTGTTATAACATTACACGCATAACGCAGCTGCGAACACAACGACGAACACGAGTTCTTTTGATATAAGCAACAAATTCGCTACCGTGTATTTAAAGAGCAAAATGAGAGCACTTAAATATATATTTTACCGCATGATAATAGATACATACAAAATACCTAAAAATAAAGATGCTATAAATTTGTACATCCACTTATTACAAAATAAGGTAAAACACTCCGGATACATACCTACTGTACCTTATTCAGTAATTGAAACATCATAACTTCTTGATTAACAATCCCAGCCTATTTTGAGTTCTATAATAGGTACTAGCGATTCACCGTCGTTTCGGTCGGGTTTGTATCTAGGTTGATTCCCCATACAAACTTTCATCTCCATTTCCACAACCTTAAGGGATAATTTCCGGGATAAAAAAGAATCCTATGTACTTCCCAGGGTCTCAAACTATCTTCTTACCAAATTTCATCTAAATCGGCTATAATATTAGTATAGATAAAAGCATACGAGTACTAATACATAGTATGTGTATTTATATTAGTATATTAATACATATAAAACTTTTATTTTAAGACTTCGAAGCCCCGCATTTGAATGCAATGTTTAAAACTCCCAAAGCTCAAAATAAAGCAGATGACCCGAACTGCGCATACACAGCAACGTCAATGGAAGCCCACGTTAGCGTCTACTGTCTACAGAGAAAGCAAATAATGATGCGCCATTGCCAAGAATATTTTTTAACTGGAGATCATTTCTTTTTCTATATATGGCAAATCGATAAATTATTCAACACCACTGTTCAAGTCAAGTCAGTGAAAGCTGCGAGTTTTTATAATTATAATTCATTTAAATAGAGGTTTGCAGAAATCGTGTTCTCTCTGGCTACCCTGTAAATGGTACACTACTATATCTATACTTTATAAGTTTACATTATAAAAATTAATAAAATCCAAGAAATTATGTAAGCCTTTTTCCTAATAAAATATAGATTACATTAATTACAATAAACACTCCTTTAATGATCATAATAGTTGGTATTTGTTTTGGTTTATGAAAAACGTTCTATTTCCCTACTTGCTCTAACATCACTTCAAATATACAAGAGTTACTACATGATGATATTACACAGATGTAAACAATCGAAACTCTACAAGAGTTCGTAGACAAAGATTGTTACATTAAAATCGGACACAACAAAAAAGTTTTAATACGGTTACACCGAGTGAACAGATTTAATTAAATCATTTTTTTCATAGGATTAACCGTCTTTATATTGGTTAACCATTAGGTTACTCTATAAATATTAGGTTACCCTATGTATGTGTTACCCATCGATCGAAAAAGTACTAGACACACAATAAATTGAACCTTAAACGCAATGCTTAGTTATTTTTAACCGACTTTCAAAAAGCACGAGGTTCTCAATTCGTCGGAATCTTTTTTTTTATGTACATTCACCGATTACTCGAAGATGCCTAAACCGATTTGGATTGTTTTTTTTAAATAAAACTATCTTTTCGGATTATTTCGCGGAAATCGAAATCCGTGAAATAATCTGAAAAGATAGTTTTATTTAAAATGTCAAATATTCGCGTAAATCTAAGAAAGATTTTTTTTGTTTCATAGGGTATACTTCCCAGGCTGTCCCATTTAAATTTTATCAATCAAATTGCTTAATCAAATATATTATTAAAAAACTTTCTTCTTACAAATTACCTGCTTATTACATCTACACTAAAAATGGAAAAATAAAAACTTAAGAAAAACCGACTTCCATGCACTATAATATAAAAAATAACTGAACGGAGGTTTTCATTTAGAATAGATACCTAATCAGATATTTTCAAAGTCGGTGCCAGCCGACAATATTTTAAGATATGAATATGTAATAGGTAAATATGTATTTTACGTATCGAAATAAATACATATTACCTATAATAGATTTGTTTTGCATCGGCTGCCACCGACTTCAAAATATCAGATTAGGTATCTAATATCTATTTTAAATGAAAGCCCCCGTTCAGTTATTTTTTACATTTTAGTGCCTAGAAGTCGTTTTTAATTTTTTTTTTTAAGTTTTTATCACAAAAAAATATTTAAAGCGCGCTCAAATGTTCAAGTGAGCGCTCATTCGGTGAGGACATTTTTTGTCGCTGATTGTGTATCCAATAAATATTACATTTTAAAACTATTTACCAAAATTACATATTAGAATGAATAAAGAGAACGAAAATTAGCAAGTATAATTTCCGCTACTAATTCTACTACAAAGAAAATATATATTCAATTCCTTTTAACGTCCCACTGCTGGGCGCGGGCCTCCCTTCAATACGAGTGAGCCAGTAGTAGTGAGGCCATACTCCACCACGCTGGTCAAGTGCCGGTTGGCATCTAGCAAGAAGAAATAGAACCTAACAATTTTCGAAAGACATGTGTAGTTCAGATGTCTTTAGAAAACTAGGTGGGTTCTCTCAGACATGCAGGTTTCCTCACGATGTTTTCATTCACCTTAAGGCAAGTGCTAATCATATTGGAAATGATTCGCACATGAAAATATTAGAGGTGCGAGACCCGGGATTTGAATCCGCTTCACTCGTTTTCCCAAGCTAACGCGTCAGCTACCACTGCCCATCAAAGAAAGTAGCACACAAAAATAGATTTCATTTCCTATACTCTATGGATTACATTTCTTCAACACTATTTAGTCCTGACGTAAAAATTTCGGGTTAACCTCAAAACGAAGTGGACACATTATACCAGTCTGTTTACATAACGTTACATTTTTTGCAATGAACGACATACCTACAGAAAGTCAGGGCCGGTTACGAAGATCGAATAATAACTGTCTATGCCTAATTAGAGTCAAATTGATAAGTAAATTGAGTATCGATTACTTAATACACCTTTTACTTTATAAAAATAAAATATTAAATGATAGGTCGCTACTTTCATACAAGTTTTATATAATTTAAAAACTTGAATGCAACTCGACACATTATCGGCACATATATGTTTTATTAAAATTATGTAATAGGTACGTTACGTTTTAACGTTTAGTATAAATTTATCAGAGATATTTTCCCGCAGTAAAAATTATTCTATATGTTGACCCTGATAACCAGCTATGATCATACTAAATTTCATCAAAATCTGTCCAGTGGTTTTCTCGTGATGCGGTCAGTCAAGACAGACAGACAGACAGACAGACAAAAATTCTAAAAACTATAGATTCGGCCGATTGATAATAATGTCTATCAATAAGATTTTTCCAAAAAAATATTTAATTTACAGATTCAACTACGTATCGAAATAGATTTGCTTTGCTTTGCATCGGCTGGCACCGACTATGAAAGTATCTGATTAGGTATCTGTTCTAAATAAAAACCTCCGTTTAGTTATTTTTTACATTTTAGCGCCTGGAAGTCGGTTTTTATTTTTTGTTAAAAAGTTTTTATTATTATTTGCCAAGGGTTTCCTTTCTTTTGGCTTATATTATTACACCCAAGTCCCAAGCATGCAATATTACATTATGCCAAATCTATACATATAATAAAATTGTAACCAAGCCGAATCTGTACATTAAATATTTTTTGGAAAATCTTATTGAAATAAACATTATTATCGATACGATGATGAAATTTGGTATGGTCATAGCTGATTATCCGGGTCAACATATAGGATACTTTTTACCGCAGAAAAATATCTCATTTCTGAGAAAAAATACAAAAACTGGTTAGAATAAAAAAACGATAATACTATATAGATTTTAGCAAGTTAACTTACTAAATATGTCAAAAACTATTAAAAAAAGGTAATTTTTAAAAAAGTATATCAATAGCACTATTTTATTCATTAAAAAAATATTTTAATGAATATTTATTTTTGTATTATTTAGATATTTGTCAATAGATGTCGCCATGTGTCTTTAAAATACGTAGTTTTAATTCCAAAAAATTGAATGTACAAATTCGACCTTTCTATGATTTTATTAGAATTACTTCTAAAATACCGTGTTTAAATTATCAAAAAAACAATCTTTTTGGCTTTATAAATTAGTTACATCTATAGATATATTAAAATTTAATGAAGCAGTATCTGTGCTTTAAAAATTTTTTGGAAAATTTTATTGAAGTACACATTATTATCGCTAACAGAGGCCGAACCTATAGTTTTAAGAATTTTTGTCTGTATGTGACCGCATCACAGAAAAATCACTGGAGGAATTTTGAAGAAATTTAGTATGGTAATAGCTGGTTATCCGGGTCAACTAATATACTAATACGAATATACTAATATATAAAACCGAAGAATTTGGTTTTGGTCATATGAACGCGGGCGGAGCCCCGGACAATGCTAGTCTATATAATAAAATTGTAACTAAGTCGAATCTGTAAATTAAATATTTTTTGGAAAATCTAATTGAAATAGACATTATTATTATTACAGAGTCCGAATCTATAGTTTTTAGAATTTTTGTCTGTCTGTTACCGCATCACGAGAAAACCACTGGACAGATTTTGATGAAATTTGATATGATGATAGCTGGTTATCCGGGTCAACATATAGCATACTTTTTACGGCGGGAAAATATCTAATTTCTGAGAATAAATATAAAAACTGCATTGTAAGAGTATACTAATATGTAAAACCTAAGAATTTGGTTTTTGGTTATCTGAACGCGGGCGGAGGTGCGGGCAATGCTAGTTTATATCTATAACCTGAAATATTCACTCACGTCTCCGGAAAAATATTGAAAAATATTTAAGCTTCTGGCTTTAAGATTAATATTTTTATCATAGTTAAAAACTTTCCATCACATAACATGTTTTTATAGTCAATAAAATATTTGCGACGCAATTATCGAACTTTATAAACTTACACCTCCAATTACAAAATGTAAACAATAATTACTTAAGTACCTACCTACTATTTTATAATAGCAAATGCTATAATTATGTATAGTGAGATATTAAGCTAAAGTATTTTTAGTATGTATAATTTTCTGTTGTTTATGTAAAATCAAATGGGTAAACAAAGCAAAAGAAATCCAAACATCTGCCAAAAATTACAAAAATTAAAACCTTTGATATTGCACAAGAAGTGAGTCCATTTTTACACGTAAACTCGAGTCGCGACACTTGCGCGGACTTGCGTAAAAACTTGAAATAAATACACGTTACACAGTTCAAATACCGCCGGTGTTTGTAACGCACGTATACAAACTGTGTTTCAAATTGAGAGTGGTGCCAAATCCATCCAAATAAAAACATTTATCACAACATGTAAATTCCCTCACACTATAATAGACTTTATCATGTCTGCTTAGAGCATATAATAGATTACCGCCATTTGTACAATTACACCTCTAGTGGGGCGGTCAGAATTGTAAGCTTCATTACAATATTGACACTACACTGATACGAGTATAATGCACCACTCTGTTGCAGAGATATAAGGCTGATTATACAATAACCTATTCTGACAAGTCAGGTAAACTATTCCATGCTGAATTTTCAATCGATGAAGAATATGAAAACTCCACTTTCTGTAGTACTTATTCAGAGCAATAGTGAAGTTAAAGTTAAATAAAATTTTGCAAAAAGTGTCTAATAATATTAATTGAGCTTTCTAATAAGCAACAGTTGTTTATCACCAACCACCACCTTTTTGCAAAACAACCTTCTGAACCAGTGATAACCTCCTCATTTATGGATTTTATTTAATGTATAAGTTCACAATTTTAACATAGCTTGTGAAATACTATTTATTTATATACAGTTCATTTTGATTTAATTTATTATCAACAAACATTACATACAAAATAAGATGTGTTAACAAATTAGAGTAACATAAAGCAAATTGGGATATACTATACCTACTGTTTTTTTTTTAGAACACAAGAATGTATCTTAATAATTTTAAATGCTATTATAAATTTAAAGTGCCCATTATTTAGAAGCCATTCCAATTTACACATACATACTTTTTACTGATACATCTATACAGATAAATAAAATTGAAGTGTCGGTTTGTGATGTCAAAATAACAGCTTTTTACTAAATGCATATGGATGTATACACATCAAATCTGTACATATACCAAAACAGTTTCTTTTTCAATTTTTGTCTGTCTGTTTGTTCTAGCTAATGTCTGAAATGGCTGGACCGTTTTGACGGGACTTTCACTGGCAGATAGCTGATGTAATAAGGAGTAACTTAGGCTACTTTTATTTTAGAAAAAATAGGGTCCCATGAAAAAAATTAAAACCAATGAAAAATTTAATAATATCCGATTCAAATAGAGAAGTTGTATAACATACCTTAGGAACGAACCCGAGCGAAGCGAAGATAGTAGTAGCTAGTATTAAATATAAAACACAATTTTGAAAATTTGTGATTATTTTTATGTAATAACTGTAGATTATAACATCTAAATAAAAAGAGAGATTTGTTTAGGTAATAATTTTGAAATAGTCTGTAATCTAAAATACAGACTAGATATTTCAAAATACAATTCAATGCAAGAATATAACAAGAACATTCAAATCTTATAAAATCAAATAATTTCAATAGTTCAGTCTTATTCGTTTCATCAAATTATGTACAATCTGATGACAGAAGAGGCCATACACTTGTTTTATTTAATTACAACTTACAAGTGACTTTTCTCACTGTCACTTAAATGAAATCTTTAACTCTTTTGGAAAGCATTATTAAAGACATTTAAACTGCTCTTTATTTACTAGAATGATTTTTCTTCTCTCTACAAGAAGTCTTGGAAGTTTTCATAATATTAGTTACTGCAACGCAGATTATAAACAGGCATAATATAAGCAGACAGTGCAGTGGTCTGTTTTTAACAGATGTTTGCGTTTTGGTATTATGGAAACATGCTTAAATGAGATTAATATATTAAGTAGGTAGTTTTTCTATTTTCCTACAGAAACTCTTCAATATAATTTAAACAATAAAAATAGAAGATTTCCTATTTTCCTATTTCCTCATTAATACCTTCCAATCTTTAGGAAGTTCTTTCGAGCTTTAAATATATGGGTAACTAGCGACTCACCCTTGCTTCGCTCGGGTTCATCCCTTCTTTAAATTGACATAACTTTTTTGTTTATGAACTAATTGAAATAAAACAAATACTTAACGTAAGTGAATCTTACCACAATATACTGAAAACCGCACCAAAGTCTGTTCAGCCATTTCTGAGATTAGCATGCAAATGCACAAACTCAAAAATTCTAAAAATCATTTTTTTGGGTTCTATTGTGTTAATAAAGACCCCCAATAATAATTTTTCTCAAATATCTTACATGTACAGACAGCAATCAGCTACTTTTGTTATGTTTATAGATGTAGTTTGTTTAATTAACAGTGCAGTCTATTATGTAACATAAATCAGACAAAAAATAATTTTGTAAAATTGCAATAAATGTTTTAAATGTAAGTAATCGAGTTATAGCAAGTAATACACAGAAAGGACTTTTAAGACTCTTTCAATATTGTTAATTGGAGATGTAATCTAAAATATATAAAAATATTTTATTTCTGCAAGACGTAATTAAATTTGTGTTATATGACGTGAAGGTTTATTAGTATATTATGCAGTTGTATACTTTGTCTTTTCACCACAATAAGAAAAATAATATTATTTCAATTGCAATATTATGTTATATACAAATTGTGATTATTTCTATAATTTCAGTATTGGTAATCAAACATACACACCAAGTACATATTATGTGGTGATGTAATAAGTTTCATATCTTCATCTTTTTTTTTTACTTTTAAGTGAAACTCATATATTTTCTAATTGAAAACATCATTATATTTATCATGTCATATTAACAAAAGTGTAATATCTTGTTCTATATTTGATAATAATAAAGTTACGGGCTTCCATTAATAATAATTATTAATGAGTTCATTAATTGTTAATTTTAAGATTTTTTGGTACATTTGCTAGGGGAGAAAAAGTATCAACAAATTATCATCTAACGACCTCAATGAATCGAAAAATTATGTTCTAGTAAAGGCCAACTGTCAAAATTATGTCAAATAACAGGCGGTAAATTAAATTTTCAATAAATATGTTTTATTATTTGCGTGAATCCCTTTTTTGAATGAAATAAATACCTAAATAAAGAGTAAACATCTTACAGACTTGCAACTAATAAGAAGTTTGCAAGATAATGTGATAAATTACAAACTTACCTCGGGGTCACTATCGCCGTTCTTATTTTTATCACTTTTAGTCTTCATCGTCTCCTGTAAACAATGTTCTTCACCAAAACTTTCACGACACCAATATTTAGCGTTCACAGTAAAACATTAAACAACGACTTTACACACTCAACTTATGCAGAACCGCATACCATAAACGAACTGACATGGCATGGCATAGCTTACTACAACTCGCGAGTGAAGCGTATCGTCAAACGCCGCAACACTAAAGTACCGTTTTTTTCTATGTCGCTGATAAACTTACTAAAGCTGTTTTATTTAAACAAGTTTTTTTACTGTTTAACTCACCTTATCTATTTTTATCATATTTTTTAAAATATAGGTACCTCAAGCCTAATTTACAATAACTATCATCAAATCAGTTTGTGTATTTCAAGACGTCCTGCGATTGGCTAGAAAGTTCACGTGACTACATAAAAAGTCAACTGACACTTGACGGCTTGGTTACGACGATAGTGACGCGTCCCTTGATTTCAATATCGATACATTAGGAACTAAAGCAAGATAAACAATTTGTATTACTTTTTTTAATTATATATAAATAATAAATACTTAATAAGCAAATATTATGATATTCTAGATAATTTTATATTAAACCTTATTCTATTTCAATAAAACAAACCGTGTTATCAATGTTTATTAAATTTTAAGGACATCGTTATTTTAGTATCGAGAATATTATATCATATATATGATGAAGAAGTGAAATATCACTTCCTCTTAGTAGCCTTTTTTGCTACTTTATAAGGACCAAGTTGTCGTCGCACTAGTATTCCACGCCACCAAGCTTGAATAGTTATAGCAGAGTTGGTCATTTTTTCTCTATATTGACGTAACTTTTCACGTACTTCTTTAAAAAGTATCCACTCTTTCATTAAAGTATCATGTTTATATATAATTCGAAAAATTACATTATTTTAATATCATACTTAACATTATTAAAGTAAATTTAATTTATCTAACCGTATCCTCTAAATTTATTCTTTTATCATAAATATTTTGGTACTCATTTCTTTTAAATTGTATTTTAAGATCTATTCCTTCCATATCTGTATCATATTTAGCCATCCATTTATCGACTTTATCTAGAGTTTCCTGTAAAGCACATGATATTTTACTTTTAATTTATAGGCAAAGATGAATGTTTAATCTTTAACATTGTATAAATAAACGTATATTTGATGTTGTTAAAATTTTGGTGGATATGGTTTTGCAGCATTGAATCTATCTTCCTTTTTCCATAATACATATATGTGATACAGTACTTAGGTTAAGATACGATGGGACTGACATGTCCGAAAAGGATAAAAGTCTTTAAATATAAATAGATAAAAAAAATATACGTATACATTAATAGAAATATTAATTAAAACTTCCCCTTCAGGATGAACTCTTTGTTCACTGTCTGCTCTTTGTTTGTAATATTCGATGATACCCGATGGTGTTGCTTCTTCATCATGTATAGATTGAAGGTGTTGTTCAGAACGAGATATTTGCCATTGTCCTACGTAGCGACTACGAATTTTTGCATTAAAAGTGGCATCCTAAAAGTAAAGGTTATTATAGTTCCTAAATGATTTATAATTAGGTACATAAACTGAGTATGTGGTACAGCTTACCATATATATACAGGGGTATATAAGGGCAGTGTAGCATTTTTCTGGAAAATTATCCTGAACTAAATATGATGCAATTGTACATTAATATGCAAATTTTAAGTGTCAGATAATGCACCTGAACTGGACAGCGCACAGCCCCTTTTGGGCTGTCTTCAAAAATACGACTGGTGTTTTTTTTATTTAAAAAAGATATTCAGCTTTGTATATTACATATTGTGCCATAAAATAAATATAATAAAGTAATTTATGTCGCATTGAATTTACACAGCTTGTTCAAAAATTGAGTATAGTCTATATGTATTTTACTGACGAAAATTTCTCTCTCCATCTTATCCATATTATATTTTTTTACTTAAGGATGACGAGAATAAATTATTTCACGAATTTTGGCAAGGCATAAAAATATAATCTAGTCTTGAGTTTTCTTATAAAAACTATCTTATGCTGTCGTCTTTAATATTTCTACCGCAACTTGATTCACGCTTTGAGTTTCTTGTAGTAGGAGAAAGCTGGTACAAAATAACTAGGTAAATTACTACCTCCCTATGTACTATATTATAATTACTGTATTATACTATTTTAAAATTAAAAAATATAGGTACAAACTTCAACTTTGCATTTAAGACCGTCAATCGTCGTGAGATTGAAGTACCTACAGCTTACACGTCCATTACATTACAAATTGAATACTACACGATACATGTTAACGCATATTAAAACAATATTTTCTTAAAATATTTAATCTATAGGGAGGTACTAATATTATAAAGAGGCAGAGTTTATTTGTTTGTTTGCTTGAACGCGCTAATCTCAGGAACTACTAACCCGATTTGAAAAAATATTTTTGCATTAGAGCCCGTTTATTGAGGAAGGCTATATATCATCATGCTTACCACTCAAGGGAGCGGAGCAGTAATCATAAATGTCAACAAATTGGGCAGACTTCCATACATGATTGTAAAACTGATGTTTATAATAAGTTTAAATGGTTTAAACTCAGAATATATAATTAACATATTATAGTCTTTCTATTTCTTACTGACCGTAAAAACGTACCTAGTGGCGAACCCGAGCGAAGCGAGGGAGAGATGCTAGTCTATACATATAATAAAATTCTACCTAAGTTGAATCTGTACATTAAATATTTTTTGGGTCATCTTATTGAAATAGATATTATTATTATCGACACACAGGCCGAATCTATAGTTTTTAGAATTTTTGTCAGTCTGCTACCGCATCACAGAAAAACTACTGGAGGGATTTTGATGTTTGGTATGGTGATAGCTGTTTATCCGGGTCAACATATAGGATACTTTTTACGCGGGAAAATATCTCATTTATGAGAAAAAATACAAAAATTGATTAAATAAGGCAAATACTATTAAAAATATCTTGAAAAAAAAACAATAGCGCTATTATATTTGGGTTTGATCATCTGAACGCGGGCGGAGCCGCGGGCAATGCTAGTGTATTATAAAGTACCTATAGTATATTCCTTATTTTATTGTTTCTTACGTGCTTTGCTTCCTCTTCATAAAGTTTTTATCGATAGCTATCAATACTTACACAACTGGTTACGTTTGTTTGCAACGCATTAAAATTTTGACATTGAATTAAATTTTTGTAAGTAGTTATAAAGGCAGTAAGTATAGAGTTTCTAAAAAGAAATATATGTTAACAACGAACTGATCTAAATGAATTCTCAATTAATCTATACTATACTAATATTATAAAGAGGGAAAGTTTGTGAGTTTGTGACGTTGTAAGGGGTAATTTCTGGATCTACTGAACCGATTTAGATGAAATTAGGTAAAAAGATAGTTGGAGACCCTGGGAAGGACATAGGATACTTTTTACCTCGTAAATCATCCCTTAAAGGGGTGAAAATGGGGATGAAATTTTGTATGGGGAATCATGCCAAGAACGAACCCGAGCCAAGCGAGGGTGAGTCGCTAGAAATACTCGTACATATGTTAATTAAATATATACTTAGGCATAATTTTTAATAGTTTAATTTTTACAAAAACATAAGCATACCTATCACTGTCAAGTTTGTTCAGTTTATATTCATTGCGTTCCAGTTTTTCATTCTCGATATTTTCTAATTCGTCGTTTGATTGAGGATGCGCAACTTCATATTTTAGAGGTAGAAGTGAAGCCATATCTGATATAGTCTTAGTAATACGCATTTCATTATTACATTCGACTACAAATTAAAATGATTAAATATAATAATGTAAAAAATAACAATATAATAATCAAAAAACTTATGTCAGTTTTTTAAAGTTAAATTTTAAATATATAGGGACATTGACACATCACGATCTAGTTCCATGGTAAGCTATGAGGTCTGAGTTATGGATACCAGATAGTTGATACACTATAAATATATAACTTTTAAATACATACATATTATAAATATAAACACCCATGACTGGAGTACACACATTCGTGCTCATCATACAAATGAATGCTTCCAGCGGGTTCGAACCCGCGACCACTGGCACACCAAGTAGGGTCACTACAAACTGAGCCAAACGTGTCGTCAAACGTGCCGTTACACTTCTTTTTCTCGCGTTAGTGAAAAAAAATAATGTAATTAAATTTTTTACTGTATATATTATACACAACACGCGATTATATGTGTATTTAAAAATAAACATTATTACAAGCTCTTATTTAGTTTCACCTATCCAGGTGTCTGTCTGTAATTAAATCTTGCAAGTTAAATTGGACCCACTTCCAAGTGTCCGATTGAGTTGAAATTTGGCACACACGTTTGGTTCTCGTGACTGCACGATTACCTAAATGCCGCCATTTTTAATCCAATTTGGCGGACGTTACAATATGCCGATTCATCGTTTCCATATTCCATAATGATCCTTATGGGCATCAAATTAAAGGGTTTGATCATCAAACCAATTTGATGAGCGAAACACAATAAGCAAAGTGACGTCATTGTAAACCTAATATGGCGGATTCCCAAAGACCGACTATGTTTTTTTATGCACCCCTATGATATGGCTATAGAATGAGAAGGTTTGATGAAAAGAATACGAACAAAAAACAATTCATAAAAAAACGTGAGTGTGTGTGTACTTATGTACGCACGTAAGAAGTTATACCTACTTCTTTGGCGTAACAGAACAAAAATAGCTAAAGATTTCATCCCGTATGTCACAACTCTCTGTTTGTAAAAGGAATGCAGCTAACTTCATCATGTCGCTTTTTGGCCGTCCGTGTGCGCATCGTAAAAATTTTACTATCATAATTTTTTTCCGAACGTGCCAAAAGAAGTAAATATAACTTCAAAAAATAAAACAACAACTAAGCCTTTATTATAGCTCAAAAAAACAAAGAAGTTTAACTTCTTACGTGCATACATACGTGTACACACCTTTTTTTTATTACCTAACAAGTATACGCATTTCCGTTATAATGTTTTCTAAAACTGTAGCAAGTAGCGAAGCTCGCAAATATGGTAAGCTGTATAAGCAAAGAAGAAAATAAAAACAATTAAATAATTAGAGTAAAAAGCTAATCTCATAGATAGAGTATATAACTATTATAAACATTATCCAGAATTGTTGGTGGCTGCTCACCGCCATTTTTTAGTAAAATCATGGGAGTTGCGACAGGTTCATATTCCAAACGATTTCTTCAAAGTTTTGAATAATAAACATACAAACTGATAGGAAGACGAAGTGTTTGCAATTATAAAAAAAAATTGCAGAGCCCGCGGAAATCTTCCTTTCGGATGCGCATTGAAAGGTATGTAAATGCAGTCACTCTGTAGCTCATAAATTATCCATACTACTATTATGAATGTGAAAGTGTTTGTTTGTTTGACTTTCTTTCACGTCGAAACGGTTTGGCGGATTGGCGTGATTTTTTGTGTGGAGATAGTTGGAGAGCTGGAGAGTGACATAGACTACTTTTACCGCGAGAGATTGTCTCTTTCCCACGAGAAAACACGTTATAATACAATCCAAAAAAATTATTTATGATCAGAATTACTTGAAATTTGGTATAAATGATCTTTAATACAATTAATTAAATACGTGTTTTAGCATTTTTCGAAATTCATTTCATAAGGGGGTAAAATAGAGGATGAAATTTGTATGAAACCTACCATTTTAGTTTTTTTTTGTAGTTTTAGCGTGAGGGAAGCCGCGGGTTTTGCTAGTATTTATATAAAAGTCACTAAAAGTTAAGGTCACTTAATGATCCACATTTTTGCATTGAAAATATTATTATTCATTACCACTCGTTAAGGCCATCTGGTCTTTTATAGTTGGATAAAGAACTTCTTTTATGTTGAAAATCTTCTAAAGATTGATTCCTTACTCCTAAGGAGTTCTAAAAGAAAAATATTGATCGATCGATTTATTATAAATCGATTACACATCACTAGCTTTGAAGTTATTAGTATCGATAGATAGACCAATCGGAGTCCATTTATTTTTAAAACAAAAAAAATATTGAAAACCTGAACTTTTATGATATTAAAATATTAGCAGGTATATAAGGAATTAAAATTCGTAAAATGCCCAGCTACCCCCGAGAAATGGGGGGACGCAAAGCGTTGAAAAGTAGTATTTTTTTTTCAATTTCCGGCTTACTGTAACGTTCTATCGAAAAATGTTTCCTATAAAAGTGAGTCTAGTAAAAATCAACAACTTTTATAAAACACTTTTTACAATAACCTCAAAGTTTTCGAGATATTTGCAAAAAACTCTGTTTTTAACTTTTTATTTTTTTTATTTTTATTCCTAGAATAATCTTTTGATTTCCATGAAACTAAGAGAATGTTATCTTCGAAATACATATAATCTATACTGTAATAAAACAGTAGAGGTCGAATGTCTGTACATAGCAAAAAAATGCTAAAAACCGAGTCAGGGGGACGTAAGAAGACAAATAGAACAAATTAAGATTTTTTTCAATTTTTTTCTCTGTCTGTTTTTCTCTTTGTACGGGCTAATCTCTGAATCTATTGGAACGATTTAAATGAAATTATGCATGGTGGTACCTTATATCCCCGGGCAACATCTTAGATACTTTTTATCCCGGAAAATTAAATAGTTCCCGTGGAATAGTTAAAAAACTATAATAACTTATACAGCTTAGTGCACAAAAACTACTGATTGGATTTTAATAAAACTTTACAATAATATAGTTCATACATGACAATAACAAATCGGCTACTTTTCATCCTGGAAAATTAAAGGGTTCCCGTGGGACAGTCAAAAAACTATAGTAACTTATACAGCTTAGTACACAACAGCTTATACACCTAATTTAGTAAAATTTGACATGCTGATACCTTATATTGCCGGTCACACAACAGGTTACTTTTCATTCGGAAAAATGAACGGTTTCCGTGGGATATATCTGTTTTTGTTTGTTTGTAACGTATTATGTACACAATATAGACCCCAAAACAATAGTTATTAAAAAATTTGTCTGTTTGCTTGTTTGCCTGTATGTCTGTTTGTCAGTTTGTATGTTTGTACGGGCTAATCTCCTAAACTGTTGAACCGATTTAAATGAAATTTTGGATGGTGGTACTTTATTTCCCCGGTCAACATCTTAGATACTTTTCATCCCAGAAAATTAAAGAGTTCCCGTGGGATAGTTAAAAAACTATAGTATCTTATACAGCTTAGTACACAACAACTTATGCATCTAAATTAGTAAAATTTAACATTCTGATGCTTTATATTGCCGGTCAAACAACAGGTTACTTTTCATACCGGAAAAATGAACGGTTCCCGTGGGAACTAATAGATCTCTATTAATGTTTTTATATTTTTTTATAATTTCCAGAGGCGAACCCGAGCGAAGCGAGGGTGAGCCGCTAGTAAGAAAATAAAAATGAAATTAAAATGTTTAGCCATTTCCGAGAAAAGTATGTTTTATAATCTCGAGAGGCTGAAAATCACCCTAACCTCAAGTGGACGTTTACATTAAAAAAAATCGTTCAATTTTCAGATAAGGCTCATTCTTTTCGTCTTGAACTTTACTTTTTGAAAATATAAAAACATTGTATGGTCGTCTTGTTAAAACACCCTTAAAAAATTTAAAATTGGAGAAATCTATAATTTTTAATTTGTAAACTACATTCTTTTAAATTATCATTAAAGAAGTGCACTTTATTGACCAAATTTTTATAAACTGCTTACACCAATGTGTTCTTTAGTGTAGTGGCTAGCATGTACGGCTGCACACCCGGAGGTCCTGGGTTCGAGTCCCGGGTCGGGCCAAGTTTAGTTATTGAGTCTTTCTCAATAGTAAGCCTCAGTAACAGCCCTGAGTTGGGAAGTTGGCGGTGCTTCACCCCCGTGCCTTGGAGAGCACGTAAAGCCGTCGGTCCTGCGCCTTAACTCTCACTGGTCGTGTCGAGTAGTCGTCCCACTGGAGTATGAGAGTGACAGGAATAGAGAGTGCACCTGTGTCTGCGCGTACACTTGTGCACTATAATATCTCCTGCGCAGTTGGCTAGTCTCAATGAGATTGGCCGCCGTGGTCGGAATCGGTCAGGAGAACATCATCATCATTCTTTAGGAAAAAACGAAAAAGTTTTTAATTTGACGCTTATTATTAAATAAAACTATCTTTTTTTTATTTATACAGTGTCGCCGTAAACATTCCAACTTTGCAATTTGACGAGTCGTGAAAAATAATCAAAGTTGGAATTCACGTAAAGTATAACACTGCTTTTGTATATTTTGCCGTAGAATTTATTTATGCTATAATATTTTCAAATTTATCGATATTTTATTAGTTTTTAATCGATTTTGGAGTAAATATTATTGATTTTTCTGTAAAATTTGAATTTGACGTAATTACAGAAAAAAATGAAATTCATTCATAGTCTAATCTTGTTTATATACCCTCAGATGGGTCCCGGGTCACTCAGGCATAGATGGGAATGAAAAGGCTGATGCATTGGCAAGAAGGGGCGCTGAAACCCCTGAATGTGGCCCAGAACCATTTTGTGGTATTGCAAAACAACATGCCTATTCAATTCTCAAAATTCACTGCAATCGCCAAGCACTTCAAGAGTGGCAATCCATTTCTGGACAAATACACTCTAAAGCGCTAATTAAGGGATATCGCAAAAAGTTTACAAAAGAGTTGCTTCAACTCAACAAGTATAAAACCAGTGCAGTAACCAGAATACTTACTGGCCACTGCAAACTCAATAAACATATGTTTACCCTCGGCCTCAGTCGGACCGCAATGTGCAGACTATGCCATGAGACAGAGGAAACTGCTATGCACATCCTCTGCTCGTGCGGCCCACTCATGCACCGCAGAAGTATCTATCTAGGGCAGCATATTATGCAACCGGAAGAGATACAGATGCTCCCCGCGCAGAAAATCTGGAAGTTCCTGGAGTCAACAGGACTAAGCGGAGAACTTTGAACTTACTATAAAGGGAGCTAGCTACAATGGACCAAAACTGGTCGACGTAGCTAGGGCCGACCTCGGCACCACACCCAACAAATAATAATAATAATAATCTTGTTTATTCATTAGCTAAAAATATATTTAAAAAAAAAGCTGATATATACAAAATTTAGTCATAGTTTTGTTAAAAAATCATAAAAAAAAGTATTATTTTTTTTTTATAAAAGACGACGAAGACTATCATAGTGCAACTAGAAATATGACTTAACCACTTGAACCCCGCTGGTGCCTATAGGCACCACTTCCGGCGTTACCGTCAAACCCCGCTGGTGCCTATAGGCACCACCTCGCCCGCTGCACTTTTATCACTTATTACACGACGAAATTTGTTTATTTTATGCTCAATGAGTGATACACGCAAACTTTAGAAGTTTTATTAACTATATAATAAAATGAAATTTTAATTAATTGCTGACAAAATTAAAAATAAACGCATCAAAAATTGTTTAAATTTCAACTGAAGCGCGCGTGATTTGCTATTGTTTTTGTGTAATTTAAAATATTTAAACTAGTGAATTTGTACCGTAAACGTATGAATATTTATTACTAGAATTTTTTGCGACTATTGAGATACTAATAAGTGTATAATCACGTTATAAAAGTAGATTTTGTCCAACGAATTTTGATGTATAAAATTTGTAAAATAAGTCGCCATTATATAACATGAATTTTGACTTTTATTCTCTGCTTTGGTGCCTTATGAAGGTACGTCACTAAAGAAAAACTAATATAATATCATATTTTCAATTGTTTGTAGCATATTTCAATAGTTTTATTATATAAATTATGTTTATTTACAAATAATACCTATGAGCTGTCAAATTTGATATTTTGAACTCTCATCAAAGACCAGTTAGTAGGCATGAGTTCGATATATCAAAACGTAACTAATAACCGAAATGAGTTAGATAACATATCGTATCGATATCACGTTTTCACATAACTGATATTTCAAAAACTATGATATCGAAACAATAACTCGAATCGCGCGACAACTCGATACGGAAACCGAACGAAATGTTACACAGTTATCAAAACGAAAACCGTGCCAAAACGAACTACGATGGTAACGAAAGCCGAACGGTATCATATTCGCAATAACAAGAGCGACGGCCCAATCTCTTGTGCCAGGTACGTCTGCCGCCTCCACCACTTCTGCGGCTGCGTCAACTAGTTCTGCGGCTGCGACCTCCAGCTCTGCGGCTGCGTCCACCAGCTCTGTGGCTGCATCTACCAGCTCTGCGGATCCGTCTGGGTCTACTAGCGCCGTTCTAAATGTGAACCAACAGATCATTGAGATGCCACGCAAACGACAACAGACACTACACAATTATGTGGAAAAAAAATGACTCCGGAAGAAAAGAAAAAAGTGGACAGAGATTTACTTGGCTTATTCATAACCGATTACCAGCCTTTTCGAATAGTGGAAGATGAGGGTTTTAAAAATTTCGCTAAAAACATACCAGGATACACATTGCCGAATAGAAAAACAATATCTTCGGCAATGATTCCAGCATTGTATCACACTAATTTAAGTGAAATGAAAGAGTTAATTTCCCAAGATGCCAGGTCGATCTGTATTACAACCGATATTTGAACGTCTTCGCAAACTGAGAGCTTCATTGGAGTGACTGCTCATTACTTAGACTCCAACTTTAACCCAAAACAGGTGTTATTGGAGTGCAAAGGTTTAAATGAAAGCCACACGAGCGCCAATTTAGCAAGAGCATTAAAAACAGTGACTGACGAGTGGAACGTTAGAAACAAAGTAAATTTTGCAATATCAGATAATGCTCGTAGCATAGTTAAGGCTATTGAAACCGAGTTACAGTGGAAACATTATGGATGTTATGCACATAGCCTAAACTTAATAGTCACGAGTGCGCTTAGACAATTAGACGCACTAATAGAAAATGTAAAAAAAATTGTGGCGCATTTCAAACGCAGTACAGGTGCAACAGATATGCTTCTCAGTTACCAAATAAAGAACATGGCGGACTGTGGTGAGCCCAAACGGCTAATCCAACAAGTGCCAACGCGTTGGAACTCAATATTTTATATGTTGCGCCGGTTCGTTTTATTAAAAGAAGCAGTTAAGCATTGTATGGCTCTAATAGAACGAGATTGGCCTGAAGTTAATACAATGGATTGGGCAGTAATGGGAGAAGTGTGCAAAGTTTTGCAACCCTTTGAGGAAGTCACTTCAACTATGAGCGGTTCTCATTATCTAACTGGAAGCATGGTAATAGGCGTCACAAACTGTTTGAAAGATATTTGTGACGACTTTTTAAATACCGAAAAGTATTGCTCGTGGTATCCAGACGTGGAGGAAATAATCACATCTTTAAAAAGTGGTTTAACTGAAAGATTTTCTAGCGTAGAGCACAGTAAGACCTTCGGGCTATGCACATTACTGGACCCACGTTTTAAACTTTTATGTTTCAAAAATGAACTTGCCGTCTCCGAACTAAAAAAAAACGTACACTCGTTAATTATTGGACTTATTAATAAAAACAAATCTTCCGAGTCGAGTGCTGAAACCACAGCGAATGTAAATATAGCTCAAAATGTTAGTACTAGTGTAAGTGCTTGGGATAAATTTGACGATTTATTACGAAAAAATAAACCGCAAGGAAATGCTCAAGCGCGGGCCATCAGGGAACTGCAGATGTACCTAGACGATGAGATGTTGCCCCGTAAAGATTCCGAAGGAAACTGGAATAATCCAGCGCAGTGGTGGAGAGACCATAGGATAATTTATCCACACCTCTCGGAACTCTATCGAAATAAGTGTAATATAGTTGCCACCTCAGTTCCGTGTGAGCGACTCTTTTCGAAGACAGGGCTTATAATGAATGAAAGGAGATGCCGTTTGAAATCGAAGAAAGTGGAGCAGCTTGCATTCTTAAATGCAAATCTGTCTTTATCCAAAAAGAAGTAGATTTAAAATTAAACATCTGTAAATATTTATAAATCAAAAATCATTGTATATATGGCGATTTTTAAATGCGCCAGAAAAGTATCTTTATTTTTTTACTTACAAAGCTTTTCTGATAGTCCTAAGCCTAGTAAAGCATGAAGGGAAATCGCCATAACTAACTAAAACATCGCAGACTGAGACATTCTTTAAAATGTATTAGGTTAAAATAACTCGTTAAATGTGCACGTGTTTTCGTTTGTCGTTAGTTACATAACTGTGTAACCAAATACGTTAGCAAACCATAATAATGATATCGATATCTAAAAACCGTTTTCGATATCGATATGAAAACTATATAACGGTTACATATCGGTTTTCGTCAAAAAACGAAAACGCCCATCTCAACCAGTTAGACATTGACACACGTCGATATGTGCTATCGATAATATCGATATTTTAATATAAATATATGTTGTAAAAGTAAGATGGTTTTTTTTACTTTTTGTGGAGAATAAAATGCAAAAAAATACTCATGTGTTTTATAAAATATGGTAGGTATATGTAAGAGCCTAAATACAAAGTCAAACATATTATGCGACACTATAATAGGAATACAAAGACGCTCGTCTATATCTATATAAATAAAAATGAATGGCAAAATGTTGCTAAGCTCAAAACTCTATAACGGCTGTACTAATTAGCCTAATTATTTTTTTCAAATATTCGTCGGGGAGTTAAATTTATTTGTTTGTTTGTTTGTCCTCCTTTCACGTCGAAATAAAAGCCAGATTGTCGTGGTTTTTGTATCAAGATAGTTAGAGGGCTGGAGAGTGAAATAGGCTGCTTTTTACCATGGGAGATTATCTCGTTTCTACGGGAAAATAAGTTATATCTATTCCACTTCGGAACGAAGCGAGGGTGAGTCGCTAGTCTGAAATAAAATAAGCGTTCCTTGACTGTCTCGTTGGACTAATAGTAGTGTAAAAAGCTATAGAAGTAGTGTATTGATTATAGAAGTAGTGTATATGTATTATTATTATATATATATATATATATATATATATATATATATATATATATATATATATATATATATATATATATATATATATATATATATAGTATATGTTATTCTGCTGAGAAATACTCAGTAATAATAGTTTAGGAAAGTGTGTACTATTTGAGAGGTTTCAAATATTGTACTTATAGTGTTTTTCACATTGTTCAACACTAGAAGAAACTAAAACTATAAGAGCTATATTATTAAAATTCCCTTTCTAAAATTATTATTTTAAAAATAAAAAGATAGGGGCATATAAAACTACATGAACCTAATGAAAAATAACACCATATAAACAGTATAAATATTTAAATTGAGATATATATGTCTTTTTATATACTTTTAACGTTAATTATTATTTGAAGAATATATGTGAGTGGTTTTTGTGTTATGCTATCTTTTTAGTTACGGGCATTTGTTACATACAAAAATTGTCTCTTATATGTCATAGAAATACAATAAAATACAAATCAAGTTATACTACTCATGAAAAGAGTATTGTAGATGAATAAACAATATATAAAGTTATTTTTTTTCGTAATAAATAGATTGCATAATGTATTAAAATACATAAATTAATTTTTTCACGCTACGAGAGCTAGCTAGCTTGCGTACCAAAACTGGAAATCTTGCATTTATTAGATTTTTTATAATAATAATTTTATTCATGTCATATTTTTATAAAAATGGCACTTTACTTCATGATTTTGAATCTAATTTGTCCAAAAACTTACATTATTTTATTGCACCTATTTTGATTTTTTAAATACTTAGTCTTTTATTGTTATAAACGAATATAAACATTGTTATTGTGTTTATGTGTGTTTAGCCGTTCACAAAAATAATCGATAGTTTTTACACATTTATTTTACATTTACATGGGTGATTAGGTCCATCACTACGCATCTAAATATTATTAGTAAATTATTTTAGTCAACTTCACATGTTTAAATGTTTAGTTTTTTGAATGAAAAGTGTTAAGTTTTCATATATGTGATAATGCTTAGCTTGTTCTTTTATAAATGAAGCCAAATTTATATACAGAAATGTTAATTACAATGCAACACGAGCGTCTGTAAGAAATAACCTCAATTTTTCTCTCTTATAAGAAATCCAGCCAAATTTTAATTAAAGTGGCTTATTTTCAAGATTTATTGGTGCATGTTTTTAAAGTAAGGACTATTCTGTATTTTAGTATTATTTTTATTAAGAATCCACACACTATAACTCGGATGTTTGTTTTGAAAATTGCGCGATGAGCTGCGCAAATACAACGAACAAGCCGCAAGTGCTATAAAGTTTTGAATTTGAGTGTAACTAACAACTAATGATGAATGATGATGATGTTCTCCTGACCGATTCCGGCCACGGCGGCCAATCTCATTGAGACTAGCCAACTGCGCAGGAGATATTATAGTGCACAAGTGTACGCGCAGGCACAAGTGCACTCTCTATTCCTGTCACTCTCATACTCTGGTGGGACGACTACTCGACACGACCAGTGAGAGTTAAGGCGCAGGACCGACGGCTTTACGTGCTCTCCGAGGCACGGGGGTGAAACACCGCCAACTTCCCAACTCCGGGCTGTTACTGAGGCTTACTTATACAGAAAGACTCGATAACTAAACTTGGCCCGACCCGGGACTCGAACCCAGGACCTCCGGGTGTGCAGCCGTACATGCTAGCCACTACACTAAAGAACACATTGGTGTAAGCAGTTTATAAAAATTTGGTCAATAAAGTGCACTTCTTTAATGATAATTTAAAAGAATGTAGTTTACAAATTAAAAATTATAGATTTCTCCAATTTTAAATTTTTTAAGGGTGTTTTAACAAGACGACCATACAATGTTTTTATATTTTCAAAAAGTAAAGTTCAAGACGAAAAGAATGAGCCTTATCTGAAAATTGAACGATTTTTTTTAATGTAAACGTCCACTTGAGGTTAGGGTGATTTTCAGCCTCTCGAGATTATAAAACATACTTTTCTCGGAAATGGCTAAACATTTTAATTTCATTTTTATTTTCTTACTAGCGGCTCACCCTCGCTTCGCTCGGGTTCGCCTCTGGAAATTATAAAAAAATATAAAAACATTAATAGAGATCTATTAGTTCCCACGGGAACCGTTCATTTTTCCGGTATGAAAAGTAACCTGTTGTTTGACCGGCAATATAAAGCATCAGAATGTTAAATTTTACTAATTTAGATGCATAAGTTGTTGTGTACTAAGCTGTATAAGATACTATAGTTTTTTAACTATCCCACGGGAACTCTTTAATTTTCTGGGATGAAAAGTATCTAAGATGTTGACCGGGGAAATAAAGTACCACCATCCAAAATTTCATTTAAATCGGTTCAACAGTTTAGGAGATTAGCCCGTACAAACATACAAACTGACAAACAGACATACAGGCAAACAAGCAAACAGACAAATTTTTTAATAACTATTGTTTTGGGGTCTATATTGTGTACATAATACGTTACAAACAAACAAAAACAGATATATCCCACGGAAACCGTTCATTTTTCCGAATGAAAAGTAACCTGTTGTGTGACCGGCAATATAAGGTATCAGCATGTCAAATTTTACTAAATTAGGTGTATAAGCTGTTGTGTACTAAGCTGTATAAGTTACTATAGTTTTTTGACTGTCCCACGGGAACCCTTTAATTTTCCAGGATGAAAAGTAGCCGATTTGTTATTGTCATGTATGAACTATATTATTGTAAAGTTTTATTAAAATCCAATCAGTAGTTTTTGTGCACTAAGCTGTATAAGTTATTATAGTTTTTTAACTATTCCACGGGAACTATTTAATTTTCCGGGATAAAAAGTATCTAAGATGTTGCCCGGGGATATAAGGTACCACCATGCATAATTTCATTTAAATCGTTCCAATAGATTCAGAGATTAGCCCGTACAAAGAGAAAAACAGACAGAGAAAAAAATTGAAAAAAATCTTAATTTGTTCTATTTGTCTTCTTACGTCCCCCTGACTCGGTTTTTAGCATTTTTTGCTATGTACAGACATTCGACCTCTACTGTTTTATTACAGTATAGATTATATGTATTTCGAAGATAACATTCTCTTAGTTTCATGGAAATCAAAAGATTATTCTAGGAATAAAAATAAAAAAAATAAAAAGTTAAAAACAGAGTTTTTTGCAAATATCTCGAAAACTTTGAGGTTATTGTAAAAAGTGTTTTATAAAAGTTGTTGATTTTTACTAGACTCACTTTTATAGGAAACATTTTTCGATAGAACGTTACAGTAAGCCGGAAATTGAAAAAAAAATACTACTTTTCAACGCTTTGCGTCCCCCCATTTCTCGGGGGTAGCTGGGCATTTTACGAATTTTAATTCCTTATATACCTGCTAATATTTTAATATCATAAAACTTACTAGCCACTACACCACCGAGGCAGTTAATTTCATTTGCTTAGTTTAATGGAAATCAAAAGATTATTCTAGAAATTAAAAATAAAAAACGAAGAAAAAGTTAAAATCTGAGTTTTTTGCAAATATCTCGAAAACTTTGAGGTTATTGTAAAAAGTGTTATTTATAAAAGTTGTAGATTTTTACTAGACCTACAACTTTTGTAGAAAACATTTTTCGATAGAACGTCACAGTAAGCCGGAAATTGAAAAAAACTATTTTTCAACGCTTTGCGTCTCCCCATTTCTCGTGGGTAGCTGTGAAATGGTCATAGCAATAGCATAGCAATTTTACGAATTTCAATTCCTTATGGACCTGCTAACAATTTAAAATCATAAAAATTCAGGTTTTCAATATTTTGTTCCCAAGCCGGATTCCGATTGGACAAAATATAATTTTGTTATAAAACCTATTCATGTCAATGCTTCAAACTACTACCGTTAGATAACTTAATTCATGCAACTTTTTCGTAATAAAATAAAACTGTTTCTAGAGATTGATAATAAAACATAACGGTGAATTTGTAGCTAATGATTCTGTAAATGTTCTAAGATTGTATAATATATATACACATAAATTATATATATATATATATATATATATATATATATATATATATATATATATATATATAGTGTGTATATATATACTAAAAAGGTAGGTTTCATACAAACTTTCATCCCCTTATAGGATTAAATTCGAAAAATGTTAAAACTCAAATTTATTTAATTTTATTGAAGAGCATTAATTAATACAATCAATTCTGATCATAAATATTTTTTTGGATTGTATTATAACGTGTTTTCCCATGGGAATGAGATAATTTCCCGCGGTAAAAAGTAGCCTATGTCACTCTCCAGCAACCCCAACTATCTCTATACAAAAAAATACATGTATCCGTCACTCTGTTTCGACGTGAAAGAAGGACAAACAAACAAACATACTTTCACATTTATGATATTAATAGTATATAGTATAGATTATCATCTTAATTTAATTTGTCAAAAAAACTGTTTTTGTACGATTACATTGCTAACGCTGGCTAAACCTTTGGAGATACACCAAAATAATGTACCTATTAGAAAATTGTAGGTCTTAAAAACTCTACTTCTTTACGTAGTCTTACTTTCTATCCCAGAAAAATGAACGGTTCCCGTGGGATAGATCTGTTTCTGTTTTGCGAACCCGAGCGAAGCGAGGGTGAGCCGCTAGTCTCCTAATAATAATATAATTTAAGGTACACTCAAAATAATTATTTTTATCTATGTTAAAACGTACCTACTTACTCGAAACGGACGTACTTGAGCGAAGGAGGGTAAGTCGCTATTCTTTACATAGTATAAAATGAAGTCGCCTCCGCTGTCTGTTCGCTTAATTCTTTTAAACTACGCAACGGATTTTAATGCAGTTTTCAGCAATAAATAGTGATTTACGAAGAAGATTTATATGTATATAATAAATGCATATTATAGTACAGAAAAACCCAGAAACTCAAAGATTTGTATTTCATACTAACCGTTAAAACGTACCTAGGGACAAACACGAGCGAAACGAGGTAGGTTGAGTTCAATTATAAAATAAAACAAAAATTGATTATAATAGTTTACGAGTATATTGTAAAATATAAATTTCTAACAATAAATAAATATGAACAATAGAAATAGTACATATCTATACATATAATAAAATTCTAACGGAGTCAAATCTGTACATTAAATATTTTTGAAATTATTATAATAATTATGAAATAAACATTATTATCGATTCAGAGGCCGAATCTATAGTTTTTAAAATTTTTGTCTGTCTATCTTTTACCGCGTCACAGAAAAACTACTGGACGGATTTTGATTAAATTTGGTATGGTAATAATAGCTGGTTGTTTATCCAGAGCAACATATAGAATGCTTTTTACCGCGGGAAAATGTCTCATTTCTGAGAAAAAATACAAAAACTGCATTGTAAGAGTATACTAATATGTAAAACCTAAGAATACGCTTTTTGGTCATCTGAATGCGGGCGGAGCCGCGGGCAATGCTGGTACATTATAAATCTATATAAATACTAGCATACTAGTATATCGCGGCTTCGCCCCCGTCCAAACTTCCGATCGCTAACAAAATTCACAGGATCACCCGCTGGGCTAATCTGAAGATTACCTGTAAATCATCATCAAAATCGCTCGAGCTGTTTTGGAGTCCATAAGACACATACATACATCGCTTTTTATTTTATTTAATGAACAATTTAAATTTAGTTATTGCTCGGAAAATGGAGTCTTTTATGAAAATTTAGTGAGACACCGACTGCAGCGCCACCGACTGGGTCAGTTTGTGTTTTCAAACCTTGCAGGGACCCACTCGAATATAAAAAAAAAATGATTAAAATCGTCCCTGCCGTTTAGGAGATTATCATTGGCACACCGACTGCAGCGCCACCTACTGGGTACATTTGTATTTTCGAACCATCTAGGAGCTCATTGAAATATACACACAAAATTTCAACTAAATCGGTCCACCCGTTAAGGAGGAGTAGGTTAACAAACACACGAAGATTATATTATACACATATAACATTATATATATATATATATATATATATATATATATATATATATATATATATATATATAAAATGTTATTTCTTCTTCTTTCCAGCTTTTTCGTCCGCCTTATTTGCGGCTCCTTTCCGCTTGACCACCTTGTAGGGGCCGAGTTGCAGGCGCACGAGCAGGCCGCGCCACCACGCCTGCACCGCCACGGCCGCCGTCGTCATTTTCTCCCGATACTGTCGAATTGCTTCACGCTCTTCTTTGAATGCCATCCACTTTTTAATCAACTCTGCGTGCTTTTCGAGCTAGCAAAGAAAACCAAAGAGATTTAAAATGTAGAGCCCTTCTTACTAGGTGGAATTGTGAACACTGTATCTGACTGATTTGCATATTACTTTACTACTGACAGTATTTGTTCTAAATAAATATTTCAGGAAACTCATGATAGACAAATGTGTATAACGTGTAACAAACATCCAACACAACATCTTTCACATTTATAATAGAACTAGTGACTCAACCTCGCTTTGCTCGGGTTCGTACCTAGGTTGATTTCCCATACAAACTTTCAACCTTATTTTCACTCCCTTATGAGATGATTTCCGAGATATAAGGTGGTATTATCCTATGCCTAAGTCCTTCCCCGGGTCTCAAACTACCTTCTTACCAAATTTCATCTAAATCGGTTCAGTAGCTCTCGAGATTACCCCCTACAACCTCACAAATTTTCCCTCTTTACAATATTAGTAATAGATGGGATACAGTTTGTAACGTTTACAGTTTGCTCCAGCTCCAGGCGTCTGTCGTACGTGTGCTCATACTCGTTCCTTTTCAGTTGTATTTTCAGGTCCATGTTCTCCATATCTTTATCATACTTACTCATCCATTCTTCAACTTTTTCAAGTACTTCCTAATGAAATAAAAAAAAACTGTATACTAAATCATTTTGGAGTTAGGTACGATTCGAATATGCGCTTATTAAAGAAAAAAACCCGACATTAATTTTAATATTAATTAAAACTTCAATCTCCGTGTGGACGCGCTGCTCTTGGTCGATTTTAGTTTTTAAATGTTCAATGTTTTGTATTGGAACAATTTCTTTATCATATATTGTTTGTAAATGCTGCTCCGTGCGCGCGCGCTGCCAGCCGCCCACGTAGCGGCCGCGGGTTTGCGAGTTTAATTCGGAGTCCTTAAAAATATAAGTATGTTAGTCATTCATGGCGTATAAAACATAATGTAGAATAATAATAATATATAATGGGATGTGCGAAAAAAGCATTAAAATTACAATTATATTCTTTATCATTTAATAAAAATATAACTAGATCATTATCATCATTTGTGTTCGTCTTATACTGAGTATACTCACTTCTAAGTTTGATTTAAGGCGTTCAATCTCGGTGTTCGTGTCGTAGGTGACGGACTTGACGTGGATGCGCTGTTGCCGGAGTTGGCGATTCAGCTCGCGACGAAGTCTGCGACGACATTATGTTGTTCCAAGACGTCAAACCTCTTATATTTAGCGTTATATTAATTTATGCTAACGTGACAGCTATAGCCATTAATAAAAATAGGTGTATCTAAATTTCAAACATGATTACCACTCGTTTTACATCGAAGGAAAACATCATGAGGAAACCTGCATGTCTGGGAGAACTTAACAAGTTTTCGAAAGACTTGGCCCGCGTGGTGGACTATGACCTAGTCGTATTGAAAGGCCCGCGTCCGGCAGTGGGGTGAAGATTGGCTGAATACAAATAGGTATCTAAAGAGAAATCAAATGTACCTATGTAATAAATCAAAAGTAAATGTTTTGTTGTTGTACTCGTGTGTAAAGCGCATTTTGCAGCTTTTTAAGACCATCATAGTCGAATAAGTTTTTAGAAGAAAAGAAAAATAGATTTTCTTATGGGATTATTTTTGTATGAACTCCAGACCATAAATTCACGATTTGAACGGTGGATATGCGTAATTCACCAGACTGAGCTACAGGAACGCCTGGCCGGGTACATCTACTTTATAATAGGTTATAATATATTTTAAATATCTAACATTTTGTTTTTCGATTCTTCCTCAGCGAGGTGGTTTAGGTGCGCATACTTAGTCTCGATGTTATCGACGTATTCTACCAGAGTCTGAAACTTGCGTTCTTTTGATAGAATTAAGTACGTTTCTGTTAGGACTTGGTGCACGAACTTTCTGGAAATATAACATACTTCTATATGATAACACGAGGATGGCATAAGCAGTAAGAAGGAACGACCGCCAGCCTTGTTAGCCAAGGCGCGGTTTCGCAATAGGGAAATAAAAAAGACAGGTTCCATTATCTGAAATGCGCCAACTGCGATTGTTACTATTGTTACGCACACCTACCACCAGTTTCGTGTATGTTGAGTGTTGACAAGTTGACACGCCTGGTTGCAAAGTTATAATAAGCATGGAATTGTACAGTAGTCATTACCAAAATTATGTTACACTGTGTGAAGCTTTGAATGTTATAAATAATACGTAGCACATACTTAGATATTGAGATAATATTAATTTTGATCTGATAAAACATTGTCACATACCTACTTCGTACCTATATTATTTTTTAAAAGTTCCATATTTTACCTGTCCCACTGTAGTTTGTCAAGTTTGTATTCCACACAATGCAAGTTATTGAGATTTATATCATCTAGTTCGTCTTTTACTACTTTCTCTGCTACTCCGTACTTGCGCGTGAGTAGCGCAGTCATGTCGGACTTTACCTTACTAATGCGAGTCTCCGAGTTACACTCGTCTGAAATATTATAAAACCTAATGAAATTGGTGCTAATCACATTATTACTTGAAGTTTTCGAGTGAGTGTTTGTTATGCCTCCGCTCAGTCACGGCTCTTTTTCTCGGCTCGGATTTTTAATTACCATATAGAAAGTGGAACTAAAAATCTCAAAAAAATCATAAATACATTAATTTCAGATTTCTACAAGCTTTAATCTACTGTATATAAATTTTGGTTGTACTTTAAGTTTTTAAGAAATATGAATATTAACATGCGTCTTTTATCATATCTAGATAATAATTATGTGAATACCAAGAATGTGGAGCTGCGTCACCATGTCTTCTAGTATCGTGGCGAACGAGCTCGCTTGGAAGTACGGCAATCTATACAGACAATGCAATAAACATTTGCAAACATATACTTAATATAAGACAGACAAAAGACAGACAAAGAACATATACCTGGCGGGATCCTCGAGCGCTTCATCATCTTGATCCTACAAGTACATAGTAATATTTATGAATACGATAAATCGAGGATATCACCATCAATAAGTATCTACGTTTATTTTGGTCCAGTTTAAAAAAAAACAAGAAGCGACGTACTCCGGTTGAAAGTACATTTGAGTAAGTATATGTTTGCAATATCTTAAAAAAAAACCATTTTGTTTCATTATATTTAATTGTATCAGATATAGTGTCTCGCTGCCATCATTACCTAAAAAGCTTTTAGGAATCGGTGAACCCCTTCAGTTAAAAACATCAGACATCAGGTCGTCACAGACAGTCATTTTGAAGTCATTTAGTGCCACCTATATTGATGTGAGTTTTTTTATTACAGTTTAAATAATTAAATGAGAGTTTATTACCACACGCTCTGTGCACTGCACGGAGGAGCGGCCGACGTCGCTGGAGCAGCCCCACCACGCGTCCACGCCGCTTATTATTCTACTTCGGCTAGAACTCATTTTAATAAAAAAATATTTTGTAACTAAAATAAAAATATTTAAAAACACTAAATCGGTCTATAAAATTACAAGTACATAAATGACGTTTCCAAAAAGGTACTGTCATTGTTTGTTTTTTTATTATTTTATGGCCTTTCATCATTTGGGCCTCAGAGCTTAAAGCCGCGTTGACACGATCAAAGTCTACTTCGACAAAGTAGTTTGATGACTATTTTGACGCATCACGCAACTTTGATTATGTAAACGAGCAATCAAAGCGCACTTTGATATGGATGTAATTCAAAGTGGACTTGAACCTTGTTCTACTTTTCTCTTTTCTGTTGTACTTGTGTTATTTTGTATGTTCGTCACATACATAGTACATAACTGCCTCGATGGTGTAGTGGCTAGCATGTATGGCTGCACACCCGGAGGTCCAGGATTCGAGTCTCGAGTTCGGCCAAATTTAGTTATCGCGTCTTTCTGTTTAGTAAACCTCAGAACAGCGCGAAGTTGGGATGTTGGCGGTGGCGGTTCATCCCCATGCCACGGCTCTCACGTGTCGCGTCGGCCCTGCGCCGACACTCTCACCGCGAGTGTCTCGTGTCGTTCCCCGGATATGAGAGTGCACGCGCCGCACTATAATGTCTCCTGCGCAGTTGGCTAGTCTCAATGAGATTGGCTGTCGTGGCCAATCGGTCAGGAGGACATTATTATTATTTTTATATTTAGGTGTTTAAAAATTTTAAAGTTTGGCGGTAGGTACCGTATCCAATATCTTGTACATTAAGTTGTATTTTCATAATATAGCATTTATTCAATAAGCGAAAAGTGAATAAAAAAACAAATATAAAAAGTGAAATTTAATATCAGATTTGTCACAACTTAATTTATGACTTGAAGAACGTTAATTCGTCTTATGAGCTAACACGTAAACGTTTTGGGACAACACTAAATTTCACAATGTTCATAACAAGCTATAAAATCACAAAATAAAAACGCTTTAAGACAAAGCTAACTTACAGATTAACTAAATTAGGAATATGATAATCTTAGCAGACCTATCTACCATGTAGAAAATTCAATACTATACGTCCGTCGTCCACACGCGGCACGTTCCTCATCGTTTAAAATGTAATGTACAACGTTGTATCGTATCTGCCCGCCTGGTGTGTGTACGAGACACTAATGCCCGATTTCACCAACGTCACCTAAGTTTAAGGGATCCCCTAAGCATGGTTAGGGGGCTGTTAGGGGACAGTTTCTGTTTCACCAACAGTTAGGGGTCACGTAAATATTAAAAGGCCCCCTAAATTAAGCTGTTCGAAATATGGGCTTAAAGACGATCGTAAAACGAAATTTAATTTAGGGGCTAGTTTAGGGGACTTTTAAGCTAGGGATCCCATACGTAGGTGGTAGCTTATGGGTTGTTGGTGAAATCGGGCATAAATTCTCTTAAATAATTACTTTCTGTAAAATACAAGGCGATCATTGACCGCCATTGATGTCATAGAGATAACATACATGAATAACATGCACTCAAATATTAGCGTCAACTGAGTTCATTACATATGTAGATAATAGGACTAACGCATTTCTTTTTCTTTTATATTTATTTGTATTGGTAGCGTTTCAACCATTCTTGTATATTATCTGTATGATTATTTTAGTCAGTCATATTTCCCATCAACATTGCGTCGGCACAAACTAAACTGGCAGCCTATTCATGTGGGATGTATTGGACTCAAAATTCTTATGTTGTGTAACGGTCAGTGAGCTGTGTCCCATTTGTGACATTTCATTGAAAAAATAATTTAATTTCGCATTCAAAGTGACAAAATCACTTACATAATATAATATCCTACAAACATACAAGAGCCACATCGCGATTTCCTTCACATAGTAAAGTGTACTCGCGGTCCCTCATAATTACAACAAGTATAATTCGACTAATATCTAACGTAGGCGAATACTGGCTTTGAGCCTTAGCGGTAAATATTGAGTAAGTTTACTTCTGTTATTTACAATGAAAAAATTAAATATAACAATAAATATATCTATACAGCGACAATCTCGTCTAGATTTGAATTGAAAGTTTCAGTCTTAAGTTTTAAGCCACCCACTGATGTGATGCGGGGGAGCGGGGAGCGGGGAGAGGAGAGCGGGAAGAGGGGAGAGGGGAGCTAGGAGCGGGATAGTTACAAACATTGTATCAATAAATAACTTTCACAGAAAATAGACTTATTATAATAAGGAAACAGATTATAAATGACGATGAGAAATAAACATCAGTGAAGTGACTCAACTTAGAATCATAGTGTGAAATAACAAACATAATACTTAAAAATAGCACAGAAACGTTTTAATATAAAAGTATGTATATTCTTACTCTATGACTCTCGACGCCCCCGTTCACCTATTATTATTATTTATAATCCAGAATCAAAATCATCAAAATATATGTTATTCACTACAATTTATTTATATTGACTGTAGTCACATTCAGTTTTAAAACAGTCAGTCAGGTTTCGACTTGACATTGTTCCTACATAATATGCTCGTATGACAGCGAATAAAATCAACGAAGGGAAAGAGGAACAAATAAAAATACTTGTTTTGAAAGAAAATAAATAGATAACTATTGTATACAAAGTAAATGTTAATATATTATTATGTATAGTATATTCAGCGTGTAGTGACACGCAGCACGCGCACGCGCTCGGGCCGGCGCCCGCCCGCCGCGTCACTTGCTGGACGACGGCTGGCCGCGCTCTGTGGCGGGAGGGTTGGCTTCAGTTATTATATTACTATTTTAAATGAAAGTGTGTGTATGTGTGTTTATTTGTTTGTTACTCTTTCACAATAAAACAGCTGGACTGATTTGGGTGAAATGTATTACTAGGACAGACCTGGATGAAATTTGGCACCACAGATTTGATACCTTTGAGGTAATCTGATGATGGGAATCTAGAAATAGAACTGAAAGTCTTCAATGAACAAAACCTTCCGAGATTGGACTTGTTTTATTTGTCTTCATTAGTCCAATACAGTATTAATTATAAACTAAAATAATTAGGGCATTCTGTTTGCTACATATAGTAGTTATTAATTAATTACACAAGTCAACACGAATTTGGTGCCTGAGTTCTGTGTACCCGATTTTGATTTCTTATACCTAATTAATAAATGAAATAATATTTAATCTCATAAAGTTTGCTTTTGTAGCTATCAGAATGAAATGTCAAATTTTGAAGAAAATCGCTAGCTTTTTTCTTTCAGTTATATATAAAAAGATAACAATCACTGATTTATTTATTTCATCACTTTTATTCACTATAGACAGTTAAAACAAATAAAAACAAAAAATTGTAATTAACTTTTAAAAATAAATGTTTTTGGTATTTCTTTTGTGTGCAGATGAACTTTCCCGAATCAACCCCCAAATGTAATCTCCCGCCATGTTTTCATTGTATTGTCCTTGATATCGTTGCTCGAAATACATCACATCTTAATAAAAGCGCTCCCCTTGCTCCTCAGAAAATGCTCCCAAATTCTCAAGTTCAACTTCTCAAGTAAGTCTTTAAATGGATCTAAGTGGGCATCTAACATATTATGCAGTGTCAGGGACATTCTGCGATCCATGGTTTAGAAAGATATCGACTATATCAGAAATTAATTTAATAGAGTTTTGAGTTTAATTTCAACGTTAATTCATAGATATTGTTTTAACAATCGAAATGTTTTATATATATATATATATATATATATATATATATATATATATATATATATATATATATACGTGTATCTTAAAATAAACAATATTGTAACTATCTTACCTTCTAATACGCTTTTGCAGTTATTACATGAGAAATGTGGGGCCCATATTTTATCCTGACTTTTATTAGTAGATAAACTAAATTTTTGGCTCTTACTTTAATAAATACCCCCCAAATGTAGCAAAAAGAGTTCACGTCATTTTTACACATTTTTAAAGACATTTTAACGCTCAGACAAACAAACCACGTCGTTTCTCTAATAAGTGCGTGCGCACACTTTGTAACTGCTTTTCCGCTTCCCGTTCCACACCCGATAACCCTCCATACCCCTCACTCTTGCTTAATAGGTATGGTAACCTCTAAGCATTTGGCGAAAATGGTATATTTTTATTTATCATCGTATATAGTACAAAAGCAAACTTTTTTTTATATAAATTCAGTTTTTGGTTATTTTTTAATGTAAACAATCAGACAATAGTAATTAAATAACAGGCACAAAAAAAGTTTTTTTTTGTTGACTTGTGTTATTAATTAACAAAAAAAAAATACGGATCAGTACGAGTCGGACTCGCCCAGTGAGGGTTCCTTACTTTGTAGGAAATCTATTTAACTTTAATTTACAACTTTTTTATTTTTTGGAATTTTTCCTTAAGGTCTTACAATTAAGTTGTGCTGTAAGACCTTGCTTTTTGCAAAATTTCATGATTCTAGGTCAACGGTACTACCATATAAGTTTTCGACCCAAAACCTATAGGGTCCTTATGGTTGACCTAGAATTGTCAATTTTGGTTAAAAGCAAGGTTTACAGTTGTGCTGTAATAAAAGTAATGGGGAAATTCTGAAAAATAAAAAAAGTTGAAATTTAAGGTAAATTTTGGTACTTACAAGTCAAAACCAACAAACAAAGTAAAAAAAAAAAACAAGTTTCGCGAAAATTTTTATTCGCTCCTATCTTTATAATCGTGTTACTCAGTACCTTGACTTTTATACACCTAATAGGCACTATAGACCTTAGTATCTACTATAAATTTCAACTTGCTAGGTTCACTCGTTCCTGAGAATATCAGTGGTGACACATGGACAGACAGACAGACGGACAAGAGCGTGATCTTATAAGGGTTCCTTTTTTTACCTTTTGAGGTACGGAACCCTAAAAATATATTAAAAAAAATAGTTCATTTTTCCGACTTTCAAGGCTCTCTTGATTTAAAGTCACTTATATACTCGTAGAATATACCCTACGTGTGTGTGTGTGTGTGTGTGTGTGTGTGTGTGTGTGTGTGTGTGTTTATGTAAATCTATACTAATATTATAAAGAGTACTTTGTATAGGGAAGCAAGCTACGGACGAACCCGAGCGAAGCGAGGGTGAGTCGCTAGTGTGTTATAAAATAAGAATTTTAAAAACTACTCACTGAATTTTCTAACCGCTTCTTCTCGTTCCTGCGCGTCGAAATACCACAGCGTGATGGCGTATCTGCAATTGTTAATGTTAATATCCCATAAGTAATATAATAAGTAACGAATAAGTAATACCTATGAAGTAAAATAATGACTGGACTAAACTCAAACTCTAAACTTGGCAAGTTTGATTCCTGAACGGGCGGGGCTTATATTGTTTATTTAATTTTTAATTTAAACCGACACAAAACAAGCGACAAATAAATGAGTTTTCATAAAAAAACCAAACGGAATACTTTTAAGTAATTTTAGAATTGGGATTATTTTGTTATCTCTATACTACAAAACATGTTGTGTCAACGTGTTTTTGATAAGCTAAATATGTATAGAATTTCTTTTCCTTCACATGCTATGGACTTGCGTCAGTTTGTTCACTCACCGCGTCTCGTATGCCGGCTGGACTTCGTGTGGATTTCTTCTGTCTGACCAAAAGAAGAGCATTCTGTCGAAAATAGGCGCTATGTCTGCCACTTGATTAGTGCCTTCCGGGAACACCCTGTAAGTATACAGCAATAATAATTATTGTAACTTCTTCACATCGGAGCAGCCTATCACACAACATGGGCCCTGCTCTTAGACTGACAGACGAGAGATATAAACAAAAAAGGACAGCTCAAACAGCTTCTAACGTAATCAACGTATCTGTTTGAGCTGTCCTTTTGTGCAATGAACATACTATATAATACTAAAGTTGTCGGCGAAGTTTATTTATGTGAAATTGCTCCGCTTTAGTGACGTAGCGTGATACTTCCTTAATAAATAGGATATATATAAAATAAAAAATATTTTTTCAAATCGGACTGGTAGTTCCACAGATTAGCGGGTACAGACGAACAAACAAACTCTTCAGCTTTATGTAATATTAGTATATTATTCCAACGTACCTGAGCAAGCCGCCGCATCTTTTGACGTCCCAGTTGAGATTCAAGTAGTATATGGCGGTGATGCAGCGCCCGTCCTTGTTGGGGTTGTCCACGTGCTTCACGTAGTGGCTGCCCGAGCCTGGGTAGCACGCCACCATCGCCTGCAACACGCATCTTACTTGGTATACTTTTATTGTAGTGCGGTGACGAAGAGGATGATGTAGTAAAATCATTCACAGTGAGCCTTTATGTCACTTCTATCTCTCCTTTGACGCTTGATAATAGATTGAGTGTTTGCGGACGACATAATATTGTTTAATGATGAAGTATCATAAACTGTGTACGAACTATGTGTGACTATAGTTAGAAAACACGGTGTTGCAAAATATACTGTTAGAAAAATATCATCACAGTATGGAAACAGAACGCACTAAAAATATTGCACTCGATAGACGATCGCAATCAAGGATTGGCTTCTTCACTTCACATGATTTAGATCCTTGCAGATGTCAGAAAAGCTGGCTAGCTGAACCAACTAGGTTGTGGACATTTAGATAAGAATTTAAAAAAGTTATTAAACGGTACAATTTCTATTGCGTTTTAAAATAATAAAAAAAAAAATAATGCTTTATTATAGAGGAGAGTGCAGTAGAGTGTCAGTGCATACGAGATGCAATAATAATAATAATCATAAGCCCGCAGTGCAAAACAGTAAATAGCTTGTGGCGAGCTGTTGGTGAGTGGCGACACCACAGATCTAGAAGTGCTAATCTGGGTAGTAACGGGAAAACCCGCCCACGATCACTCCCGCGATGGTGAAACCGGTGCACACCTCTTAACACCTAAGCCGACCACGCCGATGTTGCGCCCAAGGCACTATACCGCTTTGTGGGGACTATTGAGCAGGCGGACATCTGGTAGTCTCATCCAAAAGCCCGTTTTTAGTCCATCCAAACTCTATTCTATAACCCTATTTATTTTCCATAGCGGGCAGTTCATAAAATACGTCACGCTAAAATCAGCTTTTTTTGACCCCCTCCCCCTCAATTGTCACACTGTGTCACATTTTCTGTGACCCCCCTAGAAATATTATAGAACATACCTACATTACTGAAATATATATAATTTGTGATGATTTTGACGTAGATAACAGTAGGTATAGAAAAAAATAGATAATACAAGTACGTGATCAATTATTTACAAACGAGAATTTGTAAGGAATGTTAATGCCTCATGATTAAAAATACGGGCCTCTTTCGCCAAATATTACGATTGTTTAAACGAAGCTTTGAAACTATATTGGCTCTACGAGGGGTTCCGCGGTCCCTTTCTTATGGCACAATAGGGACACTTCGGTTGTCTGCCAGGTATGAGGCATATACGAGGTTGAAGATCAATAACAACTAGAAGTTCTTACAAAATTAACCAGGTTTTGTATTTTGTAAGTACCTATGCAACTTGCGAGCCGTAGCTACTACGGAATGGACAAGTGACAATATGTATTATAAAGGTGCAAGTTGTAAATAAATACAAAGTGTCTCTGTCATAATTAAGTGCATATAATATAGTATACGTATGGTTTGAATAGAACATTATTTTGATTAACATTTATTGGTAATGGTAACTGCTAACGATAATTTCAAGTAAAATTATGAACTTAAAGTAAAAATTTTTCCTTTTAAGAAATGTATGTTAGTATTGTAATTTATGACTTAAATTCTAGGGATTTCCCTCGAGCGATCGAAACGAGCACACACGAGTATGCGATAAAGGTAGACACACTCCTGTATGTGCAATGTGAGTACAATGTACCAGCTATTACTTTACTTCGAGTAACCTAGATGTCATTTTCTTCATGTTGTGTACATATTCATATATGTATATGTGAGTAAGACTCATCTATTAGATTAAATAATAACGTGCAACTATTTACCTAATACTTTTTAAATAAATAACATATGTTCTTATTTTTCTTGCAGAAAGTAATATTTGCTCAGTTTCTTTATCTCTGTGTTATTAAAATAATTAAATATAAAACGTGTTCAATATATGTACCTATGTATTTTAATAACCTTGATGTAATACTTTCATAACAGCTCGTTAAACACAAAATTGATCTGTGGGGATTACGTGGGTGATACAAAATGTTAAATAATAATTAATAGCCATTAAACAATTCCCTGCCATGTGTGTCTATCTACTCGTAATGCTCCAAATTAAAGTTATAAGCTCGACAACATGTCATTGTATTGAAACATTAATCATACGGTTTGACTCCAATTTTATCTTATTTACTTTTCAGCGGCTTGTTATTTATCTACCTATTACTTTCTATGTATCTATTAATATATATCTACTACGTTTAGTGGATTAAAATGTCCAGTGACCTCTTGTCTCTTAACTAAACAAAGATTCTGCTATTTGTACTATTTGCATTCTGCATTATTGCCATCGTGTCGTACACAACTGTTTATTATTATTTACATTAGATGTAAATAAACACTGCCTAAATCCGCATATAACGATGACGTGCATTAGCACTCTAGCCGCAGTACGTTGTAGCCTATCGTACGATATAAATTAAGCCTTACATCTCTTATTATAGGGTATATTGAAAGAGTCTATGGTAAGTACACATCCTAGAGCAAGGTAACGATGTTATTTTTGTAAGTAAAATGAACCTTATCTCCATATAAATATGGCGTATTTACATGGCTAAGTAAAATGTGCGGCCTTCGCCGTGACACACGCGCCTTGTGGGAGATGCACTGCGTCAGTAATCAGTGCGGTGCGCTATGCAATTCCGTGTGGGGGCGGCGGGCACGTGCGCGCCCCAGCACTGGCCCACAGCCCACTGCCCAGCTCTCAGCTGTACCTACTACGCACCGTATGCTTAGTAATCTGATAGTGCATTCTTTAATGAGATTCTTCGAATTTTTTTTTATATTTACAGTGGGAACCCATAAGGCTTATACTTTAACCATACTTACTAAATCACTACATGTAAAGAATTGTATTTACATTTTTTTATTCTCAATCATGAATTTTATATTTATTCCAATTAAATTAGAAAAAAGACAGACAAGCTATCTATGAAAATTGGAACACGTTTGTATTCTTAACCTCGTATGAATGAACTGTTAACTGTAGCGGTTATCAAAATCGAGGGAGTTTTATGGCTGATATGCTACCTGTATGTATTGCTTTAAAAAGGTGTCAGGGCCAATAGCCATTATTGCCACTCTATTGTTGTTTATTCTCTTAGAAATTCATATTTATAATCTATCTTTTTGGAGTTTTTATTTGTAGTTTTAGCACGAGCGAAGCCGCGGGTTCTGCTAGTCTTTAATATTTATTTTATATTTAACAAATTATATTCTTGACTCTTACCAATCTTTTGTTTGAAAAGCGAATTGCTTGGATTCAACGCAATGATAAGATATAGGTAGGTATAATGGTAGGGTATTTGAAAATAGACTCTTTAATTATTATATAATACAACTAAAAGAAAGATTTCAATTTGAAAAATATTTTAATATACATAGTTTAATAAAGCTTTAGTACAGTTTTGAAAATTGGCATACGTTCAAGCAACGCCAAACTCGTGTAAATATTGTAATGTTTGGACAAAACGACGCGCCAGTCAAAGTCAACATTATCACATCAACAATAATAGAACAGCGGGGATTTCCTGTAAGTTTTAACTGGCTACAGTTAAATATTTACGACACCGTAGTGAGGGCACGGCCATAGGGGCTCATTAAGAATAAAGAAAAACTAGGTTGAAGACGGCATAATATTATGTAGTAAGTAAACAGGCGATTTGTTATCTATACATATAATAAAATTGTAACTAAGTCGAATCTGTACATTAAATATTTTTTGGAAAATCTAATTGAAATAGACATTATTATCGATACAGAGTCCGAATCTATAGTTTTTAGAATTTTTGCCTGTCTGTCTGTTTGTTTGTCTGTTACCGCATCACGAGAAAACCACTGAACAGATTTTGATGAAATTTGGTATGATGATAGCTGGTTATACGGGTAACATATAGGATACTTTTTACCGCGGGAAAATAGCTCTTCTCTGAGAAAAAATACGAAAATTGCATTGTAAGAGTATACTAATATGTGAAACCTAAGAATTTGGTTTTTGGTCACCTGAACGCGGGCGGAGCCGCGGGCAATGCTAGTTAAACTATAAAATGAACGAAAAATAGATTGCAAAAAGCCCTAACGGTTCTCAAAATACTCTACATCGTGGAAAATTAAATAATAGCTTGTAATTACAGAAATTTGCATTATTTCACCGATTTCTGAAAAATGAGCAATCAGTTGGGTTTATAATTTATATTGTAAGTATAATATAAGACGGGGGTTGTTTACCGTGGTATAAAAACTGTTAATATTTTTATGGTTTCCTAATAAAATTCTCGATGAATTTGACAATAGTGAACATATAATATTTATAGAATAAAATTGTTTGAAATTTTGCGGATCAATGACATCTAATTATGTATTCAGGCAAACAAAAATAGCCCGAAGGTTAGCACGAGTTACTGCTGGCCAATTTCTTTGTTTGGGATGGATCTGTATTGGTATAGTATTATGCAGTCTGTGGTACGGCCAATACCAATAGTAAGGACAGTAAAGCGTAAAAAATAAGCCTGAAACAATGAAAACGATAATATCTAAAAACAAACATATTACTTACATGCTAATAAGCAATTTATAATAACGTCAATGTAAAAATTTATAATACAATTAGGCTGCTGAATCTAAATATAATATGACGGATACGTAAAAAGAAAGACAAGTCTAATTTCAAATAATTTCATCTAGTCATATGTATGTATAGCAACACGTATGTATGTATGTTTGTATGTAAGCTGTAAGTACGCTGGACTCCGTAGCGTTCGTTTGTAAACACGGCTGCGACGCCGCTGTTTACCCGCGCCCCGCCCCCGCCCCGCGCGCCCTGCCCTCTCCCGCGCGCCTGCCGGCGATCACGTAGGCCGCGCGCGGCGCCCGGCGGCGCATGCGCGTCGGCTCTTATCAGCGATTCCCAGCGATATTCGCATTCACTGATAACGAACACTAAACGGAACGTTGGCAGCACTCGCGAATTCGCCAAGCGCACGGCGCCACGCTATGATTAGACCGCTGCGTGGGCTTCTACTTTTGTACGTTATCTAGTACACATACTATTTTAGGAGGTACACATCTACGCTATTTATGATTACAATTATAAAGGTTATGAAATATTTCATATTTCCAAATTGTATAAATTAACGTCAGTCATAGCCAGAAAGATGTAAATGATCAATTTCAATTTTAAAAATTCTTTTTATTTTTCGCAAAGCGTATCTTACGTATGATGGCTCGTTTAAAAGAAAACGTGTTTATTTAAAAAAGTAATAAAAAAATGCTCAAAAATAAAAACACTGCACGTGCGAGTAGAGGGAAGCAAGTAGAGACCTCGAAGGGCTTTAAATGCCAAGTATACTTTCTCAAGCGTCATTCTTTAAAAAATAATTTAATTTTATAATAAAACGTTGTAATCAGTACATCTATACATATAATAAAATTTTAACTAAGTCGAATCTGTACATTAAATATTTTTTGGAAAATCTAATTGAAATAGACTTTATTATCGAAACAGAGTCCGAATCTATAGTTTTTAGAATTTTTGTCTGTCTGTCTGTTACCGCATCACGAGAAAACCACTGGATAGATTTTGATGAAATTTGGTATGATGATGGCTGGTTGTCCGGGTCAACATATAGGATACTTTTTACCGCGGGAAAATATCTTATTTCTGAGAAAAAATACAAAAACTGCATTGAAAGAATACTCATAAACATACATATTAGTATACACTAATATGTAAAACCTAAGAATTTGGTTTTTGGTCATCTGAACGCGGGCGGAGCCGCGGGCAATGCTAGTTTGTAATAAAAGGACAAGTTAAAAAAAAAGAATGCGCCAACGTCAAAATATGAACTTCTTTCGAGATTGTTTCAAAAGTAAAATGATTATTTATTACTTTTAACCAATTGTTAGTTGGCATTCATATTGTTAGAATAGAATAGTGTATTCGTATCTCATTTTTGATTCGCAGACATATTTTGCATACTTCTCATATTTATAAAAACCTCACAAGTATGCTGAAATCCATCGAGCGCGCCTACTTAAAGTTACAAAGCGTGCTAAATATTATTCTTGATCTAAAGCTATGGGGTACTAATCACTTATAACCATGGTCCATGTTATAATGAATTGTATAGCTTTAGCTTTGTCATTCGAAGGAAGGAACTCATATGTGGCATTCTTTATCAAGTACAAAGTCAAGGGTAAATTCGTTGTAATTAACTATGCAGATCGTTCGGTGGCAAAGCTCAGTTACAGTTACGGGAACAATAAACAACGTGAGTCTCCGCACTTTATATTTATTGGAGAAATAGCTTTTGCCCGCGGCTCTCACGCGGAGTCGCCTTTATGTTACAATTATTTAGTTCCTAAGGAGGATCCAAGCACGTTGTTAGTATCTGTAAAATTTGACATTCCTCAAGAAATAGACTCAAAACTGCAAAAAGTAAATAAAAATTTAAAACCCTATCAGAATGCCTCATTAAAAGTTTAGCTCGTACAGTACGAATCCGTTTCTATTTAACTAATGTAATTGAACTAACTATGCACATTCATTTATAATCTCGAGACACTTAAGCCGAGTACAGTTTTCATAAATATCGTATCTACACCTTGAGACACATAATCAATGTTTATTTCTATTCCAAGCCCACAAGTCATCGGTCACGACAGTTTTAGTAATATTGTTAGATATTTCATTCAGTGCACGCTTGCACCAAACGTAACGTAACTCACGATAATCTCAGCTTTATACATTAATGTAATCATAGCTCACATAGTTTTCGAGGTTTTACAGAAATCTTTTTTCAAGATTTCTACATCTCTATATTAAATTAAATAAGTGGTATTTTAAAATTGAAATATTTAAAACAAAAGTTTACGATTATCTTCATTCAGTTTAAATAACATAACGTGTTACTAAGCATTAGAACATTTTTCTATTTGAAAACCCCTTTTCCTGAATCTACCCGTTTGAGACTCGAACATGACGACACAAACACACGTGAGTGACGACGACAGCAGATGGCAGATGGTTTTGATGCATTCCCAACATTAGCATGTCCGTTTCCTCAAGATGTACATGTAGTACATACGTACATTGTAAGTGATTGCGTACTTATAAGTAAACAAATATTTTTGTACTAATTTCCAAAACAACCTCTGTACAAATATAACTGACGAGCAGACGAAAATAAATAAATTAAACATTTTATTTTTTTGAACTTTTTCTTCTTTTGAAGCTTATTACTGATTAACAGTTGGAACTCATATGGCTAATTTTGTTTTAAAATGTTCGTAATAGCCCGGAAATTATGGATTGTATAAAATTTTCGTGTGAACTCAAAGATTATTATTAATTAATTGAAATCAGGACAGGACATTCTTTGTCGACAGTTGAGTCAACTAGTTCAAAATAAAATCAGTCTTATCATAGTTCTCTTCTACTAATTGATGTTTTTATTATACTACCTCTTCCAAGTTCCAATCCATTTGCAATACGAGTGTGTAGGGGAGATTAGTCCAAAACACATGTAGGAGAGATTAGTCCAAAACCGAGTATAAGGTTAAAAACCGGAACACGGCACTTAGGCTTTCTAATGTGTTTGGAATTTTCGCGCGCTTCGTTTCTTGCAGTCTGTCATCTTGAATAGTTTGTCAACAAAAGTTCGATGACGTGCGTGCGTGCTCGTTGGAAATATTTCAGAAAACAGTGTTTATGGAGGTTTGGATAATATTAGACGGATTTCAAAGGTACTAGTATGCCAAGGTAAGTGGAATTTGTTTTTGTTGTAAAGATTAAGTGTGTACTAATGTTAAATGAACATTGATTGAATCTTTATTGTGACATGTTTTTAGGTTATTTAATTAATTTGTTTCTCTTCGGTGCGCTTGGGGTAAAACCGTACGGGGTAATATCGGGTGGTACCCGGTTATGTACCATTTTTATTTATTTAATGTTATTTTGTATGATATTTTTTTACAGTTCACAAAAAAATGCCACGAAAATATAAAAAAAAAAACGACAAACCGACAATCGTGGAGTGAAGAAACTATGAATAATGCCATTTTAGAAGTAATAGACGGAAAATGTTGACGAAAAATTTCCAAAAAGAAAAAGGTTTCAGACGATAAGTAATGATAGGTACAGTGTCTTAAGTGTAAGGAATGGGCCCATGAAGTCTGTACTGGTTGAGATCGAGATGAACTGGATGAGTTCCATTGCTTTCTTTGTTAAGGTGCAAAGTCGGGTATAAAAAGTGGGTATACCCGATTATGGACCAGGCATAGGGCAAAACCGTAAAAAGTCAACTTTTGAAATTGATAATTTTTTTATTACCTACCATAATGAAAACAGTGACCTTGTTGACCAAATATGTAATTAATAACTTAAAGTAAACGAAGTCTTATAAAGTTGATTTATAATGATTGTAATAATACTTTCTTAGATTTACGCGAATACTTGACATTTTAAATAAAACTATCTTTTCGGATTTTTTCGCGAATTTATTATGATTTTTGGTTCCCCTTTTGGTTGGGAACCAAAAATCAAAATAAATTCGCGAAAAAAAACGGAAAACATAGTTTTATTTAAAATAATTGTAATGTTTTTTTATTTAATATTTCCCTTAGCGTCCCGGTTTTACCCCACTTTCCCATACATGGTGCTCTACCATATTTTCTACAGAACCTAACATGGGTAATGTTCTATAGAAAATATGGTAGGGTAAATTAGTAATTTCTAAGAATTTCACAAAGATGTAACACATGCTCATCTTAATATTAATCACAACGTTAACTTGCTACACCGCCATTGAGGTGTAAAACGAACGCGTGATTTTACACGTCCTTTGGATGTTTTTGAGCTAATTACGACAATGTACTAAAACTAAGTGAATTTTCTACTGAACGCGCGTACGAAATTTACAATACGCAAAGGGATGTAACAGTCCATCAGAAATTCGCGAGTTTACCTGTTATAAGCAATATGCACACTGCACGTGTCACGATAGTGAATATATTTTAACTTGTATGTTACAATCGAGTGCAGATTTTATATCAAACAATAGTTTAATCGGGTTAGTAATCAATATGAAGAAGATGTATTGATAAAAATGTTTGAAGTACGCGGTCCGGTCGTACGTAGGTAATTACATAAAATATTAACAGTTTCAAGAGAACTTCTTTTATCAAGTGTACAAAAGTGAAACGTACCTTCGTTCTGCCGTTGATGATGTAGTTGCCCATTTCGCCGTTGTTGGCCATTTTGTTCGCTGTCAGTATTATACTGTCGACCTGTAACATATTGGTTATTTTGAAATATACGTAAAAGACAATAAAGAATAGTATTACGAGTTTGATTCTGAAAGCAAACAACACTATAAAATGAATTATCATTGAACGCAACGTCATCTCATCTTGTGGTGTAGATAGAGCCGAGCGATAGTGGTTAATGAGGGAATTGGAACAATTGATTTAATTTTTCAACGTGATGCACGTACCTACTATCGTAAAATTAAACCTCCTGACATTGCACGTATTACTTCTTCTTAATAATAAAAATCAATACTACTGTGTCAATAAAAAACAGATCCATCCTAGATAATTTTCCTTTCAAATTCATGACAGAGTGAGTACCTACACACACTCGTTTCTATCTTATATATATAATCTGAATCTCGGAAACGGCTCCAACGATTTTCATGAAATTTAGTACACAGGAGGTTTCGGGGACGATAAATCGAAAATGCGTGTTTTCGAGTTTTCATACAGTTTTCTTTTGCATTATTCCACGCAAAATATGGTCAGTAATTTACATGCTCGGGCATGAGCATCGTGGTCCAGCGGCCAAGGTGCAAGATTAACAATCACAGGTGTCCAGGTTCCAATCTCGGTCGCATACAAAGTTTTTACTTTTGTTTTTTTTTTTATATTTATTCAAGTTTTTAGTTAAAAAAAAAAAATATTTTAGGCCAAAAACGCCGAGCGAAGCTCGGTAGCCCAGGTACTATAATTTAATTTGACTATTTTCTCCAACCCGTACCTACGTCTTACATAGTGCGTACGTGAGAAGCCCTTTCCTACATCACGTACGCACCACAGCTACTATAGTAAATGGTAAAATTACTCATAGCTTCGCTACGCTAATTACCCTACTAGCGCGGATCTACGGCCGGCGGCGGCCCTGCTGTGATGCTCGTGAAAGGGCTCACACGTGTGTTAGGATTGTATAATCTAATGCGAAAACACATCTGTTTAACTGTGACACGGGAAATTTAAAAGTTATAGTTTCGTCATATCAATGTGCATGGAAGCGGGTTTTATGATCTATTGTGGTTACTGGTGACGCTCACGTACACAATGCAAACTACATATTAAATTATTTTATTTATTTTATGTTCATAGGAAATGTACTTGTTTTTAAGGTACATATCGGAAATGTAAATATACATAGTAAGCACCTCTTTGATACCAGTCGTAAGATTAAGATTTGTGAACTATTGTCCCAACATGAAATTGTCCAAATTCGCACGACACAATCAATGGCACGTTTAACTCGAGACGATATATTATTATCATCTACTATCAGCTACATTTTACGATATTATAATAATCGCCATTCCGGACTTATATGATTAAATAAATATTTTCATAAAATAATAGTATGTGCCTAATAAAGGGTAGTGCGTGTCAAATAAACGCGCGGAGATTTATCTAGTTTTAATCAGAAGTCGGCCAATAAAACCCAATGGTTTGTCGCTAATCTTAACATACCAATGTGCTGTGTCATGGCCACTGTCATGTTTTCTAGAAGCTCACTGCCATTGGAGAACGCTCCGCCGGACTCGCGAAAGGCTTGCCGAATTAATGAGATGGCCTACCTACATCTAAAACAGTGTACAGTTATAAATTATTCTATAGATCCTGTTATTCGGCACAACGGTTTTATTTATTAATTGACCCATAGGTAACGTTAATAAATATTACATTACCATTGTTTGTGAGTCATAAAGGAACACATAATTTTTATATCTAGACCACTGTTGTGAGTACTGAATTGTTTGTTAAGACTCTCCAAGTTGCAAAGGCACTTCGAGATACAATCAAACGTAACATAATTCTACAACTTTTGAGGCAAAAGAAACGGCTAATATGCCATCACATCATAGTCATCATATATACCTACTGACGGAATCTTTATAATTTCCACCCGCGCTTCGTCCACAGGTAAAGGTTTAAAAAACTGATTGTAGATAAATACGTTGGGTATAATGTGAGATAAATGAGATACAAGTGTCTCGACAATTGTAACTTGTTTTTCATATGAGTGGACAAACTTTTAAGAAATATGTAATTACGATAAAATATAAACTTAATGATGTATTTTGGTATAGAGATGGTGGACCTTGGAGAATAACAGGCTACTTTATGTCACTACGTTTTTGAAAATCGGGAAAAATTAGGGGATGAATTTAAGTTTCTTAAAATTACATACTTACTTTTCTTTACCTGTGTATGTATGTACATTTATATAGTCTATTCTATATTAAATATCCGTTAAAACGTACCTAAATAAAAAAAATATAGACAGTTAAGTAGTACATACTTGGCTGATAAGTTGTCCTATGTGGAAGCATTGCGACTCCTTGCCGTCGATCCACGTGATGCGGTCGCTGCGTATCGTCTGCGCCTCCGTGCTGCCCGGGTTGGACACCAGCTGGCCCGCCTGGCGACACACACATTGTATTTCATTCAAAATTAACTACCTATTGTGTTATAAATAAACTATTTAGTGTAAAACAAAGTAAATAAAATTGCTATGAGACATAATTGCAAACAAAATTTGGTATTTTGATTTTCATAAACATGCAAACATACATGTATTATTTTTTTCCATAAAGGCAAGTGCCTAATAAGAATACCACATTCTCGAATTTTAAAATGATCACCCAAAATGATTATACAGACAACATGGAATATAGGAGAGAGTTATCTCATACTCAGGCTTACAATTAGAATTTCGTATAATATTCGGATCCAGGCATAGGAAATTAATAAAACTATTGCTAGTAAATAAACTTGCAAAAATAAAAAGTAGCTCAAGCAAGTTAAACAAGCTAGGTAAAATACAGTTAGATAATAACGACTGTGATATAAGAGTTGCAAGCATGCTATTGCTTAATATTTTGCTTGGGCTTCCTGATCATTTGTCATTTTGCTTGCAAAATATTAGATGTTTGTTATAATCTTTGATAAAATGTACAACAACATTAAGTTTAGGACTTAGGTGTTGTACCATTTTTTTATTTTTATTACATAATGTATATAGTAGCTAAGTGCATCACTATTTACTCGACAATCTCTAAATATGACCCTTCTGTATAAGGGAGCTGTACATATTATTGTTTTTAGACTATTATTTATGCCATTGACAATCAACCTTTCTATTACATGCAGTCATGAAAAATTAAACTTAGGGACAAGAATTGTAAGAACTGTTGATATGGCAACGAATCAAAATATCAAAGTGCTTGAGGAATGTTCTTTTGTTACCCAATTGCGGCGTAGTTCAAAGGAGGGTTATGTGTTTGACCTGTATGTATATATGTCCGGATCCAATGTTCCCTTATAATTACTAACCAGTTTAGCCAATTTTGAGGATTTATAAGTTGTTAGATTCCTCTACATAATGTGAGTGTCATAAAGTATATAGATCTCACCTTATTAAAAATTCAAAAGGCAGATCTTAAGCACCAATTTGGGTCTTGAATTTTTTTTATCCGAATCAATCAAGTGCACTCTCTAAATATAGCTTTATAAGAAGCAATTAAGACATATATATATGTTTAAAAATAAATGAGAATAAGAAATTGTTAAATAAAACTAAAAATTGCCTACTACCTACTAACTTCCTGGCCTAAACTAAAAAGCTATAAATAAAAACATCTCAACTGCATAAGAAGCAACAACTCAACTGCATAAGAAGCCAATATTTGCAGTCGGAGAATTGAATACACATAGCAAGACTTGCAGCAAGCATAAAACATATTACATTTCATGTAAACCATATCTTGCATCAGCACTGACTTTGTATATATTGTATTTGGTTAAAAAATAGGTCTATTTCATTCATTGACATTGTAGCATCCTATTTGTGAAAACATTTCGGAAATCAGTTTAGTCATTCTATAAACTATTAAAATTACAACAATTAACAATAAGTTAAAAAAAAAGAATATAAAAATTCTTTAGATACTAAATAATTAAAATCTCCAGTAACAACAACAACCACTATTTCTACATCAATAACTTAATATGAGTTGTGTATTTTCAAATAGTTAAATTTCTGTTTAAATGTATCTGTTGACCAGTTGTTTTAACACTATAAAAATAATGTATAATTTTGTTATCATTATTAATGGTACACTTTTTTTATAAATGTTCACATCATACTTACTGTGAATATTCCTGATCTGTACATGTCTAAAACTTCTTTCAGCACTAAAAGTCCACGCTCTTTACCCAAGAAATTGTTTAAAACACACACACCATACTGAGTCATATCCTTGATCACTCTCTGACAAATATTATAGTTAGGATCACTTGTGTCCAAAAAATAATTGTTATAAGGTGCTCCACTTCCTTTTAGAATAGCTTCTGGGTATTCTTTCATTCTAGTTGGTTGTTCGCTCGGTATAGCTGGCATTTGTACATCTGTTCTATTTACCACTTTTAATAAATTACTAGTAGTTGCAGAATCAAAATCTACTGAACTAAGTTGTTGAGCTTTTTCACTTAAAATTTGTTGCTCTGAAGATCCTTCATGAGTTATGGCACTAATTTTTGTAATGTCTTTATTACTATACACTACACTTGAGAATACACTGTCTTTTAAATTTCCCTTAGCACCAGTCGTAACTTCGACAGTTTGACCACTATTATCTAAGGATTGTGAGGTATTTATACTATCACTAACAATCTCAATACCCTCCTTTTTGGCGGACTTCTTTTTAGATTTTTTTAGTCGTCTTAATTCACTTCCTATTTGTAATATTTTTTCCTTATTATCCAGAGAATTTTTAATATCTTCTTCGTTTGTTACCTTAAGTTCTTTTTCCTCAACAGAAGTATGTTCGACAACTTTATCTTTTCGCAAAGACTGTTTTTGTAACTTTGGTGTACATTCACTTTTATGTCTTTTCCAGTCTTGTCGTTGATGTTCCGTGTTACAATAATAAACGTTAAGACATCGACCACATCTCCGATGTGTCTGTTGATTGCAAACGGCGCAACAAACAAGTACGCCTTCTTGATTCATTCTGATTCTGAAATAAATTCTTTCTGGACCGGCCCTTACGACTGTCAACTCTAAACGTCAACCTTTATGACAAACACTAAATTTTGGCACATTACTTCGGATACTCGTAATAAAAAAAACATGTCAAATCACAAGTATAGAAAAAATATCTTTTCTATTCCATAATAATATCCATTACGTATTTTAATTTTATACAAAATCATCGTCGTGAATGGTGCTAGTTACAAAACCATATTTTTGATCATTGTCAATATAGTGAACAATCGACTACAAGGACATAAAAATTGAGATTGTCGCTGATGAATCTCCCTGGTGACTGCTTTATTCTACGTGGTGGAAGGTAGTGTGTGTATGAGTGAGTGAATGGTCGGTAAATTAAACTGTGCTAAACTACGGTAATGTTTGTAACATTACCGCAGCTAAACGGTCATGGCTTTAAAGCCATTAACAAGGAGATTAAATTTGATTGAGGGCAACAACAAGCAAATTGCCTTGTGCACAAAAAAAATCGGATTAACTTCTAAAACTTCTAATAATAGCTTACCCTCTCCTGTGGGTGTTAGAATTATCAAATATTGAAAACTATTTATGTCACTGGTATGAAATAAAATGAGAACGTTAATCGGCAAAGTTACCCTCTTTGTCACGTTTTGAAGAAAATAAAAGTAAAAAGATCTAAAAGTTTAATAAAACAAATTGTTCTTCTTGTCTTGAATTCCACTTATAGAACACTATATGATATATTTAATGACCCTTGTATTTTGACGGTTTGAGGAATGTGGTAATATAGTGAAATTGCATTGATGAAGTGTGTGAAATAATAAATGCTTAGTATATAATGATTTTACTGAATATCATGGATCATTAATACAATATAGTTTATTATTAAAAAAATGATTTAATAAATGTATCTTTATCTAAGTTTTTTAAACTGTATATTTAAAAAATAGCATAGAATGAAAACAAAGTTTTGTAAAATTAGTTTTTTATTTTATTATACATATACATATAAATCTATCAGAATTATACAATTTTTATAGAAATTCAATGATACCTAAAAGTATAATAAATATAAACAAAAGCATGAAAAAAACACAGGACATAAGTTTCATTCATTTCGCTTCCATAAAGATATGACAATAAAAACAAAGTTCAATTTTTCTCAAAGTTAAATTTCAAGGATTATGTACAGTAGTGAAATCAAAATATGTGAAAATAATATTAAAAAAAAAAGATTTATTGAATGTGAAAGAGACTAGATTAGTTCTATATCCAGTCACGCCCTTTTAAGTTTAACGATACCTGTACATCATTATTATATATTTAAAAGAGCGAAACTCGACAAAAGGAACTAAAGGTGCGTATAGGCGTTCGTCGCTTACATCGACGCACGTCACTGCACTATCTTAATACTAAGATTACTTACTAATAAGAGAAATACATATGTTACTCTGTTATGAAGAAAACTTAATGTTTCTAATTATAATGTAATATATTACAAAATAACAATCATAACGTGTATTATACGATATTTAAATTTGTGTAAATACTATTCATTATAAAATTGATTGTGTGGTAGAATAGTGAAATATTCCGTAAATTGAACCCATGAAATATATGGAATAAATAAATTTTAAATTGTTACTAAATTCGTTAAGGCCAAGTCAAGTCTTCTAAATAAGTTATTTTATTAAGAATATGAGATAAGGTAGACGATTAATTAAGTTTTTAATAACATCACAAACTTCTAGCCAATTGGACCCTATATAATATCTAAAATATTAGATATTATGTAATTTTTTTATGAACACGTATCCGAGCGTCCGTATTTTGAAATCTTTATTTAATTCGTAAAATCATTTCGTTCATTTTTGCTTTTCATCTTGGTAAGAGAGCGTAATAATTGAAAACTATAATAGTTTACCAATTGGTCTTTTAATAACCTCATGGATATTTTATATTATTATGTTTGAATATTATTAGGTTTATAAAATTATTTATTGTACCATATTTAATAAATATTATTACTTTGACATGGTGATCACTCAGGTCGTTATAATCATAAAGATTTTTTAATTTTGTTCTTTTTAGTAAGTACTTTGAAAAATTATAATTATTAGGTTTATTATCTTATAAATATATACATGTTATTTTACATTATCTGTGAACTAGAGTGCTATGAGCAAGGTCAAATTTTTGATAATGTTGCTATATTAAATATAATTTTAATAATGAATAATATGCTGAAATGTATTGCATATTGTTCTTATACAATTCTTTTTCGTTTTTATTTTATTAAAAAAGCTGACCATTTTTATAAAGTTCGTCATTTTTAGTTTAACTGACTATCTTGCCTAATTGGACATCCTCATTAAAACTTAAGGGGAAGTACGAGCCATGCTCTCATTTGTCTGATTTTTGATATTACACTCTCGTATGGTCATCAACAGGTGGTACTGGCGCAGGTGGAGCGTGCAGGACCCTCGCCAGTTCCGCCTTCTCGTCAGCAGAGAGAACGTAGACAGGGGGAGCTGCGGGGAGGAACCGCTCGGCCTTGTGAGGCTCTCTCTGTAGCCGAGCGCGGTACAACATCACCAGCACACACAGTACGCTGATAATAAAGGCGGAAGTGGCTGCCAGCACGATCAGTGCTGTGTGGTAAGATGTGGCCGCTGATACCTGCATTTTTAAATTTAATTTTACTCTTATTAATACAAATCCCGGGACATAGAATTACTGTTATGTAAATACTTTATTTATCAATTATCATGTATTTACATAAAAGTTACCGGGCGAAAATAGACGATAGATGGCGTTGATCTGAAAGCTGCCAAACTATTTTAATTCATAAAAAAGTGTGTATTACAATATGTATAACGTAGCAAATCACAAAACCAAATAAACTCTGACTAACTGAGTGTGACCAGGCTAAACAGCTTATAAATTGCAAACAGTGCCATCTCTGCAGTACAAATTTATTATATAATGCCTAATTTTGAATCATCAGTAAAAATTGAAAACGCATTATTTTTCTTTACTGAGGGCATTTTTTAGTCAGACAAAGCAGAATATTCTTTTAATGTCTTTTAATGTAGGGACATTAACACACAGCGCCATTTAGTTCCATGGTAAGCTACGAGGCTTGTGTTATGGATACCAGATAGTTGATACACTACAAATATATAACTTTAAATACATACATATTATAAATATAAACACCCATGACTGGAGTACAAACATTCGTCATCAAACAAATGAATGCCCCCAGCGGGACTTGAACCCGCGACCGCTGGCACAGAAAGTAGGGTCACTACAAACTGAGCCAAACGTTTTCAAGATGATAAATCGTATGAATATATCTATTTTTTTAGGATTTTTTTCCTGATTTTAATCAACATACAGATCAATAATAAATCTATACATATAACGCGAACAACAAACGCTTTCATGAGCCACGGGTAAATGAGTAACTTAAGGACTTACAGTAGACTCGCTAACGATCTCCCTGTGCACGGCGGGCGCGGGCGCGGCGAGGCGGTACTCGCTGCGGATGACGTCAGCTCCCAGCACTCCCTCGTCCGACTTCCTCGCGCCAGACAGTTTCTCTTTCTTGACCTAATGATTTATCTATTATAATATTTTTCGATAAAAACAAATTTCTTGAAATATCTATGTAATAATGGCTAGATAATAACGCATCACTATTAATTTTAATATATTTTTCATAGGAAGAGGCATAGAAAGCAAAAGTTGTACATCATTAAATAAAACTATCTTTTCGGATTATTTCGCGGATTTATTTTGATTTTTGGTTCCCGACGTTTCGAATGCTTTACAGCATCCATGGTCACGGGAGAGACTGAGGTGTTACATGTCTTGAATGTATAGTTGTTACAGACAGCCTACCCACAATTAACAAAATGAAAGTTGCACCAATTACATTACAATATTTTTTAACTTTAAACATTTTTATAATTTTATAATTTTAATTATAATTGAATATGGAAAATTATTTATTTAATTTTTGCTATTATTTTTATAATTATTACAATTTTAAAAATATTAATTAGTAATCTATATTTAGTGTTGCCATTATTATATTTATAACCATAAAGAAAAATATAAAATATAGTATTAATTATTTAAGCCATATAATTTAAAAAAGTTAAAATTAATTAAGGATAATAATTTTAATTTAGTTTGCTATTATTTAAAAACAAATTACTAAGCAACACTATTAATAAATACTTTTACAAAGTTGTACATCCTTATATTTGGTCTCGGTGTGAGTTCCCGCAGGCTGAGTCAGAATCCCCCCCAACGTGTGTTCACCTTGTCGTGGTGGGGAGGCTCATTAGCGTCCAGCAGCTAAGCCGGGCCACTGGTGTCCGGTGTACCATGCGGATTCTTGGATCTTGGAGTAACCTCATGGTTGTTGTGGCCTGCTTCGGTAGACCTGCCGTCGGGGGTCGTAGTTGAATGCGTAAGCGATCCTGCGACGGCCCATTAAGACGGGGGAAGGTTTCGTTGGGTTTTAGTGGGTAGTACTGGCTTTGCCGGTGAGCCCACACCTCGCGCGTCAATGCATTTCCCAACGTTAAAAAAAGGGGTTTCATTAATTAGAATAGTATTAGGCTATTAGGCCGCCCAGAAGAACCTGAAGGTGAGAGGTGGCACTCACGAATGTGATCTTCAATATGATTTACCTGTGTTTCAAGATGATAAACCAAATCTGCAGCTCTAGGTCCAGACAACATAGCGCGTAGTCTAACAACCCCATGGTCGTTGCTCACAGTAACCGGAACTGTTGCGCCGAGTGCGGACAGTCGAGAAGTCAGTATGGCTTTTGCTTTCTCTCCTACTGCTTCTTCAATACCTATTAGCTCTAGCTCGAGAAGTGCTGACTCTATGTGGGTGACCTCTGTAAGCAGATATTGATATTATGGATATTACACATATTGTATCCTTGTAAAAGATAGGTGTCCTAAAATTAAATATAAATCACAGTTTATTTTTTTAAAGTGAAATAGACTAAAAGATAAATCAATATCTTTACCATATTTTGTAAGAATATATAATATATATTAATATAATATATATTAATATAATATATAATTAAATATAATAAAATAAAAAAATATTGTTCAACAATGAAAACGTGTTGTTCTTTTGTGGAGTACTCCAATTTTACCAACTCTACACTCTCAGCTATCACACTGTTTTTATTTTTTGGTTGCTAATACCGCGCAAATAGCGGCAAATTCAAATGTTGCTTGAATTTTGGGACACCTTTATAACTTATTTTTTTCTATTTGTTTCCTTTTCGGGGCTTAGTTTAGTCTTGTTAAAGTGCAAATAAAAATTTATTTATTAAAATTATTTCATTGTTTTATTCGGCGGTTCAATTGCACCCGTCGTACCACATTCCCCGCGCAGCGCGGCGGCGGGCCGCGCCTGCCCCGCCGCGTCCACGCACCAGCAGCGCGCGCGCCCGCACTGCCGCGGCGAGAACGAGCCGTCCGGCGAGCAGCGTGGCCGGAAACCGTCACCCCCTAAAAAACATGTTACATTAAGCATCCATATATAATGCAGGCAGATTTTCTGTAACATTCTAAATTCTAAAGTATATTGTTGTGATCAATGATCATGCTGGTTGCAAGGTACTGAATTGTTTTTTTGTATGTGGTAAATATTAGTTGTGGCTGAGAAAGCATACGATAAAAGGAACAATGAATTATATAATTTTGATAGATTTAGTTAAATAATTAGACATTCCGTACCATTATCACTTTCTTCTTGCATCATCTGACATTTAGTTTTGAAGTCGGTTCTCTGCGTCACTTCCACTGGTATGGTCTTTCTTCTCGTAGTTTCGACTAACCTCGGCTCGATCACTTCAGCAAGCACTGAACTATCTTCGTTGGAGGATATCTCAGTGGAGACCGGGGCGTCCCCAGCGCGATGTTCAGGCTCTAATTCGATGCTATCAAAATCTTCTTCTTCTTCGAAATCTTCTATCCTATATGTTGTCATTTGTCGGATAAGCTCTTCTAGTACTGTAACATTATGAAATTATGATATATTATACAGGTCGAGATCTGATTAAAAGTTCAATTTCCCATTAAGTGACTAATTAGGCAAAGAAGCAAAGATATTCAATAAAATAAGAACGTTAACATATCTCTTCACCGGAATATTTGTTCTAATTTGTATAAAAATTAGAGGATTTAATATGAATTAGAATATTTAAGTATGAATATTAAATATACATATACATATACATATGTTGTGAAATTTCGTACTCGTAAATTATAAATTAACTCTTTACCTTCGTCGGCTCTTGCCTTTTCATCTAGCGGGTCGCGCCTCACCCACTTGCGCGCCTGTCTGAAGTTGCAGGTGGGCCTGGCGCCACGCACTAGCGAGCCCTTTTGCGGCTCTCCACGAGAACTCACACACCAACATACATCTGTCACATACAAATAGTTATCATTACTAATTATTCATTACAATTAATATAAAACACAATCAGGTGGTACAACAATGTCAGTAGTAATTTATAGTTTTACTAAAAAAACGAGATTTCTTTACCAATATGCGACATGCACTGGACGGGCTCCCAGGCACCGCTCGCGTCGCACTTGGGCACGAACGTCCCTTTGCCGTATTTAAGCGCTGCGGCTTCGTTCTTCTCACGCAGTCTCTCGCATGGACTCAACACTGAAAGGCAAGGATAAATATTATTAAAATAAAAAGTAATACTTAGAAATAAACCCAACTGTAACTTCGTTCGACTACAATTGGCTCATGATTATGCATATCCTACATGCGTTTGAAGATGAGCGTGAAGTAAAAGAATCTAAACTCTTATATGTACTGTCAGTGTCACTATCAACAGTTGTGCAGAATGAACTTGATGAACATGAACTTGTGCCATAAAATAGATTATTTACTAATGAAACCTAATTGGTTGTTAGTAGGTATAATATTAAATGATTGAAATCTATCAAAACCCTTTATAATTCCAAACAATATATTAGCCACAAAATGTAAGAGAAAAGAGATAGAAAAATCATGCCTTCTGAGGTTGGCAATTTTCGCTCGGTCTTCTGTGTTCTCAAGTCGGCTGAATCATTTTTAACTGTCAAAAATATTGTCATGAAAATAAGTCTAAAAAGAGATTGCTACCTAAGTACCATAAAGATACAATGCTGTGGATCTGTAGCTATATCAAGACCGGAACTTGAATCAATGTCATACATTTATTTTGCTTGTTTTAATTATTATTTTTAAAGATAATGTATGTTTTTTAATTCATTTTCTAATTTAGGAATTTCTAAATATTAATCATAATAATTCTAAATGTGAAGGATATATATTAAGTTTTTAAATATACCTAACGTATATATTGTATCACCTGTGGGCTGTGAGTTGTGACGCACTGACGCACATACACACACATTAACAGGAGAAGAGTCTGCGACGATAATGAAACCATTAATAAGTAAGTGTATCTCACCGGGACACACGGCGTTGCACTCCTCCTTGGTACGGAAGTTGTTGTGGTTGCCGGAGCAGGCGTGGTAGCGGAAGCGCTCGCACCTGTTGCGCTCGTGGTTGAAGTACCAACGCGTCACGTTCAGACCTTCGCCATTCGCGCATACGCCTTCGTCTTTGCTCTCAAAGCAGACTGTTCCTGTTTGGTGAAATTATTCATTTTTTAAACAACTGACATTCTTAATATTACTTTTACATTTTAATATCAATTTAATTTCAAGTTAATTCTTAAAGCCATATAGCTCTTGCAGTTGAGGCAAAGAATGTAGCCCCCACCTCCGACGTGTTAACCTGCGAAACTTCATTTATACGGGGGAGGCTTAGTTGGGTTTTACTGGGTAGTAGTGGCTTTTCCTTCCGGTAAGTCGCACATAATCACCTCTGTGTATGCAGATGGTATGCGTAAATGCCTTTCCCCACCTCAAAAAAAATATATTGTGCTCTTTAAATACAAGGAAGTTCCCATATTTATTGTAAGAAGGCGCTAGCTTGAGATTATACTAAATGCCAATTTGTCTTTTAACAATGTACCATTTTACAATCGGACTACTATTATAAATGCGAAACTTTGTATGTTTATTAGTTCTGTAAATTTAATATAGAAATGACCTAAAGTCTATAGAGTCTAGACTCTAGAGTAACACATAGGCTACTTTTAGACGTTAGGTACATAAAGACGCACATGTGCGAGGGTAGGTTACTTGTAGCTAGTCGCATAACTAATGTTTTGGGTCCCAAATGCAAAAAAGTGGAAGTACCCCCCTTTTGTATATTTTAAAAACGAAAGTGGTCTACAGACGGAGATAGTTTTCGAATTTCTCATTTTTTTCAAAGCGCTCTCACGGAAGAACAGCTAGTGCAAAATTTAGTAAAAAAGCTGAGCTTACTATTCATCGTTTTATAGATCCTCGTGGTCCTCGTAAAAGAATAATATGCGGAAAAGGACACTTTTTTTACGTATTTTTAAGGGCCGTTCTCGAAAAAATATTTTAAAATAAAAGTATCGTTTGTGGCCCGCCGGGGTCCCCATGAATCAGGGGCTTTATGCGACCGCATTGGTTGCATTGGAATAGCTACGCGTCTGCTTGTCCTCTACGTGAGTTTCTTGTGATATAACTATGATAAGAATGCATGAATAAGACTGACTAGGCTTAGGACAGCAGACGGAGGGTGCGGAGTCGTGCGGCGCGAAGCGGCAGGCGTGTGTGGAGGGACAGGCAGCGGCGCGCGGGCCGCAGCGCAGGGCGCCGCCTCCCGGCGCCGGCAGCGGCGCACCCACCGGGCACTGCGGCGCCGGCGAGCAGCGCGCCAGCGGCGGACACGCCTCGCCCTGCGTGCCCTGCAACAGCAGATACACTTTGATTATCTTAGGTTACAGATGACTCAAATAATAATTGATTTAATGAGGGAGCATACTTTATTATACACCAACCACTTATAAATAACTGTTAAAAAAGCTTAATAAAAAATCATAATTCTATACTCAATACGCCATTAGGTTTCAATTAATTTAATTAATGAAACGAACTTTAAAAAGTCCGTCCGACATTGTTTAGGTTGAAAATCGGATTGTGATGCTGATGTCGGAACTGAAGCTATGCACACAAACTGCGCGCACACTCAAAACGTATTAAGAGTCCTCCATGAAGTAAAATTATATTTGGTTTAGAAAAGTTAAGAAATAACAGCAAAAAATTTTTTTCTAATTGCGAGTTATGTATATATCTAGTATATTATTTATATCTTTTTTAAAAAAGGTTTGATATTACAGATTATTAAATAAGGTTTTATTCATTCTTACCTCGCATTCCAATGGTACAAGCTCACAAGTCTCATCTTCTCTACATTTTGCCTCTGCACAAGGGTCTCTACAAGAGCAAGTGGGACAGCCTTTATCATCTAGTTCTGGTCCATGGGGACAAATCTCTTCGTCACAATCAGGGGTTGGACATGGAGATGGCGCATCGCAAGTTGGTGTAGAATTCGTTGTTCTTGTTCCAGGTATCTGAAGACAAGTTAGAAAATTAAAATGAAAACTTTATAATAATAATTACATTATTATTAGTGATAATGGAAAAAAATTGATGAGCTTATGTTTTACCTCGTTGCCAGCTGTGTCCACACACCAACAAACTTTATTGGAGCCGCGGCATTGAATGTTGTCGTAAGTGCCATCTTCCTTGCAGTTGGGAACCCACGTCCACGATGGGGGATTTCCACTTTCTGCAGCTGTATGTAGCGCTAGAGCTCTAAAAAATAAATTAATAAATAAAAAATAAGTTTTATTTTCATTTTTTTTATTTGAATTTTTATTGGTGAATATATTTTGAATAAAAAACTCAAGACTACACTAAATGTCAAAGTAGTCACTAACGCTTGACATAGTCACATAGCATGAAGCATTTTTTCTTCAATTACGGCAATTAGCATTTTTTTTATTCCCAACTTTCCGCCTATGTATCTGTATTCTGGTCTAAGTAACGACTCATGTGTTTTTATATTCTCCTTAATAATATGAGAAAGTATGGTTAATAAACAGGATAACCTTTATTTGATTTAGTGATTACGCAATCTGTAAATCAAGTGACTACATTAACAAGAACTACTAATTAACAATCATAAATATTGGGATTAGAAAGGTCCATTATATTCCCTACTACTGTTAGTATCTGCGCTTCACCTGCGCTGTTGGCAGGCGGTCTGGTGCACGGTGTCGGCGCAGGCGGTGCCGCAGCCGGTGGCGCAGCAGCGCCGGCGCGCGCCGCACTCCGCGTCGCTGCGGCACGCCCACTCGCACGCGCCCGTCCACGGCACCAGGTACGGGCACTGCCCTGTTTTGTGCGGGAGACCTGCCGCAGGAAGTTTTATATATTATTATAGGTATTTGAACGTGACCTTTAGATTAATAATCATATGGAGATTAGGTACTACTTCCACGTTTTCAGTTTCCGATCTATTAATAGAATTGAGCCACTTTTTTATTTTAAGTATACCGTGATAAATATTAGTGTAATCAATATGGATATAAATGCCTTGCAGGAATATTTTATAAATGTCGAAAGCAAACATTTTTCGTGAGGGGAAATTAATGTCGCAAACTATTCATTTCAACGTCAGACAATCATAAATACTTAAAAAGAACATACAAGCAGGCACAGGCGGACAGTAGTCCGCGTCGCAGGCGACGTCGACGAGCGCGCAGGCGCGGCCGGCGGGGCACGCCACGCCGGCGCAGGGGTCGCGGCACTTGCACGTGGGGCAGCGGCCGGCGCCCATCTCGAATCCGTAGTCGCAGCCCATGCGGCAGGTCAGCTCAAGGCAGGATAGCTGAGACCTCAGTCTGCAACAAGTCCTCGTTGGTTTAGTGATAGACTCACGCCACAGCGGGGTTTTGGCATATAAAAACAAATAAGGATCAGATATTGTACTTACTTATCACAATCCAAAGCAGTTCCATTAGTGCTTGTGTCAGGTATTTCAGTGCCGAATGAATCGACACACCAACATCGCCCGTTGGCACATTGCTGCGAAGTGAAGGATCCGTCAGGGTTACAAGATGGCGCCGGCAGCGCTAGCTTCATGCCATCAACGGTACCTTCCATCTTTTCGTCGAAATCTCTGAGATATTCACACACTAATAGACCAAAATAAATTATATTAGAAAAATGTTTTAAGGCATTCTGGAACATTTTAGATCGGAAAGAAAATATTTACATAATGCAAAATATGTGGGTAGGTATGAGATAATATAAGCTGAAACGATTCGGTCTCAAAAGTAACTTCGGTATCTTTCATATATAACGTATAACATAAAGTTGCGTCCGCGTCGCTTACTGGTAGGGGTATCGTCGACCCGGTCGGCCTGCAGGCGCAGCTTGTCGGCGTCGACGCAGATGGGCCCGCAGCTGGCAGCGCAGCACACCTGCCCCTCCTCGCACTCGCCCTCGGGACACGCCGCGGTTGAGTTCATATTGCACACCGCTTCCACCTCAGTTCCGCACGATTCAAAAGTTATCTGTAACGTATAATTGATCTAACTTAGACAAATAGTAGTAATAGGGAAAAGACGTAGGGGGCAGTATCGTAACAAGCCTTTTAGAGCATCGATGCAAAAATAAAATGGAAGTACTAGTAAGTAGTAAAAATGGAAAAAATGGCATATACAGTATTATCATATACATTATACATATATGTATTATACATATACTATAGTGTATACAGTATAAAATAAGTATATTATACTATATTTAAATTAAAAAAAACACCGATATGAATCTCAAAACTAACAAAATTTGCTCAACATCGTCTTGTTATAATTAGGAAAACGTGTAACCTCCGTCGATTCCGTTTCCGTGGAATTGTCCGCATAGCCGGTGTCGGGGCAGCATAGGCCGGCGCCGGCGCGGCGCGCGCGCATGCATGCATGCGCGGGCGGGCACTGCTGGGATGAGTCGCAGCTCATAACCGAGCCGTCATCGTCAGTCGCCGGGACTCCTTCTTCACATGGATTGTCGTACGAGATTTTTGGCCGACCTGTGGCGAAAACAAATAACAAAAAATTATTATGTCCTTTTTGCCTGTGCTTTCCATTTGTCCTTATAGTCCGTTTAAAAACATTTTTACCTGGTATATTTCGGCAGGTGTGGTATTTTTTCAATCTATTAGATTCACCTATCATATTAAGATTCCTCGTAAAATCTAGGAAATGTAGGAAATGAAAACGAAAACCTTTACACATTGTTTTGTAATAATAAAACTACATTATATCTAAAATACAAAGTTGAGTGCTAAAATTTTGAGTTCAGACCTTATTTGACTGTACTATAATGACAGATATGAGCAGGACTTTACATGCACTCATCCGATGCACATGCACTCCGATGCACAAGATGTGACGTTGACCACTTTCATACACTAGCCTGCTATTCACTAACTAGATTCACAACAAATAATCAAAGTACTAATTTTAGCCCGACCTGGGATTGGCACCCAGGAGTCCAGGACCTCGCGATCTACAACCGTAATTACATACCTACTAGCTAATTCTAGGCTAGAGATTAGCACAGACATTTTTAGTATGCGATATACTCGTATAAATAAACAACACAAGCCGAATGTAGTGAAGGCAAAGTTGGGGCGGGACACTAGTTAATTAATTAAATTGCTAGTATATATAAAGTATCAAGTCTTAGGATTTATAAGTTCTGAAACAACATTAGCTCTCAATAACTATTAGGTTATGTATAAATGAATTCTTAGTGTGTGTAAAAAGTTACTTAGTGAAAAGTGTACATTTGGGATAGATTATAATTTTGTGATCAGGTCATGGTGATTTTAACAGGTTTAGTATTCGTAATATTTCAGTTTATCATAAACTTCTTATGGAAATTAAAAAAGAAAAATATATATGTAGGTACTTATAAGTACCATTTCATATATTATGGTACTAGCAGAACCTGCGGCTTTGTTTGCGCTAAAACTACAAAAGAAAACTCAAAAAAATGTAGGTTTCATACAAACTTTCATTCCTTATTTTACACCCTCATGGGATGCATTTCGAATAATGCTAAAATACATATTTATTTAATTGTATTGAATGGAATTAATACCAACTTTCAAGTAATTCTGAGCATAAATACGTTTTTGGTTGTATTATAACTGTTTTATTCCGTGAGAATGAGATAGTGTCCCGTGGAAAAAAGTAGCCTATGTCAATCTCCAGCCCTCCAACTATCTCCACATAAAAATCACTCCAATCCGTCACTCCGTTTCGACGTGAAAGAAGGACAGACAAACAAACAAACAAACACTCACATTTATAATATTAAAGTATGGATTAACAGTTTTTCTATTAAAAGCTATTCGTAGCGTCTCGGAGTTATTTGTATTGTAATGAAGTAGGAATATCTACAGCTTGGTAGTTATTTAAATAGTTAATACAATTGTGTAGTTTACCAGCAAACCTTTTAGGTTTTGCGTTGCATAAACAAATTTCGTCATTGATTCTTGTAGTGAGCTTGACATTTATATGTAAACATGTATTGTCGATGGAATCATTAAGGATTAATATTAAACAAATACAAAAATCATGCCACAATTTATAAAGGAAATATAATAAACACTTACAAACAGGATAACCCGTACACAGCTCCCCGGAACAGTCTGAATCTTTAACTCGCACGCACTCCTCTCCGTCCTCGCAGGGGAAGCCGGCGCAGGGGTCGTCGCACTCACAAGTTGGACACCCATCGTTTCCTATCTTATATCCATACTCGCAGACGCCCGCGCACAGGGCCCTGGCACAAGCATCGAGGCTCCTGGCGCCGGACCTGGTGGGTCGCGCCAAGGAGCACCGGACTGATGCTGCGGGGCCCATTGAGCCTCGGAGTTTATTTCCATCGGTATCTACGCACCTGAGGGGTTACAATTAGGTAATGTACATATAATATAATTGATATGGAGTATCAGTTTTAATATGTTACTCTGGCAAAGACATCAATGTAGGTATATACAAAACGAATATTAAATTAAATATTACGACGAGTATATAGCTAAGAGCAGAAGACATAAAATTAAACAGTACTAACCAACAAACTAAGCCATTCCTAGAACACTGCTTGTACTCAAAAGACCCATCGCCAGCACATTGCGGTACATATCCTCTGCCTTCTTTCTCACTAACCACCAGTAGCTCCGCTAACATCTTCTGTTGCGTACACATGGTCACGTTATGGGGCAGCGTGCAGTGTTTCCCACACTCGCCGCCGTCGCAGCACTTGAGCATCGACGGGCATTCCAAGTCGTGAGCGCACGGCGTCCCGCAGTCGAGATCTGATGTAGTAGATGTCGATGGCGCTGGGCAAGTACCGGCTTTTTGCAGCTCGAGAGACGCGGGGCAGCAGACGCCGTAGTCATTTCCTAAAAGATTCACATGTACAAGTATGAGTGACATGCATCATTAGTAAATTTTTACGTTAGGTTAAGCAAACCTTAATACTAAAGTGAATTATTATATGTAAATATATGTATATCTAATATCTATCTATATCTATACATATAATAAAATTCTAACTAAGTCAAATCTGTACATTAAATATTTTTTGGGAAATCTAATTGAAATAGACATAATTATCAATACAGAGTCCGAATCTATAGTTTTTAGAATTTTTGTCTGTCTGTCTGTCTGTCTGTCTGTCTGTCTGTCTGTCTGTCTGTCTGTCTGTCTGTCTGTCTGTCTGTCTGTCTGTCTGTCTGTCTGTCTTTCTGTCTGTTTACCTGTCTGTTACCGCATCACGAGAAAACCACTTGACAGATTTTGATGAAATTTGGTGTGATAATAGCTGGTTATCCGGGTCAACATATAGGCTACTTTTTACCGCGGGAAAATATCTCATTTCTGAGAAAAAATACAAAAAACACAAAAACTGTGTGTAAGAGTATACTAATATGTAAAACCTAAGAATTAGGTTTTTGGTCATCTGAACGCGGGCGGAGCGGCGGGCAGTACTAGTATTTTTATAAAGTTCGCTGTGGGTATTCATGCAAAATGACACGTATTTGCATTAATATGTCATTGTGTCTTCATCATGCGTTTTGTAAGTCGAGTAGTTGATAAAACAATGGGCCATCGAACAATAATTCCTATTATGCATCGAGTCATACCTGACTCGACTAGACATCTGTACAGCGGGGGGCAGTTTGGTTTCCCAGGGTCAGTCCCGCACAGGAACGGTCGACTCGTTTCCGATATTAGAAGTGGTTCACCAACTGGGCATATATTATGAAGACTTCGTCCTCTTTTACCTGAAATATCATCATACTTATAAATATATACTCTATTAAGTAGGTATAAATAAATAGGTACGTCTGTCCGTAATTTAAAATTACCAAACTTGTTTAAAATTCTTACGGTATATAATAATACGATAGCCAGAATATGCAACGTACTAGATAAAGATCCAAGATCAATCGACAATATTTTATATTGAAACAAATATTTACAATTCAAGTTTTTATTATGTAACAAAATAAGTTTCTGTAACATTATTCCATTTTTCAGTCACTTGTCACGCTGTCGAGCGTTGTTGGATTGTGTTTATTGCTATAGTCATAAACTATTCCAAGCCACTATTGCGTGGTGATTAATTACAGATAAAGAGATTAGGTAACCTGGGTATCTTATAAATTGTTATGTAATACCTACTGGAATTACAAATATTACGAATTAAGAGAAATTAACCAAGACTGTTGTTATTTAGTTTATATTTTGCAAAACTCTGATCTATAGATAGAGAACGATACGAGTATGTGTAATAATTGTAATTGTAATGGGGACACCCATATAGTACATGTAAAGAAAACCGCTTCATTTATGCAAGTGCTTTTTTTAAGTTTATTTTTATTACATAAATATTTTTTAATTGATTCCAAATTTACTTTATTTTTTTAGTTTTTTAACTTTGACATTTAATAAAAAAATATAGTATGTAATTATAAATTTTCCTCGAAGAGTTTATTTACTAGTTTATAGTTATTTAGATTGAAATAGAGGCTTTAAATGTTGTTTCTTTTATTATTACAGGTGAGTTAATATTTTATTGTAAGTGAAAGTTTTAAAATGTTTTTTGTATTTAAATTCTAATAGTGAAATAAATCTTTTATCATTACAGAAACGCAGTTAAGTCTTTATTTTTCAAATAAGATAAATAATATTATTACGAGTATATACATATTGGCTAATAGAAGGTTATTTTGAAAGAAGTACGTGTAACCTCTAGAGTATCTATATTATTTATATAATAATTAACAATGGCATGCTCAGATAGATTATTTACTTACTTATATTTATATTTCAATAGTGTTTAGTTTTTATATACAATTTTTATTACAGACACCCTACTTACAAAATATTGAACGAGGTCGACGAAATTAAAAATAGTAAAATTGATGAGAATTAGGCGTTAACATTTATGTATGTACTAACACGTAGGCACAGGTGGGCATGGCGACCTCAAGCACGGTATCTCCTCGAGCTGACAGGACAACTGTCCCGGGCACGTGACGCCGGAGCAAGGGTCCCTGCACTTGCACAAGGGACAGCCGCGACTGTCGAGCTCAAAGCCTAGCGGGCAGAGCATTCGGCAAGTATGAGCAGCACAAGCAGATATTCTCGTGCAGTTTACAAGACTGGCTGCTGGAGCTCGAGTGCCAGGGATCTGTGGGCAAATACATAGAAATTGTAAACCTTGTTAAGTATGGGTTCTCTTAACATTTTTGTACACTAAACTTGTAACTTAGTAAAGTTGTAACTTAGTAAAGTTTACATGAGTTTAAAGGAGGAGTAAGAGAAAACGTACCTCAAATCCTGTAGGGTCCACACACCAACAAGAGCTTACTATCTCGTTATCGCATTGGATTTGCTCAAATTCGCCATCAGAGACTCTACATCTCGGCGACCTTAGAGAGCTTACCACACCGCGTCCTCCGCGATTTTTCTCGGCTGCTAAGGCCCGAGATATCCGCTCCGATGATAGTTTTATATTTTCACAACCTAGAGAAAATAGTAAGAATAACTTTATATACTTACAAGAAAAGAAATACACAAAAATTATAAAAATAGTTATAAATATACGTATTATGTATTTAGATAGTTGTGTTATACCTGCCTTTGCTTGTACATCTACAGGTTTTGGGTTCGGTTCCGTGTCGAGCCAAAAACAGAAAGAAAAGAAGGATCTTTTTATCAAAAATAGCAGGGGGACGTTGGGAAGTTGCCAGTGTTATACCTCAGTGCCGAGGCAGAGCACGTAACCTCGGTGTTGAGTCTGATTTCTCTCCGAATACAATCCATGCGTATGATGTATTCGCGAGACCGTTACCCACGACTGTGACCGAATTGTGCATTGAATTAATTTAAAAGTAAGATCTTATGAAATTTACTTATTTTACATTCATGACTGTACTGTAATGTATTATATTAAATAGTATACGTGAGATAACAGCTCTGTTTCTACTAGTAATACGGGGCAAGACATGAATCAAAGATGATTAGAGGATTCATTTCTTTTATTTTTATGTATTGCTTTAAATTGTGAGTACAATGTAGTATTTTTATTTGTGAATTCTGACCAGTATAAAGCGGTTCCACGCAAGTCTTTCCGCAAGAGGTGTTGCAGCAGATCTGTTCCCCGCAGTCGTCGTCGGAGCCGCAGGGGCTCGCCCGCGGCGGGCACGCGGCGTCCTCCGCCGGACACCGCCCTCGGAGCTCGGCGCTTGCTGTTGGGTCACGGTACGAACGTTAGCTAGGCCCTAGGATAGTGTTTACTAAAATCGGTAATTTACGCCACTAATTTATTTCAATAATTGTTTTGTTGCGAATGACCTATTTAGGTATTACTACAGTCATTCAACATCAAACTCTAAATTAACGAGTATCTTCAAGAAAATGATGTCTAAAATGATATAAATAAATTTGTGTTTTATAATTGTTTAGCTATATTTACTGTACTTTTGATTGTCTTGTATTTATATCGTTTATGTATATTCTGATACGACCGATACACGTAATATTTACCTTGCTGTATGAATATCAGGCTCGCGCAGAGCAGCACCACCCTCACCGTGTGCGTCGCCATCGTCGCATTACACTTGCGAACTCTGTGAAAGAAGCAAATTAATAATAATAATATAGGTTATATAATAGTATAGGTTTTTTTTTATTTGATTTTCTTCTTTTGTTTAACTAATATTGTGGAATGTGTATCAATAGCCATAGGTATTCTGAGTCTTTATTTTACATTACATAATTATGCCTGTTGGTTTGGTACACCAAGTGGCACGTTTGGCTGCATATCTAGAGGTATTGCGTACGAAATATGTTGAGGTAGAACACGTAAAGCCGAATCGTTGAGTCTAGCTCTAGTAGGATTAGCTCTACACACATCTTCGTACACCTGCATTACAATAGACGTTATAGTGACATATGTATATCGTAAATGGCTAGTCTTATTGAAATCGGCTACCGTGAGTGTTATCAGTTAGGAGGCTATTATTATTATTATAATTATGTTTTTCGTTCTGCTATAAAAAGGCAGTAGGATAACAGTTCTCGTTGATAGAATGATTCTCGGTTCGAACGACAGTCATTAAATAATGTTAAACAATTTCATGTTGTTTAAAACAGCCAGAGATAAAATCTAATTTCATTATGCGCGCTCTAAATTAAGTTTCGTATATTAAATTCACCTCGAGTACGAACATGAGTATTGTGTATGAATATAGCGCTACTCGCTAGATCCTCGCACCCAAATGCAGCGGCGGAGGCCTTGTGCTCGCACACGTAGGCGATTGTAAAACTACATAATTACAACAAGCTCCGGTCGAGCAATCGTATCGTAACATTTTTCTAATTACACAATATAATGCGTGAATTCGTTACGTTTTACAACGCAACGGTTAAGTATAGTTTCTGGTAAATTCGTTATTTAAAAAAATATTCCAATAGCTTGCAAAGCATTAATATTTCTCTATTTTCTATCATGTCAGGTCAAGCAAAACACTAGCTTCATTTTCTAACCGAGTCGTAATCACTTACCCCATTCATTAGTGAAAATCGAGTCAGCGATAAGTAATTAATATTTAATTAAATAATATAACGCCATGGGGAAAATTTAATTAACCGTGATTGAAAATGCCACTCTACGGCCCATAAACCAGCTCTATGCAAAATACACTTAGAAAATTTGTTTCTCTCTTTCACATTTATAACACGGGTTATAATTATATAAGGGTATGTATTAATGATTACCTATACTAATATTATAAAGAGAAACGATTTGTTTCAATTGTTTGTTTGTTTGCTTGCTTGTACCGAATAAGCTCTGAAACTACTTAAACGATTTAGATGACATTTGGTAAGAAGATAGTTTGAGTCTGAATGAGTCTGAAACATAGAATAGTTTTATCCCGGAAATCATCTCTTAAGGGGATGACAAATGGGATGAAAGTTTGCATGGGGAAGCAACCTAGGGACGAACCCGAGCGAAGCGAGAGTGAGTCGCTAGTTATTGATATTCCTCGAGCTATTTAGTATTCCTGATGTCTGTTTCTTCTTAGCGCCTTCGACACGAAATCCCGCCATTATTTCTTATCATCGCACCGAGAGCCATTACGTAACGCGCGCGGAGCATTGTCATGCTAATTCCGCTTTCTCCGACGGATCTACAATTATCTCTAGAAGGTCTCTGAACCCGATACATAAATTATATTATCCAACAAAATTCTTCTTTCTATATAAATAAAACTTAAATACTGTTTGTTGGTAATCGTGTCGGAAGTGCTGTGCTGAACTGTACAGTTGCGCCGATTTGGGTATTTTATTTTAAATATTATTAACTGAATAAAGGTTTTAGAGAAAAGTTAGTGTTGTTCGGAAAAATTGTAAATTCGAGAAAACTGAATATTATGCTTTATCAAGGGTTCTAGTATGAACTTAAGGATCACGAACAAACAGGTCTGTCAGCAGTTATAAGTAAAACAAAGTGTTTTTATATTTTGTGAAAAGGAAAAAAACAGCTTGCTTAAAATTAGGTCACCAATTAATTATTTTTTATAGCTTAAAATCACTTAATTTTTGCCTAAAGAACTTTAAGAAGAAAATTTTGATCAATATTTCAAGTGTACATTTTGACGTTTCTATACAATTTTTAGGGTTCCGTACCCGAAGGTGCCAGAGATAGAACCCTTTTACTAAGCCTCCGCTGTCCGTCCGTCCGTCTGTCAGAGGGTTCTATCTCATGAACCGTAATAGGTAGAGAGTTGAAATTTTCACAGTAGGTACGTATTTGCTGCTATAACAACAAATAATAAAAATAAATTGCACTTGACAGATTTTTTATTTTTTATTAACGTTCGTAATTGTAGAATTTCATCTTGCCTAAGCCCGCAAGTTTAAAAGCTATGTTAAATAAGTATCACTTCAACAAAACTTTGACCGTCTTCAGGTTCATGGTTAGTTTAACGAGTAAATAAACTCTAGCACTGTAGTGAGAGACAAGTGCTTGTCGATGACGTCAAGTTGAAATTACTCGAAACCTGAATAGTAGGTACCTACTCGATGAATACAAAAGTTAAAAGCAACATTTTTTCTAACTAATATCTATTAGGTAATGCAAATAAACTTATGAATTAAAAAAATAGGGAGATAATAATTTAAAACTATAACTTCTTATATATCTATTGCCAAAATAAATCACTGCTTAGGTATAGCATTCAGATCTATGCATTACCATACTAAATGAGTGGTATGAAAGTAAACGACGTGTACTCGTACATTTAGTTTAAGATCACTGTGTGGGCGGTTGGGCTTACTCGAGTTTCAAAGTGAGTGAACTCCAGCTCGGTGACGAGCGATTGAGTGACGCAAGAGCGCGCGTGTCGAGTGAAAGGCGACGCGTCGGCTTGCGAAGAAAGTTGCATATCTTTCTAAATGCGACAGGCAGCGCATGATCATCGAACATAATATAGAATCTGCGTTTTAATGAAACGTAATATAACATATTTATTATATTGTGTGTATTGGTTTTTAGATATTTTATTTCTACTTGTAAAATAGAGATATTTTTTTACCCAAGAAATGACCCGTAGTAGTGTAGTGTGTGTGTAGTGGTAGTCAGAAATACGGTACATGTACTCGTATGTATGTGATTTTATAAATGATATCGTAATACAACAATTTTCATTTATTACCATACTTTTTTAAAACTTTAAAATATAATTATTTCATATCGAGTTTTATTAATAACGAATTTTATTATTCGATTAATTGATCATCTAATGGGCTTACGTGTAAGGTGAAGTCAATCGAACTGATCTCCGGCGTCGAGCGCAGGTGAACAAAAAGATAGACAAAACTATTTTTGTGTTATACCACTAATACTATTACTCGTATATAGAGTACACATACGAGTATGTTGAATTTTGATTACATTATGCATTGCTTTCATATATTATATGTTTTTAAGCCTTTAAAACTCGCTGTTATGTGAGTATTCCGCAACGATATTTTGCGTAGGTACATAAGCAATATGTTACTTCAGAAAATGGTTTCATTGTAGAGTTCGAAACTTTAGCAGCGGAGTAACTTTGGAGATATTTATCTTATTTTAGTTTCTAGAACAATGAAATTATTTCATTATATTTCGAGAATATTTTTTTTTATAAACAAAATTAGGGCTTATATTAGGTTGCGTTTTATGGAAAAAGAAACGACGAAAAAGTACGCTTAAATAAAGTCAAAGAATAAACTTTTTACTGAAGCGCACGTTTTCGGTGTTAAAAAAACGGTGTTTTTATTTAAATGTTGAACATTTATAGAATTAAAAAAATATATTAAAAACATGTGACCGTGCTCGCTGACCTGCATTAACAAACGTCTCTGTAGAAAGTGAATCACTTTTATTGAATACAAACGATGACGAAATGGACACTGAGAAATGAGTAAGCCCGACGTCGTGAACGATTTCACTAACTCCCTATAAAAGAGGATCAATGACCTGGCAAAAACTAACTGCGCTTTTGACATTTTTTTATACTAGTTAACTTTTTATCCTAGCGTTGTATTTTTTTAAACTAGCATACTTTTCGTTTTGACTTACGTTTTAACGTTTAGTATAGATTTCTCCGACAAAAGATATTTTCCCGCAGTAAAAAGTATCTTAAATGTTGACCCGGATACCCAGCTATCATCATACCAAATTTCATCAAAATCGGTCCATTAGTTTTCTCGTGATGCGTTCCCAGACAGACAGACAAGAATTCTAAAAACTTTGGATTCGGCCTCTGTATCGATAAAAATGACTATTTCAATAAGTTTTCCAAAAAATATTTCATGTACAGATTCGACTCATTTATAATTTTAGTATATGTATAGAATATAGATGTACAGATTGTGATACTTAAACATTAAAGGGACCACTTCGTAAAGAATATTCATTTAAAAGCGGAGCAATGAAGACTGATAGAACAATAGGATTATTTACAAGATTTGTTGAAAACATCAATACTCATCCAAAGAAATATATCAAGACGCGTACTCTATCTACTTTGTAGCAGATGATATTATGTTTATCGTCTTTTCTACAGTATTGTATGTAAATTTCGTGATTGAAATTCGTGACACAGCTATCGTACCCGTAAATGTTACTTTCAAAACTCACGAGAAGTATAGATAATATTGCTTAGAGAGAAAGGAAATAGCTTTTTGTTTTGTAGTTATTTAATAATTCTTACACCTTTTTTATTAGTGATTTCTACAAGTTATAGGTTTATTGATATCTTAAAATTATATAAGAATTTTAGAATGAAATCAAAATTTAACAAAAACGAACAAAATAATTGAATGTGTTTTAAATGAGTTTAATAATTTAAAGGCAGGATTATTTATGTGCAAAATGTGAGGAGTTGTCGAGAGCGAAGTTTATGATGAATTGAGGTTCTTTCTTTGCCTCCGAACAAACAAACCTTCTAAAAATCTTCGTACACATAATGTTGAATAATCAACACCATATGGATTCATTGCAGCGAATTTATTACTAAAATTCTAAAATAGAAGTCAGCATGGAAAGATTCCATATAACTTTTTAGAAAGGAGTTTGAAACTTGGAACGCGCCACAAAGGCTTTCAACGAACACGCATTAAGTAAATACAAAGTGAAAATTAAAGAATGATTGTTATTTATTTTTATAACTAACCAAAACAAATGAAATGAGGCCTTGATGAAGGAGAGCCTTTATGTGAGCGCGCGACGAACGGAAAGTTTAACCGGGGTCTGCTAGTCGGTGGTCTTTTTTAATCGACTCCAAAAACGAAGAGGTTCTCAATTCGTCGAAATCTTTTTTTTTTATGTATGTTCACCGATTACTCGAAGACGCCTGAACTGATTTGGACATTTTTTTTCTTCTTACAAATTACCTGCTTATTACATCTACACTAAAAATGAAAAAATATAAACTTAAAAAATAAAATAAAAACCATCTTCTAGGCACTAAAACGTAAAAAAATACTAAACGGAGGTTTTCATTTGGAACCTAACCAGATATTTTTTTGGATAACCTAATCAGATATTTTCGAAGTCGGTGCCAGCCTACAATATTGTAGGATATGAATATCTAATAGGTAAATATGTATTTTACGTATCCAAATATACCTATTAGATTTGCTTTGCATCGGCTGGCACCGACTTCGAAACTATCTGGTTAGGTTTCTATTCTAAATGAAAACCTCCGTTTAGTTATTTTTTACATTTTAGTGCCTGGAAGTCTGTTTTTATTTTATTATTTTAAGTTTTTATAGTTTAGCCAGTTGTTTGTGCAATAAAAGTATTTCCATTGAGATCTTTCTATCCTCTTTCAAAGCATAATAACGCAGTGAGCATACTTTGATAAATATAGATGTAAATATTTATCAAAGTATGCTCACTCATAAATACCGCTGCAGTTAATAAAAAACAAATAATAAAAAAATAGTTAATTGATAGAAAAAAATGTAAGATAGTTAAATGAGATAACTTTTAACAATTGGAATTTCAATGTTTTCAAAGTTAGCCTTGACTCTTTACAACACATTTGAAGAGTAATGACACTTGTGTTTTACCATTTGTACTACGCGAGAGTAAAGTCTGCGAGCGGCTCGCGCTTGTCTGGTTAGTTTTAACTTTCGTTTTTCTTCGTAATGGGCAGCGAGCCTCCGCGCGACCTTTGGAGAAATCCAGTTTCACAAAGTGAATAGTGACGTGCACCTCTTCGTATTAGAGTACTTAGGTATGTATATATGTATATACATACATGTACTATGTTTGAAAATATGGACGTATATGTTTGTTCAATATAAAATACTTATAGTGTAAATACTGGTTATTCGGTTCGAATTTATTTTTAATACATCTCAGCATCATACAGTAGAAAAATAATAGTTAAGTATGTCCTACCTACTCGAAAAGATTGTCAAGAAAAAACTTGCTCTAAACGCCATAATATTATTTAGTCTGGTTGAAATAAAGCTCAGCTTCGGCATAAAAAGAGAATGACCAGTGTGTCAAGAAACCTACGTCACTCTCCGGCACATTGCTACTTTAAAAATGATCCGCCGATTTCTTGCTTCGAAATAAATTCGAGTGACGGAAGGAGAGCCCCACAAACTGTCACACACGAGCTGTCTGCACAACTCACCCAACTTTATAGCTAACAACTGTTACTACTGAAGCTGACAAAGTAAATATGATCACTTTGATTTATAAGCGTTTCATAATTATATACCATTTCTCACTCTAAATATTACTAGTCTTCCTTTCATTTACTTGAATCTTAATAAAATGCTTGACAAAGTTTAATAAGTCCAACCACCATTATAAAGACGACGACTCACAGAGTGTAAGGAGGATCATAATTGTTATTAATAAGGGAAAGCTACTAGTGACAAACAAAACCCAGCGCGGGGGGTCGCGGGTCCGACTGACCATCGCTTTCACGATTTCTCTCACGCAAAATACGTTTCTACTGGTGTCATTTTATAAATAAAAGCTCATTCTTGCACAGAATAGAAGAGAGATTACAGAAATTTATGTTTTGTGAAATTTGTAACAGTTAGTTTCATATAAGCTTAACATTTAACAATGTATACTTAACACAATATATTTCGTACGAAAGTTGAAAACTTTATAATTCGTTTCAAAGTGATAAATAAAAAATGAAAATATAATATATGATAGCGGTGCTGCATTAAAGTTTAGTATATTTTATTACCTGACACAAATACCTCATGAACTCGAACTATGTCCATATATTGTTTATAAACTCCTATAAAATTCGCTGAAGCTAAAACTCGTAATACGTCCTTTGATACGTAAAATAGTTATTTAATAAATAATAACGTGTCCCTCTCAGTAGCGCCGCCATCTAGGAGATTTTGCCCAAGGAGATTGCTTGTATTTAGTATGGATATTTGTTCTTTCTTAGGAAACATAAAAATTAAAACTTTAATAAACCGCCAGTCGCTACCATACGGCCAAATAGTAAATACACAATAGTACAACGATGCCGATGTGTCTCTATGCCACGGGAAAGTGGGCGAGTATAAAGTTAATGCTAATCATGCGATGACGCAGGCTCCTTGGCTCTCGAGAACGCGGCAACGACGCTAAAGACAACAAATGGCCCACGCTCTATTGATTAATAATAACAGAACATATTTGTAAATATGATGCATCTGCCGAGAATTTGATGTGATCATATTGGAAACTGCCATTTATTCGCGTCTTTGGTTGTATTACTATACGCTACGTATATTTAGAATAAAATAAATGTACAAATTGCTCTAAAACGTCGGAAAGTCGTTTATGGCAGTTTCGAGTTATAAACATAAAACAAAAATTAAATTGATTCTACCAAAGCAAATGCACGTTGAAAAGTCATTAAACTTTACTTAATTAAGCCGAGTTCACGAGTTCGACTCTCGCTGGTAAACAAATTGTGTAATGATAATATTGTAGAAGCTTTTCTTTGTCTGATCACAAAAATGCAGCTAAGACGCCCGTCTTATATGGAAACGGATATAAAGAATATATAGTTATTGTTTTTAATTGCTAATAGCACACGAATTTTTTCTTTATATATTGATGTCATCCTTATGACATAACGTTGTACGTACTCGTATATTGTACCTTGTAAAGTGTCTATTTAACTCCGACCAAATGTTATTTTTATACCTGTAACTTCGCTATTGAGATGTTTTTACAAGCTTGGTCAGTACACAATGTGAAGTATAAGTAATATAACACATTTATAATACAAATATTTGATTATAAATGCGTAACGAATATTCGTATTCGCATGCGCGAATATTCGCATATTTTTTGACATTCGTATTCGCAAGAAACGATGCGAATGCTTGGCGAATGTATTTGACAAACTAAAAGGAAATTATATAAGGAATGCACAGACGAGTAAAAATACAACTGCTTTAGTACTCATGTTTTTATATCACTTTGTCAATTTGACTAGGTATTACTTAAATTTGACAAATGCAATAATACTAAACTAACGTTACATCACAACAAATCTTTTCGAACGAACTCTATGTGACTAACTTCGTTTATTCAACATGTATCACATAATCTTAATATAATAATATAATTCTTCTGTACGTGTGTTTGTTAACCTACTTCTCCTAAAGGACTGGACAGATTTGGATGAAATTTTGTGTGTATATTTCAATAAGTTCCTAGATGGTTTGAAAATACAAATGGACCCAGTAGGTGGAGCTGCAGTCGGTGTGCCACTGATCATCTCCTAAACGGCAGGGACGATTTTAATGACATTTTTTATGTTTGTTCGAGTGGGTGCCTGCAAGGTTTGAATTCACAAATGGATCCAGTAGATGACGCTGCAGTTGGTATGTCACTAAATTTTATAAAAGAATTCATTTTCCGAGCAATAAATAAATTTAAATTGTTGATTAATTAAAATAAAAATCGATGTGTGTTTGTTTCCTGTGGACTCCAGAACAGCTGGAGCGATTTTGATGTTTTCAGGTAATCTTCAGATTGCTAGCGATCGGAAGTTTGGACGCGGAAGAAGTCGCGGGTACTGCTAGTACTATATCATAATTAACATAATTAAGTTAAAATTTAAGCAAATTTAAAGACATATAATATTACTTAGAAGTTAAATAAGATAGTATCTGTAAAAGTCTCTGTCTAACTTTAAGCCATTTCTTCAGAGACATTTCTCTGACGAGTGGTAGAGAGAATACTTTTGAATATTTTTTGTTCGGGAAACGTTTGAGATTTTAAAGTTTTCTTGTCTATGACTGTAGAGCATTACGCCCTACACTCCTATACCTTCACAGTGTATGGTGTATAGTGGTTATGTTCTACGGAACAATACACAACACACAAGCAAAGTCACATCTATTAACTAGTATGAAAATAGATCAAACGAAGGCTTACAATATTTAAACTTATTGTTTAAACGAACGCTTAGTGTGGTCATATGTCATGTCTATAAATATGACGGTAGGGGGTTCGATGTTTGTACAGCATAAATTAATTAGCGTAGTGGTGATACAAAGTCGATAGTTCACTGACTGACGGGTTGTACAAACAGGCGTAACAATTATTGAAGCTAAGTGTTTTAAGTTTCACACTGCAGTTTATAAATTCAAATGGTTTCATAATAAAATGGACATGTTATCAGAAAGCACTGAGGCTTAAAAGAATAATCTTTATTTAAATAAAAGATGAACACAATGATAGCTTTATTATACCGCGACGTCGTCGTCCGATGAGCATGTCCTCTAGCGGTCCCTCGCTGAACTCTAAAGTTAACTCAGTGCATAATTTTTACGATGTGTATCGATTTATTTCGTTATTTATTTCGTTATTTTACTAGCATACTGTAGTTGCAAATGTATAGTAACGTGCTCATTTATAACAGAATATTAACTACTTCTATCTAATTAAAACCGAGTAATAAATAAAATATAATAGAACAGTTTAATAAGCCACGGTGGCTGCACATCTAGGGCTCTTTGGGCGCATTTTATATAAAACATTGAACTTATTATATTTTTTAAAATTAAATATCATAAGTTAAACAATTTTAAAATGCGTAATACTAGGTATTTCCAAATGGGTATGGTATGAGGGTTACTACAAATTTTATGAACAAATCTATCCCGCGGGAACCGTACATTTTTCCGCGATAAAAAGTAGCCTATGTGCTATTCCAGAATATAATCTATCTCTATAATCTAACATCCATCCAAACATTTAAACTTTCATATTCATAATAATAGTAAGATATAGGTACAATAATAAGGATTTATACATTTCTTATGGAATCTAAAGTGCTAATTCGAGTTTTTGCTTTTTATTCATTCTTTTACTTAGTCCTACAAAAACTGGATACACATTGTTAATAATGTAATATATCCTATATCTTTAAACGAGCAATTCTTGTATATACTCGTATATATATATATATATATATATATATATATATATATATATATATATATATATATATATACGAGCAATTCTTGTATATACTCGTATATATATATATATATATATAAATATAAATAATCTGAATCTCGGAAACGGCTCCAACGATCTTCATGAAATTTAGTATTCAGGGATTTTCGGGGCGAGGCGGTCTGAGAAAACGCGTGTTTTCGAGTTTTCATGCAGTTTTCTTTTGCATTATTCCACGCAAAATATGATCGGTAATTTGCACACTCTGGTACACCCTCTGCTACTTACAAGTATCGTGGTCAAGCGGCCAACGTGCAAGATCAACAATCACAGGTGTCCAGGTTCGAATCTCGATTGCAAACAAAGTGTTCACTTTTGTTTTTTTTAAATATATATTCACGTTTTTAGTTTAAAAAAAAAAGAAAATTGTACTTTAGGCCAAAAATTCCGTACGAAGCTCGGTAGCCCAGGTACCTATTATATAATACATGTAAATAGATAATAGTATCTACTCGTCGCTGTGACTTAAATATGTATTGCTTGTAAGTAAAAGCAAGATATGTATTTAACTTACATTTTTAATATTATCATTAAGATTAAGATAAATAAATAGTTCATGAGTGGTATTGAAATCTGAATTCAAATACTGATATTATACACAAATGCTATGAAGATTTAAAAACAATGATTTAAAGTATATCACATCTACGACGAAGGAACGCTCACGTGTGGTGTGAAATGAAACCCGCACGTTGGAGACCTTAAGTACGTACGTAATACGTTAACTGGATGTGGATAATACACTCAGCGAAGTTGAGAGCACGGGCGGTTTGTCAATATTGTGTCAAATATTTGAGTTAACAGATTCTGGTTCTAGCACTCCCAAAGGTTCTGAAAATATTATAAATATAGTCACAGTTTAGTGGAAGTTTTGTAATGGTATAAACATACATTTATAATTTATAAAAGTTACACTTCTCTTGCCGCACTATAAAAAATGAATGATGAGAGTGAATTTTTTAGATTTAGACTACAGTATGAAGTTAGTCTTTAAATCTACCTTTACTATAGAGTGAAATGATGTCTATATTCAAGATATTTATTCCGGTATTTTTATATACACAACACGTATTTTAAATTGATAAAAATAAACATTATTACAAACTTTTATTTCGTTTCACCTATCCCGAAATCTATGGTATCTATCTCTAATCAAATCTTGCGAGCTTTTGGCGCACTTCCCAGTGTCCGATTGAGCTGTGGCACACACGTTTGGTTCTTATGATTGCGATTACCAAAATGCCGCCATTTTAAACCCAACGTGGCGGACGTTACAAAATGGCGATTTACCATTTCCACAGTTGCCTTTATGTGCATCACATGAAATGACTTGATGAGCGAAACACAATAAGCAAAGTGACGTCATTGTTAATCCAATATGGCGAACTCCCAAGGACGGCGAATACAAAATATATTTTTATACTGTTTTATAACACTGTATTGTAATCATTATGGTTTGGCTTCATGTTTAGTTCTATGATACTCAGTCTATAATTATTAATTCTTAGTTGGAGTTCATACATAAAGGAGTTGTGCTTTTCTCGTAATTTTAATAACAGTTCATATATTTGTTGCCCTTAAATAATATGCCACGTCCATTGCTTCATTTTTGTCGGTTGAATAGCGAATTCCGATCTATCCGCTATACGGAATGTGTCGTGTGCAACATTCCTAGCGCGCAGAGAGCATCTCTAAATTTTATTACAGTTGTAAATGTCCTTTATAGGAGTAAGCCTTTTACTGGAAAAGGCACATCTTAAATTGTACGACCTCTGGCTCGAGGCTTATCGAGCGTGCCAAGGCGCTGAGATACAACAAATGCGAGTTCTAAAATTATACAATTGTGTGGATAGCTATTTAAATAACTCAAAGTTACACTAAAGTAAGGTGATAAGTAGGTATACCTGATATAAGCTAAGATTGTAGTTTTTTTTATTTTATATTTGTGTTTTTGTTCGTACGCGTCATAGAATCTGTGAAATTATTGAAGTCAGGACTCTCTTAAAGCTAATTTGCGCCAGAAAAGTCCCCCACTAAGGCAAGCTTTGTTATGTGAATATTTTTATTTTAGAAACAATAACTTTCTTCAACTCCGCCTTTTTATTTTCTTGAAATAATTGTAATCATAACAATATAAAAATAACTTTACTAAAACGCTTCGAGCATTGAGTGAGGCATACCTACTTATTCACTTTGGGAATAGAAAATACGCCAAATAAACACTACTTATATACATATATCTAACAATGAGTCTATTTTTGTTCTGTTAAGGACAAGAAGGAGTAAGTGCCATCTTCACTTATGTTAGTTCAACTTTGACATTAAATGTAAAAACAAACTTCTTAAAGTATTTAGCTACTTAAGTGCATACATATGTATATACTATATATGAAAGTGTCGAAACCAAAACTTGCTAAGGACTGAGGAGAAATAAGGAACCTTTATTATAAACAAGTGATGTTCCCTCGCGTTCTCTAAGCGAGCTACGCGCTGACCTTGTGGCTGTTGACTACGGTTGAGCATCAATGTATAAGTGTAATGTTCGCCTAACTTTGAGTTTCGATAAACAAAATGACATTCTTAAAAGAAGTTGAAAACATAAAGTACCAACACAACGGTTTATCATTTGCGAATAGCCCGGCGCGTCGGCTCGTATTTCGTACATACTCATACATACCGTGTACGAGTCTACACTCTACTGCGTATACAGTACAGCGCCGGACACTGAGTTGATTGAAAATAAATGAAATCAAGTATCGCATGATGTGTTATTATACAACAATATTTTAATATACTAATTTGATAATGATCATACTCTCATAGTTTGTGATTATTGTTTGAAAAATCCAAGCCCAATTCTCATATCATGATATTATTTTATCGCGATTTTTTGACAATTAATTGTTACCCAACTAAAATTAACATTGTATATATAATATACAACACGAAGCTGGTGTTGAAATGGCATATTGCTAGAGGAACGTACAATGTTCTCTGATTTGTCTGTTTGTTTGCTAAACGTTAAAATACTAAATAGATTTGGAAGCAAGTTTAACGAAACTACTAAGTAGTAAACTTATCCAATTATTTTTCAAAAAAATTTATTTAAGTTATTATCTACGTTTAAAAAGCTAGCCAGAGCGGCCCAGCTGTCCTCAAGCGATACACCTACCTACGAACAGCTTTTCAGTTCTATTGTATGGATAGTGTTATTTATAGCAACCTTATAGTTGTACAAAGTAGTATATATTAGTATAAGGTAATACACTTTTACGTAAACTATACATATAATAAAATTCTGAGTTGAATCTCTACATTAGCTATTTTTTGAAAAATCTTATTGAAATAGTCATTATTGCCGCCGAATCTATAGTTTTTAGAATTTTTGTCTATCTGTCTGTCTGGGAACGCATCATGGAACGTCATGGTCACGTGGATTAACATATAGAATAATTTTTACTGCGGAAAATTATCTCATCTCTAAAAAAATATACCTCTTTATTCGTCTAAAATAAGAGGATTATATCACGACATATTTATTATTCAATAACGGAGAGATAATTGTGGTCGATGGCTGTGGCCGGTCTGTGCCGATAATTTTGACCGATTTCAAAGATGGAGGGAGTATTCAATGCGGCATTATGGTTTTTGTATGTCGCGCGAAATCTGTTTTAATTATTGAGGACCAATTTTTATGAGACAATACGTAGATTACCGAGGTACCCAAACAGAAGGTAAAAACCTACTAATGGTGGAATATGTTTGCACCTAAATACTTTTAAGTTGAAAAGTAATTATTTTTAAAATTTGATACATCTAAAAGCGTGTAGCTACTTCCACAAAGTCGCCATATACATTAAATGTGAAGAAGTCCTCGGGCGTCGCGATATGCACCTTCTCGTGTGGAGAGTCTCGAGGCAACAATCCACGTCTTCAGCTGCAGTGCTTGACCTGGTTCCGCACAGTCTTGCGCTAAGCAAAGACTTTACCTCTTTTCTAACCCTTCTATTTTTGTATCCACTCTATTGTTTCTGTAAGGCGGAGTTGCAAAGTGCTTTACCCGTGAATACGTTCTATAATTGTTGAATTCTTTGTCGTCATTTATTGTCGTCATATCTATTATATTATATTATATATTTACAAGAGATTTTTTCCCAGTTAATCCATGGACATGAGAGATGTAGTTTATTTTAAACGATCATACCTATTATAATTTTAATATTTTCTTCTCTATAAAATTCAATATGTTTAGGTATAGTTTTCTTGATCATATTAGTAATGAAAATTTTTAAACTAATAAATACAAAGTAATAAAACATCGTATCTTGTAGATGAACATATTATGTGCAACATTTTCCTAAGCACAGTAGTAAACTATGAGTCAAGCAAACCGAATAGTGGGGAAACACGCACAAATTAGGCGCAGGCGCAAGTTTGATTTCATTTGCTGCACATCCGCTACGAGGTCACCGACCCGGTTCTTCGATGCGCTGGGAAAATTGATCGTTATAACTGTATACTAGATACAAATAGATTTTCTTTTCTAAGTAGAATTTTCTATACAGAAAGCATTTCATAGACGTTCTTGATTATGTTATTGTTAATTAAATATGGATTTAATAACTAAAATATTACATTTTACTATATAATTGAATGAATTTAATAATTGTTATTTTATGGTGATGCTTATTGTTCAGTTGGGGCAACGTTCACCATATTATTACTATTATAATGTTTTGTTAATATTAAACTTAAAAAAACAATTTAAAGTTACTTTTTATTTTAAAAACCGTTTCATGAAAAATATCAGTAATAATATGAATATAATTGTTTTGTAATTTATATGCAATTTGAAAACGTTTAGGTATGTTTGTCTCATAATAGGCTCTATTAACATAACTTATTCTCGTAAATTAATTACTTATGTAATTTAAATATTCACATCGCAGTACGTAGCGAAACGACAGGGATATTGATTATTATTGTTTAAAAACAGTGTATCCGGTATAATAGCTAATAACTGATAATTTTAACGGTCTTTAGTGCACCGAGTAAATCTGCAGCTACTCATTCTCCTCGTTGAACACATACAGGCGTTTTTTAACGTGGCTGGATTTGCGTGTTGGGTCTGTCGATAAAAGACTGTTAATTTTATTATTTCTTATTCTCATTTAGAATTCTCATTTAGAACCGTGATAGTGTAAAAAAGTAATAAGCACACACACACACTTTCGCTATTTATAAGATTAGTGTTAAACAGAACTAAATTGAAATGCACACGTAGAAAGTCTAAGCAATATAGAAGTTTTTAAATTAGATAATAAAAATAATTTAAGATTTGTACAGTATTATCTTCTATACTATAATAAAACAGTAGAGGTCGAATGTCTGTATATAGCAAAAAAATGCTAAAAACCGAGTCAGGGGGATGTAAGAAGACAAATTGAACAAATCCAGTTTTTTTTTCAATTTTTTTGTTTCTCTGTCTGTTTGTCTGTTTGTACGAGCTAATCTCCGAATCCATTGAATCGATTTAAATGAAATTTTGCATGGTGGTACCTTATATCCCCGGGCAACATCTTAGATACTTTTCATCCCAGAAAATAAAAGAATTCCCGTGATAGTTAAAAAACTAAAGTATCTTATACAGCTTAGTATACAACAACTTATGCACCTAATTTAGTAAAATTTAACATTCTGATACCTTATATTGCCGGTCAAATAACAGGTTACTTTTCATCCCGGAAAAATGAACGGTTCCCGTGGGAACTAATAGATCTCTATTAGTATTTTTCTAGAACCTAGGCGAACCCGAGCGAAGCGAGGGTGAGCCGCTAGTATAAATATAAGATCATTTTGTTTAATGTTAGGTGTGCATATATGTAGTTTTATTGTGATCTTTTGAGGGTCTTAAAAAAACAAGTTGTACCATCGGGACTTGTCTGTGCGGACTGTATGTTATGTTGCGCAATATATTCGTATATATTAAATTTTCTAAATCCAGAAGGCCTCAACTGAATCAAGAAGGCTTTGAAGAGGATTCGGTCAGTGTATCATTGTGAATATACTTATAATTTACTTTGTAAGCAAATTATTTCAGTCACTTACTGCTTCGACGTTGCTTGAGCGTGCCAAGACGCGTATTACTATCGTTTTACCACTCTTTATACCATTTGCAGTAGGTAGGTAGGTACCTGAAAAAAATAATGGCGGTTAATATTTAGACTATTAAAGAGTCATTAAAATAACTCAATGTACTTTTTACACATTTGTTGTTTCTCAAATCCTACTAATATTATAAACGCGAAAGTTTGTAAGAATGTATGTATAGATGTATGTTTGTTACTCTTTCACGACAAGAACGGCTGAACGAATCTGGATGAAATTTGGCACAGAAATAGATTATAGCTGGAATAACATATAGGCTACATTTTATCCCGGAGAAATATACGGTTCCCGAAGGATAGATTTGTTTGTTTTTCTAGCCGCTATTTCCGTATAAATACGTACCCACTACCCACACACAAATTTGCTTAATGCAACCTCTGGCGATATACACATACGGTACTCTGGTTGGATGTAAATAAAATTCCATATTATAATAAAATTTCAAATCCAATATTCAAACCAAATATTCTTAATTCCATTGTAGAAAGTTGAAATTTTGTCGAGTGAAAGCGATATTTATATTGGCTTAATAAATTAATACAATTTTGGTGAATGACATAAAATGTTCAAATATCTTTCTCTTAAAAATAAAAATACTAACGAAAATAATTTTTGGCAATGGAAGAAGACTTAAGTCGGTGACAGCTGATAACAAAAGAACCCAGTGCAGTGCCTACATACAAATTACATAATGTTTGCTTTATTATAAATAATTTTATATACATGTTTTTGTTAAAGAATCTATTACTTTTGAAATTGAATACTTAAATAATTTTATGCTTGGTTAGTACTAATAATATTTTCCTACTTCTTTTTCAGGCACTCAGTAAGAATAAAGTAATATTCTCGTCAGAGATCTGAGTGAATATAAGCTATACATATAATAAAATTCTGAGTCGGTTTTGTACATATTTTTTTTTATTTTATTAAAATAATCATTATTATCGATGCTAAGGCCGAATCTATAGTTTTTACAATTTTTGTTTGTCTGTCTTTTTGGGAACGCATCACGAAAAAACACTGGACAGATTTTGATAAAATTGGTTATGATAGCTGGGTATCTGGGTCAACATATAGGATAATTTTTACTGCGGGAAAATATCTCATCACTGAGAAATCTATAGTAACTGTTAAAACGTTCCTAGAGACGAACCCGAGCGGAGCGAGTGTGAGGTGCCGGTGTATAGTATAATAAGCTTCAAACTAAATTTTATTCAAATGAAATCCTATATAAAAAGATTGCAGTAAGATCCTAGAGCATTTAAATATCATCTAGCTTTTATCTTATACGTTTATATTCTCACCATAACATAAAAATATATTTCCTTTGTGATTTACTTTCAATATTAAGATAGATGTAACAAAATGCCATATTGATAAAAATCAATGAAGCTATCCTACCATACCTGGGACCTACCATAGTGTAGACATACTTTTGTGTGTCCTCATACACGGTACAACATACCTTTACCTTTCTTCTGGACAATAAAAACGCCATTGCAATATAGAACAAATAACTAGTCTAACTATAAATAAACTGGAAGTGTCCGAAGGTGGGGAATGACAATAATGGAAACTTTTTGTAAAACAAGTAGTACGATATCTTTTAATAAAGTATGGATGGACCGAGGGGCGAGGAGACCTTAGATAAAGTATTTAATAGAATACTTTATGTATTTACTAAACCTGTGCCAAATAAACTTATAGTGATGATTTAAAGCTTTTGGCCACATGTTGTAATAATCAAACAAGAACATTGCCATCGGTGTTCAATGTAGGTAGGTAAGTCATGTGAAAAGGTCAAAAGAATTTGTAATGCCTATTTATCTCGTGTATATTAAAATAAATGAGGATGAAAGATAAAAATTTTTGAATGAATATTATGGACTATGCATATTTATAACATTTTCGAAATTTGATGCTTTATTCTATATTATCCCGTTCATATCAGGGAATAATGTGAATCAAAATCGATATTACTGAGTTTCTATGTACTCGTTTAAGCTTCATAATTTACGCGATTATTAAAATTCTTTAACGCACCAAAGTAACTTTTTGGTCATACTAAATATAAAAGACAAAAAAGAGGCAATAATGCCAATATCGGTACCCAACGTCCATAAAATCTGATCTACTTCTATATGTTGCAGCGTGACAGAAGGATAAATAACAACATAATATTAATAAGGGTTATAATGTGGTAGAGAAAAGCGGCTAAATATTGACGTTACGTCGATGACTTGCATGAAGCAAGGCGCCTGAGCGATACGAGGGCGGGTCGCTAGTAGTCTTAATGTCTATATAGTCTATAAATACAAAAATTAATAAATATTTCAAGTAACGCCACATACCTAGTTCATGGAAGCACCAAAATATACAAATGAAACCACGAAGTATTTGGTTTAATATTTTTAAATTAATAAGTGTAGGTAAATTTTAAAGCAAGTGTAGCAAAGAACATGTAACGAGGTGAGGTGCTGCCGTCGGTTGGTACTGAGAATTATATCAAAGCGTTTTTGTGTTACTGTCTGTACACTCTATAATAATGAGGCACAGAGTCAGGCGGCGGAACCTCTAGACAAATTGCATGATTAAAAAAATCTTCAGCCCTTTTTTCATATAAACTAGGATTGGATAGGAGTATTCTGTACAATTTTGTTTCAAATATTTTTATGTACCTCTTACCTTTTTTTAAATTACTAAAAAATCGAATAATTATTTTTAACCTGATTTCATTCGGTATATTTTATTAGTTACACTCGATATTAATAAGCAATTAACCTCGTTAATTTTAAGATTTACAAAAATAGTGAATGGTCGTTATTTATAAAAAAATTTGCTCCAAAAATTTTAGGTAAAATAATTTAGTTTCTCGTCCATTTTAAATAACGTACTTCGCAACACATAATATTTAGTGCTATTTTTCTATCCTCGAGGGTTCATAACTATTTAACTGTAATAGTTAGTAGTAGTTTCAAAATACTTCTAACTATAGTGTAGTACTTACAATAAAAATAACAATTTTAAAGTGTACTTGTGTGTGTATAAGTGTCATCTTTATAATCATTCTGCTTGGTCTGATATGGATTGTGTCACAGATCATGTACTACATACGAATAATACTGTATTAGTGTTGTGTGTTAGATTCCTAACATTTAAATAGTAAAGTTTTGCTAAATTTAGGTCAAGCGATGCGAAGCCATAAGACGTAGAGCGGTCAATAAAATATATATATATTTAAAAGTGCGAGACCGAGTCAAATTCACAGCGTTTTAGGAAATGAATATTTTAATGTATCATAGAGTGAAAGAATCGTTGTAGGCACACTTACACCACACAGCATTCAATATACCTACTTAATAGGTGTATTTATAAATTATTATTATTAGTTTCTAACTGAGAAAAAAAGGCAGTGATGACACCAGCCCAGTGGTAACACGCTCGTTTGGGAAACCGAGTGAAGCGGGTTCAAATCCCGGGTCTCGCACCTCTGATGTTTTCATGTGCGAATCATTTCCAACATGATTACTACTTGCCTTAGAGTGAATGAAAACATCGTGTAGAAACCTGCATGCTTGAGAGAACCTAGCAAGTTTTCGAAAGACATGGCACTTCACATTGTTAATTCCGCCGACCCGCACCTGGCCAGCGTAAAATAGTCGACTGCGAGTAGTAACTACTTAAAAAAAGTTATCTTTTCAAAGTAGCGTTTTCATTCAGACCACATTTACATATTTTTTTTATTAAGGAATAGTAGCCCATAAAAATAATGGCGGTCAAGTACAATTGCTTGCTTGCAGAGCTGGTTAGTGTAGCGCGGTTATTGCGGGGCGCCGCGCCGTTAGAGCCCACTACACACGGGTTTGTGTAACAGGAAACTATCTTACAGTATATGTAATGTATACTAATAAAGGCTTTAGTATATAGGTTACTAGGTGTAAATAAATTGCTCACATTTTCTCATCTAGAATACTTTTTAGTCTTACATAAGTTCGTGATTGAAACTTTTGACATACATAAAATTAATCTCGACGACCGCGAACACGCCGGCGTTACAGTTAACAATAGATTTCTTAGAAATTTAATTAATTTCTTAGAAATTTACCTGGAAGTGTTATGTTATTTAAAACTTTTGATTTAATTTCAGCTGAGCATACTTTTCATATTTAGAATGACCATTTTATTTGACTAAAAGAAATAATAAAATTCGGCACAAATATTTTGTATAGGTAACCATAGCTTCGGCATCACTAGGATCCTGCCAGTGGCAATAACCGACAGATTAATTATTATCATAATTATTAATATGTACTTAGTTCTTAATCAACTTTGGCGCAGATCTTTAATTTTAGGTTAGTAGGTACATCTACAATTCATTTTTTTATTTAATCAACAATACTTCATCATCCCTGCCCATTTCCTAAATTATTTGGGGTCGGCGCAGTGCGTCCTTGCCACGGTAATGTTATATGTAACATTACCGTGTCCTTAATTAAAAAAACGTGTGTGTGTACTTATGGTACGCACGTAACAAGTTATACTTTTGGTGACAGAATAAAAATAGCTAAAGATTTCATCCCGTATGTCACAACTCTCTGTTTGTAAAAGGAATGATAAATTAATATAATAATTAAATAATACATATTAGAATCATATTTGTAGGCACATAAAGAATATGATTTAAGGAAAGAATATATCTAATACCTATATGATTTGTCAGACAATAACACGGTTACCATGGCAACAAACAGTTATCAGCTAACTTCATCATGCGCGCATCGTGAAAATTTTACTCTTATATTTTTTCCAAACGTCCCAAAAGAAGTATAACTTCAAAAACGATTGTTCAATAACATTTAACGCCCTAACATTGGTATAGAAGTCAAGTAAGTGGAAGTCCACTTATTTGACTTTAATACCTGCACGTAATACATACACAATACTGTATACCTGCTGTATACAGTACATGCTTTTTATGCAGGTAAATATAGTCGCCCCGCGCCGGGAAAAGACTGGAGCAGTGGACCGGCCCGTTACCACGGTACCGTGGCCTCCGGCAGTCCGGCAGAGGCACTGGTGGCATACCCACAGCATTCACGCGATCTATCGCCTTGTTATCAAACATCACCATTACGCACAGAGCTATAACGGTTCGAGATATATTACATTACTTTAATAACAATAGACACCTACTGTGTGTAAGACATTTTTGTTTCTTCTATGTAAATAAATACACCACTAAAGTAAGAGGTAAATGTCGAAAATACGTAACATCGTAAATTCTTTTATTAGCATTAATTAGTCAATTCATTATAGAAGAAATGAAACTTCGAACGAAACGAACGAAAGGTTCAGTGCACAAAGGAACACGTTGCAGGCAAATTAAAGCAAACATACATACATAATATGTACATGTCACATGATTTAACAATGAGTGCCATACAAAGGTTATTACCAACTATAAGTAAGCATTTTGATCAAGTAGGTAGTATCAAACTGATGGAAATTAGACCACATAATATTGAACTCTTAAATGAATTTATTAAATAAATAAAATAATAATATGTAAATAAAATAATATTCATTATATTTCACTCGTAGCTTTGACTGATTAATTAGAATGCCAAAATAGTATTTTAAATATTTTAATTAGAACAGTGATATTAATAATACATACATTAACGAATTAGCTACAATTCGTTCATGAATACATACATAGTTTTTCATATTTATAAATAACTAGCAGAATCCGCGGCTTTGCTCGCGCTAAAACTACTAAAAAAATCTCTACAAAGGTAGGTTTTATACAAACTTTCATCCCCTATTTTACCCTTTATGGGATATTTTTTTATGGTTCTTTTTTTACTTTGTTATTTGATTTTTTAAACATATTTATTCTTCTCATCACTCATAATAGTTTTTTGATTAGACTATGAGTATTTTACTAACGTAACATCCATTAGAATGTTTGGCGCGAATCACATTCCAGGTAATTAAGTTTATATAATTTATATGGGAGATACTCAATAATAAATAAAGTAATGACAAATGCTCACATCCATAGAGAATGTGCAAATACTGCGATCCAGTATCTGATAGTATCTGAAGACAGCGCCCCCACTCGCTTGTGTTCGCACGAATGCGCACATTTGTCTCTGTCCGGTTGATGCTGATATGTACTGTACGTTATACTATTTATTATACGTTGGGTTAATGTAGCGAACATTCTTTTTTATGTTTTGTTCAAGAAAATAATGTACAGAGTACACAATCGAAATGACTTCCAAACATCAGTAACAATATTCGATGTTTGTTGCGCTACCAGATTGAAAGTGGCGCGGCGCGGACATGAAATGAAAATCATACTTTAATTTTATTATTTACGGAATGTTTAATAAAATATCGCTCTCAAAAGCTTTATAGCGTCGTTTTGAAGGCAATGGCTGTGTACTTTTACGACCTTTGGGTAGATGCAATATACTTTAACTTATAATTAATGTGCTAAGATGTTTTTCACACTAAATGCTAATACGAATTTTCTTTCTATTTGTTAATATTGAATGATAAATAACTATGTAGAGAAATCATATGTAATGATTTGAATAATATAAATTCAATGTTTAACTAATCTTTTTGCCCAAAAGCCGAAGCTCTAATCCCCTTAACCACACATGGCGCGCTATCAGTGAGGGTCGTTTGCGTAAAAGCAGCGTACTTTATAAAAAAGTTATGATTTGCTTGCAAACTATTTTTTACCTAAAATCGTTTATATTTGGTTAGAGATTAGTATAGCGTTAGAGAAATGTATTAATTAACGTTAAAATTATTTCAATTTATTAATGCCTTAAATTATACAAAAAGTTTTATAGGTTCTATATTTAAAAAAGGTGCAGTGACGCAAGACCACAAAACTTATTTATTTATATTTATTATTATTTCAACTAAAATGCATTACAGTGTGGGTAAGCTAAGCGTAGAATTTAATATTTAATACGTCATAGTAGGTACTCCGTAAGTAGAACCAAGTGATACATTTTATCTCTACTCGGCAGAAGCTGAAGTAACAATAAGTACATTTCTTTGTATTAGCAAATTTAACAAAAGGAAAGTCTACGGTAAATGTTTAAACTCACTCTACGCAGAGCGCTCTCGAAACCATTAGTGCTATGAAATTAATTCATTTAAAGTAAACTACACAGTACGTTTAATTTATTATTCCTCGTGGAATCGTTTCAATTGAACAAACTTATTTATTAAATCAATACCTACCATTTCCGAGTACATTTCTATATGATGTTTGGCTCAGTTTGTTAACCGACTTACAATTCCAAAAAGGACGAGGTTCTCAATTCGTCGGAATCTTTTTTTATGTATGTTCACCGATTACTCGAAGACGCCTGAACCGATTTGAATTTTTTTTTTGTTTCAAAGGGTATACTTCCCAGGTCTCATATAAATTTTATCGAAATCGGTCGAGCGGTTTTTAAAAAAATCAACAATTTTTTTTTTAAATAAATTGTTTAATCGAATATGTCATTAAAAACTTTCTTCTTACAAATTACCTGCTTATTACGTCAACACTAAAAATGGAAAAATAAAAACTTTTTAAGAAAAAATAAAAACCGACTTCCGGGCACTAAAATGTAAAAAATAACTAAACGGAGGTTTTCATTTAGAATAGATACCTAATTAGATATTTTCGAAGTCGGTGCCAGCCGACAATATTTTAAGATAAGAATATCTAATAGATAATAAATTTGTAATTTATGTATCGAAATATATTAGATTTGCTTTGCATCGGCTGGCACCGACTTTGAAAATATCTCTAAATGAAAACCTTCGTTTAGTTATTATAACACAGAAACAAAAGTACAAAAAATTTTAAAAAAACCTGGCTTTGTTCTATTTCTCTTCTTACATCCCCGTGACTCAGTTCTTAGCATTTTTTTATATGTACAGACATTCGACCTCTACAGTTTTATTATATGTATAGATATTATAGTCAAGTCAACGTGCTTAAGGATCTGTTCATTCTTCCACTAAAGCGGTATTAATAGAAAAAAAAATCCTTCAGAAATACGCAAATTTGAGAAAACTCACATTATCTTGCATAACGGCAATCAGCAGTCAGCACGACACGCGACATGAAATTAGGTCGGATATAACTTTTTATAATATGTGAGCACGATTCCCGTCGGGGACTTTCATTCCTCCCGAAATGTTCTTTCTTTTTTGGTTCTATTTCGTAGTATTAATTTTTATTAGTTATCCGTAAGTATGTCACATTTATGTAGTTTTGTTTTCAAAATATAGTTTTTATTGAAGTAAGCTCTTTACGGTTTTGTTATCTAAATTACTATTAATATATTAGCCATTTTAATATTGTCACGAAAGTTTGGAGAAAAAGCACACACTATATCATATATTAGAGTTGAGACAGTTAACAGCTTAATATCGTAAGAATTTGCTACAAAAGAAGAATAAAATGATCGATCACGTCTTCTTTCCCTTAGGGATATAATCTAATGTATAGGGCTGGCTTAGCTTTATTCTTTTACTTTCAAAATGACGACATTATTTTAAAACCTCTATATACTTACGCAATAAAATATTACGGACAAGTGCGGGTTGGACTCGCCCCCCACCGAGGGTTCCGTACAAATTTGTAGGAAATCTGTTCAACTATAATTTTCAATCTTTTAATATTTTGGATTTTTCCCTTTATTTGTGCTGTCAGATCTAGTTTTTTGCCAAATTTCGTGCTTTTAGGTCAACGGGAACTGCCATATAGGTTATCGACCCAAAACCTATAGGGTACTTTCGGTTTACCTGGAATTGTCAATTTTGGTTAACAGCACAGCACAAGTAAAGGGAAAATTCCGAAAAATAAAAAAGTTGAAAATTAAGGTAAATTTTGGTACTTACAAGTTTTCGCAAAAATCTAAATTTGCCCATATCTTTTCACAAGACAAAACAAGGACAGGACAGGACAGGGGGGTGATTTTATAAGGGTTCTTTTTTTACCTTTTGAGGTACGGAACCCTAAAAATAAAGGACAAACTACATACTTACGCATGAATATATATTGTTTACACTTAATTTACTTTTATTTATATTACTTTATATATTATAAAGAGAGTGAAAATTTAAAATCTTTATGGCATGTAAATATTCTTCACACTTACATACATCAAAAGCTAAAAGGTTCATTCGAATTTCCTCGTGTATATCGTCTGTGATGTGCAAATCCGTCCACCATTACCTACCGTAGTGCCAGTGAGTGGATAAAGGAATCCTTGGACGACGGCCAGTGAATACATTACCCGTATACTAGCTATAAAAATATTTACGTACATCATCGCAATATTGAGCTTTTACCATTACAAAACCTTAAGATATTCTAAAATTATTTGAAGCTTTGCTAACTATAAAACGTAAGCTTGTATTTGCCTTATATAACATATCTACCTCATTGTCTATATACACAATATATTTTCTTTACAACAGAGTTTCGTCGGGAAGAAAAATAGGTTCAAATAAATACTTATTTATGGCATAATATGTAATTTACAATCCCTTAATATCGAATGTTCTTCAAAGAACGCTGAACGCATAGAAACCGGATAGCTATAATCTGATATGCAAGCTTGTTTACTGCGGGTCAGTAGGCCGCGCGGATACAAGAGAAACCAGTCTATAAATACTAACTTATTATGTTTTAGAAACTAGAGTTTCTCCTAGACTGGCCTTTCACCAAAATATATCAAAATAAATAAGACGATGTAGGTATTAAGTCGATCTATTGTACTGTGCATAGGCAAGGGTTGATTTTGGTACATCGTAGAAAGTACCTACACTTTCATGATACATGAGTTATAATAAAATGGAACAAATAAATCTTCTCACGCTACATCAATCCTTTATGCGGTAAGACTTGTAAATTCGTAATCAATCAGCTAGTCTTGATGTGTGTATAATATATACATACATATATTATACATGAAATTAAAATGGTGGCTTCTCTATTTCATCAAAAAATCATGTGAATGCGTGTATCTGTTTGTCTATCGCTTTTAGAACAGATCTCATTTTGCGGAATTATAGATAGGTATATCTATCTATGCGCCGCACAGGGGCATTGAAACCGCGACTATCACAAAACATGGGATAATGTTGTGCAAATATTGCTTCCCTTGTCACACATTTTATTTTTAACATGATAACAAAGTATTTAACCCTTTCTACGTCACAAAGTGTTTATATGAGTAAATATTGTAGAGCAAATAATACCTACGCAAAAAACGAGATTACATCCATTTAGGTCTCGCCTCCTTATGTTCTAATGTAGCTGCTAATTTCGGAACGTGTAGAATATGCATATTTAGGACAAATAAAAACTAAAAGAGGAACAGGAAGTGAATGTTTCTAATTGCATTCCGTTTATTCATGTGGCCATGTCTCGTATGAACTGGGCTCAGTTGAGGTCCAGTGAGGTGGAAATGCGACACGTTTTCGGAGCTTTCTTCGCACACGAATCGATCGTATTTGCAGTATATATGGCTGTACTTTTTATATTTAGAAAAAGGAATTATAAAAGCATAATAACGTCATAAAGAATTATAAATTATATTGTTTATTTTTTAATTGCTTTTGAATATCAAGTAGCGTAATTATAAAAGCGAAAAAGTTTGTTGGCTAGATAATAGATATATCTTTTTTTCTACACATTTTTTGTAATTATCATACATAAAGACAGTTTATAAGTTAGAGACTTCATATGTCATACTTATCGCGTATCAAATGCTTATCGTGAGTTTTTTTGGTCAATTTCTATCATTTATATATGAATGTATCGCTGATGCTGTAACAAAAAATACTTAATTCTTTGTGTTCTTAATATAGAACTGTACATTATGAACCTATTTACTTTTTATTATTCAAATCTATAGAGCAAAAATCTGCACACAATCGGTGTGAGTGTTTATTTATTGATTTAGGTAGGGTATGGCGTTCTAAAACCTTTATGGGTGCCACTTGTTTTATATTGTTCCATGAAATAATAATCGCAAATGGTTTATTTAACTTGCTATAAAATGCGCTAGAGTGACGCGACTCACTTTTTTAGGAGAATACCAAAAGCGAAATCGCAAATCGAATATAGTGAAACATTCTCTGAGTAATATCAAGGGAAATATAAGTGAAATCTGCTTCGGAAGCTCCTTAATTGCATTTTACTTGCTAAATCGTGCGATGTCTCATATGAATCAGAGGCGGATGTACTGGCGCGAGTACAAGAGCGCGAGTAAGTTAGTTTTGTTTTACAAAAATGTATATGTGACTTATATAATAATAGGAACTAAAATTAGGTACTTTATTCACTTCGTAGGTATCATATTAATTATTGACCATAACTAGGTACTGCTAAGGGACCATCGCTGCTGCTACTGCTTTAAATAAACGATAATATCATGGGGAGAAAAAAGGATAAGACCAGATTAGACACTAGCGGAACTTACATCTATTTAGGTATATCTGTACATAGTATAAAGCGAAGTCGCTGTTTCTATCTATGTATTTCACCGATTACTTGTTCTAAGCCACGCAACGGATTTCAATACGATTTTCACTATCATGTGTAAAGATTTTCTTCTGGAAGGTTTATATGTATTATATGCATATAGTAGAGAAAAACCGAAAATTTCAAAGATTTGTAATGATGTCGTGTAGTTCGAAACGGAGAAACGGCTAACGCTGGCTACATTTTAAGAGATATATCAAAACAATGTACTAAAAAATTTTAGGTCTTAAGGCCTACAAAAAAGACCGCGATAGCAAGTGTCTACCTCCTAAGGTACGCTCATAATAACTATGTATTTTTTACCTATATAAAACGCACGTAGGGACGCACCCGAGCGAAGCGAGGGTAAGTTGCCAGTATACATTAAAGTAAAGCTCGATAAGGATTTTTCTCGACTGAAACAAATATTGTTTTCTTACTATAATTTACATGGAAAAGTTAGCATAAAAGTTTTATCTAAGTTTATGTTTTAAAATCAAAAAACAGTTACAAGTATACAGTAGGAACGCCGGGTCACGCCGGCGGCCGCGGGAGCCGCGGCGCGCGCAGCGGGCGCCGAAGTTCATAACTAACTTTTCGCTATATTTTCTTTGATTACAGGTAGGGCTTCCACATCACATGTTAGAAGATGGACATTCTTACATATAAAGCTGCTAGTATTGATTGATTCACTAGTACCCACACCATATTTCTGGGCCTGGTGGCTGCTAAGATAGTATTTAATTTTTTTTCTTATAGCATTGCAAGGTTTATAAACAATATTTTTTGGTACCCAGGTCTACCCTCAAATCGACTTCAGCAATATCATTACTGTTTTTTCATAAATCGCAAAGGGTATTTATGTATGTATGTACATATGTAAGTATGCGAGGTTTAAAATTGCAGAGCAAGATTCCATTAGATTTTGTTTGAAATTTCAAAGTAAAAATTGAAATCTTAGAGTTTTCAAAATTAAAAACGATTAACGACAAAACCTCACATTGGATGATAGACGTAGGAGCAAGTATGCATCACTACACGTATGTACCTACCTACAGTCTACTGTCACACTCCTTAGGTTAGTAAAATGTCTACATGTCTAATATACTCGTTGTGCAATTAAAAGTCAAAAATACGATAGAACGCCAGAGAGTAAGAGTAACGATGAGAATATTAATAGAACTGTCGCTATAATAATATACTCTTTATTCTTTACATACCATATGATAAAAAAATTTGTTACAAAATACAAGATCAATTTCGAATCAACCAAACCTTCAAACTTAAGCAAACCATATCATTTGTTGATTCAGATTTCAGTCCTGAACTTGGACTACAAAAAGATAACTTTTGACTTGTATATTTTCGATCACAAAAGCATATCTGCAAAGCTTTGTAAATGTATGTATACTCTCTCTATTACTATATACTCTACAGATACAACTGTTAAGTAATAGCTTGTACTTACATATATTATTATTTATCATACTAGCATTGCCCGCGCATCCACCCGCGTTCAGATGACCAAAAACTAAATTCTTAGGTGTTACATTTTAGTATACTCTTACATTGCAGTTTTTGCATTTTTTCTCATAAATAAGATATTTTCCCGCGGTAAAAAGTATCCTATATGTTGACCCGGACAACCAGCTATCCCTATACTAAATTTCATCTAAATCCCTCTAGTGGTTTTTCTGTGATGCAGTAACAGAGATACAGATAGTCAGACAGACAAAAATTCTAAAAAGTATAGATTCGGTCTCTGTATCGATAATCATGTTTATTTCAATAAGATTTTCCAGAATGTACAGATTCGGCTTAGTTACAATTTTATTATATGTATAGATTACGTAGGTATATGATACTGAGGCTGTAGTTATATAATATAAGTCAATATTCATAATATATTATATAATGTAATATATGAGCATGTTTGTATTATTTCAACGATGTCATATCCTAATGTTGCAAGCCTATAGGTAATGAGAGTGTCATAAATAATGTTAATGTTGTAAAGATAAAGGAATTCCGTACTACGAAAAATGGAGGAAAAAGGAAGGAAAAAGCTAGAGCATTTTAATGATTCTATCTCGAAAGAGAAAAAAGTGTGAGTAAATAGTTAACGTACAAGCTGACGTGGAGTCATATAATAAAATTGTAACTAAGCCGAATCTTTACATTAGATATTTTTTGGAAAATCTTATTGAAATAAACATTATTATCGATATAGAGGCCGAATTTACAATTTTTAGAATTTTTGTCTGTCTGTCTGTTACCGCATAACAGAAAAATCACTGCAGGGATTTTAATGAAATTTGGTATGATGGTTAGCCGTGTCAATATATAGGATACTTTTTACTGCGTGAAAATATCTCATTTTGGAGAAAAAATATAAAAACCGCAATGTAAGAGTATACTAATATGTAAAACCTAAGAATTTGTTTTTTGGTCATTTGAACGCGGGCGGAGCCGCGGGCAATGCTAGTATAACAATATTATTGTTACAGCTTTATTTCTAAATTATGTTAACTCTACAACGAACGAACGCCGTGGATTCATGTTGCGGCGTCACGCGATGGTTAACGAATTAATGCCTATAGCAAATTTGCGGCATCCAGAGGTCACAACAGAGAAGAGATTTATTGCTTTAATAATGATAAGAATAAATGATTTTATAAGTAGTAAGCTTCATTACCTACATCACACATGTAAGCTTAAGCCTGTGTAGGATTTTAACTTGTGAGTTGTGGGTCAGTCTCTGTGACAGCGTAGCGTCGCTTCGCTACGACGCGGCGGTGTTTAGTGTGTCCGTGTATTAATTTAAATTAATAAAAGAATATTATTGCTCCTTTGTTTTTGTTAGAAGTTTTTATTCAACTTGCAATGTTTGTATGAGTCCTGAAGCTGAATGAGGAGAGCCACTTTCTCTTATCTTACAGAGTAAAAATTATATATGTTGGTTCAGTTCCAGTGACAATGATTTTTTATGATAATTATGACCTGATCTCCATAGGATTATCTCCACACAAAGCAGTCCCTAAACAGTTAACAGTACAATCACGAAATTTTGTATACTTATTCAATAATAATATAATAATATCTTTGGCTTTGGGCTTCGCAGCAGTCGGGTAAAAATGTCTTGTACTCGTAGCTATTAATTTACGTCTTAGAAAAACACTTTGTACACTAAGAGCTGATTTATATTAGCTTTAATTTAAGCATCATTTATCTCGCGTACTTATACAACTCTTAAATATAAAAGAGTGATTGATTGAAAAGTATGTTTTATAGTAAGTATGTAGTAAAAGTCCATTGAATTTAAAATTATATTTTGATTTGATTTTGTTATTTTAAAAGTGTTTGAATATTTATAAAGAAAAGAAATAAAAATGTGAACCTATTAGCTCGTAAAAAGCTGTTTCGCGAGCGGAGTATGAATAATGTTTCTGCGAGCACGCAACGTGAATCATTCTGTGCGAATTTTGACAAGAACTTTAGCATTTTTCACATATTATATTTTGTTTTGCTCCCATATTTTTCATTGAAAAGTAAAATACTAAGTATTTTTTAGGTCTTATTTGCTTAATAATAAATCAATTAGTTATAATAATAATCAATCAATCAGTACATTTTTGAGTTGATTTGAAATTATGTAATAATCAGTTATTTTAATAAACAAATTATATTATCCATATGAATTACTTAAAAAGTCGATCAAGTATGTACGTAGTAGGTGGTTTTTACTCAACACAGGAGACCAAAAAATTAAAAGTTTTACATATTTATATGTCATGTTTCACAAACCTTAAGAATGTTTATGGTCAACTAATAGTACGTATAACTCAGATTATATTAAAATATTTGCCTAAACAAGTAAACAAGTCTAATTACTCACTAGTCAAGTAGAACAAAGTCTCCTAAACAATACTCAGTGGAGAGTTGAGTAAAATTTCCAAATTTTAATATTTCATTCGGAGGATAAACTTTCTGTTCAATACCGGCCATTGAATGTTTTCGACACTTAAGTACTCGCTCGAACGTTTAAAATTAATGATAGTTATAAAACAGTCGATGCACAGATGTCACAGGCGTCCTCACTTTATACTATTTTAGAGTTCCCTACAAGAATGTCATAAATACAAGCGCGGCAAAGAAGGGTCCGAAGTAATGGTCGGGAAATGTGCACCTCGGAGGTCGCAATTTGACCCTACTCGGAACAAATAATTACATAGTCTATATTATACTTGGCGGCTTACCATCGTTTTGCTCGGGCACGTCTCGAGACTACGACTAAGCGTCTCTAGGTGCTTAGGAGAAGGTCATAGTTTAATTGTATACTAAATTTCATTTAAATATGTCCATCGGTTTCAGCGAGAAAAAGTAGCAAACATACACACATATAGTACACGGTTCCATGTGTTAACGACACTATTTATTATTATACTCATTTTTGTAATATTGATTCTAATAAATTTGAAGGTAGCAATGATTATAAATTATAAATTTTGACATTAATAAAATAGGAGGGTATGATAAAAAAATGGAGGTGGGTTGTTGATAATAAGTGAGAGAGGACGCAGGTTGTGTGTAAGGAAGTATAAAAATATATATTGTAACTATAGGCTGAATTTCACATCAATAAATGATTGTAAGGAACATACAGTATCTGTCTATTATTGGAGAACCATAATTTAATACTTGGTTGGCACTTGAGTGGGTAAAGTCAGATGTATATGAATAGCTATATATTTTTTTAATTTATCTTTGATATAACTTTGTAATTCCTTATTTGCATCTTTGAAGCAATTATAAAACTAAATTAATTGTTTTGACAATGTTTTAACCATATTAGCACGTTTTTATAATAGTTTGCCTTTTTATTGACTACGAACAGGAGAATAATACTTTAACCTTTGAGGTACGGAGCCGCAATTCAATCAGTCCGCTATAGACTACAAGCACGCGATTGGCTTTTGCACTAATTTCATTAGTCAGTTCCTTATTAGGTTCCTATTCACTGTTGTTATATATTTATCCTTCTTAAACATAAAAAAGCTCTTTACTATAAAATACAAATTACTAATATCGCATTCATAGAAATTATGTTTTTCTATTAGGGATTAGGAATGTGAAATGTAAAAAATTTTTTGGTAGCTTAATAACTATATAATGTAAATGTTTACTGGTCATATAAATATAAGAATACTAGATTTTTTCACAGAAATGTTTATAGAATTGAAAGTAATATTATATTCTTCTATCATATTCTTCATAACGTCATATAGAGCGGTGTCCTTGGGATTAAAGATTATAATTTTGCAAGAAGTTACCGAATGGTAAAAGAGTATTTATGGGGTGATGAATGTCTCTACGTAGTTCAGCTGTTTTGATATAACGAGGATCATATGTTATTTATGTATATTGCTAATACCTACGTTTAATCTAATCCGTAATCTATGTTAAAGTTTAACACCTCGCGGTTAAATTCTAAGAAATTAATTGTTAACCGAGCCACCTGTGGTTCCTCGTGTTTTGAAAGATTAATTCAGTCATATTCAGTCATATTCAACCATGAAGGTCTCCATTATCACAATACGACTAATGTGTTTTTGCTACTGGATCCAAAACAATACTAGTATTGGTACGACGTGACGCGTGTGTTTGCTCACACGGAGACTATGCTGAGGATCCCGACATGAGTAGAGATTAAAATAATAGCGTAGGATACAGGCGAGTGATACTCGTATTATGAGTACGTCACCATCGACACGCTCGTTACTCGCCTCTTTCTCTCTCAGTCGAAGTACTCGTACCTACTCCATAAATGACGTAGCATGCCCAGCGTACGCAGTGGCTTTGTATTATTAATAGCAAGCGACAAAGAAACAATTTCAAACAAAATATTGCCGTTCCTCGTCCCAAGTGCAGCGAAAAATGCATATATTTTATGGTTAAGCGTAAATAAGTATAAATGTTTGAAACAAAAAGTTTCAATTTATTGATTAGCGCGAAGCAGAGCCACTAGTACCGTAGTAGTGCGGGCCCGCGCGGGAACAGAAACAGAACTACAGTGACAATATCAACGACCTGGATATACCTCTTTATACACATGGCGAGGGATCGGTGTATAAAACGTGCATTGTACATTTGTTTCTTGTGCCAGCATTATTTCCTGTGATACGCCCACGCTTTATCGCATCCATCAAATAGATAAATGGGATTTCAGCTTTTTAATGCTTTAAAGCTCAATGTTTAAAGTCTCACTCAAGTATTCTACACATAAAAAGTGCAAAGGTCGAGTTACTCCTTTTATCTAACTAATATTAAATAAAATAGATGAATATGTACTTCGTTTAAGCATCATTCGCAACACACAATAGGTTAAGCTTTCCTGATTTCAAAGCGCATTTTGTTTTCATATATCGTTTCATAGCCGTTTATTTCATCTTACGTCACTAGGTCAGCTAACTGAACATTTTCTTTTGATCCTGACTTAATAAGTTAAACTTAATATATTATAGCAGAAATCGAAATAGTTTTTTTTGTAATATCGCGTCCAAACCATCCCCGACTTAGTACATAAGAGATGTACCTGTTGCGGAAGCTGCCAGACTTTGTGAAGCCATACATGTACGTATCTACCCACTTGAGCATACGCCTCTGTTGATTTCACATGTTTTGTTATAAATTATGTAAGCTGTCTCTCTATTTTCCTAAAGTTAATTGTTTAAAAGAGAAAATGAAAGGTAGTCGAAAGTTGTTAAGTAACTTATTCTCTATACACATTCAATATAACAATATCTACCTACGTAGTGCCTACATCTTTGAAGGAATATTAGCTTAATTAATTCGACGGCACGCAAATATACTTAACAAGTCTCAATTATTCAACATCAATTTACTTAAATACACGATACTCAGTTAGTTCTATTATAATATATCTACATTCGGTTACCTACTATTCTGGTTTTTAGCACAAGAGGTACTCGGTGTGAAAACTGTAACAAAAGAAACAGTAATATTCCGTTGTGCCGTTTGCCGTACGGTGCAGTACTGCGAGGTATGAAATTTGATTTAATTTTATCTTCACTAGTTGTTTTAAGATGTGTTAATAAAACTATTTCTTACTTGTTTAATATGTATTAATAAACTATAGTTACATGTTCTTAGTATTATTAACTCTAAATCTAATTTCACAGCTTCCTCAGTCGTGTCTTTTTATATCTATATTCCAATATAATCTAATATTATGTCCCACCTCCCACAGTAATCAATAATCATAACTTTCTCTCAACATCTTTCCCTTGTGTAATTGCTTATTAAGGAAATATATTAATATATAATCATGATCATAAAATTTCCAATTGAAGTCCAATGTCCTACTCATATATTTATATATGATTATATTGAGATAACAAAAATTTATCTTAACCCTTTGAATATGGTATTTAGAGCATTCTTGTAACAATTATAACACTCATAATCATCTAAATTTATAGGTCGTTCTAAACAAGTCTTTCAGATCTATCTTCTTTGGAAACTTGCTCTCGCATTATATTTATAGAGTCATCCTCCGCAGAGCTTGCTAACAATATTCCCTTTGTTTTACATTGAAACAATATCTCATTTTGATCTGAAACACCCTCACACTCTCCCATTTGAACTGACCTTGCAGTATTAAGCATTATAACCCCCACTAATGTTGTACAAACATCATAATCAAATATCTAGGTAAACTTGAATCCCATACTATGTGATTAGATCAATTCTTTTTCGTCTCGTATGCCATCCTATTTACGATCTATATTTTCCCTTTGACTTTACAATAAAAGACCTAGGTTTCATCACATTTTTCTGTATAATAGATTCCATAACACTTTAAATCTGAAACACCCACACTTTATCATTTACTTTATTCTGAATAATTTTGAGACCCAATAATCTCATTTTATTGTAATAAAAAGCAAAACAAAAAAAGTAACTTGGGCCTTTTTTTTCCCCTTCTGTTTTTTTTTACAATTGTTGTAATGTATTACCTTACAGGTTGATTTACTTATTTTGACTTATAGGCAAAAACATCATCTGAGCTTACGATGTAAACATAATTTCGCCGGGCTATAACCACCCAATTACCAAAGGTGTATTTCTATATACTAGCAGATGCCAAAGATATTCTGTATTCTTTATAATAGTGTTTTTGCCATACTTAACTTCCTAGGTTCTGCTAAACCATTACTTTTGGGGATAATAGTGGTACTACTTGTAATAATTAAAACCCATATTCTTAGAAAATACATTTAACTTGGATCTATAATTGTGCTTCCACAATCCTTCTCACAAGTTCCTGGAATAAAAAAGCCCTATCTTGAAAAATGCTCTCCTTACATGTTGTTTTTAATTGATTACTGTTGATCTGTCATATCATGTCAGTTTGGGAATTTCTATAGGCAAAAACATCTCTGGAGCTTACGATTAAAACATAAGTTCTGCCGGGCTATAACCCCAATTCCAAAGTGTATAAATGCTATTCCTAGCAATGCCAAATATCTATTCTGTATTCTTTGATTATCATTTCTTGCAGGATCTTAACTCGTGACTTCGTAAGCATTACTTTGTATATGATTTTACCGTTGTTTAACTTAAACTATTTCTTAGAAAATACCATTAAACACTTGGATCTGTTTGTGTTCCACAATCCGTTCTACATCTCTGGAATGGACCATATTTCTTGAAAATGCTTCCTTACATTTTGTTCAGTATATCTTGTTTCTTCTGTTCAGAGATATAACAGTCCTTGGGCAATTAAAAGAAATCTCTGAATTCAATTGGTTCAATCTATTTTACTATATTTGATAATAATCGTTAAATTGTAAAATAAATCCTAATATCTATTTTTCTTGGCCAAGGTCTATCTTGTGAGTCTATTATCATTTCTTCTTTAGATTTTTAATGGTTGATTAAGCATATCTGTCACAATGAACTTTCTTGTTTTTCACTATTCACCTTGTTTAATGTGTAACCAACCCACACTGACTGTTTTCGGCTCCACTAACAAAAAACTTTGGAACTCTAATTCTGGAATCTAAAACTCTTTAGTGCATTTTCTACTAGGTTACAACACACCTTGTCGTTGATACAGCAATCTGCTAACTGCCAAGAGCTCTTTCAATGGAACAAATTTTAATTCTCTATATTGATAATGAGATCCTTAAAAAAATCCTAATTAATTTTTATTTTTTGCTTGGCCACCCTTGATTATATAAAGTGGTTTTGAATTTACGCAGCATATTTCACAATTAATTTTGTTTTGTTCTACCCAACCTAACCTTGAAGTGTGTTTATGACAATGTCATTATAAACCCTGAATTCACTAACTATAATTCTTGTAAATTGTCTGTAATCATTGAATCTATCATTTAGTGTTTTCACTAGGTAGAGGTTTTTCGTGTTATGATAAAAGGCATTGCTACTAGTCGCCAAGTCTTTAACAGTACCTTATAGTATATTCAAGTTAAATTATACAAAAAACTTTAAATCTCTTTAGTCTTAGTCCAACTATACCGTGGAGCTCACAATTATCTTTTTGGTTTTTGTGTATAGTGGTTGCTGATTTAAGAGGGTTTTTCTAAAATAAAATAACCTGAATCCCTATAATATAATCTCTTTAAATTTTTCTGTAGCCCATCATGCCAAAGCTAGAGCATTCCTTTTTTAACATGTGTGCAATAGGTTGTGATTTTTCTGCTTCTGTAATAGATTTCTACGAGAAGACCTAGAAAATTTACTTACAGAGAAAGAGAAGACCCCTGCCTATTCTTCTGGTGATAAGTGACTAGCAACCTAAGGAACTATGGTCAGCTGACCTACGAATGAGACATGATATCTTTAAAACTATCGGATATGAAATGTGATACTTGGTGCTGATTAAGTTTTTCGTTACTTGATTATTAAAAAGTGTGGAAAAATATGTGAGTTTTTTTCCCATATGAACATATTAATGGTTTAATAACATATGCAATTTGTGGATTCTAAGAAATGAGATTAATTGGTAAAATAAATCTACCTACAGGGGAGGAAAATTAACCATATACCGAGAAATCTAAGAAGCTCTTTTTATTATTTTGGTTCTGTACTTTAAAATGCATTTATTGCCACTTTATTGCTTTCTAAAAGAGTCAATTTTAATGAGATCATTTATAAATGATCCTATTAAAATACAGGTACCCTAAATATGTCACCACTCTTTTACTCTTATAATGCAACACTTTTTTCTGGAATTGTTAGATTATCCTTCATTTTGGGTGTATACTTCCTTAGTTACTGTTAGTATTCTATCATGTTTTTGTCTTTAGTTGTCTTCAAATACGAAAAATATCATCCATATGTATAGCTAGTTTTAAATCTTTGTGAATAAAGTTAGAAAATTTCATACTAAAATACTCTGGTGCACAATTTAGACCAAAAGGTAAACGATTATAAACATACCTACCCGGTGCCCCCCCCCCCTTATAATAGTAGTTTCTTTTCCCCCTCCTTTCGTCTAGCTAGCTTGATTTGATGGAACCCTGAGGTTTTGGTAGCATCTATTTTAGAAAAATATTTAGCCCCCTTCAGCTTGTGCTAATGTATTTTCCACCTTTGGGTTATTGGGGTGGTATTGTTGTAGAAGTGGTAAACCGGTCTAAAATACTTTTATTAACTTCAAGTATAATCTCCACAAATCCTAACTTTATCATTTTTTAAATACTACTACAATTGGTGAGACAAAAATCAGTAGGTTTATCTCTATCGGGGACTAATTCTTTGTAATCTATCTAGTTCTGCTTTAACTGTTGGTAATAATGGAATTGATACATTTCTAGGTTGTAGCATGTACATAATGTTTTGGATAAGTTGCAACTAAAATTTGATATGGAATTCGTCTTTAAATACGCCTAAAACCTAACTTTTTTTTTTATTTTTAAAATATATTGGATATTCTTTTTCAATTACTTCACTTATATTATCATCAGAGTTTTGAAACAATGAGAGATAGCACTTATAGTAAGTATATTCATATTTTTGTCAATAGAAAGGTTCTCCCCTACAAATAGCTCTATTTAATTTTTTTTATAATATAATACTTTACCTTCATATACATTTTCTTTATACCTAAAGCTTTAAATTAGTAGTTCCCAAAAACCACTAATTTTGTCCCATCTGGTCCTTTGATCACATCATCACTTTTCACTATAGAGAGTCCACCTCCTTTTATAATATTGTCTGGTTATAAGCACTTATGTCTGCTCCTGTATCAATAAGAAATTTTACTTTACTTATAAAAACTGGTCCTCTTGAAAAACATCTACGTCTATTAAATACTTTTGTTTTGACTCACAGAAAACTAACCTCATATGTAGTTCCTTCTGTTTCTTCCTTCTCAATATTTTTTACTATCTTGGCTCTGCACAACCTAGCAAAATGCCCCGTTTTTTTCGACATTTGAAGCATGTTATATTTGATGCTGGACATTTGTACCTAGGATGTCTTTTTTGTCCACAAAACCAACAATTTCCTTTTAATTGTAGTTCTTTTGCGTTGTTCTTTGTGCTGTTGTTTCTTTGTTGTTCCTACTTTCACCTATTTATTTCACTTTCTTCCTTATTTTCTCTTATTATAATCATACACTCTCTTTTTTTTTTGTATTTGTCCGCGTGCTTTGCCCATTTGAATAGCCTCCTCAAAGCTTTTTTTAAGTCATTTTTAAGAGCATCCTGTCACTTATATTTCTATCCCTTATTGCCAATCACTACTCTATCTCGTATATGTTCTTCTTTTATAACAAGTTTTATACTCGCATCCCTCTGCTAAACTTATGCAAATCCGTGACAAATTGATCAAAATCTTCCCCGTTCCTTTTGTACCCTTGAGTTAAATTTGAAAATCTTTCGTAAATTACATTCTTCTTGGGAAAGAAAAATTTGTCAAAACTCTGAAAGTAACTCTGTATAAGTTAAATTTTTATCAAATTGAATAATTAATGTTCTTCTGCCTTATGCTCCCATCGAGTATAACAGAAAAATCTATTTTACTTTATCACTTAATTCTTCATTTCCCGATACGGCTCATATACCTTTTGAATCTAGTTATATACTTCGGCCACTCTGCTGAGTCACGAAACTAAATGTTCGCCAGCAGTGGAGGCGCCATTTTTGAGTTGTTGGTTCCTCTCAGAATCGGGCTGTCGGACTGAGGGAAGTTTGTGCTTCGTCTGCCACCATGTTTTTAAGATGTGTTAATAAAAACTATTTCTTACTTGTTTAATATGTATTAATAAACTATAGTTACATGTTCTTAGTATTATTAACTCTAAATCTAATTTCACAGCTTCCTCTAGTCGTGTCTTTTTATATCTATATCCATAGATTATTTTTTCCAGATAATATTATGTCCACTCCCACAGATAATCAATAATAACATAACTGTTCTCTCAACACTAGTATTATATAATATAAATATTTAATCTATACGTCCATGTGTTTTGCACTCCCACAATCTGTGTCATGGAAAGACGGGTTTCGAGAGAGAACGAGGTTCCGTAACATTTCAGGAGCATAAACGTTATAATAAGTGTTTGCAGCGTGCTCATGAATTCATCAAAGAGAACGTCGCAAATTTATGTTGAATATTGAAGTCACCTTAATATTCGAATTTCTCTCAAATGAATATGAAATGTTTAATTACTTCATTTGCAGAATTTTAGAGTAAATCGCGCGTCATTTCAAGCCACAATACCATTTATCAACGTGATATTGTGCCGCCAAGCAATCTACGAGCGAGCATGTTTACGGAATTATATCCTTTATTGCGTAATAGTTAAGGTGTTGTGTAAAAGCCGCGTATCTTTTGAGCGTATCGTGATTAAATAGGCTTTCCCTGACTAAGCCGATGAGGATTTGTCTTTGCGAATTGTTCTTATTTTAGATCCTTTTAATGGATTGTTACTAAAAATAAATATAATATGAATATCTAGTAATATTTTCTTGGATGTTGTAAATTGTAATTAAATACATATAGGATAGGTAAGTCCTATTAACTAATAATATTTATATAAAAGTTTGCAGATTGAGAGAATATAGAGTTTTACCGAAAACGTATTGCCAAATACGAGAGATGGGTTAATGGACCACTAAACCTGTTTAAATGTTCTTGAACAATGCAAGAACTGTTCTCAACTACTTGTAGCTTACACGCATCAACTTGAGTCACGAGCGTTCAGCTACGGTAATGTTTGTAACATTACCGTGGTACAGCGCATTGCAATGGACGCGTGCCTTTGTGTTCCGTATGTATAAATAATCATTTAATTAGAACTGCGTACAGTTCGGATCATTCTAAAACGATACAACTGCGGCTACTGTGTCGACGTCACTCGCGTCTGACGTCAGACATCAGTCAAATAAAATTTATCAACTTATTAAATAATAATCAATTAACATAGACGAAGTGAGTCAGTATCTTCGAGCCAAGGCGAGTGCCTGAATATTGTTTACTTTTTAGTCCTCGCAATTGCAGCACTTTGTGTGTCACCAACACAAGCTGGCGTTCTCTTGCGCCACCGCGTTGCGTCCAGTAGACGTGTGTCCGATGCATAATTTGTGGTACACGATAATGTATTTTGTAATAACTTTTAATTGAAAATTATCAAACTAATTTTTTAAATATATATTTCTATTTAACTATATATTATCTATGTAAGAAACGTTGAATACATACATATACTATCATGGGGATTTAATAAATTAAAGACAGATTTATTGATTTTTAAGACAAAGCTACATTAAAAGGACTGCACTTAACTAAATAGGTTAGTTTCATGATCATAAAAGTTTGAGTATAACTTAATCTTATACTTAATTTGCTGGACCTGGCAAGTGCAAATTCATTAAAAATCTGCCTCATGTAAAATTGTATAAATATATGTATCACTATAAACAGCAGTAAACAAGCATCGACGCCGGCCGCGACCGCAGCACGGCGATGGAAAAAGAAAGAAATTTTTCAGTTCAATTCCATTTGCTAATTTATTTTCAAAGTGGAACGAGCACTTAATTGAATGCCTGCAGATTACCGCAAACATTTCCTGAATTTTCCTTTGAGAATAAAGAATTATTTTTGTTATAGATTTAGAAAGTAAATGAGAGTTGGACACCAGGCCATAAATTATACCGTTGTAAGAGTAATAGACGTACTTTGTAAGCTTGTAATTTTAGGTTTTTTTATATAGAATGTAGTAACAACACAGATTACATAGTATCAATCTAGTCTAAATACGCCTCCCCATAAGAGTTATTAAACTAAAAAAATAAATAATTCCTTACAAATAACAAAATCAATGTACAATAGTTGAGCAAGAAAGGCAGCTATGTAACCACGGAAGTTTGACACGTTTATGTAAGTAAACGGCCGTTACATGCCGCGGTTTTCATCTGTTTTTTTTATTACACTCTTTCTAAATAAATGTTTCTATTTAACACCTTTTCAAGTGCTAATATATAATATTAGGTGGATGTTTTTAAAGGTGCATCGTGTGCCTATAATAATTAGAGTTCCGTATTCGAAGGGTGCCAACGGAACCTTATTACTAAACCTCCACTGTCCGTCCGTCCGTCTGTTAGAGGGCGGTATCTCATGAACCGTAATAGGTAGAGTTGAAATTTTCACAGAATGTGTATTTCTATTGCCGCTATAATAACAAATACTAATAAAAAACCAACCAAAATAAAAAAAAAACGATTATGGTACGGAACCCTTCGTGTGTCAGTCCGACTCAAGCTTAACCGATATTTTTAATTCAAATGATATTTATTAAATTTATTCGATTTTACAGATAGACAGAATTACTTTCGCTTGTATAAGGATTCGATTACTACAACGACCGTGCGAGGGTGCGGTGTGTTTTCACTCTCCTAATATTCAGTTCAATTTAAAAATTTCTGTGAACAACCCTCGTAAAAGCTTCCGCCTAGCTTTACATTCTGGCTATTGAGGTATTTATAAAAAACTAAATAAAATATTTTTAGTAAACGCATTTAAGCTACACTAATAATAAAAATAAACATCAAAATCTAAATGGCGAGAATCTACATCTGTTACTGAATATTAAAATTTGTTTAATAATATAGTTACGTCAGAGTATGATATAATAGAATTATTTGGATTAACAACAGTAACAACACATTAAACTGTGCAACATTGAATAACATTACACACATGTTTGGTATCTCTGTCTCACCCTTTTGGAAAGTAAAGTTCCGGAATCAAATGATAGTAATATTGTTTTGCCCTAGAAATACCACGCGTAAGAATCGAAGCCACGACCTCCTCAGTTGAGCACTTAAGTTACCAAGCGCGCTTTATATCTTATTACGGTAGATATCTTATTTGCATATCTTGAATAAAGAATATACCAGGTAGTTCAAAACTAGTTAAATATGAATGAAAAACCGTAAGGAATGATCCTTCCCCGTCTGCGCCGCGCTGTCTGGGGATTTGCATTGAAAATAAACCTTTTATGTTATTAGTAAAGTCCCACAACTTTGTTTGATATTTTTTTTACGTAAAAATAAAAAGGACAATGTTTATAGGCTGTCGTCAACACTGAAGCGAGAGAGAACTCTTTGATTCCCTATGATGCGTACCAAAACAAATATGTTTTTATTATTCCAATAAAATATTTGAAAGTTTATACAACGAAAATATATGTAATTCACAAGTAATTATTATCATAAAATAATGATCCTTAATAAGAAAATGTTCACTTGTATGTATGTGCCTACTTAGCCTTTTATAATCCACCGACTATGTAAATAGTCTCCTTTTAAAGTTCTGAGGAAATTCAGAAAATAGTAAAATATCAAGCGCAAAATTCAACTGTAGTTTTATTTAAGCCCCGCCTTCAGTGAAATTATCTGTTAAAACATTGCGCTGAAAATGGCTGTAATTAAACCAATGATTTAGATGATTTAGACATACGTACCTACCTATGACGTAGAATACAATAAAATTGAGCTCAACTTTTCAAATATGAAGATCATCTTGTCATTTTTTACCAATCATATTTATTTGAATAGCTTATTTTGCTAAAAATCGGACTACTATTATAAATGTGGGTGCGGATGTTTGTTTGTAAATTGTAAATAATATATTTTTATTAACGATCGAAATGAGGACAAGACGCTAGTCTTACATGTTAACGACAATTTTTTGATTCATTTCAAAGAAAAAAACAGACCAAGTTGATTGACAAAGTCAACGGAGCCTCTGGCGGAGCTTTAAGTGGGTTTTGTTTTCTTCCCATGATGTTTTTTGTATGACGAACGTTCACTTGCTGGGACTAGGAACCCCGCGAGCCGAAGACTTAGTGCTCTCAATTTGTTGGTGTCCAGTGTCCCCCCGCGCTCCGCGCAATGCTAAACGATGCTGTTTATTGTAGGTAATAATTAAGTACTACTTCTTAAAATAAGAATTTAAAAATTTCTTATGATTTACGCATTCTTGCTATCTTTATTAATGTAGTTTATAATATGATTTTGATATATTGTCCATTATTCATACTTACATATAATATTAATGAGAAATTGAGCTTGATTGTTTGTTTCTTGATGCCTCTACAACTCATTGTGACGCTCGCGAATATCCTTTGGCTAGTAGAGGGGTAAACAGGATACCTTATTCTCTTTAATAAAAAGTGAAACAAATAAAAAGTGAGGTACTAGAAACGTGCACTTGCGGTTGGGCTCGAGCGACCCAAGGGTGGGCCGCTAGTATTGAATATTGATAAACTAATCTTAATTTTAAATATATTACGCGAGTGAATAAAATATGGTATCCAGTAAAAGCATATTGGTCGCTTTCGCTTTAAAATATCGTAAATCTCTGCGAGAATATCGTAATACAAGGAATAATAGAATTCTTTAGATTGTTTTTCTATACAGAGCTTACAATGTTGGATGAATACTTATTGCTCTCGACATATCTGGTGTATAAACACAGTTTCTTGAAAAAACTTCTTGATTTTTACCTTCTCATAAATTTTATCCTGATCTAATAAATTAACTGGCAAACATGTAATTTAAATATTCCCTACAAAAGAGTATTAAGAGAAATCAAAGCTAAGTAATTAGTTCGAAATGATATTTATCCTGTTATAGTAACTAATATTATAAGTAGGTACAGAAATGTATTGCTGCACGTGTCTGTCTGGTTACCGCATGAGTTTCCACAATCAAATCTGCGACTGATTTCAATGACTTCAGCACAGATAACATTTTGTGCAGCTTCCTGTACCAAAACAACATGCGGAGTAAATAGTAAAACTGTTTTAAAAATAGATATGTGTATCTACTCCTTTATACGCGAATGAATACAAAGCAAAGTGCTATTTACGGCAGACACTTTTCAAGTTTTTTCATCGACCACTTAATTTTTTCATCATCAGAATTTCAACGAAAAAAGTATGACTTACTCAATCTTTGTCTCAAAGCGCATGAATCAGGTTAATTACACCTGTAATGTTTAAAAGACTCCAACGCGCCGCGCAGCTACCACCGCTCAGTCTAAACGAACGCCTTTCAACTATAAATAATGACGTCTGAAACTCTACTCATTAATTAGAAACAATTTATTGCGAAAACTTGTTTACAAAGGTATGACGTGTCCTGAATCCAATGTAATTAGGAAATTCCTAAGGGACATTTTCCCGCGGACGGCCTCGTCCTTTCCCCAAATCTTTTGAAAAGGTCTTCGAATGGATTATCTCCTAAAGAAATTACTGAATGGATTTTTCCGTAAAGTTTTCTGTAAAAATATTCTTGGAAACTGGGGTCGAATGATTTTATTTTCTTTTACAATCAGTTTGTTACAAAACAATGAGTAGAATTAAATAATTGCTATAAAAATGTAATTTTTTATTCCATTTAACGCATTCATCGATAAGCTTCGATGCAATAAATTCTATTGTTTAAGTTCACACATTAAAATACTTTATTTTTCATTTCGTTTTGGCTTTTACTCTAATGTGTAGTTTTAGGGAAATAGTTCTGACTCTCATCATGTATTTCCTGCTCACATCGAGACACTACATTTTGTGTGATCAAAGCAACGTTCTAGCGTCAACCACTGGGTCGGTCGGTGCCCGGTGGTAGTGTATGCAGTAAACATTTACGCTGTCAGCAGTACACTGTCAGTTACAGAGATCCCACTTTGTCACGACACTAGGTAAGTGGTAACTACACAAAATATAAAATATCATAAGTGATTCTTGGGAAAAATAGAGAGTAAATAAAAGTTTTTTTATAAATAAGATGAAAATAATATAAACGATATGTTATAAAGAGTATCTTTACTCATTTATATTCTGGAAATATTTATTAACTAGCATTGCACACGGCTCCGCCCGCGTTCAGATGACCAAAAACCAAATTATTAGGTTTTATATATTAGTATACTCTTACAATGCAGTTTTTGTATTTTTTCTCAAAAATGAGATATTTTCCCGCGGTAAAAACTATCCTATATGTTGACCCGGATAACCAGCTATAATCAAACCAAATTTCATCAAAATCTGTCCAGTGGTTTTCTCGTGATGCGGTAACAGACAGACAGACAGACAAAAATTCTATAAACTATAGATTCGGACTCTGTATCGATAATAATGTCTATTTCAATTAGATTTTCCAAAAAATATTCAATTCGACTTAGTTACAATTTTATTATATTTATAGACTAGAATTTGATTTATATCAGGTTCTAAATGTAAAAATTTGTAAACTCGTTGAACTTCATTGTACTCTACACCATTATACTTGTAGTTGATACGAACAACACAAAACAAATAGAACAACACAACATAATATGTAATATATAGATATACATATCTTATATACTTTTCAAACATTTCATTGTTACACAAGTTACTATATTACTTTAAAAGGGAATTAGTAAGGTTATCTTTTAGCACATGTTATTTAACGCGCACGAGCCAGAATAACGCCAGCTTCTTAATATTCTCCGCTCGCCCTTAACTTCATATTACGACCCACAAAAGGAACATCAAGTCGCTTTTACTGCATACGTTTAACTTGTGCCAAACATTTCAAGGATATTGTATAATTAGGCTTGTCATAATATTACGCATTGTAATTATTCGGCTATACAGTATTCGTCCCCAAAGGGTCTTGATTCTAGGCCAAGATGAATATTTATAAACATAAAGAAAATAAAATATTAATCATGCAAGCCATATTATTGTTCTACGTGTAATTTAAAATGTTAAAAAAGTTAAATAATTAAGACTAATAATTTTAATTTAACATGTTCATTCTTAATATTTAAAATCAAAATATTAAGCAATACTATTACTACATTTACAAATGAAAAATATTCATTTGAAATACTGTTATTTTGATCCGCACAGTTAACTTATTCATTTTGTTATTTTGTGGGTAGGCTGTCTGTAACAACTATATAATACTTTTGAGACATCTAACACCTAAGTCACTCCCGTGACCATGATTACTGTAAATCTTTACTAGTGCAGAACTACCGGCTCCGGTTGTGCACAAATCAATAAATAAGCCTATATGTATGTTATCTATAGGTATTTGGCTTTGTATAATTGACGTACCGCTCTCTCTCTCTCTCTCTCTCTCTCTCTCTCTCTCTCACAGACACTCTTTCTCCCTCTATCCTTAAATTTGTTTACAAATATTAACACTAAATTTTTCTCGAAATGGCTAAGGCTTTTTTATCATGGAGAAAGTCGGATAATTCGTGATATTTCCAGAAAGTGAAGCCTAACATCGCACGCTATCATGTATTTTTTTAACATGATACGTACGAACATACGAACTTGTTCTACTGAAATTTGTTGCCAGTAAAGGTAAGTTTATCTAAACTACGAGTAATATTATAAAGACAAAAAAAATTGTACGTTTGTTCATAATGGATAAACTAAAAATCCACTGAACCGTTTTAGATGAAATTTAGTGTGGAGATGGTTTGAGACCCTAGGAAAGAAATAGGATAGTATTTATTCCATAAATCGGATATATATATATATATATATATATATATATATATATATATATATATATGCTATCTATTCCATACTAAAACTAAAACCGGTGAAATGCCTATTATTTGGAAGAAATCATTTGTGGTTTCTATATTAAAATCTGGTAATAAACACGAGGTTTAGAACTACAGGCCAATTTGTAAATTATGTATATTGGGTAAAATTTTTGATAAGATTGTGTACGATTGCATATTTCCCAATTTAAGATCTTTTTTGATTAACGAACAGCATGAATTTGTAAATAAAAAATCAACCGAAGGAAATCTCGTTGAATTAGTCCATCGCGTTACTGCTTCCATAGACCAGGGTCACCAGGTAGATGTAGTCTATACCGATTTCGTGAAAGCTTTCGACAAGGTTCCCCATCATTTTCTTATCCAAAAACTTGTAGGGATGGGTATACACGGAGATCTGCTACGCTGGATAACCTCATATCTTCAGGACAGAAGTCAGGCTGTAACTATTAAAGGCCATACGTCATCTTTCGTGCCTGTTTCCTCTGGTGTTCCTCAGGGTTCTCATCTGGGACCATTGCCTTTTAACATATTCCTGAAGGACATTAAGGTTGTCTTTAAGAATAGTTCATTTCTTCTTTATGCTGATAATTTGAAAATTATTAGAAAAATCTCATGTCTCTCAGATAGCGCTCTACTACAGGAAGACTTAGACAGACTTTACTCATATTGTTCCAATAATTATCTACATCTGAATATTAGGAATTGTTCCGTTATTTCTTTCTCTAGGAAGTTTTCTACCTTAGATTTCCCATATACACTTGGTTGTGAAGTATTAACGCGAGTTACTGAAGTGCGTGATCTGGTTATAATTCTAGATAGCAAATTGTTGTTTAAATACCACATAAATCAAATGACTTCCAAAGCGTTTAAAATGCTGGGTTTCGTACTTAGAGTGAGTAAGGACTTTAGGAATATTTCTACAATGCTTTTACTGTATAATACCTTGGTTCGTTCGATTCTGGAATATGGATCAATAATATGGAACCCCAACCGTAAAACTTACATTGAGGAAATCGAGAGGGTCCAGTTTAAATTTATTAAACATTTGAACTTTAGGTGCCTCTCTCTACATCAAAGCTGCCCTGCTGTATCTTCTCTTGCAAGCCGTCGTTTATTTAAAGACCAAATGTTTTTATATAAAATAATTAATAATTTTGTTGACTCCCCTTATCTTTTAAGTAATATACAATTCAGATGTCCCAGCTTCAACACTCGTCGAAGAGATTTGTTTTGCTTTCCTGTCACCAGGACGAAATTCGCTCAAAATGAATTTATATATAAGTCCTGTCGTGATTACAATGTTCACTTTAAAGACATTGATTTAATGAATTGTACTGTAGAAAATTTCAAAAGGAAAATTAGGAATGTACTTCTCCTAAAAGATTTATAATTTAACTCCATATCTTATATTAATGCATGTTCTGCTAACATAATTCTAGTGTTGTTGTTTTGTCAAATCTCTACTCTTTTACTGTATGAATTGTTCGTTTGTGGAAACTTTATTGGTGTATGTACTATTTTTATTGTTATATGTTGTTTGTGTTGTAACACTGTATGTTTCCCTAATAATAAATAAAATAAAAATAAAAAATACTAAACGTTAATATACCGTTAATAATAAATTTAAGTTTGCGTGCAAATATGAAATTATATTTTTAATTGTACCTATTATTTAGAATATTCGTAATCCTTGACCTTCGCTATGAACGTGGTGAATTATACCTAATTACAATTACAGTACATTAATTTAAAAATATTAGGTTAAGTAAAGTTCCTAATATAATTTAATTTTATTAGGAACTTTTCTGTATACCGTAGGTATGTTGCAGCTTTAAGCTTAACTACTTCGAAGTATTTAGAAAGTTCGCGGTCTGTCTGTTAATTAATGGCGGTATTTTTCTACACTGTGCGTGTGATATCTTATACATTAATGGTCGCATGCATGCACTTATACGATATTTTATTATATAAATAAATAGAAACAGAAACGTTAGACACTAGAGCAAATTAGCAACACGGCGTAGGAAAGTTTGCTAATCAGAAAGTAGGTACGTTGAAACGTCGCTTAAACGGCTAATTAATAAAAATACGTGATATAAAGTAACGCAGTAAATCATGCTACACACAATAAAGCCAGCAGGCGTGACCGATGCGAAAAAACCGATGTATCTTGCTGGACTTTCACATTTTTTACTTAACAAGCGAAATCTTGTTTACCGAATTAGGTACAAAATGTAAATATTTTCAAAGCACACACCTCAGTAAAATAACGTAAGGCTCCAGAGTTGACAGCGTTGACAGTATCCACAACAAGTACACAACACGGCACTACACTCGCGTCGATGTTCGCGCGGACGTTGGCGCCGACAGAGAGCTCGAGAAACACGCGCGTCGATCGCTGGGCCACAGGGACACTGCCGGCCGCCGCCTGCCGCTGTGCCGCCGGGCGCCGGCCGCGGCGGATCGAGGCCGCGCGCTGCTCCCATTGCCGGTGGAAAGTGCTCGCATCCGTGAGCAGGTGCGGGAGAAAGCACCCAAAATACGAAAAAATCACGACTGACTCATTCGATGTGAGATGACATGGAAAGTGACCGAACAAGTTTTTATCGTTTATTTGAAAAGGCGAATAAAAATATCGGTATATATAGAATCATTGTTTGTAAGCGCCGGTTCGCTGAAAAGATTAGAGCTTTGTGCTTAATTATAAGGTTACCTCGATGTTATCACTTTGTTATTTCACACCGCGAAAAGGATTCCTAGCGTTGTTTGATTAAAACGAAATTTGCATATTAATGTTAAATGCCTTTCAAAATTAATAAGATGTAATATCCGAGATCAAAAGAGTTAATTTAACGTATGTACTTCGCGAGATGAAAAACTTCACGGCAAACCTTTTGCCACATTTTTATTTTACGAAATACTTTCGCTAAGAAAACCGTTAAAGCCCAGATGAATCCATCTTTCTCCGAGATTTCCCAAAAATAGCTGAGCTTTATTGTGGTTTTGATCCTTATATTTTTTGTATGTAAAGGTAATATAATAATATATTATTCCACTTATATTTAGAATAAAAGACCAAGAACCTAAATCTATACTCATAAGCGAACGTTCGACTTAATAAAATTAGGTGCATACTCATGTATTATTTTATTTTTTATCTATTCCTATCCTACGGGTAAAAATTACGTTTTATGTTATGTTCGAGAAGAATTTACGCTGATATAAATCATTTGTAGAAATTTGCCACAAAAATGCGATTTTATTTATTTCATTTATATCTTACGAAATCGAAATCGAAAAGCAAACAGGTCTATCCCACGGGAACCGTTTATTTTTCCGGGATAAAAAGTAACCTGTTGTTTGACCGGCAATATAAGGTATCAGAATGCCAAATACTAAATTAGGTGCTAAGTAAAGTTGTTGTGTATTAAGCTGTATAAGTTAGTATAGTTTTTTAACTATCCCACGGGAACTCTTTAATTTTCCGGGATGAAATGTATCTAAAATGTTGACCGGGGATATAAGGTACCACCATGCAAAATTTCATTTAAATCGGCTCAACAGTTTTGGAGATTAGCCCCTACAAACAGACAAACAGACAGAGAAACGAAAATATTGAAAAAATCTGGATTTGTTCTATTTCTCTTCTTACATCCCCCTGACTCGGTTTTTAGCAAAAAATTTTCTATGTACAAACATGCCACCTCTACAGTTTTATTATATGAATAGATAACACTTTTTAAGTAAATTAGTTTATACATATTTTATTAGCGTTTTCTCACGTATTTAGATAAATAAACTTAGTTTTTAATTTATTATTGTGTTATTTTATTAGAGATATATACAAAAAAATCACATTTTTAGGGTAAGACGTACAAGTCTCTAACTGGACGGATCGCAGCACATTTTGTAATTGAACGATATTTACAGCTTTACATAATAATTGTACCCGCATTGTAAGTGCAGATATTTTATCCTTGCCCTCGTTAATATTACTTATAGCGTATAAAACTATTACGCAAAGTACTAATGCGTAGTTATGAAAATATATTCTGGAGTTACGATTAAAAAAAATCTCAGATCCTTTGTTACTTGAATGCAAGAACAGCCAAGACTGAAATATTTTAATTAGTAGAGCGGGCGCTAGGTAAATGCAGAGTTTGTTATTTTTACATAATTGTTCTTATTATAATTTTACAAAAATAAATGTACACTTGATTATGTTATTGAGATAGATAAGAGAATAATGTTATTAAATTAAATAGTTTATTGTTAAGGCGGCGCGACATAGAGGCGGAGATCTAGAGCTGTAGAGCTGTACAGGGCAAATATCGCAGGACCAAAGCTTATACAATGAAACGCAAATTTAGATTCCATGAGACGTGATAAAGTAAAAACCTTTACAGTCTTCTAGTTTTTGCACAGCTATTTTTGAAGTAACTATTCAATAATTTGAGCGTTGTGCTATTATTTACAATATCGCTTTATTTTTATGTAATTTTATAAATTAAAAATTTATATATCTATTTAAAGTGTTTCAAGTTTTATTTGGAAAGGTACCTTTGTAGTAATACAGTATTCGAAGAATTCATATAAAGTAGCGTTAGATATGAGCGTTGAGCGATGTAACGCAATATTTAACAAGGATACCGAGAGGCGAAGTAGTACGTGTGGAGAAATTGCAAAAACCGCTTATGTCCTGAATCCGGTTGCGGTGCTGTGCGGCGAGCGGGTCATTGTCACTGACGTGTGGATGTGCGTTACCGATGTTTGTAAATTAACTGCTCACGTCATTTCATCCCGACACTGATAAAAATATTTCTTATTATATATTTTAAGAAACGCTATGAATATATTATAAATCAGTGCTTGACATACATATTATATGTATGTATATTGTATAATATATATGGATAGTTCAAATAATACGGACATTGCACAATGTACGCAAGAACAACGTAACAAAGCATATAATTTTTGAAGACGTTTTTATTATAATTGTTCGTGAATAAACAACATTTTTCTTTAAATACATATTAAATACATATTATTTATTTATTTTATACATGATACTTGTTTATCCAACAAGTGTAAAATAAATAAATTGTATAATATAGCTTCTTAACTAATATATATGACAGAGGAGGATTTAATTACCTTATTCTGTTATGAAACCTTATTATTGTTTAAAGTCACTATGTTATTTAGTTTACTATTTATTGCTTTTAAAGTTATTTTGAATTTAGAGCAGAGACTCTCGAGCGGGGTCGAGAAGCCATCACGACATTCATTCGAGATTCGTGGTTTAGTAAAGTTGGTTGATCTTGGTGGATCATAGAGAGTTATATTTTCCAGTTTATAGAGCATTGAATACTTTATTATTAAAGCTCTGATAACGCCCACAGGATTAGTAACTAAAAATGATGTTCGTAGTATATGGATAACACAATAAATTATTTTTTTAAATAATTTATTTATTTAATTTATTTCTTAATCGAATATGTTATTAAAAAAACTATCTTCTTACAAATTATCTGCTTATTACATGTACACTAAAAATGGAAAACAAAAACTTCGAAGTTCGAAGTCGGTGACGGCCGATAATATTTTAAGATATGAATATCTAGTAGGTAAATATGATTAGGTATGAATTCTAATTATAGGTAAAACATTATACATCAATTTGTGATGTATTTTACGTATCGAAATATATTAGATTTGTTTTCATCGGCTGACACCGACTTGGAAAATATCTGATTAGGTAATAGGTATCTATTTATTCTAATTGAAAACTTCCGTTTAGTTAATTTTTACATTTTAGTGCCTCGAAGTCGGTTTTTTTAAGTTTTTATAAATCACTTCAGGTCGGTCGTTTGCAAAAAAATGAAAATGTATATCTATAAAGTATAAACGCCTGCGCCGTTGTAAGCAAAACCTGGTATGTTTTTTTTAATCCTGTATACACATTTTAAAGTTCAAAAAATTCTATTCGACTTCTTTGAGCTGATATAACATAAACTATAAAGAAGTAACAAATTCGTATTTATAATATTATTGTCATGAAATTTTCCACGTAAATGTTTTAAATTAGTTTCTTCCCTATCTTTGATATCTGTTATGTTAAAGTACGATGAAACTTCCTGATATAAACTTCCAGAAGAATACAGTACCTGCCTATAAGGTACATATAAAAAGATAGTAGAAGAACCATTGGATAGAAAGGAATAAATAAATAGCACTCCATCAGCCTCAGAAGACATGACCATGACATAAATTGATGACGCCCAAGTGATCCTACCGTTTACAGATATAATTTGTCAACGCCACTCACCACGCGAACTGCTCAAGTAACACGCAATGGGTGTATTTTTTGATACATATTTTCAATAACATAAATGTTGATGAATTATATATTTTTTACTTGTTAACAAAGTTACAAGAGAGAGAACATAAATAAATAATATTTCAATTGAGACCTACAGCAATTAGCATAGATACATGTTACATAGATTGAACGTTAACTTAACGTTATACTTAACACGTTGACTGCGGCAGCTTTTACTAATTTGCCATTAGTGCTGTACTTATAGAGCCTTTATGACCTTACACATTACTTGCCTAGACCGCGGTGCTGACACTGCGGTCTAGGCATATGTCGTCTAGGTCTAGGCCATAAACGAATTAGCCACTGGACCTGACATAAAATACAAATGCACGAAAACTCGTTCAACCAAGTAAGCATAACGCAAAGATTTTATTACACTATTATAAACACAGATACACAATACATAAAAATTCACTCTATTTCTAGTGCTTGAACGTAATCGATAAAATACATATATCGATGAACGACTGAATGACATTTTAGATATTATTGTTTAATTTTGCGCCGACAATCAAACCCAGCACCTTCGAATGGGAAAGAAAAGGTGTATCATAAATAAGCTGTAAGACAAAGGAAATAGGGAGAATGGGAGAAGGAAGAATCCAGGTGTCATATCTACGAACTGCTTCTACCCACTTTCTCTTTTGAGAAGAGTCACTAGGAAAATAAAATAATCTTTATTATTATTAAAGTGGAATAATATTCCAAAGTATATAAATGTGGTATAAAATAAAAAAATTACGTACACATACTAATTATAATTTTTGAATTTATAATATTTTTATTTGATTATAAAAAATATTATTATAAATTTACTGTCGGATGATAGTGATAAAAGTATTTTGTTATTGTATTGTACAAATAACATCATTCGTTCAGTGATTTCGTCAAATATCGATATATTTTTCGACATTGTCAAGCACTAGTCGATGTTAATGGACTCACTCGACAGCTTTGTCATTCGTTCTGAATGGTATAATCCAGCCATTTTATGATAGTTGTCAGATGTCAACAATACATAGAAATATCGACTATATTTAACATAGTTGGATAATACGACATTTTATTTTACATTTGATTAAATTTTGTGATAAATAACAATAAATGTAATAAAATAATGTATTTACAAGTGAAAAAAAATTAGTCATTTTTAGGAGATGTTTTGTTGACAAGTAAGTGCTTGAGACTGACGCAAAAACAAACGACCAAGGCTATCCTGGTTACTGACAAGACCGGTAAAGGTACGTCCGTTTATGTGTCGGGTCCAGTGGCTAATTCGTTCATGGTCTAGGCATATGTAGTCTAGGCAATGTCGCATATACCTGCCTGATGTATGTACTTTTAAATAAGTTTTGATGTCGTTAATAAGCACAAATTCTTATTTTGATTATTGCGGTATATTTATAAAAAGTAAATTTATTTACGATTTAATTCGTACTGCAATTAAATGTATGAGTATGAACATAGCTAAACAATACATATAATCTGTATGGTCTTTAGTACCTGATATCCACACTAATTGGTAAGCTTGTTTTGAAATTTTAGTCATCTAAAACAAAAATCGATATCATTTTTAATATTAATTTATTTAATGAGTTACTTATTTACAGAATTATATGATTCCAATTACACTCTCGGTATAAAGATTTTCTTACAAAAATCGCAAACCGTTTTCGCCTTTTCTACTTTTTCAGCTACTTCTCTACTGCTTGTTTTTAAACGTAACGTGTCCTAGCGTCCAGGACAATTTCTTTTTTACCCGACTGAGGCGAAGCCCAAAGGAGGATTATGTGTTTGACCTGTATGTATGTCCGACCCTATGTTCGCTCGTAATTACTAAACAGCTTGACCGATTTTGACGATACATACGTCATTAGATTTTTTTTCGATAACGCGAGTGTTATGTAGATATCATTAAAATTGATTAATTAAATTGTTCTCATATTTTTAGTTCACTTTTTATCACTCGGCCTTTTTTATTTTTGTAAATATTTTTTGAAGTTATTCTTCTTTTGGCACGCTTGGAAAAAAATATGGGTATGTCCACCACACACCAACAGTCAAAAAGCGATATGATAAAATTAGCTGAAAGTGACATGATGAAGTTAGCTGCATTCCTTTTACAAACAGAGAGTTGTGACATACGGGATGAAATCTATAGTTATTTTGGTTCTGTTACGCCAAAGAAGTATAACTTCTTACGTACGTACATAAGTACACACACACTTTTTATATCCTCTTATATACAGGTATAGACTGTTGATAACAGTTGGCTTGAATCAGGATTTTAACCACAGGTACATTTTTATTAATTATACTATCATGTCTGATGTGATATCACTATGATTTGATTTACTACATTTGACATTATACGTACTTACGACCAGGAGACAATATTCTTCATGTTTATTAATATATTGACAATAACTAATCATAAATTAGCAATTTCACAAAAAAGGAAACTGTATTTACTATTTATAGTTTTAAATACCTATCACACGTGCATGTGGACTTAATTTTTTTGTTGTATTAATCTCCATTAACTTTAGGGGAAGAGTACTCCAACCTTACGAGAGACACGCGGCAACAGTCCTGTGACTCAGTAAAGGGCAGTTACTTTTATTCTACGGACATAAATTCAATTTTATTTTATAAAACGAATTACTGTATTCGTCACACAATGACAAATAAGGTTGCGATCATCTCTCCACCTGTTCCATATGATTTCGCTCTATATCTCTATCCTATATATAGATATATGTATGTATATCTACGATATACATATTTACATTAATATTAATATTATTATATTTATTATTAATACTTTCTTAGATTTATGCGAATATTTGACATTTTAAATAGAACATACATAGTTGTTGGTTTATTGATCGAACAGTATCATATAGCAAAACATATATTTATGAGTAGGTATAGACCCAACAGATGGGTTACACCACGCAAATAAATACGTAATATGTATTGTACGCTTACGTTGTGATTACGTTCAGCTTCACAGAACTTTCAAAGCGTGTTCCTGTAAAAAAACTTTTCCTGTTTCAATATTATCTTGATAGAAAAAGTTATAAAACCTTATGCCGTTTTGCGTAACTGAAGGTTAGGTTCAGTTATAACTATATTTGAAAACTAAGCAAGTATTTATGTATACGAAAATATAACTAGCCTGGAGTTCGGGTCTGTCTCCGCATTGAAAAACAAAGGATGGATATTCTGGACGTCAATTTATTGAAAATGCTGAGGTTTTTTCCTGTCCTTATTTGTCCTGGTGAAACATTATTTATCAGCGCTTTAACTTGCATTCTGTGGACTCAAGTTAGACCACTCGAGTACACAGTAAGAAGCTTGCCGTTTATATTAAAATTCACGATATAGTATCTGTATATAATAAATATCTTAATATTATTACATATGAGCCAACAGAGAAAATGTTAACAATTAATTAGTCGTTCCTATATATTCTATCTAATCAGTTCGATATAAGTATAACAGACAGACATAAACACATATTTTGCATTTCTTTAATAACTAAAGCAAATACTTGGAATATATTTACGTATTATTAATACGCCTGTTATAGATTATTATTTTACAGTACATTTTTTATATAATTATCTTTTTTTATTATTATTTTTAATTTTACTATAGTTATAGTTTTTTTATTGGCAACATTTTATTTGAAATCTTTAAAAAGTTTATGATTTGACATAACGGCTCGATACGATGTTATAAATACCCTGTGTTCGTTAGCGAATCACTTTTTCTTTGGCGAGTAGCTGATCAGGACAAAGATAAGTAGCTTTGATAATTGTTTAAAGGATTCTATTTATAGTATTTTTGCTGATATATTTTCTTTGGTTATTCTAAACTATTTTGTGATGATAATAACTACAATAATATAAATTAATTGTTACAGTTTCCTTTGTCTTATTTACCTACCTCCATAAATATAAAAATGATAATTATAATTGTTTCCTCTTAATATTAATGTAATACTGGGTAGTTTGAAGCTTTTGTTATCTCTATATTTTTAAAGAATCTATTACCTGTATGTAAAATACATAGTCAATATAAACTTAACCACCTAAAGAGATAAAATATATGGTATTATGTATTACATGTACATACATAATATGTAGGCAATATCAAATCCCCTGATATGTGCCAGAGTTTACAAATTACAATATTTTACCTGACAAAACACCGCCGTGTTAAGGAAATTGCTGGCATTAAATATTCACAAATGAGAATTAGTTGGCGTTATTCGTATTCATATTCATGTACTTATACGTATATTATAACACTTTGTTACCTAAGGAGCAATTACGGATTGTTCATTACTTATCACATATTACGTGCTAACAGTAATATGTAAATAAGTATCAACTTCCTAACTTTCAACTTAATTGAAACATTCAGTTAGAAGTTTTCCGTCAGACTAAAGTCTGGTTGTAACGCCTGGTCCTAGCTGGGTTTTTAATATATGAATATATCAATAAATGTTGAATTCAGTTTCCAGGAGATAAAGTACGACACGCAGTTTTATATGCTACTAGCATTGCCCGCGGCTCCGCTCGCGTTCAGATGACCAAAAACCAAATTCTTAGGTTTTACATGTTAGTATACTCTTACATTGCAGTTTTTGTATTTTTTCTCTAAGAAAAAATACAAACACTGTAATGTAAGAGTATACTAATGTGTAAAACGTAAGAATTTGGTTTTTGGTCATCTGAACGCGGGCGGAGCCGCGGGCAATGCTAGTAGCATATAAAATTGACGGCACTGGCTCTGTTATGATATACTTTGTTGTCACAATCGTTATGACCAATGGCGTTGCGTTTCAACTAATTTCAATGTCCCACCTATACTTGCACTTTTTAATAATAATTTTTTTAATCAAAAGAAATTACATAAAATATTAATATAGGCTTAATTCAAAAGCAATAAAGATTATTAAAAAAAATATTTCACCTTTCTTTAAATTACACGCATATTCCTTATTGAAGTTGAAGATATTTTTGAAAACTCTAGTAACAAGATGTAGAGTCTTATTCTCTATACCAGGGCTTATACTTTTCTATATAAATATAACTTTACGTACGTTTTTTTTACTTTTAAAATTGTAATATTCCACATACAGCGAATATTTCATCAATTCAGGAAAAGTATCGAATGCAGAGCTTAATTAGCCATACATTGATTAAAATCTTACGAGAGCGTGGGATAGGGACCGCCTATTGAGTGCGTGTCGATAAAAGTTTGTATATTTTACTTTAACAGTATATTTAACAAATAAGTACTATAGGTATTAAAATAGTATATTGAGAAATCTAAAAAAAGTATTAAAAATTAGCAACAATAATATATTACTAAGGAACTTGTTATAACTGTTAAATGTAACGATTAACAAACTTGTAAAGTTTTAAAATAATTTCGGAATAAAAATGTCGGTATGTAAATTGTAACGCCACACCACATTATACAGCCGAGCCTTATGATGCCACGCCATAGCCAAGCCAAGCTAAGCCAAAGCCAAAGCCATCCGGTTCGTTAACTATCTGCCGGTTGTGAGTGACGTCACATCCAATCGCCAAATGAAGAGTGTATAAATGCCCAGATAGTTAATTTCTGTGATTATTCTTGTGTTAGCATCGAAATAAGTAGAAACTCTGCCAGTTTGTACAGTGATCATTAATAAACTAATAGTTGCATAAAGTGCGTACGTGTTTGTTTTACCTGTGTCGTTTTAAAATAGATATTTTTGATGTGAAACATCTATTGGCGCGCCATCGCATTAAAACCGACGCGAATGGCGTGACGGCAAACGGCATGACGTTGTCATGTTATCGTCCCTTCCTATGCCACCGCTCTCGCTTGCTTTGTGTATATCTATACACGCTCCATTGTAAAATAGTCTCTATTAAAAATACCTACATATTTTCTATACTAATTATAAATATTTGTTCTGTAAAACTAAATTGATTATATTAACGAAACTCAATTTTTTCTTTATTTTACTCCATATTTAGTCATAGGTTTTTATTAATTACTCGCGTCTCACCTTCGCTCCGCTCGGGTTCGTCCCTAGGAACGTTTTAACGCTTAGTATAAATTTCTCAGAGATGAGAAATTTTGCCGCAATAAAATGTATCCTATATGTCGATCCGGATAACCAGCTACCATCATACCAAATTTCATCAAAATCCCTCGAGTGGTTTTTCCGTGATGGGGTCACAGACAGAAAGACAAACAAAAATTTAAAAACTACAATTTCGGCATCTGTATCGGTAATAATGACTATTTCAATAAGATTTTCTACAAAATATTTAATGTATAGATTCGGCTTAGATGTTTCACATCTGCCGGGCGTTCCGTGATGGCTAACATTTTTTGTAAATATATTTATTTTATAAAAAAAATAGAACGGATATTCAAGAGGAGATTTAAATTAATTTGTATTTTACTAGAACGTTAGTGGTAGCCCAGTGCTAACGCGCTTTCTTGGGAAACCAAGTAAAGCGGGTTCAAATCCTGGGTCTCGCACCTCTGATATTTTTATGTGTAAATCATTTCCAACATGATTACCACTTGACTTAGTTACGGTGAATGAAAACATCGTAAGAAAACTTGCATATCTGAGAGAACTTAGCAACTTCAACCTTCATATTGAAGGGAGGCTCGTGCCCAGCAGTGGGACGTAAAATGGGCTAAATACCTGCAATCTACATATATACTAGAACGTTAGATTATAATCTAAGTACTTACCAAACGCTAAGTAAAATGTGAGGTAATTTAAGTATCCGCTTTAAGTTATGCTTAAAACGCTTGTGACGTGAGCTGACCCTGATAGCTAGCGACGGCGGGAGGCGGCGGGCTCCCTTTGAGCTGACTCATCCGTATCATAAATTTCAATGGAAATAGCATCAAACCCAATACACATATATTTTATTAAGATCTAAGGGTACTAGTAATGACTACAGAGTAAGAACCATATTTAACGCATAAAAATCGACTTTGAGTGTGGTCTCGATTCGCTTTTGATCGCAAAAATTTTGTATGCAGAGGATCTGAAATACTTTACGATGTTCTGCCATTTAAAATAATTTAAAACCGTTAACTAGGTTCTTAAATTAGACTATTTTTTCTAGTTATTTATGTATCATCTTCGATATCTTGTTTTATCAACCGACTTCAAAAAGGAGGAGGTTCTCAATTCGACTATGTTTTTTTTTATGTTTGTTACCTCAGAACTCCGTCAATTATTAACCGATTTGGACAATTTTTGTTTTGTTTGAAAGGGTATACTTCCAGATTGGTCCCATTTAAATTTCAAAAAAAAATACCACCCCTAAGGGTGGAAAAACAACTAATGATGAATTTAACCTACTTCTAATTGTCATATTGACTTGAAACTTTGCAAGTATTTCTATTTCCGTTAATAGTACAGTGGTTCGGTGTTGTTGACCTGATCTGATGGCAAGGCCAGAAGGTGGATAGGTGGAACTCTTCAACGGCTAATAGTAGATACTTTGAGTTTGGGCTTATTTTGTTTGATTTGACAAGCCTAACACGTTAGAATCCTTACTTTGCTACTACTGTCTACACTAAAAAGGGAAAAATAAAAACTTTTTAAAAAAAAATAAAAACCGACTTCAAACAAAAGCACTAAAAAGTAAAAAATAACTGATTGGTAGTTTTCATTTACTATACATACCTAATCAAATATTTTCGAAGTCGGTGTGCTTTGGCTAAGTAATTAAAGCCTACCTATTAAATACATACCTAATCAAATATTTTCGAAATCGGTGCCAGCCCATACAAAGCAAAGCACACCGACTTCGAAAATATTTGATTAGGTATGTATAGTAAATGAAAACTACCAATCAGTTATTTTTTACTTTTTAGTGCTTTTGTTTGAAGTCGGTTTTTATTTTTTTGTTAAAAAGTTTTTTCATAGTGTAAGTGTGATATAGTTACTATAGTTCCAAGACATAAAAGATGTTGTCTACAGTTTTGGAATATAAACTTTTAAGAAATGATACAACCCAAAATATTTAATAATAAATTATAAAATAAATAATAATAAACCAAAATCACAAGTATTGTGTTGAACGTTATGGTGATACTTTCTTAATATAATACTTGCTTAGATATATGCGCATATTTGATAAACAAAACTGTCCTTTCGGGTTTTTTCGCGGACTTATTTAGAATTTTGGTTTCTGATGTTTCAAATGCTTTACAGCAATCGTGTCAATGATATTCTGTATCCTTTACTTCAGTTCTTACGTCATTTGGAATGTATAACGGTACAGTACAATACTTACGGCACACATGCTTGAGTCTCTGTTCTATGACACGTCCTCTATAATATGGGACTTCGTAATTTCCTGGCCACTTACACCTTAATGTAGACAGCAGATTTCGATATGATGTATGTAAAAAACTCTTACGTAAGTATAAAAGAAAGAGCAAATTAAATACATTTTCCGAGTTCAATAATTATAATATGTAAATATCCTCGGCGGTCGGTAAAACACTCAACAGCCTATATCCTACAAAATTCTGAAGGTATTTTGATGAAGCTTTTTCCCCACATTTAAGATACTTAAGTCAATAAAAGAATTATTACAATTAGACATCTAACAGCACACTTAACGGTCAGCTGAATCTTTTTATCTTTACATTATATGATGGCTCTAGTTAATTATAAGCTTTATTTGTGCTATAAAGTACAACAATTCTGAAATATTTTAATTGGTAAATACACCGGATTTGAAATTTGTGTCATGACTGTCATTGCGATGCAGACCTTGTGAGATGAACCGTGGCGAATAGCGATGAATGAATGAAACGACATTGGGAGTTCCCCCGTTACTTCGACGAGTTGTGTAAGTACAGGGCCTTGGCGGTAGACGGTAGTTAGCATAATGTTACAAGGAAGTAGTCAAATATGAATACTATTTGGTTTTCCTTTTTGACAAATGAAAAAAACAGGAAACCTTAATAATTAAAACTATAGTACTGCACAGAAAACGCTTAGAAATAATGTAGTCGTCTCACGCTATTTCAATATTAGAGAATTGTTGTAATTTGTTGTTTTAAGTTTAAAAAAAGTTTAAAAAAAACTTTAGTCCAGTTTAGTTTCCAGATCTTATTAGGACTGGGATTTTTGTACACGACCTAATGGTAGATTGTTGACGGTCAGTAAAAATTAATTTGTTGTTGAATAAAATAACGTACGTAATGTGACTTTGGACAATCCACGCTGTAACAGTCCGGCCAACAACGTAGTTAAGAGTATAATATTATACGCATTATCCCCTCGATAACAAATTTGAGCGCCCGGCCGCGACCAGGAACATTGTACCCTCATAAATAACTAAGCTGCCCCACACTACATTAGCCTTGTGTTATAGTGAAATCATAATATAATTTTGTACATTATATATCTACTAGCAGAACCCACGGCTTCGCTCGCGCTAAAACTACAAAAAAAACTCTAAAAAGGTAGTTTCATACAAACATTCATCCCCTATTTAACCCCCTTATAGGATGAATTTCGAAAAATGCTAAAACACGTGTTTATTTAATTTTATTGAAGAGCATTAATACAGAGGTTCAAGTAATTCTGGTCATAAATATTTTTTGGTTTGTATTATAACGTGTTTTCCCGTGGGAATTGGATAATTTCCCGTTGTAAAAAGTAGCCTATCTCACTCTCCAGCCCTTCAACTGTCTACACACAAAAAATAACGCCAATCCGTCACTCCATTTCGACGTGAAAGAAAGACAAACAAACAAACAAACAAACAAACAAACAATCAAACATACAAACAAACACACTTTCACATTTATTATATTAGTATGGATATAAATAAAAATAAATAGCTAAATATGTTGCTAAGCACAAAACTCGAGAACAACTGGACTAATTCGGCTAATTTTTTATTCAAATATTAGCTAAAATCCGAGCCCAAAGGAAGGTTCTTATGAAGTAAAATATTGGAAAAAATGCCCGCAAAAACATAAAAACACCATTTTTCTAATCGGGCCTGCTACATTTGATTTGACAGAACGAGGTCTGTAGGATTAGCTAGTTAATAATGTATTTAATTTATTTATCAAATTTAACCTAAACAACGTACCTATTACGTATTTAACTTACATACTAAGTTACTTCAATCATCGTCAGCTCAATGCACTGGGATTTTCAAACTAGGATTTTTGTATACTCATGCTACAGTGAAATAGAATAGCGTATATTTATATAAAGTTTTTTGACAATTTATTTAGCTTCGTCATAAATAAAGTATTTCTCTCTTTCTGTCTTCCAAAACTATCCGGTCTCATAGACCGAAGGCGACGATTAACGGCGTTAACAGCGGGTTACTGCAGGTAATAATATAATTGACACAGAAGAAACTAATTTTGGTGCCCAAATGAATGCGCGTCAAATAAAATATATAAAATTACTAATTTGGAATAGTATAACTAAATAATGGACTGAAAGTAGGTACCTCGTGTAACATCACTTTAGTCACTTTAATATATTATAATATATATTTATCGCAACGATATTATTGGAAAGAACGCCAATTATTGGCGACGAAACGGAACGAAAGGTACGTTTGTTGCTTGTATTGATGATGAACAGTAATAAAATAACTTATCGCAAATAAAGTTAAACATATATATACTTTTATTTACACTTTGTTATATTTGAGTAACCTACCTAGATATCTTATTTATGACGTCATTGACGAAAAAATGAAAATGATTAAATAAAAAAATTTGGGGTAGGTACTAAGTACCTTTAGATAATAGGGGTTATAGTATGAAATTGCCGATTGTACTGAAAAATTGTTTTTTTTTAATTTAACATATTTATTTAATCAAAATAATTACCATTATTATCTATACATTCCTGCCATCTAATAGGAAGGTCATTTATGCCTTTGCGATAGAACTCTGGTGATCCAGATTCGACAAACTGTGTGAAAGCATTTTGTACTGCCTCCTGAGAAGAAAAATTTTTATCACGTAGAAAATTGTCCAAATCACGAATAAAAATGGTAGTCTGTTGTAGCAAAATCTGGCGAATACGGAGGGTGACGAATGGTTTCTAATTGCAATTCCTGTAGAGTTAAAACGGTTTCTCGTGCTGTATGAGGTCTCGCGTTACCATGGAGCAATAATGGTGAAGTTCGATTCATGAGTCGGGGCTGTTTCACTGCTAGTTTTGCTATCATTTTTCGGAGTTCGACACAGTAGACATCTGCCGTTATTGCTTGACCAAATCGGAGAAAGCTATAATGAATAACACCATGCAGAGACCACAAAATAGTTAGTTAGTTACCATTGCCTTTTTATTGGTAAGCTTTGCTTTAGGACACTGTTGCGGCGTTTGACCTGGGTTCAGCCATTGCATTTTTCGCTTACGGTTATCGTAAAGAATCCACTTTTCATCACATGTCACAATTCGATCCAATATTCTTTCATTTCTGTATGGATTCAACAAGGCAACACAAGTTTTAACACACGTTTTTTTCTGCAGATCAGTCAAATCATGAGGCACCCATTTTTCATTTTTATTTTATTTTATTGATTTGACGCAAATGAGTCAATATTGTTGGTAAGGTAACGTTAAACCATGCCGCTAATTCCTGGGTAGTTTGGCTCGGATCGGCTTCCACCATCTCTTTCAATTCATTGTTATTCACCTGTGTGGGCGGTCTTCCACGTAGTTCGTTCTTCAAATCAAAGTTTCCATCACGAAAGCGTTTAAAATAAAATCGCACGGTGCGTTCATTAGCAGTCCCCTCTCCAAACGCAACATTGATATTGCAAGCTGTTTCTGCCGTGTTTGCTCCGCATCGGAACTCGTATTCAAAAATAACTCGAATTTTCGAAGTATCCATCTTTCTTGTCTAAGCTAAATAAAAAAAACAACTGAATGTCGATAATCGAATGTTGCATATTTTTTAAAAGAAAAACTACATAGATAACATGTGAAAAAAGTTTGACTCAAAAATCTCCAACCATGAAGGTTCTATGTCAATTCGAAGTACCTATTACAATAAAACGGCAATTTCATACTTTAACCCCTATTATTATATTATTTTTGTTTCTAACATCTATCAAAAATATTACTATGAAGTTGTGATTGTGTTCTAGTAACAGTTAATAGTATTGTTATTTTTAAGCAAAACTATTATTTATGTATTTTCACGTAGATAGGTACCTAGTTGTGAGTGTGGAATAGGCCATTATTGAGCAGTGAGCGAAACTCGTGACTTTTCGAGTGCACGTAAATTGTTAGAAATAAACCATAAAATAAGTAATACTTTGCTTGTGATGGCAATAAAACTAGTTTTCATATCCAATTCTACTAACTCTAATAAAATATTAGTTTATGCTACTACATATATAGATCATATGCTTAGATTTATTTTTAATATATTTATTAAAATACTAGCAACTCACCCTCTCTCCGCTCGGGTTCGTCCCTACTTGTGTTTTAGCGTTTAGTATATATTTCTCAGAGATGAGATGTTTTCCCGCAATAAAAAGTATCCTACATGTTGACCCGAATAACCAGCTATCATCATACCAAATTTCATCAAAATCCCTCCAATGGTTTTTCCGTGATGCGGTAACAGACAGACAGACACACAGACGTAAATGCTAAAAATTATAGAATCGGCCTCTATCGATATTAATGTCTATTTCAAAAAGATTTTCCAAAAAATAATTAATGTACACATTCGGCTTAGTTAAAATTTTATTATATGTATAGAAGAAAATAAAAAAACTCAATTACCTAGATATCGTTCAAGCGCGTATATAGCCTAGTTTATTCACCTACTGACTACTGTATTAAACATGCAAATAGCCCCTAGATTGGCCCCGGGGCCATCGCCGGAAATAGTCATCAACAATGAAGCTGTTAGACAACCACTCACTAAGCCAAATGTCAGTCATGTTAGCTTTCTTTTTATGTTGTCCATTAATACTATTGTATGTACTTGTATTAATTGTATGTAAAGTAATTTCAATATATAATAACCAAATTCGTCAGGTAGTCGGATAAATAAAACAAGAATTATTCATTAGACTAAATTCTCGGTTTATCATTAACTGGCGACTTACCCTCATTTCGCGGGAAGCGCCCGTGCTTCCGTAAGTCCTTCACAGTAGTCAATAAGGCAACTAACAATTTTTTTGATTTAATTTTTTTTATGATTTGTGACTGGAAACACATTTTTAACGGAATAAAACATAGTCTATAGTACTCGGCGATAATGTAAGTTAAATAGTAAAATAATTTTCTAATGTAACTTGAAAACTTTATCTCGTTATAATATTAGGGATAACTGCGACCCTTTTAACAGAGACACAAGCTAGATAGTCGCAAGGGTTTTATAAGTGTCAGATTTACTGCGCATAAAAAAAATGGTTATTTTGGTATGTTTCTACGTCATAATAATATAACAATGCTATCCTACCGGACTGAAATTTTTTTACGAGTGTTCCGATCTCATGTGTATTGAACTCTCAATTTTAAAAATCTTTATAGCCCGATAGGATGGGGATTTTATATTATACGACAGAAAAGTCATCCGATTAATTATCGGACGAATAGAAACAATTTTAATTTATTATATTATCATGTACGAGTAGGTACCCACCATCGACGAAATGAAAATTATTTTATTCTTATAGGCATATATTCATAGACAAACAATATCTGAATATATCTTTCGTTTATTTTATTTAAAATCTGTTTCTATATTTTATAGCATAGCAAGTACAGGTCTCCATTACTTACCCGCGGGCCCGCAGCCAAGTCGTTACAGCAACGCCTGCTTGGCGCCACTCGCTACGAAATGTCGATTCTGTCGTGCCAATCTACGTCTTTAGGTGTTTTCATTTGTTAACCGACTTCCAAAAAGGAGGAGGTTATCAATTCATCGGAATCTTTTTTTTCCTTTTTTTTTATGTATGTTCACCGATTACCGAAGTCGCCTGAACCGATTTGGATTTTTTTTGTTTCAAAGGGTATACTTTCCAGGTGGTCCTATATAAATTTTTAACGCAATCAGTCGAGAGGTTTTTTTAAAAATCAAAAATAAATATATTTTTTAAATAAATTGTTTAATCGAATATGTTATTAAAAAACTTTCTTCTTACATAGTAGCTGACAATATTCTAAGATATGAATAACTAATAGCTAAATATGTATTTTACGTATCGAAATATATTAGATTTGCTTTGCATCGGCTGGCACCGACTTCGAAAATATCTGATTAGGTAGGTATCTATTCTAAATAAAAACCCCCGTTTAGTTATTTTTTTCATTTTAGTGCCTGGAAGTCGGTTTTCATATTTTTTTAAAGTTTTTAGTTTAAGTAAACAACAGGATAAACTTATTTGTCGTATCAGTGAGTTTTCAAATTAAAATGCTAGTCTTTAAAGTATAATTGGGAATCAAACGAACTTACCTTGTGATGTTTGATTTGATGAAGAAGAAAAAATAAATAAATGGAGTAAATTGTAACAAATTGGTATCCTAGGGACGCTAAGCGTAATTAGAGGTAGATAGTTTAAACGATGGGAGGATGAAATTAAAGAGACCGCAGGACCACACTGGAGAAGAGTAGCACACGACAGAAAAGTGAAAACAATGGAAGGAGCTAGAGGAGGCCTTTGCCCATAGGCCAACTGAATAAGAGACATTTTATAAATTTCAAAATTTTACTAAACAGATAAACAAAACTACTAAAACAAATTAAAAAAAATACATAATATATTTACTATGTGATAGATAATACTAAAATTTATTATTGGTTTATATGCATGATTGAATGAAACTGAATGAAGCTATTTTTCAGATTAAGTAATTTTTGATTTCATGTATGATGTTGTCCTAGCCGATTCCGGCTACGGCGGCCAATCTCATTGAGACTAGCCAACTGCGCAGGGGATATTATAGTGCACAAGTGTACGCGCAGACACAAGTGCACTCTCTATTCCCGTCATTCTCATACTCCGGTGGGACGACTGCTCGACACGACCAGTGAGAGTTAAGGCGCAGGACCGACGGCTTTACGTGCTCTCCGAGGCACGGGGATGAAACACCGCCAACTTACCAACTCCGGGCTGCTACTGAGACTTACTATACCCCTTTACAACCGGCGAACTTATTTTCTATTTTTTCGTGTATGATTTATGTACTCTAGTTATTTAGGCTTCAAACAACCTAAAAAAAATATTTAAAAAAATTAGGTACCCCCCTTTTTAAAAAAAAAGTACCCTCACGATCGTGACGATCAGGATTAAATTGACTTACGTACGATGGTGATTTTTTAGGAAGCAGTTGGGTTAATGAAATAAAAATCTAGTATAATCAATTTCATTTATATCCGTGATTAAATAATTTGGTAATCTATACATAAGTCTTTATAATTGAGCACATATTTTTGGTTTAATTATACTTGTATGTATTAAACTTATCTATATTTGTATTTATTATATAATCTAAGCAACTTCAGCATATAAATTAGATTAAACCTTTGAAAACATAAAAATAACTAACATACTAGGAACCATTTTGAGATGAATTGCAATACCAAATAATTTTATTTGTAACATACAAATAAAATTATTAGATATTGCAGTTCGCATGGTATAATCGGAAATAATCTTTTCCCCGCGACATGCACAAGTAAACATCGTATTTACACAGCGAATTTTGCTCCTATTTGTGCATGTCTCCAATCTGCAGGAACGTTGAGCCGATAACTGTGCAAAGGTTGGCAGATGATCATATCCATTATATCTCTTTGCTTGCTTACTCTCCAATGTCTTGCTGGCATATACTTGAAAGGCGGTGCCTCATCTCCAGTATCTGTGTCTTGACTTAATCGGCGTTTGCGGTCTGGAGTACTCAACCAAGCACCTGCTACTTCCATTTTAAAGTTCAGAAGATCTAATTTTTTTTTCGGAAGTTTATTAGCTTTACAATCTATTTTATATTTCCGCCATGCATTAACTACAACCTAAATCCAAAAAATGAATGATTACCTTCAGAGTCCAATTCCTCGTTTTTATGAAGACACGCTATTAATCCATTATTTGATCCAAAACATCCACTCCACCCATGTGACTAATATAATTGCTAACTACCCTAGGAATAATATTATCCTTGTAAGATTTTGTTTGTTTGTCCCATCGTTTAACGTAGTCTTGATGTTTAGCACCAGTACAATTGGACGCCATCAACATAGCTTTATTATCTTTCGTTTTTACTTAGGTAGTAAATATTGGAGCAAATGAAAAATAATGAATATTGGAACAGCCAGTCCGGTGAATTCCTTATCAAAATAGTCATAAATATACTCACTAGGTGTCTTGACTAGTCCTGAGGGTGGACTTGGGTAATTATGATCTTTATCAGTAAATAATGATAGCCTCCACATACCAAATGACGAACAGACGTATTTTCAGTAATTACCTCATCAGAAGACAGTTGCCAATGTGCTGGAGGAACCTTCTGGATGATATTCATCACTAAATTTTTAAAAAAGGAAACGATCAAATCCTCACCTTCGTCGTGTAGCACCTCAATATCAAAGAGCGTATCTATTTTGCAAGAGGTCCAAAACCTCTTCATCCCTCAAAACTGCGCCTTAAATTAATATAAAATTATAAAACTTTACATGTACTGTCAAAAAGCAGCTTTAGAAAAAATACATTTTTCATAATTATAAATGAATTAAAACCCGGATTATTACGATCGTGATGATGTAAGTTTGAGAGATTACAAACAAAAGAACAACTATGCTATCAAAATACAAATTACGGCTTTGTGTTAAGTATTATCTACATTAAACTTTAATAACAAAAAAAGATGTCAAGCTATGAAAAATATAGTAAAAAAATGTACTTATGTGATCGAGACCCATGTCCAAAATGCGCTGCCATCTTTGTCGACGGTCCTTCGACCACTGGACACATTACAACGTGTCCTTTTAATTTTTTAATAAAGCGTATATATCAACATTATCGTGTGAGGCCGATTGCGTTCACAAAAACAAATACATTTTGAATTAGAATTTTTTTTACCAAATGTCACGCTCGTATTGAATCGGTCGTAAAGGGATACAGAAAGACTCAATAACTAAACATGGCCCGACCTGGGACTCGAACCCAGGACCTCCGAGTGTGCAGCCGTACATGCTAGCCACTACACCACCGAGGCAGTTAAATTTCATGTATGGTTATTTAAATTACAAATTATTCAAAATTGAAAATTTTGGTTTCGCATAAACATAAGTTATCATTATTAAAAATATTATACTCACAATCAGTTTTTATTGACAAGCTAATAACAATATATTATGTATTTATAATCATAGCATTCATTCTATATAACAAAAAATAAAAGTACCTACTAATAATATAGTATAAAATATATTCTTAATAAAATTTGGTCTACTGTTATTATATCGCTTTATTTATAAGATACTATTTTTTGTTGCTTTATGATTGTTATATTTACTAAATAATATGTCATCTATGTTTAAAAAAAATATTGCATGTGTAAGTGTATAATGTCAAATTATTTCAGTAATTAAAGGCTATTTTTTATATATATAGCTTTAAAAGTGTGTTTAGAACAGCATCAATCTAGCGTACTGCTGCTTGTAAACATAATCATCTTCGGGAGAGATACGAAGTATAATTGAGGTTTAAGGAACCCCGAGGTAGACGAGGAATCGTGATATCTCAATTATATATTCGTCGAAAACTACAGTTTTTAATATTACTTTATTAAATATACACTATTACTTTTTTCGTCGTATTTTTGTTTGCTTATCAGGAAAAATGTTAAGTTTTACGAAATAATAGTAGGTATACGTAATTAGTAAGTCCTATTGGCTATTATATTATTGTGAGTAATTTTTGCCTATGTAAGTTATCTATACATATAATAAAATTGTAACTAAGCCGAATCTGTACATTAGATATTTTTTGAAAAATCTAATTGAAATAAACATTATTATCGATATAGAGGCAGAATCTATGGTTTTTAGAATTTTTGTCTGTCTGTCTGTTTGTCTGTTACCGCATCACAGAAAATCTACTAGATGGATTTTGATAAAATTTGGTATGGTGATAGCTGGTTATTCGGGTCAATATATAGGATACTTTTTACCGCGGGAAAATATCTTATTTCTGAGAAAAAATACAAAAACTGCAATGTAAGTGTATACAAATATGTAAAACCTAAGAATTTGGTTTTTGGTCATCTGAACACGGGCGGAGCCGCGGGCAATGCTAGTCGTCTAATATGGGAAGGTGCTAGCTTCTGAAACACAGTTTTCTAGTTCAGGAGTTAGGGTTGTGACTTGTGTGCTGTGTGCATTTGTTACCATTGTGTTATTTGAATAAAGTCTGTTTTTTATTATATGATCTTCCACTCCTCAATATAAAATATAAATTCATTGTAATACTACTTGCCTACATGCCAACTTACCTATTTGCCTACTTTCCTACTTCAAAATGACTGACAGAATGACTGACTGAAAGACTGACCGAATGAGTGAATTCACTCATTCGGTCAATTGAAAAAAGTTCCAAAAGTTAAGTTTCCGAAAGTTAGGTTTCCGTAAGTTAGGTTTCCGTAAGTTAGGTTTCCGAAAGTTAGGTTTTCGAAAGTTAGGTTTTCGAAAGTTAGGGTTCCGATAGTTAGGTTTCCGAAAGTTAGGTTGCGAAAAGTTAGGTTTCCGAAAGTTAGGTTGTGAAAAGTTAGGTTTACGAAATTTAGGTTGCGAAAAGTTAGGTTTCTGTAAGTAGGTTCTGGAAAATAAGGTCACCGAATGTTCGGCTACGAAAGTAAGCAAGAGAGAAGTAAGGTGTTAAGTTAGATTAACGGAAGGATTTGAAAAAGTTATATTGAGCTTACGGTATACGGTTTAACAGATATTACTTTTATCGAATGTGTACCTAATTCAAAACTGTATTTTATCGCTTAAGATTATGCTCAAAAATTTGAATAGAATAACTGGCATTTTTGGGATTTTACTGAACTTACATACACATCTAGCGTGACATTTTATTAATATCGACCTAGCGTGTGCGACGCAGATCGCCTGAACACGCTAGGGGTGTTGATGGCATTGAATGTGTTAAGTTTCTTATTAATTCTAAGTTATCTGTAGAGGAAATAAAATACAATTAATTTTAGATATATTTTAATAAATGCGTCGTATTTTTTCCTATTTTTACATTACATTACATACTATTTTTACATGATTAAAACAATACCGAACAAATTTAAAATAATATCACACATCTTCATAAACAATAGTAGTTTTACGTTATTAGTCTTGAAGTAACTTTAGTTTTAAAACTGGAGTAATAATCACTAATATAAGGATAGTGAAATTATTCGTAAGTACAATATTAATTTAGAAACAAAACATGACAAGAAATTACAACCTACTATTTTTTTATTATAAAAGTCTGTCGGTCTCTATGGCATTGTTTATGGTTAAAGAGATATAGTAATGTATGTCGATTGATCGTGTAGGTACGAGTGAGTGCGTTTCGTTAAGTAGAAAACTACATTTTAAACAATTTGACAGTTGTTATGACGTGTAATGAAAGACCAGCGATATAAACGATTTATTGGTATAAAATAATAATTGCTTATTTCTAAATAGTGTTTTTTTTCTCGCAGAAACATAATTATTTCATTCTATAGATAGCTTGATACAATTGTTAGTATATTTAGAGAAAGGGACAATTTATAATATACATAGATTTACAACAAATAACACTTGCAAAATACTGCTGTTAATAGATCTTAAGATATTTCTATATTATCATACGATCCGGTAGAAACAGATAATGTAAGAGTACTCAAACTTTCCAGTTACATATTATGAATAGTTTGCAAAAGTTATAATAATATAATTTGATAAATATAGTCCTCTGTTTCGTTTAACTAATTATTTGTAATAGCCAAGTTATGTACTTAAAGATAAATCTATATTATTATTATTATGCGCGGCCGATAGCGTGGTGTAAATTGGCCTGGAGTATGTTAGTGGGGGCATCGCCAGTTTGGTGTAGAGCGCTACTGGGGACGAGCCCCATTCCGCTTGTCACGTCCCTTGCTGGGTCTGAGTCCCTTTTATTTGTGGGGGCGATGGCTCTTGCCTCTGGGGGTTTGTCCACCCCTGGTGTGCCCCGCTGTATGACGAAACCTGTGCGGACTGTGTGTACCAGTCGCTCCGCTGCTCCCAGCCACAGGTGCCACACCAGGTGCAGCTGCACCAGATAGTGAAGGCGCAGCAACGCTGGCGCTCGCTCCAGCAGCCGCGGCCCCAGAACGAGAGGTAGACGGTACAGGTTCAGAGGGAAGTATCCCATGATTGGGTGTGGGCTGGTTGATACCCTTAATCCGGAACTGAACAGACTTGAAAGCCAAGTAGGCCTTCAGGCCGGTTTTTTGAAGGTTCTCAACAGACTTGTCGTCGATGGAGAGGGTGAGTATGATTCCGTCCTTCTCCGCCTTTCTATTGAGCACCTTCCACAGCTCCGTATTAAGGCCATCATTTTGTATCCGGAGACAGGAGAGCGCCTGGTCGACGTCTTTGGACTCCGGATTGGGAATGTATACTACCCCAACCTTCGGTTTGGGCATGTCGCTTTCATTAATGAGAGCAAGCTTAGCTCCTGGCCACGGCTGTAAGGAGGGTATACATTGCTCAAGCCATTCTCTGGCATGCTGGTTAGCACAGGTGATGAGTAGCCAGCCTGGCTTGAATGATAGCCCGCTAAAGGCAGGTCCCTTACCCTTCTCCGAAGTAGTGATTTGGGCCACAATGGCGTTGTAAAGTGACTGCAGCTGTGCGTTAGTCATGGGAGTAGAGTCCCTCACACCAACTTTGCAGGAGGATAAGGCCGCACTATAGGCAGCTGGGGGTGGAGGGGCCGACGGTGCTTCGCTCAACCTTTGGGACTTTCTCGCTGGTTGTTCCTGTGGTGATTCCTCCTCCGAGCGAGTCCTTTTGAAAGAACGCTCGGATTCGGGTTTCGAAACATCAAATCGATACCCCATAGCCCTGAGTTCCGCAAAGGTTTTAGAGGACAGTTCGTAGGCTTTTGCAGCCTCCACTCCCTGTCCCCTTAGAGCCTTAAGACGGATTAGAGCTGCCCCACTCAATCTTTTACGTTTGGGTCGAGCAGCGTCGGTGGAGGTGGCAGCAGGGTTACCAGTAGGTGATTCAGGGTTCGTAGGAGCCCCTATCGCCATTTCGGTGCCTGCAGTCACCTTCATTGGTTGTGCTGACATTTGGGCAGTTTCTTAAATCTATATATTTCTATTAATATCATACAACAAAATTTATTCCTATAAATCTTAACATTTTTAATTTACCTTGGTATCTACAGACACGTAAACTATACTTACAAAGATAATAAATATAAAAAAAAAATTGAAAGTAATAAATACAAAACCTATAAAATTATTATTTTCATTACAAATTAGTTTTCTCCCGAAGCAGACATAAATTTAACAGGTGTAAAAACTAAGTACTAAGTTCAGCTATGTAATTTTACAAGCTGTACATTAACTACTAAATTGTAAGAATTAACTTTGATTATGACTTTTACAATGTGTAAATCATAAAAAATGGTAGGTATATTTTAAATTATTATTTAATAATTCTCTAAGTAGCAATTCAATATTTTATAATTTGTGTGAGCCAGACATTTGGCGTAGTCCTTTTACTATATTAAACAAATTATTTTGAGCTTTCAACTACTTCTTCAGTTATAGTTTTAGAAGTCCTTAAAAAAGTTATAATTTCATAAGCAACATTATTTATACATACATATTTAAAGTTACAAAAGTGCATCATATCTATGTTTATTTACTACCACTACTCGCCGCTAGAGGGCACACTAACTCAACATTTTTTGAACTCAACATTTGTTATAAAACTGTACAATTACTATTATCAATCAATACTACTTAATTTATAATAGGACACATGTTGTACATTAAATAATTAAAAAAACCAAGGCAAGTCCTGTATTCAAGACACTTCTGTGGCACGACGTTCTGTCAAAGACACGTTGGCTGAACATGATGGTCCTGAAAAGCAATTTTCAATGCATTAATATTAAGTCTAATGGCAGTTATATCATTTCCTTAAATTATTATTGTTTTCGGAATTAAGACAGCAATTGCTAAGAAAAATTAGTTTAATTATATGTTATTAGATGGCGCTATATATTATCTGAAATTGATGTGTAATATTAATTATTAATATTATATAATATGAAAAATAGTTCTTAAAAAAGGTATATTCTATAGTCTGATTTTTAATTCCACGGAAATATGACAGCTATCATTCTTTGACAATTCAAATATTATTAACCTTTTCTGCTTCGTATTTTTTTAATATAACAAAAAATATCAAACAGAATTAGATTAAGTAAACTATATGTATGACATTGTAAATAGTCTTTGTTTTGTGCATTCAATGCACACTAACTATAATGTAAATTTTTTTAATGGTCAAAAGAAAAAAACATAGTAAAACAAAATATAAGAAATGAAAATATTTACTAATTATTATTACTTATATCATCCTTGTCGTCATCATCCACTCGGATTATTAAAGAATCACTCACACTATCCATCAGATCATTGAGAGGGCACATTTTATCCTTTTTTTTATAATATGGTTTATGCATTCTTGCCAAAAACCATAATAAAAAATCGTGAACGATCATTGTGGACCTGTCTTTTTGAGACTTTTCAATTCTTTTTGCCAATTGCAAAGATTTTACAAACAAAGTGGTTTTCCTAAAAAAGGCTTGCAACCTATGTATTATTGGACAGGGATTCCTGTAATAGAAAAATAATTTCCTTAATAATTATTCTAACTTCGATAATATGATAATAAAAAAAATATTACCATTTTAGAGTTATCAATAATTTTTTAAGTCTTAGTTTTTCTAATTGAAACCTTAAATTCAAGAAAGGTTTATTTTTTTATTTTGCTAAAATGCTTTCCGTTTTTAGTGACAATGTTTCAAAGCTGACAACATTTCTGAAATGTCAGAATTCCGCCGAATTAAAAATCAGACTATAGTTTTAATATTTCGTAATTTTACTGATTAATAGAAAATCAGACATTAGATAGTAAGTGTGTACTGAGTTATAGATGGCATTTTTAATATTTTGAGATATATGAGATTATATTACTACAAATGAAGGAATTGAAATTTGTTTTATATTTTAGAATGGATAGTTTTCAGATCACCTACTAACGAAAACAAAAATAGCTCAAAGAATTTGGTTCAAATTATAGCTCCAGTCCAATAACCGTAACAACAAAATATATATTATACTTTTGTAAAAATAGTTACATAGTTTAAATAAAAAGTAATTTTATATGAGTCAAAATAAGTTTGTGACTTGAGGAATTCTGTTTGACACTAAAATAGCTTTTTGTAAACCAAAAATCTCTTTATGTACTGTAAATATTTTTTTAATATATCAATACTAATCCAATCTTTCCAATACAAAATATTATAACTTTCTACTTTCATTTCATTGCCTTGAAGTCTTTACTAACTATTAAAGATTATTATCTTACTGTTACAAAATGTTCTTTCTGTTTATTCAGAACCATTTTCCTTGCTTATCATATTTCTTAGAAATAATGCAGTCATCCACCTGCAGGAGATGAAACCTTTTTATTATCTCTAATAGTTCACAGATTTTTATTTCTGACAAAAAAAGCTCCTGTACATAATCAATGTCAACTGTATAAATGAAAAATACACAATAAGTATATTTTCACTTTACTTTCATGGGATTGTACATATTTATATATCACATTCAACTTTCTTTGCTATGAGCAATTTTCAAAAGCACTTGTAATAAGTCTAATTGAATAAAGGTTATTTCATTTCATTATGCATTAATGTAAAGCTTTAAGTATAATTAATCATTAAATAAGTTGCTTGTAAAAGTTTCTTGAGTATATTTTGAACTTAAAATAAACCAATTTAAAAATCTATAAAAATTACGGCAGAAAATTAGTAGAACTGCGTTGTAAATGTTTATTTTAACTAATTTTATTACACTAACAAAAAATTAAAAAAAAGCTTACTAATCATTCTTATTGGAGTCACTCAGTGTAGTATAGTGTAGCTGTAGGTAAATTCGCAGTGAAAGCGAACTAATAATAATTAAGTATTAACACAAGTGTTTTTAATTAGCTCTATAGTATACGTAAAGGTCACAAAATAATAATAAAATATAGAAAGACAAGACGTAATTAGGTAGCAAGTTGTAGAATTAACTCACAAGTTTCATTACACTCAATATATTTTTAAATTTTAATTGAAGAATAATAATATAAAATTTTATTGATTTCTTTTATTATTAGCTCTGTGTTAAGTCAACAAACATTTGGGCGCTTAAAAACTGACAACTGTCTTAGAACTTTAGAAGTAGAACTGACAAGTGACAGTTCACAGTTGGCACTTGGCATTATTACAGAGTTCACTATTCATTTACAATCTATGGTGACAGAGACTCGAAATTGTCATGGCTCTGGGCAGGCGGTGGTATTCGGCTGACTAGACGTCTTAATTAAAGACTTAAAAATTCGCGAGTTATAGGATCGAAGATTTTTTAATGAGGAAGATTTCTCGAAAGGAGGGCGCCATACGTATAGCCTATTTACATTAAGTCCGAGCAATATATTATGTAACAGTAAATTATTTTATATTATCATTTTGAGTCGGGTAAAAAAATACAGTTCTCTATTTATCTATTTCGGCTGTAATGTGAAGTTTAGTCTAAAATCTGGTTCTAATATTTGTATTAAATTCCAAATAATTTCAACTTTCATTAAAAGGAAAAATGTTATTATGCTTTACAATTCTACAACGGGGTCTGGGGCGAAATAAAGTTAAAATCTTGTTAATTTTAAAATTTATTAGGAATATTGATAACATTTTATAATAATTTTCTAACATTTATGTATAAGAAAGTCTCAAATAAATAAACCTTATATAAATTTAATAATATATTATGTGACTTATGTAAAAATATTGTATTTTATTTTAATATGAATAGCCGCTCAGTGTCACAGCATTCGTCTCAATATCATAGCTGCCATATTATATAAAAAAAAGTAAACGAGCGAGTCTTACAGTAGTCGCATATGATGTATAACATCTGGCATCTCACCTTGTTATGTTTATTTTACTCTAATTAAACTTAAACTTGCTATTAGATTTCCTTTTGTGATCTAATTAAGTTGACTAAAGTTTGAAGAGAATTTTGAATGTTGTATAGTATTTTTGTAATTATACTTCTTTTGGCACGTTTGGAAAAAATTTGAGAGTAAAATTTTTACGCGCTTCCCCGTCTTCTTGTAACTACACTTCCGCCCCTTTTCACGAAATCATTCCCACATATTGTAGGAAAGCGAGAGTAAAGATGTCACACATCTAAAATATATTTAAGTATTATTAATAAAAAAGAATGACATCAATAATAGAAAATAATACATGAGGCAGAGCACGGCATCACTGTATAAGATTACTTACATAATCATATAACTAACATCTAACATAGTTAACAACAACAAAAAACACTAAATTATCGAGTTTGCATCAGTCGGATACAATTATTGTAACATTACTGTTTTGTTACTTACTTTTATTTGAGGAAATAACTCGATAAAGAAAGATTCGTTGTGCGATTTGATGAAGTAAAAAAAATATATAAAAATACAAAGTTGATAGAGTATTATTTATACATGACACTATATTTTTAACATTATGTTACAATAATTATGTATCTACATGTCACTGGCTATTCGATCTATTGACTAAACCATAATATGGCACACGAAGCGGTCAGGCGAGGCTCAGGAAGTAGAAGGCGAGCAGCGCCACCGCGTAGAAGGCGCCGCTGAGCGCCAGCAGAGCGCGCACCGCGGCGCGCTGGGCGCGCGAGCCGCGCCGCAGCGCGCGCGCGCCTCGGGCGTAGCGCTCCGTGTTGAGCACTTTGCGCCGCAGCGCGCCCGCCGAGTTCACCGCCGCCGCTCGCGACTCCTTGGCCAGCGCGCCATACGCTTCCGCCGCCGCCATCTCGTACACCGCCGCTGCCTCGCGCGCTGGCTCCTCCAGCGCGAACTGCGGTCGCGGCGCCCACTCGCCAGACGAGCGCCGGCTGCCGACGGGCGAGTCGCAGCGCCAGCGCCGCTCGGCGTCCGGCGCGGGCGCAGGCGCGGGGGCGGGCGGCGCGCCGGCCGCGCCGCGCCGGTAGTCCAGCGGCAGGCGGCGCGCGGCGTATTGGCCGGGCGCCGGCGCGCCGAACACGCGCGGCAGGTCTCGGCGCGCGCGGCGCAGCGGCGCGTGGCGCGGGGAGGCAGGCGGCGCGGCGGCGGCGGTGCCTAGAAGCACGCCGGCGCCGGGCGCGCGCGGCGCGGAGCAAGCGGGCGGCGGCGCGTGGTGGGCTGGCGGCGCGGCGCGCAACGGCAGCCCGTAGCGGAAGTAGCGGTCGCTGTAGACGACAGTGCTGAGCGTGGCGGCGCGCGCGGGTAGCTCGTTGTACACGCAAGAGAGGCGCACTGAGGCGGCGCGCGCGCGGCGACGCGGCAGCAAGCGGCGCAGCGCGGCGGCGCGACGCGGTGGCGCGCTCTCGTAGGGCTCGGCGTAGAGCGCGGGCGGGGCGGGTGGAGAGGGGGGCGGGCGCGGCGCGTGGCGCACGAGGCGCGGGCGGCCGCGGAGGACGCGTCAGTCGGCGGGCAGCGGCCGCGCGCGGCGGGCCTGCTCCAGGTCACACAGCGCCTCGAGCACGGCGGCCGAGCTCCACGCCTGCGTGCGGCACGAGTCGCGGCAGAAGGCGCCGCCCGCGTTGGTGAGCTCGGGCAGGCCGCGCCACGGCGAGGTAGTTATCTCGGCGACGTGCGGCGCCAGCGCGGCGTAGGCGGCCGCCACGGTCTTGGCGTACTTGCCGTTCTCGTGCGCGAAGGCGAGGCGCGCGCGCAGGTAGAAGCCCATGGGCCAGACCCACTCGGGGCCCTGGTGGTAGTTGAAGCCGTGCGCGACGCTGGGGTCGTCGCTGTTGTTGGAGTTGTCGTAGTCGCCGCGGTAGGCCCAGTCGGCCGGGTCGAGCGTCTTGACACCGAGCGGGCCCAGCAGCAGGCGCTCCACGTTGTCGAGCGCGAGCCAGGCGTGCTTGGGGTCGAAGAGGTCGGGCGCCACGGCCATGGCCACGGGGTAGTTGCAGCGCAGCTGGTAGTCGGCCCAGGCGCGCTCGGCGCCGTGCGTGTCCTTGTAGATGGCGCGGCGGTGCACGAGGTCGGGGCGCGCGTCGGCGGCGGAGGGCGCGGCCGGCACCCAGAAGTGGCGCTCGAAGGCGCGGCGGATGCGCTCGGCCCACTGCGCCCAGGTCCAGGCGGTGAGCGCGCCGTCGCGGTGGCGGCGCGCCACGCCGGGGTAGGGGTGGCGGCCGGCGCGATGCTGCGCCGCCAACCACGTCACCGCGCTGTACGCCAGCGCCACCAGCTCCACGGCGCTGCCGTCGCGCGGCGTGGCGGGCTTGCCGCGCGTGCCGGCCGCCTCCGACGAGCCCATCTTGTCCATCCACGTGCCGCAGTTGGCGTCGTTGCCGCCGAAGGGAAAACCGGTCTCGGGGTCGACGCCGATCTGCACGTTGAAGCCCTTGTCGGACATGTGCGCGTCGATCTGGCGGCCGGCGTTGCGTTCGCGGAACACGAGCCCCTGGAAGTGCACGTCGAGCGCCTCCTGCACGAGGTCGTGCAGCGGCGCGGGCGCGGCGTCGGGCGCGGCCAGGCGGCGCACGGGCGCAGCCAGCAGCGCGGTGCCGTCGGGCGCGGCGGCGCAGTACTGCTGCAGGGCCAGCAGCCACCACCACACGGCGTCGCGGCAGTTGTAGCGCGCGTTGCGGCCGCCGTCAAGTAAGTTGGGGATGAGGCCGTGGCGCAGGCACGCCGCGAACCCGAGGATGTGATTGCGCGCGTCCTGGCCGACGAAACACCGATTTTAAAAACTGCCTCTCTATCGGTCACATAAACGTACAATGCCACAAACTTATCTGACCCGTATAAATAATTAATAATTAAAGATTTTACTTTATGTAATATCTAGCAGAACAACTACAAAAATAAACTCTAAAAAGGTAGGTTTCATACAAACATTCATGCCCTATTTTACAAAAATTTTGAAAAATGATAAAACACGTATGTATTTATTTAATTGTATTAAAGAACATTAATACCAAGTTTTAAGTAATCCTGATCACAAATATTTTTTGGGTTATATTATAACGTGTTTTCCCGTGGGAATGAGATAATCTCCCGCAGTAAAAAGTAGCCTATGTCATCCTCCAGGCCTCTAATTATCTCCACACAAAAAAAATCAGCCAATTCGGCACTCTGTTTCGACGTGAAAGAAGTACAAACAAACACACTTTCACATTTATAATATTTGTATGGATATTCCTTCATACTACATTCTGTCAAAAGCTCGTGATATAAGTATCTAGAAATACGCTCGTGTAGTACTTTTTAGCCTCGAATTATTACTTTATTTCTCTTTAAGATGTTCGTAGTTTAAGGAGTGAACCGTCCGCTCACCTCGTACCGGCCCGTGAGCAGGAAGAGGCCGCGCAGCGCGATGAAGGTGTCGCGCCCCCAGCAGCGCATGTAGCCCACTGCGAAGTGCGGCAGCCCCGCGCTGAGCGACGCCGCGTCCCCCGCTCCCCCCGCGCATGCCGCCGGCAGCGGCGCCGAGCGCACCCGCGCCGTCAGCTGCACGCCGGTGAGCGCCAGCGCGCGACGCAGCGACCCGCGCGCGCCGCCCAGCCGCGCCAGCGCCGCGTGCGTCACTTCCGCGTGCAGCGCGCGCGTCACCGCCTCGAAGTAGCAGGGCACCAGGAAGCGCGGCAGCTCGGCCACCGGGCTCAGCGCGTCGCGGTAGCACGCCGCCACGCCCGCCAGCCGCGCGTCGCCCTCCAGCCGCCGCCACTGGTACTCCAGCAGCCAGTCGCCGGCGCGCAGGTTGGCGCACAGCGCGTGGCCCAGGTCGTCGCGCGGCGCCAGCTCGTCCAGCAGCGACACGACGCCCTGCAGGCCGGCGTACACCAGTGGGCCGTGGCCGGGCACGTCGTACGCGCCGCCGCCGCAGCGCTCGCGCTCCTCAGCGTCGCAGCAGTAGAGCAGCGTGTTGAAGTCGGCGAGGTCGAGCGCGGAGAGCGCGGGCGCCAGGCGCGCGGCGACTCGGGCGGCGCGCAGCCGACGCAGCGCGGCGGCGGGCGCGGGCAGCGGGGCCACGCGCACCGCCAGCACGGCGCCAGGCGGCAGCGGGCGGAATGCCAGCTCGGTGGCGCCCGCGTCGCGGCGCACGGCGGCCACGAGCGCGGCGTGCGCGGGCTGCACGGCACGGCGCACGGCGCACTCGTACTCGCGCAAGCCGTTGATGACGGCGGGGTGGCGCACGAAGGCGCCGGGCGGCTGGCAGGCACGGCCGGTGGCGCGGTGGTCACGGTGCCGCAGCGTGGCCTCCAACAGGATCTCCTCCAGCTGCCCCTCGAAGCGCAGCGGCCGCAACTGCCGGCCGCTGCACGCGGGCTCCGGCGGCTTGAACGCCGTCACCGCCACAACGATCACAGACTGCAAATTATTCATTAGTTAGAGATTAAGTTATGTAAGTGCTGAGAAAATACGAATTATATGTAATATAATAAAGCGTCGTACCTATAGGATAACATAGCATTAAATGCAATGTAAGCTCTTAAAACTTTATTTCAAAATGTAATAAAATATTAAAATAAAAGTAATAATTCTTAAAATCCCAATGATGCGGTTTCAAATTTGTAAGTTGTCTATGGAATATTATTCCACAACAAAGTAATTACACGCGGAGCGCAAGAGTCAAACACGTTTATTCCCGTGCACTTTTTATGCGTATCTTTAAATAATAAGGTACTCCACAAAACACGATATTTGTAGAAACGTCATGAGTATAGTTTTATATGCACAGGAACAAACGTGTAATAGATGGTTGCCTTTACAGATCTACAGGTAAATGAACCCTCAATAAAAGTATATTACTTCATTTCTACTAGCCAAGAAACAAAAAAAAAATTGACGAATAATAGTGTAAAAGTAATATTGCAAAAATTAATTGGCCTTTGTTTAAGTGTGAAATATATTTTGTTTGTTTGTAAAAAATGCTTAAAGCAAACTTATAAACTAGGGGATAACGACAAAAAATATCTTTCATATGATCATCATCTACCGGTTACTAACTATAGTTCCATAGTTATTTAACATTTTTCTTTTTTCATTTTTCCTGTTAACTTTTTGATAATACACGCTTTTTCTGTCGGGACGGCGATATGTTTCCGACCAGGAAAGATGTTTATCTTTAACACATCAATGATTCGACTCGGTCTTGACGAGCATGAAAGAATAAAGCGGTAATCACCTTCCTATTGCGCGGATTGTGCCTGGTGACGGCGACCACGTCGTCGTCCATCTGGTCCACGAAAACCTCGTCGTAGCCGTCGAGCACGAGCTCGCGGTGCAGGTCGTTGAGCGCGCGGCGCGCGGCCAGCAGCGGCGCCTCGTCGCCGCCGGCCCATTCGGCGTAGAGGCGCGCCTCGTCCACCACGTGCACGGCGTGCGGCACCAGCTCGTCCAGGCCGCGCGTGCTGCCCGCGGCGCCGCACGCCGCCGCCACCAGCGCGGCCGTGGGCAGCGCATCGAACACGCTGCGGCGCTGCAGCGGGCTGGGGTTGTCGTGCGTCACGTCCAGCAGCAGCGCGCGCGCCACTCGCGGCGCGGCGGGCCGGCGCGCGGCGCGCGCGAAGGCACCGGCAGGCGCGCCGCCGTAGCGGTGTAGCAGGCGGCCCAGCTCGCGCGCGTCCCACGCGCTCTGCGCCTCTGCGACCACACCGCACGTAGCAACGATTAGAAAACTGCTCTATTGAATTATTTATGGCCGATTTCACCGACGTCACCTAAGTTTAAAGGATCCCCTGAGCATGGTTAGGGGGCTGTTAGGAGACAGTTTCTGTTTCACCGACGGTAGGGGGTCACCTAAATATTAAAATGCCCCCTAAATATAGGTACTAGAAATACGGGCTCTTAAGCCGGCACATCATTACTGAGCTCTCAAGCAACTTTTTGAGAATTTAGAAACTGCTTCTACAATGTTCGACGTAAATAACAATCGCAGACCAAAAATATATCGACAATGACCAAGTTATTTGTATAATGTATAAAGTATGTATAAACCAATTATACCGTCTTGTCTTTCTCATCCATAGTGAAATTTAGACTACGCTTTCTCTTTCTAACATTATAATAAAAGTACCTGGGCTACAGAGCTTCGCTCGGAGTTTTTGGCCTACAGTACAATTTTCTTCTTTTTTTATTAAAAACTTGAATAAATATAAAAATAACAAAAAAAAACAAGGAAAACCTTAGTATCCGAACGATATTCGAACCTGGACACCCGTGATTGTCGATCTTGCGCCTTGGCCGCTTGATCACAATGCGTATGCCAGAGCGTGCGAAATCACCGACCATATTTAGTGTGGAATAATGCGAAAGAAAACCGCAGGAAAACTCGAAAACAGGCGTTTTCTCATACATAAGACTAATTTTTAAAACACCCACACAGCAAAATCGTTGGAGCCGTTTCCGAGATTCAGATTATATATATAAGTAATTGTGGGTAGGCTGTCTGTAACAACTATACCTTCAAGACATATAACACCTCAGTCTCTCCCGTGACCATGGATGCTGTAAAGCATTCGAAATGTCGGGAACCAAAAATCAAAATAAATCCGCGAAAAAATCCGAAAAGATAGTTTTATTAAAAAATGTCAAATATTCGCGTAAATCTAAGAAAGTATTAAGATTGTTTCAAAATATCGTTATGTTTGAAGACAAAGTAGACACTAGTGTTGAAGACGAGATTTAATTTAGGGGTTGGTTTTGGGGGAGATTTTAAGCTAGGGATCCCATACATAGGTGGTAGCTTAAGGGATGTTGGTGAAATCGGGCATTAATGTCCTAATTGGAACAAATTAAAACATAAAAGTTTTAAGTTATAAGCTATACAATAATTACTGACTACCAAATTTTCATTGCAATCGCTTTATGATTGTAAAAAACTAGAGGCCTGTACTGCGTAAGTATGGGAGAGCGTACCACGAATGAGCGCAGTGATGCCGAGGCGGTTGACGAAGATGTTGTCGACGTGGTCGGAGTTGGTGAAGAGCTCGGCCACGACGTAGAGGTCGGGGCGCTCGGCGCGCGCCGCGTCCAGCAGGTGCTCGGCCACGTGCAGCGGCGTGGAGTGGCAGTTGTCCAGGCGCAGCCCGTCGAACAGCCGCGCCGTGAGGCACACGTACTCGCGCATGCGCGCCCACAGGAAGGGGCAGTCCTCGGGCGCGGCGCCGTAGCGCAGCTTGACGCTGTCGCCCCACGCTAGCAGCTCGCGGCGCAGGTACACGCGGCCGTCGTGCTCGCGCGCCGCGAAGTCCTGCAGCGGGTCGGCGTCCATCACCCAGCCGTTGTGCGCCATCACCAGGCGCCCGCCCGCGCCGTACACCAGCGCCTCCGCCTCCGCCGCGGCCGCGCCCGCCTCGGGCAGCGTGAAGTAGCGCGGCGCCAGCGGGCGGCGCGCGCTCACCTCGCCCAGGCGCGGCCCTTCGGCCTGCAGGCGCTCGTAGCGCACGCCGGCCGCCACGTTGTCGGCGGCGGCGCGCAGGTGGTCCGCCACGGCGGCGGCCGCGGCCTCGTTGAGCTGCTCCAGGCGGCGGCGCAGCTCCTCGCCGCAGCGGCGCACGCGCGCGTCCTCGTCGGCGCAGTCGGCGCGGCGCACGTTGTACAGGCGCAGCGCCAGCTCCATGTCCACGTCGGCGGCTAGGCGGCGGCGCTGCGCGTCGGGGCGCAGCGCCAGTGCGGCGGAGGCTGCGGGGGCGGCGGGCGGCGGGCACGCGGGCGCGGGCCAGCGCGCAGAAGCGGCGCACGAGCGCGTCGGCGTCGGCCTGGTACAGCTCGTGCAGGCGCGCGGCGGCCAGGCGGCGCAGCAGCTCGCGGCGCAGCGCGTCCACGTGCTCGTGCTGCGCGATGAGGCGCGGCACATCGGGCTCCAGCGCGCCGGCCGCCACGTCGGCGCCGAGGCGCGCCAGCAGCGCGTCCAGCAGCGCCGCCGGCCGCAGGTGCGGGCAGTTGTGGCAGTTGTACGTGGCCTCGGGGTGCTCGCTCAGCCACGGTGTCTCGTTGGCCGTGTGGTTAAGCACCACGTCGCAGATCGACAGCATCTAGCGCACAAGGACATATTTAACAATCTTTGGTATAATGGTGTCTACCTTCACTCACTTAGTATAATATTATTTGGACACAACAAGCGTCACCTTGAGTAGGCAAACGAACCTTCCACTCGTTGCGCATGTCGGCGACGACGCTCTCGACGTCAGCGAAGCTGGGCGCGGCGGCGGGGTCGGCGGGGTCGGCGTAGCGCGCGTCCACGCGCAGCTGGTCGGCCAGGCTGTAGCAGGAGCCGGACGCGCCCAGCTGCTGCACGGGCGTGAAGTGCAGCATGTTGTAGCCGGCCTCGTGCGCCAGGCGCAGCGCGCGCCGCCAGCGCGGCAGCGGGCCCAGGCACTTGGCCAGCACGGTCTGGCACAGCACGGCGTCCAGCGGCAGCCGCTCGCCGCCCGCCACCAGCGTGGGCTCCACGTGGAACCAGCCCGAGCCCTGCGGCCCCACGCGCGACTCTCTGCGTCACATCACAACATATCACACGCTAAAGTAAACTCTAACACCAACAATTATTTACACATCACATAAAGTTCTCTCTCTTCTGTTTACAAAGATGTAGAATAATTTTTAAGAAGAGAGAAGCTTTAAATTAAAAATTGTGATAACATTGTTTTCTTCGATGCATCGTGATGCATTCAATTTTACCAATGTTGAATTTAAATACAACGTCTAATATCGATAAAACTGTTTCAGGAGTAAGAAGAAGCGACTCACGGGCTGTCGTACACGAAGTAGTAGTGGTAGACGCCAGCGCGCGCGAGGCGCAGCTCGCAGTGCGCGTCCGTGTCGTCCACGAGCAGGCCGCAGCCGAGCGCGTCGCCCGCGTCGCCCTCCGCCTCCGTGCGCCGCCACTCCAGTCCGTAGTACTGGTTGCGCACGAACTCCGCCTGCTCGCCCTTCTCCTCCGCTGCGACCACGCCACGGAAAATCAACGACGGAGCTTGTTCGACCGACTCGATGTAAGGTCGAGTAAATTTATTATCACTTATTTTTTAAAATAACTTACGATTATCTGATACTACATAATTTGTGTAGAGAAACACTTTGCGACCCAGTAGACTAGGACCCGGGCAGAACTGCAAACAGCAACCCTTTTCGAATCTGTAAATATTTTTTATTATATTATGTATTTGTTAAATTTTAGTAGGTCCTTACTAGGCAAACTTGCAATCAAGACTTTACCTATACAATGTAGCATCCTGGTGTTCCCCGTGGTTCAGCGTGAGCACCTGCACGTCGGCCACCTCGGGCTCGCCCTCGCACGTTTCCGGCACCACCTCCTCCTGCGCCTCCTGCGCCTCGCTCCGCTCCACTGCCATCTGCCTCTGCGACACATCAAGCACATTCTTACTTTACGATACGTATACACTCAATGAATGCAAATAACTACTTATATTATCCTCGTATTTAACACAATATTTGTGTCAGTGTAATTACGCACAAAAATAGAATAAAAGAAGAGCGTAAACAAAGTGAACATGAACTATGTAGTTGGGGCTACATTCCGGTGCGAGACCTTTTCAATGACAACTTTCTCGTACACCTTGCGGTAGTCGCTCGAGTCGCGCGGGAGTATCTTTTGCATGTCGGGCGAGGGCGCGCGGCGGCTGCGCACGCAGGAGTCGCCAGCCGCGCGCGGCGCCCGCCTATATAACCGCGGCTCCGTCACGCGCGTCCTACACGCGGATACTATTACAGCCTTTGTCCTCACTTTGAACAGGTATCAAACCCGTTCGAGAACAAAGTGCCAATTCGAGCATATACGACTACTGTATGCACTGTTTACTCTGTTAGAACAGGGACATCTCTCATAAATACTGCGTTCAAGTACCACGCGTTATTGTAATTTCCTTTGATATTAGTTAAGTATTAAGAAAAATAGTTTCTCGGGCAGTTTATTATTGATAGAAAATAATTACTCGTATCAATCGCAAATCCTCCACGTAATCATAAGCTTCAGGAGCTTCAAAGTATAGGACTAAAAATTGAGCAAATTGGTCACCTTCATGAGGTTGTCAACTGCTACAAAGGATTTTATGAAAGTCCATCCATAGAAGAGCGATCGAGTTGTAGAAAGAATTAAAAGCCATGTGTGCAATCCCAAAAGGCTTCTGTATATGTAATACAAAACACTTTTTCCTGTAGTCGGATAGATGAAGGATGATTTAAATGAATTGTTAAAATCTTACAAGGATGTTTGTGAATACATCCTCGCAGGACAACGCAAAATATCCATCTTGTTTCAGAGCAACACATAAGTTTATTTTTGCCGGATCCTAAAACCTCGGCCTTTAATCTTATAGAGATATTAACGTCTAAAAATCAGCATATTTATCACTGACTGACATATAGTAGTAAAACCTAATCCACTTCCAGATGACCTAGAAAGTTGAAAGGATTTAGCTCGATAAGTACATATAGCGAGCCAGCCCCCTATGGCAGCCTATATCGAAACTTATATATCAATAAGGGCTTGATGTAGAAAAGCGATTCATATAAGTTTCACTGCCGTACTCCGCTTTGACCTTGAGATATGAAGAAAAATGAGCGTAACTATTGAGTTTCATTCAAAAGGGCATATCTCGGAAACCTTCAAAGCTAGAAACTTAAAAGTAACGCGAGGTTTTAGATAACCTTTGAGCTTCGATCAACAATACCTACTACTAGATAACGTGTCACATACAACATCAAAGCTAAATTCTGTCTGCGCTAATAGGTACGTACTCATACACCTACATTTGTATACTAACGAGCCAAGTCAAAGTCTTTTAATAGTTTTATTTTCAACCTAATCAACACCATAGCACCTTGTAAGGAGTCACTAATCTTCAAATTCTCATCATACAGTTACGATTATTTCATTTTCGAATTCTTGGTTTTTTTCTGTTTGTTTCTTTGAATTTGCGCGTGTATTGGCCGACCTTGGCCAACTTTCTTAGCGGATTTAAAATTGTTCATTTTTATATTATTTTGTAGGTTAAATCTTAAAATATTGACGTAATCTACATGTATTTACCAAAAATAAGATACTACGTCTAAAAAATTTCTTCTTCGCTCATTATTTTTGCAACTTTTAAATACATATTGCGGCATTGTGAACGTGTTTACGCTTGCAGTGTTTCAATAGAACTAATCGAAATATACGCTCACTTTGCAAGTGAGTTTATATTTACCGAAAGAAATTTCTTACGCCAACACGATATCTAGTAGTATTGTTGATCGCCTTTGAGACATTTTCACATTTATAATATTAGAATATAGGTTTTTACATACAAGTTATCTGATATTTGGCTTATCATTTATATCTTCTTAATGCTATACGCAAGTTACTGTTTTTATATTGTAAAGTCAACATGCCTCACTCTTCATAAAAACTTGCTTTATTGGTAAAAACTAGCCAAGTCAAATCTTGAACTTCAATTTATCCTAAGTTATCTACTCTGTGTAAATAATTCGACTATTCAAATTTAAGAAGTTCTATTTTTAAATAGCAAACACTTTTGTAGTAGAAAAAAACAAGAAAATTAAATTTATTTTAGAATGTTGTGTATTCTTATCAAAAAAATTCAGGATTATCTACAGAACTTGGCACCCATTTTCACATTTGTTTTGATGGGATCTCGTTCACATTGAGAAGCTCATACCCAGAAGTGGGACATTAAAAGGGCTAATTGACCAGATACACAGACTAATGAAATGTATGGCCAAGAGTAAGTAATTTTGTTTTACTACTTACTATTACTGGGTAACATTAACAAGATGAAGATATAATAAGGAGTACAGATCATGCAAGTGACTTATATAATAATGATTTGAAGTTAAATTAATATCATATAATTAATTTTCCGCTTGGTGTGGAGTTTAGAAATTACAATGCAACCCACATCACTTAACACATAAAATAGATTTTACAAACAGAAATTAATATCAGTTTTATAATTTAAATGTAAGATGTCATAAACACATAATGTAAAACAACACCAGGATAACAAGAATACTAAATTTGAAGCTGAGTTTTCTTTATTAAATATTACATGATGATACTTAGCTCAATTTATACAACATACTCGTAGTGCAATTTTATTCATAATGTAAATACAGGTATTTATTTCGTTGAAGAACTAAGGCTATGCTATCTTGAGTCACAAATGTTTATCTTGGAGGAAGTCTGCATGCATAATTTAATTGGTATTATTTATTTAATGTATTATAAATTATATTAAATGCCTTAGATGTGTCTAATAACTTGGACAATGTTTTTTTGTGAAAGTAATTAATACTTTTATTAATGACATATTTAACACAATAAATGAATGTTAAAAATAATTACATAATATGTACCTTGTTACATGATATATTATAGATTTTCTTTGATAAGCAGCACAATAACATTGTGGCTGTGAACTGTGCAAGAAATATTTGTTGATGTTGATGATGTTGTTGAATATGAAGATGCTTAACATTAAAATTTTTCATTAAACCACTTGTTATGGTAATTTACAATGCAAGATTTGATAATAATCCCATTATGTACATTTATGCAGAGGTGTTTTAGAGAATAAATATTTTTATTACTGGAATAACCGATTTTTTAATTAATGTGCTTACTTCTTCTAAATTGAACAAAATAACAATAAGATTATTTAAAATATACAGCTATCAATATGCTGTTATAATATAATACATTAATGTAAGCAATCTACATATTATTATATAGGTAGTTTAGTTATTATTTTAAACCTTTCGATTAGTACGGGAAAAGTACTTAAAGTACTTTTAATTAATATGTAAAAAATAATAATTCCTAATTAGATACTCAGCCGACTGTTACGTTCGATATTTTATTTATAAAAGTAGAACTGAGATATATCTGCTCCTAAGAACTTGGAAAGTTAAAAAGAATATAGTAAAAAATATTTTTCTACCTGCCTGTAACGAATATTCTTCATTTAAAATAAATTACAAAGTTTATTACTTACTATAAATAGTAGTGTTCTTTATTAGGAAGTCATTCAGTCCAGCAGTGCACACACCGGCCGCGTTATACACTCCTTACTCGTCGTCGACGTGTCTCAGTTAAATAAATAATAATCAAAATGAGCTCGCTACTGGCTACATGTGATTATCGAGTAATTACATCAGGAACTTTGAAATAAATACAATTCCCTCTATAAACTCCGACAATAACAGTTTGACAATTCAGTTTTCAAGGTGACCTCTACAATTCTTTCATACTCCATTATCCATTTAAATATGTACCAATATACTCTATGATCCATGTCATGTTGACAGATTTAAAGAAAATCTGTTATCATAATATAAGTACCTATAGATTAGTTCCATAAAGACAAGTCGATAAAATGTACTTAGTTTCCAACTGCCACTATGCAATAAGCAAAAATCTACAGGTACATATAATAAAATTGTAACTAAGCCGAATCTGTACATTAAATATTTTTTGGAAAATCTTATTGAAATAAACATTATTATCGATACAGAGCACGAATCTATAGTTTTTAGAATTTTTGTCTGTCTGTCCGTCTGTTACCGCATCACAGAAAAACCACAGGAGGGATTTTGATGAAAGGTATGGTGATAGCTGGTTATCTGGGTCAACATATAGGATACTTTTTACCGCGGAAAAATATCTCATTTCGGAGAAAAAATACAAAAACATCAATGTAAGAGTATACTAATATCTAAAACCTAAGAATTCGGTTTTTCGTCATCTGAACGCGGGCGGAGCCGCGGGCAATGCTAGTACTAAATATAAAGCCAAACCGTTGTACCTACTTGTATATACGTCGTGAATCAACATTACTCGTAGACAATATTATTTGCATACATCACCTCGTCTAAAAAACCTTTGATTTTTATTGCTCTTTCTTTAAAAAAAGTGAAAACATGTTGAAAAGACTGTCAAGACAATCATTGCATATAATCTATATTTAGGTACCTACAAAATAGCTTATTATATATTACTGTGCTATACCTAATTCCAGATCTATCACTGTGCCAATTGCCACATCCATGATCCAGAATTCAGATCCGTTCGGTAGTTCTAGCGTGATTGAGTGATAAACATCCATCCATCCAAGCTTTCGCATTTATATAAGTAATATTAGTAAGATAAGCTGAAACATATAATCACTTAGTGTAGGTACCTATATGATGACGTCCTCCTGACCGATTCCGGCCATGGCGGCCAATCTCATTGAAACTAACCAACTGCGCAGGAGATATTATAGTGCACAAGTGTACGCGCAGACACAACGTGCAGTCTCTATTCCTGTCACTCTCATACTCCGGTGGGACGACTGTTCGACACGACCGGTGAGAGTTAAGGCGCAGGACCGACTTTCTCCGAGGCACAGAGGTGAAACACCGCCAACTTCCCAACTCCGGGCTGTTACTGAGGCTTACTATACAGAAAGACTCAATAACTAAACTTGGCCCGACCCGGGACTCGAATCCAGGGCCTCAGGGTGTGCAGCCGTACGTGCTAGCCACTACACCACCGAGGCAGGCTATATATACATATATATGTTCAGTTAAGTAATGATTAATTGATTACTATTAGAGTGAAATGTTTTTTATACCTAAGCATAATATTTTAATATTTATAGTTTTAATTGCGGCTTCGCTCGCATATATTATTTTTCAACCGACTTCAAAAAGGAGGAGGTTCTCAATTCGACTGTATGTTTTTTTTTTATGTTTGTTACCTCAGAACTCCGTCATTTATTAACCGATTTGGACAATTTTTGTTTTGTTTGAAAGGGTATACTTCCAGATTGGTCCCATTTAAATTTCAAAAAAAAATACCACCCCTAAGGGTGGAAAAATAACTAATGATGAATTTAACCTACTTCTAATTGTCATATTGACTTGAAACTTTGCAAGTATTTCTATTTCCGTTGATAGTACAGTGGTTCGGTGTTGTTGACCTGATCTGATGGCAAGGCCAGAAGGTGGAGAGGTGGAACTCTTCAACGGCTAATAGTAGATACTTTGAGTTTGGGCTTATTTTGTTTGATTTGACAAGCCTAACACGTTAGAATCCTTACTTTGCTACTACTGTCTACACTCAAAAGGGAAAAATAAAAACTTTTTAACAAAAAATTAAAAACCGACTTCAAACAAAAGCACTAAAAAGTAAAAAATAACTGATTGGTAGCTTTCATTTACTATATATACCTAATCAAATATTTTCGAAGTCGGTGTGCTTTGGCTAAGTAATTAAAGCCTACCTATTAAATACATACCTAATCAAATATTTTCGAAATCGGTGCCAGCCCATACAAAGCAAAGCACACCGACTTCGAAAATATTTGATTAGTTATGTATAGTAAATGAAAACTACCAATCAGTTATTTTTTACCTTATAGTTCTTTTGTTTGAAGTCGGTTTTTATTTTTTTGTTAAAAAGTTTTTATTTATTTATGTACAGGTACTTTCTCAGCTCATAATACTTAGTCATAGCGTTATGTAAGGGGATTGCTCGTGTAATGAAATACATATAAAAACTTAAAAAAAAAAGAAACGGACTTCCAGGCACTAAAATGTAAAAAATAACTAATAGGGGTTTTCATTTAGAATAGATACCTAATCAGATATTTTCGAAGTCGGTGCCAGCCGATGCAAAGCAAATCTAATATAATATTTCGATACGTAAAATACATCACAAATTGATTTATAATACTACTACTACTACTATGGCCTTTCCATCAATTTCAGATGTTCTAAGCAGTGTATGGTGGTTACTTTAAGCACTTCCGTTGGTTCGGTACCGTTCAATCCAATTCTAGAGCGACAAGATCGACCGCAGCCAGAGCATATTATGTAGGTACGTCGCATTTTAACTATAGAGTTCATACCTAATTATATTTACTTACTAGATATTCATATCTTAAAATATTGTCAGCTGACATCGACTTTGAAAATATCTGATTAGGTATCTATTCTAAACGAAAACCCCCGTTTAGTTATTTTTAACATTTTAATGCCCGGAAGTCTGTTTATATATATATATATATATATATATATATATATATATATATATATATATATATATATATATACTAGCGGACCCGACAGACGTTGTCCTGTCTACACGTCTTTAATTTGAAAATTTCAAACTTTTTGGACAAAATTGTGAATCTAAACCATTCCCAGATTCCCTTGAACACACACAAAAAATTTCATCTAAATCGGTCCAGTCGTTTGAGAGAAGTTCAGTGACATACACACTCACAGAAGAATTATATAAATAAAGATATATATATATATATATATATATATATATATATATATATATATATATATATATATATATATATTTAATGATATTTTTCGCAATCCATAACAACTAAGTATGTACCTAAAGCTACCAAACACGTTGCAGGAGCAACTCGTACTGCGCATACAGGCAGAAGGCGAGGCTAATAAGTATCTAAAACTTTAAAATGATGTTTTTATTATTAATTCATAATTTCCTATTATTTATTAACTAACATTTTTATGATCTTCATATTTTGATCTAAACCTTTATACAGCAATGTCGAGTGAAGATGATGTTTTTACTGACCTTTAACCTTTAAGTCTGTTATCTTGTAATATTATTACATAAAGTAGGTACTTAATAGTAATTTATAAAACTGTGATCTTATTTCACAAAGATTTTAGATTTATCAATAATTCAATTTATTTGTACATTTGATTCCATGTGAATCTGTCGGCCAATATGAATGTCGTTATAACGGGAGCAGCGGGGTTTTTAGGAGTTCGCTTGACAAATGCTTTGTTAAACGAAAGTTCTCCTTTACCTATAAAAAGCCTACTTCTAGTAGACATACAAAAACCAACGTTGCCGAGTGATCCTCGTGTTTCAAGCCTAGCCGCGAACTTAATTGATCCGAACGTATCAGATCTGATTATTCATTCTGATATTCATGTGTTGTTTCACCTCGCCGCCATCGTCAGTGGTCATGCTGAAGCGGACTTTGACATCGGACTTCGCGTTAATTTTGACGCGACACGAGCTCTCGTAGAGAAGGCGAGACATCGGAATCCTTCTCTCCGATTTATATTTACTAGCACCGTCGGTGTATTTGGTGGAAATCTGCCACCGATAGTCGATGACCTAACTGCAGTTACGCCGCAAAACTCATACGGCACCGAAAAGGCAATGTGCGAACTACTTCTGAATGATTACGCAAGGCGGGGGTACGTGGATGCACGTATAGTGAGACTGCCCACGGTGAGCGTTAGGGCAGGTGCCGCCAATCAAGCTGTGACATCCTTCGCAAGTGGTATTATACGTGAGCCGTTGAATGGATGCAGCAGTGTTTGCCCGGTAGATTGCACCCAGGAGCTGTGGCTGACGAGTCCAAGCACCGTTGTAAGTAACATAATACACGCGTCGACGCTCGCGCCAGACGCGTTGGGGCCTTGGCGCGCCGTCAACTTACCAGGAATCTGTGTTTCGGTGGGTCAGATGTTGAATGCACTTCGAGAAGTAGCCGGTGATCAAGTTGCATCATTAGTACATTTCAAAGGCGACCAAGTTATAGCGCGTATCGTTGGAAGTTTTCCGAGCAGATTTGACAACACTCGAGGTCTTCAACTTGGTTTTACTGTTGATAAAAATTTCGCTGATATTATTCGTAATTATATACGCGACGACCTAAATCGAGAATTACATAATATTTTCTTAGATTTACGCGAACGTTTGACATTATTTAAATAAAACTATCTTTTCGGATTATTTCGCGGATTTATTTTGATTTTTGGTTCCCGACGTTTCGAATGCTTTACAGCATCCATGGTCACGGGAGAGACTGAGGTGTTACATGTCTTGAATGTATAGTTGTTACAGACAGCCTACCCACAATTAACAAAATGAAAGTTGCACCAATTACATTACAATATTTTTTAACTTTAAACATTTTTATAATTTTATAATTTTAATTATAATTGAACAGGGAAAATATTTATTTAATTTTTGCTATTATTTTTATAATTATTACAATTTTAAAAATATTAATTAGTAATCTATATTTAGTGTTGCCATTATTATATTTATAACCATAAAGAAAATTATAAAATATAGTATTAATTATTTAAGCCATATAATTTAAAAAAGTTAAAATTAATTAAGGATAATAATTTTAATTTTGTTTGCTATTATTTAAAAACAAATTACTAAGCAACACTATTAATATATACTTTTACAAATGAAAAATGAAAAATATTAATCAGATAAACTGTCATTTTGATCTACACAGTATGAACTTACTACATCTGCCTGTCTGTTATGTTTATATTTATTATATAATAAAATCTAATAATAAATATAAACATAACAGACAGGCAGATGTAGTAAGTTCATACTGTGTAGATCAAAATGACAGTTTATCTGATTAATATTTTTCATTTTTCATTTGTAAAAGTATATATTAATAGTGTTGCTTAGTAATTTGTTTTTAAATAATAGCAAACAAAATTAAAATTATTATCCTTAATTAATTTTAACTTTTTTAAATTATATGGCTTAAATAATTAATACTATATTTTATAATTTTCTTTATGGTTATAAATATAATAATGGCAACACTAAATATAGATTACTAATTAATATTTTTAAAATTGTAATAATTATAAAAATAATAGCAAAAATTAAATAAATAATTTTCCATGTTCAATTATAATTAAAATTATAAAATTATAAAAATGTTTAAAGTTAAAAAATATTGTAATGTAATTGGTGCAACTTTCATTTTGTTAATTGTGGGTAGGCTGTCTGTAACAACTATACATTCAAGACATGTAACACCTCAGTCTCTCCCGTGACCATGGATGCTGTAAAGCATTCGAAACGTCGGGAACCAAAAATCAAAATAAATCCGCGAAATAATCCGAAAAGATAGTTTTATTTAAATAATGTCGAGAATTACATTAAGACTATTGACAATTGACATTGGCCAATGTCCCTGCTGATTAATCCCAAAGAGTGTAAAAGAACGGTAAAGCTCGCCTTTGAGTGATGATATTTAATAAATCTTTTTATTTATGTGTTTGTTTGTTATTATGTAATTATATATAATTGCATCGATCCTAAGGATGATAGCGTACGTAGTCAACCTTTTTTTTTTTTTTTTTTATTGTCGGGAAATGCATTTACGCATACCACCTGATCCCCCAGGTGGTTATGTGGGGCTCACCGGCTAGAAGAGCCGGTACTACCCACTAAAACCCGACATCCCTTCCCCCCGCCTTAGTGGGACGCCGCAGGAACGCTTGCGCATAACTACTACGGCGCCCCGGCGGCAGGTCTGCCTAAACGCTAGGCAGACCACCAAACCAATGGGGCTGTTCCACAGTCAACTCTGCTACACCAGAGAGGTACCCGGAGCAGCCCCATTAAACCTACCACCGCCCACCGAAGTGGGCCACCTCCAATCGGCTGCAGAGGACAGGGAGAGCGGCAACGCAACACCGACACTCCTCTTCCCCTGCAGCCCCACCGCGTCCGCCATCAAGCGGTGGCGGCCCCGCTAGGCCGCGGAAGATAGGGACGAGCGGCGCATCGCCATACCGACACTCCTCTTCCCCCGCGGCCCCCCTACCGTCGGCCCACCTCCGGACCAAGATGGCTGCCGACACCCCACGCCAGACGCAGGACCAGAACTGGCCCCGCTCCAGCCGCCGCACCGACGGGCTAGCCCCGGCAGCGCGGAAACGTAGTCAACCTAGTTAAATGACTGATTAGAGATCAGCACCTTCAAGCGAACAAAATACAAAGTCATCAATTTATAATATTTGTATAGATTACTAAATCCAAAGAGGTAGTTTTATTTATATTTTGCCATTTTTATTTCTATCGTGCCTAATTTGATTTTCATTTTAAATATCAGTTCCATTATAGCTTAAACTTATTAATGTAACTGCAGTTATGAAGAGTTAAAAAATAAAAAATCCTTTTCGTATTAATAATAAGTAATGATTAAAAAGAAAAAAAATACTTTCTTTATATAATACTTTAATACAATAGGGAATATGCGTGACTTTTTTTATATGATAGCTTACATAATTGTAAAAAAATATCTAGCTCCAAAAAACTAAAATTTAGTAAATCTATACATATAATAAAATTCTAAGTCAAATCTGTACATTAAATATGTTTTGGGAAATCTAATTGAAATAGACGTTATTATCGATACAGAGTCAGTCTTTCTGTCTGTCTGTTACCGCATCACGAGAAAACCACTGGGCAGACTTTGATGAAATTTGGTATAATAATAGCTGGTTATCCGGGTCAACATATAGGCTACTTTTTACCGCGGGAAAATATCTCATTTCTGAGAAAAAATACAAAAACACAAAAACTGCATTGTAAGAGTATACTAACAAGTAAAACCTAAGAATTTGGTTTTTGGTAATCTGAACGCGGCCGGAGCCGCGGCCAATGCTAGTATAATATTATATTTATACTTTTTAAATATCATACCGATTCGGGTACTTCGCGCTAGACATTTCGCGCGCTTGGCATGACGTCAAAGTTTATCATACACAGAAAAATAGACTTTCACTAAAGCGATTTGTAATGACAAAATCGTTAATCGCTCTGTTATGATATACTCTGACGCCATATTCGAACTGACCAATGACGTTGCGTTTCAACTACTTTGAATTTCCCAAATTATATATTTGCACTTTTTAATAATGGGGAAGATTTCTCGAAGGAGGGCGTCACACGTATTGCCTATTTACATTCAGTTTGAAATTAAGCAATTTATTGTGATATCTCTTTTATACATGCTTTTTTGCTTCTAATGTGTTTGCATCTTACCTGTGCAATGGAAGTTAGACCAGCTGAAAGAGAAATTGAGAAGGAGAGATGATAACTGTGATGGTCCTGACTCCTGACTGACTGATGGATCAATACACCGCCTAAACCGCTAGTCGTAGAACAGTAAAATTTGGAGGATGAAATCCTGATATAATGTAGGCATCTGATAAGATTTTTTTCAAAATTTATCCCTAAATGGGTAAAATAGGGGATTAAATATTGTATGAAACTATGTCATTCACAATGTGAAATACACAGAAAGTGGTGTTTGGCTTTAAGATAAGAAATATATTTGTTTTTTTTTCGAAATACATCCCTTAAAGGTGTAAAAGGGGGTAATAAAGTTTATATAGGCAAAGAATTATTTATGATCAGAATTACTTGAAACTTAGTATTAATGCTCTTCAATACAATTAAATAAATACATGTTTTAGCATTTTTGAAATTCAATCTCATAAGAGAGTATAATGGGGGGTGAAAGTTTTTATGAAACTCTTAACTCTGTAATATGTAAAAAAAACAAAAAAATAAATATTCACCTGTAGAAGATTTAAGAGTTTTAAAATCACATTCATTAAAACGCCTTAAATATAAAAATTGTGATTCCGCCAATTTTGATCGTCTTATTGCTTTAGCCCACAATTTCTTTAGTTTTTGTCTTTATCCATTTTCTTTGCACCCTGGCACCGCACAATTTGTCATTTTTATTCAATTTTAAATAAAATGAAAAAAGAAAACCATCCACGCTATAGAGATTTACAGTATACCGAGGGCTATAGGGATCGCGACATCTGGTGGGAGAAAAAGGTAAAATTCTTTCCCATTATTTTCTTAATCAAAAAGAAATTACATAAAAATATTAATATAGGCTTAATTAACAATAAAGATTATGGAAAAAAATATTTCTCCTTTATTTAAATCACAAGCACATTCCCTATTATACACGTATGTAGTATGTACTAAGGTCTAAGACACTTACCTTAATGTTAGTAGCCTGTAGCTATCCTAATATGTTACTCCAGGGTCATATTTAGTTAAATATTAACTTTAAAACTTTAAAGCATTTAATTCTATAGTACTGTACCTACACAGCACTAATTTCCTTATTTTCTCACTCCTGAGGGTTGCTGGAAGAAATCACTTAAAGTGATACTTTCGTTATCCTTTGTCGACATTCTGCTACTTTATTTTGTATAACATATATTTTATAAATAAATAACTAAAAATAAAAATATATTTTACCTGCTATGATATTACCTATATCGTAAAATGCCTGCTTTATTTAACAAACCAAGCCTCAGGATAAACTTTGTATTCTTATAATATATATATTTGTAAAATTAAACTTAGTATTTATGTTTTAACAAAAAATAATGAATATGTTTAACAGTAGTGAGGCAGTACAGACATAAATCTAAAAACCCATAAAAATTCATAGATATTCAATGTACAAGATTGATCATTACATTTTTATCGTAAAAATGAACTGCTGATATGAAAATTTATGTTAAGTAAGGTTTCCTGAGTTGTAAAAGACACACATAATTCTGCAAATATTTATAAGGTATTATTCAAGACCGAAAAGATTATTTTTAATAGCTTGCTCAGACTCCCAAGCCTCTGCTGAGTCTGGATCGTGTTTGATCCTTTTAGATTTGCTAGGTGGGCCGTCCAACTCATCACTATGTTTTCTTTTTCGTTTTTTCTTAGATGAAGTGACAGGTTGTATTTCTACAATTTGTTCTGATTCAACATCACACTCACTTTCAGTTTTACAGGTTTCCTTTTTATGTTTTTTTTTCTTTTTCTTAACACTGTCTGCCATTAAAGGTTCTTCTATTGGTCCATTTAGTCGCTCAGCAATAGAGGGTGGGATTTTTATAGCTTTTTTATAATTTATTCCAAACAATGGATGTCGACATTTAGTTTCAGGAAGGGGGATAAAATTTGTGAGGTTGTTAATAAATGTCCCTTGGTCTGGTATGTGAGCTTTAGGTAATCTTTTACGAAACTTAGTAAGCCCCATTATAGGCATATTTTTAACCACAGTTTTTTTTCTATTTTTATCAAGTGCCAATATTGGAACTCTTTGTATACTATCATCAAATGCACCATCATAAGTTTGCCCATTGAGTTTTATTTTACACTTATTGTCCAACAATGTTAATGTTATGTCTTTGAAGTCCTTGATATCAAATTCATTAGGACACTTAATAATCCATACTTCATCATCTTCCGACACGAAATGGTCACTATGAATTTTGGCTGATGTTGGTGTTAAATGCTCATTAATTTTAACAAACTGTTTAATATGTTTTGGCAAATTTTTATCCTGTTCATCATTTACACACTCAAAGTCTTCACTGTTATCATCTTCAAATCTCAACCTATCCGAAAATGATTTATTTGCTTTAGATTGCTCGCTGTCACATGCATCACTTGTGTTTGACACCAGCTTATTATTATTTATTGACTTCTGTTTTTCATCACTAATATTTCCATTCTCTAGTTCACTGATATTGTTTTTTGTTGAAGAATTTACATTATTCTCATCACAATCTATGTATGCATTTTGTACAATTTCTTTTTCATCATATGTGTCATTATCATCTTTGCTGATTGATTTTCTGTTTTTGGATATGTTATTTTCATGATTTTCTATTTCTTCAGAATCAGCATAACAATTTTTATCTTTACTTTTATCTTTATTTTTCTTTCTCTTTTTTTTAGTTTCATAACTTCCTTCTTCAGAATTTAATCCTTGATTAATTGTAGAACCTTCAACTGTAGATTGTGAATCATAGCTATCGGAAATACTTGCATCTATGTTTTTTTTTGATTTCTTTTTCTTAGTTTTTGTTTCAGTAAGTTCTACAAAAGAGTCTTGCTCTAGTTTTACTCTATAATTAAGATAATCATCAATTTCATTTGAAGTGCTTCGGGTCGAATCACTGTTTATTTTTATGGTTTGATCATCAATCAAAGAAGACTGTGGTTTTAAGCTGTCAGATTTTTGACTATCAGATGAGTCTAAATCTTTTTTATGTTTCTTCTTTTTTTTAGGTTTAACATCAATAGGCTCTACAAATGATTCTTGCTCTTGCTTTATTCTAATGTTCAGGTAATTGTCTATTTCATCTAAAGTTTCTTTTGTGTCACTATTGCTTAGTATAGATTCACTTCTTTTCTTTCTTTTCTTTTTCGGTAGATCAATATCACTCTCAGCTTCGGATTTAATCTGTTTATGCTTCTTTTGTTCATGAGTAATGTCCTCATTATTGTCTATATGTTTTCTCTTCTTAGCTTTTTCTTTACTTTGTTTATCTACATCTTGTAATAACTCTCTCTTATATTTAAAATCTGTATCTGATTCATCTTTACCATTTTCGTTTTTAACGTCTAATGCCCTGAAAAACAATAATATTTATGAATTTTATAAATGAACTCTTAGATATAATAAAATATAGGACTCAGTGATTTATAGAGAAACACCTAAATAAGGCAAATAGTTTAACTTACATATCGGAATCGCTAGATGCATCTGTCCATATAAAACTCTCATCAGATGACTCCATATAACATATTTATTAAATATATTTTAAACTAATTTTCTTTTAATTATTGGGTAGAACTCAATAAACTAGGTTAATCATAAAATAAAACTAAATCAACTATCAAGTACTTCAAAAACCCAGAGGTTAGAATATAACCTACAATTCCATTGACAAATGTCACAGACAATCCTCTTTCTTGTTGTTCAAGAGTCAAGAGCAAGACCACAAACTAAAGAGAGATGAAGGACTCAAGTTGGTCTATGATCCTTTTGTTAAAAATTATAATGCCATAAATCATAATGGCCTTAGAGTAAGTATGTAATCTGTTTAAGTCTGGGACAGGAATTTTAGATTGTGGCCCAGCTTACTATTTAGTAATAGACCAATCGGAATCCGTTTATTTTTAAGAGAAAAAAAATATATATTGAAAACCTGAAGTTTTACGATTATAATAATTACTAAGGAAGCATATCTTTTTGTTGTGCTTAACGATTTCTGAATACAATCATATTTTAGAATGTTATTTGTGACTATTGAATTTGGTCGGATTCGCGATATTATCACTTTTAGCGTATAATCCGGTCTCTAATAAAAAATTTTTGGGGAACTCTTGGGCAACTTTCGCTATAGTAAAAACGAAATTTGAATGAGTAGTAAAATGGATTTTTTGAAATTCACATTTCTATTTTATAATATTTTTAAATATTATTTTGATATAATTAAAAATATCATATCTATGAAGAACTTTTCGATTAATGTAAAAAAAATTGGCAGTTTAAAAGTATACCTTGTGCAAAGTGCAAACTAAAAAAAAAAGAATCAGAATTCAGAATGAAGTCTTGACGTTTAACTGACGTTTACAACTTTACGTTCTTTCTTGTTAAACTTTGTGTCCAACATGGTGAGTAGATGTTAAAATCAGAATTAAATCTTTTTAAATCATTGTTTATTTTCATATGAACTTTCTTTTTAAATATCAAAACAGGTGTTTAATTATTTAGGATATATATTTAGTTTATATTTTTTGCCGCGCTGTTGTAAATATTAAGTAAAGTTGAAATGTTTATAATGTTAGAATTAGTGTTAATTTTATCATGAAGAAATTTTATTGAGTGTACGAGAGAAATATATTTATTGAGCTAATTAGTGTGTACGTGAATTATTTGTTGAAAAACTGAGTGATAATTAGTGTTGAATTTCTACTGTGAGGTTATGTTTGATGCGGTGACACTTAATTTGAATTGTGTTTCTAGGCTCGTGGACCTAAAAAGCATTTGAAGCGTTTAAATGCTCCTAAAGCATGGATGTTGGACAAGCTTGGAGGTGTTTACGCACCTCGGCCATCTACTGGTCCGCACAAACTTCGCGAGTGCCTGCCACTTGTTATTTTTCTACGTAACCGCTTAAAGTATGCGCTTACCGGTAATGAGGTACTCAAAATTGTGAAGCAACGTTTGATCAAAGTAGATGGCAAAGTACGCACTGACCCCACATACCCTGCTGGATTTATGGGTAAGCAATTTTTTCATAAAATGTAAATTATTTGGTAGTAGTGATTTTTAGGCAGACCTGGAGTCTTAAACAATAGTACTAAGATATTAAACTATTGTAATAGTTTGTTTGGTCATATTGTTTATAATTTTTTTTTTCTATACTAATATGTATTATAAAGCAGAAAGTTTGTGAGACTGTGAGTTTCTGACGTTGTAGGGGTAATCTCTAGATCTACTGAACCGATTTAGATGAAATTTGGTAAGAAGATAGTTTGAGACTATGGGAAGGACAGGATCAGAAATCATCCCTTACGGGGGTGAAAATGGGGATGAAAGTTTGTATGGAGAGCCAAGCTAGGGACTAACCCGAGTGAAGCGAGGGTGAGTCTAGTATATTAAAATTTTGCTATTTACTATTGTATTTTAAAATATTTCACTATAATAATATTTACAGATGTGATCTCAATTGAGAAGACAAATGAACTGTTCAGGTTAATTTATGATGTAAAGGGACGTTTCACCATTCACCGTATCACACCTGAAGAGGCTAAGGTAAGGCATAATTAAGTTATATAAATGAAGAGTATATTAAGAGTATATTATAAAAATATTTATGATTACTACCCATACTTAGGCCCATCATCATTTGTTATTATAGTGTGACTGGATTCATTACCCTGGAAGTAGTAAAGAAAGTAGAAGTAGTAGAAAATAAATTAATTCAACTTGTGCATTTAAACTCTATTAAATAACTACTGACAATCCCAGAATGTAAAAACTAGTTCTGTTGCACCCTCTGGTTATATGAGAGGAACTGTATCCCATTAATATTATAAATAGAAAGTTTGGATGGATGTTTGTTACCCAATCATACCAGAACTGTTGATTGGATCTGAATGAAATTCAGCACAGATATAGTCTGGAATACACAAACAGGTAATTTTTTTATCCTGGAAAAATGTATTGTTCCTGTGGGATAGATTTTTTTTTACCAGGGACCAAATCTGAGGGAAGCGAGGGTGAGTCACTAGTTAGGCATAAATGCTAAATTGTGGTGAGATTGTATAAAACTTTAACTAACAGGGCTATGAAAACGTTTAACAATATTTTTATTCTAATACCTCCTTTGAACATATTTAATAACAAAATTAGTTGGAAAACTTGATTTTCCAATTTGATAATTATGATGAGTATTTGTAATGTTACCTGAATATGAATAAATAAATTAAAATAAAATCCTATTGAAAATTATGGTCAAGTCTTTTAGACATCCGGTACAATCAACAGATTTTGTTTTTTTTTTTTTTTTTTTTTTTTTAATAATAATATCACACATGAATTCAATGTTAAAAAGTGCATATAGTTATGAACAATTTTTTTTTTATTATTAAAATATTGGATTTTTTTGGGTTTGTCTAGTTGGGGCTGACTTATTAGTTTGCACTAAAAGTACAGGGAAGCTGCATATCCATATGGGATAAAAGAATCCTATGTTAAAGATAGTGTATAGTATTGTTTTCAGTGCAAGTTGGAAAAAGTTACCTCGTTAGTATAACAATAAAAAAATGTTTTAGATATAAAATTTATTATTGGGTAAATATATTCGAGAAGGTTGTGGCTTAAAATAAGAATTACACTTTTTTTCTTGAGACTTGCTGAATGTATTCTTTTTGAACATTGAGAATTGAATAGTTTAAACTTTAGAATGGCGGACATAACGTGTAATCAGTGTTCTGTTTGGTTGCAACAGTACAAGCTGTGTAAGGTGCGCCACGTGGGCACGGGCCCCAAGAACGTGCCGTATCTGGTGACGCACGACGGGCGCACGCTGCGCTACCCGGACCCGCTGATCAAGGTGAACGACTCCATCCAGCTCGACATCCACACCGCCAAGATCATGGACTTCATCAAGTTCGAGTCGGGCAACCTGTGCATGATCACGGGCGGGCGCAATTTGGGGCGCGTGGGCACCATCGTGTCGCGCGAGCGCCACCCCGGCTCCTTCGACATCGTGCACGTGCGCGACGTGACGGGTCACACCTTCGCCACGCGCCTGCACAACGTGTTCATCATCGGCAAGGGCACCAAGGCCTACATCTCGCTGCCGCGCGGCAAGGGCGTGCGCCTCACCATCGCTGAGGAGCGCGACAAGCGCATCGCCGCGAAGCAGGCGGCCCACTAGTTACTACACCCTAATAAATATAACAAACCGTCTACGACCAGCTTTCATTTCGATCCTCACTTTTATGTTACGGAGGGAAAATATCATATTTAGTAGAAGTTGGAATAGAAAACCTAATATCCTGGATTAACAATTTACACAGGAGTAAATAATAGTAAAATATATTTTTGAGTAACTTACTGTACCTCATCAAAAATAATAAAATGAGTTAAACTTACGAGTGACCATTATATAATAGGTTCCACTACACCTCATGTCACTCTGTGACAGGTGTCAGGTTATTATTCACTACTATTTAGAAAGTTTCAAATCTAAGACAATTATTAAAATAAGATTAAAATCGAGAAAAAAATTAACCACATACCTAATTAAAAGCACAATTCCATGTCATTCACGATATTTTTTCTTAGTCTAAAATTACAAAGTGGCCTTAAATTATTACGTTCAGTTCAATGAACAAATATATCCCATAGTCTAACATATTTTTTTATTGTATTCAGTGACAAACGAGCAGATAGCCCGCTTGATGGAAAGTGGTACTTGTGGTCCATAACACCTACGGTTCATGCACTTAGGTTTTATGTAACAAAAATGCAGAACCGTAGGTGCGTTGTCACTGTGAAGACTAAGATGATAATATGCCTCTTGCCTGTAACTGCGCTGGCTACCTTATCCTTCAAACCGGAACACGACAATGTAATTATTGTTGCTTGGCGGGAAAAATGGATAAGAGGATAGTACCCATTAAGTCAGACTCCTCTGGCTTGACAGAGTCCTACCACCTGTAGAATTAATATGTATTTCGAAATGAAATGGAATAAACTTTATTCGATTAGACTTATTACAAGTACTTTTGAATTTGAAAGCGCCAGTGTAGTCAGTCCGTGAGGAAGCTACCACCGGCTCGGAAAGCAGTTCTGCTGAGAAGAACTGGTGAGAAACTCAACAGTTTCTCTTTTAAATATAGAGGTTACATTTATTTTATTAACATAATAATATAGATAGCCTGCAAATGAGTCAATATCACTCAATTCCACACATTTTCATCAACAAGAAACTCTTGAACAGTATAATACGCTTTGCTCAATTAAACATTTTTGAAAACACAAAAGTTCTATAGTATCTTGCAGCCATTTTATTGAAAATTATTTCTAATACACAGATGACTAGATACTATAATAATAATATCCTCCTGACTGCTTTCAACGACGGCGGCCAATCTCCCGAGCCGCCAGGTGCGCAGCAGATGTACGGCGCGAGTGTCGTCGTGCGCGCCGCCGCTGCTGCGTCCGATGCGGCGAGAGCAAGGCGCAGGCCCGACGCACGGGGTGAAACACCGCCATCCACCTCCAGGTTGTTACTGAGAATTTCTTTACAGAAAAACTCTGTTACTAAAGTTGGAACCAAGGTCCTCCGGATCTGCGGCCACACATGCTAGCCACTAGACCACCAAGGCTATACTAATGCAGTTGCCCAATGTCTTATAGTCTATACTCTATAGACTGCCATACAAATTGGACATCGCTAATTCGGGCTATTTTTGTTTGCTTGAATAGTCAATAGATTTCATTGATTCACAAACTTTCATGCTTTTTTATTTTATAAATACATATAAGTATAATAAAATATGTTAACTATTGCAAAATATAGGTCTCTCTCATTCAATTAATATAGAGACTGAATTTTTTTAACCATGATAATTGATAGACGATCCATAAAAAGTAAAAGCGCCATCTATTGATGATTTACCTGTCCTATATCCGAACTTAAAACTATTACCTCTATAGTATAAGTGTAGCTAACTTAAATTAAAAAGAAACCCTACGCAATAATCAACTTACAGCATAGAATAACTAAAATAGGTAGTATTAGGTCCTTGTATAGGACATATGAAATTGGCGTTTTATATGGAAAGAGCAAAACGAAAAAATAAATAAATAATATATTTAACTAGCATTGCCCGCGGCTCCGCCCGCATTCAGGTCACAAAAAAAAATTCTTAGGTTTTAAGGATAAGTGTACTCTTACATTGCAGTTTTTGCATTTTTTTTTCAGAAATGAGATATTTTCCCGCGGTAAAAAGTATCCTATATGTTGACCTGGATAACCAGCTATCACCTTATCAAATTTCATCAAAATCCCTCCAGTAGTTTTTCTGTGATGCGGTAACAGACAGATAGACAGACAAAAATTCTAAAAAGTATAGATTCGGCCTCTGTATCGATAATAATGTTTATTTCAATAAGATTTTCCAAAAAATATTTAATGTACAGATTCGGCTTAGTAACAATTTTATTATATGTATAGATCAATCAAAGTATGTACCATTATTACCCATGCACCTTTGCCATTTTATAGGTAGCTCATTGATTCTTTTGCTGTGTAAAAATTGTGGGAGCGAGAATCAATAAAATTTCTGAAGGCGGTTTTGACTGCCTCATTGGAATTTGATTTGGAGGTGGTAGTCTGTTGGGGCAAGGTCCAGGGAGTATGGTGGGTGTCAGAGACATTCCAATCGCAGCTCCTCTAATTTAGCGATCGTCTGTTGTGCAGTGTGTGGTCTAGCGTTGTCTTGAAGCTGCAGTAGGCTAGAACAATATGACCAGTGCCCGTTATTTAACGGTTGCTTTTCCATCATGGTTTGCAATTGTTGACAATACAGACTGCCGTAATTGTCTGGCCAGATCTTAGGAAGCTCTAGTGGATGACCTCAGAACTGGTTCAACAGACACTGAGGTACCATTACCTTTTTCTGAGTCAACTCTGTGTCATGTTTGTGTTTTATGGTTTAAAAAAACGTCTGGAAAATTAACAGTGAGAGGTCCACCACATAGATCGGTATCTCCTACTATAATATTTATATTTCTTTTAACTTATCTTTTAATGAAATAGATAAGATTTGACTCTAGGGCCTAAACAAAAAATACACTATAATACAAAATATAATATCTCTTTTCTGCAGGGCAAATATCTTTTTAATAGCGGCTGCATTTTCCCATAGTAAAATACCATACCATAGGTACCTAATAGGTACAATGGAAATAGCTACAATGATCATTGAAGTATAACAAAATATTATGTTAGAGTCGTCATGTCGAATTTTCGTCAGTTCTTGGCCTCTTGATCTCACAATCAGTTGTTGGTTAAAAAACGTCAAAGCATAGCAAAAGATTTTGAAGTTCTTTTTTTCATAGAGTTATCTTCATGATAGAAGAAAGAAATTATTTAATTGTAAGAATGTAGTATTTTAATGATTCTACCGACAGCTCTACCACAAGCTATGCGGCGTTGTTTATATTATATGCTCATTGCTCATCTCAAACGGTGAAAAATTCCATCGTTGTATAGGGTAGTTACATATACCTATAAAGCAACAATAAAACTACTACCGAATTTTAAAGTTTATTTGATCAAGACTATTTATAATAAATTATTGCTGAAATAACAATAAAAAATAACATACAATTATATTTATAGTTTATAGTAGGTAGTTAGTAGATATCAAGTATCAGGCATCCTCAAGTAGTTAGTAAGTAGATATAATATGTCGGTATATGTAAGTAACACCAGTAATCTGCGCGGCAGGTAGGTATATAGTGCACAAGTGCGTGTGCATTACGTAAATGCACTATACCTATTCCTTTTTCCTTCATATACGACATTCTACACATTCAAGTAGAGATCACGTGTATGACATAGAGTTGACGTTTTTATATGCTCTCTAAGGTTCCGGAGTTACAACGCCGTCTTCTTCTCAACTCTAGGCGGCTACCGAGAATTTCTTGGCAGAAAACTCCAGTGACTTATGGCTCAGTTTGAAATTCAAACTTCATGATTTGTGGCTGTACATGCTAGTCTCAACTGGGCAAGCTGGGCAACGAGGCAGGCATATGCACCTGTGCTATGCACTCGCGTCACTATGCGTGTGGTGCGGGTGGTGCGTGCGCATGTGACGGTGCAGGTCGCGGCGGCGCGCCAGCGGCTTGCGGCACAGCGGGCACGCGTGCGCGCCGCCCGTGCCTCCCGCGCCGCCCGCCGGCCCCGCGGCGGCCACGTGCAGGCGCACGTGCTTGTTGAGGTTGCTGGGGTCGCCGAAGGCGCGCAGGCAGTGCCGGCAGCGCAGCGGCTTGTAGCCGGTGTGCGTGCGGATGTGGATCTTCAGGCCGTACTTGCGCGAGTACAGCTTGCCGCAGTAGAGGCACACGTGACCGTCGCGCGAGCGCCCCCACGCCGCCGCCAGCGCCTCCAGCTGCGCGGGGTCGGGGGGCGGCGATGCCGGGAACGAGGGGACCGGTGAGGAGACCATTTGAGGGAACTGCATCGCGGGTGGGACTATGGCCGCGCGCAAGCGAGATATGCATCGCTTCCAGAACGAACCCGCCTCGTACGGTCGACACGAGAGGAACATATGTATCTTCAAGGGGTTCGGGTGTTCGAATTCGGTATTGCAATGGTGACATGAGTAATTTTTTTTACCTGTCAGGACAAATACAAAAATGTTGCTGAAAACTGGCAAAACGTAAAGAGTAGGTACGTACATATACCGAACAGATTAAATAGGTATATTCGTAGGTAATTTTTACCTGTAATGTTACGTAAAGTAAGGAATGGCATGTCGAGATGGGCCAGTGCGTGGTCGTCGAACCAGAGGAGTAGTTCGTGCAGCGGCGGCACGTCGGCGGCCAGGCGCAGCGTGAGGCGGGGCGCGGGGGAGGGGGCGGGGGAGGGCGCGCGCGCGAGGCACAGCAGGGCGGAGGCGTGCGGCGGCGCGGGTGCGAGGCGCGCGCGCCGCACCGCCCGCGCCGCGCCGCCGCGCGCCGTCAGCTGCCCGCAACCGTCCATCTCTATGTAAATCTGTTCATATCACATAATTACTAATGATTTTAAAAAGCATTTTTTCATCATCTTTATTGAATAGATACCACTTAGTTATCGCATGCAAATATAAACAGCGCGACTTAATTTATACCTTAAGAGAGTATGACAGAGAGCTTATCAACCAGAAGAGATTTTTCCGATTCAATTCGCAAATTTCATCATACCAACAGATTATTTTGGTTACTTGCGAACACAAAAAGACTTGTTAGAAGGATATTGCTTCGCTTTAAAGACTGTCAAATGAGGCGTTACTTTTAAAGTTGACGACCAAAACTGGAAAACGCTTGCGGAGAAACGAACGGAGTGACGTATAATATGCATTGTGGAGGGTTCCAGGTTTTGAGATGAGATCGGGTTTGCAGCACATCGTCATCATGATCATCATTTCGTCAAGACGACTAAGTACCTACCATTTGTCACAAACTTGTCCTGTCAAGCCTGCGGTAGGACAAGTCACTCTCGCATCGATCTACTTAGATACCATACCATAAGCGGTGCATCTCAAACATTTATACACCATAAATTGTCTACCACAGACGTAAAGGCCTATAAATTAATTTTCTTAGATAGACCCTCTTTCTCTTGGTGGAAACCGTATGAAAATCTGTAGACTAGTTTTTGAGATAAGCCCGACCTATCTACCCTAATACAAACTCAACTTTTATTTAACGTATGTTAAATTTTATTTTACAAAATTTTATTTTGCAAAAAATGCCTTGATATTCACTATAAAAAAGACTTCCATGTGTTGTGAGAAAATGTCATAATTAGACTTACATTTTCACCATCATGGTCTCCTTGTCCGGCGTCGCTCAGCTCGTCGAGGGAGAAGCTCCGTGAGCGGCAGCCGCGCCGCAGCCCGCGCCGCGACATCACGCGCAGTGACTTTCCTTCCGACATCTTTACACACTACTAATTAACTATAACGATTCACAAGCAAAAATATTTGACATAATGTTGCTTTTGATGCTTATTTTAGTTTTGATAAAAATAGAAATACCACAGGATCATTTGATATTGGTGACAAATGACAAAAAAAAATACGGCGAGTTTAAAAAGTTATTTAAACATTAAGAGGTATATTTAGTCTTATCACAGCACAGTTGTAATTAAGGGATGTGCCAGCGCAGGTTGAGAGTGCAAGTGGCGGCAAGGCCGCGGATGGGGCTATATATATCAGAAGCGGCTCAGAGGGCGGAGGGCGCACAGAGGGCTGTCGCCGAAATCTGCGGAACACCCTCCGCAAATCGGTCTGTGATTAAACAATTGTTATTGAATGCGCCGCGCGGGACTTTGCAGATTTGCCAGCGGATACGCCTCCCCACATACCGCGACTAAATGAACACGCGGTGGTCGATTAATACTTGGCGATTAACAACTCCAAGTTTTTATGACATTCATTATATATTTTAATACATTTTAATTGCAGTAAGGAAGGTAAAACCTAAGACTTTAAATTCGTCTAAAATTGTAGATACGAACATTTTATTCAAGCAAGCAGGTACCTACCTACTCGTAATACAAATGTAAAATTATCGATTCTATTTAACTCTTGATAATTGTACGTGTAAATAATAAAAATGTTTATGATTATTTAATATTTTTATTCGAAAACTATAACAAATGTATTTAATTAATTCAAGTAGTACCAAAGTAATACCTTCCCGGTAATAATTCTAAATAAGTACAGTAAATCGTGATTGACTTCCGAAAAGGTCTAGGTAACATAACCAGCGACGGCGCTCGGCTTCGGACCACCTCGGAGTGGTCTCTACAGAATTTTTAAAAGTAAAAACCTATCAACTCTTAAAATCTTATCAAAATTAACTATAACAAATATTATACAGTGGACGAGTCCTGCAAGCGGAATATCATTCAGGATAAAAATAAGGCTACGAATATCACTGAATAATTATTAAAGTTATTAATAAAGTCAAAAGTGTACAAATATAGATACACATCTATGTATATCAATAAAATATTAAGTTGTACGTACCGCTACAAAAAATGGATGATCTTGTACAATAATGCCATATTGATAGTTCGCAGAAAGAACATTGCGTTTCATGAGCAATAACGTAGGTACTACTAACAAAATGTATATTATATTTTAAATAGGTACATAACATGTTGATATTTACAAAAAGGGCCAAATCTAAAGAATGTTAATCTAATTAATTAATAAACCTACTCAATAAATGGTTTTTAATCACATCGCAAAACTTGTAAGCTTACAGAACTTTAATTTTAAATATTCATTTAACTTTTGTTAAATAATCATTACTCGAACATGACGAGGACATCAGTGATTTTGATATTATTATTAATCGCAAATATACCAATTTTAATTTAATATGGATCACCCTTTTCCATATATTAATTAAACAATTAGACTATGACAGTTGTTTAGTACTTTTTCTGAATTGTTCAGGCTCCACCGATAATTTTAACTTGAACCACTGCACTGCGCGCGAAAGTTTATTTTTTTTTCGACTATTCATCAGCCTCTGAAAAACAAACAAAATATGTGTTGTTAAAATTATACTACCACAGAAAAAAAGTTATATTTAAGGTTGTAATATTTCTCTAACATTCTATACATAGAGGTACAGGATCTTAACAATTTATGAAAAAAAACATAGTATTGTGTTAGACTGTGCAAAATATCTACCAATAGGTATCGCGACTTATTTACATGCCTATGTTAGTGTAAAAAAAAGATAATCATCTTATTGTTTATCATGGATCACGACTGATTATATTCGAGGATTTTTTATAGCTATTTCTAATTCCTACGAGTATTCAATTCATAGAGGAATAGAATTTGTTTTCTTCGATGTACCGACTGGGTGCTGCAGAGTGCAGACTTTGTACTTAGTGATGTGTAAAGAGCATCCCCTGCCAGCACATGTGGTCCTTAAATGTAGTAAGTAAATAATTCAGATATATTTATCATAAATAAATAATCGATTGCTTTCAGCAGTATTAAATGTAATTGATTGTAAAATATGTTTTAATATCGCTTAATCCTAGCGACAAGTGAGCAAGTGAACAGCTCACATTCACTTGACATAATCCGCTGCGATCGCTGCAAGTGTTGCGGCGGCGCGTGCGACACGTGACTGGGGGGTGAGGGGTAAAGGACGAGGGTGCGTTTGGTTTGCTCAAACGATAAAGTAATTGGTGGATAATACGAGAAGCTATTTAAAAATTTAAAAGATTAAACCGCTACGCTCTGAGCTGGTGTGCTCGGAGCTCGGTAGCAAGAGTCCGATCGATCGATCCATAGACGATTTATTTTCATGCTTATTATTTTTTTATATGGTTACAGTGCCTTTTTGAGTGTTAAGGAGAGTAATATTTTAATTCAAAACATTCAAAATACTGTGTAATGTAAGTATGTAAGGCAAACAAATAATTTATTATAATTAATATTTTAGTACCCACCCTCACACTACCAAATTCTATACATAAAATATATTGTTATTTTTATTAAAATATACCACAAGCGATTAAAAAGGGCTTAAAAATTATTCGTCGCAGTGGAGCTTTGTGACTCGTGTTTTTATGAAGTACTCTAAATTGCAGCGTTTAAGCTCTACATTATTATTGTATTGTACCGACGGCGCGCGCCGCAGCTGCACAAACACGCGCGGAAGCGCTTCGCTCACAGCGTTATGACGTCTGCATAAGGTTCCACGTTGGCGCGGCGAGTGTTGTCCATTTCAATTACATTAGCGAATTTCCGTGTGTAGCGGGAGATGAGTGTGCAGATAGTGTGGCAGAGGGCGGGCGAAGGCGCAGGAGGAGGCAGGAGGAGGGGGTCGCGCCAACATATTATAATTGTTTGTCAGAGCTACTAATGTGCTGCGAGTGTATCAACAATATTGACTCAGCGAAATGTTCTCCGGCGCGGGCGGCGAGCCGCGTGCCCGATGTCGAGCTGGTCAATATTGGGTATCTTTATAGCATTACACTAGTTTTTGCCGTCACAGTGCCACGGTTCCGCGTGCCTGTAGGCAGGATTGGTATAGGTAGATTGAAGAACAAGAATTATAATTATGATTAGAACGATAAATCTACGTAAAATCTATGGTAACATTTATACGGTATCACCTATATGGTATAACCTAGTATGCGGTAATCTCATTCATGTTTAAGTTTTTTACGCTAGTACGAGTAAGTGCAGCCGTCAAAAGGTTTTACAAAATAGATCTTAAAAGATTTTCTATAATAAATACATATTATAATCTCTCCGGTTTATTAAAACGCATAGATCTATGTATCATTTCGAATAGAGAGAAATAGAGAGCATGGGTCATGTCAATGTATTTATGAAAGAGCGATTGTATAAGAAGCAGGCAGGTGCAGGCCGCAGGGCGCGCGCGCTCGCGCTGTGTGGCGTTGCGTCGCGCGGAACAGCCGTGATTCTAGATAAGCCAACCACTCGCGCCGCGCTCGAGCGGCCTGCTTTTTGTTCGGATATTGTTGCTACCAATTATTTTAGGTGATATATGTAATTCTAAAATATACGCCTTTACTACATTTAAAATACATATAAAAGTTTCTCACTTTACATGAAAGTTACGTGAAAGAGTGTCATCATTAGAAAAAAATAAAATAAAATACAGTCGAATTGAGAACCTCCTCCTTTTTGAAGTCGGTTGAAAATATAGGGTAAAAGCCGGATAGTTGCCCCACTTTTTGAAAATCTCCAATTACATAAAAAATAAGTATCTACTTACAAATGCCCCGTATATAATAAAACATTGGTCTTTAATCTTTCATTGAGACATATTTTTTTAAACACAATTAATATTGTTTTTCAGTAAATCCTGTTTTATTTGACCTCTACAAAAGGGGATAGTTGCCTTATGTTAAAAATGCTTTGGGGGATACTCGCCTCATGCGGGGATAGAAGACTCATCATGAAATTGTTGCAATTTTTTTTGGATTAAAACAAATTTTTGTAAGTTTAATCAAACATTATTAATTATTAACATCAATTAATTAAGTAGTAGGTATTTCCTAATTGAAATCAGTTTAACTTTTAAAATATAAATAAAATCTCCAAAATTTACATTATAAATAATAATTAACTTTAAAGATAAAAATAATATGGTAATCAACTTTGACACAAATATTAAAATTAGTGGGTAGGTTATCATTATAGGTAGGTATATCACCAAAAACAGTTAAATATCATCATCAATTACGAAGTCTTAACTTTTTATTTTCCATATCTCACACAATATTCTTTGAATGATGAACAAGTTTCCTAGAAATGCAATCCAGTATGATTTGAATTTAGTATTATTGTAATTTTCAAAACTTTTACAATAATCATCAACTGCAACTTTATCATTCGCTTTTTCTATTTTTGTATTAATATTTATAACTTTTACTGTCTTTTCAGTCTCTCGTATCATCTTTAATTTCTTACTTCTTTTTTTGTACTCCTTTAGTAGCTTTTTCTTTGACTATTTTTGTATTTATAATGCTTTTTTCATTTTCACTCTCAGAGTTATAAGTTGGTTATTTGTCATCCTTAAAGCTCTTTTTCTACTCTATTTAATTAAATCTATGTTTTCAAATTCTGTTTCACTGCGAAAGAAATCGTCATATTTTCTGATCTTTTACTTTCGTTTCGACCTCTTTTCTTCATAATTATCATCTCGTTATCAGCTAATTTTTCTACTGTCTTAAAATCTTTTTATTTCGTTGTCTCCATTATCTTTATCTTCAAATTACAGAAGAGCGTTAACATCAGGGACATCTCTAATATAGCGTATTGAAAACCGGGGCATGTATCCAACTGAGGCGACTCCGGGTTTTACCCTATGTAAAAGAAATAGAAAAATATAACTATTATGTAATACCAACACATAATATCTCTCCTTAAATAATTGCATTAAGGATATAATTTGAATATACCTACCCATAATTTAGAGATTTACATTTCTTGAGAACAGCTTGGTAAAGTAATTTTTTTGGTATCGGCGTTAATAGGTGTTGTTTGCGCGAATCGCCGCCGCACCGCGGACGCCTCGTCGCGTCGGCACGTGCGCAATTAAATCCGAGGCGAGGGCGCAGTTTGAATTATCAGCATAAAGCTCTCGCCCAAGTGCATGTTTATCACAGATATTATCTCAATCATAGATATTATCTCAATCATTGATCAACGTTGCTTTGAATTCAATTAACCGCAAAATTTATAGGGATATTCAGACACTGATTACAAATACATATTACGTAGGTAAGCGCTTTTATACTATGATTTGATATGATATATATTTATTTGTTTAATTTATATAAAATTAATACAATGTTACATAGACATGGTATTAATATTTATATTAAAATTATACCTATTCTTAAAAAAATCTTTAACTTTTATTTTTTGGTATCTTAAAGCTCGTACTGTCATTGAAAGTGAGAATAATACTTATTCATTTAAAAAATGTCAATATTCAAAAGAACGTGAGCTGAATTGCAGGGAAATAGCAAAAACATTTAGAAAGAAAAGGGCCCTTTAGTGTGGAATTTTTTGTGTGCTTACTGTAGTGCTCATTGAAATCTTTATCATTCGGTAAAGCTTGTCGAGATTAATGGTAGGTATATATGAGTTGTCCAATTAATTAATTAGGGATATTTTTTTAAAATGTTCTTATTATTAAAAACATTTGACAAAAAAATGTTGTAATCGACGCTTTAATGTAACATTCAACCACAAATTGTCGCTAATAAGCTACAAAAGCGATGCTCTCGAATAAACGTCCAAATAAATTAGTTTAAAATACTTTGCACAAAGCGGGCGCACGTGCGCGGCGCGGCGCGGGCGCAGGCGCGAACAAATCAAAACGATATTATAATGTCATCAAAGCGTATCAATCTTAATCGCGCGCAACCGCAACCCGGCGCCGGCTGCCCGCCGCCGGCCCGCGTGTGCTCTACCGCCCCGGCTCTAGGGGCGGCTCTCGCGTGGAGACGGTCGTTGCTGCGTAGTGTAAGCGGGGATTTCCAACAGATTGTTATTATTTGGCAAGTTCGGAATTGTAAGTTAATAGGGATGGCATATCGCTTTAATGAGTGTATTCATGCGGCGCGGGGTGTGGCGGGTGCGGCGTGCGGGTCGGCGCACGTGCTGCGCGTGACCGATGCGTGCTGCTATTGTGCTCGCCGCGGACCGCGAACAGGTCGCACTTGTTGCGGTGTGTGGCAATAAAAATGATATTCTCAATAATTCTGGTCACAGTGGCCAATTTCATTAAATATTAAGAAACAATCGAGATTTTCAGTCGTACTTACATACATGCTAGTCACTAGAAAATTCATCATAAACTAAGACCTGAAGAGCGAGTTGTGATAAAAATATCGATTTCATAAATTTTAAAGAGCTACTATTTTTACATTATGCTTGTGTACTTATTAAATAAATAGGTATATCGGGAAAAAGAAGAACTATGTGTGAATCAGCACTAAATTCATTTGACACCTTCGAGCCGATGGTAACAAAAGGACAACGTACTATATAGAGGAAGACCCCGTGAACGCCAGACCTTCGTCATTTTATAAAGGCTGAAACTTTGTCAGCGCATGCTCCCAATACAGATAAGAACGATGGACCATTATGAAGTTCAGGCTATGGTGGCTTTGGCAGGTATACAGTACTAAAGGTGTGTAAAATACCGATCTAAATTCGACAAATAATACAGTGTGATTATTTGGTATTACCTTCAGAATATTATTAAAAATCACGTCATTCAATGCCAGACACTTAAGATCGTGGCAAACCCTTGCCAGACACCCTTTTCATGAAATCATAATTCTACTTACGTTATAGTATAAAAGCTGATTTTTATATATAATACTTGGGTAATAATTAGATGATTTATAAGACTGCTAGCATAGCATTTATTACACACCATGAAAAATGTTCCAAACAAGTTGGGAGGCATTTCTAAGAAAATGTTGCGAATGTTCACCAAATTTGAAGCGCTAAGAATTGACTTTATTTTTTATGGTGTGTAATAAATGCTATGCTAGCAGTCTTATAAATCATCTAATTATTACCCAAGTATTATATATAAAAATCAGCTTTTATACTATAACGTAAGTAGAATTATGATTTCATGAAAAGGGTGTCTGGAAAGGGTTTGCCACGATGTTAAGTGTCTGGCATTGAATGACGTGATTTTTAATAATATTCTGAAGGTAATACCAAAAAACCACTCTTTATTATTTGACGAATTTAGATCGGTATTTTACACACCTTTAGTACCTACCGTGTACCTGCCAAAGCCACCATAGCCTGAACTTCATAATGGTCCATCGTTCTTATCTGTGTTGGGAGCATGCGCTGACAAACTTTCAGCTTTTATAAAATGACGAAGGTCTGGCGTTCACAGGCTCTTAGGCCAATAGTGCTACTTACCTTCCTCAGTGGGTATGGAAGGTGGCGTGAGCGAGTCCGGCGGCGAGACGCGCTGCGCGAGGCGCTCGCCCGCGCCGCCGTACAGCTCCGCGCGCGCCTCCACCACGTCGCGCACTATCTCTGCGGTACAGACACACAGATATTTCCTTTTTATTACTTTGCGTAAGTAAGCTAGACGGCTTACCTAAACTTTGCTAAGTCATCTTTTAGACTGCTGCATCTAAATCATTCAGGTCATGTTAGCATGTTGACACTCTTGGCACCCTTTATATTGCGGTAGAATACCTCATACCAATGTAGTGATGTTCTCCTGACCGATTCCGGCCACGGTGGCCAATCTCATTGAGACTAGCCAATTGCGCAGGAGATATTATAGTGCACAAGTGTACGCGCACACAAGTGCACTCTCTATTCCTGTCACTCTCATACTCCGGTGGGACGACTGCTTGACAAGACCAGTGAGAGTTAAGGCGCAGGACCGACGGTTTTACGTGCTCTCCGAGGCACGGGGGTGAAACACCGCTAACTTCCCAACTCCGGGCTGTTACTAAGACTTACTATACAGAAAAACTCAATAACTAAACTTGGCCCGACCCGGGACTCGAACCCAGGACCTCCAGGTGTGTAGCCGTACATGCTAGCCACTACACCACCGTGGCAGTTAACCAATGTAGTATAGAGGGCATTGAAATATAGAGGGTGCTAAGTGCAGTGTGTGTAAAGTACTTGTAATTATCGTACCGGTAATGACGTCTCTGCTCGTGATTATGGACTCTATCTCTAGAGACACCTCTTGTATGAGCCATGGCATGAATTCTTCTTCTACACCTATTATATGTAATATTTCATATAAGTGTATTTTCTTATAAATAACAAACACGATTGTGTTCAAATAAAGTAACAACAATATTAAAATATCTATCATATTCTAATAATAGAATCTTATAAATGAACAAAATTTTAGCATTACACGAGTATATTTGATCTGATTTCATACATTCAAGGTTTTCATTTGTATTTATAATATAATTTATGTAAGCTATAATTTCAGGTTAGCATGGAGTTACTTTAGGATAAAAAGTACTCCCCCCAACGTTCGTTCACCTTGTCGTGGTGGGGAGGCTCAGTAGTGCCCGGCAATACAGCCGGGCGCGAAGCCATGATACGCACAGGGAGGTAGCCCACTTCGGTGGGCGGTGGGAGGTGGCTCTCTTCGGAGGGCGATGTACCATGCGGGTTGCTCCTGGTACTTCTCTGATAGCAGAGTGGACCTTGGAGCAACCCCGTGGTTGTTGTAGTCTGCTTCGGCAGACCTGCCGTCGGGGCGTCGTAGTTGAATGCATAAAAAAAAGAAAAAAGTAACATACAGACAAAAATAAAGGGATAAAAAGTACTAGTATAAACTATAAAGTAAGTAAACATATTAGTATAAAGTATAGAGCATGTAGTGAGTTTTCGTTAGTATAATGTTTGTTGTAAGGACTAAGGAGGAGTACCGCGCTGCAGACGGCGCACGAGGTGGCCAGCGTCGCGCAGGCCGGCCAGCGCGGCGGGCAGCAGCTCGGCCACGTAGCCCTGCACCAGCGCGGCCGCCGCAACGCGCGCGCGCGCCGCTTCGCCCGCCGCGCGCGCCTCCCGCGCCTCCGCCACGCGCTTCTCCTGCCAATGGACACGCTTTACTCTTTAGAACAATTGACAATAATCAAACTAAATTTTTGCTATTTCATACTATAATGAAGTAAAGGATATCAGATTTTTTTGCTTTTAAGTGTTACTAAATAGTAGGCGAATATACCACACACTTAAATTATGCAAATATAACTCAGTGTAGAATAAATATCTATGTAGGAATGTTGAATTGCATCGTAGCCATTGTTCTACTGTATACGTATAAGAATTGTTACTAAATAAATAAATTTCATTTCAATTTCATCTAGGTATCTATAACATAAAAAAGAATCGCTGAATGTGTTGCTAAGCGAACCGATTTCGATAATTCTTTTTTTAGAATATTCCTTGAAGTACGAGGATGGTTCTTACGGAGAGAAAAATTTAAAAATTGCCTGAAAAAGTCTAAAAACAACACTTTTCTATACTCTCATACAAAAGATTTATAATAATACTTAAAAGTCAATTTGAACTTTAATACCATACCATAAGTTTAAGTGTTAGTAGAGAGCTTCCGGGAAGGCAAAACAATTGAGTGACGTTAGTATCGTATAAATATTAACGTCAATATATTTTGTCAATATTTATACGATGGTAACATTACTCAAAAACAAATCTATACAGATAAATTAAATTGAAGTGTGTTTGAAATGTCAAAATAACAGCTTTTTACTAAATGCATGCTAAATATATACACGATACATATACCAAAACAACATTTTTTACAATTTATGTCTGTCTGTCTGTTTGTTCCGGTTAATCTCTGAAATGGCTAAGCCGATTTTGACGGGACTTTCACTGGCAGATAGTTGATATAATAAGGAGTACGTTAGGCTACTTTTATTTTTTTAAAAAAAGGGTCCCCCACGAAAAAAAAAACCAATGAAAAATTTAATAATATCCGATTCAAATAGGGAAGTCGTATAGATACCCTAGGGACGAACCCGAGTGAAGCGAGGGTGAGTCGCTAGTTCCATATATTGATGAATAATAAATTATAAATTTGACGACACGTATGGCTCAGTTTGTAGTGACCCTACTCACTGTGCCAGCAGTCGCGGGTTTGAGTCCCGCAAGGGGCATTCATTTGTGTCATGAGTACGAATGTTTGTACCCAGTCATGGGTGTTTATATTTATAATATGTATGTATTTAAAGTTATATATGTAGTGTGTCAACTATCTGGTATCCATAGCACAAGCCTCGTAGCTTACCATGGAACTAGAAGGTGCTGTGTGTTAATGTCCCAACATATTAAATTATTATTATTAAATAAAATGATTATAAAACATATGACTAAATTATGAATAATGCAACTATGCATACTAAAGAATAGATCAATATAATTTGGAAGTTATTGTCGAAGCCTAAATTTGAAATTATAATATTACTAGCGACAAGGTGCGTTCCTACTTCCTACGCCTAGCAGTAGCCTATGTGTTACTTTGAAGTCTAAACAGATACCCACAAAAACTTTCGCAATTGTAATAGTATTTTGTTGCAGCAGCACGTTCTGCCACGTTACAAGGTTTTTGCGGTCACCATCTTTCCTCATGAGTTGCATATGAAAGATTGTGAGCAATTGACCTTCTCCTGATGTAGTCGCTCGTCCTGTCGCGCGAGGCGCTGTCGCTCGGCGAGCTCGGTGTCGCGGAGCTCGCGGTAGCGGCGCTGTTGCTCGCGCAGCGCGGCCAGCTCCTCCTCCTGCGCCACCTCACCCAGCGCTTGCTGTGCCGTCTTGCCCACGAGCACCTCCAAGATCGGCTGCACCTCCACGTCGAAGTCGAACAGCTGGAACCATTCATGACGAGCTAAGTAAACTTATTCACTATTAGCAATCCTTCCCTATACTACAAACCATTCCCAAAATTGCTTAAAACTCTAATTCTCTTAAATCCAGCGTGAAATCTATTTTTTTCCCAGATGACGAAGTATGGGTATGCCACTCTTACTCGAATCGACTGTTCGTCAGTTAAAGTGAAATTAAGATCTATTGAGATGATAAATGGACTCAGATCGAGCTTTCGTATTGTACGTTTCGTATTGTATGGTTATTTTGGTATAATTACAATATTTTAACCTGCCTTTGCGTCTTTCTAGCTGCTCCAGCATCAACTAAATCTCTTCTTTAATCCCTCCACGACCGCGGACACGCCGGCGTGTCAGTTAACAATAGATTTCTTAGAATTTTAATTAATTTCTTAGAAATTTACCTGGAGGTGTTAAGATGTAAAACTAAATATTTATTAAAAGATTTATATGTATTATATATAACTAAACTAGTTAGGTACGTACCAAAATATTTATCTATTAGTTTATAGATCCGAGATCGTATACATTATATGTTTTTGATTAATTAAAGTTTCTAAAGTATCTTACATCGCCAGGATATATTTGAGTGAAGGCGTCTGTGCCGGTTTTTGCAGGCACGTAGACTGGCGTGGCCGGGCCGTCCACGAACAAGTCCGTTTGAACTCCAATTTCCATTTCAACACCTTTGTCAAATAGCTACAAAAATGAAAACAGATCGAATTGAGAACTTGTTCGGTTGTAAGAACGTCATTGTTGTACAGTGTACACTATTATCATATCCCATCTATTTTTTTGCTAAGTTGAAATTATACTTAGGTGTTTATAAATGTTAAAGGCTTTGTATACTGTAAAAACATTAAGAATATTTAATTAATTTTTATATTACACATATTAGTGCATATTATGAATATTCATGCAGTAGTTTCTGAAATTATCTCGAACCAACACAAAATCTGCGGCGGGGATTTTTAATTTGAGTAGTGACTAGCGATTTACCCTTACTTCACTCTACTACATTTCTAAGGGTTTCAGCGTGAAGGAGAAACAAACACATACAAACACACACACAAACTTTTGCATATAATATGATGTAGTAATTGAGGCTAATTTACCTCTTCGAGGTAGTACTCAGTCTGTATGGGGTGGTGGCGGCGGCCGGGCGCGGGCGGCGGCGTGCCGGGCCGGAGGCGCGCCCGCGCCGCGCGCCGCGCCAGCGCCCGCCGCCGCGTGGCCGCCGCGCGCGCCGCATTGCTCTCCAGCCCGTCGCCCTGAACAGTGAACACAATATGTTGCAATGCCTAGGTGGTCTAGTGGCTATTTACGGCTACAGATCTGGTGATCCTTTGTACGAGACCCAGGTCATTCCAAGTGTCGTTATTAAATTTTTCTGCTGAAAAAGTCTCAGTGACGGACCGGAGTTCGAAAATTGGCGGTGTTTATATTTCTCGGAGAGCACGTAGAACTGTCGGTCCTGTGCCTGAGCTCTCATAGGTCATGTCACATTGACATCCCACCGGAATGTAAAAGTGCAAGGAATAGAGAGTGCACTCGTGTCTGCACGTACACTTGTGCACAATAATATCTCCTGCATTTGGCTAGTCTCAGAGAGATAGGTGACCGCAATTGGTCATGTTGCAATGAAGGCTGTCTGGTGGAGCGGTCAGCTCCTGCCTCTACATACATATATGAGTGCAGGCTCTGCTATCATTTAAACAAATATTTATATTTATAGTCAATTCATTTTTAAGGGTGCTATAAATATGTATGATTAGCAATTTACCCTCGTGTCGTTTAAGGGCGTGATTGAGGACAAACAGATAAAGGAACATTCATTTTTATTTATATACCTATAATATAATAGGTATATGAAGATATAATACGTTGACAGAAAAGTGCAATAGGTATACATACATTACATTTGTATAACTTTCCAAAAAGATAGTATGAAAGTATTAGTATTTAGCATGACTGTAGGGAAATTAATTCCAACTTCATAAGAAAGGAAATAAACGGCTATTATATGATTACCCATAATTGATGTCCATTCCTCCGTCCTCGGTTCAACTTACGTCAACAGTGTAAGCTGTTCATTGAGATACAAAAACATTCAATACCCACTCATATTGCTAATGCTTTTATGAAATAGTAATTTCTAATTTATTATATAATATAATTATTATATTATTACAAAATTTGAAAAAATGACACAACTAAAGAAAACTCGTCCGTACACGATGAGTAATCAAGGTGAAAATCAATACCTGTCACGTGGTGCATACCGGACATCAACAAATAAAACTTTTCGAGAACTTTTCGTTATTTTTCTACATAATTTCATTATAATAATTGCAGAAGTCTGTTTAAATATTATAATTAATTGATGTAGCAAGTGACATTCAAAAGCGATTAATTATTTTGTGAAAGAACAAGCTTTCATCGTGACAGTAAATTAAAGAAGATAATCAGGAAATATCAAGGTGACATTTGTTTTCGGTTAAAGTACATAGAGCTACTTAAATATATATGTTAGTTTTAAGGTATATATTATGCTATGGGCCTCTGTTTACATATTTAAGATCTTTTTGTAAATATTGCTTGAAATAAATAATTAAATTAAAATTAAAAAAATTAAATAAAAAAAAAATTATGTCTAATAATATAATATGAAAAATTGCAACTACTCGTACATATTCTAAGATAGCGTACATGTAGTACTCGTAAGTCCATACTAATATTATAAATGTGTGTTTGTTTGTTTGTCCTTCTTTCACATCGAAACGGATTGACGGATTGGCGTGATTTTCTGTGTGGAGATAGTTGGAGGGATGGAGAGTGACATAGGCTACTTTTTACCGCGGGAGATTATCTCATTCCCACGGGAAAACACGTTATAATACAACCCAATAAAATATTTATGATCAGAATTACTTGAAACTTGGTATTAATGCTCTACCGTTTTTGTGAAGCCGTGGGTTCTGCTAATATTATATAAATGTATTTCAATATCGATCGCCGCCCGCATCGAACCCCGGACCGCCCCGCATGCTACTTGTCTCAGCTAATTTTCACCGCGTATCGCTTACATATATTTGCACGTGTCGAATAACTGTGAATGCATACGTAGGTACCTACATGTGTCACAAAGTCTACCCGCCACTTGCTGGTGATACGATTCCAAACTATACCATGTATCCGTATCAAGTACCACAGATTGCATGATATAGGTAATTACTTGAGTCTAACAAGATTTTTTTATTAATAATTGATAAGTGCGTGTCTGACTCGCACACCGAGGGTACGGTAGCATGAAACAGACTTAAAAAGAAGAAAGTTTTAGATTCTAAAATTTAGATTCGAGAAAATAAGTTGTAAAACAATAAATGTAAAAATTACGTAAATAAATGTAAAAAAAAATTAAACTCCGACCACGTAGGTCCGACCTCTGGCTGAAAAACTATTTGTTATGGGTTTTAGGTTTGACGTGCAATCGGTGTTATGTTGATAATTTATATCATACATTCATATTTAACTTTTATTTTGATGAAGTAATTTAAAAACTACATCAAGTAGTGAATAGTATACGCGATATCAATTCCACATAATTGCTGTGTACACTTTGTGTACAGGGCCCCGGCCCGAGTCTGTTGTTGACTGAGCACTCGAGCACTCGGGCCCTCGGGCCCTCGGGGGCAGGCCGCAGGCATTAGTTCGATGCAGTGTTGGTTCGTGACGAGTAATTGCAGCGCGTCGACCGCTAAATAGTACCTGTCCATTTGCCTATTGCGACTTCTCCCTTTTGTCAATGTGAAGTTTGAACGGTCTTATCAAATGCAAGGTTAAGGTCTTTTAAGCAAAAATATATTTTATTAATTTTAAGCCAGAATTTTATAAAGGTTAAATTTTTATTTAATTATTAAAATTATATATTGCTTTTTATACCATGAACGTTTTAGTTTACTTACGTACGTTAAAAATAATATTTATATTGTACATTTTAGAATTTCAAAACCATTTCACGTTACATATTTCATTTCTTTTATCTTGTTTTGATCGCGTTAGTCATGTAAAATGGTACAATGTACATTATAATGTTTTCTTAAAATTTTAAATTGATACATTTGTATAAAAAAAATAATTTACCTATTTAATAATATAATTTGTGGTAGGGGAGCCATTGATTTAAAACATCGTAGAAAGAAATATTCTTTTATAAAAACATTCACTAGTATTGTATGAGGAACATAATGGGGCTACAAATATCAAAGTGGAAAAATGTTATATGAGAGAATGGAGTCGCCTGCGATTTAATTGGCCTACTTCCAGGGCAGAAACGTTGACCGCAGTCGTTAGCCGCTGTGAATATCGGATTACGCAGCCGTCGAGTGTCGACCACCTACCTCCTACATATGTACGTCGTACGGTCGTACAGATCTGCCAGCCTTACATATACACACTTACCTAGTATAGTTAGTAATGAAAGATGACTTGAAGTTTGTAGCTCAAAAATTCGTCACATGTTACATGAGTACGTAATGAGATCAAATGTTATTAAATTGAGAAATGTAAATTGTATAATAAACAGCAACTTTAAGTATTAAACTTATTATAAAACTTTTTATGGTTGTGTCGTGTCGTGTACAATTAAAACATACATAGAATAAACAAAAACGAATGTAATTTGAAACTCGTACTTTCATAAAAGTATTTGTACAAAATGCGTTCAATTCACTTTCCTTTTTAATGGCTTCAAAGCGTGCCAGTTGAGCACAGATTAATTCTCCGTTGTCACGTAGAACGGAGAGGACACGAAGTAGCTGACAGTTTGGCGACAAGATAGAGAAGGTCAAGTTAATAACGGATGAGGTTAGACTTATGTTAATAACTATTAGGTAAAACATTATAATCTAATGATTAGATATACTTGCAATAGTATAATAAAGCTATCAGATATTTATTTTTGTGGATAAGAGGTAGGTACGAGCCCAATTGAATTTTTCAGATCACCCCTGATCTGCGTTTAGCGACCAAACGGGTCCTACAAATGTTTTAGAGACTTGGTCTTAGATGTGTAATAATATGCAGCTTAATCCACTTCTAGTCACCGTCATATGTAGTTTAGTTAATCTCTCATTGTTATTACGGCTCTATTCATCGTATAGATTTAGTCTATCGATTTATTGGATAACTGTGTAATTCACAAAGTGTGATGTTAAAATAACTGCAGAACTCACAGCAGCGTGCGGGTGCGCCGCGAAAGTGCTCCCGCGCACGACGCGCTTGTCGTGCATCACGTTGGAGTAGCCCGTGCCGCCGGTGGCCGCCGTCGCCGCCGTCGCCAAGCTGCCGCTGCAACCAACGCCGTAGTCATAATTATAGTTAGGGTTTCATTATTACATTATATTCCTTCAATACAACATAAGAAGTTAGAGCGTGTTTGAACCAAGTGTATTAAACCCGAGCCCAACGATGGGGTGTTACAAAAAGTAGCTGAAATCTTAAACTATTTATTTTTAACTGCAACGTACTTCAGTACCACTTCTCTTATCTTATCAATTAATGTATAATTTTGTGGGTTGGTATAGTTGCGTCTGAAATAACTTAATAATAAAATATAGGTACTTAACTATTAAAACAAATGTAAGAAAGTATCATTTAAAGGGATTTTAAAATGTTATTTTTGTTATATTATATATTGTTTTTTAAATGTTACTAATAATTAATTACAAACTTAGTTAAAAATTAAAATTCATTTAGATCGGCGCGGAGAACTGGACTTAAAGGATATAATTTAAGCTGCATGTACTACGCGGTTTCATAAAAACCGGAGGTCCGTAAGGAATGGCTAATTTTCTATTATGTGATGTACTCGTATGTAAATAACAGAAATATATTTTATTCATCCGTAAAATCTAAGTAGCGCTTAAAAGTTTCTCATTACGAGATAAGATAATATATAAGGCTTGCAGGGTAGTGACCTGTCGGCCGAGGGACGGCGGCGGGCGGAAGTAGGCCGCCGCCGACCCCCAATAATAGCCTGACCTCTCTACTTATCATTGTGATATTTATAAAATTAAGTAAGGATACTCGTGTAACAATTTTTAAAATGGAATTGCATTTTTATTATGATTTTAATGAAAGTGGATATGGTTTATTATTTGACGGTGAGCTAATAATGTGATAAGACACTCAATAAAATTGATATTGGTTTAGGCATTGCTGGACAGCGTCTGTAATCGATACAACGTGTGCACTGTGAAAGACTATGAATTATGTATCTGTAATACTGTACTGTATCTGTATTATATTATAATATGAAAGTTGAAAAAAAACGGAAAAGTGATAGATACTAACACATGGTCTTGTTTTTCAAGTAGGTGCTTTATTCCAGCGACACCTGCTATTATACTTCGGACACCTTTGAATAGTTCACCACCGCTGGCACGTTTCGCATTGGAAATGCCGGAGGGGACTCCATTGGGCATGACTTCACTCTTCTTATCAGATACCGAATGCTTTGATCGTGTCGTGACAGCTTTTGGTTTACTTGCATAAGAATAAACAATTTTCTCCCTCTCCTGCGGCGGGTATAAAGTATCCAGTCCCAGAAGGCAAGCCACATCCGGTGGTGGCAACAAAAACTGTCCTGTTTTTACTGTAGTAATAAAGCGTGGTTTTTCCGTATCAGTGCTGCCCGCGGCTCTACCTCGGTTCTTGCCCGCTACAGGAGATTTGTCAAGTTTCATAGTAATTTTCCCCTTATCATTATCGTTAGATATCGTGTCGATTCGAGGCTGAGATTGGCTCATCATTTTCTTTGGCGGAGTTTGATCCTTCCAGGTCAGATTGGGATTTGAAAATGCAAAAGTTCCGGGACGGCGTCGATTACGGGTCGGTCTGCGTAAGTTGGCTTCCAAAATTTCTTTCTCTTTTAGCCGACGTAGCTTAAAATCAAGTGCCCGCGTGAATTTAGGATCGAGAATGGTTTGTGGCGCGACGGCGGCCATTCCCTCCGTCATCTGTTCCTTCGCGGCACTCGGCAGGTGCGTGCGGCCGTCATCGCGCTGGAGCGGCTTGACGACGTTTACGTTGCGCGGAAGCGCCGTGTGCTTCGGGCTATGCTTGTCCTCCTCATGGTTTATAACGGTGAACGCATTCGATTCACTTGCAATATCAAGCATCACTGGCATCGTCACATGACTTTCTGCTTAGAGCGTGAAGGCTACGAACGCTTGCGATATGTAAGATTTGTTGAAGTGGGTGGTGAGTCAGTGTCGCGGGGCGCGAGTGGTGGTGACGGCGGCGGGCGGGCGAGTGGCCGGCGCGCGGCGGCGGTGGCCGGCGGTGGTGGCCTGTCGGACACTTTGAGTCTTTCAGCGCCGCACATACACTAATGCGGCACGAATGTACAGTCGCGCAAGCGCCCACGTGGGCTTGCGGCGGCAAATATGAGGGTGCCGAACACTTTAAAATACAGTTTTGTTTGTGTAATTTAAGTCTGACATATTTATAATTTTTTATGCCTAGATTATGATCGCATTATTATAAATCTTACGCTTGCGTCCTACTACCACGACAAGTTAACATTTTTATAATAAATCTATTTTTAGATGAAGTAATGAAATATACACTATACTCTGTTAAAATGTATAAATATATTAGAGAAAATATATTATTAATTAAAAAAATATTTATTTTAGGAAATACTACTATAGGAAACTACCGAGCGCGTCCACGAAGTTTTGCGAACTAATCGCTGTGAGTAAACAAGAGGCACGATAAATAAGCGCAGGTTGCAGCGTGCGCGAGCCGCCACGGCCGCGCCGACAGATAGCAGATAACGAACACCAGTTAGTAATCTGTCGTAATGAATTAGTTTGTTTAGTCGATGACTGTGACAGTATATCGCGCTACTGCGAGCGCTGGCGAGATGTGGATGCTGTTACTAAATTAAATATTCATATTTAATAATCACACCAAAAAAGAAGTTATTAAATCTAATTTTCATCATTTTATATAATACTACTTCGCTCGCGCTAAAACTACAAAAAAAATCTCTAAAAAGGTAGTTTCATACAAACTTTCATCGCCTATTTTCGCCCTTATAAGATGACTTTTTAAAAATGCTAAAATACGTATTTAATTTTATTGAAGAGCATTAATACCAAGCATGAACGAATTAGCAACTCGTTCATGATACCAAGCTTCAAGTAATTCTGAACATAAATATTTTTTTTGGATTGTATTATAACGTGTTTTCCCGTGGGAATTAGAAGATCTTCCGCAGTAAAGTAGCCTATGTCACTCTCCAGACCTCCAACTATCTCTAAACATAAAAACTTTTTAACAAAAAAATAAAAACCGACTTCAAACAAAAGCACTAAAAAGTAAAAAATAACTGATTGGTAGTTTTCATTTACTATACATACCTAATCAAATATATTCGAAGTCGGTGTGCTTTGCTTTATATGGCCTGGCACCGATTTCGAAAATATTTGATTAGGTATGTATTTAATAGGTAGGCTTTAATTACTTAGCCAAAGCACACCGACTTCGAATATATTTGATTTGGTATGTATAGTAAATGAAAACTACCAATCAGTTATTTTTTACTTTTTAGTGCTTTTGTTTTAAGTCGGTTTTTATGTTTTTGTTAAAAAGTTTTTATTTTTCCCTTTTTAGTGTAGACAGTAGTAGCAAAGTAAGAATTCTAACGTATTAGGCTTGTCAAATCAAACAAAACAAGCCCAAACTCAAAGTATCTATTATTAGCCGTTGAAGAGTTCCACTTATCCACCTTCTGGCCTTACCATCAGATCAGGTCAACAATACTGAACCACTGTACTATCAACGGAAATAGAAACACTTGCAAAGTTTCAAGTCAATATGACAATTAGAAGTAGGTTAAATTCAACATTAGCTATTTTTCCACCCTTAGGGGTGGTATTTTTTTTTTGAAATTTAAATGGGACCAGTCTCGAAGTATACACTTTCAAACAACACAAAAATTGTCCAAATCGGTTAATAAATGACGGAGTTCTGAGGTAACAAACATAAAAAAAAAACACAGTCGAATTGAGAACCTCCTCCTTTTTGAAGTCGGTTGAAAAATCACGCCAACCACTATCCGTTTCGACGTGAAAGAAGGACAAACAAACAAATAAACAAACAAACACACTTTCACATTTATAATATTAGTAGGTACATGTATTTGGTTTTACATATTTGCGTCAATAAAAAATGTAATTATTATGTATACGTGTAACAGAGGTCGATCGCAGAGGTCGACTTTTGGTACCCAAAGCTAATATTTTTCAGGGAGACCGGACGTGCGTCAACCCGTGGCCACGCACAGGCGACGCGCCTACAAGGTGCTACGCGAGTAGCGCAGCGCGGCGGCGCGGCGGCCCGACCGTCTCTACACTCCTTAGATCACAATTTGATAAAAATATTAGAGCACTTTATTACCTCTAATAATACGGAAAGAAATTCTTTATACTATATATTTTTCCAACGCAAATTTAGACTTCGTCAATACTAGTATTATACGCCTGTATTTTTATTTTTACTTGTTTGTACCATAAAAGATGCCTGCACTATCATCCATGTAGAAGCTCCGTGTAGAACTAGTAGTAATATGGCAATCATGGTTGTCGCATAAATAAAATATTTTTCGTGCATTTTTCGTTGAGAATTTGTTACTTGGAGAAATCTAAGAGTATTGTTAAAAATACTGATTTTGATTTAAACTAAAACTGCATTAATAAAAAAGAATAAGTCTACAAATAAATGCAAGTGTTTTTTTTTCATGCGAGTTTAAAAAGTACCGTTTACAAAGGTCAAAGCAGCACATCTTTTATTTTTCCTACACTATCTCCTACCTAAGTACATAGCTATGTACTTCTCGTGCAAACAACAAAACAAAGTATTTTAGTTATTATAAAACTCATTTTTATTTAATCTATACTAATATTAGAAATACGTAAAGTTTGTGAGTTTGTGACGTTGTAAGGGTCTACTATCTACTGAACCGATTTATATGAAATTTAGAGATAAGAATATAGTTTGAGACCCTATATCCTTATATAGGATAATTTTTATCGTGGAAATTATTGCTTACGGGTGTGAAAATGGGGACGAAAGTTTGTATGGGGAATCAAGTTAGGGACGAACCCGAGCGAAGCGAGGGTGAGTCGCTAATTTACTCATAAATCCAAAATTACTTTAAAATGAATGGCTCCAGAGACACACATTGGAAAAATTTTTTTACAAGACAATACATGTCGGTTTTGAAGTTAAGACGAGTTAAGTCGGTAGTGGCCGCTCATGTTGTAATTTTTGGCACCTAAAAGGAGTGGTGTAGTGCAGAGGGAAGTCGGCTGGTGACGGTTGCCACAGCGACGGCGGCCACGCGGTACTCTTGCCCCCCCTCCCCCCTCCGCCCTAACCCCCTCTTTTAGTTCCCTCACCCTTTCACAAACCAAGGTTAAGGGCAATGCTCTTCTTAACCTAAGTTAATAGCCACGTATGATCCAAAACCTTATCACGACTTTGAATCTTTCACGCAAACCCTTACGGCTAAGTGGTCAGTACATAACGACCGCGAAACACCTCCATTGCGTAAATGTAAAATTTGTAATAATTTCTGCAAAAAGAAGTTCTTATTATGCTTTTTAGGGTAATTAATAAAACGCAAAAAAGAAATAACACTAATCACAAGTAATAACTCAGAAGGTCTGAGTGTTTAGTGGAACTTGACTCTGAACGTCTGAACTTACCTTGTAGGAGGCTCTCAATTCAGTTGCTTTTTTTATGTTTGTTACATCAAAACTCCGTCATTTATTAATTGATTCGAAAAAATAATACTTTCTTAGATTTACGCGAATATTTGACATTTTAAATAAAACTATCTTTTCGGATTTTTTCGCGGATTTATTTGGATTTTTGGTTCCCGACGTTTCGAATGCTTTACAGCAATCATGGTCACGGGAGAGACTGAGGTGTTAGATGTCTCGAAGGTATAGCTGTTAAAGACAGCCTACCCACAAATAACAAAATTAAAATTGCACCATTTACCTTACAATATTTTTTAACATTAAACATTTTTATAATTTTAATTAGTTTTATAATTGAATATGGAATATTATTTATTTAATTTTTGCTGTTATTATTATAATTATTACAATTTTAAAAATATTAATTAGTAATCTATATTTAGTGTTGCCATTATTATTTTTATAACCAAAAAGAAAAAATATAAAATATAATCCCTCCAGTGGTTTTTCTGTGATGCGGTAACAGACAGACAGATAGACAGACAGACAAAAAATCTAAAAACTATAGATTCGGCCTTTGTATCGATAATAATGTTTATTACAATAAGATTTTTCAATTTTATTATACGTAATAGATATTATATTATAGGTGTTTGCGGTTGTAAGACGAGAATGGAATCTGTCTGTCGGCTTTGGAATCAAATTAAAGAGTCTCTTATTAACTCGGTTTTTGATGTCATTTACTAATTAAAATTTAATAAGTAGGTACCTATATATAAGTAATTTGTAATATGCTTAGATAAGTGATATTGTTATAACGTTGCCTTTACGTCAGAGTAGCCATCCATCTCCATCACTCGTCAGCTCCATATTATAATACCTATCTAGTATTTCCTAATTTAATCATAATTCATCCATAATATCATATATCTATTATAAAAAAATCTTTAGGATTTTACGTCTGTTTGAGCGTGTCTACATTATGTCAAAATTACTGGACGAATTTTAGTTGAATGTTTAATATTCATTGTATGTTTTTTTTTTAATTTTGATGACTTCTATCTAAGTACAATTGGTTTAATAAAATACTTAATTAATATAAAATTACATTAGCGGTCTACTTCACTGTGAAGCTGTTGTTTTTATGTACCAGTTTGATTAGCTTTTAGTGTAGCAGTGCATTTTCCTTTCAACTTGATTACGTACAATGTTGCTCAAGAGAATACTCGCAGGGGAGTACAGAGTACATTGAGTGAATTTAATAATGTAGTTTGAGTTGTCGTTATGGATAAAGCTAGAAGCCTGAATTTTGAGTGACTAAGAGAACATACTAAAACTAGGTATATTTCTAAATTACATTCAATTTGAACCTGTAGTTTAAGAACTGTTGCAGATCAAAATTCGTTAATATCGTCACTCACTCACTCACCGATCATCAAAATTCTAAGTTACTTCTAGCAGACATAGGAGCTTCAAATTTTGAACACAATTAGTGTTTAGCCTATAACCCAAGGAAAAACTCAAACATCACGCAATTTCAATCCCGTTTTCTAGATATATACCAACAAACTGCATAAGTAACTTTGTAATCCTATACAAATAGATATGCGATATATGGGATTACAAAGTTACTTTTGCAGTTTATACATATAATTGTCGTCACCTAAACTACCCAATTGGATAGCTAGGTGAATAGTGGATATACTGTAAGTGTTAGCGATGACTAAAATGTAATTATCAATATTGTAAATAGTTTTAAGAAATAATATATTTAATATATAAATTAAAACATATATGTATATAAGATAAAAGAAAATATACAAGTAATCGAACACTCGGGTGTTTCCGTAGCGAGAATCGCTCTGTGTGTTATCACCTCCGGGCAATACCGTAGCGAGAGCCGCTCTCAGTTGCTACAAGATCTCAAATATAAAAAAAATATATGAGTAATCGGAGACTCGGGTGTTTTCGTAACGAGAATCGCTCTGTATCTTATCACCTCGGGGCAATGCCGTAGCGAGAGCCGCTCTCAGTTACTACAAGATCTTAAATATAAAAAATATATATGCAAAAGCAGTCATGTGTAGCCTCCCGGGAGTCCCTGATCTCCAGGAGCTACACAAACCGGTCTCTGTACGTTCAAATCGTTCTACGATAAAATAGAGGCCATTCCATCAGCATTAACCTCACAACTAATCAATAGCTAGTTTAGGTAGGATCAAACCCAGATCAACTTACCTATCGACCAAATCATAGAAGTAAGAGAATTCGTTTTAAAATACAAACCAGCACGAGCACTTGCAAAAAATATTCGTATCGTCATCTAGAATATTTTGTTTAGGATAAATATAACTATTAAATGAATTATCTAAGACCAACTTTAGCCATTTAGGACTATGTATGTAATATGTATACGTGGTCTATCTTTTGTATACCTATCTATATTAGGTTTATTGCATAAAAATCTTATATGAGGATATGTAATTCAAGATTAGGATGCATTACTCAGGGGTTCAGTCAAAACGCTATTATTATTCCTACGCAATTTTTTTTTTAATATCTCCTTGTAGATTATTACGTAAAATTATATTACATAATTGATGTCTATAATAAATATTGTTGTGATAGTACAGAACGCTCGGATCGTTAGTTCGACTTCTACTTGACTAATACATACAATATGTATTTATCAATATTTAGTTTAGTCATGTTAAAAAACACAGGAATAACTCAAATATGATTTTATTAACTTAAATATCCAACTTAAAATATATCTTTCTCAGGGTTCCGTTTGCTATCACTAAGTATTTAATTTGTTAGTCAATTCCTCCACTTTAACGACGTCAAGGAACGCTAGAAGATTTAGGTATTATTTTAAAATAATAGGTCACAATGAAATAGCACATAATATAAATATTTTGACATAAACAAACTTCATCATAGCTTGCCTTAATTTGTGTCGTTAATGTCAAATATAAATTTCGTTTAAAAATCATAAAATATTTTAATTAAATTTACACTATTTTTTCCTTCCATTATTTAAATTAAATATTATTTTTTTCATTTCCCGATATCTTACTTTTATTTTTTTCACTTCATTCATATATTCTAATAAAATTTATATTTAATGGTAAATTAATTATACAATAGTTGCACTGTAAAAGGAGGTTAGGTTAGTGTTTTACCTGTAGGTATGTATGTTTGTACGTCCGATCCTATGTTCCCTCGTAATTACTAACCTAATTTCGATTGGTCTATTTATTAATGTTTATATTTGCAACTATATGTATTAGAAAAGTATTTTTTAAATGCGAAAATAATATTTTAAGCTTTTTTAGTAGCTGTATACATTTTTATGCATATACAAATGGGTACATAAATGTAATCTGAAGCGTGTATAGTTTATACCTACTAATATTCGATTACTGTTATTTATAATGAATTGATTAAAATATATACTTAATGAAGAAACAACATGACGATAACTTAATTTTGAAACTTTGCTTCGTACATTTTCTTTTACAAAGTATGATGTTGATATGAATTAGAAAACTTTCTCAACATCTCATTGCTCGTAACTGTACCCACCCATTAGAATATGGAATATAGAGGTCATGAAATATCAATCTCTTCGAAAATTACTTTTAAAATGGCCAATGGAATCAGTGAATGAAGTCAGTTGGCAACGTCAGTTTTTAATTAAACTGCATTAAAATTGACTGAATAAGCAATAATAATTAAGTATAACAACTTTCGGGATTTAACTACGATGCTGCAGATAGACACATAAATCTACACGTCTTATTAAACTTATGTAAGTTGAATATCGGTATCGGGGTAGGTATTTAGGGTCAACAAACAAATTAAAATATTCGTTAAATTAACTATACATATTTATACTTAATGCATAAGATAGTAGTAGTATTAAAGTCCAGGAATCCGAAATTTCCCAATACAATAGACTTAGATTTTTTATCATCCAGACTTGTCAAAATTTACTATATCAAAGCCTCTGAAAAAAGCCCACAGAGACAGGGAGTGGGCTTTTAAAAAGTCCTTAGCTGACACACAAGAAATAGTACAAGAAAAGAGAAAAAGAAGAAATATTTACAATAAGAAATGAGATCCCATCAAAAACATACTGTAAAAAAATTGCAAGTCTCGCAACGCATTTCTTCTACCGCAAAAAGCTATGAGATATAATGTAAAACCAAGTCGGTTAATTTATTCATTATCTATCTATGGAAGCATCTATCCGACAACTTTGTCATAAATCGTTAAGAGACGACCACTAGTAAAAAGGTAAAAGTAATTAATTTTTAAAATGTAACAATTTTTAGTGTAAATCATCAGATATCAAGTTTAACCTTGCGATAGCATCGTCTATCCACTGTCGGTGGCTGGTGGCCGGCGGGTAGAGGCGTCGCGTTGCGCACGCGAGCTCCGCGCGGGGCCACTACCGAGCACGCTACATTAAGGATTTTATTGGAACACAATATTGTATGAATAAAAAAAGCCACTAGTGTTTTTATGAACATTTAATTTCTGCTGTCCATTTTAGCTGGCTGAAAACTAAAATCGTGTGCAGCTCTCACGGCACTCTTACGATTACTCTCACTGTGTAAGTATGTCGTACATAATAAAGTAAATACTGACAATAATATAAGTACCTACTTATTTATTATCTATCTATATTTTATCTTTTTTAACAGTTCCTTACAATATGTATATCGAATGTAGGTACCTAGTTAATAGGTTTGTATAAATATTATTTGTTCACAGAAGTTTTTTTTAAATAACGTTGTAATAATGGCCACTTTATATATGTAAAAAACTTTAAACCTATATAGTTAATAAGAGTTATTCATATACCTATTGCATGTCTGGTGTCTGCAGCACGTAACAACTGTCTCTACCTTCGACACATTTGACAGAGCGCGTCATGAGATTCGTCCCGATACTGTTCTTCAAAGTTTAATTTAATTTAATTATACTTATATCAGAATTCTAACAAAAATAATGTTTCAAGTGTAGGACTGTAGCATTACTACTTAGACTATAGAAACTACAATACAAACATTTTCAGATAGATTTTTTTAATGAAGAATGCTATTCAAATTTTCAGCAGTTACTAAAAGGAAAATTTAGGAATTTCATTCTATGATGCTGTCAATTGTCATGTCAGCAAAATGACATAAACAACAAATCATATCAATACAATTATTATAATAATATTATTATTTTATACGCGCTATGGTAAAGTATTTTAGAAAATTGATGATGATTGAATGCATAGCAAATTTCGGCACAAATTCAGGATTGGGGACTTTGCCCCTAGCGGAGTGGGTGGTATTTCTGGATAAGGGACGTGATAGGGAGTCGAAATGTTAAATAAAAATTGTCCGCGAACGTATAAGTAAAAAGTTATTGAGACTTAAAGTTACAACATTTCCATACATTTTCATATATTTCTTTACCACCATTCGGAGTGGGTGGTATTTTTAGATAGGGGAGGTGACAGAGAGTCAAAATATATTAAAAATATTTGGAGGAAACGTACGAGTAAAAAGTTATTGAGACTTACAAGTTATAACATATCTAACACATTTCCATACATTTCTTTACCTAAATAAGTGATTACAACAGATAAACATACCTTTAACGAATAGTACGCATCCTTTTTTATGTACATTACACATTTTCACAACAATTAATGCTTTATTGTATTTAATATTTTAATAATTTCACAACACAAACAAAACGATCTTACATTTTGACAAAAGCAAAACTGACACTTTGTTTTATATTACTGCTTAAATGACAACAGATTATATTTGATTATTCGTCATATCTTGGTTAGGTTAGGTTAGAACATTTAAGATTATTTATTTATTATTCCTCATATCTGGGTTAGGTTAGGTTAGAACATTTAAGATTATTTATTTATTATTCCTCATATCTGGGTTAGGTTAGGTTAGAACATTTAAGATTATTTATTTATTATTCCTCATATCTTGGTTAGGTTAGGTTAGAACAGTTGCCACAACGCACGAGCCGAGCGAGCGAAGCGAGCGTGCCGCGGTAGCGGCCGGCGAGTGCCATAAATGACTAGAAAACTAGAAAATTCGAATTTCACGCAAAGTACAAATAAAGACAATCATCTGGAGATTATTTTGACAATTGAAAGTGACGTTTTGACTCCAAGTGTCTAAATGGTAGTAATGTCAAAATAATGTATGGAAATGTTGTAACTTTAAGTCTCAATAAATTTTTACTCATATGTTCGCGGACAATTTTTATTTAACATTTCGACTTCCTATCACGTCCCTTATCCAGAAATACCACCCACTCCGCTAGGGGCAGAGTCCCCAATTCTAAATCGCAGCCCAAATTTCTACTTATGTATCAATTCTAGACAATAGTCTAAGATTTGCGTGGACTCACCATGAGGGATCTTTCCGAAGCTTGGCATTATTGTAGAGCGCGCGGGGCGTGCTAGCATACGTGTACGGGCCCTTGAGGCGCGGGCCCGAGGCGGGGCCCTCCACTAGCACGGCCCGCACCGACACGCTCATTCGTCAGCCGCGTCGCTTGTAGCGCTAGCAGCAATATCTCCTCGCACACAGCAAACACTATACAGCACATCTATCCCACCGAGACGCCCAACAAAGAAACGCGCGACGTTTTACTGTTACCGCCCTGGGGTTCCTGTGTCGCGGTGGCGTACAACACACATTCGAATATGGAATCTCCATACGTCATTTCTGTACATTAATCACTTCACACAGGTCGATGCTATCTTTTGTATCGACCATCGCGTCGCGTCGTTTCAATGGTCAGTGTCCTCACGAATAATTGCTCATATAAATAGCGAGCGTTTACCAGTTGCTATGGTTCCGTATAACAAGCCCTTCCGGTCATCAATTTGTATGTTTTTATCTATCATGTACAAAATTTATTTTTAATCACTTGCAAAAAAAACATTTAAGCAAAAAAACGTAAAAAAAATGTATATTCATTTTTATAATCTTTTCAATAGTTTTATCGTTAAAAATTATGTACTACCTCATTAGTAATATAAAAAAAATAATCATGACATCTATGGACCATATTTTGAAACTATTAGAAATTTTTGTAACATTTTGCAAAGCTAATAAAAGCGACACCACCCGCTGTCGCTCACTAGCTGATCCCTCACTAGCTAGTACATCGGCAAAAATACAGATGGCGCTTCGAAATATACTGTTTGAGAAAGTTGTAAATTTTTATGAAAAATACACTTTATTACCTCCAATGTAATTATTAATATAAAAATAATAAAAACGCAATAAAAGAAAAAAATAATAATAGAAAGTACTCTACGTAACTAAGGACTCGCAGTTAGTATAAAACTTGTATGTCTCCGACCGACCGAATATAGAGTTATTTTATCAACTGAAAAAAGTAGGAGGTACTCAATTCGGCTGTATTTTTTATGTTTGTTACCTCAGAACTTCGACATTTATTAACCAATTTATATATTAACACTTTCAATTTAGCCGCATTTAAATTTCAAAAAAAAACCCACCCCTAAGGATATATTGCTAATGAAAATTTAATCTAATTCTAATTGTCATATTGACTAGAAACTTTGCAAGTGTTTCTATTTTCGTTGATAGTGCAGTGGTTCAGTATCCTCGACCAGATCTGATGGTAAGGCTAGAAGGTGGATAGGTGGAACTCTTCAACGGCTAATGTAGATACTTTGAGTTTGGCCTTATTTCGTTTGATTTAACAAGCCCAATACGTTAGAATTGGATTTAAAAAAATCTGATTGGCAGTTTTCCCTTACTATAGGTAGAAATTAAAGCAAACCGGCTTCGAAAATATCTGATTACGTATCTATATATTCTATAGTCTAGTATGCCTCGGTGGTGTAGTGGCTAGCATGTACGGCTGCACAACCGGAGGTCCTGGGTTCGAATCCCGGGTCGGGCCAAGTTTAATTATTGAGCCTTTCTGTATAATAAGTCTCAGTAACAGCCCGGAGTTGGGAAGTTGGCGGTGTTTAACCCCCGTGCGTCGGAGATCACGTAAAGCCGTCGGTCCTGCGCCTTAACTCTCACCGGTCGTATCGAACAGTTGTCCCACCGGAGTATGAGAGTAATAGGAATAGAGAGTGCACCTGTGTCTGCGCGTACACTTGTGCACTATAATATCTCCTGCGCAGTTGGCTAGTCTCAATGAGATTGGCCGCCGTGGCCGAAATCGGTCAGAAGATCATCATCATCATGGTATTATATGATCTGTGCTATAGTAAATGAAAACTGCCAACCACTAATCAGATATTTTTTACTTTTTGGTGTTTTTTTTGAAGTCGAAGTTTTTCAAAGCAAATAATAAAATAATAAGCATCATCTCTGACAAACTACATTACGCGGTTCCATCTGCGTAAAATGTATTTAAATTTAGTTTAGGAAATTTATTTAGTTGTGAAAACCATGATGAAAATTATCTACATAGAAATTTTCATCAACATGAAATTTTCTGAATAGAAATTCAAATAGAAGGTATAGTTTATTAATTAAGAATTTCTTGAGTGTTAAATTAAAAACAAAAGATTTGCGAGTGACGCTGCGCTAATAACGAGTAAGTACTATCACAGTTTTGCAATCCAGTAAGTTGGGAAACGAATGTTCTTGCATAGAGAAATGTAGAGCAAGCGTTGATTACATTAATTCTTTTGGTGGGCTGCAGTTACCTCCAGATGATTTTGTTGACTATGAATGTAGAAAATGTTGATGTCTATGAATGTAGAAAACCATTTTAGGCAGCATTTCCGTTTAATTGTAACAAAAAATATTTTCGAGAAATTATTTAACGTATTAAGTAAAGTATAATTTAATTCACGGCCATTTTTGATAAGATCATTTATCCGAATGGGAATACATTACATAATTAATTTTAACAATAGAAAACTGAAAACATCTATAAATAAAGTGTTACGTAAATATCTGGCAGCGCAACACATGTAAATGTACCTAATTACGTACATAGGCACTTGTAAATAAATGATTTATCACATTTATTTTACTTTTCTTTTTTTGACAAACCTAGCACATTTGTGATTGATAGCGTATAATAGAGTAACTAGAGACTTACCCACGCTTCGCTCGGGTACCTACTAGGTACGCGAGTTTTGTTCACAATTTCATGGGATTTAATTTTTTTGCGCGGAACCCTGATATTTTTTCTAAATTAAAAGTAGCCTAAGTTATTCCTTCTAATAGCAGCTATCTACCAGTGAAAGTTCTGTCAAAGTCGGTCCAGCTATTTCAGAGATTAGCTGGAACAAAGAGACAGACAAACAAAAATTTTAAAAATAGTTTTTTTCTTATTAGTACCGTATATACATACTTTCATATGCATTTAGCAAAAAGCTGTTATTTTGACATTACAAACAGACTCAGACAGAGTTTTTGCAATTTGTAGTCCTAGACCATTGGAATAAGGTCTGCTAATAAGGTGCAGATATGTAGCGCGCGTGCGAGCGGGCGGCTCCGGGCGCGGTGAGGTCTCGCCAACTACCTCGACTAGGTACTACATATTATAATTAATGCATCATCCATAATGTATGCATCGATACATGCAATTACGATATTATGTAGAGCTGTTTTGCCTAATTAATTATGTTTGCTCAGCAAGTAGGTACTTTGTGAAACATTACCGAAGAAAGTTTTGACTCACTAAATGATGTTGATGACTGCAGCGTTGTAAATCAGTCACGTATGGACAGAGATCGTTCTGATCCCTTTACCCTAGGAGTACTTGTAATTAATTAGTAAAAGTAAATTGGCTGTTACAGGCTCCTCGAAGGCCGAGGGTGTAACATTGGAGTCATCTGAAGCTCCAATATTATTTATCTATATTATGTATAGATAAAAATAATAGAAATAAAAAATCAATCTTAAATAAAAACAATGCTACCTTTTATATTTTATTTTTATGCCTGTAATATATTGAAGTCGGATTTTTTTGCAAAGTAACAACGTCGAATATCAAATATTTTGAATCACGGTTGATTCTATTCGTTAGGGAGTTCTGACGCATATCTCATAATCATTTATTTGTTCGCGATCACCATAGGAGTATACACTTACCTATCAAAAAGTAATATCGCTAATTGGTTTACAAAATTCAGACTAATAGGTGTACCCTGTATATATTTTTATATAGCAAAAAATATAATTAAATATAATTAATTTGTATCTGTGATGAAAGTGCAGTAGCAATATTTGTTTTAAGTCTACTTTTTTACTCGTACACGTATGATATACAAATGTACATATTAGTGTGTCTCTATAAAGATAAGAGTTTTTTGTTATTTAATTTATTAAAAGATTATTTCGTATTTTCCATTAAATAAACTGCGCACTTATATTTTATAGCGCTTTAGGTACCACACTACTAGATTGCTCCAAGCATAAATAAGGCTAATAAATATATTTTGCCAGACATTAAGTCTAATTAGCGCTACCCACAGCTCTACTGCAAGTAGTGTTCACTAAAGAGATCACAAAGGTTGGGCTACTTTTTCTGTTAGTCACCCGAAATCCATACATATATTGTTTCCCGTACTAGCGCAGGTAACGTCATCCAACCAATGCCTCTCCTTTATCGGTTCAATTTCAAAACATACCATTTTTATAGCCGTTTTAGCGGCTACCTACGTATGTAGTTCCCTAGGCAAGCGCGCTCCAACCTAGACCTCATCAGTGCTTCCCAGGCTGATTGTAGTCAAGCACAAGCCTATCGCACAATAAAAAAAATGTTATTGTAGAGTTAGACTGATATATTTCCAGCCACAGCAACTAACTATTAAATAAAAATTGTATGAGTTATCAAATTTCCTACGCAATTTAATAATTCTAAACTACTAAAATATCAGACACTAAGTCTAATCTTTTACAAATAAATATTACAAGCAAAAAAACATTATACACGATTTTAAACATCAATCCAAATGGAAACAAATTGTGGACGCACAGCATAAATAACGCCTCGAGCCCCGGCCCCGGCCCTCGCCCAACTATCCTGCTACGAATTTACACATTTCCCGACCGTTGGCGCGCGCGCCGTGACCAATGCCCCGATGAAGATGTCATAAAATAATGACAATATTACTTTCTGAAAGATAATTCTCTCGATGACAGCCCCTAGACAAATATGTCTTTACCGTGGTGATCGTACATTGTAAATACAACTCTAATGGGCAGTAATACAGTCAAATTTATATTACCTAATTTGGGGGTGGGGTGTTTCAGAGAGCACGGTCGCGCCGGACAGGGTTGTCAAAGCGTGCAGTAATAAATATAGTTGCGCTTCCACTTAGAAGAGGAGCAGTTTAATGATCTGTGCGTAATGCCCTTGAAACATAACTTCCGCACTCTTTTGTCGTAAAAAAGTCAAAAAGTCGCGGTCGCGTGCGTCGCATTGCCGCCTTCCGCTCGGATCCGCTAATGTTGCTTTTTCAGAAGTAATGATAAAAAACTTTGTAGGTAATGATTGTAGGGCGATGCCGGCCTTACATGTTTGTTACTCAAATGTTCGCAATAATATGTCGCATTATGCATAGTGAAAGATGTATCTTCTCAATGATAGTAATAATTTGTTTGACATAAAAGATTATAAAGTACCTACTACTTTTTCTAATATTACCTCCTATGATGAGTGTAATATTTGGTTAAATAAATCAAATGCACATAATATTATGTAGAATGGTATTTGAATTCCCGGAACATATTTTCAACTTTAAAATTTTTAAATTGTTTAGAATTTTAATATTGTACATGTTGCATATCTAATTAAACATCTTATTATAGTTGCGACATTTGCTCTAAAGCCAGAAACATAAATTCAATAACATTACTCTGATTCTTGCAATACACAGAATATTCCATATATAAATTAAATAGTAGTCAAGTAGTCCGTTTATTAAGGGAATAAACAAGTTCACCTGTTCGCACCATCGCACGTAGGTACATACTCGTAGTTCTTGACAAATATCGTGTACACCTAGTAGGTACATAAAATTACGATAAAAGAAGACGAATACAAGTAATTTGATCATAAATAGAGTATTTTTTACCGCTTGTCGTAATTTGTAGTCAGAGAGCATTGCAGTAAGGTCTGCTAATAAGGTGCAGATATGTAGCGCGCGTGCGAGCGGGCGGCTCCGGGCGCGGTGAGGTCTCGCCAACTACCTCGACTAGGTACTACTTGTTCTAATTAATGCACCATCCTTAATGTATGCATCGATACAGGCAATTACGATATTATGTAGAGCTGTTTTGCATCTTGTGTGTTTATATAAATTGTATTTGCTCAGCAAGTAGGTACTTTGTGAAACATTGCTGAAGAAAGTTTTGACTGACAGAATAATGTTTGAAAATTTTGGAGCGTTGTAAAATCAGTGGATAATGATATGTATGTAGTGGTAATGATATGAATGATATGTGTCACAGGTACTGCGTATAGACAGATATCGTTTTGATCCCTCAACCCTATGAGTACGTTCTTGCAATTAGTAAATGTAAGTAAGACCGATATATTTTACATGCTCCTCGAGGAATAAAGGTGCAACATGGAAGTTATCTGGGGTCGATCACAGGACCGCACCTGTAGCTGTACACGTAACCCCTAGACGAACGACGTCAAATGTTTGTTCTCCTATTGTATTTGAATACAGATAAATGTTTAAAAAGCTGTGTTCAGTTCAGGTAAAACCACGTATTGACCACTCGATTCAATCGACAATTTCAATCAAAAGTAAATTCAAAGATAGAGCTTAAGTCTAATAGTTGTGAATAGAAACACCCGCGCAGTAAGTAATTTCATATAAAGCACTTAAATAAGTGTTACCTTATAAAATTTTGTCGTAAAAAGTTGTAACTAACAACGCACTCTATAAAGAGACACACGTTAAAGTTATTGTAATGTTCTTGAGCTGTAACAAACATAAATGGCTTACTTTTATAGCTGCAACGAGTACCGTTGACTATCATCCGAGCAGAGCGCCATTCATCATGCAACAAGTCGTAAATCTAGATTTATTCTGGCTCCTACTTTAGTATGATATCTAGCATTAAATGAAGTGAACCTATTTTCCGCTCGCCTTTTTTAGAAAATTCGATTACAGATTGTTGATAGCACTGGTTGTACGTAGCTGTAATATTTCCTGCAAGTGTCAATACCGCACATTTATATCTATGTTTTGATGTTCAGCCTCATTTACAGGATGATAGTGTGCCTGTTGCATCTAAATGGGCAATAATTGAATGCAATAATGTGATTGTTCAACAAATTCATAATATTGTGTTATAATAAAAAAAGAAAGCTTAAAATAGTTACTACTTGATTATAATTTGACGACTTAGTAGACATGGGCATCTCAGTACGACTTTTTTTTAACTCCTTTAGAACAAACGGATATTAATTATAATTCCAACTTATCATTAATTTATAACGCCGCTTTTCTTCTTTTTCTTTTGAATTTAGAGCAAAGCGGAGACGTCAATAAAAAAAACACATGTCCCGAAGTGCAGCAACAATACCAAGCGAGTTTAGTGAAATCTAAAAACATGGCTCCATCCAATTTATTAGAGCATCATACATATGTATCGTGACCCGCCGACGCTGAGTTAAAAACTATTCGCTAATAAAATCAATTGAATAAAACATAAGAGTCCACCATTTTAGGGATTTGGACGAGTGGTCGGGAAAAAGCCCGCGTCTCACCGCGCCATACTGCGCCATGCGCGCCGTCACTGTCCGCGCTTCTTCACATTTATGCTCAGGCCTGCTTTTCGAGGACTCTTCTCCTCACTTTGAACGATACCACCTTTTATTTATAATGAGACAAAAACGCCTCAGCTGTAATAAATCAAATGCGAGGAACAATGGTCCGCTCGGATGTGTTTTGTGACGGTCGAGCCTTGTTAGACTCCGCATTAAATGACTGGAAGTTGTATTAGAATATACTTAAGTCAGTGAAAATTGTTGAAGACTGAAGTTGAGTACCCGTGAGGATTACAATAACGTACAAAACATCGTAAATGTAAAAGTAATATTTTGCCTAATTAATTAAAGTTCGTACTATCGACTGAATGCTATTAGAATCTTTCAGTATGTTTACTGAAATTTTAGAGCTCTAACTATCAAATCATATCTTAATAAATATGTCTTTGATACGCTATTTATATAAGATTTTTACTATAAGATGCTATATACTTTATCTTTTACAAAAACATAGCACGGAGGTAATAAATAAATAAATACGTTGAGACATTAACACACAGCACCATCTAGTTCCATGGTAAGCTTCGAAGCTTGTGTTATGGATACCGGATAGTTGATACACTACACATACATATAGAACTTTAAAGACATACATATTTTGAATATAATAATAACCAAAATTTAAATCTTATAGTATCAAATAAACAATTCTTTTATCTTACTAATATTATAAATGTGGAAATTTAGATGGACGTTTGGATGTTTGTTACTCAATCACGCCAGGACGGCTGAAGGAATCTTGATGAAATTTGGCACAGAGATAGATTATAATCTGGAATAGCACATAGGCTACTTTTTATCCCGGAAAGTTTCACGGTTCCTGTGGGGTAGATTGTTTTTTTTTGTATTTATATACAAATTTATTTGATGTATTTCAGAAACGGTTGTAACGATTTGGATCATATTTTGTATTCAATTAAGATTTTGCTTTTTAAGTGTATTTGTATGTGGTGCTTTATCCGCAAAAAAAACCACGCAAATCTCGATCGCCCAGGTAGGTACTTATTGTTTTACTTAGGTAGGCACTATAAATTATAAAATACATTTGTTTTGTGTAGTTTTATAATCTGAATTATTTAAAACCTGCGCACCTTAATTGTAATTAGTTAAATCGGACTTGTTATATTTTTAATGTGCGGACGAGAAATATTGAAAGGTTCTGAAATATTTTTGGTACTGAAAAAAGTATAGATATAAGAGACAAATAAGAAGACAAATTTTTGTAGTGAATATACGTCACAAGTAGGTACGCCAGGCGCGGACAGGTGGTCGCGCTAGTGGGTAGTCGCTTGCGGTCGGCGCGGCGCGGCAGGTGTCGCAGATGCACTCGTACGCACATACTCTTATGTAATAAACAATCTTATTTTTGTCAACGTTAATGTTATATGATATATGTAGTTCTTGCCAACATTCATAATGAATGTTATTAATTTAAACATGGTAACGACACGAATAAATTAATCTAAATAAATTCTATCATATTACCGTGTAAAATTATACGCTGAGGCTTAATTAAGGGAATAATTAGTAAATGAGTCTTGGTTCAGTGGTAAATTGAAGTTGAATGTGGCTATCGAATATTCATAAATAAAATGCTAATGACACTAATATGACCTTTTTATAGTTTTGTAACAATATTCTTGTAAAGGCAACAACAGTTGCTGGTTTTGTAAAGTATGGGTTTGTAAACGTTAAGTACGATCATTTGAATAATAAACAATAATTACTGGTTAATTTTATGTATTAATGAGCATATTCGTGTCTACAGTTGGTGTCATGGACCTGTGACCTTACCTATGTATATCTAGCTTTTATTTCTACATTAGGATGCGGATTCTTTTCCGGCTCGGAGTGATTATCTGTGCTTCTGTAATCACCAAATTGCTTATACTATTTTTGAACAGTCACCAGAGCGAGAGAGCCCTAAGCAAGAGTAAATGTCTAGAATGTATAGAGAACAGTGGCAGCTGACTTTTGTTATACTTTTTGTAGCATACCCATATTTTTGGTTTGTTTGTACGCTTATTTGTTTAAAGTTGTTTTACTCCAATTTATGTAATACGTTTATCTGTCGAGTAAATAGGTTGTCCACGTCTTATTTTAATTCAATTGAAATGTAAATAGCCATACATTACATTGACAGTAATTATGTGTCGATTATGGGCAGGGCTAAAATTGCTACAATACATACTAACTTCGCATTTTAATTATTGTATAGGAATATGTTTTTTGTGAGCTTATTGTGTTTGGGTTGTGGACTATTAAGACAAACATATTGAGAATTCTTGGAAATTTGATATAAAAATAAAGGAGTACAACTAAATTGCAATGTACTTTAGAATGTCATGTACTTAGGAATAATACATATGTACCTACTTAAAATATACTTTAGAGTTTGCAACTATAGTCTATAATCGTAGGTATGTATTTCTAATGAATAAACACACGATAAGTTAGTTACTTGTTAAGCACATACATTTAGATATCTCTCCATAAATTAAAATATTAACAAAGTCAAATCTATACATACAATATTTTTTAAAACAATGACTGTTACGTATTGTGTATGGAATACAGACTCTAAAACAATCGATGTTGAAATTTTTGGTTGTATGTCTGTTTGTCTTTATATCTGTGTGCACTTCACGTAAAAGTACTAAATGGATTTTAATTAAATTTTGTGTAGTGATAACTTATTACTCGGTCAACATTTAGGATACATTTTACTACGGGAAAATATCTTATTAAAGTTTAAGATGTACATAGAAACAATGTCTAGTATATTAATGCATACAAAATTGTAGATCTTAAAAAGACTTACAGAAAGTCCGGGAAGGCATGTGTCTATCTCCTAAGGTACGCTCGCAGTAAATATTTTCATCTATTTAAAACGTACTTAGCGACGTACCCGAGCAAAGCGAAGATAAGTGGCTAGTATAACATAACGTTTCTTCAGTTTATATAAGTACTCTTAAATATTACAAATCTATATATGTAATACTTAGATATAGATTGGCCATTGACGATTGACCAGATCGCAGACCCCCTTGTCCGCTATTGTATCATAAGTTCTACTAGTAGTTGTATGATTTATAGTGCTTAATTTTGGAGTGCAGTTAGAATATATCATAAATAAATATATTTTATCATCATATATTTACAATTCCCTTGGTATAAGGTCATCTTAACTATTTTCATCCGGGTGGATGAATTACATTTTCCCTTTCCACATTGCACTATCCTACATGCAATATACAATTGACCAATAAAATTAATGCTATAACGTTATTCTGGGGACACGGCAGTGCCCCCTCTAAGACGAACAAAAAAAAACAAAACCGAACGTATCGTCATTTTGTCGAAGCCATTCAGGACATTTTCGACGCTCTTGTAACTTTGTTACGGATAAAGCTAGAAGCCTGAATTTTCAATGACAAGAAGACATAATATAACTACGTATATTCCAAAATTACGTTCAATTTGAACCTGTAGTTTAAGAACTATTCCAAGTCAAATTTCTTTAATTTTGTCACTCACTCGCTTCAGGCAAATACATACATAAAGCACTTAGACTTCTTTCAATACAAACGAATGGCTGATTTTAATCAGAAAAGATTCTTTTAAGCCAGTTCGTTGTTTCTGAAATGTTCCGAGGTCGAGATCTATGGTCGCTTACATAATGTAGTTCGAATTGAACACAGCTGAACTGATAAATACACTTTTTAAGCTTGCATTAAAATTCATATTTTCTTATTTATTTATTGTGGAAAAACATGTTGGTTTACGTGAGACTGGCCACACTGTTAAAGTGGAATAAAAAAAATATTAAATGTCGCCATTGAATATTAAAGATGACTAGAACTAGGGCGGTGCTGAAGGACTTAGTGGAATTAATAACGTTAGGTGGCTGTTGTGGAAAATTCCCATCTGCGCTTGCGTCCGCGCGCCCCTCGCACCTCAGAGCTGTCACTCAATTCAAATCAATGTTAATAGCTCACGTGGCTCCACGTGACCGCTCCCAGCCTCTGAAATATATTCAGATTCATGCGTGTACCTTTTATTAGATAGTAAAAAAGTAGGGAGGTATTTGTTCGAACGCACATAATATAACTACTAATTTTAGAGTTACTTTTCTACCCACGAATTCTCTTTAGCGTTAATAAATCGAAGGCAATAAATACTATTATTGAAATTAGTAAATGTAACATTAAAACTATCCATATCTTACAAGATGTATACCTATTGATGTATTAATAAATTTTTTAACTATAATTATAAGTATTCTGATAACATAACATACGCTTATCATACTATCGCTCGAAAGTTTGAGACTTTTTCCTTTTAGAGCTGGGAAATCAGCAGAATCGAACCTACCTTAGAGAGCATCTAAAATTGTCGATCCTACGCCTGGTCTGTCACCTCCCATTCGTATACTTGTTTGTCCCTCAGGTAGCTAATATGAGTAAAATTGGCTTTCATCATCGAAAATCAGTTAAGAGGACATATAGGTACTAAAATTTACAAGCACATTTTGTTCACGTGTACAATTTCCGCAAAATATTACGTGTACCAGTAGCGTGTGACTTCTAAATAGCTATATTCAAACTACTAAAACTTAGCAACAACGTGGGCGACATTGCGTGAAAACCGCTTGAAATATGTACTCGTATATACAGCGAGGAAAATAACCGCCTCATAATCGATACATTGCAGATAAGCGCAGCACGAACAAATCGCCGCATATTAAAGAAAACCTGTAATATAAATATACTATTAAAAGTATTAAGAAATAAGCGAAATTCACCCGTTTTAGAATGTAGCAGTTATTATATTTGGCTGGAGTATTTTTCGTACAGATTGAATTCACGCAGGGTTGTCGATGTTGGCGCAAGAAACAATATTTAACAGATTTTTAAAACGGTGCACGGACTAACCTACTGGATATATACATTAATATAATAGAAAAAAATGGCACCTCATCTGTTTTTCTTTTACGGGCTTAGTGTTCTCTTTTAGAGATATTTGTCTCTAAATTTAATTTCAATAATATTAATACATCATTATCCTAAGTCGAGGCAAAGGGTTGTACAACTTATCTCCATTTGACCTGATCATGTGAAGCTATTTCGTTTCAGCTATAGGTATGCGTCGCTAAGCTTCTTTCATATGTCCACGCTTATTATGTTTTCCGTGAGAATTCCAGTCGCGAATCGGATTTCGACACATAGTGTGGTCGATACAGACCGGCGACAACCGCAAATGTCTTAGTCAATGGGCGTAACAAAAAAGTACAATTGGTCTCTAAAATTTAATAATTTATTAAATTTTCTTTTACATAAATATATGACGTAGGAAAGTTGATTACATCAACATATTTATGGTATTCTACAATTATTGCATAAATTTCTAAAGCTATATCAATAGACAATAGTATTGATATAATATTAAATATTTCACAAGTGTATATTAGTTTTTATACTTATTTAGTAGTTTACAAAGAAACTATAAAAACTATGTTAATTTTGGGACCGTCGATAGTGTATGTACAATCAAAAATATACTCGTACATGTTTAAACTAAACATCTAATAATAATTTTAGTTGAAAGCATTTTAGAAATAAAATAATTTTATCACATTTTAAAGACTTAATAAAACATACTGTACATTGAAAATGTATTTTTTAAACTTCATTTAAATGTTTGGGATATCATCCCGTTTTTAATTTTTGACACTTCTTAAATGACTTCCCTGTTGTTTAACTGTTCACGTGAGCCCTATCTACCAAAAGTTAATATTATAGTACCAATAGCTTCCAAGCGATATGGGTATGATATTATATGGACAGATAGACAAACCATAACCAAAATTTAAGTTACCATTTTAGTTTCTTATAATGGAACCCTAAAAACAAACTACATATATCAAGTTATAATTAGGAACTAAATTGTGAAGTGCGAGAGGGCAATGATGTTAGGCTTTGCATACCTAATAGTGATCTCGTGGAATGGCTGTAGGTAATGGATAATTCAAGTAAATAAATAAATAAATTCTCTGAGTTAGCATTACAATATAAACGTTACCAACCGAACAAAAGTAAACATGATTTAATGTTCTATTTCTTGTAATATGAGGTGCGCGGAGTTGAATTCTTTAATTATACCAGAATGTATTCACCTTATTCGTTACATCGATAACTAATGGACAAAATATCCTGTTGTAAATGTAAATCCTCACTTAACCTTGTCAAAATCATTCTCGACAAATAGTCATCTTAAGCGCTACATAAAGATTGTACCTATAGTTGAAGAAAAAAAACGATCATAATTTACAAATATATACTGCAATATAAAAATGATACCAAAGAATCGCAAAAGTATACGCCGCAACCCTGGTGGCAGATAGTGTAGTGTACGCGATGCGCGATATGCAAATCCCCGCTACCGTATTGACCGCGCTATTGTGCTGCGGCTGTGCTCGTTTTGTTGCGCACGCGCACGTAACTTATGGCCGATCTGCACAAAGCCGCCGCCTTCCACCCTTTGTTTGAATCCGATTGTCGATTGTTCACTCATACCTTGTAATATTTTAAAAAATCCCGACCAAATGGTTTCACGAGGATTTGAAAAAGAAGTTAATATTTTCAAAGAAAAAAATATTTTTGAAAAACTTTAAATTTTATCAAATAAAATTACCAAGTTTAGTGAGGGTCAAGTACCTAAACGTAAAATACAGTAAAATGAGCTAAGCTAAATGATTCGAATAGTACTAATGTGATATTTTATATTATACATTTTTTATGAACCCTAAAGCATATACCAATACTATGATTCTGTTAATTTGATCCCCAAACACTAAGTCCGGCGAACACTAAACTCGCTGAGCCTGGGGGCATGTAGAGCGTAGAGCTTAAGTTGTATGTATCTTTGCATACATGCAACCGATTGCTATGAAACCTATCTATGTTTTCAATTAAACTATAAAAAGTACAGTAAATAAAATCATTGCAATATTGACGACTACGATTGAACAGCAGCAGATAAGCAGATAAACATAAAAAATATTAAAATTATATATATATATATATATATATATATATATATATATATATATATATATATATATATATATATATATATATATAATATTTAGCTCTATTGCTATAAAAATAAACTATGAATTTGCAAAGTTCTTAAACAAAATATTCGTGGTATAACTATTTATTACATTTTATTGTATGTACTGGTACCTATATCAGATTTTTTTAAATTTATTAAAATTAAAATATTTGGGCGACCGAGCTTCACTCGATGTTTTTTGTAAAAGATAAAAAAATGTGTTTCTTTTGTACCTAAATACAAAATTTGGTCCAAATCGTTAGTCGTTTCCGAGCACGAAAATATATATTTATGTATTACTGTCACAAAAAAAAAAATGCATATTTTAGAGCCCTCCATCAACCTTACTGGAATAAGAATTTGTGTTCTACAAGTTCACATAAAGCATATTGGTTTTATAATTCAATGAATTTTTTAGCCATTTCCTGAGATAACAGCTACTACGAGTATATGATAACACCTCCGCTAGCCGCCCGTTTCAAGTTCTGTTCCACGAGACGGGACCGTTTATGTTAATAGATTAGTATTATTGAATATAGATAACAAATAACCATAACTTTGAAGACTGTAATGAGAATTTGTTATAATATTAATTAAATCAGAAAGCGACTTAAAATGTTTCATCTTTAGATGAATGAAAGGCAAAGTGGCGCAAGTGTCGAAGCATTGGACGCGACATTCCTGTGTGGAATTAATAAAAAATGAAGCGACATAGTGTCACTTTATTAAATTCAAAGGAACAGTAGTGCTGCATAAATCACAGAGAGCCAACCGCCATATATCACGATCTCTTATAAAGAAGTTCAAAAATTGCGCCTGTCAGAGACGCGATGGTTTTTTTGGAAATTGTTCAAAGTTGAAGCAACCCGCAGAAGCCGCTATTGTTCCGCGCTGGCCCCAACGTGCCGACTTGTCTTTATTGAACAGTGTAAAAAGTTTATCAATTCGTCAATCGATTGTACTTTTGTAGGTACATATGCTTATAATAAAACTTCATTTTGATAATTGAATAGTCAAATCTTAACAACTAATGCTGAGGTAGCTTAGCCTAATAATACTTTTGTGAAAATCTAAATTAAGTTCGATACTAAAGTCAAACACTTGCTTCAAAATAAATAAATACACTTTAAAAGAAATACATACATATTATATCAGTAGTCACCTGATTTTGAGACAACAAGCTTTATTTACAAAATATATTGAAATCATTCTGATATAAAACCTTGTTTTCTACATGGAATTTCTATGGAAATACAATGTCACGTTTGTTTATGAATATCACATTTCTAGCCGTTGGATGAATTTTCACACGTAAACAAAACTGAGCTCCCGTCTCATCCGATATAAGAGTATGTAAAAAAGTAAACATAGTGTATTTTCTATAAAAACATAAAAACGACAGCGATTATCAGATGAAACACGTGTGCACGCGATTAATCTCACAGGTAACAACGGGACTGTTGCCGTGTTTTTGCCCCGCCCGGCCCGAAAGGCAATACTTCCCCGAAATTTGCCCGAATTATGTGCCAATGACACTAGCATTAGTTTATTTAATAGCACAAATTTATAACATATTCTTTCCATAATTATCAAAGTCAGCAGCTTCCAATGTCCTGATTATGTGTTTTCTTATACGTGAAACTTAGCTCATGTTTTTATTTTTTCTAAAGTAATTAGTTACCGTGACAGGTTATTTTGTAAGACAATAGATACCTATTAAATTCCGTGTATCCATGTATCTGTGAAACAGGTTACTTATCGTAATTACAAAGTCTTTACTTTGGAAGAAATAAGGTGTATAGAATAGAAGGTGTATAGAAAGTGGAGATGAAAGTAACGGCATTATGTAATCAGGGTTTGGATTGTCGCGCTATGCAATTCTGATCAAACTCTGGGTCAATGTCAACATTTTCCGGTAAAACAGTAAAGTATCGCGAATCTTAAGATTCTCAGGTATCTGAGCCGAATTTTCCAGCAATGGATTTAATTTAAAACATCATCACAAAAATTATTCAGAACAAGAAGTTGTTATATACGCCGAGTGTTGAATTTACTGTCTAACTCTAAATGATGATTTAATCGTAGGTACATATATTATGTACCTTTATAATATTATTATACATGCAAAAAATTTATGATATACAGGCTTGGCTTGAACATTTTATGAGAAATATGTTTGGGAAGTATTTGGACGGTAGAAAAAGTCAAATCAACAATTAAATAAATTTAACTTGTCTCGTTCGGCTCACAATAGTTGGAAAGATTTTAATTGAATGTATGTATGTATATATTTATTAGAACAGTCTCAATTAAAAACATACCACGGGTGGTGTCGTAAGCAGTAGCTATTATGGTTGTCTAAGTTAGCTCACGTTTCGTTGCTCTACTAAAAAAAAAACAATAAATATTAGTGTAAATGTCGCCGGCACTGGCTGATTGATTTGACAAACAAAAATAATGTAAAGCAGAGGGCGGCGGCTGCGTCAGCGCATCTACAACACAAATGCGAGATCAAATATTGATGAGTTCTCGAAAACTCCGCACCGTTACCTCCTCGCATACACTCTGCATACATCGCAAGTGTTTTTAAATGATCTTGGACGATATGCGTGGAGCAGCGCTTAGCTGTTGTCTCAGCGCCTCGCGCCCATCTGTCACACTCGTCACCCGTCAGCTCCCATCATTGCTTGAATTATTTATCATTTCGTACCTCTAATTGTTTGCTCTCAGATCGAAGGCTATCTTCTTACTCTGACGCCGCTCTCGGGAGATCATTTAATCGATTTTATTGAAAATTTTCAATACTATTAAGTCCTATAAAATTATAATATATATTTTTTGTTACATAAAAGCTCGTTTTAATAAGAACTCATAGTACAGAGTCCCTCCCACATAAATCAGATCGGAGACAATGTGAATAATCCGGCGATGTGTGAATAGCCGCGGCGCACTCGCCGTAGAGAATCGCCCAAAGGGTTCTTTGGCCATAATAGGAATATGATTTAGGAGATACAATGAGAGGCGACAAAAACAGCAAGCGACGACCGCACGCCGGCGCAGGTGCCTCGAGCCTTCTATAGAACTCACTGATACGATCTTTTTGCCATTCGGCGTCTATTAACACGTTCAAGCGACTACCACCGCGTCGCACGGCGCAGTCGTCGCGGGTCCGGCAGATTTGTGCGCTACATGCACTTCGCTATCCCACGTACCTAGTAGATAACAAATCAGCCTTTTGTTTACGATTATAACTTCAAATCCAATTTATGATTGCTCTGCGCACACCTTTTATGGCCACATGATATCTACGATTTGATTTAATGCCTGCAAAATGTAATGTAAACGGTAATTTGTATTCATGTATTTTTAAAATATTTCTAAAGCTCTTAGATTAAAATAAATATTTTTTGATTGACGTTAAGAACTTGTATAAAAATTAAATAGTCCGATGACTATTCTATATATAAGGTAAACGTTTATAGTACTGTTTTTCTAAAGAAAGTAGGACATGATAATGGAAAGCAAATTGCATAATGAAGTCAGTGACGCGTAGTCAAGAGCTGAGGAGAGCGCAGAACGAGTGCGAGCGGCGCAGGGCGGCGCGCGTGTATGCCGGCGTCGAGGGCCCTCGGGATCTCGCCTCGTCGCCTTTTAATTACACACATTTCAAACATCGCGACAACTTCATCAGCACGCCAAGGGTTATCTACGGAATAACGCTTTTTGTCTTGATGAGACATGTTTGTGACGGGATTCAATTATGATCCAGACCCGCTCTATTCTATATAAACATTATTTTAATGTTAATTAGACATGTTTATTAACGTAATCTACATATGATTGACAAATTGATTTCTTTTATAATAGTATACCGTAATAACATATACATTATACATAGTTACAGTAGCCTCCAGTCCTCACCTACGAATATGACATTAGCACTAATGAGAAGTTCAATGAATGTAAGATGCTTTCGATTAGGAATTCCAAATCTATACATATAATAAAATTCTAAATAAGCCGAATCTGTACATTAATTTTTTTTTAATCTTATCAAAATAGACATTATTATCGTTACAGAGGCCGAATCTATAGTTTTTACAATTTTTATCTGTCTTTCTGTCTGTCTGTCTGTCTGTCTGTCTGTCTGTCTGTCTGTCTGTCTGTCTGTTACCGCATCACTGAAAAACCAATCGAGGGATTTTGAAGAAATTTGGTATGGTAATAGCTGGTTATCCGGGTCAACATATTGGATACTTTTTACCGCGGGAAAATGTCTTATTTCTGAGAAAAAATATGTAAAACCTAAGATTTTGGTTTTTGGTCATCTGAACGCGGGCGGAGCCGCGGGCGATGCTAGTCTTAAATAATAACATACTTACTATTACCTTTGTATTAAAATCAGGATTTTGTTTCCGCTATTAGTTAATATTTTTTAATATCACTATTTCTGTGATCATGAAAAAATCGAAATTAATGTGTTTTTCAAATACAAGTTTCGTCTTGAAACCAAAGCAACACACATATATGGTCTGGTATGCTATATGGACCAGATGTTCCAAGTGAGTGTGTGATACTTTTTTTTGGTTTCATCGCGTCGGTTCTGGAAAAGTTTGATCAGAATAATGAAGTCCTGTGCCTGACTCAAGACGAAAACAAATACCGGAAATTAAAAGTGACTAAACAAATGAAAAAATAAATAAAATAAAATTGGACCATTTGTATAAATTTTAGTGCATCTGGAATGAAACATAGGGTTCTATGACTAATATAATAAAATTTGCTACACACACGAGTGAAGTCAGGGCAATTGGGTAGTTAAATTTAATAATACACGTTCATAAAAAATATGTGGTTATTTCCATGTAAAACGAACCCAGAGATGATTATATGTGTTATTAGATTTAATATTTAAAGTTAGAGATCAGAGATAGTTTAGATAGATTATATAAGTAAAGGGTTGGCGAGGGGTCGCTAATGTATTCGCAATAGTTTAATTTAGCAGTGACATCTATCGCTTGTTTGCGGGCGGGCGCTTTCATTATGGCTGATCCCGCTTATTGTCCCGGCGGGCAGCGGCCAAATTAAAAACTAAGAACGTCACAGTCTGCAAGCTCACTACAGCGGGGGACTTGCGCAATAAACTTTTGTTTATTTACGAAAAAATTAGGATGTAAGGTATTTGCTTTTAGCTTTGATATGCTTTCCATTCTCATGCCAGCCAGTACTCTATGAACTAAAAAAATGAAAAAAGTATGACCTCAGAAATGGATCGATTAATTTAATTATTATTATTTTAAATAAAACTATCTTTTCGGATTTTTTCGCGGATTTTTTGGATTTTTGGTTCCCGACGTTTTGAACGCTTTACAGCAATTATGGTCACGGGAGAGACTGAGGTGTTAGATGTCTCGAAGGTATAGTTGTTACAGACAGCCTACCCACAAATAACAAAATGAAAATTGCACCAATTACAACTTACAATATTTTTTAAATTTAAACATTTTTATAATTTTAATTCGTTTTATAATTGAATATGGAATATTATTTATTTAATTATTGCTATTATTATTATAATTATTACAATTTTAAAAATATTAATTAGTAATCTATATTTAGTGTTGCCATTATTATATTTATAACCATAAAGAAAAAATATAAAATATAATATTAATTATTTAAGCAATATAATTGTTCTATGTGTAATTTAAAAAAGTTAAAATTAATTAAGGATATTAATTTTAATTTTGTTTGCTATAATTTAAAAAAGACAAATTACTAAGCAACACTATTACTATATATTTTTACGAATGAAAAATGAAAAATATTAATCTGAAATGCTGTCATTTTGATCCACACAGTAAGAACTTACTACATCTACCTGTCTGTTATGTTTAGATTTATTATTTAATTTTATTATATTAATAACAGGATCTCATGACGATGATAGTATCCAGCCATCTTCCCTATTAAAATTTGGTTGTTTTTTAATTTCTTTGGCTTCTCGAATCATCCTAGGGCGATATCAGTTTTCTTTCGCGAGGATTTGAGGTTTATCGAAGCGAATATAATGGCTTGGGCGGTTCTGGCTATGTTTGCAGACAGCAGATGCTATATTGCGACGATGCTTCACATCAGCTATGTGTTCTTTGAGCCGGGTATCAATGGATCGCTTTTTTTGTCCGATGTAAGAGAGCCCATAATCACAATCAAGCTTGTAAACTCCTGCATCTTGTAGAGGGATGTGGCACTTGACAGGTGGTAAGAACTGAACAATTTTCTTTGGCCGCTTGAAGTAAGTTTTACTTGAAGCTCGCTTTAGAATGTATTGTCAGTGATGCCTGTCATGTAAGGTAGGACTGCAGGGGCGCGCTCGACTGTGGCTGGTTTCACTCGGTCCCTGTGACGTAGGCGCGGCACTTGCAGCTTGTTGTCTCGCAGAATTTGCTTGACATGTTGCAGTTTTTCGGCCAGGTGTTGCTCGTCACAGATCCCGCGCGCTCTCTGAAACAAAGATTTTTCCACGGTAGCTAACTGTGAAGGGTGGTGGTGAGATTCACCATTCAAGTACCTATCTGTATGGGCCTTCTTTAGATACACAGTATGACTCAAGGTTTCACCTGGGTTACGTATAACTAATACATCTAAGAAAGCTAAAGAAATATTAGACTCCAGTTCCATTGTAAATTGTATTTTAGGGTTTATGGAGTTAAGATGTTCTAAGAATACAGAGATTTTATCAGATGGTAATATTGTGAAAGTGTCATCTACGTACCCCTTGTAGAAAGAAACGAGGGGTTACACACAGGTGATGTTCTTAGAACAGTCTCGTCGTAGGTTTGGGCCTTGTACTTCGACGTAACAAAGATGAAACATCTTGACGTATGGCCTCCATATCCTCAGATTTCATAGTATTTTTGGCCAGAGCATCTTCAACTGCACAAATAATGTTCTCATAAGGAATGTGTGCCAGCGCTACAGCAAAATTTAAGCCTTTACTTAGTACTTGAATAGTAGATTCGTCCAATGTTTGTTTTGACAGATTGACAACTGCTTGACATACGCAAGAATTTGAAACTGTGGTAGACGGGCGCGTTCCGTTATTATTTATGGTTTTCTTTTTGATGTTATATTTCTCGACCAATTTTTGGTATTTTGATATGTTTGTTTTTGCATTGGTTAAATTTAGATGTTTCGCGCTTATTTAAAGTTTTAATGCAATCATTGAAATCACTTGGTGTCAATACTGTCTTTATATTAAGGGACATTTGTATATGTTTAAATCTAAGAAGTATTAATTACTATTAGTTTGAAATTATTATAATTACTACAATACGAGCTGGAATAATAAATATTTCTCACGTGACTAAATATATTAAATATTAAAAACAATACAAATTGACGTGTATTGACGTCGATTCATTAGAGGTTAGTGAATACAAACATAGGACAATTTTGCATTGAAAGCAAGGGTTTTGCGGTGTTTATTGTGGTCGTGGAAGAGGAACAATGCAAGAGTTCGTTAATTTAGCGGGTACGTGAGGTGCCCGCTGCGCCATTGACGCCGCCGCCCGCCGCCGCGGTCCCACGGCGCTGTTTGCACACCGACGTCCGACACATCGACACACAACTCATTACGTCGACACGCGACCTTTGCGCAATCACTGATTGATTGACACCCTATTAAAGGATTGCTAAGGCGGGGGTCAAATGTTTAAATTGTTATTGGAAACCGTTTTATTACGCTTCTAAATCACTTCTAATTTAGAAGAATACTGTTGATTTATTTGGTTCTGTTGATATAGAAATCTAAAGTACCTAGGCTACCTACATAAATATTAATTTATGGTACAGTGTAAAATGTGGTTAACTACACTGTGATCAACGATGGCATTCGTCTGTTTGATTTCTGCACGTAGTAACTTTTGTTTCGATAGTTTGCAAAACCAAATTAAACAAATGTATGTAGGTATCGCTAATAACGTAAAGTCATATTTGTTTTGACTAAAAGAAAAAAAAAATATAAATAATATGTATCGTATAGATATTTTATATTAATTTTATGCCATGTTTTGAAGTCGTCAGTAATTGAATTATATAACTTTCAATAATTGAATTATATTATGGAAATTCGAGGGTGTCTTTGTGATCTCTTAACGATGAAAAGTCCCAAAAATGTGTTATACACTTAATTATAACTAAGTGTTCTCAAGAACAGTGCGAGTGGTGCGTACTGCGTACTACCGAGCGTCGTGCACCGTGGGGCTGGAGAGTAGAGACGTACGTTACGCGAGCCGCTTTGCATCTCAAACGCTGCTCGTCGCCACTTGGGCACGACCACGACGCCGCGACGATTGGATTTAGCTTTTAATTATCTTTTTTCACGAGACAATCACTTTTTATTTCGATTTTTTATTACCTGAGTGTCATATTTATCACTTGAAGCCTTGATCTGTAGGAGTCTGAGTTACTATGTCATTAGTGAATATCTCGTTACTATCGTTGTTTTGTTGTATAAAATTAGTATAAAAATATTTAAAATCGACTTTTGTATATTAAGGAAAGTTTAATCCATAGTGTATGTCTACAGTACGGACCAAAATTTTTCACTGGATATATTTTTCAATTTTTGTTTGAGGATGATTTACATCAAATATCCTCGTTTACGAAGTAAGGATCCACCCTTGATGAGAATTTAAAAGGCTTTTTTTAGTTAATTAATTGGATTACTAGTAAAACTGTGAAAAGTTTTATGTGCGTGTATGTATGTATAATAACAGTAAGTTTGTTACTTCTACACTATAAAACGGTTTGACGGAATTGGATGAAATTTAGTACACAGATAGATTATGACTTGGATTAACACATCGTCGTCTCAGTGCTTATTTGTGCAAACGACCAATTGACCGAAAAAGTTTTTAATGCAGAATTATTACTTTTAAATGTCCATTCTATTGGTATAAAATACACGTTTTACTTTAAAAACCCGAAAAGATGTAACTTATCTATATAGAGATAGGTACAATTCTTACAAATAAAGCTTTGTTTTTAAAATAGTGGAAAAGGACTCTCTACTGTAAGGCACAATAAGCAATGGTTGTTGGTACAAATAAGCCCTAAGACGATGACAAAGTCTGTGTAACTGGGCACTGTAAAGCACCTACGGACGCACTCGAACGGAGCGAGGATCGCTAGGGCGTAATAAATATTATTTTTATATAGTTATTAAAAATTATATAAATTTCAATATATGTAAATATAAAATATTGGGAAGATTTTTGGATATTTATGAGTCAACTAGCATTGCCCGCGGCTCCGCCCGCGTTCAGATGACCAAAAACCAAATTCTTAGGTTTTACATATTAGTATAAGTACTCTTACATTGCAGTTTTTGTATTTTTTCTCAGAAATGAGACATTTTCCCGCGGTAAAACGTATCCTATATGTTGACCCGAACAACCAGCTATCAACATACCAAATTTCATCAAAATCGCTCTAGTGGTTTTTCTGTAATGCGATAATAGACAGACAGACAAAATTTTTAAAAACTATAGATTCGGCTTCTGTATCGATAATAATGTCTATTTCAATAAGAATTTCCAAAAATTATTTAATGCACAATTTGGTTTAGTTACAATTTTATTATATGTATAGATTAAAAAAAGCGTTAAACAAAATTGGCCGAAACTGTGCGCAAAGATAGATGTTCTAAACTAACACATGGTTATTTAGGAAGATATGTATTTTCCTGTATGTCATAACTCTCTACTTGTAAAAGGAATGATAAATTTATAAAAGTAAATATATAGTTTTCACGGGAACCGGAGAGACAGTTATCATCTAACTTCATCATGTCGTTTTTTGGCTGTCGATTAGCGCCCAAAAATTTTCATAAAAATTTCGTAAAAATTTTACTCTCATATTTTTATTCGAGCGTGCCAAAGGAGTATAACTTCAAAAAGATGACTTTTGTAGAAAACATAATAGAAGAAGACTTAATTGAAAGTCTTAAACGTTCCGCAATGTAATTATTTTTCAATGAATGCTTTGGCCGTCTTCAGTTCTCGTCTGCGTGCGCCAATGGACTATACTTACCTATAGTATACCTATAGTATGAAGATATGGACGTTCACGATAAGCGTACATTAGTCTAGTAAAGTTATAATCTTGTGCAAAATATATTAGTATTTCTATGTGTTAATCTAAGTAGAGTTGTGTAACATACAAATGTAAAGTTGACATTTTTTGCACCATGTGCTCATTTGTTTGATGAAGCTTTAGATTTCATAATATATCGTAAGTTTTGTACAAGTAACAAAATATTATACGTATTTTTATTAGCTTCCTAAAAGGTTATTTTTCATTCAATTGTACGAAATTATGACAAAGAAAATTGTGTGTGTGTAATATACGGACTGTTATGGTACCTATTAGGTATCTCATCTAACATGTGACATAAAACAACCTATCTCCTTTGGTTGTATCATATCATATTATGTAGGAAGGGAAGAAGATGAAAAAAAAGCGAATATAGAGAAAAATATACAATATCTACACAATAGTCATGCTTTTAGATAATAACGACGTGCAAATGTGGCTATATAGTATATTTATTTTAATTTAATCTTCTTGAGTTAAGGATCAACGAAAAGGATTTTCACAATATTTACGCAAGGACTGCCGCCGCCGCCTCTCTTAGCGAGTCGATTGATACTTCAAAATACATGAAATTTGAGTCTAAGAGCACGAGACCAAAGTTAAGACTTATGTTTTGTAGCAGAGAAGTGCGAGAGAGGCCGCGCGAGGGCGGGGTGAGGGCTTTTGTGATATTAAGTTTGTTTTGCCTCGCGAAGAGCGATTTAAATGCGAAAGGCCGTGTAACTGCCGGCGCTCGCTGGAGGGTTCCGCCGCTTTTGTTTTTATTTGCAGAGGCTGAGGGCCGGCCGCGTCGCCAAACATCCGGGAAGCGAAAACGGTTGGATGCTCTACGAACAAAAGGTTGATGAATTCAGAATCCCCCTTCAAACTTTTGCTATATTTTTTTTTTCATTTTTTAGCGTGATGGAGAAGCTATTAGAATATTTCTGTTACTTTTAATTTGAATTAGTTTAGGATGGGATTTTGTTTTTTTTATATAAATAACTAATAAATATTAGCTAAATATTAACTTAGATTATTCAAAGTTAGTACTAAATTACCTGGATTAGAAATGTTTAAGTAGACTAAATTTTGTAAACATTTAGTGTCCACGCCGTGGCCCGTGACACACCGCCCACCTATATGGTTTAATTCGATTCACATTACTCGTCGTTAGCCACGCGGTGAATGCGCGAGCGACGAGCGCCAGAGTTCGGTGCGGTATTTTATATAAAAAGTGAACACTTCAAATTCTAAAAATTAACATGATTTTATCTTTAAATGTTATCATTGCAGATACAAAACACTTAAAATATTCTTAGCTCATTAAAGGAGGCACTTGTTTTATTATTTTAAATACACATATGGAAGGTGACTTAAATTTTGCCCCTAAATGGTGAAATACCTGGAATTACTTAGGTACTAGTTTTATAAGGTTAACAAAACAAAATATGTATTTTTAATCAAGTTTGATTTATTAAATAAAACTATCTTTTCTGATTTTTTCGCGGATTTATTTTAATTTTTGGTTCCAAACGTTTTGAATCCTTTAGAGCAATCGTGGTTAGGGGAGAGACTGATCATTTTAAAACATCCAAAATATCGGGAACTTAAAAAAACGCAAAAAAAACGAAGCGTTTTATTTATACCACCACCACACAATACAACGCAAGATCCATGATCACTAAGTAAAACTTGAAAGCTGGACCTATGGTAAAATGTGAAATTCTCGCTTAACAAAAGAAAAAGTAATGTATTTAAACTGCTTTATATAACTTAATCGAATTCAGGTTACATATATTTCGAATTCTATTATGATTTCTATGATTTGTTGATAAAAACCAAGAGGATGAATGATGAGTATATGATTCTCATGAGACTTCAATTTCCCAAGCTATCAGAACACCCAAGTAGTCGAGGCGACGCCTTCCTCACGACACTTGCTGTCATGTTCGCTTATCTCCGTAATGTCTTTCACGTGTGCCTTAAAGGACGGAATACGTCCGATAAAGACTCTCTGCACAGAGTTTCCCACCATCCGTCTCGGGGATTACTTATATATACATATAGCAGCCTTCTTTGAAGGTTCAAATGTACTTTGCCAAATTTTCACCAGCCTATTATTAAGTCGAGTTTCACATTTAATCGATTAATCGATTTTAGATGATCGATTTTTAACTTTCTTACTTGATCTTAATAATTGGCTTCTAAATGTTGTTTAAGACTGAACATTGGGTACATTTAAGCTATATAAAGTACTCCTTGTACAGATTTCTAGTTTTGTTAACAAGTAAGAGTATTTTGATAAACAAAATACGTAAGGAAATATTTAGGTAGGCTATATATTTACATATAAAATGCTATAAGGACTACATTTGTCGTTCCTATATTTTTGCAATATAATTTATTCTATATCCAAGAAAAACACCTAATTTAAAAACATTTGTAACAACAAACAAGTAAACATTAGAATTTATAGTACCTATATTATCTATATGTATGTAATATAATAGTAATGTTTAAGTATTTTATTTTTATATACCTACGTACCTTCTACATACTTTGGTCTAAGACATCTGTATACAAATCGTTAATTTTTCAAGAAATAGTAACAGTAGCTACCTATATTGAAAAAAAATAATAATTTTGTCAATTATCTATCGATACATAGGTACATATAATAAAATTGTAACCAAGCCGAATTTGTACATTAAATATTTTTTGGAAAATCTTATTGAAATAGACATTATTATCAAAACAGACGCCGAATCAATAATTTTTGGAATTTTTGTTTGTCTATTATCATGGAAAAACCACTAGAGCGGTTTTGATGAAATTTGGCATGACGATAGCTGGTTAACCGGGTCAATATATAGGATATTTTTACTGCGAGAAAATATCTCATCTCTGAGAAATCTATACTAAACGTGAAAACGTTAGTAGGGACGAACCCGAGCGGAGCGAGGGCGAGGCGCTAGTTTACTATAAAACGATAGTTTCTGTTTACTTATACAAGTCAGTCCACTCGACTCTGGACTTATATAATATACAATAATACCAATTTAACAATAAATTCCTGTATTCGCCTAGGAGGCTGTGAACAACATTACAATATTTGATCGTAATATTTGAAAAGGTATCCACTTTGTTTAATTCCTAACAGATTAATTCTATTAAGAGACCTATAATTGTGATCCATGTATGGTGCTGGAATGTAGAGTTGCTAATGATTAGAGCGATACGCGCGTATAGCTTTAATGGCTCCAGGAAATCATCAATCAATCAACGTCATAACAAAATCATTGAGATTTTTGCGTTTACGCAATTGACATAAATAGGAGTGTATGAATTTTATACTCGTCGTGCACAGGGTGTAACAATGTAGCTGGGTCGAATGTAAATAATAAAGTTCCATATAAATACATATTGTTTCAATCCTAACTATATGATGTAATAATTGTGTTTTTTCGCAGAAAGTATTTGCAATAGAGAGCCAGGGGTGTAAATTTTATTCTTGTACAAATTAAATTAGAGACATAAATTGAACACTTAGTGTGGAGATGTAAATTAAACACTTACGTCTTAGAGAAATAATATTTTTAAGCAATTTTATTAGTTTTTAGTCAAAAAGAAAATTAGTCTTGTTCATTTTTCCATTTGTCAGAACGCTTTTAAGTGGAGTTTTCTAGTACCTACTATGAAGTTGAAATTTGGAAGATAGGTGTTTCATTTGTATCACTCGACAATACTGTAGCCAAATTAAATGTAATACTTAAAAGACGACATAAGTAACTATTGAGTGAACATAAACGGAGTGGAGAGTATCTATCTGCCTTTTAAAATCAGATGAATGTTTCTAAAAGTCTCTTTAATAAAACATTTAATGAAATATTTTTAGTTATAATTGTCTTTGTCTTGAGCTATTGAAAAGTTTTTGACATATGTTTTCGGTTCCATTTTAACACAATTAACTTAGTTTTTTTATAGAAACTTTAAGAAATAACTATTATAAATTACTAAATTATACCTATCAATAAATTGAATATCGTAGAGCGGTGAATATTTTATTTTTCATTCAACCCCTAATCAAATTTAATGCTTGGTGCTATGAAACCATCGATGAGATTTGAATTTATCAGATTTTTTTATTTATCAATAAAAGTATTGCCTGAAACAGTCTAATGTAGAGCCACCTCGTCTTAAACGTAGGGTAAGTAGAGAGCGTTATCAGGTCATTCTATCTTGCGTGTTAGAGGAACCTAGATAATCTCAATTTTATTTATGCATAAGTTAAATTTAATATATCCTAATTTAAAGAAAAACATCGCATAACTTATTGTTAAAATATATGTATAATACAAATTTGAGCTTATATTTTTATAGGTACCTACTTTTAATAGATTTGTCAAGTTAAGTTATTATTAGTGCAGTAGACAGATCCTTGCTGGGATTAATTTGGGTTACAATGGAAGTAGGTACTATCTCAAAGGTCAACTATGTAAAGTATCAGTAGCCTCAATTTTGGTAGCTACTAGCTGGCTCTACTACTAATATTTCGACAGTTGCGAGCATTCCGGCTGGCTGTACTAGATAGGTTACTCACATAAGATAGGCCATACCCACCTATCCATATCTCGTTAAGAAATATATGTAATATTATATATTTTACCAAATATACATATATTCGGAAAATGTATAAAATTATACTAGGTATCGAAATACGTTATGGTAAATATAAAATATATAACTAATATTTGAACATTTTTTTTGTGTAGGTACCTACTTAAGGTTTTCACATTTCCTTATGACAGGTAAGTATATAACAAACAACATCTACTTATACATATAATAAAATTCTAACTAAGTCAAATCTGTACATTAAATATTTTTTGGGAAATCTAATTGAAATAGACATTATTATCGATACAGAGTCCGAATCTATAGTTTTTAGAATTTTTGTCTGTCTGTCTGTCTGTTACCGCATCACGAGAAAACCACTGGACAGATTTTGATGAAATTTGGTATGATGATAGCTGGTTATCCGGGTCAACATATAGGCTACTTTTAACCGCGGGAAAATATATCATTTCTGAGAAAAAATACAAAAACACAAAAACTGCATTGTAAGAGTATACTAATATGTAAAACCTAAGAATTAGGTTTTACATATTGGTAGTACTGAATATTACTTACTTACATATATGTATTCATCATTCATTAGGAATAATGTGACCGCTTCCAGGCTACTTCAATACTATTAATGTAGATTTAGGTACTGTAATTTATAATTTATTTACAAAAAAATATGAAAAAATAATTATTTGTAGAGATTTTTTTTCACCACTTTTTTCTCAAACTGAAGCTTTTTCGTACCTAATTAAAAGTTTAATAAAATAATTTGAATGTGAGAACTTTAGCTTTAGGTTAGGTGCCTCATTTTTTGTGTAATTTGGGATAGGTCCGTGTGTAAAACTTATTTTAAGTCTTTCTACTAAGTCAATTAGATTTATTAGTTCCAAGCATATAGAATGCAAATTGTAAATAAGATCGAATCGACTAAAACAAAACATGGTATTTATTTCAAATACCTACCAGTTCTCTCTCACATTTTCTAAATCTTTTAAAAATGAAGGAAACATTTTTATGACAAAAAAAAATCAACAACTAATAAACTTTGTACTAAAGTATATTTATTATAAATAATATTTAATGTGTAGCATAATATAAATAAAAATATAAAAGATATTGATTGTAAAAGTCAATCAATATAATTCAAAAAAGAGATTATAAATAAAAAAAAAATATTTTACTATTTTAACTCTTTATTTATTTTATTATATTAAAATATTAAAATTAGGGAGTTCATGAATAAAAACAAATGATAAAGCAATTAATAAGTTAGGCGAGCACGCGGGCTGCGGACGGCGCGGCGCCGCGACCGCCCGATCATAACTTTATTAAACGCTTGTCAACTCACCGTTTACTTTAAAAGGGTAGTAATTGCATCTAAAGGAATGCTTTTCAAAATGGAAAGCATTCAAGTATCGTGGAGTATTGCGAAAAGGCGCGAAGATTTCGCGAGCCCCGCCCTCGCGCGCTCGCCCAATGGGAGCGGCGCGCGGCCTCTATTGGACGATGGCGACGATACGAAAAAACGTGGCACGTGAAAAACAATGGCACTTGCAGTACACTTCACTTATTGTGTCCGCGCCCACCATAGCTTGACCTTTGCCGCCCCATACATTCCTGTCAGCCCGGTCGCGCGTCCCCAGGGCGCGGGCGGTGCGGGAGGCCCGCCCGGTCTGGGCGTCCATGTCACCTCACACAAATGTGAGGTGACGTCATATGCGTGCGAGATGCTTTGTTTTCACGCTAGATGGCTCGCCCACGACACTCAGCCTGCAGTCTCCTGATTGACTGTTTAAGGTCAGTCTTCATCTTGCTATCGGGCTGGGGCTTAGGTGTATGTAGCTAGCTAATTGAGTGTAAATATTAATTAAATAACATATATCGATACGTCATTGAGTTGCTATTATTTAATCTCAAACCTGTTTCTAAAATGAATTATTATAATATACTAGTATTGCCCGCGGCTCCGCCCGCGTTCAGATGACCAAAAACCAAATTCTTAGGTTTTAGATTAGTATACTCTAACATTGGAGTTTTTGCATTTTTTCTCAGAAATGAGATATTTTCCCGCGGTAAAAAGTATCCTATATGTTGACCCGGATATCCAGCTATCACTATACCAAATTTCATCAAAATCCCTCCAGTGGTTTTTCTGTGATGTGGTAACAGACAGACAGACAGACAGACAGACAAAAATTTTAAAAACTATACATTCGGCCTCTGTATCGATAATAATGTCTATTTCAATAAGATTTTCCAAAAAATATTTAATGTACAGATTCGGCTTATTTACAATTTTATTATATGTAGGTATAGAAGATACGACATGATGACTTTTATCTATGATCTTTTAACGATGATTACGTATAGATATTTTTTGCTCATTAAAGAAAAATATAACATACTTAAATAAAAAAAATATATACGAAAACATAGCTAGCTAATCAGATACTTTCGAAATCGGTGCCAGCCGATGCAAAGCAAATCTAAAATATTTGTTTCATATCTTAAAATATTGTCGGCTGGCATCGACTTCGAAAATAATTGATTAGGTATTTATTCTAAATGAAAACCTCCGTTTAGTTATTTTTTAAATTTTAGTGCCTGGTAGTCGGTTTTAATTTTTTTTTTAAGTTTTTATTTTTCCATTTTTCGTGTAGACGTAATAAGTAGGTAATTTGTAAGAAGAAAGTTTTATCATAACATATTCGATTAAACAATTTATTTAAAAAAATATATTTATTATTAATTTTTTTTAAATCGCTCAACCGATTTCGATAAAAATTTATTGGGACCACCTGGGAAGTACCCTTTGAATCAAAAAAAATATATTTCCAAATCGGTCCAGGCGTCTTCGAGTAATCGGTGAACATACATTAACAAAAAAAGATTCCGACGAATTGAGAACCTCCTCCTTTTTGAAAGTCGGTTAAAATAAATTTGATATTACTAAGTTAACAAAAGATAATTTCTGGTCCATTGAATTCGATTCAAAAAATGATCAATAATAGAATAATAAGAAATAGATAATGCGATATAGGTAAATAAAATAAAATATTCTTGGATGAACACGTTTGAAATAGAATGAAAGAAAAATGAGTCAACAATGCTATACATGGAATTGAAACTTTCGGATGATGCTAAAACTGTGAACATCAGCAAAGGTGCAAAAAATCAAAAGAAGGATTTTGGTTTTGACGTGGAACTACTTATCTGTTTTATATCCTGATAATCGTGAGCTATTCGCAGAAGCTGACTGTGACTGACTTTCGCTTAGAAGGTGTGTTAGGTTTTTCAATACTATATTATGCTACTTATTACCAATTTCTAGAAGAATATCAAAGTATTCAGTTTTTTTCAATAATGCGTTAAAACATTTGAATTCAGATTTATGTGTCTTAAAATATTTTATTATTTAAAATTAGTTATAAAGAATTTCGCAAAACAATTTTTTTTTATTATTACAAGATATTTTAAGGTATTTTAAATTAAAACAGATAAAGAAACGTATGCATATCTAAAATAATCATTTATATCAATAAAAACCGTTGAATTTCTATCAAATTCAATATATTGAGGTATAAAAACTTTATATATTTAATTTTCTCAAAATGGCAGTCGTGTGGCTTGACACAGTATTGCATATTTTGTGCATCCATTTGTCAAAGATAATTATCAACCTATACATATCATGATGAATATCATGATAATTATCAAAGATAAGAAAAATAAAACTATATTTTCGAAAAGATAGTTCTATTGAAAATAGCTACCCATTAATAAACGAATTTTCAAATTTGGATCAGTAGTTTTAGAGATTACCTACAAACTGGCAAACTTTACATCTTTTTAATATTAGTAGATATAGAATGTATGTTGTCTTTTTTAAAATTATGTTAGAATTGTATAAATTCTTTTACGTAACTTCGTTAACGTTATAGGGACATCGAAGATCTTATTCATAAAATTATACAAGAAATGAGACTGAAGTGCTTTTTTTCAATCTGAATAGGTATACCTATATATTAATTTAAAAAAAAGTTAGACGTCACTCGTATTACAGAATTATTATAACTTAAATATGTCGCCAGCTGTGTAATTTCTACGAAATTCATATTTTGCTAACATTTATTATTTTTAAATTCTTTAAAAAACATGACATTTCAACAGTCAATTAGTAGGATGTATCTTTACCTATACGACTTGAAAGAAGCGTAAGAGGTATTTAGGGGAGATACGCTATGAAACGGACGTTTAACTTTGGTGTATTATTACATACTGCACTTAAAAACTTTAACAAATCTATATTCGAAGTCGGTGCCAGCCGACAATATTTTAAGATATGATGTTTTTTGCAATTTTCCTTGCATCGGCTTGCTCATGTGCGTATATATTTTCATGAAATTTATCATACAGGCGGTTTCGGGGGCGATAAATCGATCTAGATTAGTCTTGTCTGGGAAAACGCGTGTTTTCGAGTTTTCATGCGGTTTTCTTACGCACGCAAAATATGGTCGCTAATTTCGTATGCTCGGGCATAAGCATCGAGGTCAAGCGGCCAAGGATGACTATCATAGGTGCCCGGGTTCGAATCTCAGTCATATTCAAAGTTTTTTCTTTTATTTTATTTTTTGTATTTATTCAAGTTTTTAGTTAAAAAAAAAAGAAAATTTTACTATCGGCCAAAAACTCCGAGTGAAGCTCGGTCGCCTAGGTACTATCTATTAATAAGGGGATCCACTGTGGCAAATAAGCGAGTGTTCTATGACGTGTCTCTCTTACATGTAAAGGCACCTTTACAACAATGTAGTACATAACTTATGGTATATTTGTTATGAAAGGATAGTTCTCTGATTGAATTGTATGTGTAATAGGTAAATAAAATTCTTAAATTATAAACTGCAGGAACTTCGTCGCATTAAATTTGTAAGCTACAACAATTCAAAGAGACAAAGGCATTAGACAGCGACAGGGCAAAGACGACGCAGTGCTTTTCTTTCTAGAGCCGCGCACCGACGGCGGACGCCTCATTGTTACTGAAAATGCTTCCATACTCAGCGAGTTGGGTCACGTAGCACCAGCGTACCATAGTATTTGTTTGACTTACACATACGCACATTCCCATGCTAATATGTGACCTCTGTTATAGTAAATGTAGAGTTCAGAATCCCGCTCGGTGGTCTGCGGCTTGAGCGAGTGGTCGCCCGTACGCGGTACTAGGCAACGTCGGCTAAAAAACTCTGAGTGACATAAATATTGTATAGACGAGCGCGGAATGTGTAATGAGGACGTGCACTTCTTGTCTCCGATCTTGTGGTTCTCAAAGTTTACGTGGTGATCGGTGAGTTCGATGAAACCCTCGTGTAACAAATAATACTCGTATATCTCCTATAAGTTTCTAAGTTTATGTAAATGTAGTAGTAGTATAGTATTCAGCCCTTTTTAACGTCCCACTGCTGGTTACGGGCCTTCCTCCAATACGAGGCGATCAGGCCATAGTCCACCACGCTGGGCAAGTGCGGGTTGGCGAACTTCACATACGTATCTTACGAAAACTAGTTAAATTCTCTCAGACATGCAGGTTTCCTTACGATATTTTCCTTCACCGTAAGACAAAGGTTAGGTTATTATGTTGGAAATGATTCGCACATAAAAATATGAGAGTTGCGAGACCCGATATTTGAACCCGTTTCACTCGGTTACCCAAGTGAGCGCGTTAACACTGGGCTGCCACTGCCTAAGTAGGTAAATGTATCATTTAATAAACTTTAAACTACAAACAATACTTGATATACGTACGTATACCTACATGTGTTTATGTATACTTGTATGTACCTATTCGTGGCAATTATTGTGGATCAATAAATAATAGACTCAATGCCATAATAACCTTATACAAAGTTTTAGGTATCTACTTGTAAAACATTTTAAACCTAATTGTAGTGGAATTATTTCTTTGAAATGTTCGTATGTTTGTTTAATAATTCTACTCGACGATGACTAAACGGATTTTAATTGGAATTTTTGTTCGGCAAATAATAGTTTAGTTTTATTAAGTTTTATTTGAATTTTTCATTGGCCATAAAAATTATATATCATATAACTATTATAAATTATACACCTAACTAGCGACTTACCGTCGTCGCTTCGCTCGGGCGCGTCCCGTACGTAATTTCACTTCAATAGACAAAAATACACATTAGAGTATTGTGGACTATTCTTTTTAGGACCTACAATTTTCTAGTAGGTATATTGTTTTGATGTAGGTACCTTTTAAGACCAGCGTTAGCCATATACATTTCTAAGGACGGCTCGAAACAACCAACAAGTGCACACACAACACAAGAATGTGCTATCCCATGGGAACGAAAGATTTCCTTGTATTAAAGGTACCATACCTAAATGTTGACTCGAATAATAAGTTATCACTACACAAAATTAAGTTGAAGTCGGTTCAATACTTTTTGAGAGAAATTGACACAGATATGACAATCAGACAAACATTTCAACAACTATTGTTTAAGGCTTTATATTCTATTTACAATACATACGTAATAGTCATTGTTTTTAAAAATATTTCATGTAGGTACAGATTTCGCTTTGTTACTATTTTATTATACGTAAAGATCTACCTTATTCAGACTTCTATTATAAATGGAAAGGTTTATTTGTGTGTACGTGTGTATCTTTGTTACTTCTTTACGCCGAAACGACTGGACTGATTTAGATGAAAATTAGTATACCGATAGACAGACTATGACTGGATGAGCGAACCAAGGGTAAGTAATTATGTATAAATTAGAATATTTGGTAAAGTTTTAGAAGCAGTGCGCGGCAGGCACGGTCACGCGCAACAAATGGCGTCTCCGAGCGCCGGCCGCTGCCCGCGCTTCGGACGCGCCGCTCTCACATACTACTGTGCTTAACCACTGTTCTTGTTGAAAGCGATCTTACTCGCTTATACAGTCTAAATATCTATCAATAAGAGCCTAAAGCAAACACCCATCCTACATGAGTTCTCCCTTCTGTAATCGCTATCGCTTATAAAGAGCTAAAAATACATATGAGAATGACATCATATTCTTTGTATGTCTTTTCTATACATTTCTTGGGCGTATTGTTGAAGATGATTACAGATAAGACAAAAATGATTTCATTGCGAAGTGGCGCGTAGATGTTGAAGTTACAGTAGATTCAATTGAGTTGAACACAGTATCGGCAAAAGCTTGTATATGTGAAGTATAATTTGTAACTTTCTTACTACATAATTACTCATCGATCAAATTGTGATTGATGTAATTACTTCACTAAATTATTTAATTCAATTAATTAATTGAATTAAATAATTTTATTATTAACAACTTCGTGCTAAAAAATAAAACAATTTATTCTTTTGATTTCAAGTAAATTTCTAGATTGTTAATTGAAAAATATAATAATAGCAAATGTATTAGGTACAAAAGTTCTAAATAAATTAATTCAGTGGATAGTTTACATCTATCGTGTTATTAGTTAAGATGATGAGTTACGTATAATATTATAAGATAAGGAGAAAAGAAAAGATAAAACAATCAAAGTATTTTCGTCAGAGGCTATTAAAACATATCTCATAGCGAGCACGAAATGCTACATGTCCGCGAGGGATGCTGAGCGGTGTACCATTTAATGTCGTTGATAAAGAAATCATCTCTCAGACATTGCGTGTGTTCATTTGCAACGTGATTCGCGTTGCTGACTTCCAGTCCACAGCGACTATACTTGCCGGGTACTGGTCGCGGATGGAGAGCTCGGGAGCAGCTCGTATGCCCACGGGGCCGGCGGAGGAGGGCTAGGTGATGGCGGTGCATTCCGGCGCGCCGACGCACCTCGTTGGTATTCCGCGCCCGCCTCGCGCGCAAACCGAACGCACAAAAAAAGACAATGACTTCGTATTTTATACGTCCCTAAACGTTCCATCAATGTATCGATACGTTTCGTCTGTCGCGTCCTTAAATAATGGTCCGATTTTGTTTTTGAGGGATTTGAACGATCCCGTCTCCGTTCGTTTTTACGAGCGCCACTGAATCGCAATTTAAATCGGGAGCGGACGCGGTGCAGGCACGCTGCGCCTCCGCACTGGTATTGTTTGTATTCCGTAAACAATGCGTCCGTCTCGTAACAATTAATGTTACGCTCGCAAAAACTTAAATTCCTTGACTTTATCTAAAACGAATGACACATGTCTTTGAGATTCTGAATCTTTTTGTACGTTACCTGTAGAATATACTTAATATATCAATGATATTGAGTTTTTCATAGTACTTAATAGTTCATTTATAATAAACTATCAATTAAAGTTCTTTTCGAGTTTTGGAGAGCGAATTGGTTCCTGTAGGCAATTTGAAATTGACACAGAATATAAGTAGCTACACACAAGCATTTATTACCATTTAAATTCAATAAGCTTAGAGTCGTTGCTGGTTGTTTTCGTGTCGGCCGCTGGTTGCCGCAAATTCCGACTCGTGATGTAGTGCGCGGGCGCAGCGCTCTGCTCGACTACACCGTTACTTTTTATGGCACTCCGCAGGAATTTTGGCGCCACTGACCTTACTGCAACTCAAATGTAGCTAGCGATGTTAATAAAACAAGTTAGAAGGATTTCAGTATTATAGTTAACTTGCACTTTGACTTCTCCTCATTAAAGGTAAAATGTAAGAAGAAAATAATAATTTATTTGCTGCATTCTTGAACTATTGTTGTACTGTTTTTCTCTGGTTTTAATTAAAATGCTCTCACATTATATTGCCAATACAAAGCACTATAACACTTTGTTTATGAGCTATTTTCTACACAGTTTAGGTATAAGTCACTTATCTTGAAAGATCTAAAAATATTTAGATAACTATAGGTATACAATATTGTTTTCTGTAGTCAAATCCCGTCCAATTTTAAGAAAAGACGTGGGTACCATACTTGCCACTTTATGACGTACTAATATGGCCATGGTGTTTTGACACCTCGTCCAGTATAGCGGGTAATAAAATTTTATTTTTCCATCAAAAAGGATGTACCTATCCGGAATGGTATTTTTACAGCATAATCGATACTAACATTGATATGATAAATATAGAAATGTAACGATAGATGCTTTACCACCTGTACGTAAATGATAGTAAAAACTTATTTATCATTCGCATTTCAACTCGTGTTCGTTTCTTTACCATTACATCGTCTCTCAGTCAATAGCTGCTCTAACGGTACACAAACAGGTGGAAACTGTTGAGTAAAAATACCATTCATGTGGAAAATTTGTATATACTTGTTCGTAATTACTTTTGTAACATTTAGGTGCGTACATTGTGAACATGTCGCTGTGACAAGGTATTTTATAGGTAGGTACTTGTAATAGCTAATTAATAGATTACAATACAAAAAAGCGTAAATTCACCATAAATGATTAACACGTTGTCTATAAATAATAAGTTTGCAAAAATTTACTTACGTAGTCATCAAATTACAGTTTGTGAGACTATAAAGTTTTTTGATCGTCTGTAGTTACGAAAGTATCTATACGTAAAATATGAGTATTAATTTTTTAATTTAATTAGAAATAATTCACAAGACATTTACGTAATTAATATTCAACCGACTTCAAAAAGGAGGAGGTTCTCAATTCGACTGTATGTTTTTTTTTTATGTTTGTTACCTCAGAACTCCGTCATTTATTAACCGATTTGGACAATTTTTGTTTTGTTTGAAAGGGTATACTTCCAGATTGGTCCCATTTAAATTTAAAAAAAAAAAATACCACCCCTAAGGGTGGAAAAACAACTAAGATGAATTTAACCTACTTCTAATTGTCATATTGACTTGAAACTTTGTAAGTATTTCTATTTCCGTTGATAGTACAGTGGTTCGGTATTGTTGACCTGATCTGATGGCAAGGCCAGAAGGTGGATAGGTGGAACTCTTCAACGGCTAATAGTAGATATTTTGAGTTTGGGCTTATTTTGTTTGATTTGACAAGCCTAACACGTTAGAATCCTTACTTTGCTACTACTGTCTACACTAAAAAGGGAAAAATAAAAACTTTTTAACAAAAAAATAAAAACCGACTTCAAACAAAAGCACTAAAAAGTGAAAAATAACTGATTGGTAGTTTTCATTTACTATACATACCTAATCAAATATTTTCGAAGTCGGTGTGCTTTGCTTTGTATGGGCTGGGATCGATTTCAAAAATATTTGATTAGGTATGTATAGTAAATGAAAGCTACCAATCAGTTATTTTTCACTTTTTAGTGCTTTTGTTTGAAGTCGGTTTTTTTTACTAAAATATTTCAGCCAACCTAAACATGTATGTATGTATCTATGTATGTATGTATGTCATTGTAACTTTGGCTTGATCTCCCTTACATTGAGGCCCATGCCCAGCAATGGGACGTTAGAAGGGCTAAATTTAATTACGATGTAGTAAATCAAAAACGTGTCTCTTCTCTCAGTGTTAGACAGAAGATTGATTTTCTTTAACTAAAACCACTACTGATATCTGAACAATAACAGTTCCGACACCGGTGGTCGTGTGTTCAACTCCCGTACGTAGTGATTGTTTTTATTTAGCACGCGGGAGGTTTATACGGTAAAGTATGAATTTTATTCGCTCATCTTAAAGGTAGTGGTAGATTTTTTTTAAGGGACGAGAAGAGAAAAAAGAGATTACTCAATCTGAAAAAAGAAAGTCAAAACATTGGTTTCATTAATCATACTGAAAAATGATTAATTAAAAAGCTTCTCACTTATTCATAAAAAATATTATAGTGTTGGATATATCAAATCAATTGACAAATTACTTTCAATAAATAAATTATGACACATTTTAAATCAGGTGAATTTTAATCTGCAAAATATGTATTGGCAATAATGTTGAGCCAATACTGATGTATAAACTACTAGCGACTCACCCTCGCTTCGCTTGGGTTCGTCCCTAGCTTGCTTTCCAATACAAAATATCCTATGTCTTTCCCAGGGTCTCAAACTATCTTCTTACCAAACATTTTAATCGGTTCAGTACATCCAGAGATTACACCCTACATCGTCACGAACTCACAAACTTTACCTCTTTATAATATTAGTATAGATATTATTAGAATTAGTATAGAGTATTAGTAAAGAAGTAGGTATAGATTACTATTTTTCATGGTGATATTATGTAGATAATAGCTACGTATTTGGTTACTGTCGACATCTATGTATCAATTCTTTGCAAAGATCTCACATCCTATATATTTATTGAATACAGTTCTATTAAAATGAAAATGAGCGATTAGGTAATATAAATATAGACTAATAGCGTTTCCCGTGGGTAACAAATATTTTAATGCCCTTATTTACTCTGTACCGGATGTGCGCTGAATATTTTTTCTCAAACTTTCTCAAAATCGTTCCACACTTAGTCGCTTCTTTATTAAAAGTGTAGTTGAAAAATACACGAGCACAGTGTGTTGCAGGACAATATATTACGTCTAAGCTCTCAGCAGTGCGTCTGCGTAGAGCCGCGATGCCGCCGAGATAACGCGCCTGGGAACCGAACTCTACCAGCGCCTCTAACCTCACTAGGCTCCTTATTTGCTGTTTCTGCAATATTATTACTTTATATTTTTTGCTTCATACGAATAAGAATATCAGAAGGCTCGTTTGTTTTCCTTGTTATATTTATCAATATCATATTTATTATCTAAAGATATTAAGATAATTTATCTGGTTTACTATGTTTTATGACATCCCATATCAGGTAACTAAAACAATGGTAGATAATCTAAATCACCTTTTAAGTAATTATGCGTAAGTGCCACCTATTGTCATTCAGAGGCCGTTCCGTCCGGTGACTTCAATTACTATCTCGCCGCAAACAGCGCCATTCATCTCGCTTGATCTTATTAACTTAACACTTGACAACCAGAGTGAGACCCCGCACACCAAGTCAATCCTATAGCTCGCTCGCTCAGCTTAGTCTGGTCATCGGTCATAGCTATCCACGGCGGAATCTAATAGCACGAGGCGACCAGAGAAAAGACCCTTTAAAGTATATCTCCAGTGTGGCCTGACGGGTCAGCTTACGCTGGAACATTAGTTATGGTTATCTGACAGGATCTTATGCGCAGTTATGAATCATTTGGCTGCATGTATAGCCACGTAAGACCGGTGAGTGACTATTAACTAACTAGGGTTTTAGGAGTTATTTCTTGTAAAAACGTATTTATCTAGATAGGTAAGTACATATAATGTATATTAATGTAATATATTTTAATTCAAGAAAAATACCTATAATTATAAAAAAATATAGTAGTAAATAAACACCCGTCTGCTGTAGTTATGAAGTGTCCCTAGTTTGATTCCAAATCGAGGGGTGAATTGGCTATATGTCCCAATATATATTTCATATATACACAGTACATACCTTATATATAATTTTTTGTTCTTTTTTATTATTTATTACAGCTTTATACCGATTCAGGCAATTTTGAATGTTAAGCCTTTAAATTATTACTTATAAGGTGTTAGCGTTGGTGTCAGTAATGACGTGTGATATGTCCACGTTTTCTTGCAATCAGTGGCCGTTGCAATTCTATCACGCGCCCACGCAGCCGCGCGGCTCAAGACACGGCCCGAATGTTGCGCGCATATTAGCTCGTCCTCGTCGCCCATTCTCACGTCAGTGCCAGGTTAGTGCGAACCGCACCGTTAATCAATCACGGACCGTGGGACCGCTTGCGCCCGCGCATACCCCTCGGCCCTCCTTTCCTTCTCGTCACCCGGCACGTATGTCATTTGCAGCTTACATGCCAATTAAGCGATCCGAAAAAAGACGTTTGACAATAACAAAGTTTATTGACATTTCGTCAGTACCTGCTTATCTTTAAACTATTTATGCGCAATACAAGCGATGCGCACATTTTGATAGATATCCTAAGGGGTGTACGCTCGCAGTAGCAGGCATTCTGCGCAGGCGCGAAATACGAAACAATGGCGGTTTAAAATACAATGAGTGCGACCTGAAATACATAACAGCGACATTCCCGTCACGACCGCGCTTTCCTTTTTCGCCTATTTTGTTCGTGGCCGCGGCGTAGGAGAGGAAGCCGATCACGAGGCACGGTGACCTCCGCTTATTAATAACGTGGCTTGAATTGAATATCCCGATCCGAGATGATACTCTCATCTCATCGGCGTCACTGCTTTTCCTTTACACCCACATTCCTGCTACAAAGATTACACTTAAAACAGAACAGTCCCTTAATATGCATCGGAGCTCTCAATCGTATCTCGAGCATAATAGATGTAGTCGTGATCGCATAAACTAGTCGTCGACTCGATGGGCGCTAATTGCTGTTCGCAATTCAGCGTGACGACGGCGGGGCACGACCGCGGCCGGCTCCCGTACATCCTACCCTAATTCTCGCGGCTACTGCCGTTTAGCATACATTATAATGGAAATCAGCCTCACCACCGATGTCTTACTTCGCATTGTTAAGACTTACCCCTCCGATAGGGAACATCGACCTTCTCTTCAGGCCTTTCGGTTCCATTTGCTCTAGCAATATCGGGAAGTACAAGAGCCATTGTCGAATTCAATGCTTTACAAGTGTCTGCAAGTGAATAGGCAAATTGTCTAATTAGTGTGATGGTCAACAGGCCGCGTGTTTCAATAAGAATTATATGCAAATAGTAATTCCTTGCAAACGGTACAGAGGACAACGTCGTGAGGAACAACCCGCGAGAGTGTTAACATTATGAAAATGTCTATTCTAAATATTCTCTATACAAATTGACTAAATATAACTCACTTACATTTTACCGAATTGTTGCGTTGTTTGTTTATACTTTAATACGTCTATTTAAATTCAAACAGACCTAGTGTTGATTACGTGCGGACGGGCTATTTACTCGCACTATGTTTATGGAAATTTGTAAAAGTTTCTGTTTTCTCTACAAATAAGCGAGTGAAATATATAATAGTGCTAATATTGTTGGACTTTTTATCCAAATAATGGCTCACCCTCGCTTGCCTCGTATATAGGTTTTTACTACAAAGAAACAAAGTTTATTAGCATGCAATGTATGCTACGCCATTTTTATGAGCGTCATTAATACGTAATTACTTTAAGAAAATATAATTATAATACTTTATAAGAATTAAACTTCTGCTTTATAAGAATAAAAAAAAACTTCTAGAATTACTAATTCTAGAAGTGATTTGGTGTTTATTTGTTTCTCCAAGTAATGAATTTACAAAAATAAATACTGCTCATATTTATAGGTTTCTTGTATACATCTTATCTATTATATTAGATAGTTGTAAGCTATGTATACATACATGGTGTGGTATGTCATTGTGTGACAACTTCACCAAATCACTCGAACTTTTTAAAAGCTTAGCTCCTAATACTAAGGACAACTCCTAAATAATATATAAGAAATATAATAAATAAGAAACTATGTACTATAAATAGACAAGATAATAAATAAAATTTGTAAGTTTGTTTATAATTCAAGATCTTGTTCTCTATCTATATAGGAAGGAAGAAAATTTGATGATAAAGATAAGTACATCGTAAGGACGAAATATGAATGATTCTTGATAGTTGGCGTGTGAACTGTAAGGTAGATCGTCGCAGGCGCATGTAGGCGACGACAGCAGCCCTTATCTAGCACGTACCACCCCCACCCCCGTCCCGCGCCCGCCTCCCGCACGTCCCGCACGTATCCCGCACCGGAAATGTAATTTTACCTCCACCGGGACATGTCCGCGGGACGTGCGTCGACTGCTGCGACACATCGTGACTGCTTGTTTTTTGTTGCTTCCTCTCGCCCTTCACACGCTAGTTAACTAAATTATAAAGTAGTACAAATAATACGTAACGACCTGGAGGGTTGGTAACAATTATTTTTCAACAAAAAAAATCCATTACTTTTTACTTTGGTCTTATCTAGTCTTCTATTGTATTCGATGTTCTAGTTACTATAATGTTTTATATTTTATTTACTTTTATGTAGAAATAAAAGTTTCATTTCAAACTGTTGAGTAGATCTGATGTCCAAGATTGAGCTTCTCTATGCTACGCAAAAACGAATTTAGGTGTTAAAAACTGATATAAACTGCCAAAACATAAATTAAAATTCAATAAATTTTACTGTTTAATTTCACCGAACTAACTTGAAATCGGAGAATTGATATATAAGGATAATAAATATGTATTTGTTTAACCATAACTTTATGTTTTTTTAGTGCTATTATATTTTAATTGTAGGTATTTACTTAATACTACTTACATAAAGACACTAACCCAGGCCCCGCGGTCACTCGTGGCAGGAGCCGTGCGAGAGCTGCACTTGATGCAGACATCAACCTACGGTATATGGTACTTTAATATGTATAGTTATAGACGTTTTGCCTAATTAAAAAAAAAACATACATTTGTTAGCTAGTACACTTAAACCTAGATAAAATAAAAACTGAAAATCATTTAAACCTGGCAATCGATGGTCCATGCTATCGTAACACAAGGTTTTTACTGACAAAACCCGTCATTTTACTGCTAGCTTATGGCGTAGATAGTAGTAACTTGTCTTTTGTGAAACTGAACTGAGCATCAAAATCGGGATTTTAGCAACTAATTAACTACATATCTCACGCATATCACGATTGCTTTTGTAACCATTGACTGCAAGCGTGACAGGACTCTTTTCATTGATAAATAACCATAAATAACAATAAGAAATACCTAAAGTAATAATAGGAATGTAATCTTCGAAATACATATAATAAAGAAATAAAAAAAAAATGAAATTGAAATGTTTAGCCATTTTCGAGAAAAGTATGTTTTATGGTTTCGAGAGGCTGCAAATCACCCTCAACTTCAAGTGAGCGTTTACATTTAAAAAAAATTCGTTCAGCTTTCAGATAGGACACATTCTTTCGTGTTAAACTCTTTTTTTTGCGTCCCCCTATTTCTCGGGGGTAGCTGGGTATGTGGGGTATTTTACGAATTTCTATTCCTTATATACCTGCTAACATTTTAAAATCATAAAACTTGAGGTTTTCAATATTTGGTTCCCAAACCGGATTCCGATTGGATTATAAGTGGAGTAGGTATAAACGAATCGTTTCCAATAGGCAACCATCAATTGTTCCTGGCATCTATTTGTATTTGCATCAATATATTGTCATACGCATATTTTACGTAGGTATATAATTCGTCATCTATACAAACGGCGTTGATTGTTTATAAACTTTCGCCGGTTTGAAAAAAAAAGGCAAGTCGCAAAATGTTTCTGAACTTACTACTAACTAACTACTTTTGTCGAAATATTTAAACATGATTTAAAAATAAATAAAAAGTTATAAAGTTAGCTTTTTTACAAAACCAATAACAATTTCACCTTAATGATTATGATATAAGAATTTATATATTTTAATTATGATAGAAGAACGCCTAAACATTCTCTTTAGATCCTTTCTTTGTAACCCAGATACCCTTGATGATCCACAGTCCCCCCTCGTCCCCCCATCACGACAAGGTGACCTATAGTCCTGTATGAACTAAAAAAATGTACACTTTACAATTTGCTTTCATTAACAGCAAATAATTGGGAAAACATGGTGTCGTTAGTAAAATTATTTATACATGTCTGCGATAAGCAACAATCGTAGTCACTCAAAACTAAGCGAGGCTCTCCCACGCAAGAGGAAGAGCCTAAGTATACTGTATACAGTATTAAACATTTTATATATAGATACAACATTTTATATATTTTAAAGAAGACTAAAATAACTATACTATCAAGACGAGTGCAGTGGAGTAGTCGAGAGCGATGAGCGACAGCACGTAGCCGGGCCACGTCCAGCGACTGTGCACGCAACTCTTTTAATAAAGTCTTTATTACCACTTTTACATATTATGATACTGTTAGATTTAAAGTTATATTTGCAAAAAAAATTTAAATCTGTACATATAACAAAACAGTAACTTAGTGAAATCTGTACATGAAATACTTTTTAAAAACAACGACTGTAACGTACTGTGTACAGAATATAGACCCCAAAACAATAGTTTTTAAAAGAATTGTCTGTTTCTTTATATTTCTGTTTGTCTGAGCTGAAAGTAATGAACCGATCTTAACGAAATTTTGTGGAGTGATAACTTATTACTCGGGTCAACATTTAGGATACCTTTTACTTCAGGAAAAGTTTTCTTACCCACGGGAAAACACAATAACTGGTTCTATCAAGTCGTCTTTAGAAACCTTCCACTGGCTAAACCTTTAGACATACATCAAAACAATGTACTAGAAAATTGTAGGTCTTGAAAAGGCCTACAGAAAAGTCTGCAATAGTATATGTCTGCCTAAGTTACACTTGCAATAACTATTTTTATCTGTATTAATATTATAAATGTGAAAGTTTGTGAGTATATATGGATGTTTGTTACTCTTTCACTTCAGAACGGCTGAACCCATCTGGATGAAATTTGGCACAGAGATAGATAGTCTGGAATTTGGCACAGGTATAAAACCTTCTGGTTGTCTGGAATAACACATAGGCTACTTTTTATCCTGGAAAAATGTACGGTTCCCGTGGGATAGGTTTGTTTTTGTTTGTTTGCTTACCTAGAGGTGAAACCGAGCGTAGCGAGGGTGAGCCACTAGTTATATATAAAAGGCTGACTTATCAACGTTCAGCCTAAACCGATGATTAACCGTTAAGCCTAAACCGTGGCGTCATTTAAGAAAGGATTTTCGGCTTAGGCTGAACGTTGATAAGTCAATATTGTTGAATAATTTTTAAATGAATTTGAAAAGTAATGAATCTGCAAATATACAGGTATCGAATAACATAACATTTTTCTTTAGATACGGCTTATGTTCTACACTAAATATTAATTTTGTCAAACGATTGAAAATTAATGTTTTTGTCAAATAAAAAAAAACAGACGGCGGACCACGATTTTAAAAATTTGTATTTAAAACCAAAGCAATGAACCTATGCCTAAATCACTCTTACGAAGTTATGGGGAGTTCATATATGTTTCAGCTTACTGTTATAATAATACGTTACTTTTATGTGAAATGACGAGCATTAAATAAAATATAAAAAACTTTCAGATTTACAGACGTTGAACATATGAATAAACATCTGCTTAAATTGCGATAGGTATATTACCTACGTAGAATCAATGCAGACCGATTTCTTCAATTCTCAAGGGGACAAAGAGGATCTATAATTAATAAAAATATTATTTAAATAGTGTCATCGTAATGTTTAATTTAATAATGTTATATAATATTGTTAAAAGAACTAATATTTTTTTTATTATCAAAAAGTGATACAAAAAATAGTCTGGAATTGAGAGCGGCCACCTGGTGCGCATTAGCATTGTATTGTAATGCGAGATGTACTCGCCACGGGCCACCGGCCGCCGGTTAGGGCCACAGAAAAAATATACGATTGTTAAAGAAGGCAAATTAATGAATTATTTAGCGTAGACGCTGACTGCCAGCGCGACACGCTCCCGCGAGCCCCGCGAGCTCCCGCACTGACATACGCGCGCTGTCTGCACTTAGCTGCACATTGTCGATCGATATGATGTCGTTCCTAGCATACTGATCTGTTAATATAAATATTTTTACTCTCACGTCTATTACGATGCGAATAGATAAGCGCTGAGATATAACAACAATGCTCTACTTTAACATATTCGTTCTTAACTTTAATTTTATTAAAAGTGGACATTATGAAGTGCGAACAGCAGCTTATCTGTTAACAATTGTAATAAATTTGAATAAATACATGTCGATGTCTCCTCTGGCAGTCACCCTCATTACTATGGATCTATAAACATGCCGAAATTGTTGGCGAGTGCTTTTTAAATGTTGCGTTTAGTTTTATGAGATAAGGTCTACATTCCCGCAGCGCCTTCGGAGGTGATGAATTCTTGGTCTGAGGTGAGTAGTGATTGACGCGTCGCTCGCATCTGAATAATGCGGCGCAGGCGAACTGTTTTCATGAATACCATGAATAGCCAACTCTCGTACTGCGCCCGCTTTATTCGAGAATTTAAACGGAAATAATACCGTTTATCGACATCGTAATATGGTTAATACGTCTGATAAATGACTGCACAGCCAGATATAGCGACCGACCTTGGCGACCAAGGTTTTCCAACAAAGGGTATGTAGCTGCCGCATGCCTGGCGCGGCTACTTGAGATTCCGTGTCGTGGCGTTCGACGAGTTATTACCGAGAGTGTCGATTGTGATTCCGCGGGCGACGTCGGCCGCTGCGCATACGCAAGCAGGACAGCGCAGTGTTAGAAAACTCTACGTGCCCGGAGATACGTGTCCGAACGCGGTCCGCCGCCCGGCAACAGCGACCAATCGGCGACCACTCCTCATGAACTACGATATGATCAGTATGAGCCCGAATGAGGTCCTAACTGTTTTCTGCTTTTCAGCCATATCTCCACATACCAGCTCGTGCCATATAGATAGAGGCAATAGCCTCGTAAACAACTCGTGATGTGTCTGATACCAATGATTGATATAATATGATGATATTTATATCCCTGAAGTAATCTGAAACAACGAGTGTTTTAGAGAGCGATGGAGAAGTGATATGAATTTGTTTATATTCCTATTGTAAAATGAGTTTAAGGTACATTACCCAACAGCCATTTTAATAAGAAGGGAATATTTATTTTTAGCTTTCCTCCAACCTGCACTTTTTTTATTACAGTATGACATTTAACTAAAAGCAAGATAGGTGATGGATTCCAGTCCTAGATTTTCGTGTAAGCCACATTAGAATAAGTATATAGAGGTAAATTTTACGAGCTTACACTCATGGTAGAGGTGTAAAATGGTGTAACTGGGACTCAGTGCCAATAAAATAATTGCAAAACCAAATTAAAAAGTCAATAACTGTTTTAGCGAATTTTTATGCTCTAAAATAGTGTTTAAGAGAAAATTTGTAAATACCTTCAATGATAGGAAACAAAAATATTGCAAGTTTAATAAGGAAGCATTATGGTCATAGTTATTGTTGCATTTTTAAATCCAAACTCTATATAGGTATAGTTCATGGCGGTGGTCGCGGTGGTCGCGGTCAGCGCTGTCATTGCGCATGTCCATCACGTCGGGTCTATCTCGACGTTCACTATTATTTCCTTTTATTTTAGCAGGAATATCTCGTTCGTGGAGAAATGGATAAATATAGTCGTCTTTTCAAGAATTAATGTTCTAACGTTGCGCGGAGAATTCTATATTCTAACATTTCTTCGTATTATGTTATCCCAAACTAAATATTTTAGTATGAAATGAAACAGCGCGGCAAGAACAATGGAGTCAGTTGATTTTTTTACAAAAAAATACATGTATGTTTTATTTCATAATTAAAAAGTAAAATTTTCTTTCGGTATAACTATTCTTCTTTGAATGAATATTAATTTCATCATTAAAAAAATATGACAATTATTACTTTATTTTTGTTTTCTAAAAAGTATAAAATGAAATCTTAGAAACAAGCACAAAGCACATACTCTCAAAGTTGAGCTTTCAAGTCTCACATTGTTACAACTTTTAAAACTTTTTAAAAAGTAGGTATTTAATAATTATGTAGTTATTTCCTTTAATTTACAAAATATCTTATACCTAGTCTGATATTTTAGTAATTCTAGTTCTATATATAATTAAGAAGGAGAGATACGTCATTTTTATTATATATTTGCGACTTACCCTCGCTTCGCTCTGGTACGTTTTACTTTTTTTGAGCGGCATTCTAATTATTTTTCGAAGATAAAAGTAACCTAAGTTACTTTTTATAACATCAGCTATCAGCCAGTGAAAGTCCTGTCAAAATTATTCCAGCCGTTTCGGATATTAGCCAAAACAAACAGACAGACAGACGGACAGACAGACAAATATTTTAAAATTAGGTTTTCTTATAAGTATACCATATATAATTTCATATGCATTTAGTAAAAAGCTATTTTTTGACATTACAAACAGACACTTGAATCTGTATAGATAAGATAATAAAACTAATCTTTTAAAAACAGGATAATTGTAGTTTAAATACAGATTTTCGGGTAGCATAAAGCCCGATGATGCCATCACTATAGTTTCTATCGTGAGTTACGTATGATGTATTTACCAAATGAGTTCAAAACATAACAAGCAAAGCATTTACAGTAACATGTACCAGTTAAGTACGTTTAGTTGATCTATCGCCGCGCGCTCGTCAGCGGGTCACGTCGCTATCGCATCGCGCTGGCGCCGAACTCATGCAAATGCTCATCTCTACGCTGAGACACGTGGGCTCTTTGTACACCGCGAAATATGGAACTATTTAAATACCTGCTCACTTACTATGCCTTGCTATGCCTATACTTGCACTTAATCTTCATAATACGTCTCAAGCAATTGACTCATTAAGGCCGTATCTATTCAAGTATTTGCTTAATTCGAATTGGCTTATGTATTTTTTTTATAATATTTATATGGTTTTAGAAATATAATCTTAATAAGTAAGGTTATAATTTTATTTTGAATCATATGAGAGGGTGATGGCCATGGATTTCGCTGTAGACGCTAGAAGTGTCTAGGTATTTATGACTCTACTTTTCTAGGCGACTCTTTTCATTAATAATGTTTATGCTCTTGTCAAATTATGTGTAATGATTAACAAAGAAAACCTTGTTTATTTGACACTGACGGCTTTAGAGCAAAAGGGGTCTTTTTGTGGTTGTTACATACGTACGTAGACATAAGATACATTGGTCACGTCTAATACTGGGTAAGCCCCATCACCGCAAGCAGTACAGGAGCCGCGGAAAAAATGATAAGTTAATAAAATGACACAATATACTTTGACTTTGATTGATTTTATACTAATTAGCCTGTGTCAATTCCGTTATCAGCGACTGTATCAAAGATTTGACATTAATTTTATCCCCCCGAAATGTGTTCACCTTGTCGTGGTGTCATTTTATTTTCGTTTTTGTGATAGACTTACATATATCCCGTGGTACCACCGGCTGTACCAGGATAAAAAGTAGTCTATATTATAAGATACAAAAAATGTAATAACATATATATTTATAAAATATATCAAAAGTTATAAGGTGTTATTTAATTATTATTGTACTTGTTAGAAATAATTACATTATTATTTATAATATCATTCTATTACTTGGGAAATTACAATAAGTAAATAAAATTTATAGACCAGGTATGAAGCCTTTGAAAATAGTAAAATGTGAAAAAAATAATAGTAGGATGAAACCCATTGAAAAAGGAAGAGAATGTAACAAGAATGAAAGGAAACATAATTTACGGGTGATATGAGGTCGGGAAGTGGAAGGGGGTGAGTTTTTAAGGGTAAAAACAGTTTATCTCGATTTCGGGCAAAACTACAAGTCCTATGGAAAAAAGTTAAATGGAAAAGTTGTAGGTGAAAAAAAGATCTACAACTTCTGTATTTACACTTTTTTCACATAATCTCAAAATTTACGTGAAAAATTCAAAGAACCAAGTTTTTGGTTTTTTCTTTTACAAAAATTTTTTTCACGAAATTTAGTAAAAACTTATCTTTTTATGTCCCAAGCACACAGGAATTTTTTTGATATAAAATGTTTATTTTTTCACCTTATTTTGACTTAATATCGAAAAAGAACCCTAATTTTCAATTGAAAATTCTCACGATAAAATATATGCTTTTTAAAAAAAGTCGGTAGGATTTTAGTTCGTTGAAATCTCTACTTTCTAATAGTGTAAAAAATATAAATTACTATGGTAAATTTTGTCAGAAAAAAGTTTTGCTGGAAATCGAGATAAACCGTTTTATACCCTTAAAAACTCACCCCCTTCCACTTCCCGACCTCAGATCGTAAATTATTTTTCCTTTCATTTTTGTTATATTCTCTTTCTTTTCCAATGGGTTTCATCCTACTATAATTTTTTTTGGTTTCAAAAATTATCGACCCTGGTCTATTAACTAAAGCTCACCAATTAGTTTAATAGTTTAGGATATAAATAATGAAAAAAAATTGCAGACATGAATTACAGGCTTTTCGTGGCTTTGTTCTCGTTCAGTTCTTTACTTCTCTTTATTAATAAATACTAATTGAAATGCGTGTCTGTTATTTTAAATCGGTACGCCATATTAAGCTTATATGTTTATTTGTCTTTGGGTAAGAATGGAATAGGATATTTTTTATCCTCGAAAATAAATACATTTCGCATAAGACATTAAGATACAAGAATATAATACTTTCTTTTAACAGACAGATGTCTTATAAGCTTAAGATAAATGATCGAAGCTTTATGATATTTTTGGCATAGAAAAGTATAATAGAAGCAAAGGAACGCTCGCTCTATACCGATGTCTACATTCTATTAATTTGTATTAGACAAATCCATACTAATATTATAAATGTGAAAGTGTTTGTTTGTTTGTTTGTTTGTTTGTTTGTTTGTTTGTTTGTTTGTTTGTTTGTTTGTTTGTTTGTTTGTTTGTTTGTTTGTTTGTTTGTTTGTTTGTTTGTTTGTTTGTTTGTCTTTCTTTCACGTCGAAACGGCTTAGCCGTGACATAGGCTACTTTTCACCTCGGGAGATTATCTCTTTCCCACGGCAAAACACGTTATAATACAATCCAAAAAAATATTTATGAAAAGAATTACTTGAAACTTGGTATAAATGCTCTTCAATACAATTAATTAAATATGTGTTTTAGCATTTTTCGACATTCATCCCATAAGAAGGTAAAATAGCGGATGAATGTTTGTATGAAACCTACCATTTTAGAGTATTTTTTTGTAGTTTTAGCGCGAATGAAGCCGCGGGTTCTGCTAGTATTACATAAATACATTAACATTTAATTCTTGGAGTATTTATCGGTTGTCGATCATCTTCGCTTCATTCAATTAGCGCATTAGTTATAAATATTGATCAGCTCCAGTTGCAGTAATGTTACCTATCTAGTACACCATGAAAGTTTAATACCTAACTATAAATTTCCACTTTCAGTTAAGTGAATGAGTAAGTTTCTTAAAGAATGTATTCTACATAATTATATTATTAATATTTTTAAATAATTTTGTTGTTTAAAATAATTAAAAGAAATAACAAATCTTTTAATTACAACAGTAGGTAAGTATTTAAAAAAAAATTAAATCATCCCTTAAAAACCTTGATTAAAAATATATAATAATGATTGCATTATGTAACGTCTGGCTGGGGGGTCTACTTGCGCTGGAGTCCGTGGGTTTGAGTCCTATTTGTATGGGCATTGCCTTTTACACTTCTCATTAGCATTGTTTTTGCTTGGTTAGTTGTTGTTCCATATAGAAACGAAGCAAAGGGTCGGCGTGATATTTCGCATTAAGATAGTTCACGGTCCAGAGAGTGTCATTGCCTGCTTTTTATCATGCTACATGAAGTGATTCTCGTGAGATATGGGTAGTCGGCACAACTCTCAAGGTTACGTAAGATGTCGGTAGGGTCTGAGCAAAACAAGGGCCGCTCATTAGTTTATATTATAATATGTATGTATGTTTTAATTTATTTGAAATTCAATTATTATCAATTAAAAAAGTTTGTGTGTGTGCTTATGTATGTCAGTAAAAAGTTATACTTCTTTGTGGATATTAATTGAATATTTAAGTGAATATTTTATATTTATTAGTAGGTAGGTACTATTCGAACATACAATTATGACGCAATATGTATATACCTATAGCTTGTTGCTAAATTCACTTTGTAGTTGGCTACTATAAGGTAAGAAAATAATTAGGTTAAATATAAAAAAGTATGTGTGTTCATTTCAAAAGCTTTTATTTAATTCTCCTTCAACGACTATGTGTTTTTTTTAGATTTTGTCATACATTTCTCAAGCGTTCGCTGGCATCTGAATAAGTTATTTATTTCATACGTGTATTATTTTTTACCTATACTGTTTGGCAGGTGTGTGATGTAGTAGTATGTAGGTAGCTAATTTGTGAAGGCATTTCGTTAAGCCCAGCGCAGTCCGGGACCGCATTCCGACCCGCCATTTTTATAATTCCTGCCAATTGCCGGCGCAAGTCGCAACCTGCGTGGAGCTTAATGGACATGGGGACGCAATAAGTTTACTATCTCTATAGGTATATTATACACAGAGTTTTAATAAGTATGAAAAAATATAAACAAACTAGCGACTCACCGTCGTTTCGCTCGAGTTCGTCCCTGGTACGTTTTAAAAAATTCTATTGCACGTAACATTTATTACTATTACAGTGTGTTAATTTAATACATTAATATAAAACCGTTAAAAATATATAAAGTTTATTCGAAGTGGTCTCCATTGGCTGCAATACAGCTTTAAACGTTGAGGCCAGTTATGAATAGAGGCACACACTCTTTCCATGGGAAATTCTTCACTGCCAATCGTATGGATTTTTTAGGGACTCCAAATTATCATGACATTTAGAACAAGCCATACTCTCTAAAACTGACCTTAAATCATAATCCAGCGGATTAATATCGGGATTAGATGACGGCCAGTCTCTAGCTCTGGTGAAGTCCGGAACGTTGGTTTCTAACCAAGATTGCGTGGATCGAGCTTTATGACCTGGCGCCGAGTCTTGCTGAAAGGACCATTCTTGGTTATTGAACATGGTGTTGTTAAGAGGCTTAACTACCTTCTCAAGAATGGTATCTTGATACACTTGTGCCGATGTTTTTATACCTTTTTCACAAAAATATGGCTCAGTCACTCCTTCATAGCTAACGCGCCACCAAACCATCACTGAAGTCGGATAATGCCCACGTTGTACTCTGTTGACTAATTAGGAAGCTTCCTTAGAGCTTTGAGCATTAATATAGTCATTTTGTTTGTTAAAATATTGCCCGATTGTAAAAAATTTCTCATCCGTAAACAATTTTTTTTCTGTGCGTACCGTTTAATTAGTTGTTTTGATTTTACCACCCTATTCTTTTTTAAATTAACTATCAGTTAAGAAATGACCAGTGCGTCTCTTATAAGCTGCAAGTCTTAAGTCATCTTTTAAAATACGCGAAATGGTTCTAGGTGCTATCTTCATCTCCCGAGATACAATCTTTCCGACAGGATTTCTTCGAATTCTTTCCCATACTGCTTTGATCGCCTTTTTCGTACAAACACTAGGTGGACGGCCAGATCTTTTTCTGTCACAAACAGAGGACGTTTCATTGTACCTATCAATAGCCCGGAACACAAACATTTGAGCAAGCGTATGGAAAATTTTACAAATTGTACAGCGATTCGTTTCTCTTTATCACCCCACTCCATTTTAATATCACAAAATATTTTACAATGTAGGTATTGGCGCGAAAATAAGATATTCATATCTTATAATATTGTAGGCCTGCACCGACTTCGAAAATATCTGATTAGGTATCTATTTGAAATAAAAACCTCCGTGTTAGTTATTTTTTACATTTTAGTGCATGGAGGTCGGTTTTTATTTTTGGTTAAAAAGTTTTTATTTTTTCATTTTTAGTGTAGAAGTAACAAGCAGGTAATTTATAAGAAGAAAGTTTTTTAATAACATATTCAATTAAACAATTTATTTAAAAAATATATACTTATTGTTGTTTTTTTAAAAAAACCCGCTCGGCCGATTTAGATAAAATTTATATGGGACTACCTAGGAAGTATATATACCCTTTGAAATAAAACATAATTCCAAATCGGTTCAGGCGTCTTCGAGTAATCGGTGAACATACATAAAAAAAAGATTCCCGATGAATTGAAAACCTCCTCCTTTTTGGAGTTGGAAGTCGGTTAAAAATACTAAAAAGTAAAAAATAAATGAACGATGGTTTTCATTTGCTATAGATATATAATCAGATATTTTCGAAGTCGGTGCCTCCTTTTTTAGAAGTCGGTTAAAAAGATAGCTCTAGAGATAGAGACCGAAAAACCCCATTACAAATAAATTACACGAAAAGGAGTTTATGTTCGTTCTTAACACGAAAAAGAAAATGTTTAAATGAATATAATAATTGATAAAATTATGCATTTTGAAATTCACTTGAGCCATATACATATAATAAAATTGTATATCGAATCTGTACATTAAATATTTTTTGGAAAATCTTCTTGAAATAAACATTATTATCGATACAGAGGCCGTATCTATAGTTTTTAGAATTTTTGTCTCTGTCTGTCTGTTACCGCATCACAGAAAAACCACTGGAGGGATTTGATGAAATTTGGTATGGTTATAGCTGATTATCCAAGTTAACATATAGGATATTTTTTATTGCGGGAAAATGTCTCATTTCTGAGAAAAAACACAAAAACTGCAATGTATACTAATATGTAATACGTAAGAATTTGGTTTTTGGTCACCTGAACGCGGGCGGAGCCGCGGGCAATGCTAGTGATGAATAAAATTTGACCTCAAATTCAAAATTTTAGAGTTTAAAATTTTGAATTCAATTATAATGATTACTAAGAAATTCATTAATTGCTAAGAAAGTATAGAAACAGAAAATTTCTAATGTTTTATATTATTGAGAGGCAACAAGTTACGTGTACTTGAGAACAGAGTGTGTGCTTGAGAACTATGCACATTTTTGCGCATATCAATCGACATACACACAATATACATTCTATGCATTACTTCTATGAATTATACGTCGATATTGTAGCGCGTGTAGTATCTTATAATTGGATAACGATGTACCTAAACATTTTTACTTAATTGTAATGTTATATTATTTGGATTATTCTAGAAATAATAAATCAATATGTACTAAGTAATATAAATAAGAGCGTGTTTGTTGGTTTGCCTTTATATCGAGGAATAAGTGTGATTTTGGTGTAGAGACAATTCATGGACCAGAGAGTAATAGATATAGAGTTATAGTATGCTTCTTACGGTACGCTAAGTAGATGAATAACACTAATTAGGACCTAAGTATAGTAAGAGAGAAAGAGAGAAGGAGAGAGAGGGCTATAATATAAAAAAATAAAGTTAACAATAATTTTAAGAATACCAAAGCTTTGATTACAAGAAAATATTAAGCTTTCTAATATATATTCTTTATGATATAATAATGTATCTTTTTCGAAAAAGAACATTTTTGATAAACACAATAAGTTTCAACGTTTTACTTTTTCCTTGTTTGATTTACAATTATGTATGTACATACATACATACATACATACATACATATGAGGTTTATACTCATATATGAGAACAAAATTTATTTTCTTAATATTTATATCCTATTATATTTCTTTTAGACAAGTAATCTCTTCATCAACTACATAATTACTTCAATATTATAGTGTACAATTAGTGTGTGCGTACAGTGTTTATGTATACACAGGTGCATATTTCCTTAATCTCATAGTCCGATGCGACGGCAGCCATGACCGGAAGGAAATCTGATGCAGGACTTCGGAAAGCACGTAAAGCTAATGTATGAGGGCATTAACCTCTTGACTACGTTAATCAGGTATGCTGATGAGAACACTTTGACAAACAAATCCAATAATCTTTTGGCACAATTTGGATATCAAACTTACAAATCTCAATTTCAATTTAACGGAACTATAACCATATACTAATAACCCATGAAAACAAAAATAAAAATATTTGAAAATGCACAATAATTTTAAGTAAAGCGGTGACCATATTGTAGATATAATTGGAGCGTAGGCAGAGGCAGTTAATATGCGTAAATCATAGCAGGTGATGGCAATTTAGCGAGACCGTACCGCCGCCCGGCCACCGCGCCGCGCCGCCTGGCGCTCCAGTTACACCAATATCCAGCTATCCTTGTTTAGTTTTACTATAAGATATCATTGCTCTATTAAAATTTATATAAATAATGAAAATACTATACTAATACCTAGGTAACTATGGCATTATTTGAGAGGAATGAAAACCATATCATCTTAATTCTGTTTCAAAGCTGCTGGTAACTAAAATAAGACATTATCATAATGAATGGTCGATATACACATTTTTGATTATAGATACCTAGATAAGTACTTATAAGTTTCGGTTCTAATTGTGGATCACCTCCATTAAAAAAATGGATAGCTACTTCATTTACCAATACATAAAAACGCAAACGCAATCTGCTGATAAACCGTACAGTGTTAAGATATTTATTATTTTATAAATATCTCGAACAGTCTTATTCGGTTATCGGATGCCTTCACCATACACAATGTTAAGCATTCACAAGTCGATGAGCCTTAGTTGAGCTACAGCATCCAATCCCCAGAACTAATAACAATAACATAATGATTTTAATTCGGCTCCCGGCCGCGCTGAGATCGAAAGTGAATTTATTTCCAGCCTCAAGCCGGGAGCAGTCACTAGGGTGACTACTGTTTAGATCTTACCGTTACATATTTATTTGGTATTTTGTAAAAATGAGGTGTTCTTCATGTAGTAGACTTACAAGTTACTAAATTAGTTTTCGGATGATGAAGGAGTTTTCTATTTTTTTTTTCTTATATATTGCTTCATATAATAATGTAAATGTGAAAATTTGTTTATTTGCTTATCTTTCTTCTACGCCAAAATGGGGTCACGGATTGCGATATTTTTTGTACCCATTAAGTTAAATTAGATTGCTTATGTTAATAAGCTACTTTTTATTTCGGGAAAATATCTCATTTCCATGGGAAAACACATAACAAAATTTATTCATTGGAAATTTCGATGGATATAGTTTTCTGTAAGGAGACAGTCGGAGGTCGGGAGAGATACATAGATATATGCTTTTGTTTATCTAGGCAACAAAATTCGACTGAACCGAGGTTTTGTAACTAGTAGGTATGTAGGTATATAATAAATGAAAATTTCCCCGACGCCCATCTCTTGAACTATAGAAACAGCAGAAGAGTTATAATCACTATTTTGGTTTTATTCTTTAATTTCAAAATTGATTTGAATATTTTAATGAATTTAAATGTTCATTAAAATCAAGCTTAATCAGCATTAAATAAAATTACACCAAAAGGCTAAAACTCAGTATAACAAAGTATATACTAAATCTAAATGCATACCTACATAAGTTGTAAATATTAGTTAACATTTGCTGTAAAAGTGACAGTGAGTTTTGTTTATCTCCACAGCCTCAGGCAGCGTGGCGACCCTCGCCGGGTGCTGCTCAACTACTATTTGATTCCACTCCGCCCACTAATTATATTCTTATAATATAAACTCAGTTTTTAACCGCGCCACCGCTCATATACAAACCTTTGAATAAGTCTCACAACTCAAGCAATATTTAACCTTATAAATAACACTAAAGGTTTACATTCGTCTTATATATGAGAAATAAAATTGACATTGCACAAAATTCAAACACGACACAGTAGCCTAAGTGAGGAGAAAATGCAGCTAAAAATAATTTACATAGCAAGCGTGTTATTATTTAAACTATACCTTCGTTATTATTGATAGCAGATATTCTGTCATAATTAAGTGAAATTTTTTTTCCTATTTACGTTATGAGGTTCGCAAAGTAAACGTTGCGCTCTGCTGTAGCTTCACAGAGAACCAGGGATTCAGTAATTTGACGTACGTTTTACCTGTGGTCGTTCAATTAATAAAAAATAATTCAAAAAAATAAAAACCGACTTCAAAAAAAAAACACCAAGCAGTTAAAAATAATTGATTGGTAGTTTTCATTTTCTATGGACTCATCAGATCCATACTATAGAATCAGATATTTTCGAAGTCGGTGTGCTTTGATTTGTATCGGCTGGAACTTTTGAAAAAAATACCACCCGTGTTATTTTGTCTAAATAGAATTAAATGGGATAAATCTGGTAATATACACTTTCAAACAAAAGAAAAATTGTCTAAATCGGTTAATAAATGACGGAGTTCTGAGTTAACAAAAATGAAGTTGAAGAGTTAACCAGAATGAGTTAAAAAAAACAGTCGAATTGAGAGCCTCCTCCTTTTTGAAGTCGGTTGATAAAATAGTTTTCCTGATCTTTTGTTCTTTTGTCTGTACATGGTTGTGATAATAATTATTTTTATCTCGTGAGATTTCATATTTAAAAAATATAAAATAATAAAGTAGGTAAATAAAAAATAATATAGTACATAATAATAATAAAGTAAAACTGCCCAAAATTTTTCCCAGAGGTAGGCAATGCATCGGCAGAGGAAAATATCAAATCTAGTAAAGAATGCTTTTGCATTCACGCTAAGATGTAAGTTATGATGTATAAATATATTCATATTTTTGAACGATGAATAAATATAATAACTGTATGTATGATGTGTGAATATATTATAGATTTTTTTTGATTTCCGGAATAGAGAAAAGGCATACCTAGTGAAAAATGTTCCTCGACTTGTGTCTCTTTGCCTTAAATTAGCTTAGGATGTAAACACATAAATAAATGGCGAATATTTGTAGATACCATAAAATAGTAACAAACCATTTCGCTTTACATGAAATATATTTTTTTAATAAAGATTCCAAAAAACAATAGTTATTGAATTTTTCTCAGTTTATCTGAGTGAATTTCACGCGAAAAGTTTTGAATCGATTTTAACAAAATTTTGTGTAGTGATAACTTATTACTTGGGTCAATATTTAGCATACCTTTTATTACAGGAAAATATTTCATTCCCGCGGGAAAACACAGTAACTGGTTATTTCGATTCGTCTTTAGAAATTAACATGGCTGACGCTGGCTAAACATTAAGAGATACATCAAACAGTGTACTAACAAATTGTAGGCCGTAAAAAGGCCTTCAAAAGTTTGCAATATGCATTTGTCAATCACGTAAGGTATAATAACTATTTTTGTCTGTTTAAAACGTACCTAGGGACGCAACCTGTGACTATGTGAGAGAGATGGTCAGACAACAGCGCAATTTAAAAAAAAATGTCAAAACGGTGTTAGTACAATTTGATTTATGGTTTTGAAAAATCATAATTAATAATATGTATGTATAGTTAACGGTAACATATACGCAATACGCATATATATTAATAATAACTATAATAGACGTGTTTAATGTAGCAAGTATTTACGCAAGTATATTTAAATTTTATGGTAACTGTATTTAAAAATGTATTATTAACTAGTTTTTTTAGATATAAACTATTAATTATACAATACTTAATTTATGTATCTACATATACATATTTATACAAATTGTATTAGAATCGTTTTTTATTGTAATATTTACATTTTTATGCCAGCGATATTAAAGTTTACTAAAGGTATAGGCTATACGACGCTGGGTCATTAGAAACAAAGTCCTTGTGAAAGTTTCGCTTTCCATGTTGTTTTACAAAGACCATGGAACTCGGAATATTTCTCTAACTAAAATGCTTTAGTACTTAAACCGGGATATTGCCGGATATATATATATATATATATATATATATATATATATATATATATATATATATATATATATATATATATATATATATATATATATAATCCGGCAATCCGCTCATATATATATGAGCGGATGGCGTAAATGAATTGGTGAGATAGCTGAGTAATTTTTTTATATTCTATTTCTTGTTGGATAGGAATCATAAAATAAACAGTCAATGCTAGTTTGTGACGGACAGACGGACGGAAGTTTTACAACCTCTTTATCTATCTTCCTTTTTATATATCTATCTGCTCTCGCGTTTGTACACACTCTATTTGTCTCTTAACGAAGTAATAACATATGATATATAGAAAGGACGTAATAAGCAACGATATATTACACTGGCGTGGCAGTTGTAAGGCTTTTAATAATAAATATTAAAAATCCTCAGCTGACGTTGCAAAATTGCCTCACATTTATCTTCCAATAAAATTAATGTTCCAATATGTAGGGTATTAACACCTCCATCAGATAACGTGCTTTCGAACTCGAACACGCAAGAGCACAGTATATTAGCGTGGTCAAAAACCGAGGCTCCAACGTGCCGCGGAGGCTACCGTGCTTTTTGTTGGGAAACGCCTCACATCACTTAGACGCGCGACCACGCCCCAGTTATCAAGATGGACCGTTTAAATAAGTGTCGTTTACTGCAGAGTAATAATGCTTGGAATACTTGCTTGGGCGCACAATAAATTGCACTTTTTAAACTATCTATACATACAAATAAATATTCTGATTCGACTATATTCTGAATAGATGAATAATTAATCATTGACTACATCAATCATAAACTACACGCATAAAATGTAATAGAAAATATCTTTTTCTGGGCAAAACTTAAGATAGTTTAATAAAATACCATTCATAATTTGCGGGAACAAACAGATAATGCCCGAGAAGATCGCTAGTCTCAGGATGTCATGGCGTAAAGAGGCATATTAGATATATGCCTAATAGTATCTTCTAGCATTGGTCACTATACCGAGGACAGTGGATTGGATTCCTGTAAGTTGTAGGTGAAATGTCCAAGCTTTGTGTGTGAGATGCTTGAGATATTAAAATTACCATACATCTACTATCATTAGTATCAGTACTGTTATGCTTCAGAATAAACAATAATAATTGTCTGAAGTAAAGATGCGAATCCTCCTTAAAGGCCGATTATTATTATTATAATTGAATACAAATAGATTTAACAACTATACATGATCACATTGCAAGGTTCTTAATTAATGCCACGTAGTGGTAACAAATTCTGTGTATAAAAATGAATAAGGTGTTCGATTTTAAGACCTTAGAATCTATAGCCATACATACTGGTCACTATACAAACTAAGCAGTAACAAATATTATAATATACACAAAAACACAAAATGTAGCTCATTAGACTATTCATATATAAACATACAATTTATTCCACATTGAACGTTTGACCAATTAAAGTATTACAACTCAACGGGCGTCGTATATTAGCATATTATATAAGTTTATGAATTATAGATATTGAAAATTGAAAGTGCAGTCTGTTATGGCATTCACGTGATCTTCCCGTAACGTGAACAAAATACGAGATTGTAAGACAATAATAGAAAAAAATGATAACAATTATAGTACAGCGTAGCGTTCTTATACATATTCTAAAGGGTCTCAACGAAAATTATAGTATGCGAGCGATGCGCATTAGGCATTGTGCAAGCGTGTCAGCTTGTTAAGCTTGGGGTTACAGGTACATTCCCTCCAAAAGAAATATTTACTCCGGACATTTAGATCTAAGACTATTCTAAGGTAATAAATACTTTCATAGATTTACGCGAATACTTGACATTTTAAATAAAACTATCTTTTCGGATTTTTTCGCGAATTTATTTGGATTTATGGTTCCCGACGAAGTTCTTATTGTGTAGATCAAAATGATAGCATTTCCAATTAATATTTTTCATTTTTTCATTTGTTAATGTATGTAGTAATGTGTTGCTTAATAATTTGTTTTTTGAAATAATAGCAAATTAAAATGAAATTTTAATTTTAATTAATTTTAACTTATTCAAATTACACATAGATCAATTATGTGTCTTAAATAATTAATATTTTATTTTTTCTTTATGGTTATAAATATAATAATGGCAACACTAAATATAGATTACCAATTAATATTTTTAAAATTGTAATAATAATAATAGCTCAAATTAAATAAATAATATTCCATATTCAATTATAAAACTAGTTAAAATTATAAAAATGTTTAAAGATAAAAATATTGTAAGGTACTTTGGTGCCATTTTTCAATTTTTGAATTCATTTTGTTATTGTGGGTAGGCTGTCTGTAACAACTATATAATACCTTAGAGACATCTAACACCTCAGCCTCTCCCGTGACCATGATTGCTGTAAAGCATTCGAAACGCCGGGAACCAAAAATCAAAATCAATTCGCGAAAAAATCCGAATAGGTAGTTTTATTTAAAATATTCTAAGCTATTTCTCCTATTCTGTGTTATTCATTTTATAACTTAATACAAAAATCTTAAGAATATAAAATGTAGGCTAATGAAAAATATAAACTGGATGAATGTAGGAAATTGGAAAAAAATGCCCCTGTGAGGGTAGAACTCACTACCACCACCAATATACAAAGTCTCAACACTGAGAAATATAATATGCATTCTCTTAGCTATCCTTTGAAAAAATATGACTTTCTTTAGTAAAACACAAAAGTGGAGACACCCCTAGTAAAATCTTGCACTATACTGATATTTTACGGAAATCTATCTTAATGTCGTAAAAAATCCTTTATGGACGTTATAATGTCTTTGTACGTAGGAAAGGGTTACAAAATTTCATCTAAACTTACGGACTAAATCAAGAAAACATAATATTATGTTATATTAAGCGAAAAGCAAAGATATCTATTATTGGGAACAGTGGTAAAATATCAAAACATTGTGTCACTAACATATAAGTAATTGTAAGTTCCGCTCTATAGAGGCGGTAGTTGCACGCCATAAATACTTTTTGTTGAAAATACTTATGTAATGTAATTAAAAAATACCAAAACCTATTAATATTCATATTCTCCAGCTATTGATACTAATTAATTGTGGCGATTCGCGGAAACCGATTGCGATTTAACATACCGCAGGACCTACTTGTGTAAAGAACTGCGGGTCTGCTAATGAGGGATTACTAGAGATACAATCACATACATTGTTACGTAACTAATATATAATATAGCTAATTAAAACTAGTGAAAACCAAATAAAGCGAGTTCAAGCCCGGGGTAAATACCTCTAATTTATGTGCGAATCACTTCCAACATGATTACCACTTGTATTACCGTGAAGGAAAACATCGAGAGGAAACCTGCATGTCTGAACATAAGTTAGTTAGCAATGGCACTTCAAAAAGAACTGAAAGTGAAACAATATAATTGTACTAACTGTTTATGGTTTTACTAATGAGTATTTCTAACTAGGCCACAACTAAAATATGATGTATTTACTTCATACAATTATGTTATATTCGTGCAAGCCTATCAGAAAGTTTGAGCCACCCTTTGATCTATTTAATTGTCTAAATATTTAGTTAAGTTTTTGACGTAAACTGCTATTTAATTCTATATTAAAAAGCCTTGTTGGAAAACATCACGTCGTTTATGAGTTATAAAAGGAATCTATGAAAAAACCTAAGAACTGTTCATATGGCCTCAATAATACGTCAATGTAGGTACAGGCGTAGATGAAAATTGTACATTGAAATCATTCCAAAATTACAGTTTGAGAGGTTGTTACTGATTAGATTGCAATGATATAATATAAAATCATATTTTTAGCCTTCATTGTCTGTCGTATCTACTACACTACTACTACTACTACACCTACTTACGTCGTTGTAAATGAAAAAAATCTTTAGTCTCAAAATATCATTTTCAATATTTATTGAAAGGGGATACTATTCTTATAAGATACAAATATATTCTTATAGCTAACTTACATTGCCCGAGGCTCCGCCCGCGTTCAGATGACGAAAGACCAAATTCTTAGGTTTTACATATTAGTGTACCCTTACATTGCAATTTACTATTTTTTCTCTAAAATGAGATATTTTCCCGCGGTAAAAAGTATCCTATATGTTGACCTGGATAGCCAGCTATCATCATACCAAATTTCATCAAAATCCCTCCAGTGGTTTTTCTGTGATGCGGTAACACACAGACAGACAGACAAAAATTCTAAAAACTGTAGATTCGGCCTCTATATCTATAATAATGTCAATTTCAATAAGATTTTCCAAAAAATATTTAATGTAACAGATTCGGCTTAGTTATAATTTTATTATATGTAGCTATAGAATTCTTTTAGAATAGAGTATAAAACTCAATTATTACATTTCCTTTATAAAATTTTGTACTCTAAAGTATGTTTCATTTTTTTACAAGTTGTGCAATATTAGACAAAATTCCTTAGTGTCGTTTCTCTTTAAAATAGGAAATAAAATTGCCTTTATGTTGAAGATTACATTTTGGATCAAACATTTCAATATCCAAAATCGAAATATATAATTTATTTATGTTATTTTGATCTTCGCTGGGGTATCAATTTTATATATTTTAAAATGTAACATGGCACCCCATTTTCAGAACGCTTCGAGCTATGTAAGATGACAGCGGAAAAATGAAATACTAATGCAAACTAATTTTGTAATACTTACTTTAAACTCTATTACAAATAACAGGATTTAAGATTTTACGACAAATATTATTTTATTAAAAAAAATATTCTCATCTAGCCCACATCCTTAAACTGTACAGTATAGCTTCTACAATTATTCAATTTCAAGGCTCTTCTATTTTTGAATAAAAATGTAAGCTTTTTGGAAATTTCAAATTACGAAGCGAGTCTTCTTCGAACTTAAATAACAGTCTTAACAAAACGGTGTTTTGTTGCCTCTAAAAACAATCTAGACTAACAAGTAATTAAATTTAAATTTCATTACCTCATATACAAAGAATCTGTATCCCAGTTTAATGTTTCGATTTATAACATCGACGGTGCGGTGTACCGCCGCGGGCTGCCGCGGGCTGCCGGGCGGCCGCGGCCGTGGGTTCGATCCCCGACACGGGTATTGACTCGTAACTGAAGTCATTTAATGACCACACGCAACACGAATGACTAAATCTAATTTAGGCGTATAAATGCTAAAACCTTTAGTGGACTTTGTATCAACGTATCTTATAAATAACATTGTTATAGGGCAATGTGAGTCAGAATGTTATATTATACTAGCTATAGTTTACGGCTCAGTCTGTGTGGCTCAAAACCATTACATATGATTCCACCTGGTAATAAATAATATTGCTATATTTAATCATAATATTTATTAAAAAAAATATTTTTAATGTTTAGAAATAAAAATCAACAAATATTGTAAGGTACTTTATTGCCATTTTTTGAATTTTTGAAATCATTTTTGTAAAATAGTGGGTAGGCACTGTCAGTAACAAGTAGTTTGAGACCTCTATAACCTTAGTCTCTCCCATGACCATGATTGCTGTAAAGCATTCGAAACGTCGGGAACTAAAAATCAAAATAAATCCGCGAAAAAATCCGAAAAGATAGTTTTATTTAGAATGTCAAATATTCGCGTATTAGTAGTATTATTTTACATAAATTCGCATCTTTCTGAGTACAGAAAAACTACTTAGTTCAACCTTCACGCATTCCTAGACATGAAAGTGTTTATCGCAAAGTCTTGTTAGATTAAGTATAATTATATTTATGTGGTCAATATTGTACTTTCAAATTAAGTACATAAATAAATTTTATCAGAAAATATTACTAGCGACTTCTCCCGCTTCGCTCGGGTTCGTCCCTCGGTGCGTTGTAACGGTTAGTATGAATATAATATGCATGTTTTGTACATATAAACGTTCCTCTTGAATCGCTTTATCTATTGCTGAAGAACTGAATTAAAATCCGTTGCGTAGTTTAAAAGATCTAAGAGTACTAACAGCGGGACCGACTTTGTTTTATACTACGAATATGTATTGATTAGCCACTCAGAGGCATTGTTGGAAGATTAGTGAAGCAAACAGTGAACCGCCTACAAAATTATTTTAAGTCTTTTTAGAACATATGTGATATGTCGGACCACCCTTGAAGTATAACCTATTCATTGAAAACGTCATAGAAGTCAGTACACAATAGACGAGAATATCCGTAACACAAAAACATACAGACGAATTGTGTACAATTTTTTTAAAAAAGAATATAAATGTAAAACACATGGTAGTACAGTGAGACGCAGCGCCGGAGAGCGAGAGCGGAGAGCGCGGTGAGGGAGATCGGACACGTGGCTTTTTTGTCCGTCTGTCGCCCAAGAATTAATAGCGCTTCGATTCGGATACGATTTGAAAGTCAATCGGCAGTTTTTACAGCGGGTGTAGACGGTAGAGGTCGCGGGCCTTATACATACATCTCGTATGCAAACTGATTGCGTCAAATTTAGGAAATTTTGTGCCAATAATGTGTTTTTTTTGTTAATTGAATTATTCATTGTTCCCTGTCAACTGATACAGGTAAAAATATAAAAAATGTAGAGCTTTATGATAACATCGAGCTGCTTTTAAATGCATTTGTTATAAATTAGCAAGTGAAATTAAACGAATGTGATTTACCGTGATGGATATCAGACAGTCGAGACAGCCATAGAGTTATGAACACTTATAATAACTTAAACTATAGGTAGCATATTGCTGCGTGATACAATAATTAATTAGCAATAAAAATGAGATGTTTTTTACTTTCATACTTGAATGGAATGTTGTTATTGAAGAATATTCAAGAAAAGTGAATAGAATTACACTCACTTAATATTTGTAAATAGGTACTTGTTATTATTACAGTTGATTGAAAAAAATCTTAAATTATTTATATTACAGTACTTCAGGCACATAAATTATATATGAAAAATACATTATAACAGTCTATAATTATAACCAACTTACTTTTAAAATTGCAAGAAAGAACCCTTATTATATATTACTGAACTCTAATTTCTAGGAATATGTATCTTATGACTAGCAAATTTTTCGAGTCTGTACGAGACCATCTACCCTGGTTTCCAAAAATTAGGTCAAACAGACAGGGCTTTGGTAATGGCGTCTTGGCCAATTTCGACCACAGCCGTCTCATTGAGCCTATAACTGCGCAGATATTATAGTGTACGCAGATACAAGTGCAATCTTTATTCTTGCCACTCTCAAGCTTTAGCGGGACGACAACTTGACTTACTTAAACGACCGGTAAGAGAAGGATCGACGGCTTTATATGCTCTCTGAGGCACAGGGTGAAACGCCGTCAGATTTCCAACTCCGGGCTGTTCCGGGCGGGCTGAGAGCTTAACAAAAAATCTCCATAGCTAACCTGTAGCTATAGGCCCGACGCGGAATTCGAATCCAGGACCTCCGGACCTGCAGCCGTACACGTTAGCCACTAAACCACCGAGACAGTATATTGTATCAAACAAATAACCATATGAGTTTAATATGCAGTTATTTTATTTATAACTTTAGATTACTTGTTCGCTTAGTCATCAGGATATTTATAATACTGACACTGACATAATGACTGCTAAAGTGGACAATATTTCCTACGAAAAATGATTTCAAAAGCCTTTTAGAAGGATTATATTATGATAATAGCATAGCAAATGATCCACGAGGTGAGCGAGGACTGGCCACGGAGGACCGGGGATGGAGGAGCAGTGAGTAGATGCTATCTGCGTCTGAGCGGAACGAATCGATCCGACGCGCGCGCAGCAAATTGAATACCATTTTACGCAACCGACAGGGAAATTTGTGCGCCGTCCTTATATAATTATACACCACGCTTTTGGCTTATTCCATACATTTTAATACTTTGCACTCCATACGGGTAACATTGAGTTGAAATTTTGAATCATTCCGTGTAATTTGTGCTCTCATTCAAGTGATACTAAATAATATTTATTGCTTTTGCTGTTTGTAGAATGTAATCTATACATATAATAAAATTCTAACTAAGTCAAATCTGTACATTAAATATATTTTGAAAAATCTTATTGAAATAGTTAGTATTGTCGATGCTGAGGCCAAATCTATAGCTTTTAGAATTTTTGTCTGTCTGTCTGTCTGTCTGTCTGTATGTCTGTCTGTCTGTCTGTCTGTCTGTCTGTCTGTCTGTCTGTCTGTCTGTCTGTCTGTCTGTCTGTCTGTCTGTCTGTCTGTCTGTCTGTCTGTCTGTCTGTCTGTCTGTCTGTCTGTCTGTCTGTTACCGCATCACGGAAAAACCACTGGAGGGATTTTGATGAAATTTGGTATGATGATAGCTGGTTATCCGGATCAACATATAGGATACTTTTAACCGCGGGAAAATGTCTCATTTCTGAGAAAAAATACATAAACTGCAATGTAAGAGAATACTACTATGTAAAATTAGAATTTGATTTTTGGTCATCTGAACGCGGGCGGAGCCACGGGCAATGCTAGTGTATTATAAAGTAATTGTGTAGAATAAATGTGCCATTGAAGAATTTGATATTTTAGGTAGTATATAGGCATTTAGAGCATAAATAAATTTAATTTTATTTAAAATTAGCATTGCTCGCGGCTCCGCCCGCGTTTAGATGACCAAAAAGCAAATATTTAGGTTTTACATATTAGTACACTCTTACAATGCAGTTTTTGTATTTTTCTCAGAAATAAAATATTTTCCCGTGGTCAAAAGTATCCTATATGTTGATCCGGATAACCAGCTATCACCATACCAAATTTCATCAAAATCCCTCCAGTGGTTTCTCTGTGATGCGGTAACTGACAGACAGACAGACAAAAATTCTAAAAACTATAGATTCGGCCTCTGTATTGATAACAATGTCTATTTCAATAAGATTTTCCAAAAAATATGTAATGTACAGATTCGGCTTAGTTACAATTTTATTGTATGTATAGATTTACATAATAATTTGAAGGAGCACAAAATGTACAACTCTGAAGATAACTCAATAACGACATGTCATCGGATAGTCGTGGGGATGTCAGAATTACAAAATTATGTACGAGTTTAATTTTTAACGAGGCTATGTAGATACGTATACGCAAATTATTACTCTGGTATTTTTTATATACATACACATTTTTAATATTCTTTGTAGATAATAATAAAATAGTAAAGCGAAAACTGTACATGGAATATTTTTTTAAAACAATGACTGTTACATTGTGTACAGAATATTGACTCCAAAACATGAGTTAAATGTACATTTTTGTCCGTTTATGTCTGTGTGCACTTCAAGCAAAGAGTACTGAATTTTGACGTTAACTACATTTTGTTCAGTCATAATTTATTTCTCGAGTCAACATTTATGATACCTTTTACTACAGGAAAATCTCTCGTCCCTACGGGAAAATGAAATTCCTGGTCGGCCGAGTTATCCTTTATGTAAAAATTTTAATGATTTATTACACAAAATACATAAAAATTATGTAGTTTAAGGTTAAAAATTAACATAATACATTTTGTTTGGGCGCAAGTCTCTCATCTACCTATATCTATATCTATACGAGTACATAGTATAAAGCAGTCTTTTTCTGTCCCTTTCTGTTTTTCCGCTGATTTTTTTTAAATCACGCAACGGACTTTAATACAGTTTTCAATAATAGAATCAGTGATAAACGTGTATTGCTAAAAACACTGTATATATGCGTACAAGGCTAACGTTGGATAAACATTAAGAGATATATTAAAACAGTGTACTAGAAACTTGTAGGTATAAAAAAGACCTATAGAAAAGCTCACAAATAGCATGAGCTCGTCTCCTAAGACACAATCACAATCATAATAGCAATAGTATGATTGTTACTAGTATGAGAATAGAATAAATGTAGTTCACTATTATTTAGATTCAAATGAAATACTTATTTCCTGCCAAGCTTGTAGAGTTGGCAGCACCAGAAACTGTATTAAGTGTAAATTATGATTCCCAAAAAAAAAGTCAAAACCTACCCTTTATTTTAAATATGTGAAGTAAATATATGTAGGTATAAGTCAAAAAATTGTAAAAAAATGTATTTTGTAAAAAGATATCAGTGTAATTTTTGGAATGAGGTGAAATAATGCTGATAGTTAGAGGTGTACTAATGCAAAGTGATGTTAAATAAGTGATGTGAAAGTGAAATAAATATTATATTCTTATACCGGCCTTTGGTTAGAGGAAAATAATGGTCACGGGAGAGACTGAGGTGTTGAGGAATTGAAAAATGGCATCAAAGTACCTTACAATATTTTAACTTTTAACTTTAAACATTCTTATATAATTTTAATTAGGCTTATAATTGAATATGGAATATTATTTATTTAATTTGAGCTGTTATTACTATAATTATTATAATAATAAATATTTAATTTGAATATTATAATATAAAATATTGTAAGGTACTTTGATGCCATTTTTCAATTTTTGAATTCATTTTGTTATTGGTGGGTAGGCTATCTGTAACAACTATATAATACTTTAGAGACATCTAACACCTCAGTCTCTCCCGTGACCATGATTGCTGTAAAGCATTCGAAACGTCTGGAACCAAAAAAAAAAAAAAATTCGCGAAAAAAATCCGAAAAGATAGTTTTATTTAAAATATTTATTTTTGATTGAGCAGTCCGACTTGGATAACTTAGGTTGAGAAGGCTAAAGGCAAGGCCTTAGCCATCTCATGTCTTTCGAAAACTTGCTTGATTCACTGAGACATGCAGGCTTCCGATGTGTTCCTTCACCGTAAGACTAGTGGTAATCAAATTAGAAATGATTCACACATGAAAATATCAGAGGTGCGACACCCGGGATTTGAACCCGCTTCACTCGGTTTACCAAGCGAGCGCGTTACCACTGGGCTAACACTGCCTTTGTAGTGATTAATGATGACTTTCAAAAAGAGGTATTTAATTCGGTTATATGATAAAATATATAATGTTTTGTATATTATGCAATATTATGTTTAGCAATTGCGAGCCCATTTTCATATATTTTTTTAATGAGTAAGTTATTCCTCTAGTATTTTTTTTATAAAATATCACCCTTGGGGTGAAATAATCGTGAAAAATATCTGAGATTGCCGCCGGCATTTTTGAGTATGAAAATAAAAACTAACAAGAACACGAGAGCTGTACCTACTGTACAGTATCCGGACTAGATAGATAGTGATGTTACGAGTGTCCCTTACGTCTTCTAATATACAGATTTTTTAAACGATTCATTCGTGATTAGACATAGAATTCTGCGTTTTACTCCTCGTCGTACTATTATTTGTCCAATTAGTATAAAATAGTCTGTTTTGCAATTAAGTCTATGAATTCAAGCATTAGTACGTACCTAGTATAAAAAGACAGTTATTGCCTTATTACAGAAACAATCCAGGCGCAATCCACACATCAACTACAATAGTAGAAATATTTTATTAATAACATAATAAGTCTAGAATCTAATGAGACGGTAGCAAATATTATGATTTTCACTTGATTGAAGAGAATTAGCCTATATATTATGGCCAATTACGACGATATTTGTCGCGAGCAGAACTCAAACCCGTGATCATGAATGAAATATATACATATAATATACAAACCACTGCGCCAGGCAAAAGTCAATATATAAAATAAAACCGTCAAAATAGTCATTGTTAGACTTGTATTTACAATTTTAAATACTATTTGTTTATGTAAACTAAACAAAATGTCACAATGGCAAACAGTTTATTTCAAATAAAGTGTAAGTATCGTGAGGGTTGCCGGTTGGTGTGGATGTTAGGATTGTCTCGGCACCCCTGCACGAAGCGCCCACTCGACTCTGCACACTCTTATTGCTCAAATACGATGTCTATATCATTAAAATAACATCAATTAGATTTTTATTACGCATAAATAGATCTTTTAATGTATCCTATAGTTTTCTCCTATTAGATTTTGTCGCTGTTTTATTTTGAGGGTTTTTTATGAAATGCAAAAAAAAGTTTTGCTGATGGAAGTCGCACTTGCTCTAGGAAACGGAATAGATTTGACGGGGTTTTATATGAGATTTTATGAGAATTCAGTAAATCAAAGTATTTTTATATTTTTTTTATTTGGAACTGCTTCTTAATGCTATTTAAATATTTTTGGTACATGATTTTTTTTATATACATATGCCATATTTTATATATAATTTTTAATTCACTTAGTCTAATACGATTTAGTATAAATTTATCAATCTCTTATTTTTATTTTTAAATTATAACAATATTTAATCGACAAGTAATGTGTAATGTCATGATAATGTCAAGTACAACATGACAATAATAAGGATGTAGAAGGAAATAATTCTATGCACTAGCTCAACCCAAAAAAGTTAAAAATCTTATTTTATTTTTCTTATTTTCGTACAATAAGAGAAATTCATGTATATACGAAGTAACGACATATTATTTTAGTTGATAGTTAAATATGAATGGATTTTTTTAAAATATATTGCTTTCTTATTAGCAAATATATCTTAGAAATGATTTATCTACTAGGCGATATTTATTTTCATATTTATAATCCATTTTTCTTTATATTAATTATGATATTGGCCACAATAAATGCACAATATAATTATAATGATAGGTGTTTGGAATGGATAAATATGTATATATTTAAGGTTAAGCCCTCTCTAGTGGTAGGTTAGTAAATAGAGGGTATGCTGAGGGAAGAAGTTTTTGTTGTATTATTTTAGCTACGCGACGATAGATGGCGCTTGTTGACAATTGATAATTTAATCCGTTTTGAATATATTTAAATTTTATCATGCGACCAAATTTAAAGTGTTACTTTTAGTGTTTAAAATGTTTATACTTCTTTGCCAATACAATAAAATATGTATATAATCATATTGTTGTTAGTTTATAAATTTTTATGTAGAATTTAGTTAAGAGTTTATAATTCTATATTAATAAAACAAAGGAAAAATTTTAAAGTTTGTTTATTGTTTGTAAATTTTTATTTTTATTTACACTACTGAAATAAAAAGTAATGTTATTTCAGTTAAACACATAAAAATATGTTAAGGTTGTAATAAAAATTGTAGTCTCTCTACTCAGTCATAGATGGCGTTAGCTGTAGCACTTTAAGCTTTATTTTAAATTAGTGTTACTCACCTTTGCAGTAGTAGTAATATTCTAATTTTATTGCAAAATTGTTTGAATTTATAATTAGGAGGTGTGATAAAAATATTTGCTTATAATTTAAATAATATTTTCGTGATTATAATAACTATTAACGATAATATTATTTTATAGATTTCAATGAAGCTTAATTATTTTAAGAACGATATTTATAATTTTTTTATGTGATTAATAAAATAATTGTATTTATAATAAAAATTATCGAAAATTCATTTCATTATTTTGTGATAATACGTTAATAGTACCTGTTCAATGATGAGTGTATTTTGTCTCTATTAGAGGCAAGCGCATTAAATTATAATTTTCATTTAACCAGTATAAACGGAAACGGCTAAACTTTTTACATTGAATGCAATTAGCAATAATTGTTAAAAATAAATTTATGTAAGTATAAAGATTTATTCATTAATATTATTTCTATCGGCAGTCTTTACATAATAAATTCTTGTTTTTATTATTTTTTTATAAATAAATATAATTGATATTTCTACATCAGTTACATTTATGAAAGAGTTACTCAGTCGCTCGCTTGGGCTGAGAACTACTGACATACGTTACGCACAAATATACAATATTACTTATTTTATTATACATACATTAAATATGTTTAAGAACTCTCTTTTATAATATTTGAATATAATTAAAAAAAAAAGAATTTTATAACAAAGTTTAGGAATCTGCTTTTGGGTGTCGAAATGTGAGTGAATAATTCTAGAGAGCACTGAAGAGAGATTTTTGGAAATTTAAACTTTAGAAAGGTAAACAAGTTATAGATAAGTTAATATGGGACGTTACTCTCAACAAATAAGGTGAAGCCAGGAATTTTTCTGTTATAAATATTTAGTTTATTATGTTATATTATGTAGGTAACCAGTAGATCATGTCGGCCCACCCACAGCCAGGCAGCTTGCATGCCGAGCGCGTACTAGTTCTTATTATTTGTTTCAGTTATAATTACATCAAATCTAATAAGAATAAAATGATATCATATTATTTAAATTGCCAAAAATGTGTATGAAATATTTAGCATAGGTTCGGAAAGTAAATAAATAAAAATTAAATTTGCATACGTCTTTAACAATTTAAAAATAAAGTTTTAAATAAAATATCTACGAATAAATATTTATGTTGTTCGTAAATCGATATAATTTCGATAAAATAATCATATCTTATTGTGTTTAAAAATTATAAGCGCTGTAGTAAAAAATGTTTAGTAAAAAACTTATTCTTTATTTGTATTTGAAATTCACACATTGCCGGTGGTTCGGTAGCGCTCTCTCTATAAGTATCAGTAGCGCTATACTTTGTAAGAGCCGGAAAAATCGTAGCGATTATGTTTGTAAATATTAAGGTGTGAATGATAGCGCAGCGAGCCGCGCGGCGCGAGCCGGGAGCCGTGTAGAGTAGCGGCGGCTCGCGCGGACAGCGGGGCGGACGGGGCGCGCGGGGAGCGGGCGGGGTGCGCGGGGGGCGGGCGGAGTGGGGCGCGCGGGGGGCGGGCGGGGCGGTCGCAATTACGGCGTCATTAGCGGGCGGCGCTGGGCGGGGCCGCCCCTCTCCGGCGCCGGCGCGCGGGCGCCGCGGCCGCCTCGAGCCCAGTCCGCACCGTGCTGCCGTCGCGCACGCACGCGCATGTCGCTCGTTGTTCAATTCGGTGATGTGAGGTGGCCCCCGCCGCTACCGCAGCGCCGCGCGATAAACGCGCTTGTTTCGCGAAAAAGTGCGCCAGGTGAAGGCTCGAGAGCCTTCGAGCCGGCAAGACGCCGTCCACCGTGGATCTGAGGTACGGCGCCATGGCGGCGACCACGTATATGCCGGGAGAGCTGGATCTCGGCAGCATCGGTGGGTATCACGCCGCATCGCCGCGCAGCGCCGAGCCCGCTGACATGAAGTACCAGCACCCTTTGCACGCTGGCGGCTCGCCGTCACCGGGTGCGCCCGTGGGCCTCAACCCCTGGGCGTCGCTGCCGCCAGCGGACCCGTGGACGATGCACACGCACCACGCACACGCACACGCCCACCAGCCAGACGTGAAGCCCCCGGCCTCGCAGCATGACCACCGCCACCTGCAAAGCCACGGCTGGCACGCGCCCGTCGTGTCCGCGCACTACGGGGCCGGCTCCCCGGTGGCGTTGCACGGCGGCTACCCGGTGCCCATGCATCAGCACCATATGCTTCGCGACGTGCAACCTTCTCCTCATCCACTTCACCATCATCACGCACTGGAGCGCGACCAGCCAGAAGAAGACACGCCCACAAGTGATGATCTGGAAGCGTTTGCCAAACAGTTTAAGCAACGCCGTATAAAGCTCGGTTTCACACAGGCCGATGTCGGCCTGGCACTCGGTACTCTCTACGGAAATGTTTTCTCCCAGACCACGATATGCAGATTCGAGGCTTTACAACTCAGTTTTAAAAATATGTGTAAATTGAAACCATTACTACAGAAATGGTTGGAAGAGGCGGACTCGACGACGGGGAGTCCGACCAGCATCGACAAGATTGCCGCACAGGGTCGCAAACGGAAGAAGCGCACGTCAATAGAAGTGTCGGTAAAGGGTGCGCTCGAACAGCACTTCCACAAACAACCGAAGCCCTCCGCCCAGGAAATAACGTCACTCGCAGATAGCTTGCAGCTAGAGAAAGAAGTGGTGCGAGTGTGGTTCTGTAATCGCCGACAGAAAGAGAAGAGGATGACGCCACCAAACACGCTGGGCGGAGAGATGTTGGACGGCATGGGGCACGGGCACTACGGGCACGACGTGCATGGGTCGCCACCGCTGCACGCGCACTCGCCCGCGCTGTCGCCACCGCACGCGCCGCACGCGCCGCACGCGCCGCACGCACAGCACGCGCAGCACGCGCAGCACGGCCTGCAGAGCGCGCACACGCTGGCCGCGCACTAACAGTTCGCCCCGTGGGCGCCGCCGCGGCCCTACTACGCGGAGCCGCACTAGCCGTCCGCGGGACCTGCTGTACATAGCTGTACATACGCGCCGCCGCCGGGACGTGCCGCGGCGCGACCACCACACTTACATGTACATAGTTCGCGGAAGCCCAGTTTCAGTTCTCCTCTCGTTGAGGCGCGCGGCGCGACCAGTGACCTCGTAGTGTGTGACAATGCGGAGACAGTTCGCCGCCCAGACTCCGTGGTACGGCGGTAAGTACGAGCGGCCGCCGCGCGCTACGCGATTCATGCTACCGTGAGAGACGATTTCATCGAATTTATTTATAGATATTATAAATTAACGATGTTCATACATGCCTACGTGCCGGTAGGGAGTCGTCGTGGTGTGGATTTAATATAAAACCGTTGCTAATATTGTAAATTTATGATTAGTGATGAGACGAAGCGAAGCGCGATCGGGTCGGAGCTTCGTCCAGTGAGGGAATACGAACGAGTCAATAGGTGCAATTTTTGTTTTAAGTGCTCGACGTAGCCCGACGACGCGGTGCGACACGACGACGCTCACTCTCTTCCCAAGGTGGTAGAGAGTAACCGTGTGCCGTCAGAGAGACCACGTAGAGAGTAGAGAGGGTCGCGTCGCGCCGAGCCGCTCGGCCCCGCTCCCGTAACTTATTAAAAATGAAGCAGATACGATGCCAAAATGGTTTTATTCCTGTTTTAATTGTTTTGTTGTTTTTCGTTTGTATGTAATTGTGGCCAATTTCGGTACTTAATTTTTATATAAATAGGTATTTTTTATATAAAATAATGTTACAGCAACGTATATGATGATATATATTAAAATGTTCTTTATAGAAACTGAGATATATTGACGACTTTTATTGAAATGTCCCGGTGGGCCGGAGGTCTCTACGCCCCGTCCGCCTCGTCCGCCGCGGGGCTGGGCTGGAGACTAGCTAGTTGTATGCGCTGCACTGTTTGTTTGTTTGTTGAGGAACGAGTGCTGCTAGATGTGGGCGCAGTGCAGTGCGCGGAGCCGTTTCGAACCAAACCCTATGTTGTAAATGTAATTATTTCGTTATTCTCAACGAAGTTGACGAGTTGATATGTATATAACTGTATAAACTATGTTAGGTGATAACGAACAGGCAGTGGTAGTGCGAGCCTCTCGTAGGTAAATTATGAATAATTAGTCTTAAAATGTTTTATATTATTATCTAAGTATTTAAATAAACCAGAGTAAATATTTTATTTGGTAGTATTATTGGTGAATCCCGGTCAATAGGACCCGACGAGGTAGTTGGTGGCGGGCGCAGGTAGGGCGCGCTCCCGACCGATCGAAAGCGCATTTGATGCCTTGAATCTGTTTCTTGTATGCTTAGCGAGAGCCTCGAATGCGAGCATAGCCTTATATAGACGTTTCCTGCGGCTGGCGCGGGCTTATACATATAAAACATTCATTATATCGACAGTAAGCTGATTAAAGCTGTGGAATGGCGGCGGAGATATGTCACGAGGCCTGCGCTCGACGGCACACTCGCAAGTCTGTTCCTCGCAACCTTTTCATTCAGCATACACGTAACATCTAATTAACTGACTAGGTGCTTTATATTACACTTTTTCCCTGTAGTTTTAATTTTATATTTAAATCGAGCTCAAAGTAATCTATTTATTGCCTTAAATAAACACTTTCAAAAGGAAGTTAATTTTTATGACACGATTACGTGTAGATTTAATGAGAGATAAATATCTGATACATTTTGTTAGAGAAATGCCGAAGGATTATTAATTATTTAGGATTAATTACAATGTTATTTATATCTACAAATATTTCTTTCAACTTTTGCTAAGCAACAATGATGGTTTTATGTATAATAAATCTTTTTAATAATGCCTTTTATAGGTAGGTATTGGTATGGAGAATAATGAAGTGTACGATCGATGTAGCTCGTAATCGTAAACAGCGTGTAACAGTGATATTTCTACAGAACAAATCGATCACGTTATTTATGCGCGGGCGCAGGAGTCCCCGCCACGGTCGCCACGGTCGGGCCTCTGTGGTTGATTTATTAATGAAAAAAATTGACCTTTAATTTGAATTACGTAAAATTTTCTTTATTGCCACCATATTTTTTAAGCTTTATGTTACTAAATCCAAACGGTAACGTTAATATTTTTTCTGTTTTTATAAGATTCATTCAACTCAATTGAGCATCACTGTTAATTTATAAGTTTATGACGAACGATTTGTAGTACCTATATATTATTTACATGTTGGAACAATTTTACTATAAAAATTACAACACTTAATAAGTCTAAATGATAGCTTAAGATATAAGAAACTTTAGAATTTAAAAATAATAATAATTAATTACTTTGTTACTTAAAAAAATGATAATGAGTAGGTAGATTCACAAACAGTCAAAAAAATATTTTCTTGTCTTTTTTATATAAAAGTGAATGAGCACTGCAAAATAATTAGATTAAAAACACCATCTTAATGGATACAGTCTCAAATGTATGTTCAGTATTTTTTCTCCGCGCTATACTTTTATAATGATATTTCTTCAACACCTTTTAAATGTCACTGTTTGACAAGTGTTTATTTATTGATTGACTATAAAGGTTTTCACCTGTCAATAGTCGGAGTGGCAAAAACCAGGAGCAAATGGCTAGCATGCGAGTCTCGTGGACAAAAACATCACGTGTCGACCAGGGAATATGACATTCCGAACGTCTAATGAAGCGATGCTCACTAGTGAAACGCGTTTAAAATACTATTCTTAAAACAAACTGTTTTTCTCACCTCATTTATACGATTCGTTTTGATATAACATAGCTTTGGAGTAAATTGCTCTTGTGTATGGTACTTGTGGGTATATTCCCACTGGCCGCCAGTCAAGCTTGGGAGACTTAGTTACCTTTCATAGAAGAAATGATTGAACGCTTGATGCGCTCACTTTCTAAAATAGCCGATACTTGCCGTAAAGTAGAAATATACCTTTGTATTTATACTTCATCACATACCTAATAATATAATATTCAATCTAAATATTTCAAAATAGTCAGTGGATTTCTAGATTTTAGTTTAAATCAGCAGTTCTCTTTGTACGTAAGTTTTTAAAAACAGTAAATATATTCGTTCTAATATAGTACCTACAGTTTTTGCGGTCACGAGGATTTTCATTTACAAAGGATCAGTTATTCTTTTATAAATAACACTCAACTTTGTAGCGTTTAGAGTTAGAATGACACTACTTTAACACGCGCGTTCGAACAAATTAAATGAACATTTGTATTGTTAAAAACTGTAACCTGCAGATTGGGCATGAAAAACTGTGTTTAGATCTAGTATAGTGGGTGAATATAAATAGTGCGGATTTGCATAGCAGCAAACAAAACCGTACAAATGGTCTAACCCCTCGTGTTTGCGCCGCGCGGTTGATAACACCTTTGTAATTTAACTTTTTAACTCTACATTTATAAATTAATTTAAAACGTTTCGTCATATCTTTAAAAATAACCTCTACAAATACTTTTACTTAGTAACGCTATACTAATTCTATCTTTTTGAGATTCTTTTTATAGCTAAAATTGATTTTGCCGGCGGCACTTTTTATGTTAGTAGAAAGAGAAGTGCAATTACAAAGTTTTAAGTTAATATTGTATATTCAATAATTTCACACATTTTTATTTACAAATTGATTTAAAAATAAATAACATTTGATTCTATTTCTCATTAATAAGTAGCGTAGAAGTTATTTAATTAAATATACACACATTAGGCAAAGTAGGTTTTTACGATACGCCAATTTGTAAATCATAGCAGATTCGTGATGAATTATGTTGATGATATGTTATGTGTTGAAGTTCTGCACGTGCTTTCGATTTAGTTTTACATTTAGGTACCTACTTAGATAGTAAGTGCGTTTCTTAACTTTAAATTGCTTTTTGATTTCATTGATAACATATGTACATTGTATATCGGTTTATGATTCTGTACAACTAGAAGCGCCTGAAATAGCTTGTAAATTACAGGTGTCGATATTTTAGATTTGTTTGTTGTTATTTTTTATGACTTATTGTTATTATAGCATGTCGATTGAGTTTAACCGCCTTTTTTTAATTCTTCGCCACTTACTTGTTTTTGCCTTCCTATTGTTATATTACACAGTCTAAATGAAATATATAAAACTAGATTTTGCCTGCGGATTTACCTTCAAATCAATTTTTCTCATAGTAAAGACTTGTTCAGAAGCTCCTTTTAAAATAAAGCAGACAGATAGACTTCTATTTTTATAGTATCATTAATGTTTTATAGTAACAATTAATTATTGATTAAAACTTGCTACTGCTAAAAGACTTTCCGGAAATTTTCTTGAGATAAACGAAGTAAAATTATAACGACAGGTATTATTTGCGTATAAAAGACACGAATTTGGTGATAAGTGAGTAATTAACATGTCTGCCTCGTAATGTGTCGATAGAATATTAATAAGAACGATGATAGTGGTTAAAATATAGCTTAGTATTTTAATTGTGCATAAGTTTTTAGAGTTCCATGCCCGAAGTTTGTCAAAGGAACCCTATTACTATGCCCCCGCTGTCCGTCCGTCCGTCTGTCATAGGGCTGTAACTCATGAACAGTAATAGGTAGAGAATTGAAATTTTCACAGAGTATGTATTGAAAAAAAATATAAATACAAGAAATATTTTTTAACTTTCATAATCGATCATTGAAGTTACCCACTCTACTACATACGTAGAGTAAAAGTCATATTAATACAAATTGTATGCACAATGGTACGGAACTTTTCGTGTGCGAATTCGACTCGCACTTGACCGATTTTTCAATAAGCTCACTGCACACGGGCGTAGGTATGGCGATAAAAGAAGCCTATTAGTTTGATTTAAATCTGTTAAGCTCTTATGTAGGTACCTACAGGGTTAAAAAGTAACAAACATACCTACAAATTTTCGCACTCAAAATATTAGTATAGTGTGGTGGTTCAATAATATATTTTTATGAATAACTTTACAATATTTTTCAATCGTCTTCATATAAATGGCATTATTTTCATATTTTTTGTGTGTATATATATAAGTACAAAGCAGAAAACAAATTATGAATAATTTGCTATGTTCGTGGGCTAACTATAGGTACTAATTACTATATCATTCGTTAATAAAAGGCAACTTCGTTTTTTCTCAAAGAGGCTTGTTCACATCTCACAACAGCTACGCTTTAATGAATCCTAATATGTAGGATATCAAGCAATAATTTTATCGTCAATTCTCGCTAATGTAACGATATAATACTAATTTTATATGATAATAGCTAAATTACAGCATCATTTCTTACATTATCTATAGCGCTGTAACAAAAGATTTAAATTGGCAGTTTTGAATTGTTAAAACTATTTTTATTATTATCAAATGTAGCTTAACTCATTTTAAATTCTATAATACATACTAGAAGCTTCAATACATCTTTTCATTTAGTACTAAGCAGTGTCACTGATCTCTAGGTTCGGTTGTACCTATAGTGCGTGCCCTGTTCCTCCGCTAAGCCGTCGGTATGAAATATCCTCACGTCTGATAGGAATCTTCCACGTTTGAAATACTTATGATTGTTCCATTTATTATAATGAAAAATAAGTAGGTACTAACACACATATCTTTTATTATATCAAGGTGGTGTTTATTTGATACATATATACTATGTAGGTAGGTACTTTTAGTACAGTAAAATAGCCTAATGTCATATTAAACGTTTTATTAATTTTATTATATGTTAATTTCTGTATTTGGCATATAAATGCAATAAATAATAGTATATAAATGATATATAAATACGTATAATATATTTCATATGTTATAACTGCGATTTTATAATACTTATCAATCCTACTAGTAGAAATAGTTATTAACCCTTGCTTTACTTAAATAACATTTTGCAACTAACCGGTAGGTGTCCCACGAGAAACTCTTAGTGTATCAGAATATGTCACTCTCCGGCCCGTGAGCTGACTCCATGTAATAAATACCGATCTTTGCTTTATTTCTGCATAAAGAAAAGAGAACGAGACAAAGACAAAATAACATATTATTGATATAAAAACATTGTAGGTAATATTAATATGATATGAACATTAATTTTATAAATAGCCTGACATTAAAAATTCGCTGAAGAACTTTTTGTCAAGTGGTCCGTTATAAAAGTGCGTCAGTAATAAGCCGAATTTGATTAAGTTTTGGCTTCGCGGTAAGGCTCGGCAGGTGTGTGCCGACAGCGGGTTCGATGCCTGCGAGGGGCAATTTATGTGCGCGGCGAGGCGCCCCGTCGAGATGAATCTTGGTACCTTTTTCTTAGGAATTCGTAGGTGTTGACGATGTAAATACTCGGCCACATAGTTTACTTTTTGTCGAGTTTAGTCGGTTTAGACAAATAGGATAATATGTTATAATGAAAGGACACTAATGTATTAAATGTTTGTATAATTGGGCCGGGAATTTGAAACGTTTGTGTCTATGTAGGTTTTGATTTAATTGAAACAACAATACGACATTAACTCATATCGATCTAGTAGTTAATATACCTATTACCTAATGGTCAGCTGTCTGATTTTATTTATTGTATATTTTGCATTATTTAATAAGCAATTGTATAATATGACAACCATATTAAACTTTCTTTTGTTATAGTAGGTATATCTATTTACAACATCCGAAGGCGTCCTACAGTGCATTTTCAAGAATAAGTTATTAATAAAGATAATAAATATTAATAATATTAAAAATTAATAATATATATAATAATGAAGTTAGAAGAATATTATTGTCATAAAAATACAAGAAAAAAAAGATTTTTTAATATAATATGGTAACTCTATATCTCTCTATCTACATACCATGGCTCATTTTTACAGGTAGGTAGCAATCTGGCGCTCGGTTAATGAATCCCGTTCAGTATCTTGTTCATTTTTACGACTGATTAAAAAGTTTTTAATATGATATTTATTCTTAGCGCTTATCACAGGTACAATTTTAAGACTCTTTAGTTATCAAAATCTTACGTTAAGAAGTTCTAAAATTTAAATAATACAAGATGCACTCGATACAGGCTTGCGATATTAATAAAATGAATTTCTTAATAGCTTTATACCATATGTTTTTTACATTTGACGACACGTTTGGCTCAGTCTGTAGTGACCCTACTTACTGTGCTAGTGGTCGCGGCTTCGAGTCCGGCTGGAGGCATTCATCTGTGTGATGAGCACGAATGTTTATACTCTAGTCAAAGGTGTTTATCTTTTTAATATGTATGTATTTGAAGTTGTTTATGTGTAGTGTATCAACTATCTGGTATCCATAACACAAGCCTCGTAGCTTACCATGTAACTAGATGGTGCTGTGTATTAATGTCACAAAATATTATTATTTATTGGGCTTTTTTTTTATTTTTAGCTTTTAATAGTTTTCAAAACCTATAGCCATTTAATTTTAATCCGTGCACTGGAATCAATCCTGCAACTATCGCTAAATTATATATTTATTTCCTGCTTATTCTGTAATTTGTACAGTAGTGAGATTGACATTACCACACTAGCTCTTTATATTATAAGTATCTATTGCCAGCGACAGACCGTTTTATTACTAGAGTTTATTTACCATAGAGATAAAGATATTATTGTCCAAGTTACTCGTACACGCTGGGAAAATGTAGAGAACACGTCGTGTTACGTAATACGAATAGAACCTGTAGAGAAAGAAAACCAATAGGAAATAACCAATTGTTAATGGTGTAGCAGTAAAAAAACTACATAAAATACATACAGCCATACTAGCCTAGGTTAATTATGCTAGCTTCATTTATGTACTAAATAAGTCTTATACCACTATATCACTACCAGCGCTAAAGATGTGTTGTGAGCATTTGATAGTTTTAGAATTTTATATCAATCAATGTTAATTATCTTTTAAAGCAAAATAAATGTCGAATGGAACGGTTATTCATATTGGTCTTAATTTTTATTTAATTTACACTAATTTTAAGGGAAATCTTGTACAAGTAAACATACTCGGATGGTACTAGCACCTTATTTGTACTTAGTATTTAATATATGTGTATCATTTTTCATTACTAAATGAATATAGTTTCTGAATCAAACAAAGAGTGTCTTATAAAAGACGTAAGCTCGAGTGTACATAATTTTTGGTAAAACGTTGCGTTCCACTCGGCTTGCCGCTGGGTTCAAGGTTCGCCGCATACGGGTCCATATCACAAGATAAATTAACTTTATAGTGATTGTTGGTTTTTTAGTTACTTGATAAATAAAATTCAATGTGAAATGCCGTTTGGAATCCAGCTGATATGAGCTAATGCTCAAAATAATGAAGTTGATCAATTTTTGAATTGTACACCAAGTGTACCTAAGAACACAGGTGCAGTTCTAATGCGCCAATTTAAATAAAACTCTTTATATAAAAAAAAATAAACTTGTTCTGTATATGAGATCTAAAACTTGATTGATATTTGAGAAAGAAAGACAAAAAAAATTAATTTTCTTACGGTTCTATTATTTTATTCACATTTTAACACTATTTACATATAAAATTATCCTGCTTTATCAATCGTAAGACAATCCATAGGGGAAATATTTTGAGAACTAATAATGCAGTATATGTAACAGTATTTAGTTAAGCACAACCACTATCCTGGCCATATATCAGGCTGACAGTTATTGCCTTTGAATCAACACGCGAGAGGTGACGTCACGCATTAGATATGAATAATTGCGATTATCTCTCGATCAGTTCGCTGCAGAACATGATTACTGCTATATATGTTTATATCATTGTATTGTACCTGTATGTTTGTTTATTATACACGCTTCTGGACTCTACAGCTTAAATCGTATATGTAGAGCCACTCATTTTTAAGGTTTTTTATTTAGGTATATCATTTTTTCTTAATTTATATCTAATATTTTTACTATAAATACATTAGAATTAAATGGCAATGTTAAATGGTCTTAGTACATAAAGGAGTGTTTTGTTTCACATCGTCTCTAGTTGTAACCCATATCAAGCTTGAGCCTTGTAGAGTCGTTACTGCTATTTGTTTTAAATAAAAACTCGACTTTACATCTCGTATTGCGAGATTATTGTCAGTATTAGGATTAGTTTACACAGATTTTCTGCATTTATTGGCAGAATGAAAAAGTAATGCTCGGTGGAAGTTATTTAAAAATAAAATCTTACATTAAAGTATGATACTTCAATGTACACATTATCTACACGTGTGTATCTTAAAGACAACAAACAATAGGCTCCATGACGTTGTAGAAAATGTATACCTATACTAATAAAATCGACAGTTAGAAATTTCGTATACGAGTAACAAACTTAACATAATTATCTTTTTATGATTATATTTACTTGTTATGTTAAAATAAATTAACGTAGTAATTATAATAATAACACTAAATTCAACTTCTTATGTCGAGTGAGGAGCACTCGAAATATTAGGCATTTTGATACTAAACAGGTTGGAACAAACGAATGGGACATGGAAGAAAAGTATCATAAGTATTCTTTTATATAAAAAATATTTATAACTGCAATTACATTAAAAAAAAGCTTACCACAACCGGGAACCGAATCAGCTAAAAATTAAAAAAAAGTACAACTTCACTATTTTATCGAATTAATCGATAGGGGTTATGGTAAGAATAACACCTCTTGAACAGACATTGTATCTTACAATTGCTGATCGATTAATTCGATAAAATAGTGACGTTATACCTACTTTTTTTGCATTTTCATCTGGTTCGATTATCGGCTCTGGTAAATTTTATAAAAAAATATTTAAATGCAGTTATCAAAATTTTATAAATAAAAGAATGTTTATTTTAAGTGATAATTTATATATTCAATATTTGAGGAACTTTTCTTCCATTTATTTGTTCCAGCTTGTATATACATACGTTGAATATAGATGAAGTTTCTGTATAAAGTTACTTTTTAATTAAAAGCGCATACTGAATTTGAAATCTATTTGAAAATATTAACCCTCACTTAAGCGTACAATTATTTTTATTACAAAATACATATAAAAAAACTATGCTCTACTAGCGAAGATATCGCGTAGCAAACCCACAATAAAAAACAAACATCTAAACATAATTAGTACTCATTTTTTAAACTGATACAAAAAAATCTAGAATGGAAAACATAAATAGGTGTTACATTTAATTAGTGCTAGCGACTCACCCTCTCTGATTTCGGGTTCGTCTCTACGTTATAAGGTTAGTTAGATTTCTCAGAGATTAGATATTTTTCTGCAGTAAAAAGTATTCTATATGTTGGCCTAAATAATCAGTTATCATCATACTAAATTTCATCGAAATCTGTTCAGTGCTTTTTTTGTGATGCGCTCCCAGACAGATAGACAGACAAAAATTAACTAAAAATTATAAATTCGACTTCTGTATCGATAATAATGTCTATTTTAATGATAAATAATATTAATAATAATTAATAAATTTTCCATTATACGGTAAGTAAAGGAAATGTAGGTAGGCACTATAGGTTGAGGCACTTTCTTACTATTTTTCATAAATAGCTTTATTGATTCTTTATATATTCTTTTCAATAAGTCAACCGTTTAAAAGTATTTGCTGTGGTAGTCGTATGAGAAACATGAATGATTCTTAATTTGAAATGTTTTTAGTAAAAACTAATATTAGGAATACGATATGTCAAGCAAGGATAAAAATAGTAACATTATGTAATTTAATATTATGTAAAAAAAGTCTTAAAATATAGTTTTAAATAAATACTTATCTATCTTAATAATACTTGTGCTAATTTATTCGTGTCAACTAAAAGCCAATTACTAGAGATCTTGTTCGTACTTTGTATGTCATAAATTTAATTCGTCTAGTTATATTATTGGACATTGCGTGTTTTCGTGTTCAAAAGTTCGGTGCACATGTAATGTTTCTGCTATATTTTTTGACAGTAAGCTTAAAGTCAATTTTATGTACCGAAAGTTTTCTGTTAGAGTTCCATCAAAAATTCAACTAGGTATATATGAGAATATAAAAGTTTTAAAATTTAAAAATGTAAATTGTTGTAATACAATATTTATTAACAATATATTGACTATAAATTATTTTTTATAGTTGATTGCGGCGAAATAGCGCTGCAAGGGGACTAAACAACTATTCTTACCGCCGCTTTAATAGCAAATTAAGTTGTAAAATTAAGCTCTTGCCTTATTAAGATGATTATAATTATTTACGACTCGAACCGAGCAATATTGGTACATAATTTTAAGCCATAGAGTATCAAAGTACAGGCCAACCTCTTTCGTAAACTTTATAATGACATTAAGTCTATATCTAATATTAGCATACTTTTATAACTTCCGTAATTTTTATATGTTTTAGTAAACATTCAAAAATATTTCATAGCAAAATTATATGGCACTAAAACAATAATTTTTCAATAAAGAAACCCCATACAAATGTATACAAAATGTAAAGCTGTAGATATAGAGTTTTCCTTGTTGGCCGCTAGATGTCACTACGCATTTCTACTTCATTTGCATTCCCACGAGACACCGACTCTTCAATAGTAATTTTGCAAGCGCTTATATCTAACAAACTATATACAGCTCTTATATTAACCTTAATAGAAAAATTCAATATTGTTAGATGTGTATAAAACATTGCTTTAACAGTCACAAAAAGTTTTGTAATTTTTTTAATTTTTATTTTGTAGATTTTTCCGTTTTTATACTCTTAAGTTTTTCTACAATTTGTATGTGTATTTTTCATCGAAAACTTTATCTTACAATGAAAATATTTTTGTTCCATTTCGTTTTATCATAGGCACTAAATATTTATCATACATATATATAATATATGAGAGATCTTGAGTACCTCCTTACGTATAATAAAAGTGTAGGTGATTGTAGTCTGTATATGAAAGATATTTGAGAAAAACTATTATTAGGGGTCTTTATGATCAAAATAGAACCCAAAACAATATTTTTTTAGAATGTTTGTCTATTTGTCTGTGCGTTTGAACGCGCTAATCTCAGAAAAGTCTTAACCGATTTTAGTGTGGTTTTCACTAATGTATTTTGGTAAGCTTCACTTAACATTTAGTATTTGTTTTATTTCAATCGGTTCATACACTAAAACGTTTTGTCAATTTAAAGAATCACCTACTTACTTATATTATACTAATAATCTACAACTTAGTACTAAACGAATGATTAATTTGTATTAACATGCACACGTTATTTTTGAAGGAAGATTTAAATAGAATATTTTAAAAAGGTATTTTTAGCCTTTGTGTCAAACCTATCGGTATGACGCATACAGTAGTTTTTACGACTTATTATTAACAGGATGTCTCAAAGCCTTATAAATATTAGATTCGTCGGTTTCCTGCCCTGGATCGGGCATCGAGAGTATTATGATTGATAGGCGATGCCAGGCTTCCTGCGATTTGTCTAGACAATGCAATGGAGACATTAAGTGGCTTAGGAAATAGTAGTGTCTGATATTTGATTAGTATTAAATTTAACAACCGCCTGACCCAGACACTCTGGCCATTCTGTCTGTTTGTCATGGGAAGCGGTCCTGTAACTAACATATTGATGTTCGGCATATTACTATTTGTATATGTTCATGTTGTTGTTCCACTGTCCTCCGCCATGATTTAGTTAGTTCAAATTTAAGTTTATTCGTTGTAACTTTGTAAAAAGTAAAAGTTATTTTATTTTTGAGCGATAATATAAAATATCAACATTATTTATGCTTATTCTACACAGAGTTCATCAACAAAAGCCTACAGAGGTATTTATATTGAGTTCAAATAAATCAATTGAATTTAAAAAGCAATAATTATAATGTAAATAATCAATTTCGATGTCAAATGTAAGTATTAAATTGTTTATACCACATTCGTTTTGTCAACCCTTTAACAATGTTAAACCTAACATTTACTTCATTTTAACTTATAGTTGGAAATGTTTTGTTTTATTCACATTACGACAGAGTTGAGCTAACAATGTGATATATAAAAAGATGTCAAAAAATTGTAGTATTATTCCTTTTAAACATAAGTGATCTTTATATACCGAAGTACTTAAAACGTGACAAGTAGGTAGCGCAGGTGCAATACATCTAGTCGCTCTTTTGCGCTCTCTTAAGGAATATAAGCGAGCACATAATGATTTCATTAACAAAAACATATTATTACTTTTTTCATAGGTAAATGTTAATTTTATGCCTTTTTAGTTTTTATATTAACGTACACTTTTGAAAAGATTTTCCTACTTTTACATTTATAATTTCATTTTTTCAATTAATATAATTAGATAAGTTAAGAGAAAAGTTTGCTCAAATAATATGTATATTTTCGTAAAATTTTTGCTTCAAGTTTTGGGTCAATCATTTCATTCATATAACTGTATTTAAATGAATAACTCTACGTAGCGCCATATAGTTAAAAAAACTTAATAAATATTAATGTGCAACAATGAAGATGTTACAATCAAAACAAGCGTATCATTAAAAATGTAGAGTCATGCGTCACCCGTTGAATAAACATCTTAGCGTAATTACACCGCATCTATCCGTCCGTCGAGATCGGCGCTACCGGCGGCGGCTAATTATATACACGAGCTTTAATATTCAACGTTGAACGAAATCGATTATCGATCATTATTCGAATACATTCGAGTAATTAACCGATCACTCGATTCACTCTCGATGTCGATTGAGATGATTTACATAATGATATTGTTAGCAAAATAAACGAGTTATGGCACGGTCCCGATCGGCCGCCTGCGAGTCCTGCGCCTCATTGTGTAGACTGTAGACTAACGGAACTCTACATAATAATTGGATCAAATCGATTGCCAGAGACTATTGCTGGCGGTTCGTTTACCAAATAATGAGTCTCCGTATATATTACATGGCGATATGAGAGAGAAATTGTCTTTTTTACTGTCTACCTTCTTTATTAAAATATATTAATCGCTATAATGCTAAAGCATCCGACACAGATGTACAATAACATATCATTATAAGTAATTGCGTTTTGACTCTAACTAGAGTTTTCTGATGTAATTATTGAAATATTGTATTCTCCTCTATTTATCTTCGTATTTGGACACGAGCCATTAATTAAAGTAAATCAGGTGCAGTAGACAGGTGCATAAGTTGTACAGAATGCCGGCGCTAAGGTTTTTACGACACAGATTGTTTCCTTGCAAGGTGTACGAGTGGTATATAGTTACATAAGCGATCAGTTCTTTATCGAGGTTGACATTCTTAAATTATATAAAAATTAATATATAATTATCCGTGTTGCTAAAACATATCGCTGTCCAGCGAACGATCAGCGGCCGACCGGCGCGCGTCCGACGGCTGCTGTCCACTTTTGTTTTACAATATTATTTGATTGCGTGGGAAAGATTGTTTGATGAGATATCAGATACAATAATGAATGTGGGTAAAATATCTTGTACGTTTTATGGATAAGGTAAATCCGCAAAAGTAAGAGACAGGTGAAGGCAGGATATATTTTTACACGTCGAAGTTGTTCATTAAAATTGACAAAGTGAAACTGAAAGAAATATCTGTGTTATTATAATTATATTATTATTTTGATTAAATACTTTGTTCTTATTTTTATCAAATATTTTTTTCAAGCTTATATTGAAAAATGTAGACTAAAAAAGTGACACTGACGTGACTCTTTTTTGAAATTCAAGTTCAGTTCAGTCACTATTGTATGAAATATATAGTATTATTTATTTAGTTTTTTGTTCCAGAATTTGATTTTTAGCGGGTAATGACAAAAGCATGTAATTATTTTTAGTTGAAAATTAAATACGAGTTAATTAAAATATATATAAAGGAAAGCATTGTCGTAGTGTGGAGTCGTTATCTAAGTCGGTAGGTGCATATCTGAGGACAGGTTCCTTAATTACGGACGCGGAAGGACCCTCGACTCGTTAATTGACTCCCACACAAATACTCAATGTCGAAAATTTTTGTTCATAGTGACAATGTTTTTGTGTGATTTGTCGCAATGACACTTATTAGGTACTACACTAAAATATATCTAATACAAAGAGACGTATTCGTTCTCACGTGTTTAACTTGTTCACATATAAAAATGTTAGAGTGGCTTTTTCTAATAATGTAAAGCTATAAAATAGTAGCAATAGCTTGTAGATAACAGAAAGAAGCATTTTTTATCATTCATTAAAAACATCTACTCGTGAACAACACACATAAAACCAAAAATGCGCTTAGAAACTCCAAGTCCGTCCAAAACGCAAATTAATTTGGAAACAGTAAAAATTAACGGTATAATACAGCTACTATACCGTGTTAGTTAATGAATAAAAAATAACACATTAAGAGCATTCTAGCATTCTGCATATGAAATTAACATGTGATATATAGAAACTAGCGAAACTCTTTAGAACGAATCTAGTTTGGCGAAAGTAAATTAGTTTGCAGCGTTTAGGTGACGACGATTAATAGCTGGCAACATTTTTGTGGAGTACTTACTCGTTACGACACGACCTGAGAACGACTGATGGCAGCCCGACGACGGCCTGACGACGCGGCGGCCAGACACCATGAGGTAATATTGTAGGTATATTATATATAAGTGTAATATTTATTTTTTCACTAAAATATGGCTGATGATAAATGCCCATGATATTTAAAATCGAGTCTTGGTAAAGTGTCTAAGTAATATTATATTATTGACTGATGATGAATTCGATAAAGGTAGCAAAAAAAAAAATACAGTCGAATTGAGAACCTCCTCCTTTTTGAAGTCGGTTGAAAAGTAGAGATACTACAATGTCCAGGGTCTTTTCTAATGAAGGATACATTGTGAAGCTACAAGTATAGTTTTAGGCCAGCAGCTCAGGAAATCCCATTATACCTATACTTATATGGGCACCTAATTTTATGTTTGAAGTTTAAATTCCTTAAAAAACATTCAAAGAAGTAATTAACTATCAAGAATCGTAGCGATCAAGAAAATATATTATTTGACTGTAAATCGTATATGTTCAAGGAGACTTTAAATTGAACAGTAGTTGCAAATGTAGCGTTTTGTACAACACCACAGTCGGTACGCCTTGATTTATGAGTGCATTTTCTTCGAGGTCATTTAAGTCAAATACAAACGTTTTTACATTATTACAAAATTTTCTGTACAAATGAAATCAACCCTTACAAAAGCTTATATAAATCAATATAAATGACCTTACGTGCTGTACGTTTGTGTCCCGAGAGCTACTTGACCGATTTATAAGGAGAAAAATAATGTTAGCTACTACTGATTAGTGCGATAGTTATTAATTGTAAGTAGAGAAGGCAGATGATGTTATAATTACATTCAAAATTACATATATCGAACTCTAAGTGAGACGGCAAGATAGCAGCAGAATGATATATATATATATATATATATATATATATATATATATACATATATATATATATATATATATATATATATATATATATATATATATATATATATATATATATATATATATATATATATAATACTAGCGGCTCACCCTTTCTTCGCTCGGGTTCGTCTTCTAGAAACACAAAAACAAATCTATCCATTGGGAACCGGATATTTTTCCGGGATAAAAAGTCTATGTGTTATTCCAGACTATAATCTATCCCTATGCCAAATTTCATCGAGATCCGTTCATCCGTTCTAGCTCGAAAGAGTAACAAACATCCATACACACTCACAAACTTTCACATTTATAATATTAGTATAGATGTATTACTAATAAAAATGCTGAATAATGTATTTTAATTATGTAGTAAAATATTATAGGAATGTGTCTTTTTTAAATATATATGTATATATAATATGAAGCTGAAAAACATTAATATAAAATAAATAGCAGTTTTCGATCTTCAGTTCCGTTGTATATGTTAATGCTTTTTTAAAATCGCTTAAAACAACTATTATTTTTTATGCTTTTCTGTGATAGATGTGTATTCAAACTAAATGCAGCAGTCGAGCAGATTTGTGAGGCATTATTACGGTACACGCGCTACTGCTCTGATTTATGATAGAGCCTTACATGCAATGTAGAGCTAACAAATGACTGTTCAGGTTTTAATTTTGACCACTGAAATGAACTAAACCCGAAGTTTGTTCAACCTGTTATATTTTATTGTTATTTTATACAATTATACTGTAGAAAAAGCTTGCCTAATGTTTGGAGACGAATATAATATATGTTTATATTTACATAACATATTTTTTACCCCAATTTGTACTATTTAAATATTTGCATTTGACAAAATTGTATTTAATTATTGCAATTTTAACGATATTAACTTTTATGTAACCAGTTAACAGTTTAATTTGTTACTACTGCCCGCTGATTTCTTTGCATAATACTACTCATATATAGTGGATATATTTATTATAATTATTCTATTTTGATAGTTTTTTATTGTGAAATAAATGAAGTTTTTGTTATTATTAAACGCAAATAGCCGGAAACTTTAATGACGCTTGTATGAAATTCTACATTGTTATTTTATTAAATCATAGTTATTATTATGTTGTTCTAACAATTAAATGGTGCTATGAATCTTGAATATGCTTATTTGAATTAAAGTAGTAAAATAATTAATAAATAGTTGGATTCACACGATTTTTTATGAAAAATAACCGTGTAATTTATTTTGTTGTTGTTTATTGAGCACTTAGTGTATGTATGACAGGGGTGGCAGCGGCAGGTGTACTGCTCGTGACGACCGCAGCGAGATCGCATTCGACTTCGATCACAAGATAACGCACTTCACGGCTCCTAATTCCTCAGACGCGTGTCCTTTCCACGGTGACAGTTTATCGCCTGTCACATGTCTGCGTGACGCTTAAACGAAAACCAGCTACTTCCTGCGCATACGTTGTTGCTGATAACTGAATCAAAACTGTCTTTAACATTTACCATACCTACATATATGTATATGGTAATAAACTATGTAAGGAATAATACTTACTCTACGTAATATAACAAATATTATATCAGTTACGGTAATGACTATTGCACATAAATACATAAAAATATTTTTTAATAATATTAATATTCAAAATATGTCTTTATTTTTAAAATAACTTGAAAATATGTAAAAAATATGTACCGATGAAGTAAGCCGGTGAAGTAAACGCCAGCCAAGTCGTAAATAACCAACGGTCAAGCTATTGCGTCTGTCGTGGCGTGTCGCAGTATTGACTTATGCTTCCTGTTCACCTTTGTGCACTCACCTTATGCCCTTTACATCGGATATCGTAGCACAAAAATTCAAAAATATCCCTTATATACTATTACTTATGTATTCATTAACATGTAAAGTTGAGTATTTAAAGTGGAAATAAATTTATTATTCTTGATTTGTTGTTTTATTTTTAATTTTGTTTTAGAATATATTAAAACATTATATTATTTTAATATTCTCGAAATAAAGATAATCAAGTAAATATTTCTACAGTCTGTAGAGATAAAAATATTATAGTAAAAATCGAACCCAAGAGTACTGACATTTGTTTTACTATAATTGCATAGAATCTATTAGCTTTTAGTCATCACATTTTCGTATTTATTATAAAAATCAATATTTATTTCTTATTAATACGATGTACACGTTGTCACTTCGTTTTATAACAGTGATGATGTAACGACTCTAGCATTCTGTGACGTAGATGTGACTCATAGAAAGTGTCTATTGAACAAAGCATGGAAATGAGCAACACTAATTATTGTATTTTTGGTTAACATGAGACATGTTCTACTTAGAACTAGACTTTGAGTTTTCCTTTTTATGACTAGGTACTTGTTACACAACGAATACCTACATCTCTTGGTAGTTGTTTAGTTGATTTTCAATGTAATATTTTCATTTTAAATTCAAATATCTGAATTAGGATAACGCCATAGCACCATTTATTCATCCATGTATAATAGTTTTATATTATAAATAGGTAGAGTTTGTTTGTTTGAACGCACTAATTTCAAGAACTATTGATCGGATTTGAAAAATTATTTTTGCATTAGACAGCTCGTTTATTGAGGAAGGCTATAGGCTATATATGATAATGCTAATAATCAAGGGAGTAATCATAAATGTCAAGAAATCGGGCAAACTTCCATACGTTATTGTAAACTATATAATATATAATACATATACATAACAATGAATAATTTTCAATTATATTATAATGTGAGTTCAAAAAATTCAATAGCAAGATATTAACTCATATAGACACGATAGTGACGTATTTGTTGCTACAGACACATGACAGTTAAATTCAATTCATATTTGATGGGTTTAAAGCATGCCGATTAAGCATAGATTAATTTGTCAATGTCACATAAAGTAGAAAAAATAAGAAGATTGATTGGTTGAAGTCAGTCTAGATTAGATTGCAGGTATAAGAGAAGTTCCCTGTGCAGTGTGCTCGAGCCTACAGCAAAACACCACATACGGCATTTAATAAAGCCTATAAATCGCGCTGCGTGCGCCGGCGGCTATCAATAACTACTTCGACGCACAGATGGCGCTACCCGCGGCTGCACTACGGGCTCTAAGGGCTAAGGGCACCGTACAGGCTTTTATGTTCATATGCTCATATTTCCGCTAACGTCAACGTTTAATATATAGATAAAAAGAGTTAAGTACTTAAGTTAAAATTTGAGTTTGTCGGTTGCTTAAGTTTCATCCAAATCTGTTGAGACATGTTGTAAATTGTTGTAATGTTAACTAAAACATATAAAATGTTATTATCATAAATAAACTACATACATTATAATTTTTGTCATTTTTTTCCTCATATATCAACTTCATTTAGTGTATTCTTAATTTTTGTAATAAAATATGAATATTTACATAATGAATTAAAATATTACCAAATTATCTCTTAAAAGCTTGCAGTGAAAAATTTCACATTTACCGCCATTTTTTATTCAAGCATAAAACTTAAGTTGTCGTATTATAATGTATTTCATTATTCAAAGCATAAATATACGGTAAAATTAAATACATAATAACTCTGTAACAACGAAATGCTTAATAAAGTCAAATAATATATAAAAAGTTTTGAAAAGCATTTTAAAATGTCAGCGATATTGCTCACACGCGAGTCTTAATGCTCAAAACCAAACGTTTTGTGTCAATTACTATGCAATTTGCCATTCAAGCAAATCACCCACAGGCCATGGACCAATAATGAAATAAGACGCCATTAAATTAAGTTTTAAGACGATTACACGCACGCGCTGTGCAAACAAACATCCACCTGCGAATATGATATCGGCGTGCTTTGCTACAAGTAAATAGAGTTTTTTACTAATCGCATTTGATGTTCTATTTTTTGGCACCCAATTATTGTTATGTGTACTTTAAGATTCATAAGAAAATAAACTACAAACGTTTTATCATTTTGTCTTTTTAAGTATTTTTACGTGTACTTTATATTTTAATAGACAAAAAACTATATGTTATATATGTTTATAGCTTTGTATGAATTTTCAATTATATTGATTTTGAAAATACTATATATGTATACATGTATGGATAGGGATAGGGAGTAAAATTATCAAATAAGTCTTAAATTTGTTTCTACGATTTAATTTTCAAAAAAATAAAAGTATTATAAAATTTAAAGTATTGTAAAATATTTGCAATGTAAAATGGGTAGGTATTTCTGTTAACAGTATAGAGTATTGGTATATTTTCAGTCGTGTCTCCTATGTGCGCCCCTCTATGCCGGGCTATGGGTGTGCACGGCGCGGCGCGGGCGTCGTCGTCGCTCTGCTATTTTTAACAGCCAATCGCTTCAGACGAGCTGTAGTGAGTGTAAGATGTACGGATATTGAAATATACTGATGACCTGTGAAGGGAAATGAGTTCTTGAATACAATTCTTTGTAATGTTCAAGTTATATTTTGTTTTGAATGAATAAACACCTTGGATTATAATTGTATTTGACTAATTTTCTATTAAGTTACCTAATTTCTAAAATATAGTATAGATTTTACTCTAATTTACATATTTCATAAGACAGTGCACAGGTAGCTTGAGTACAAACAAACATATTCAACTTTTTACACATATTTGTAGAGCAGCAATAAAAACAACAAACGGCCGTTAAATGAACCATTTGATGGACTCTACCCTAATTTCAATCACACAAAGTCAACATCGGAGAATATTTTAAAGGGATTTGAGAGCAAATAAAACATTAGGCCTCTATGGGCCAGGGATAGTATTAATTTGACAGAGACTGCTCATCTGAGGGAACAGCAGGTGTTCCGAATAGTTACTGATAAATATACACCATCAATATGAGAGAGACGGCCACCCTTTCACGGCCTAATATAAAACATAATTGTGGTCACGAACTGCTTTCCGGCACTTGTTACTATATATTATACGCTTAGGTACATATTACCGAATGTAATATGAAAGTAATATTTTAAATTTAGTTAAACTTTGTTGTTATTCTCAAAATTTAATGATTACGTTTATTTTTCGATATGTTTGATCGAATTGTTCAATTTTGGTTAAACTCTATTATTATAATGTTGAATTTTTATTGTTTTTTTCTTATTATACGAGTATAAGTCTAAGTATATTTAGCTTTTACACCCATACAGGATGTGATAGACGACGTTGGCATCCTCAATATTGATGAGAGATGTCGTAGTGTATTAAACAAGTATCCTGTTCGAGCATCGAACGTAGGAACTTCGATTAAAAAATTGAAAGTTAAAGCATTCATATTAGTGTAATAATGCTTAATTTTGTGTAGATTAATATGCCCTGAATGCCTTACTATTTTAATAGAGGGAGTTTAATGTTATCTACTCAGTATAGAATGAGAACGTCTGTGTCCAAATTTATTATTTATATTTTTATTTATTTATTAGACCACCAACAAAGTACAAACTAATCACATTAGTAAATACATGGAAAATAAAACATATAGAGTAGTACCTTAATTATAGGTGATAACGACATTTAAAAAATAGTACATGTAAAGGCAAAACAAGATTTAGAATATCAAAAAAGTAGCATAAAGATTCACAATCTTACAGCTTACAAATGACTGTTTTTATGACTTTAGCCAAACTGTGAGCAGCGGAATGAAAGGTTACGATGAAAAATGTTATTAAGAGGCCAATAATGCTAAGTTAGGTGACAGTTATGCCACTCGCGGGCCATCTCGACGACCTCAGTAATGGTGGCGTAGATGTCACGTCACCTTGAAATCTATACTTATAAATTAAATTGAATTGTCCGTCTGTGGTTTCAAAAAAGCTACTTCATTGAACTCATATAGTTATTTCCATAAAATCTAAGTAAAAAGATTCTAAAAATTATCTGTATATATACTTGTGTCCACTGATATCTAGAATAGTTGAAAATATTTTAATTTAACTTTTACTGAGTAATAGTCGATTTGGACGAAAGTGATAATATCTATATTTGAGTTATTTTCATTTTCGTAATATGTGTATATTACGAATGTAGCCGAGAAAGAAAGCTAGTGTATTATATATGATTATTTTAAATGACTGAGTGAGTTACATCGCAATGGTGTTAATTACCCAAATATATATTTCGATTCTTAATGTTTAGATAGCGTTATTGGCTACATAATTCACAGTCCGCGATCAATTTATTTATTCAAAATGACTGTTTTTACAAAGTAAGAGTAGATTTTATAGTTTTAATGTAAAATATCTATGCAAATACTAACTATATTTTACACAAATAAAAAGAAAACTTCAGAAGAAGCTCGTTAAATTTGTATAAGAATTTCGTGAACATATATAAATAATTAAAACGCCATTAATATTATAATAAAAGCATTCTAATGAAACTGTAAAAAATTTCTAAAAGATATTCGAGTAGGTATGGCGGTGGCAGGGTTCCTCGATGTCGACTGGGAGGTGCGCCACGTTTTTCTATCCCTACCTGTTGAAGGTACCAGAATATATGTATATTATTGCATAGAATTTGTGAAATCAATTAAAATAAATAATTTTCTATACATTTTTAACCGACTTCCAAAAAGGAGGAGGTTCTCAATTCGTCGGAATCTTTTCTTTTATGTTTGTTCACTGATGCCAGGCGCCAGCTGACAATATTTTAAGATATAAATATCTAATAGGGAAATATGTACTTTCTTAGATATACGCGAATATTTGACATTTTAAATAAAATTACCTTTCGGATTTTTTCTCGGATTTATTTGGATTTTTGGTTCCCGACGTTTCGAATGCTTTATAGCAATCATGGTCACCGGAGAGTGAGGTGTTAGATTTCTCGAAGGTATAGTTGTTACAGACAGCCTACAAATAACAAAATGAAAATTGCACTAATTACCTTACAATATTTTTTAACTTTAAACATTTTTATAATTTTAATTAGTTTTATAATTGAATATAGAATATTGTTTATATAATTTAGTTTGCTTTTATTTAAAAAAAATAATAGCAAACTAAATTAAAATTATTATCCTTAATAAATTTAACTTTTTAAATTACACATAGAACAATTATATGGGTTAAATAATTAATATAATAATGGCAAATTGTAATAATTATAATAATAACAGCAAAAATTAAATAAATAATATTCCATATTCAATTATAAAACTAATTAAAATTATAAAAATGTTTAAAGTTAAAAAATATTGTAAGGTAATTGGTGGAATTTTCATTTTGTTATTTGTGGGTAGGCTGTCTGTAACAAGTTACTATACCTTCAAGACATCTAACACCTCAGTCTCTCCCGTGACCATGATTGCTGTAAAACATTCGAAACGTCGGGAACCAAAAATCCAAATAAATCCGCGAAAAAATCCGAAAAGATAGTTTTATTTAAAAGGTAAATATGTATTTTACGTACCTATCGAAATATATTAGATTTGTTAAATAAAATAAATCTAAGAAAATATTATATTAGATTTGCTTTGCATCGGCTGGTACCGACTTCGAAAATATCTAATCAGATATATATTCTAAATGAAAACCCCCGTTTAGTTATTTTTTCCATTTTAGTGCCTGAAAGTCGGTTTTTTTTTAAAAAGCTTATATATATATATTTATTTCTTTGTTTTTACACTTCTTTACCTTACTGGTTTTTTTAAAATATTTCTGTCATAAAATATTTCTATTCATAAATTAATAAATAAAAAAAGTCATGAAATCTTTTTTATGTAATATTTTAAGCTCTACACATTTATATTAAAACTTTTTTGCCTAACTTTTACCGATTTCGAGTAATTGCAAAAAAACACTTTTGATCATTTTTTGAGCCCTTGCCCCGGGGGGGGGGGGGGGGGGGGGGGTATACGAAAACCTTTTCACATTGTTTTTGTTTCATTAAAACTACATTATATCAAAAATGCAAAGTTGAGTGCCAACATTTTGATTTCAGATCTTATTTGACTTAACTGAACTATAAATTGACGACTCGTACGTGATTGTATAAGTGTACTTGAATAAAGTTTAATTTCATTTCGTTATTTTTGTAATATTGTAATAGATGTATAGTTAATACGAGTACGTATTACAGAAGCAACGTTCTCGTCTATCCTAAGCATGCTCGGGCGCGATCCATAGATCCCACGCGCCGAGCCCGCGCTAAACTGGTCGATCGACTCTTGCGCAACCGACACTACAGTTCGTTTCCAATTTTATGTTGACCGGTTTCTAACTTGTCTTAGCCTTCTAATTTCGGCTCGTTTAGATTTGGAAAATACGTCGTGTTGATATCGAAATTGCGCCAGGTGATATTGGACGTTTTCTCCCGCCCGAGAACATATCTCACGAGCGACTTTAATTAATGGGTCTAATCAGCAAGACTCTACTTTGGAACTCTAACTCGGATCGACGTGAATTATTATCTTAATTTAATTTTGTTCATTATTAATCTATATGAATTTCTACTTTTTAATGTTTACTACAAATTATGTTTATAGTACTAATGTTAATTGGAATATTAAAATTTCGTAAAGTGTATTCTGCACTAAATATGATGGAAATAAATTAGCTATCTAAATTGTATAAAATGAGATTATAAAAAGAACAATAAAATACAATATTTGATTAAATAAAAATTTAATCTTCAGAATAAAAGACGCACCTACAGCTCTTACATTATTACGACGTTACAAAGTAATGCTTGCGCATGGCATAACATTATAGCGATACTTGCTTAAACTAATCAATAATATTATTTGTACTTAATGTTTTATGTCTGGAATATTGTAAATAATTTGATAAACATTTTTTCAGTTTGCTATCTATCTGAACAGCATGAGTGTGAAGATTGACAGGATCTGGTCGGGTACAGGCGATGTCGCATGGCGTGGGCGACTACAAATACTGCCGGCGGGGGAGCCAGCACAAATCAACGCGTAGCGACGTGCTCGCCGGACCCCCTGCGAGAGCGCAGGGTTGGAGACCATGGTACTTTATTAATATTTTGAATTTAACCTAAAGGTAAAGACGAATAAACATCATAACGATCAGTAAGGCGTTTATGTACTGATAATTGCGGTATAAGAGTCTATTTAGTGAATAACTTTTAAAAATAAATGACCAAGTGATTCAATCACATGTAATATAATAATTAGGTAGTAGTTTTGTTTGTATTTTTAACAAAAAGTAGAGCTCCACATACTTAGATGTAAACTTTTAATTAAGCACTTTTCTTTATATTTACAAACTCTTATAATTGTATATAATATACCTACTCTGCTTTGCTTTATAAAAAAATATAAAAGGATTTATAATTTCTATACCGCAGTACTAGCCCTGGTCCCCCGCCGCGGCGACTGCGCCAACATCTCTCACCTCTGCCCGTAATGAACAATACAAATGTGCCATTTGAGCCGCCGACCTTTGCTGTCCGCGCCTGCCCGGCCACACCGCTGCGCAGCCGTACCCCTGTACAGGAGAGACACGAGTGTTCCTACGCTGCGTGATATTTGTACGAACATTTATTTTTAACTAGCTTTTGATTGTCGAACACCATTTAACCTCTCATCCTTAATCAAACTGAGAATGCACCTTTTATATACCTCAGAGATAGGTATATCATACATGTACCGTCATAAGTGTTATTTACTTAGTTACTATTTATAATTATACATAAATAATTGCATATTAGATCTCACCTGCAGAAATCTTCAACATATTTAGATAGGTTGTAAATTAATGAAACAATATTTTGATATTTCTAAGGAAATTACATCCGTTACGTGCACTCTACGACGCTCGCCCGAGGCAACTTTATTAAGTACGACTTAAACTTCCGCTGTTAAAGTGTAAAAAATAACAAAAGCCGGCACCTAGCAATCAAGTTAAAAATAAGTAAATGTGCCTATAATAAAGAAACAATGTAATTGCTATATCCTCAAAGTATATCTCTTAACGACTGCCACATTTCGTCGCAAAATTGTCCTTTAGGAACTTTTTCTTTCGAAGGGCTGTGACAGGATCATTATAAAATTAGGATCGTTTTAGTAATGATAGGGTCGGGGTCTGCGACCTCACGTCGCCGGGAGGGCTAATCTTGGTCGTCACAAAAACTCGGCTCACTTCATTATAGTCGTATGCAAGGAGCATTATTAAAAGTCCGTTTGGTCCGAGACAGCTGATTTAGCATTCCTTTATGGTGACTGGAGCCCAACGCTCTCGTCTGGGTTCGATCGAGCGACGGACTACGGGTGTACGAGGTACGGGTGATGTCGCGAGCAAATTAAGAACCGCCTTCATATGAGTCGATTAAAACGCTGGAAAGGGAAAACAAAACGCCCGAGCAGCCGCCAGCGGCCGGCGTCGCAGAGAAACACAAATCCGAATTAAGCAGACAATACAGACAATAGTGATGGCAAAAAATGAAATCGAAAGCGAGCCCGAAGGAATTTGGAAACGAAATTCGCGGATCGCATTTTGCGAATATTCTCGCGTGTTACTGCATTATTATTTAAGTTAGGGCCTTTAAAAAATGTTTGTGATGGGATGATCATTTTTTTGGAGGCGCGTGCGCAGCGCATAATTGGCACGCCGGACGCGCAGGAGCGCGGGCTTTTTGCTGTTGCGCCATTTCGATAATATAACGGATTTGATTCGTTACTTGACACTATATTATGGGACTAGATTTTAATACATTTGTCCTATATATGGATACAAAAAGCTAAAAATACTAGCTATTATTAGTTCGAATTAAAAGTTGTAAGATCACACAGACACAACGATTGATATAAGTATTTAGTAATTCAATTCCCTTAATATTAAATCATACTGCGCGCTATTAAGATAAATATCTCAAGGGTGTAGCAATTTAAAATATCATTTAAGAAGTCAGATCCAGGTAGTGAAAAGGGTATAGAGCCCTAAAAACAGTCGGTCAAGTGTTGCTCGGAGCGATGGTTGACCGCCGGTGCGTCTCGTCTCCTTCGCGTTGCACAAAAACTAATTTAGGCGACGGATCCAATATGATAACATGAATCCCGTTGCGTAGCCTCAGGTGCGGAGGGCGCAGGCGCAGAGCCGAAACCTTGGGACGAATACCTCTGTATAAAAAATAGAATCGCGATATCATCTCATCTAAAGACCCTACTATTCGTAGATGCTTTCGATTTTGTTTTTAATACAGGAGTTTTTTATTAAATATTGATGCTAAATTTGAGTTTTTTAAAATAATGTGATGCTAAGGTTTAGTTTTTTTTGCTTATGAAGTAAATATGATTTTAAATATGAATTTGTTGCTTAGTTTTTGGATACTAAATTCAATTAGGCACAGCCAAACGCTTATTGTAAATTTAAGGAAACATGTATATAATAATATAGATTAGGAACAGGCTTACAAATTAGCTTTAAAAATAATATGTTTTAATACTATATGAATTATTTGATACCACAATTTTATAATTACTCTTTATAGCATTGTTAGTTAGTTACTTGATATTATCGTCAAATCATTTTGAGGGTAGATTTAGTTGCAGTTTTTGTTTGTTTAATATGTATTTGTTGAAAATATTTGACCTCAGAGAGTCACCGCTGGTAGCAGCTCCCGGCGCGGCCGCCGGGGGCACGTCGACGTCTCGTCCATCACGTGTCATTCCGCTTGCGAATACAATAGAGACTTTGCAAAAATGGTACGCATGTCGCCCGATAGACTTAACAATGGATCGAAAAAACAAACAATCGAATAGAAATCGAAAACACAGCTCGTTCCGAATGCGACCGAACGGGATTTTGGAAATCCGGTTTTCATTTTGTTGGTTTGTTTCCCGACCGCCTCCTCCGCGGCCATTGTCAATATGTCAGGGCTCGGGGACAATCTTATATGAATAGTAAAAAACACACTGGAGCTACTTAAAACCTCGTAGAATGCAAGTAAAAGTGCAGCTTTAAAATAACGCAGCTGACATATCATTTGTAGTGTGCTATTGTATTTGTACACGAGTTTGTCGGTTAAAGATGATGTATTTTACTACGTATTTCTTATTATCATTTAAAAATATCCACTTTTAGTACTTCATTTATGTGTTAATAGAGTCAGGCAATTTAGGCAAACACACACAGAATTTAAGGTACTATTTCAATAATTTTGTGTGAGAATAAAGTTATAAAATCGAAATAAAAGTAAATTCTGTAAACAATAAACATATTGTGTAAATGGCGAGTGTTTCGTATTTTTTTTGTTCCCACATACCCTTGTTTACGTCCGGGTCAGAGGTGATTATCAAATACGTCACCTACCATTGTTAGTACTGACGAAGCGTAAATGCTTTCATGTACAATACATAATGCTTGCTGTAGGTACATAAGTGGAAATATACTACTAAGTGTATGTATGTAATATGCATATGTGATACTTTTACTTTTTTATTACATTGTTTATTTAATTTACTCTAATATATATTCAATATTAAAGACACGCTATTATTTATATAAGCCGACAATATTTTAAAATATGAATATCTAATAGGTAAATATGATTAGTTATGAACTCTAGATACAGTTAAAATATTATACATCAATTTGTGATGTATTTTACGTATCAAAATATATTAGATTTGCTTTGCATCGGCTGGCACCAACTTCGAAAATATCTGATTAGGTATCTATTCTATATGAAAACCCAATAGGAGTTATTTTTTTACATTTAGTCGTTTGTTTTAGTTTTTTGAAAAAAAAAGTACAATTATATTTTTGTTTTTAAAAATTGCCTGGAGTAAATTTTTGGTGACAACTCCACTGGGTCGTGTTTGTTAATATGTTTTATTGTTATAAAAATATAATATTTCGACCGGAAAAAGAGTGTGGGGATCGCATAGATCGGGATCTTAAACTATAAGGATAATATTTTCTCTCTCTCCTCTTTAATCTAAAATTGAAATAATTTTCAACACTAACTTTTCTCTACGTAATTGAAGATTACTGTATATTATATAAAATTGTAGGTATTAGAGACTTATTCTAGGTTTCTCTGTTCTTGCGACGCCCCATTAAGACGAGGGAAGTTCCGTTGGGTTTGTATGGACAGAACTGGCTTTTCTAGCTGAGGAGTTCCACATAACCACTTGTATGTACTCGTATGTAGGTGGTACACGTAAATGCATTTTCCAGCGCTAAAGAAACATTTATAGGTTCTACGTTAAATTACAGGTTTAGACAAACAGTCTCTTTTTTCATCTAAGCTTGAACATATTATGATATACCTACCCACTGTAAGTAGTATATATACCCATAAAAATGTAAAATATTCCAAAATATTTCCATTACTTAATTAAAGCAGTAGGTTTCCAATTTAATGAAATATTATGAATACTTATTAAAAATATAAACCGTATATAAAGCGAACAATGCTTTTAAAATAGGTCGGAGGTCTTAGAGACCTCTCGCGATCTGGACTTGCTGTTATTCAATAACAATCATGACGTATGTAGACTAACACATGTATCGTGACACTAATCGAACTTCTGTTATAAATGTGAAAGTTTATATGTGTATATACAGTTTGTTACTTCTTTACATAGAAACATCCACACAAATTTACATGAAACTTAGTATACAGAAAGACTGATTACTGAGATTACCCTCGAGGGTAAGACGCTAGTAAATTATAGGTATCTTTACATAATAATAATTGTAGCTTTTTCATCAATGACAACAAAACAAATATTTTTTATACAATGACCGTTAGAAGTTTTTTTCGAACCAGTCTCAACGCTGTCATAGGTATAAATAAGTCTGTAAAAAAATAAAATTGGGGATATTGTATCTTTGGAAATGTTACAAAAAAATTGCTATTGACAAAAACACTAACGCAAGTCAGCAAAAAATTATATTTACTGAAGGTGAGAAAATCGTCTAATTAGCACGTCTGCTCTAACGCCCCACGGTGGCAAAATTGCTCCGTCCATTGTTGCCTTCGCCTTTATGAAAGTATAATTACCTTTATTCAGGTGTATTATTTTTTGAGTCGTCAATTGAGTCGCAGCCACTATTCACTTGCAAAACAGGGAAGCTCATGCTTACGTCTCGGTGAACACTCATTAAGTAAAAAAAACGCAGCACAGCTTGCCACCCCTGTATCTAGTCATGATCTGTAATTATCTATACGTTAGCCGTCAATGACTCGACGCTAGACATCCCAAAAGGTAAGGTATACTCATAAAATTTAAATTGTTGTGTTAAATATGCAAAAAAAATGGCAGAAATCGTAGTCCCTTTTGTGCGGGCGCGTGCTCAAGGCGCTTGCGATGCTTGTATAATTAATTCGTACGAGTGACAGTGAGATACCTGCTTGCTTCTATTGCAAACAAACCGGCGCATGCGTCGCTCAGGTGTATAATCTTTATTTATATTTTTTGCTTCCACTTCCCCTTTGCATAAATTAACATTTCTGCGACTCGTCATATATTGGATTTGTTACAGCAATATTTATGGTCTACCTTAATAATCGTTGAAGGCTATCAGCTTTATTTCAATCTTGAATTCATCAATTTCTCTAAGCTCGCAGTTAATAATCAGAAATATCAATTAAATATGTCGGGGCTTGTATAGATCACTGAACACTTTGTTATTTGCAAATTTAACAATACTAAATAACATATAGACTCAGAGCAAAGTAAATCTTCAAACGATTAGATTGAGTTCAATTTTTGGGTGTTCAAGACAATTAGACCAAACTTTTATCTGTCGATATCCTTTACGATTTTAAGCTTAAATACTGAAAGATAAGATGGATTTTGCTTTGCTTCCAATTCAAATCGGTCGTCACCTGGTCGCTAGGGCAGCTGGCCCGGTTTGTCTGAGCTCATCACTTGACTCGAGCGAAAGGGATGCGGCTTGTCATGTGAACTAACGGAATCCTGGGAAGAGATGCTCCCGTACAGATAATACACGCGTACTTCTTCAATGGCACAATGGTAATGCGATAGGCATTGCGCAACTTCGATAGCCGAATTAGTTTGAGTGCCTTCATTTCATCTATAGAGGCTAACGTGATAAACATTTTATTTCCAAGATATTTCGTAATATTAAGTAATACTTAAATTGTGATTTAATAACATTAGCGTTAAGATGAAACTCATCGACGATAACATTTAAAAGCAGATGTAAATTTTTATTCCCCAATATGTTATGCAAATGAGCGCCGTATTCGCCGTTGTCAACTATGTTTTTTCAAGCGGTCGATTTGATGGGAAAAAGAAATTATCATAAAAAAGATATGTTACAATGCCACGGTATACAGCCGAGGTACGAGCTCGTTCCGTGTGTCTTGGCGATTTTCTAATAGATCACAGGCATTAATATGGTCGAGACTGGTTTTCGTGAGATCCGTTAGTGGTTTTATGTAAATTATTTGGTTTATGGCAGCTTCTAGTTTACATTCGAATGCTTTACCGAAAATGTTCGCCGCAATACGCGTCTGCGTCCGCGTCTGCGTGTGAGCTTGATAAGGTTTTAAATCGTAGAAAGTGTCATAAATCATGGATTATGGAAGGTATTTCTGTTAAACATAATTTGGTGTTTGACGGATATGGGAAGAGTGTAAGGTGCATCGCTACGATAGTTTATTCTGCTTGAAAGTTATTGAGAATGTTTTTCATTTTTCATTGCTTAGGATGGATAAAGTTACACAAAAAACTTTAATAATAATAATTTTTGTAGCTATAATAGTACAATAAGTTTTTATATCAACTATTGCATATTACAAGAATCATATGTCAATTTAATAATTAAATTATAATATAACACATATTGTGTATTTTTTTGTTTCATATTCAAAATTAATTATTTTCTCTGAATCTTTTTCTTTGGATATTGATAGTTGTTTATTGCTAAAATCTATCAATTTGCTTCTAGCAGATAAAAAAGTGTAAGTCAAATAAAAAATAATGGTAGCTCTGACATTCACATTTCATAAGATTTAATACATAAATATTCCCATGTATGGGAAATATCTTTCCGTTTTATAGAATTACCGTTAGTTAAAAACTCCGTTCAATAAACGTGATTGTCGTTATAAAGTGATTCGATTACTATGCATCGGTATTAGTTATTGTGGACGCGAGGGAAACGTTGTCCAAACTAGTTTGATTCCAAACGGCCGATCTCATAGAGGCACATTGTCGAGATAAATGTGCAGAACCGGATGCTGCGTCTCCGGGCTATCGATAAAACGGTCACAAACGCTATAAAACTGGCCGCGAGACGTGTTTTGTGACTAGGAGTGACCACCCTTTCCAATCCTTCTCATTCATCACGCGAGATGAAAGGAATTCGTATCAGCTGATCCGCGTTTCTAACGGTCCATTTTTGATCAATTATAGAGTCGAACCCTTCCCACCCGATCTAATGCTTTTTAGAAATGGAAAGCTAACCTGTTTTCAATAATAAAACTTTAAATATAGCTTTGAAAAGAACTAAAAATCGAAGGAGGATGATCGTATCGCGTTACGTGAACTCAGCGCTATCTAATTTTCAATACAATGGGCGTAAAAAACTGGGTTGAAATAAATGTGTCACAGTGCCACCCTCCAGACAATGGACAAAGGATCGAACCCACAATGCGCCCACGCAGTTTTTGTCGCGTATTGCGAGCACAATCGCGCAGGAAGATCGATCTCTAGACACGTGTGCCGCCGCGTCGCGTCGCGTCGTCCTGCGCGCGGTGATCTATTCTCGAGGTGAAAGTTGAAGGCGAAAAGTAAAAGTCGCGACGCATCTGCCGACGATATCAAATTATGTTAATTCGAGACGTCGGGGGCGGAGTCTGTGAAGGGTTAGTCGCGATTGTTGGCCCTTATCTCACAATACGCGATTGTACTCCGCTTGCTTACAGCAGAGATAAAAAACTGAGAGCATTCATTCGGATCCTTCGTCTACTACAAATCGGCCAATCTTTTTGTGGCATTGTCACAGATTGTTATGAAGTTGTATTATTTATTTGACACTTTAAAAAATCTTTTAAATCCGTGATTTATGGTTCTCTTCATAGTTTATCGCCTCTATCGGGACACATTGAAACGATGTGTTTACAATATGAATGTAATTATTTAAACAGACACTGTCGAATAATTTTCCCATTTCAATAGTCATGTTGAATAATAATGAATTTCGGATGAATTTAGTTGTATACAACAAATTAAGTTTAAATTTTTAAATATGATATACGAAAATGTCCAAAGCCTTTCCTTTTTGGTACTGTGTCGGTGGGAGAATCCTGAGGAACAGCTAAATGGTTTTTAATCGGGCACCTCATTGAAGGCGCGCCGATAATGATCTTCAATTAGCGTCCGCCGCTTCCACTAACGATTGACCGCTAGTAAACGTAAATCATCGATCGCGTAACGATCTCGATTCGTCTTGAGGAGGCGAGGAGGCTACCAGGCTACCAGGCATTATGCAGATAATCGTTATTGATAAATATTTGTCAATTACATCGGCGAGGCAAGGCTTTTGACACAGTCTTGTGTCACGTCAAGTGTCAAGGCGCACGAGACGGGTTCATAAAGTGGCGATGGAGAGTTTTAACCTACTTACCATTTTATGCTTGGTTAATAGAAAATTAGATAAAACATAATGCACTCAGCTTGTTGGTTTTTATTCTATATTTAATAAAAAATAAACGTTTAATTAGATATCATTCATTTGATTTTATTTAGATTTTATTTAGACATAGATGACGTTTAAACGCAACTGCATTTAATATTCCCATTTTTTTAAATAATTGAAATTAAACAATGAATTACGTTACTAGTCTTCTCTATTCGCAATCTCTTCTCAAAGAATCATATGAATGTTATATGAGATTGTAAACGTTTAACCCAAAACTGCGTGCAAAAAATTGGCTATATTCAAATTCGCTACGAGACTAATGTGCCATTGTGCGAACTAAGTGCTCTATTACAGCCATCACCTTCATTGATAGTTACTTTCGTTGTAATTCAAACGTATTTTAAATTTTATGTTTATTGGATTTTAACAAAAAATTTGCATTTCAATAAAAATATCATAAAATTTCTAAATGATGATAACGATCGATTTACCGTTGCAACGGCGGCACGTCCGCGGTGCGCCGCAAATAACACCATTTGTCCGTAATGTATTGGACAGTTTGTTAGATGCAATCTCTTAAACACTAATTTGTAGGGTCGCCGCCGCCATATGTCGGGTACGGATTTGACTCGAGAGGGCTCCATTCTGGACCAACGCATATTTTAATTGTTCTATTATATCAGACTTGGGGTACTTCGATCCTGCGGTAAATTTGTCAATATGTTCGCGAAACTATTAGGTTTGATTAATGTTTCGTAATACATTTAGTTTTGATAAAATTCAATAATAAAAGTATGTGATTAAGAGGACAGCTTTCGAGTCGTCGCATATAATTTAAATAAAGCTTAGAAATCTTTATTTTGATGCATTTTTTGAGTCCTCATTTGGAATAGTATAAGTCTAGTAGAAATTTTATTTATAGATCCATTAGTGTGTGGGTTTATTGAATTTCACTGAAAGGAATTTGTGTAGTGGTATCATTGATATGGCCGTAATAAAGAACCAAAGATTTTTGTCAAAAAGCACACGGGACAGGTCTAGAGTAAGTATAAAACATAAAATCAGAAGTCACAGACCGTCATAAAATAGTTGCAAACTAAAATTTCGCGTTTCGTAAATCGCAGATCCTTTTATACACTAAAAGCTAAAGGTCATTTATATTTTATCCATAAAAAGCGAGGGCGCCGTCGCCTGCCCCGAGCCGTCCATTGTACACTGTGTCCGATTCGCCGCGCCTATTGTACCGCAGTTTCGAGCTGAAACGTAAATAAAGGCAGATGTTACCGCACACCGAAATATTGCCGAACGACGTAGCAAAACATATTTTAAAAATACATCCCAATTTCAACTCTAATACAAAATCACGAAGAGTTGTATTTGAGGAATGTACTCCTGCCAGTTAATACATTTTCGGCGGATTCCGTTTCCACATATCTGAGCTGCAAGGCCCGACTGTGTGGGTAGTTCTACAAAACCCAAATCGCAGTGGTAAAGTTTAATAAAACTCATATTATTAAAGCGCATGTCATTGACAGCGGTGACGTATCGGACGAGAGCTTTGCTTCAAATAATATTGGGTGCACTGCAAATAACTTGTTTTGATTTGACATTTTGTATTTTTGTTTGGTATAGTTACTAAAACAACAGTACATATACCTACATAGAAGAAGTAGGCATTATCGAAAATGATTCGAAAGCTTTTTAATTATTTTAACACAATATAAAAAGTAAAAATTTTAGAAAATAATTATATTAAAAGCTTTTGAAACGAGTAAAGCAAATATATGTAAGCCACCATTATGAATAAGTTTCACCTACAAACACTTTAAAAATGACTATAGAACGTGTTCGAGCTTATAATGTCTTATGTATGTTAATGTTGTAATAACATCATAATTCTATATCTTTTCTATACATTACACGTTATCAGTGCGTCTGTCAGTCGCGGCATGACAAATACATCGTCACTCTCTGATCGATCATCACATTAATTACAATGCAAGCGTTTATTTTTAAAATAAAACCTGTAGACTGTAGAGGTAATTAATCAATGATATTTATGAAATTTTACCAATATTTATAGTATCCACGTGTATGATTTTCATGGTTTAGTGATCTGAGATTAATTATACAACGGAAGTATGCGATTTTGATTCCCATGTTTGGCAGATATACGTTATGGTAGATGTATGGCCAAATTCAATATTAGAGATAGTATTTTGACACAGAAGTTATATCAAATGCCTATCACCATCTTAGCTATGTGAAACATTTTAGAATCTATCCGGTGAAGATGAATAAGAAGGAAAGAACAAGTTATCTAAAAAGATTACGCTCATATAGGTATGTTTGTGTACGTGGACGTTCCTGTCTAAGTCATCAATACTATAAAACTATTACCTATATTTAGTTAATTGTATTTACTTCAATAATGTGTCTTTACTAAGGTAAACTATTTTTCAAATGCTATTAAATATATTTTTTTTGTGAGAAATCGAACCTGCTAACAATTCAGTAACTACGACAACAAAACGTAACATTATGTTAATTTACTCTACCATACAACATATATCAATATTGTAATTAAAACAATTTTTTTTTACAATGTATTAATATCTAATTGGACAGTGATTGAACAATATTTATTAATATTTGTCATTCCTCAGTTTCAATTTCAAAAAGCTTATTTAAGTTTTTGCACCAATAAATTATTGTAATTAATTATTTATGATTGTATTAAGATATTCTCTAATGCAGCTTTACGAGTATCATATTAACATTTGATCTGCAATAATTTGTTATTTACGTCGCTTGTGATATTTTTCTTTCACTTACAATCTTTTTTATTATATTATTATACTACTAGTTGACCCGACGTTGTTTTTTTATTAATCGAGTTTATGATTTTTGAATTTCTGCGAAAATTCTATAGAAATAAGCTTCCAGTTTTATGCAGTTTTTATTATTTTTTTAATTTTTTAACTTTTTCTATGTAAGAGACGGAGAATAATACTTTCTTATATCTACGCGAATATTTGACATTTTAAATAAAACTATCTTTTCGGATTTTTTCGCGGATTTATTTGGATTTTTGGTTCCCGACGTTTCGAATGCTTTACAGCATTGATTTGTAAAAGTATATATAGTAATAGTGTTGCTTAGTAATTTGTCTTTTTAAATAACAGCAAACTAAATTAAAATTATTATTCTCAATTAATTTTAACTTTTTAAATTACACATAGAACAATTATATGGCTTAAATAATTAATACTATATTTTATATTTTTCTTTATGGTTATAAATATAATAATGGCAACACTAAATATAGATTACTAATTAATATTTTTAAAATTGTAATAATTATAATAATAACAGCAAAAATTTAATAAATAATATTCCGTATTCAATTTTAAAACTAATTAAAATTATAAAAATGTTTAAAGTTAAAAAATATTGTAAGGTAATTGGGGCAATTTTCGTTTAGTTATTTCTTGGTAGGCTGTCTGTAACAACTATACCTAACTTCGAGACATCTAACACCTCAGTCTCTCCCGTGACCATGATCGCTGTAAAGCATTCGAAACGTCGGGAACCAAAAATCCAAATAAATCCGCGAAAATATCCGAAAAGATAGTATTATTTAAAAAGACGGAGAATACTGTGATACATCTCTCATTTCCCCGCTTGCTGAGTTTGTCGATACGATGCATTTTGGGTGATATTTGACTATTTGTAGCAGTGATTGTAGAATAGATACCTCATATTGTATATGTAGAGTTTCACTGGTGGATAGAAAATTGTGCTCAATTGTGAGCGCTGAAGCAAAGCTAGGTGCTATTGGTAAATATATTTTTTGTCTTGGTCCAGGATAGTTCTTTTCAGGACAGGTTTTTTCCATTCTAGTAAAAAATAACAATTATTTAAAAATAAAATAAATACAGACCATCTTACAGACGTAAAATTTAATTATATTTTCATATAACTCAAAGCTGTATAATGTTTTTGTTTAAAAACTGGCAATAAATGCGTTCCAAACGAATAAATCTGAAGATATACAGGCATTACACTTGTGCCCACAAAGCGGCGCGGGGTCATAATCAAATCAATTAGAGAGTGGCGAGCTGACCCACGCATGACTCTCAAACACTCACTGTCAGATAATTTACTACCAACATTAATAATACAAAGACGTGATGATTTTTAAGTGCGCAGTCACTCGTAAGATCTGGCCGTCACGAACTCAGCTACCACTTGTTTTCGATATACGAGATGGGACAGACTGGAAATGTTTCACTGTTTAGCAAAATTTATTATATTTGAACTTTTACTTGAATTAATATAATCAATTGTATTTTTTGAGACTTCCAAATATTATATTAACGTCATCAGTCTACGAAATAAAATCGTATTTTGGGTCCTTACCAGAAATCGAAGATATTATATATGTTATGTACAATTTTATATTTTTTTGAATCTTATTTTAATAATGATCCATGTATGGAAAAAACTTATTTAAAACTCATAAAATCCTGGCGGATGAGTTATAAGTAACTTTTATATGATTAAAGTACGAAATTCAAATACGTGTACATTTGAAGTTCGAAACAATAGCGGTTAGAAAAAACCTCCCTCCGACCTCAGAGCAAACCAAGTTAGCGTAATAACATTACAGCCCTCTAAATCCGTTGCGTGGAGCCGTTGATGAGCTATTCTTTAAGGGAACCAGGCATACGAATAAGGATGTGCTTAAATAAATACTTTATGCTTACAGTTTATTTTGAATATTTTCAATCAAACTATGTTCTCTGATTTTATTTTAATATTGTTGAAATTATTCGAAATCGCGAATTTTGATCTGTACTAGATTTTTAAAATCGAATAGTAGTTAAAAGTTTATAAATAACAAATAATTATTTCAACATTGTTAAATATATTATTATTGTAATGTTATATATAAAGTCGGTATCTATTCATTTATTTTTATGATTTTGAAAACAATTGATTGATTTTGTGGGTATTTAAGTTGGAACCCGAACGGCTGTTAGAACTTAGAAGTAGATTAAAAGGCTACACACATATACACAGATACAGGTGAATTTCAAGGCTTGATATTTAGAAACATGTGAAGCTAATAAAAATGTTAAAAAAAATTGTATGACGTAATAATCATAAGATAAACACATTTTTTTTAATTATAGTACGCACTATAATGTACAGGACAAAAAATTAACGAAGATCAGTATCTTTCAACTTCCACAATACTTTGTTATCACAATACAAGATTGATTTTCACTTGACTAATTTTTCTCAGATTATCTCATTAAAAAGGCCACAAAACAACCATCATATATGATTAACAATAGTTATTATAAACATAATTAATGCTGTAAACGATGTTTACTACATCGTAATATAGCAATAGATTTACATAGATTACTAGCATTTACAGGCGGCTCTGCCTGCGCAGTTTTAAAATAAAGGATTTTTATACAAACTTTCAACGTCTTTTGACTCTGTAGGGGTTACATTTTCGATTATCATGTACATAATATGTATTTATAAATATCTAGTTTTTACGAGGAATCCACCTACCAAATTACAAGTTTGTAGTATTTAAACTTTCTGAAATTTTGTGATCAAAGAATGGTATTTCCCTTTCATATAGGTATTTTAACGACACGTTTGGCTCAGTTTGTAGTGACTCTACTTGGTGTGCCAGCGGACACGCGTTCGAGTCTCGCTGGGGGCATTAATTTGTGTGATGAGCATGAATATTTGTACTCCAGTCAGGGATGTTTATATTTATTTATAATATGCATGTATTTAAAATTATATATGTGTAGTGTATCAACTATCTGATATCTATAACACAAGTCTGGTAGCGTACCATGGAACTAGATGATGCTGTGCAGTTGATGTCTCAACATCTATACATATAATAAAATTGTAACTAAGTCGAATCTGTACATTAAATATTTTTTGGAAAATCTTATTGAAATAAACATTATTATCGATACAGACTGACAGCTGAATCTATAGTTTTTAGAATTTTTGTCTGTCTGTCTGTCTGACTGTTACCGCATCACAGAAAAACCACTGGGGGGATTTTGATGGTGATAGCTTATTATCTGGGTCAACATATAGGATACTTTTTACCGCAGGAAAATATCTCATTTCTGAGAAAAATACAAAAACTGCAATGTAGGAGTATACTAAGATGTAAAACCTAAATTTGTTTTTTGGTCATCTAAACGCGGGCGGGGCCGCGGGCAATGCTAGTATTTTTATATATGAATAGGTTTTAATAAGCAAATTCATTTTATTGCATAATATTAAAATATGTTCTACGAATTTAAAGCGTACATTTAAAGAGAGACAACTTTTTTCGTATAAAAGTTACCTATAAGACATATTGAATCTTAATAAATATGTCAAATAGATATCCAAGATGGGACAAAGCAATAGGTAATTGTGTTAACAGGCGTGGAATTTAGGCGCAGTTGTGCAAATGTCAGCCGCTTGTCGCTGTCGGTGACTCGCTCAATGCTAGACCTCGGTCGCCTTGAGTTTTCGTCGTGGTGATAAAATAATCATTGACGCTTGCTAACTACCGATTAGACTAATGTACTGAGTAGGGTTCCCTAGGTATTTAAAAAAGATAAAAGCTCTGTAAGATTTTTTTATATTTCTGTTAAAAAATGGCTATCTATGTATGTGTGCGTATGTGCATTTGTCATATGTTTCATTAAAATAATAGTTGATTGAATTTTGTTTTTGTTTATTTTTATAGTTTCAAGAAGGTATATTATATGTTATATTCTTAGTAACAGAAATATACTAAAACAAGATATAACATATAGATCTAGTCGTAGCTTTACTAAAGTCGTACTTATGTTTCCTATTTATATCTACTAGTAGCAAGTAGTACCTAAGTAGCATATCTGGTTATGTCTTTGCGAAATCCTAAACTATCTCTATACAAAAGATCACGTCGATCCGTATGTTTACCGTAACAAACAAAAACGTTCGAAATTCCAATATTAGCAACAATATGCTAAATACAAAAACACCTCAGTAATCTCTAATTGTGACATAACGCGTGTCACTACAGCCGATTATATATTCAAATCTGGAGTGTCGGAGCTCGGTAACTAAAAGAGCGGTCAGCGACTCGGCTACAATACGTAATAAAATTATAATACCATTATTTGTTTATCAATAAACGATTTGCATGTGTTAAGTGCAACTGAGTGGAGTGCTGGATTACCATTTCAATGCGCGCGCGCCGCCGTGGGTGGAGCTCTGGGATAATTATGATTGACGTTAAAAACCATATGATGATTCCACTTTACATATTTATTGATTTGTGGAATTTCTTTGAGAATTCGGTCAGTTGTTATTTTTATTTATACATACATACATATGTGTTATGGCCATGTTTATAGGACTCTTTTGTTTGTATGCAAATGAATTGAGTGATATATTATGTGCAATTTACATTATTGTGCATTAATATTATAGAGTTATAGTTATTAAGTTAAATAATTCAATTAATTTTGTGCGTAAAGATGTTTAATAACGTACGTATTCTACATATTGTGTGCATATTTATCATATTTATTTTTATCATAGCTTCCACATAGCCTTAATTTATTTCACTAAGAAACGTAAATGTAGAAAGCAGCATTCATCATTCATTTCATAACATAAAGAGTATATAAAAATTAAATAAAACAATTTTAATAACATACGAGTGTAATGTTTGGAAACTTAAAAATTTTGGGAAGTATATATTTAAGTAGCATGGCGGGTGTCCGCTAGTTAGCACGCACTAAACGGCGGAACAGCTAATGGCTTTGAGGTTAAATAAATTAGGTCTCCGCTAAAGGGTGCAATCGGGTATAAACAAAAGGTGCAGTACACCTGCTCGCCGCTCGTAAGGACGCGGCCACAACGCGACGTGGGCTTTACGACAGCCTTATCTATATCACTTTTGTTAACGTTTATTTCTTTAAATGAATGTAGGTTTTGTTTTAGTTTTTGTTTAATTAGGTCTAGTTAAAACTGGCTGTAAGATTTTAGTTCATTCAATATTTCTATTCGCTATATAAAGAAAATTTGGTTAAAAGTATTATAACATTTCTAAAATATGAGTTTTTTTTTCAAACCGTGTTATTTTTTTGATGTTCATTAAAATTAAATGTTTGGTTTTCTTTTGACGATTGAACTGTGTAGACAGCTACACCAGTGCTATATAAATTAGAGTCACGAATTGTTTTATTAAATGATAAATACACTGAAAGCTCACCTTAAAAATACAATAATGTGTAACGACCAATGTACTGTCTCACCAACGGCCCGGCGAGTATGAACGCAGGTTGTTATCGCTTTTAATAAGTTTAGTTTCGTTTCCGCTCGTATAGTTTTGTAAAAAATAATTTGAATAGTCAGTTGATTTCGTGAACCCACCGCGAATATATTTGAATTAATTAGCGGCGCTAGTATGGCGCGGCGCAAGGACGAATTTTGCATATGTGTGTAACAGCATATTTATAATGTTTGTCTCTTATTTTTTATTGTATATTAATTTTATAAGGTGTCTAGAGCAAAAAACTATCTACGAGGGTCTAGATTCAATTACTATTTTAAGAGGACATATTCTTAAATATTTAAATATCGATTAAACCTGTTTTTTCACATGGCTTTATAAATAAAAAAAAAACGATGAAAACAGTAGATAAACGCGTGATCTCTTAACGACTTATCTAGAAAAGAAGGACATATGTAAGCTTTTTGTTGTCTTTTTTTATACCAGAAATGGTTTTTATTGTACAATAATCATTAATAATGCTATTTTGCTTAAAAAATGACATCTAAATTCAAATTAGGTTTAAATTAACAGGCTATTATAAATGCGAGCTTAGTTAGCCTGTTTGATATCGATAAAAACTAACATATTAACACGACATGCTATTTGATATATAGTGATGTTTCTCACAAGATCACGGATGCTGAATTTGTTTATGGGATAGGTATCTGTCTAAAATAATAAAATCTAAGCCGTTTTACGAGTATACTTAATAATATAAAATAGTCAATTTATTTAAAACCTTTACATATAAATATATATGTGTTTAGTATACTATTTTTTGACAGAAATAGCATGAGCATTCTTATCCGTGTAATTTGAGTCTGAAATTTGTGGAATAAAAAGTATTATAATAAATATAATTAATTATTTTTTACATCATTATAATATAATTATATCATCTGTACTTTTATTAACGAAAAGGCGAAGTCACCTCTAAAATTTCTATATCTCTATTCTCTTTATTATTTGCTTTCCTTGAATAATGTGATAGTGTCTAATGAGTTGTTTAAAACTTATGCCGACTATAGAAGTAATCTATAATTGAGAAACAAACGAACTTACCTTGTGATGTTTGATTTCTAATTATACGAGTGTCTTGACCGAAGATGATTATGTTCACAAGCAGCAGTACGCCAGTTTGATGCTGTCCTCATCACACTTTTAAAGCTATATATACTTTTTTTTAAAGCTCTTAAAAGAAATAGTTTAAACTATTCCTTTTTTAAATAATCTCTGTAGCGCATCCAACCACGTCACCTTGATTCAACTGTCATTACGCGTTTTTGTGTTGCCCGAGTCACAACAATTTTACAAATTTTGTAAAATCAAAATGGAAAAAAGAAAGCGATTACATAAGAAGAATACTGATATCGGGAGGAAAGTTTTAAAGAAAGTAAAAAACTAAATAGTGAGTACTAAGAAGAGAATAATTTTGTCATCATTGTCTGAGGATTCTGTAAACGAAATTATAATATTAAAATCTGCATATTCACATTATACTGAAATAAAATTTCAAGATAATATTATATTCAAATTAAATAAAGTACCTTTATTACTATAAATATGCCGACGTATATCGTGTGTGCAAATTCTATCCCGGCATTTTGTGTGTGGATACTATGAAGGCAATAATTATTGTCCCGACATAATGTGTGTGGACTATAAATTATCTTCATTTATGTATACTTATATTACATGAGAAGTGATACACTTCTGTTATTATGAATATGAATATGCCGACGTATATCGTGTGTGCAAATCGTATCCCGACGTCCTGTGTGTGGATACTATGATAGCAGTTGTTTCGACGTAATGTGTGTGAATTAAAAATTATCTTCATATTATTTTTATATATTAAAATTTTAAAATAATAATATTAATTAAATATATAAATATTTATCTTAAATGGGTATCCCGGCGTAATGCGTGTGGAATATTCCCGTAGTGTTCTTAGAACGTGATGCATTTTTATTAGTATGAATATTTTCAAAATTTATGTTTGTGTAAAATTTATCCCGACATCCTGTGTGTGTGGATACAATGTACATGGCTACATGTGTGTCTTGACATAATGTGTGTGGACTAAAAATTGTCATTATTTATATAGTATATTTTTACTGGGTGTCCCGGCATAATGCGTGTGGAATATTCCCGTAGATACGTTAAGTATTTTTTGGGAAATATTATTGACATAAACTAAATAGATGATAAAATTATTACCGATACAGAGGCCGAATCTATTTACTTTTAACTGCGGGAAAATACCTCATCTCTGAGAAATCTATACTAAACGTTAAAACGTAAATAGGGACGAACCCGAGCGGAGCGAGGGTAAGCCGCTAGTTTTTATATACAGCAACAAAAGTGGTCTATATCAGTCTTTGGCCTATACACTATGTCAATGTAAAAAGTTGTTGCATACAAAAAATTCAAACCAACAAATTAATAATTCGTATTATAACATTCGAAATTTTACTTATTTTAACGAGAAAATTACATACAAATAAATGTACATAAATTAGTCCAATTCGACCACACTGCTTAAGAGTATAGGCATTTTCGAAGTGCCGAGCCCTACATAGGTGCAGGCAGTTTGCCAGTTTTGGCACTGCCTGGGGCTACAATGAGAACAGTCCTGCGGTATGCGAATGCAAACAATAGTTCGATAGAGGTATGTTTTAGGTGTTAAATGGTAAATTTAATGGTAAATAAATAAATATAGTGGTCAACTATAGTCACTTCAACTGTGTTGAACTGGTGATTTTATGTTTGAGTAGTGACCTTGCTTAAAAGTCCACAGAGTTATATCGCCGCCCCCGGAGAATAAAATGATAACTGCAAAAACACCATTTTTCAGGAAAAATAAAAAACCTTTTTTTTGACTTTAACTTTCTAATCAATAGATGTAAAGAGATAAAAAAAACTCAACGATAGCTAATTTTTAACTTTCATAATGTTTTAATATATGTTATACTAAGGTTATCCGAACTGAAGATATTTAGAATTTAAAAAGTTACTAAAATTTTGTTGTTGGTTTTACTTACTAATAACACTTAGCATTTTATTCTCGTTACTTTTAACAGATTATGAGTATTGCATAACTGTTTTACAATAATATTTACCGAATAATACAGACTAAATTAACGAAAAATAATATTACTTGGCATTCTAGTTAATATGTATAATATGTGTTATCACTGTCTAATGTAAGCTTTCTCTAATGACAGAAAAGAATGGTAAGATATTTCTTTGCTCAGTCATTATTAGTACTATTTACGAAGAACATGTTAGTTGCCGAGCCTAAGCGGATTTTTACGAGAACAAAATGACAATAGCATTCACAATTATTTCGCCGATTTGTTTTTCGAGAATATTATTGCAAAACATTATTAAATAAAACTATCTTTTCGGATTATTTCGCGGATTTATTTTGATTTTTGGTTCCCGACGTTTCGAACCAAACCTCAATAAACAAGAGTATTTAGCGTTGAAGAACCTACGCAATAGGTCAGACATCACCGTTCTACGCGCAGACAAAGGAAATGCAACCGTTGTGATGGATACATCAGATTATAATGATAAAATAAAACAACTTTTGTCGGACGAGAGCACGTACAAAAAGGTTAAAACGGATCCAACTACCACCGTTTTAAATAATACTAAAAAGCTAATTAAGAAACACTCCGACACATTAAATCTTGATGTTAAAAATCTTATTCCATCATGTGCAAAACCACCTAAGTTGTATGGACTTCCGAAAATACACAAGACTAACGCTCCGCTACGTCCAATTGTGAGTCAGATCGACTCACCGACTTACAAATTGGCTAAACTAGTAGCAAAAGTACTCTCACCACTCAGAGGATTAACAGGAGCGTTCACAAAGGACTCTTACCATTTTGTCAATGAAGTTAAACACCTAAAACTCATGGACAATGAAACAATGGTTAGTTTCGATGTACAGTCTTTATTTACCAGCCTACCAGTGGAAGACTGTATTGAAATAATATCTAGGAAGCTACTAGATCACAAAATGTCAATAGAATACATTGAACTTTTAAAACACTGCCTAACATCCGGCTATCTACTGTGGAATGGTGAATTCTATAGGCAAGTGGATGGAGTGGCCATGGGTTTGCCAGTCTCCCCCGTCGTAGCCGACATCTTCATGGAGGACTTCGAGGAGACTGCTCTGAACACATCACCCGTGACCCCTCGTTTCTACAAGCGGTATGTAGATGACACTTTCACAATATTACCATCTGATAAAATAACTGTATTCTTAGAACACCTTAATTCTATAAATCCTAAAATACAATTTACAATGGAATTAGAATCAGACAATACCTTAGCTTTCCTAGATGTATTAGTTAAACGAAACCCAGATAACACCTTGAGTCATTCTGTGTATAGAAAGAAGACCCATACTGATAGGTACCTGAACGGTGAATCTCACCACCATCCTTCACAGTTAGCTACCGTGGGAAAATCTTTGTTTCAGAGAGCGCGTGGGATCTGTGACGAGCAACACCTGGCCGGAGAACTGCAACATGTCAAGCAAGTTCTGCGTGACAACAAGCTGCAAGTGCCGCGCCTGCGTCACAGTGACCGAGTGAAACCAGCCACAGTCGAGCGCGTCCCTGCAGTCTTGCCATACATGAAAGGAGTCACTGACAAGATTGGCTACATTCTAAAGCGAGCTTCAATTAAAACTTACTTCAATCCGCCAAAGAAAATTAGTCAGTTCTTACCACCTGTCAAGTGCCACATCCCTCTACAAGATGCAGGAGTTTACAAGCTTGATTGTGATTGTGGGCTCTCTTACATTGGACAAACAAAGCGATCCATTAGAACCCGGGTCAAAGAACACATAGCTGATGTGAAGCACCGTCGCAATACAACATCTGCTGTCTGCAAACATAGCCAGGACCGCCCAAGCCATTATATTCGTTTCGATAGACCTCAAATCCTGGCGAAAGAAAACCGATATCGCCCTAGAATGATTCGAGAAGCCATAGAAATTAAAAAACATCCAAATTTCAATAGGGAAGATGGCTGGGTACTACCATCGTCATGGGATCCTGTTATTAATATAATAAAATCAAATAATAAATATAAACATAACAGACAGGCAGATGTAGTAAGTTCATACTGTGTAGATCAAAATGACAGCTTGTCAGATTAATATTTTTCATTTTTCATTTGTAAAAGTATATTAATAGTGTCGCTTAGTAATTTGTTTTTAAATAATAACAAACTAAATTAAAATTATTATCCTTAATTAATTTTAACTTTTTTAAATTACACATAGAACAATTATATGGCTTAAATAATTAATACTATATTTTATATTTTTCTTTATGTTTATAAATATAATAATGGCAACACTAAATATAGATTACTAATTAATATTTTTAAAATTGTAATAATTATAAAAATAATAGCAAAAATTAAATAAATAATTTTCCATATTCAATTATAATTAAAATTATAAAATTATAAAAATGTTTAAAGTTAAAAAATATTGTGATGTAATTGGTGCAACTTTCATTTTGTTAATTGTGGGTAGGCTGTCTGTAACAACTATACATTCAAGACATGTAACACCTCAGTCTCTCCCGTGACCATGGATGCTGTAAAGCATTTGAAACGTCGGGAACCAAAAATCAAAATAAATCCGTGAAATAATCCGAAAAGATAGTTTTATTTAATAATGTCAAACATTCGCGTAAATCTAAGAAAATATTATATTATTGCAAAAGTTTTTCTTGTATCTTTAATGAAGAAACGGTTTCACTAACTTCATATTATATATTTTTTTCAAGAAGCCTTGTTGTGTGTTTGAAAGAGTGTCGAAAATGATTGCATTATTCTATAACTTTTTTAATAATGGCTGGATATTCACGAAAAAAATTGGGTAGATGTATTAGACACCGTAGACTTTAAATATGGGATAACACTAAAACTATGGTAATATCAATAATCGTTTTATTCTCCGGGGACAGCGATATTGCTTTAAGTCTTATATTGTGTTTAGCCCTTTTTAACATCCCACTGCTGGGCACGGGCCTCCCTTCAATACGAGAGAGATCAGGCTATAGTCCACCACGCTGGCCAATTGCGTGTTGGCGGACTGCACATGTCTTTCGAAAACTTGCTAGGTTCTCTCAGACATGCAGATTTCCTCACGATGTTTTCTTTACGGAAGATAAGTGGTAATCATGTTGGAAATGATTCGCACATGAAAATATCACAGGTTCAAGACTCGGGATTTCAACCCGCTTCACTCGGTTTCCCAAGCGAGCGCGTTTCCACTGAACTAACACTGCCTAATTTTATTAAGTTTCAACTAAGTAACGATTAAGTTACTTATTGTAATAGGCCAATATTGCAATAAGAAATACTCCTGCGTAGATGACTAGTCGCAGTGAGATTGGCCGCCGTACCTACTCGAAGACGGTCAAGAAGACACTACTGTTATAAAATAGAAGTAATATTATGTGTTACTGTTATAGAGAGGAGATTTACCACCATACGAAGCAATTCACTTCGGCCAATAGCTATCTCTATGCAAAACGTGTAAAATATTATGTAAACGTGTAAAATATTATTAGTAGAGACTTGTAAGGAAACTCGTATTATTAATATGTTCTTAGTTTTCTATATAAACGCGATAAAATATTATTAATAACACCTATATGAGAAAGCAGTTTTGAAATTGTTGACATCCAGTCCGTAGTCTTTTGATTGGACTGCCTCCGTTTTCAATAACATTTAACGGCCAATTCACAATGTCCCATATATTTTTTCACTAAAAATAATAAAGAAATATAGTTTCTAAGAATATTTTAAGATTTCATTCACTGCCCTTCGTTAATAATAAAATAGGTCGACTCAGCTGACATCAAGAGAGTACAATTACTATGATTTCTTAGCAATTGTATGAAAATCCGTTTTTATTCACCATGTACAGGGATGCTGAGGCTGACCGATCTGTGGGGAGCACCCACCCCTAGCTACAAACAGGTTTGATAGTACACTAATTTAAATAATTCCCACACACCAGGTGGACAAACGATGTCGGCTATAATATTGTTAATAATATTAGGAAAGTTCTGGTATTCTAATCATTACTTTTTCATTTTTAAGGTTTATTGCTTTTCATTATTAAGCAAAACGCACTAACGTAAGTTTTTGCATGGAAATAGTTTACTGGCTGGAAAAAATCGGATGGGGCTGAGTCTGGGCACACGTCGATTTCGGAATCGCTTTTAATGAAAAACACTTTATAAATATATTGGATAACATGTAGATTGTATAGCTCATGGAATATATGTATGTGGGTCTATATGAAGAGCGCATCGTCATCAGTAGCAAAGATATTAGTGACAATGATAACTTTAACAATAATTTATCATGTAGAAGTTTAATTTAGGATTTTATTCAGTTATGAGAATATCTATTTAAATAATATTCAATAGTTATCAAAATAGTTATAAACTATAATTAATTATTTAATTGAATAAAATATTTTAAATTATAAACGTGCGACTTTCCTATTGTTTTTATTCATTGTATTATAATACATTATTTATATTATAAGCAAGATAAAAAAAAATATTTTATTATTATAATTAATATTATATTTGTATAGTTTATTGGTGATTCAACCTTCTTAGTCCTTTTAACAAAATCATATTCCATACTAAGAGTGTTTTTTTTTATTTTTAGGACGATTACCACTGAAACAGGACTTATACCTTAAAAAGGACGACGCCATGTAATTTGAGTAATTTTGAACCTTTTTTGAAGTCAGATAATTTAGCACATAAGTAAATAATTAGTTAACTGTAGACACTAAAGGCGACTTCTTATTCTAGGAAGTTATTCCAAGAAATTCTGAAAACAAAGATTTCCCAAGAGATAAGAGATAGAAGCTGTTCAAAAGCTTGATAGTGAACTGAAACTACCGCGATTAGGGTATGGAAGTTATCCGATCATTCTGTTTCTTAATAGGTACTTTTCTGCTTGTATTTCGATGTTTTCGACTTAGTGTTAAGACCTCACGTTTTTATCTTTAAGTATTTAGACGAATATATTTGATTCACGCAGACGAAGTCAGGGCTTTTAATAGATTTGTATTATAACAAATTTTATTCGAATATCGTTTTATTACGTATTACATTTATTGTAACTGTAAAATTGTTTATTTTTTGAATTTTAACTGACATTGCCAGCTATCCAATGATTGTATTATATTTCTGTGAGGGATGAATGCTACGATTTTTCACACATATGTATAAACTTGGTTTATTTTGTAAAGATGAAATCTTGATAGAATTCGCAACGAATACTTACTTGTACATTAAAAGAATTTTGATATTTTTTAAAAAAATATAGGTAAATGTTATATAAAATATAAAAATCTACAAGGAAAAGGTATTTTTAGCGATAAAAATACAATAAAATTGCATAGTTGGTAATAACTAACATACAAACAGATATGGCAAAAAAAAATCTTAATATTTAGCTTTAAAAGTATGTCAAAATAGTAATTCGGCATGTATCATTTGCTACAGTATGGTATTTTGTACAGTAGGTATCTACTATAGTCACTTGATGTTTCAAAAAGGGTAAAGAACAAAGAGTGTCCTCTGCCACGCTTCCATACATGTAATAATAAAAGATATTTAGTAGGGGCAGTTGAATAACAGAACTCGTTTTGTCGATTTCGGTTACATATTTCGACTTAAATTTAGGTCTATTCAAAATACTTCGTAAAATATTCATATTTAAATGTTGTCGAGGAAATTATGTACGGTGACCGCAATCTTTAAATTATTCTATTTACGAGTAGGTATATGATAATACTAGCGATTGATTCCCCATACTAACTTTCATCCCCATTTTCACCCCCTTAAGGTATGAATTCCGGGATGAAAAGTATCCTATGTCCTTCACAGGACCTCAAACTATCTTCTTAGTAAATTTCATCTAAATCGGTTCAGTAAATCCAGAGATTATCCCCTACAACGTCACAAACTCACAAACTTTATCTCTTTATAATATTAGTATAGATTTTAAATAAACTTTATTAAGTCATTTGTATTATTTATTTATTAACTCATTCCACAGAGTAAGATGTTTTTGAATAATAAGTTATTGTCTTACGAGAGCAACTTCATGAAAGTACATATAGAGATAACAAGTAGCCTGTAGTACATACTTTTCGATTCACATGCTATAATTACCTAAATCTGTTACTAATTTGCTGCATGAAAGAAAAACAGATCTTCAAGCCATTATTAAAAAAAAGAATACATATACAGACATGTTTACATTTCAATAATAATAATTAATAGGGATTAATTTAGGGTTAAATTCGAGTGAAACCGCGGTGCCAAGCTGGTAAATACAAAAATATTATCCTCTATATAGGAGAACCTATTGACTGATTTATGACATGGACGAGAAATCTATCGAAAGTAGCCAAAGATACATGATACAAACATACAGTCGCATACAAATTTGAAATACTAGTGAGAAAATGTAATAAGCCTTTAAACTTTCTCAGGTATTAAAACCTAAATAATTTGGCCGTATATAGTAATATCCTCGTAATAATATAAAAAAATAATTGAATAAAGTCATTTAATATTACATATTACCACATAGCGAGGCAACTCTCTCATACAAACCTTGGTTCTCGTAGATCACGCGAAAACATAAATTGCATCAGTCAAGGACCATAAGAGCACCGTCACGCTACTTGCGGGAGGGGCCGAGACGCTGATAACAGTGTAAATAAGACAAGTATTTATATCTATTATATAAACTTGTACAATCACTACAATTATGCTGTTTTTAAAATAATTTTGCAAGATTTATCTTTGATTTCTTAGTAAAGATTATTATTTATTTATTTCTTTGCCGTTATTCAGTTAATGAAGGGTCTTTATTTGAAGTAACTATAAATAATAGTTATGATATAATCTTTACTTAATGACGTTTTTCACTTTACTAATTTAGATATTAACATTTTTAATACTAGACATTATGAACAAATAAATTTATCAAAGCATTAAAGCCATAAAATCAAAAATAAAAGAGCGATTAAGATTTGAACTTAACAAATGATAGGAACGAAATCAGCGTAAAATTTCGGCTCGACGGTCGTCATGAAAAATGATTATAAACCGAAATCTCTCAAAATCCACAAAGACACGGCGCGTTACGCGGCTTTGTTCGGCTGTCGGACTTTGATTTATCGCCGCCGCGGGATTCGAACTGCATGCAAAATGTTACGTCACCGCCCTTGCCTTGAAACCACCACATACTAAAATCATCCCATGTTATAAAACAGTCATACTGTCTATTTTTGGTATTTTCTCTGTGAAATTAGTTTAGCTGTGGCCCAGAAATAAGAAATAGTTAGAGTATAGATGTAATAAATCGGACGAATGAGACGTCATTTCGATTCGATACGTATCGAGCGTGGGGGACTTAATGCTCAAATCCACCATTGATTAAGTACGTCTATTTAGTTTAGTGAGGATTAAGCATTTTTGTATTAGGTAATATTCTGGGAGTATTTGTTATGTACCGAGAGCCTGACTAACTGACTAAGATTAATTATCAATCTAGGTTCCGGTGAATAAACAAAAATCACAATCAAAAAATAGATGAGTATTGTTTTATTGTAGATACAATAGCCTATACTATCGAATATACAATAAAAAATATTGTATATGACGATGTACATTATACATACGCGTTTTCTCTTTTAGGGGAAAGAAAACCTAAGAAAATCATTACTTCTCCGTTTTTCTTCTACATACGTATTGCGTGTTGAGAGGCTATTTTTGGATTGGGTTTGATTCCTTTAACATATCAAGACACTCACAACTCCATTTTCTATCTCCTTTCCTGTGATAACCCTTTTTTTCATCAACTAGTTAAACTATAAAAAAAAATTGCATTAATTAAGCAATTAACGTGGGTAATACCTAAAGTGTCTACAGTAATACAACAAGTGCTAGGTAGACTAGGCCAGTTTCTAAACAACTAGCTCAATCATACAGTAATCCCGACGCAACGGTCTTTTGTTTAAGCGGAGTCGACCTCCGGGCCGCGACAATGGAGCACGTCTCATCAGGCTGCGTGTCTAATGTGGACTAATGACAATGACGCCGCGACAAAACTCATACCACAATAACACATCGGAGCTATGTGAAACATCCACAAGCTGCCGCATTTGACTTCACTACTGTGACTTATACTGTTCGAAATAATTGTATTCAAGTCACTTCATCATTTGTATTTAAAAGTTATCTTTTGATTGCTTTCGTATATATTCAAACCATAAAAAACCATATAGTTTGTACTTATGTTTATTCCATAGAAACTTTTTACCATCTTAGTTATTGATTCCTCTTTAAAAGAAGCCAAAGTTAGACATAGATAGATTTCAGCAAAATCTGTTTCTCTATTTATCCCCCAATTTTGTTGCAAAATATTTATCCTATGCCTTATGGTCTTTTGTTATGTTAGTCGGTTCTTTATCATTTACCTTTTAATACAGGTTCGTCAAAGGTTACGTTTAAATGACAGTATTTGGGAACATATACTATTCTTTAGTTAAAAACTTCAATTTAATTTAAATACAAGTACTTTATAAAACTACACGCTACAAGAAATTATATCGTGATATATCATTTGAGCTCAGAGTACCACTAATAAACTATCCTCAAAACGACGTAAAGTGTGAAATTTATTAATATTCAGGTGATCTCGCGGGAAGGAAGTCAAATGGGTGTGTATTTGTATTCATTGTCCCGCGGCGACGTGCACGGCGCGGCCGACGCCACCACCTTGCAGCCACGCTGATTAACCAATTATTGTTTTGTGGCATTAAGCCTTCGATAAATGATTGTAACAAATAACTTACATTAAATAAGTATTCATATTATATAAGACTATGAGTTTAGTTCAGAGTAACGTTATAACATTTTCGTGATAATATTATAATAGTTATTGAAGTGAAACTTCTTTAGAGTAGTTGGGATTTGAAACTCGATGAAACGGAAATATGACACTAAAAAGAGACAAACACATAAACATATACCTGGGACTACGCCGGCGAGAGAATGCGATAGAATACATTGCCACGTTGCCATGGTAACCATTGTTATTGTCTGACAAATATATAGTACTAGCGAACCCGCGGCTTCGCTCGCGCGAAAACTACAAAAAAAAGCTCTAAATGGTAGGTTTGATACAAACTTTCATCCCCTATTTTACCCTTTTATGGTATGAATTTCAAAAAATCCTAAAACACGTATTTAATTAATTGTATTGAAGAGTAGGTATTAATACCAAGTTTCAAGTAATTCAGATCATAAATATTTTTTTGGATTGTATGATAACCTGTTTTCCCGTGGAAAAAAGAAAAATCTCCCGCAGTAAAATGTAGCCTATGTCACTCTTCAGATCTCCAACTATCTTCACACAAAAAATCATGCTAATCCGCCAAGCCGTTTTGATGTGAAAGAAAGACAAACAAACACACTTTCACATTTACGTGATGTGATCATTATCGATTATATTCTTTCCGTATATGATATTCTATAAATATATAATTGTAATATGCTTAATTGCTATATTGCTATTATATGCTTTTTTTGAGCTAAATCACTTCTGTGCAATAAAAAGCTAAACATCCAGCTACGAGTGCGATTAGAACGCCGTTAAAGCATGGCCCTCACAGAATCGACCTGTAAGAAGATTTAAGCCTTCGAAATGTGAAATCATCTCCTTGTAATCGTTTGTATAATAATCTTAATTAAGAAACCACAGGTATTAAATACGGTTGGTGTTTTGAATTTTTGTTCTGGTATACTTATGACATAACGTGGCAGTTAGTCAAAACAGATTGTACTGTTCTAATTGAAAGTAGAGAAAGGAAAGGAAAGAAGGAAGTCGTATGCAGCTAAATAAAAAATTGCGGTCTAGAAAATGGACAGTAGTCAAAAAGGTGAAAGTATCCGACATGGACTCTAGGTTTCCATAACAATAATTAATTTTAGAAAATGTTTCTGACTTTCAAAAAAATGATTATTCGTAGTTTTACAGTTTTTACGAGCGATGTAATACAAGTTCTAAGCTTTCACTAAAAACTAAGACCTAATTGAAATGGTAAAAGTGAATCATACAATTAGAATATCTAAATTCAAAAAAAATTTAATGAAGATAAATCGCTTGTCATATGTATGTAGGTAGTAGTAATTTATATTGTCTTGGTTTTATGAAAAATATGAATGCAAAGAGCAAGCTAAATGTTACTTAAATAATAAATTTACTTAATACATATCTCTGCGGATACTAATTCGAACAAGGATTGAAATACCTATGTCACTTGCGAGCCTTCATACTTTCTCCATAAAAGTTACATCAATTATTTACTTCACTGATGCGTGAAAGAAGGATAAACTAATAACCCACTTACGCATTGATACTATCAGTAAGGATACATATTTCTTGATTTCAGCGAAACGCAAAGCCAGGTGGAGAAGCTAGCTTCAAGTAGGCCTTTTAAAATAGACATGTATCAACAGTGGGCATTGTGAGGTGACGAATATAAGGCCCCCCTCACACGGCGTCGGCGACGGCGCGGCGAGACGCGCGCGTGACCGGAATACGCACGTATTTGTTTATTGTACAGCAACCGAGTACCGAGGTAATGACCGGTAAGAACAAACACTACTAGTTTGACCCTCGAAAATTTTTGTAATCATTGAGGCGAGGAAGATGCGCCTTTCCCATATTTTCGTTATGTTTTCCTTCAATTTTTAACTAAACTTCTCAATAACAAAAATATCCACACCACCCTCGACAAACCCACACTTTATCTTAATTATACACGATTTTCAATTTCAATGACCATCTTCTATAGAAATCTGTTACATAGCCCTATGAGTATATGCAGTATGAAATACAAATCGTAATCGCCTATACACCAGTCATCAGCCATCCTCTTAATTTACATTTGTATTCATATATTCAGCCCTTTTTTAACGTCCAACTACTTGGCACGGACCTTCCTTAAATACAAGGGGGATTAGGCCATAGCCCACCACGCTAGTCAAGTGCGGGTCGGCGGACTTCACATGTCTTTCGAAAATTTGCTAGGTTATCTGAGACATGCAGGTTTCCTCACGATGTTTTCTTTCACCGTATGACAAGTTGTAATCATGTTAGAAACGATTCACACATGAATATATGAGAGATTCGAGACCCGGGAATTGAACCCGCTTTACTTGATTTCCCAAGCAAGCGCGTTACTACTGGGCTTCCACAGCATGCTAATTTACATTTGATTTCAATCAATTTTTACTAAATTACACAAATAGAGGCTTTTTAGTTCATTTTGCATAAAATGAATAATAAAATTTATTGTTACAAAGATAATAATTCTACCTTTCAATATAGTGTACTGAGCATTTTTATCAGCAAAGAGCAAATAATGTGACATTTTAAAAGCATCCATCAATAAGGCACGCAAATCATTAGCGGGTATTCTCACGCGGTTTTTGCTGTTTCAAATGACATTGTTATAATGAGGGCGTAGTACGGTAGAGATTCGTAGTCACACGCCCCGTCCTTGCGAGCCTCACGCGAATTTGCCGCGCCACAGCCTAGCTGTTACTAGCTAACCGTACGCCACGAGTAACTTTGCAACGGGATGCGGGTCTATGGGATAGTTAAAAATATGAATTTTTATTTTTTTTATATTACTTAAAAATATTAAATATAATGTAGTGTTAAGCTCTTTTTAACGTCCCACTGCTGCGCGCGGGCCTCCCTTCAATACTAGGGGTATTAGGTCATAGTCCACTGCGCTGGCCAAGTTTGGGTTGGTTGGTGCATGTTATGTAGAAGAATATAATAGTTTATTGAATAATTTACTCCTTAAGTATTTATTGACTTAGTAAAAGTTACAATCTTGTCCTCTATATTTGTATATTGTAACTTGTTAAGTTCTTTGAGAAGTTTAGCTTAAATGCTCATAACCTAAGCTTTTTCAATTATTGCCTATAAAATAATACTTTATTAGAACAATTACATAAATAGATATATTATGGTATACTGGTTTCGTCAGTCTGTGCGCGTGTCGTGGCTGGCCAGCCTTCGCTCAGATAATTGTGCAATTAGCAGATACTGCGCTAATAACCGACATCACTGATTTCTAAACTGAGCCTAAGTACCAGCGTTATCTCTCGTGATAAGGCGTCTTCAGCATTCAATACTTAAGTGGTATTAAATGATTACCTCAAATATACTTTACCAAAAGTATAATTTAATTTTTATATTTAATTCATTATTTTAAAGTTAATTGTAAGTATAATATTATTTATATCTTGTTGTATAATCAATTTCTATTATGTTTGTAAACACACTGTATCTTTTTTATTTAAATAATTTAAGAACGCTTTTACTTTTTAAGTTTTAAAAGTTGTAATTATGACACTTAGCAATAAAATGTTACGGTAAAAAAAAAACATTTGTGTTTCTGATTAAAACTCCTTTGAAATTAGTGCTGAATCCTGCATCCAAAATGACCGAAGACAATAAGTAAAAATTAATAGCATAGTACTGAAGTTTTAAACTTTGTTAGTATGATGTATTCACACCGAGGTAATTAATCCTTATAATATTATAAATGCGAAAGTTTGTGAGGATGTAGGCTACTTTTTATCGTGAAAAATGTACGGTTCCCGTGGGATAGATTTGTTTTTATTTTTCTAGACGCGAACCCGAGTTAAGTACGAGTAATTCATAATAGAAACTCAGATACATATGTACATATTATGTAGGTATATACTCCTAATATAAGAATCTATATATAATAGCACCCACTGGCTTATGTCAGGTATTAGGCGTTAGATATGCTATGTTGTAGATTCAATAACTAGTTGCTCGACGCACGTGTCAGTATTCCGGATTATTTAATAATTTTTGAAATTCCATACACAACGTGTCTTCTCCATTCTACGCAACATTGGGAAATAAATTGTGCCCTAAAACACTCCTAGAAGCCATGAAACTAAAGATGTGAATTGAATTGAATCATTTTTAAATTAATTACTAGGTTAATGGGTGAATTTTTGTATTCATTACCAGGTGCTTTACATTTTATATATTATATATTACTTGAAGAAATATTTTGGTAATTTTTATGATTTAATAAAGATTTCATAAATATGTCCGTCTGTATGAAACGCGTCGATTGGACGATGACCGGTGAATAACGGTTGGATTGCATCTTTTCTTATAACACAAGTAGCTTAAAACTATAAACATTAACATTTGAATATCAATCAATCGTAAAAAAATCACGATCCAATTTCCTATAGAAAGCGCATGTTTAGCTACGGCTTAAACAAAATACTTTGAGCGACGACAAAAGCCATATTTTTAATAATACTACATAGTACATATAACAGCTCTAAGTAAAAATAACATACCCTCCTGTAGGTACCTACATCTGATTGAGATGTTTTGCTTGTCATTTATTATAATAAAGTTTTGAAAATACTTTTATTGAAATTATTCTTAAAGAATCATTGATTAAAGGTTTTTTTATAAAATATACCTATATCAAATTAAGCCGATGCGCTGTGTGCTGGGATACTTGTCGCTGACAATTCGCGTCGGAGGCTACGGGTTTGATTCTCGCATTAAGGTGGTTTCAATTATTTCAAATTAGCTGTTTAAGCAAATTTTAGATAGGTTAAGTTTAATAACTTTTTTGTCGTGATTAAAGTCCAATTAATAGTTTTATTTATTAGTCTGTTTAGCCGCTTTTATAATATGAGAACTATATCTGATAAAAATATTATACAGCTTACTTATTTAATTTTTTTTTCTGAGTTTAAAATAATATTTATATATAGGTAGATACAGGGTTTAATTCGCACTGATCCTGCGGCGCCCCATTAAGACGGGGGAGGTTTTGTTGGGTTTAGTGGGTAGTGCTGGCTTTTCTAGCCGGCAAGTCCCACATAACTATCTGTATGCAATGCAAGTGATATGCGTAAATGCATTTCCCAACATTAAAAAAAGGGTTTAATTCGCACTCATCTAAGGACGCTATTTTGTTTAGATAGATACATACAATTACTTATAACAATAATTAGGTATAAGTGAATTGAACAAAATAATAACATTTCGCTTTTAAATACCAGTCGTAGCGAGCGGTCATTCCCCGAATTCGGTCGAAACATGGTAAGACAAAGAAAGTGCATTTTCCACTGTAATCGTATATTATTTGGAGCGCGATAAATTATTCATGAGATGATACTCGCTAAGGTTCACGAGCTGGCGCGGTGCGCACTGTACGGTGTGCACTGCACAGTTACACTATACACTATGCGGGTAGGCTATATAACCGCGAGATTTTTGATCTATCACGTCTAATTGAAAGTTCTGAAAAACAATAAAGATATGTGAATAAGCATGAAATAATTAAATCCACAGCAAAAATAACTAGTAAAATAAATTAGTAAAAATAAATTTTCTTAAACAAATTTATAGGTATACTAGCGTTTTCCTGCGGCTTCGCCCGCATAGTACAATAATCACCAACATATCATATACTAAAACCCTCTCCGAAACATGTTGCATGTTATGGTATGAGTATTATTTCGAACGGTTCAGTAGTTATTGCAGTATAACCGAACAAAAAAATCAGCTTTCCATTTTTGTATAGATTTAATTTTAATTAGTCCAAAGTATATTATGAAGAATTAATTAAATTTATGTGACATTCAAAAAATAGTATAATGTAGTATTCTGTGTAAAATTAGATTACGTTAAGGGCCTTTCTGACTAATATACATTTTCTGTAACATTCGCCAGCTTAACCACGAATCATTACAAATACGTTGTATTTGCCTCGAATAGAAATCGAACCTGTGACCGCAGACAATTAAAGGTAGTAATTTAATCAAAAATTTATAAATTTTGAAAATACTACATGTAAGCATAACGAACGATAAATGATAATAGTTGTGTAATTTACAGAGGCATGCGCCGTAGCACGTCGGTGCATGAGTTGCGGCCGAGAATCGCTTCGAGAAACATCCGGAATTTTGTACTTAAAAAAACGGCTAAATAAAAAATATTAAATATTTATCTACAGTAGTAGCACTTATAGAGTATTTAGTTTCGTTAATTGCCCCATTTTAGTGTCGAGCAAAAAGCCAGTTCCATCGCGAGGCGTCGGGAAATTCTTTAGGTTTCTGCTATTTGCAGCGAATCATCAACATTTTCAGTGTCTTTGAACGTGAGCCGCTAGTTTTTAACAATAGATTTCCATTTTTAATTGGAAATTAGTAGAAATTAATTTTTCCATAGCGTGTCGCTAGTGTAGATCTCATGTAACGTTTGCTCGATACGATTGTTTGTAAGACGCGGTGAAAAACCTATAGAAAATATATACCATAATTAAAGAAGTTATTCGTTTAGCAAATATTTAAATCCGTTGATTACTTTTGATATGGAATTTTAAGTAGCTAGAGAAACAAGTAGGCATCCTTGAATTGATTTTAGTTTTTCAAACGTTAAAACCTAGTTAAGAATTAAAATAATTGACTGAGGACCAATGCCTTAATAGATCATTAAAGAGCTAAACATTTTTAGAACTATACAATAAGTTTATAAATCTTCGTCGATCTTTTTCTTTTAAATAAATGAGTTTCAGTTATTTTATGCAAGATATTTCCTTAAGTGTACATATTTCACTGATATAGTAACAAGCCGAGTGCCTCTGCGCAGAGCACCGACTGGCTTATCACAGCTACTGTCAAGTAAGTAAACCTATATACAGTTTATGTAAAATAGCCCGCGCTACAACTATCTGCCCATCTGCTTTTTATTCAAATAACGAGTAATTTTGTTTATTGTTGTACGTTTAATTCATTCTGATAAAGCTGGGTTAGGGTCAACTGAGGAAATTGCAAAAGCTAAGTACTGTTTTAAACAAAATCATAATTTTAATATAGGGTAAAGAACATTTGTATGGATAATGTTAGACTTATCTGATTACTATTATGTCTGCGAAAGTTTGTAAAGAGAAGATTTGACGACGGACGACACATTTGGCTCAGTTTGTAGTGACGCTACTTGCTGCGCCAGCGGTCGCGGGTTCGAGGCTTGCTGGAGGTATTCATGTGTGTGATGAGCAAGAATGTTTCTTCTCCAGTCATGGGTGTTTATATTTATAACATGTACGTATTTAAGTTATATATGTGTAGTATATCAACTATCTAGTGTCCATAACACAAGCCTCGTAGCTTACCATGGACTAGATGGTGTTGTGTGTTAATGTCTCAACATATTTATTTTTTTATTTACTTATTTACTTTTTCATCCTTTGGGTAATAATGATCACAAATTATGTCTTGAACAAAAATGACTATTATTCGTTATTGACAACTACCCTGGCATGTCTAATATGTTATCAAATGAAAAAGCATAAAAAATTAGCGTTTGATTGGAGAGGATCTTCCTTTTTTATTGTCAATCATTAAAAACTAATTTAATCATAAAATGTTCTGTGTAAAAAACTTTATTGATACCATTCGTGATTTATGACCTGTGCCATCTAGTACTGCAGGAATCAGGTGAAGGCTGAATGACGCGACGCGTTATCTCTATTGATGTATTTTATAGCATTTAAATAATAAATGCGAAATTAAGACCAAATGTTTCAAAAGATGTCAATTAGGCGACACCTGACATTCAACTGTAGATGAGATTTCGTAATAGTTTCATCTTCAAAATTATTGCTTAATAAGATGAGTAAAATTTAACTGTAAATGTCAAAACTTTTGTTTATCAAAAATTTTGAGAACAAATTATTGCACCTCTAAATTACACGTTTATAATGTCTGTCATTCAGTACAGCCTAACTGTGGATATATTTTCATAATTCTTTTTCTTTTCGTTTTGCATATTTTTAGATTATTTGCAACAAGTCAAATCTGCTACCGTACGAGTATGATTACCATTGAGCCATACTCTAAAGTATAAGCTAACAGAAGTAATAAATAAGGAGGTCTTTGGCTGCAGGCGCGGTCCAGCACCAATGCTCTTTATTAAATCTCCAAAAGAAAATTTAATTAAGACTTTTTTCTTTTTATTTCACACCCCAGATTTCATTATTGGCGTAATGCGAAAGGGTTCGCTTTGTAGAGCTACGAATGTCGCAGACATTACAAGTTACTTGGCATATACATATGTATATGTTCTTATGTCACATTTTTAATTTATTTATTTGTAGCATTAAGCTTCTGCTAAGGTGCCAAATATTTAAAAATCAAATGATTATTAATGTATATTTAAAACGCACTCCGGAAAACAAATTCAGAATCATGTATCAAAAACAATTTGGGAAAAGGTTTTTCTTAATATTAAAAATAATTTTAAATCTTTACACGATAACATTTCGATACTTTAGCGTTTTTACTCACCAAACGCAACGTGCAGTACAGATGGTGCTAGATCCATATACTTGTACCTACTGACTATCAGAGGTATCCGTATCTACTTCCCTGGTCGAGTCATTTACGCTTCTATAAGCAATAAGGCTCTACTGCTCACATACTAACAAGAAATACTAAAACAATCAGACTCTTCGGCTCGTGAAGTTGCAAGTCTTTAACCAAACGTCACGTAAAAAGTGGAAAGTGAAATATAAAAAGTTATAACTGGTCGGTAATTCGGGATCTGTTATTAGAAGCAATTTACGACGGGCTTATTAAGGGCGGCTTCTAATGAATTCTTGCTTAACCCTATTCGGAAAACTCGCTCGCGAGAGCTATGTTTAGGCTATAGACACTCAATTTTAGAGAGAGAAAAAAAACGCGTGTGTGTACTTATGTACGCTCGTAAGAACAAAAATAGCTATTTCATCACGTATGTCACAACTCTCTGTAAAAGGAATGCAGATAACTTCGTCATGTGGTTTTCAGTTAATCGTGCGCATCGTAAAAATTTTACTCTCAAATTTTTTTCCAAACTTACTAAAAGAAATATAACTTCAAAAATATATGTATATACATTCCAGTAATATCTTGTTTTAAAATTATACGTTTTCTATATTTCTATATTCAGAATGGATGTAACTTACTTTTCCATTCTGAATCTCACTCAAATTCATTGAATCTTTATAGCGTATACAATTAACAACACTTAATATCTCATTAGCATTTGTATATTTAAAATATTTAAATGTGTGAAGAAAGTGCATATAAAAACTTAATTTATTGACTAAAATAAATATTTATTATAACTTAAAAATATTATAGTAATTTACTAACAAAGCAATATTCGAACCGCTATAAGCTTCATTTGTTGTGCGGTAATTTAACACAATTAGTGTGGAGTATTAATAATAAATATTAGTAGCTCTCTACTTGCTCAAGCCATGATTATTGATTACGAGTATACTTCAAGTATTTCTAATAGGTAACTTTTTGCAACCATTGAAGCGTACCATGACATAAACTAAAAACTTTATTTCCCATATTTATGGCAATTGTATGTATTTCGCCCTTTTTAACATTCCACTGCTGGGCATGAGCCCTTTTCAATACGAGGAGGATCAGGTCCTTGTCTACCACGCTGACCAAGTACGGGTTGGCGGACTTCATGTCTTTCAAAAACTTGCAAGGTTCAAATTTACTTGCTAGTTCCCTCAGACGTGCAGTTTTCCTTCACCGTAAGACAAGTGTTGAAAATGATTCACACGTAAAAATATTAAAGGTGCGAGACCTGGGATTTGAAACGGCTTCACTCTATTTCCCAAGCGATCGCTTACTACTGGGCTACCACTGCCTCTTACAGCAAATAAAACTCATTAAAATGTTAACGCCCAATACTATGATTATAAACCAACAAGTAATGCTGCAATTTAAAGAAAATTTCCATGGGAGTTTGGTTCTCGAGGTTCCCAGTGAGGTGAGACATTTCACACCTACCTGTAATATGGGCTACGACTGGCAACTATTTATTACATTATTTTGTATAATACTTGTAACATCGTGTAGAGTTCTTCACTCACATTGTTATTTCTCCTATATTTTAAACATTTTAAATATAAAATATTTAAAAGGATTTGTGAAACTTTATGTGTACTAAAATCTTTTTAAACATATAAGTTTAACTTTTTATAAAGAACCAGCAGAACCCGCAGCTTCGTTCGCGCTGATACTACAAAAACAAAACTCTAAAAAGTAGGTTTCATGCAAACTTTTATCTCTTATTTTACCCCCTTATGGGATGAATTTCGAAAAATGCGAAAAAACACGTGTTTATTTAATTGTATTGAAGAGCATTAATAACTAGTTTTAAGTAATTTTGATTATAAATGTTTTTTGGGTTGTATTATAACGGTTTTTCCCGCGGGAAAGAGATAATCTCCCGCAGTAAAAAGTAGCTTACGTTACTTTCTAGCCCTCCAACTATCTCCACGCAAAATATCACGCCAATCCGTCACTTCGTTTAGACGTGAAAGAAGGACAAACAAACACATTTTCAAATTTAGAATATTAAAGTATGGTAGTGCAAAGCTGACTCTTTCTATCAATATTGAGTAACTTTGATAATTGGTATGTATTATTAACATATAGAAAAGTATGTTATTAAAAAATTAAAATGTAACACTTCATCAAACTTTTAAAATACTTACATGTAAAATTGTATCAAAGTAGTAAAACATAATTTTTATAGGGTTAATTTATATTTTTATTAGAGTATTAATTTAAATGAATTTCGTAAGATTTTTATCAGAGAACTCTTCATAAATGAAAAAAAAAATTTTTTTTTTTATTTACCCGACTGCGCGACGTAAAGGAGGGTAATGTGTTTATCAGTCTATGTACATATTATTTATGTATGTATGTATGTGTGTATGTATGTATGTATGTATGTATGTATGTATGTATGTATGTATGTATGTATGTATGTATGTATGTATGTATGTATGTATGTATTATTTAGTTGCATATACGTATGTATATACATGTATTTATTCCTGTCTCCGACTGCATAATACTTTATTTCTTCGTCAACTGGTTTTCACCTTTATAATTTCTCTTCTCTAATAATTTTTATAAAAATATTTTTTTTATTTTTATAGTATATTATTTTCAAATCTAAAACTAAAACGAGTAAAGCCGCACAACAGACCTAAAGAGACAACGCAAATCGACCGTTCCAATCGACTTCGTCTATTTACAACATCAACTACAATTAACACGTTTTAATTTATAATTTGAATAACCAGTCACTAATAACTTCGTTACTTCTACACACGTTGTAAAACTTAGAATTTATGCTAGACCTAGTATTTAAAAAATACTCTATTAATGCAGTTTTTTCTTCATTCGTACTATCATATATTTTCTTAGAATAATAGTCAAAACTTTATAAAAATACATATAAGATTTTGTCTGAAGTCTTCTAGTTTTTACTAATACGATTGAATAATATAGAGTAAAGCTTTCTAGTATTGGGAAGTTCGATTCTTCACAAAGAATGTGCTTTTATACATATAGTTTGACATTAACTGCATATGCTACATATTGTTTGTTTCACAGATTCCTAATACGAAATACTAAGGGGGCTGGGCTGCAAATTGGACGGAGCTAATCATTTATTAAGATACTCGTATGCTATATACATTTAGCGTAAAAGACGCTTTGGAAATTAAAAAAAAACGTTATCTTATTTGATAACATTTTGGCATTAGACCATAATATTTTCACTTGATAAAGGAGTATTATTCAACTCAACTAAAGTTTCTAAGGCTTTTTTCAAACTTAAGTATAAATTCGATGACTTAGCTTATTAAAAACTTACAATTGTATGAAAGTTTCTGTTTATTTATATTAATGTAGTTGAAAAAAAGGGATATTATATAGGTAAGTATGTGTTGTATGAGCCATCGTACGCGGCGGCTGCCGACGGCGCGGCGGCGGCGGTCTTACCGCTTGGCTGTTTGCGTTGGTGTACGTTAATTACTTTCTTGTTTTATTTTTATTTATAATTAACCAAGACGTCTCTTGAGTAAAAAGTAACTACAGTTAATATATTTTTGAGTTTTTAATTAAGGATATATTTAACAAAAAATACTATTAGACTAGTATTTTCCCATGACTCCGTTTGCGTGGGAGGTTCGTTGAATAAAAAGTAGTATGTATTATATAGGATTTAAACTATCTCCATTCCAAATTTTAATAAAATATTTTAAATATAGCTGTTTTATGATATTTTTTTGCTTTTATTTAAATATTACACAGGAACCAAAGTTCCGACATTTCGAATGCTTTACAGCAATCATGGTCACTGGAGAGACTAAGGTTTTGAATTTCTAAAAAGTTGGACTTATTACAACTTTGTGTCCACTCATACAATTATACATCAAGTGTAGGGGGGAAAAAACAAACAAAAAAGAGTAATTTTATTTAAAATGTCCAAAATTCACGGAAATGTAGGAAACTATTACTTATTATTTTTCGAAGCTATTAATAAGACAATTAAATTGAAGAAAGTATTATGTTTTCTACACGTACTTATCCGTTATAGCGTGAAGAATTAACAAGTACAGTCCTTTTAAAATTTGTTGTATTTTTAAATAAATATGTTGGGACATTAACACACAGTACGATCTAGTTCCATGCTAAGCTACGAAGCTTGTGTTATATGTACCAGATAGTTGATACACTACATATATATATAATTTTAAATACATACATAGGTATAGTAAATATAAACACCCATGACTGGATTACAAACATTCGTGCTCATCACACAAATGAATGCCCCCAGCGGGACTTAAACCCGCGACCGCTGGCACAGCAAGTAGAGTCACTACACACTAAGCCAAACGTGTTGTCAGATTTGTTCTTTTTCATAGCATATGAATAGTGTATAGTTTTCATATGCACTCTTGTCACTATATATTTTGTTCGTATAAAATTGATTAATTTCCATATATGTTTTGATTTTCAGAAACTATGTTATTTTATAGCAGAAAATCCATAATATATACGCTTCGTTTATTAACATATTACGATATAGTTTTTACTATTAATAAATGTAAAATAACTAATGTATTCAATTAAAAAATAGAAATCGTAAAATTTTCGAAAATAGTCTAAGTCTAGCATAATTTGCTGAATTAATTGTTTGCATTGACTTTTATTAGAAAAATATACAAACTAGGACTGATAAGAAGTAAAGTTTATAGTGGAGATATTAAAATTTGTGATTATTTAGAAAATTTTCATGTCACATATCATAAATCACGAAGACATTCGGCAGTTATCGTTGGATTTTATGTGCTATGTTTTATCTGTAGTTTCTTTCTCTGTTGTTTTTTTAATATAATTTTTATACATGTTGATGTAATTGTGCTTATTAAAATAATATTGTATACATGCACGTTGTGGTCTCCAGTAATTGGTATAGCATTTGGAATTGTATTTCTCGTATACTCGTAAATGTAAATGGGATGTGATAGGTGCTTATATTTGATATTTTTAATGTATATATTTTCTATCTATGTATCGATAAGATATGACTTTGCAAATTAAAAAACAGTTTTCATAATTATTTTATAGTATTTTTTTAAGGGTCCAACTCAGGGTGGTCTCATATAAATTAAAAAAAAAAAACATTCAAAAGGTTTCTACCCTTTACTTACCTTTATTTACTTTTAAATGGTTTTGAAGTCGGTGAACCTTTTTTAGCCAAAACGTAATTAATAAGAAAACTGTAGTAAATAAATACTAAAAAGTAAATAATAAAAATTAGAAATCAACAGCGCTGATTAATTCGCTTAAGTAATTAAAGTATCACGATACGGATAGAAACAATGCTTTATATTATTTGAATTTTAATTTTACTATTTTATATTAATACTTAAAATTGAATAGGAATAATTCTGTAGTAGAATTTTATCAACACACGTTAAAATAAATTGTTCTGAAATTTCTGTTAGTTGCAATTGTAGTACTTTTAATAAAATAACCTAGCCATGGATTTATTTTTGTGATTATACTGAAATTTTCATGTCAAGTATTATCATAAATCAAAACCTAGTCGAAAATCAATGGCGTTAAATAATTCAATAATAAAGAGAGGGGAAATATCGATAAATCGAGCAAGCAAGCAATCGCACCTGACTGCGATTGGGCAAATTCATAGTTTATGAAACGGGAGAGACAGTCATAAAACATATTCGGAGTTATGCATCCCCGGTGGGCTGTGCCGTCAATATTTGATGCGCCGCAAATCGATGTAAGGAACGTCTAATACGTATTTACGATCGCAACGGGCCATGCTTCTTAGCTACCGCAATCGCTATACTTCACTAGTTAGATTTTTGATGTACGATCATGGCTTTTTAACTCAGAATTAAATCTAAAAGGTAAAGGAACTTTTCTTTGAAATTGTTAAAAAAATAATAACGTGTAGGGTCCCTAATAAAACTTCGAGATATTCCTTGCATATATTCTTACATTCAGTACTTTTATAAACGTCAGTGAGTTACATAATTTATAATCATAATTTTCAGTATCAGTAGTACCTACATGGTGGTACCGACATCTCTGTGCAAAAGCGCGGGAAAACAAATGAATATTTGCGCCCTTTTTTTATTTATTTTTTAAAAGACATTCCAATCGGCCAAGGTCACATAATAAAGGCTTATACATAAATCATTGCAAATTAATCAAATATATTATTTTCTTTTAAAACGTTCAATATATAAAAATGCAACCTTACAAAGGCATACTCTGAAAAACTTCGATATGAAGCCTTTTTTGAATCTTTTGAAATCATTTTTATAGTTCAATCAAATTATGGCCTCTGTTTTTTATTTTATCCGATTTAGTAAAAAAGCGTTCGTATATCTAACGACCAAAATACCTAATTTGAATAATAATAAAATAACTCAAATATAATGTGTCTTAAGTAAAAAAAAAAAAAACAATTTTAAAACATTGAAAACGCGGAAACCCTTGCTATGACAGTACGTAATTTATTATTTCACATCGAGTGACGTCATGTATAAAGAAGCATTAGTTGAGTGGAAATTTTAAAATAATAGACATTAAATTAAGATAGATTATCACGTCAGTAATTTTAGATAACGAATAACGAGCGTCAATGTTTCATTGAAGAATGTAAACAGGAAATTCGAATAAAATCTATTTGTTTATTGAATTCACATGTACCTAATACCTACGAATTGAATACATATACTCGCCCTTGTTGTAGCCTTTTATACTAATAGGTGGTAATTTTGTACTCAATAGTGGTTAATTTTGTTCATGTATCTGAATGTTTAACTTAGTTTAAGTTTCAATATACAAAAAATATTATTTTTCCATATTCTAGCTAAAACGTTTGTCCATTTTCGAAAGATAGGATTTATAAAAACTCAGTAAAGTAACTATTTCGTAGTACGTATCATATCTATCTGCAGATCTTTGGGTTGACACAATCCAGGACATTTCCCTCAAACGGACTGCTCGAAGGAAGTTTTAACTGGTTTATTTTCAAACGGTTGGTGTCGCGACGCCTTTAAAGGCAGCTGGTCGTCGAATCATGTCGGTCGTCGGCTCTGCCGTCGCAACCGTCATCACCTACTAATACTAGTAAGTGATACATATTTTTTCCAACATAATTAAGTGTAAAGTAAATTCCACTCAAATATATCTGGAAAAAATCTAATTAATTATTTATGTGTGCATTCTGACCACCTCGCATCGCCTATCGATGGCTCGAGAACTCGCATAAGAAACTCCATGCATATGCATGTGTATACTCTACACCTAGAGTCATGCGCTGCTTTTTCACTAATTATATTGTTACAAATCCTTCACGCCTGTCTTCTTCGAAAAATAAGAAAAAAAGACTTAAATCTGCGATAACATTATGTTTTCACTAGTCGTTTGTTTTCTTAAAAATTAAAAAACAATTCAATGAAACGCTAAAGTTAGAAGAAACGTGTTTATGCGACATTTTAACTTTATATAACTATCGACGGATCCGCTTAGTTGTTGCTTAAAACGAATTTACCTAATTAGCTCGGCACTTAAATTTGAATATTTTATTTTAAGTCGTGGTGAATAATGATATGACCCATTTCGGCCAAAGTTCATACCCATTAATAGATCGCGAAATCGTCAGATATCGTGAGTGATTTAACATAAATCACGCCGGAGTTCATATAAAAAAATACGATAAAGCGGTACCGGTTCCATATTGTCACTATAAATTTTAATATTGATAGTGTTGTAGAAGTTTTGCCATTGGCCTAACGAGCGCGCACTAAAAAAGCTATATCAGTATATCACACCGCTCATCCGCGTTTTGGACATAGCGCATTCAATGAAAACTTTAAAATGTTCACAGGGAACTCGTTGGAGTCGAAACTATAATATGTATTTATATTTTTATTTATATAATAAATAAATTATACATGTTATTATTTTAATTTTTATACATATATTTGCAGGCAATAATTAAATTAATTAGGCACTGAACTATGCCAGGTCGGTTGACGTTTTTCTCTTGGTTATTATTTTATATCTTATCGAGTAACTTGAAAAGAAGTAGAAATTTAGTTCTTTATGGCAACTAGACTGCTTGTTTTTTTTCAAATTGAACATAATAAATCTTATTTGTTGGATATTTACAACTAGCCGTATATGGATGAAGTAGCGTTTTTGCGGTGGGGGTTAGCAGCACCGTTAGCAGTGAGATTCGCTTGACTAAAGTATCTAGCCATATTTCATAGCCGTTTTTCCAAGAAAAAACGTAGACGAAAAAGGAATTGCTCGCGCAAAATATCATCAGGCGTACACAATGAAGCGAGACGTTCCGCTCCGGCGGCCGCGGCCATTACGATCGTTGCCTACTTAGCCAGGCACCGCCCCGGCCGACGTCTGATACTTACTATTTTTCGTCACAAAAGCCGCTCCATTACAGTCTGTAACCCACAAAAACGTGTTCCACTCATTATGAAACACGAAAGTATGATATTTCAAGTCGCCTTGCCGTTGGTACGACAGGCGACCTTAGTGTTGCGCAGTCGTCGCGACGCGACGCCCAATAAATATACGCTTTACTGTTATCTGTAAACAGCCTTCGCTAGGAGCCGGACCGGTATCGAAGCGAAACTATTCTAATAAAAAACCAAAACCAGTCCAAATTAAAGATTAGATGTTGGAGGAATTAAAGTAACGTCGCGTAGGAGTATCACGTCGCGGACTGCTTGTATACTGTAGAGTGTATACTGTGTATGCTATGCTCAATAAGGCATTTCTGCGATTGAACCACATCACTATATCACCTCTATATATATCGAAATCACATACCAGTCAGTGTAAAACTAGCAATATAGATTAGGTGAAGTCAAGTTGAAATAATAAACATGAAACAACTTATCACTTTATCTCTCGAAGCATACAGATACGGAGAATTATGCACTTTCTCTTCTATTTTAAACTACTTTTGTATAAACACTATGACATACTTGGCTATTGACACTAGTGTTATGGAGATTTAGACCAACGCTCATATATGAGCACAAATATATCTGCCCTAAGCAAGAATCAAACTGACGACCTCCGTGCTAGTCAATAATAGGTTATTACGAATACTGAGTTGCAATAAGTAACGGTTGGGCTGCAGCAACAAAATGGCCCGCGCTATCTCCATTCCAAGACTGGGTAATTTAATTTAATCGTGATATATCGGTTTTATTTTTAAGCAATCATGTGTCGATGGTTACATTAGGCTTGATGGATGTCATTCTCGTACAAGGCTGCCGATATCAGCGACGTTTCAGACCCAATCACTATTTATAGACCGGTAATCCTTGCATTAGTCTTGAATTTTAATGAGACGCTATCCTCTACGCTCGGCATTCGGTCGAGCTATTTGAACTGTTGGTAATTAGTGCCTAAAAACTAAACGCAATGAAACTTATTTAAAAGTATTTTAAAATATGCTATTTTTTATAGTTATTATGGATAATAACTTAATAAAATGGTGTTACATTGCCTCTAAGATGCTTTGGTTTAACTGTCAATGGGGCGTGCAATTACAAATATAAAAGCTTCGTTATATGTTCAAGAGGATGCAATATATTATGGTATGTTTAGGATTTATGGCTAAACAGCTGGTGTCTGATATTATGAAATATAAGAAATTTCTTAAATTATATAACAGTATTATTGCAATATGAATAAAATATCCAATAGTAATGTTTACGTTAAAAGCGCGATCGTTTAAAGTCCCGGTACACGCACTTACGAGCGAGTACTGATACTCGGTATAGAGCCGATACAGCATCAATTAACATAAAATGTCTACAATACGCAACGTCTACCACTTAGATGCAGTCAGATTCGAAGAAAACATATATTTATTTCATTTGAATGGTCTCCATTCCTATAGAGCATATTGGCTAACCTGCTCGTTTCTAAACCAAGGGTCGTAGGCTCAATTACTACTTAAGACATACTACTTGTGTATATTTACATAAATATGTATATATAATGTATTACTTGGTTATTGAAAAGTAAGTCGGAGAGCTGTTGTTTTTATTATGACTGGAATTATTTACATGAAATAACAATAATCAGCTTGAAGGCAGTGAGACGACGAATAGGTACCATTGTTTGACTGATGTGGTATTATAGTATGGAACACCTATCTACCACTACCTAGTGCATTGGAGTTCGTGACTTTCATTGATATGGGGTGAACTAGCGTAAGTAAAGTTATTAAGATAAATCAGAACAGTTTTTCTTCATTAACAGTGTTTTTTAAATGTGAGTGACAGAAAGTTAAATAACAAATCATTCTATATTATATACTAGCGACTCACCCTCGCTTAGCTCGGTTTCGTCCCTAGGTGATTCTTTGCATTGACATGACTGTTTATTTATGAATCGATTAAAATAAAACGAAAACTAGATGTTAAGAAACTTACCACAATTCATAAGTGAAAACCGTACCCAAATCGATTAAGTGGTTTCTGAGATTAGCGCCCAAATGCACAGACAGACAAACAGACAAAAATTCTAAAAATCATTGTTTTGGGTTCTATTGAGTTAATCAAGACCTCCAATAATGGTTTTTCTCAAAATATATCTTCCATGTATAGACAACGATCAGTTACACTTTTATTATATGTATAGATATCATTATGAAATAAAGATATTTAGGGGAAGCAAAGTCGAGTTGGTTTTTGCAAAAACGTTTGGTACTTTATGGTTATAATTTATTATGGTTATAATTTATCAGAACAGAACTCTAATGCAAAATGCTTATATTGTGTGAGTCAAGTTATAGCATTAATTATTATAATTAATATAATAACCGACGTTTTTCAATGCTTATTATAAAATAGCACGTGTCAATATAGACTCGGTTGAACTAAAAATATGAAACAATAGAGAAATTTATATTTTTAACTTTAAATATAGCAATTGCTAATGTTTGTTTTCAGCCCTTTTGAACGTCCCACTGCTGGGCACAGGTCTCAATTCAATACAAGGGATATCCGGTCATAGTCCAACACGCTGGCCAAATGCGGGCGGACGGAAATGCTCAGCATTACTTAAGTTTTCTCAGACATGCATGTCTCCTCAAGATTTTTTCTTTACCGCAAGGTAAGTAGTAATCTCGCTGGAAATGATTCGCACATGAAAATATCAGAGGACGCTTCACTTGGTTACCCCTGGTCTATCACTCACTGTGCTAATGTACTAACCTAAAATTATATCTAGTTTAAATATACATTGCAAAATTTATAAAAAAAACTTCGAAATCAGTATTTCAATGATAACAATAAAGGACGTCCATACTTAATATTATAAATGTGAAAGTGTGTTTGTTTGTCCTTCTTTCACGTAAAAACGCAGTGACGGATTGGCGTGATATTTTGTGTGGAGATAGATGGTGGGCTGGAAAGCGACATATGCATAGGCATGCTTTTTATCGCGGGAGATTACTTAATTCCCACGGGAAAACACGTTATAATACAATCTAAAAAAATATTTATTATCAGAATTACTTGAAACTTAGTATATATGCTTTTCAATAAAAGTAAATAAATACATATCATAGCATTTTTCGAAATTCATCCTATGAGGGGGTAAAATAGGGGATGAAAGTTTGTATGACACTATTTTTTTAGATATTTTTTTGTAGTTTCAGCGCGAGTGAAGCCGCGGGTTCTGCTAGTTAACTATAAAAGAGATACTTTTCTCGAAATTACAGTTAAAGTATATAGGTAATTGTAAATTAATAAATCCTTCTGAAAGGTTAGTAAAGTCAGCACATACAGGGTCAGGGTACAAACCTAGAGTTATTATGTAATCAGCAATTAAAACAAAGAAAATGCGTAGATAATTGCTTGCATGTGTTCAGTGGAATGCGATGTCGCAGGCACCCGCATATACTCCACATATTTCCAATATGCTGGTATATAAGTTATGACTAACCTAACGTATTGTGTAAGATATAAGCTTATATGCTTTGTACCTATTTAGTTATTTCAGTTTTATTATTTATATCGTTATTTAACCCAGTTTTTAAATTAATTTACTTCAATATGTTGTTATTTATTATTGAAAGCTCTGTAAAATAAAAACAAAACATTTTATCGTTTGTCAATCAGTCAATGTAGATTAATGAAGGCACCGGTTTATTAAGGACTTATTTTCTACATGCACATGCTATCGAGAACTTTATCGTTTAAAGCTTTTCGATTTTCGCGCTGGGACCCAAAATATTTTCGGATACAACATACTATAAATTCCTTTATCTTTTAATAAAAGTCTCATTACAATTGGTTAAGCCATTCTAAAGATTACGCCGGACAAACAGATAACAATTTTAAAAAGAACTGTATAGGTGCTGCTATTAAATAAATAACTTTAATATGTATTTGAGCAGACATAGTTATTTCGAAATCAAAGACAGATACTTTAATTTTATTTATACGTACATACCTATATAGTCTTATACAACTGCCTCAATTGTGTAATGGCTAGCATGTACGGCTGCACACCCAGAGGTCTTGGGTTCGAGTCCCGGGTCGGGCCAAGTTTAGTTATTGAGTCTTTCTTTATAGTAAGCCTCAGTAACAGCCTTGAGTTGGGAAGTTGGCGGTGTTTCACCCCCGTGCCTCGGAGAGCACGTAAAGCCGTCGGATCTGCGCCTTAACTCTCACCGGTCGTGTCGAATGGTCGTTCCACCGGAGTATGAGAGTGACAGGAATAGAGAGTGCACGTTGTGTCTGCGCTTATACTTGTGCACTATAATATCTCCTGCGCAGTTGGCTAGTCTCAATGAGATTGGCCGCCGCGGCCGGAATCGGTCAGGAGGACATTATTATGGTAAAATCCATAAATCCTTTGCCTATATCTAAATGAAAGTAAAGAGTTGAGTTTTTACATTTATCAAGAACTTTAGTTTTTTGAATTAATACTATACCAATTGCAAGTGTTGTTACTATAATACAATTATAAAAAAATTTGCGACAAACACCAAAATAGTTCTATATAAATATTCGCGTAAATCTGTGATAGTATTACGCAATAGGCTTTAAAAAGGCGGCAGGTACGATAGATATATAAAGCTGTGCTTCGTCGGAACGCTTAATTGCCTTTAATGTTTTATCTTTATACATTATTTATCTCCACAGTTTACATAATTAACAGATATTCTCACATTTAAAGATTCACACAAATGGATAAATTTATTTTTATCTAAAAGTAATTTAATTTGATCAAGGTTAGATATTGAAATAAGATATCCAGAATTATTTTATCATAATATAAATGTATATGAAGTTAGTTTGTTTTAAATATAGCAAGCTTTCTGAAAGCTTATATAGAGTAACTAGCGAATCACCCTCGCTCCGCTTGGGTTGTTCCCTTGGTACGTTTTAACGGTTAGTGTAGATTTTTCAGAGATTAGGTATTTTCCGGCAGTAAAAATTATTCTATATGTTGACCCGGATAACCAGCTATCATCATACCAAATTTCATCAAAATCCGTCCAGTGGTTTTCTCGTGATGCGTTCCCAGACAGACACAGCTTTTTTCGCAGATTTATTTTGTTGTAATCAGTGGTTTGGAAAACAAAAACCAAAATGAATTAAGGAAAAAATATGAAAAGATAGTTTTATTTAAAGGAGTCGTCTAACTTACTTTTGGGTAACATACTTCTTACTGATTAGTATTGTATGTTTCTCTTATAATATACATGTAATATTATAAGAGAAAGATTCAATTAATTATAGTACAGCAAAAGGGCAACTTTCAGTACATTACATGTTAATGAATGTAATCAAATAAGAAATTAATCTTCACGTCACTTTTTATTTACATTAAAATCCATCGCGATTTATAAAGTACGAGATTAATTAGCGCTATCAGAATGCAGTGTTATTACCCATACGCATGCTGAATTATTTGAGCTTGTTTGTAAATTGCTAGGTTTTGCTTGTAACTGGCATTCTCATGTGATTTTATATTTCATTAACAAAGATATTATCTATTAGTATTTAGTTATGAATTTTAATAGATTTTACTATATAAAAGGGGAACTTATGGTGTTAAAATAAATATATTTTGTTACTTTGGCAAATATTAGTAATTTGTTAAGCTTAAATAAACATTAATATCAGTCGGTAATTTTTGTTCTATACCTATAAACTAGTAGCTTATTTGATTTCGAAAGTGATACAATGGCCTTCCAAAAACCTGTAAAAAGATTATAGGCTTTCGATGTGTCAAATAGCAATTAGGAGAAGTCACTAAACATATAAGTACTCGTTATATACACATCACTGACGCATATATCTATATATCTATACATAATATAATAAAATTCTGAGTCGATTCGGTACATTCAATCTTTTTTGGAAAATCTTATTGAAGTAGTCATTATTATCGATACAGAGGCCAAATCTATAATTTTTAGAATTTTTGTTTGTCTATCTGTCTATCTATCTATCTATCTGGGAACGCATCCCAAGAAAACCACTAGACAGATTTTGATGAAGTTAGGTATGATGATAACTGGTTATCCGGGTCAACATTTAGAATGCTTTTTACTGGGAAAATATCTCATCTCTGAGAATCTATACTAACCAAAAAACGTAGGGACCGAACACAAAACCGTGCGGAGCGAGGGTGAGCCGCTAGTTAGGTTATAATTTTTGATAATAGTTCAGCAATGTCGATAAAATAAAATACGTAAAAGTACTGTGTGTAAGTAACTTTTTCGCGCTGAGATGGCGAGTGTTTTTGATAGAAATTTATTACACATACCATGACTTGAAGTAACCAAAAGGCTAGGCTTGTAGGCACGTACCTGAGCGAAGCGAGTATAAATCGCTAGTACAATATAATTATTAGTACATTGAATATTTTACCATTTGTTAAGTTCTATATTGGTGCATAAGTCACGGTCAGCGGGTAATATTTCATATATCACTGAGTTAGCTATTTTGATCCGACAGCGTCCGTGGTGCGGCCGTCGACCTTGCAGGGAAACCGTGTCAGGAAAATGCTTTCCTCCTGTTTATTATGCCCTCGTTACGTATGGGACTCTACTTTGCTTTTATTTATAAATTAATCTATCAGACGAATAAAAATATATACTTTAATATTATGATATCTTCAAATTCAAAAAGAAATAATTATATAATTCGTTTATTTTTATATACACCAATGTTTTGTTGTTTGTTGTACTAAATATTAATATTTATAAAAGTTACATAGTTTTCAATTACATCCTTAATAGACGCAGAGAGAAGAATTTACGTCTTCCTCGTAAATACTTAAATACATCATAAAATGAATATGCGCTCTGGAAATCCAAAAATAAACTTACATTATTGAATTTACAACTCACAAGCTCATAACAATACAGAAAATATTTTTTACAACCCCTAATATTCTACATACTATATACTGGGATTATATTTCAGTTGCTTGGCGAAAAATTTTCTCTTCTTTTTAAATACATACAATCAAAATCTATACAGTGACACATAAACTGACCAAGCTGACCAAATTAGCTGATATGTGACAACTCAGCCGCGGGATGCACGTCGCGCGTCAGCAGACGTCCGGCGCCGTACAAGGCGACTCCAAATAGAGCACACTGCGGTACGGGAGCATTACGTGTGTGGATAGAATACTAAGCATTTGAATCGATACCAAAGAAATCCTCGCAAAGTTTTGGGGTGTTTTAAAATATTACCAGTTATTTTCTCTCTCGTTTTAGTTAGATTCAGAGTAGAGTAAGATTAAGAGCTGTTGATTTTGTACTACATTAGAGCTAGGTTTTCTTTTTGTAGAGTGTTTAATTCTATTTATGTCATTATATCCAGCTCAAACTGGTATATTTGGTCATTGTTCTGTGATACCTAAAATTTATGCTACTAATAAAAAATGAAAAAAGATAGAAATTTTGGAAATCTATTCTATTTTAATAATAATAATAATAATGAACACTTTATTGCACACCACACAAGAAAATAAATAAAAAAGTGAAAAACATAACAGTTAAATGATGCACAGCAGGCGGCCTTATTGCTAGAAGCGAACTCTTCCAGGCAACCTTAGGGTAGAGGAATCAGTATATAAAAATGGTAGGCGGTGTACTTGTATAAATACATACTTATATACATACATATAAACATACATACATACATACATACATACATACATACATACATGCATGCATGCATACATACATACATACATACATACATACATACATACATACATACATACATACATACATACATACATACATACATACATACATACATACATACATACATACATACTAGGCCTTTGCGTCTATTCCAGACGATTTATGGTGCAATGCCGGAGATACACCTCTTTTGGTGGCTGTATAGACCGATGCGAGAGCTACATGTCCTACCGCAGACCTGACAGGAGAAGTTTGCGACGGATGGTACTGAGTCGCCTTGACGTCGTCTTTGTCTCTTGTCAGCAAGTGCCGCGAACCCGGTCTCATCGCAGAACTTGCGACCCTCCATAATACTTTTGCGCCATTCCGTTCGATTTTCTGCAAGTCTTTCCCAGTTTCGGTGGTCAATTTTAAAAGTAACCATGTCTCTCTTGGCGCAGTCTTTAAAGCGAAGCAGTGGCCTCCCTACGTTTCTTTTTGCGTTCGCAATCGCACCAAGAAGTACACGTCGTGGTAATCGAGAAGGTCCCATTCTGTGCACATGCCCGAGCCAGCGCAAACGTTTCTGTTTTAGAAGCGCGGTCAAACTAGGTAGTTGTGCAATTTCTAGAACTCTCTCGTTTGTCACCCTGTCTTGCCATGAGATGTCCAAGATTTTACGAAGGCAACGCATGTAAAAAGAGTTTATTCGACGTTCGACCTTTGCATACGTTGTCCAGGTTTCAGCTCCGTACAAGAGTATGCTTATAATGGAGGCTTGAAAGACTAACATTTTGGTCTTGGTGGTTAGATATTTGTTTTGCCATACTCTAGTACTAAGCTTCCCGAACATGGTCGCTGCTTTACCGATGCGAATGTCAACCTCTGCATCCAGCGACAGATTGCTCGTTACGGTTGATCCTAGGTAACAAAATCTGTCAACTACCTCTAACAGCGTACCATTGAGCGAAATTGCTGGGGCCTTAGAAGTGCCTTGTGCTAACACAACTGTCTTCTTTGCGTTTATGGACATGGCGAACAGGGAACAGGCCCGTGAGAATTGATTCACCATATACTGGAGCTCACGTTCGGAATTAGCAACGAAAGCCGCGTCATCGGCATAAAGAAGGCTGTCGATGAAAAGATCCTCGCGGCTTCTTTTGGATTTGAGTAGTGAGATGTTAAGCATCCTTCCATCGGTTCTTGTATGTAGATGTATACCCTGTTGATTTTCGCCAAAAGCGGTACGCAATATGAGCGAAAAATATATACCAAACAGGGTAGGAGCCAAGACGCAGCCCTGTCGCACACCTCTGGAAACATCAAACGGCTTAGATGTTTTACCGTTTAAAACTACTGTGCCCTTCATGTCTTCATGAAAAGATGCAACCAGTCTCAGGAGTTTAGGCGGGCACCCAATACTCTCAAGCGCCGAGTACAAGCCCTTTCTGCTGACCGTATCGAAGGCCTTATTAAGGTCAACGAAAGCTACTACTAAGGGACAGTTTTGTTCTCGACACTTTTCCTGTATTTGGCGTAGTGTGAAAATCATATCCACTGTCGAACGGTCGGAGCGGAAACCACATTGTGACTCAGGATAGATACGTTCAGCAAGCTTTTGGAGTCTTGATAGAACGACTAGACCAAAAAGCTTGCCAACTATGCTCAAAAGAGAAATTCCGCGAAAATTGTTACAGTCGCCGCGGTCACCTTTCCCTTTGTATAATGTGATGATGTTAGCGTCCCGCATATCCTGAGGCACATGCCCCGCTTCCCAACATTTGCACAATAGATTTTGCAGGATTGGTTTCACACATTCGAGCTTTAATATTTCAGCATGGATGCCGTCGCCGCCGGGACTCTTACCGCGCTTAAGCCGATTGACAGCCTTGGTGAAATCCTCTACAGACGGTAGATCATCTAACTCATTCAATACACCCAATTTTGGTATGCTCTGTGCCGCCTCCGGATGTATGATTACTGGACTTGAGTAGAGATCGGTATAATGCTCGACCCAACGATCAAGCTGTTTTTGGCTGTCAACAATGACAGTGCCATTCGCGTCCTTTAGAGGGGCTATCTTTTTTGAAACGGGTCCGAGAACGCGTTTAATACCTTCATATACACCACCTATGTTTCCACTGTCCGCACACATCTGTATATTGCGACCAAGATCCGACCAGTATAAGTTGGCAAAGTATCGTGTACTTCGTTGAAGAGAAGTTTTAGCTGTTCGAAGTGCTTTATCAGTTACTGGACAGGGATTCATACGGTGCCTAAGTGCGGCATTCCGCTTTGAGTCTAAAAGAGGTTGTAGGTACTCAACGTTGTCCTCGAACCAGTCTTGAGACTTGGTCCTCACACATCCGAAAACTTCAGTGGCGCTATCAGTCAGTAGTTTCTTTGCTTTATTCCACTCGACGCCTATCGGTGTATTGGCATCCCAATCAGCAAGTTCTTTATTTGCCAAGCACTCAAACTGTCGGACTTTTTCATCATCCCGAGTATTAGAAAGATTTATCTTCCTCCTACCTGGCGTTTTAGATGAATGTATCCTTTTATGAGCTATGGCAACTTGTGCTGCTACTAGAGAGTGGTCGGTGTCACAGTCGGCGCTATGGAATGTACGAGTGTGAAGGAAATCGCGGAGGTCTTTGGATCTCGTTAGTATCACGTCTAATTGATGCCAGTGGCCTGATCGCGGGTGCTTCCAAGACACTTTTCGGGACAGCTTGCCCTTGAAATATGTATTGGTTACGCATAGCAGGTATTCAGAACAGAACTCCAGTAAACGTCGGCCATTGTCATTAATATTGCCGATTCCATGGTAACCAATACAATCAGGCCATGCGGAATGATCCTGTCCCACCCGGGAATTGAAGTCACCCAAGATGTACAGGCGATCACTACTAGAAACAGTTTTCACCGTCTCGGTCAGTTGGCTCTTTAGTCTTAAGACCATTATGCGTTCCGAAACACCGCACAGAGTTTCAATGGCGGAAAGTATATCGTTTCGGACCGCAAAACCAACACCGTGTTCACGAGCATCGCCAAAGTCTTTTCCTTTCCAAAAGAACTTATAAGAGGACTCCTGCATTGAGCCTTCGTCTGGTAATCTGGTCTCTTGCAAAGCGCAGACAGAGATGTTAAGCCTGCTCAGCTCTGCATCTATCACGGCAGTTTTACGCAGATGTTGTGCGTATCCGTAACCTCCACAGGTGTCAGGCCTGTCCTCATAGTACGGACATTCCATGTTGCAATGCGCATGGCTTGGCGAGGCGGGTTTGTCGCCTTTTACGACACCCTCGTCCTTTGTCAGGGTTGGTGCTATTCTTAAGCCGAACACCACACGGGTGACATACATACATACATACATACATACATACATACATACATACATACATACATACATACATACATACATACATACATACATACATACATACATACATACATACATACATACATACATACATACATACATACATACATACATACATACATACATACATACATACAAACATGTGTGCATACAAGCAGTGTAATAGAAAAATATAATCAGTATGTTTATTTAAGTTACGTATTTCAAACAAATACATATAATGTCAAATATATAGTACATAATATATTATAGTAAGACAAACTAAAGAGATAAATAATGCGTTTTTAACATCATCTTAAACTTGTCCAAATTATCAGCCCGTCTGATGTGTACTGGTAAAGAGTTCCATAGATGTGCAGCTTTGACAGAAAAGGAGTTGGTAAGAAAACAAGAGGAGTGAGAAGGAATTTTGAGGATAAGCGTTTCACTAGAACGCAGGGAACGAGTATGAGAATTCCTTAGAAGCTCGACACGCTCTTTGAGATAGGAAGGGGTAGAAGGATTAAACATCACGCAGTAGAGGAGATGAAGTATGTGAGTATTCCTGCGAAAGCGGATTGGGAGCCACTTGAGCTTTTTGCGAAAGTGTGAAACGTGGTCATATTTACGGAAATCAAATATGAACCGTATGCAAAGATTTTGAAGGCGCTCAAGTCGATTCAGGTGCTCCTCTTTAAGGTCAAGAAAACAAATATCAGCATAATCAAGTATTGGTAATAAAAGTGAATTTGCCAGCGCAATTTTAGTAGGTATAGGCAGAACATTTCTCAACCTGCGAAGGGAGGAAACAGCTCCAAACGTCTTGCGGCTCAGTACACTTACCTTTGGCCCCCAGGATAAATACTGGTCAAAAATGATTCCTAGGTTTTTTACTGTTTTGGTAAAAGCAATTTCAACAACGTTTAGCGTCACCGATGGTATCAATGACTGAGTAATTTTTGAAGGTCGTCGGCATATAGGTGGTAGAGAGAAGAAATTTGATGGCAAATAGAATTAATGAAAATTGAAAACAGGAGAGGAGACAACACGCCACCTTGTGGGACACCGGCATTAATCGTACTCCAATCAGAAAAGGAATCCTCAATTCGTATACGCTGCCGGCGGCCACACAAGTAACTACGAAACCAGTCAATCACCTCAGGAGATATGTTAAGAGAAGTTAATATGGCAATTAGTATATCAAAATCAACAGTGTTAAAGGCAATACTGAAGTCTAATAGTACCATCACGGTAACCTTCTGACTGTCCATACCCTCTTTAATATCATCAGCGATTTTGACCAATGCTGTAGTCGTACTATGACCGATGCGGAAACCGGATTGAAAGGAGTTTAAAAAATTATGATTAAAAAGAAAAGTGCTTAACTGTCGATGCATAAGACGCTCCAGTACTTTCGATAGGAAAGGGAGAATGGATATAGGACGGTAGTCAGCAAAAGAAGATGGATTAGACTTTTTTGGAATGGGAATTACTTGACCCTCTTTCCAGGCAGTAGGAAAGTTATGGGAAATTAAGGAGGAATTTAAAATTGATGTAATTTTAGGAGCTATTAAGTCAAGAACAGGAACAATCATTTTACGACTAATGCTGTCCGCGCCCACCGCGTTAGATTTTATGGTCAAAATATTTCTCTTAACATCACTGATGGAAAATTGACTAAATGAAAAATAAGGAATATCAGGAGTAGGTAAAAGTGAAAGTTGATTAATTGTATTTAATTTGTTTGTACTATCTATAGTACCAGAAAGTGAGAAATGCTGATTTAACAAATTTAAGTCAATATTAAGGGGATTGATACGTTGTTGTGCCTTTCCTACTCCAATAGATTTAAGAAAGTTCCAAATTTTTTGTGAATCATCTTCATCAATTACAGATTTATGGATATGGCGTCGTTGACTATCTCTACACACCATATTGCAACGATTACGGGCCTTGATGTATTTCCTTTTATTGTTATCACTAGGATTTGCCGCAAACTTCGATTTAACCATGTACTTTTTCACCTGCAGTTTTTTATTTAATGAACTCAACTTTTACATATGACAAAGTGGTGATATATTTTTAAAAACAAAATAAATATTCATTTTAGCGAAAATATAATAAAATACTTATTTTAAAAAGTTATTTTTTTAATTAAAAACAAGAGTTTAGCATATAAAATTGTGACAACGCGTAATTTGTATTGATTTATGCTGTAGATATCAGTCTGTCTATTAATTTTTTTTGAAATATCTGAATATTCATATATGCATGTAAAATATTGGTGTCGCTACATTCCGAAATGTTCGCGATAAGATCGTATCTATCAGGTACAATTCTAACTTAGTTTTAGTATTTTTATTAATATAATTAAAACGTGCGGAATCAATACTTTGCATAATTTGCCAAATAGATGACTCTGTTATAACATAAATCTCGACGGAATGGATATTATTTTATTTTTTGCAAATACCATTTAATTTTAAAGTGATGGCACGAATAAATAAAAACTATATTTTACTTCAAAATAACTATGTTAATTTTACTGTTGTAGATAAAATATATTGTATACTTTATGGGTTTGTACGAAATGGATATAATTTGGGTAAAGATAGTAAACATTTTTAATATATATGTAGGTATACCTAATCAAATAAATTTGTTTTTCAAAGAAAAAAAAATCTTCCTTATTGCAGAAAACAGCCAACATTAAAATATGCCAATAAAAGTGTGCTTTATTTATGTATACTTTTTGATAGTTTATTTAAGTATACGTTTATTTCGATACTGACTTTTCTATTCATCACTTAGCATTGAATTATAATTTTCACTGAATCATGTCTGTATATTTTAATGAACGCCGGCTAACTTCTAACTCTCACGATAAAACCTCATTGGATTAAACAAATCGGTCATATATGATTTATTACATACAAGCTATCATCATACCAAATTTCATCAAAATCACTTCAGTGATTTTCCGTGATGCGGTCACAGACAGACAGACACAAAAATTTTAAAAAGTATTGATTCGACCTCAGTATCGATAATAATGTCTATTTCAATAAGATTTTCCAAAAAAATATTTAATGTACCGATTCGACACAGAAATTTATTATATACCTATGTATAGATAAAAAAACACATTTTCAGTCAAGTGCTGTACTTTACTGGAATGTTGTCGTTTTAATTGGCTATTTCTATTTTGCAACAATATTTATGTCAGCGAGCAAAGCTGTGACTCTGTAAATGAAGTTAACCGGTTAAGTCGACGCCATCTAACGAATTATTAAATGATTAAGATAAAGCTTGCATTATATACCTCACCTTATAAGCTCGCTCGATGCTAAGGTTTATTGATACATTTGGTATATAAATACAGGAATGCAGCCAGAGCTCGTACAACATGTATAGCGCCAATTACATACTACGCATACCGGTATCCTAAAAACATAGGTAAAAACCGCATAGTACTAATTAATATTAAATAATTTATTCATTGCGTGTACATAAAAGTTGGTAAAGTATGGCGATCATTTAATATTTATATTTGTCTCAAAAGGTGAGGATGTTTTTTTTTCTTTTTCCGCTATTTGCTTATGCTTAGGACTATTGTATAAATAACTATAAACTTAATTTTATCGGGTAACTATTTCTGTCCTGCAGTTTTGTGCGCATCTACTGCTATCGTTTTCCATATTTTCTGGGCTATGGCTATTCTTGACAATCTTTTGGAAGAAATATAAGGTATATAAGATGTAACCAACTTAATGATGTCCTTTGAATTGAATTTTTAGCTTCAAATAATTCATAAAAAATTTAACTTATATAAATAACAATTATTTAAAGTATATATAACATATTTATATAATATTAAAATTATAGACAAAGGACTAATATAAAGTTTTAAAGGTACAATAGAAGCCTAAAATTTTTATACAAATATTATATTCATATTAGCTCTCATTCACTTACTTTCTTTCAGAGATATTATATAGTATATTCAAAAACCATATTGAATTTTCCGAAGCACTAATTGATGGTCTGTATAATATGATTTTTCGCAACGTCAGCGTCCCGGCCGTTAGCAGTGCGGTCACGTCGCGCCGCGTAAGTAATCACGCATATCTAGCTACCGGACTTACAGCCTACTATTGCTATTGCACATATACTACTATATATCTGTAAATCTGTATATATAAAAGGAAACTGTGACTGACTGGCAGACTGACTGACTTACTGACTGATCTATCAATGCATACCTAGCTCAAACCGCTGAACGGATTGGCTTGAAATTTCGCATTAACACAGATAGTTATTACGTGGGCATACTCCAAGTACGGATTTTTGAAAATTCAATTCCTAAAAGGTGAGAAGGGAGTTCACATGTGACGCGAGCATAGCTGCGGACAAAAGCTAGTAATACATAATATGTCTGTGTGCTTGTTTAATTTATGCTATGAATTATAATGTCTTTATATTTACGTCATCATTTAGTTCTTTGCGGTTGAAATGCAATACGGCAGCTTATTAGTTTATTTATAAGAATATATTTAAAAATCAATGCTCATATTCAAAATGTGTAAATGAGTTAAGTATTTCTTAAAACACTAAATAAAATGGACATAATTGTTATTTATATTTTTATAACAAAATATTGTAACGAGAAACTGTAATATAAAAAAAAATATACAAACATACACTCGAAATAAATTAGTGTAAGAGATTATGTTAGATTTGCCCTACAACATTAGTATGATATAGTTATATTAGTCCTTTGCGGGATATACACCCACTACAATCGTAACTTGTAGTATCTAAAATAGCGGATGTTATAATTTTGCTCACATTGCCTCACAAGTAAGTGCCAAGTAAATTCCTTTAGAAAGACAATGCTTCAAACGTATGTGAAACGTCGTGGTGAAAATATCCATCGGTCAGTGAAAACAAACAAACATACACATAAACAACACCCGGACGTGCGTTGAGTATATGCACTCCGTCGTGTGTAGAAAGTGTCGTGACGACCACTTAGGGTCGACGACACGACTACTGTATAAGTAGACATATGTAAAAAAACACAATATTTATCATGATTAAAAAAAAATAAAACGTGAGCAATGTAGCTTTATTTTGTATTTTTTATAGTGAAGTTTTTATATCTTTGTGTACCTACTTTATTTATAATAGGTAAATAAATTATGTATTAACATAATTGTTGCTAACTACAAAGTAAAAAACAACTTGTATAGTTGTGGTACAAGTATATTCACGTATAAGTGTCACAGACTGATAGTGTAAAGAATGTGCAGGTCACAGCGCGTACATGACTGTCGCTCCGAGCACTATATATTACCATTGTGAGACGTGGCCAATGCCATCGAATACCTAATTGTGTGCGATTTCTAGATTGGAGAAAATTACTATCTAATTCTGCACTCTCACTAAGCAATGTACCTACACTAAAACCTTGTATTAGTTGATGTAGGAATATAGTTTTTTCGATTCATACATTAAATTGTACTCTAAATATAATTGGCTAAGTAATTTGTGCCTGACTGGCACGCCTAAGAGCAACAAAAAAAAACAAAGAATTGAATTGAATAACAGATTTATAATAAAATGCCTCCAGCTTAGACGAAATGCACTGAAAGCTGTCATTTAATACATACATATTATAGTCTTGAGAACCGTCAGTGAAAAATGGAATATTTACAGAATAGTCGATGAAATAAAAATAATGCATATATTATGGCATTGTTTATTAAAATTTAACTTTAAATATCAAAACCCTTAATTCGTGAGTGTATGTTACAGAAATAATATTATCGATTGCTGCTATTATCACTTATGCCAGCCTCTCAAAAAGTCATGTGGCTCAGTAAATAACATGGTCTTTGTCACGGTGCTGGCTTAACGAGTTTTCTTTATAAAATGACAAATACATTTTGCGCACGAGCAATACGTCTTAGGTAATGCACAGGATACGTGCTAGAAATGGTAACGACAATTCCATTCATTATTTCTCAGTTAGCGACGGTTGTCTTACAAATCGAGAAAATATTTTAAAGTAGGTACCTACTGCTCGAAACGTCAAAACCCTTCACGCAAAGTAAACAAAAGGTCGGTAAAAAGAGGGTGACATCGAGACAAGCCAGCAAAAAGTGCGAGTGGATGCAATAACTCAAAACTTGGTATATAGCCCGGGTGCCCTGGCGTTTTTACAAACGCTTGTCAGCCGTCAAACAGTCGTCGTGCTCATGATGGGCGATGCCTCGATGGACGGCTGCCAATGCGCGTTTGAATCAACAAAATCCTATATACTTACACGAAATACGAAATATACATTTTATTCTAGCGAAATAAAGTTGTGTATCGACGGCCGCCACGACAAGTTATCACGGTACGGCGCAGTCGACGGCAAGTGGTAGTGTTTTTTTGCCCTCGACGACCTGGCGGGCTCAACGGAACTGACTAGCCTATTGTATGTTAATACTCGACCGGATTTTGTTCGGGCTCAATTATATTATGAAGCTTAACCAAAGTCAAAAGTCACCCGAGTGTCTTTTGTTGAGGCGCGTTTCTGCGCCCGCGCACCGCGCCCGCCTTGGCCCTCGCATCGACACAAAGCGTATTTACGAACAAAAAGTTACCTATACTTACTTTCAACCTATACATATATTAAAATTGCAATGGCATCAACGGTGTTGAGTAATTTTACGGATTTTTTAAATTGTGCTCATTTCATCTGTTTAATATAAAGAAATATATGAGCCATATTTTATACAGTTACCATAAACAAATAATATGTTTATTGAGTATATACTAGGTACGTTTTAACGGTTAGTATGGAATAGATAGACTATACAACATATATTATATATACACATACATAGGTATGATAAGTATAATCACCCGCGGTAAAAAGTAGCCTATGTCACTTTGCAGCCCTCCAACTATCTCCCCAAAATAAAACATGCCAACCCGTCACTCTGTTTTGTCGTGAAAGACGAACAAACAAACATTATAATATTAGTATACATTATTTTTAGATATGTACTTTTATTTTGCACATAGCCCGGGTAATAAAAAGTAAAGCAAAGTAGCATACCCAAGCTAGTCAGTATATACGTTAGAAATCACAAGCAGAGCTATTCAAACTCATAAATTATTGTATTAAGCTTTGCCAGTTTTTATATTACTTGTGATCACTTTGCGTCCGCAGTGCCTATTTTTTATAGCAAAATGATGTAACCCAAATTAGTCTTCTTAAGCCGATACGTTGCCTATCCATCTCTGTCACCGATTATCTGCGGAACGTATAATTATCTGTACTTATAGTAAAATAATATGTTGATCATTTATTTTTATGCAAGTAAAACTACTAGGCAATTTTATGGAAATAATGCTTAAAATAGCTGTAAACGGAATATTTTGATAGTAATTTCGTCCTACGACCAATCACTACGCGACAACGAGTTGGGGCAACTTATAAGACAGATATATTTTCTTAACAGAAAATCCCTTTAACCTATCCGGTATTCGTATCCAAAACCACATATATACAGCCTTTATGTCAGCTTACTTCCACACCAACAAGACGATGTAAATAGTGAATCGATGGTGTAAAATTTGATATTTTTTAAATAGCAAACAGAGTAAAAGGCAGGTACTAAGCGAATGTCGACACGAATGAAGACGACATTAAAAATGTTGTATTCAACAATATAAAATGTTGCTCCATCCACTCGAAGATCACATCCTTGACATAGAAGTTGTTAATGGTTATTATCAGTGTCGTAAATAAATTATGTATACCGCCTAATTAATTAGCTGGTCGGGTATTGGCAGGGTTTATTGATTTTATTTTATCGCGTCGAATAAATATTGATATTTTATAACTCAAATGAGCTTTATCGATGAAAGATCTTTTAGATTTAGGCATTCGTTGGGCAACACTCGCGAGGCAGGTCCGTGGTGTAATGCTCGAGTAAGTTTATGTCACGTGTGAAAGTACATATCTCGCCCGTTTCGAAGTTAACTGCGTATAAATAAGCTAGATGGTGACTCGAGGCAGAGCGGACGCGATAAGCCCCGATGGCCGCTGTAGGCTGCGGTAGAGGAACCTCGAAAATTTTGTAGCAATCGGGATAAAATGTACATCAAAGCTGACCGCGGCCATAAGTTTCGATTTTTATCGCCGCGCTCCTACACTCAGCCCCGTAAAAAGGTTGGGCCGTGATTGAAAAACTAAATGCTCTCACAAAAAGTGGCCAGTCGTACTCGATCGCGCCTTTATGAACTATTCTGATTATAGAATGGGTGGTTTTATTGAAAAATCTCTATAACGTATCTAGCGATTTGACACGGATTAGTCGTAGTTATTTAGCTACTGTTACCGTTGATCCTAATGTATGGCCCCGTTAGAGAGAACGGGCTCTCGCTTCGAACGGACCTCGAATTCGGACTCCACTTTATTAAGCGATACAACTGTAAGTATTTAAATGTGATTTGCGTAAATATGTCACTTATATTCGAATAATGAGACAGCGATGGTATACATGATATATCTATTTCGGTGACCACCTCAACGAACGATCGTCATATTAAGTTGTAATTTTATTACTTATATATCAGCTACTCGTATTTTTGGTTGCAACATTATGTAAATAGTAACATTTTTCATACTTATATATCCTACATATTACTCAACTAGCATTGCCCGCGGCTCCGCCCGGGTTCAGATGACCAAAACCAAATTCTTAGGTTTTACATATTAGTATACTGTTACAATGCAGTTTTTGTATTTTTTCTCAGAAATGAGATATTTTTCCGCGGTAAAAAGTATTCTATATGTTGACCCGGATAACCAGCTATCATCATACTAAATTTCATCAAAATCCCTCTAGTGGTTTTCTCGTGATGCGGTAACAGACAGACAGACAAAAATTCTAAAAACTATAGATTCGGACGCTGTATATCGATAATAATGTTTATTTCAATTAGATTTTCCAAAAAATATTTAATGTACAAATTCGACTTAGTTACAATTTTATTACATGTATAGATTATACAAATAAGAGCATAAACAACAAAAATCGATCAACGTTTAAATAAACAAAATTAAAATACATAATTTAGAAGAAAATTCAATCCGTTTCTAATGAGAAACAAATTTATTAGGCAATGATTTGTAAACACAAACGAGAAATTATAATACGGTCTCAGATGATAATCTAATCAGTGAGGATATTTCTCGCGGGCGAGCCGGTTGTAAGGTAATGTAACCCGGCGTCACGCTGCGAGCAGCGGTCAATTTACGACGACAACGCGAAGTTCCTAAACAGCCTAGATTGTGGTTAAACACGTTACAGAATGGGCTTCGACGTCTATAACTATATATTTGTCTGTTATTTATTGCCCAACAGTTAAACCAATAGTACCTTTCATAACATCGATACTGAATAGTTTCCACGACGTCGCTGATTTTGAAACACGTTATTTTAGTTCCAAGTGCTAATTTATATGTTTATTGTTCATCCGAATTGAAAACCTTGAAAAAAAACTGAACAATAGCTGCCCTTAGCAGTGACCCCGGACCCGGTCCTTATTTATTCAATCGATTACAATTCAAATGAATACGATTCACACGATCACCGATGACCACTAGTTCGTACCTAACGGTTGACTCCCATCGCGCGAGTGTTACCGCGTTACGTCTACAAGCTTCGATCGGGCCAATAAATTTCTCATCGGCGTGATACCTGATAGCTGTGACCGGTGGTCAAGCGTCCACCTGTCCTAGCGCCGGGCCCTCTCTTTCTACCCACGGTTCATTTTGTTTGGAGAAAAAGAGGGGCAAAAAAGCGAAAACTCTTTGTAAGCATAGGGTTGAAATCTGATAGTTTATGCAAGTTATGGGCTCAGTTTGATCGCTCAATTACGGATGTTTTGTCGCCGGCGAGGAAGTCGTAAATACATCGGATGCACGCACCACGGAGGAGCGCTGGGAAATTTATTTGCATGTACGCACTGATCAATGGTAATAAATGATTTGGATATCACCGTTTCCGGCTCGCCGCCACTTTATCTAATCTAAGCATTATGTATTGGTTTAGCTCTCGATTGTGTGTCTGTTGACACCGGCGCGGCGTGTTCCTCGAGTTTGAGAAAAGATTCATTTGCAGTGTCAGATTTCATGTGTTTAATGATAATGTCACAGCTATTTAAAATGGAAATGCGCTGTAAGATTTATCTTTACTTACAATTCTTTAGTCTTTCTTTTCCAGCTCTTAACTGAGCATTCAATATTCCATATCAGACAATTATTCAGTTTGAAACGTAAATAAAACAAAAGATTGTAAATATAAAACTTTAAACGAATGTAGGTGAGTTAGGTAGCACGGTGGTGACGGCGAGTGTTCCGGGAAGCGGTCTTCGTCGGCTGACGAGAGGCGACTTGGAGTCCGCACACAAGGCTAATTAAACATGCTTTGTCTACGCTCTACTTGTTGACTTCTTTATAGATTATGTGGTGTAGACTTGCCTTGAAAGATAAATGATGGATACATCTCAACACCTTCACAGCCTTGCTTAGATGAACAATATAAAATATTACATTTCGTATACGTAACTTTAACGTAGTAAGTAATCTATACGCTACCCAATTTATATTATAAGATTAATTTATGGTGTCTAATAAACTTTTTTGTATAAAATAATATTTTATGTAGACATTTTTCAAATAGCTACTTACATGGTAAATAGTTCATTTTTTTTAATAAATTTGTATAAACAATTATAGTGATGATATACAATATTCATATCATGTACCTGAAGAAGTAACTATTAAACCATGTTCCATCTAAAGCTTGATCTAAGTAAAAAAATTGTTACATTATAATATGTATAAACAATTTTAGCACTAAATATTTATCAATTTACAAATTGCATATGCAAGTGTCTATAAAAGGCAGATGTTTCATCAGTTCTAACAATTAAATGAGTAAGTCGGTAGGCGGTTAATCTATGAGACCCGGCGAGTCAAAAGCGTTGGGTGTTTGCGGCTCTCTGTACACAGTACGTACGACGGTATTTGTGATATCAGTCGCAAGATGAAAGAACACCTTAGTAACCAATTGTGAATGAATCCTTCTGTTTGAATAGAATATTCATTATTGGACTCCGAAATAACACGCGGGCTTTTATTTTATGTGTACAAACATTTGGTAGGCGACAAAAAATTGTTAGCTTAACTCAGTACTTTTGGTGTTGGCCGGATTCGTTATCAAGTCCCGAGATGTAGGGTTGCTAGCAAAGCTTTAATCGCCAACAATGACAAAAGATAGTAAAAATAATTAAAAATCGCTTTTAAATTAATTATTTGTTAAAATTAAAAAATAATGTGATATTAATATTGTATGGTAAAACAGTAATTAATGTTGCCTAACTATAATTAAATAATGTACGACCATTGGCTGTATAGAAAATTGCATTTGCCACAGAACCTATTATTTCCTTGGTAACCAAAAAGATATATAGCCTATTATAGTGTAAATTAAACTAAATACTGGTATATTTGACTTTTATCTTTAGCAAAGGGTTGTTGTGGAATATATAGAAATGGAACTTGTTAAACCGTTGAAGAGACAAGATCGGCGGCGGAGGAGGGACGGTTTTCTTTTTGCCTAGAGCTTCAAGTACAGCTTTAATCTGATCGCTTTTGACTTTCAATCATAACACGGCAGGTATATATGGACCTGCCTGCTTCTTCTCATTGTAAAAACAAGCTTTTATTATGTCTTTTAATGTGAGTAGCAAAAGCAAGAATTTTAATTTAAGTCTTGATAACAGTGAAGACTCATAGTTTTTATCACCTTCTTATTACTGTATACACACAGCCTTATTGTACTGGGTTCGATATCTAAATACGGCAAATGTTTATCTTATTCAATAACTATATACAATTTATCTTGGTATGAATCTATGATAGTGCCACTTAAGTTGTATCATCATAGTTGGAGAATAGAGTGATAAAACTACATATATGCTCGAGTCAAGGAGGAATGATGTTGTATTTTTTTATATGCACTCATATTACTAACAAAATCATTTATTATATATTCTACGTAGAAAAAAAAAATAATTTTAATTAATTATTGTCCTAACAATAAGAAATATCCACAATAAACTCACGGCTGAGATTAGCTTATGAAATCGGATAAACGGCGTGTAATAAGTGCGCGACGCGCGATAGTGGAGTATTTATACATATTTGAAAATTCACAGCCTACATAATGTTCTTACAATAATCTAGTTTTTTTAGGATTCCGTACCCGAAAGGTGTCAACGGAACCCTTTTACTATGCCTCCGCCGTCAATCCGTCCATCCGTCATTCCGTGTGTAATAGGTAGACATTTAACATTTTTACAGTGTATGTATTTCTATTGCCCCTAAAACAAATAATAAAAATAGATAAAAATTAAAAAATCAAAATACAAGAAACATATTTTTAACGTTCGTAATCGATCACCGAAGTTAACATACTACATACGTAGAGTAAAAGTGATATTAATAAAAAGTATGTACATGTGCGATGTACGTGTACGGAACCCTTCGTGTGTGAATTCGACTCGCACTTGACCGATTTTTATCTTAAACTACTGTCTTGCTTGTCTCTAGAGTACGTAGCAATAAACAAAACAACACTATTATATTTACATTACTTAATACGTTATTTAAATAATTTGTTTTAATTTATACAAAATATGGCATGAGTAACTAGCATTCGACTTTAACAGTAAACCCAATATCTGCTTTCGTTAAGAAGCTGACTAAGCTCTTTACTGCATACAAAATATATAAAAATTTAAAAATTACGCAAAACTTAAGTAGCATTTAAACAAAATAAGATGAAAGTACGAAATAAAGTGGCGTTGACAAGTCTTGAGACGATCCTTAAAAAGTCAACAAGTAGTTCTTTCTTCAAACACTCGGCTCGCCTCTCGCGCAAACACTTAGCGACTGAGCCAAATGGCAGTCAATGTTAGATAAAACATTAGGCCTTATACAAGCGGCAAATAAAATTAAAACTTTACACACACACCATTTACATATTCTTTAAAAGTAAAACAACTATAGATACAGCTAAAGTGACAAGTCGATGTGGATTTACGATTTTTTCTACCGCCATTTTTGTTACAAAGTTGTTACTGTGACATTAGAAATTTCCAACAAACTGTAATGGAGTATACTGTGTATATGTTACAGTCAAAACTCTTTTCTGGTCTAAACTAATTTGACTGACAAAAACTGTCAAAAGTAGTTTGACTGACAAAGACTGGAGACCTCGGTCAGTAGTAGTTTTGGCTGTCATATTAGTCAAAATTCTTAAAAAGTTAAGGAGGTGAATATACTGAAGAAAGAAACGGCAAAGAATTATGCTAATATTATCAAGGTAATTATTAATATCTTAGGCAATGCTAGGTTAAGTTAAGTTATTTTTCCAATATATTGATTTAGCCCTCAGTCACGCCTAAAGAAGTTTTACTTCAACCGAACCAAAGACACGCAGTAATTTTTTTATTTATTAAAAGTGATTTTGACTAACGCTCTTGGTCAATATCAGTCAAAAGTGATATTTTATACGAAAAACTACTTTTGACTGTTTTTGTCAGTCAAAAGTAGTGTTGAATAGAAAAAAAGTCTTGTCTTTAACATATGTATATTATAAGCACTAAATTTATTTTGAATCGATCAATCGTTTTTTTTTAAAATGGCGAACAACACACAGAAGATATGAAGTACTGAAATTATCTTACAACTAACTAGTATAAGTAGATAGGCTATTGATTACTTTGATTGACATTAAATCAGCAATAAGTGTGAGGCTATGAGCTATATGCTATAAAGTAAAACTCATGTTGACAGTAGGTAAGTGGAATGCGCTATCGCACCGCGGCCCTCGACCTTGGCCACTCCTCGACGGTGTTTACGCGAACATCCGCGAACATCGCAGTGTTCATTAGTACATTGAACTATTAGAAACTTTTTCTTCATACCTCCTACTCGATGCAATGAAGCGTCAAGCAATACTCAAACAGTTTTATCGTTTCCGCGGCGCTTGCGCTTCACCCGGACTCATGATTCTTACTTTTCGTTCCACAATACATTATTGTTTTTCATCGTGTGTTTTGACTCAGTTTATAGTGACCCTACTTGCTGTGTCAGCGGTCGCGGGTTTGAGTCCCGCTGGGGGCATTCATTTGTGTGATGAGCACGAATGTTTGTCCTCTAGTCATGGCTGTTTATATAATATGTATGTATTTAAAGCTATATATGTGTAGTGTAATAACTATCTGGTATTCATAACACAAGCCTCGTAGCTTACCATGGAACTGGATGGTGCTGTATGTTAATATCCCAACATATTTATTTATTTATCAATTGTAGAGTTACCACTGGGAAGGTTTATCGACGTTGCTCAAAAAAGAAAAATCTAAATATTCTATTACATTATTTATTTTATCTACAATGTAAAACGACTGCCTTTTGAAGATAATATCCATACAAATGTTATGAATGCGAAAGTAACTTCTGTATGTCTGTCACCTTTTCACGCTTAATTCGCTGAAACGATTTGATGAAATTTGGTATGAAGATTGTTTTAGACCCTGGGAAGGATATAAGAGCTTTATAACGGAAATCATCCCTGAAGGGGATGAAAAGGGGGGTGGAAGTTTATATGGGACAACAATCGTTTCTAAAGTAAGGGATATAAAACTTATCATGCCTACGTATATATAGTCTATCTATTCCATAATAAGCGTCAAGACGTACCTATAAATATTTAAGTTCAGATTTCAATAACATAAGTCAAAGAGCCTAGTAGTAGTAATAATTATATGCCAATTTTTTCGTATACCTACATACTTCTTATGTAGTAGACAAAGAAAACGTGATTGCAATATCTTCGCAACTTCATTCTAAGAGCACTGCTTGTCGGCACACTGACGTTAGTGCAACCAGACACGGGTAAACATTTGTATGGTCCACATTAACTATCATAATATTAATCTAAATAAGAATTTACTACCACTAAAACTCGAAATTAAAAAACACTTGCTACAAACAGTTCCTCAAAATATATTTTTAGCGAAATTTGTAGTAACATAAAGCGGTTAGATAACCGAATTATTTTTTAAATTTATTTTTCCATCATGTTCTTATCTAATATACACAATCCGATAACTTGTAGGATTTTAACTCACAATCCCTGGTGCTTTACGACACACAGCTAACACACACAGCTAACACCAGTGGTTAGTTTTCTGTATTTAAATCTACGGTTTAGAAGTAGATACTAGATCACCCTGTAGTCGAAAATTGACCATGATGCTTTAGGTTATGCTTATTCTTTTGTCAATGTTACATAGGTAGCCTATAATCTTTCTCAATATATAGCAATCACGCTGCAACTTTTAGAAGATGAATAAATACTCATAAATAAACTATGCAAGTGTAGCTGCGGGCAAGAGCAAGTCAATAGATTTTAGCTTTCCGCAGTCCTAGCCTATATAAACTTTAACTATGCTAAAGCACACACTTTTAGACATAATATGCTTAAAATACATAAAATTTTCTTTTATATTATGTAGATAATAATATTGTTTTATCTTCATTTTATAGTTGAAACTAGCGTTAGTTGATTGCCCATCTTCACCTTCACCACTTTATCTAAATCGACTCAGTAGTTTTTGAGTTTATTCGTTACAAACATACAAAAATACAAATCTTTCCTCTTTATAATAGTAGTATAGAAGTATGTATCTGATACCAGTTCCTCATCGAGGTCGCAATGGCTCCTAGTACGTATTTGGGCGAGATAATTTATTTGTGTCAAATTAATGTTGCGCTAGATTTATATTTGTTTTATGTAATTGAATACTGATCATTTACGACTCTAATCGTAAATAACTTTTGGTATTCTTAGAAATAAACCTTGTTCCTTTGTAGCCTTTGGCTGATGTCTCGTTCAGGAACTTGGCACTTGTTAAACAAGATTTAAATGTTTTTTTTTTTTATTTGAATCAACTCTAAATTGCTTAAACTGATAAATGATTTTGTTGTAGAAAATACTTGCTGGTTTTCAAATATTGTATTACTTTAAAAATGGTTTCTTAGCGATATTTAACTCGAAATATAGCATAAGTAATCTAACAAATAAGGAGGTTTAGTTAAATTGCCTTTAAGTACGTCTTAGTTTAGATTTAAAAGTTTCTTTGTAATAGAAACAAGAAAAAGAGTACAGTCCTTTTCAATTCTTCTTGCTTCTCTTTCTCGCAAGAAAAACACGACGTAGTTAGATCAAACTATAGTATAATGATATTATATCTACGGTTAAAAATGTGAGAATGGGGTCACAATTCTAAAGATTTCAAATAAATAGATAGACACATAATTTTGAGGTTCAAATGGCTCTTGTATCGAACATAAATTAACCGAATGCCGCGATACCGTGACATTCATGACATGACCATATTTAACGAAATATAATACCTGCTGTGCGTAGCTATAAACATACACATTCGCCAAAACCAGTAGGTGGGGCGTAATCAATTAGAAATATCTACACTGCAAGCGAACTTCTGACCGTTCATTAATCAGAAGATGACGTTCCATGTTTTTCTATAGTCCATTAATCTATACTATAATAAAATTCTAACTGAGTCGAATCTCTACATAAAACACTTTTTAGAAAATCTTATTGAAATAGTCATTATTATTGATACAGAGGCCAAATCTACAGATTTTAGAATTTTTTATCTGTCTGTATGTCTGTCTATCTGTCTGTCTGGAAACACATCACGAGAAAACCACTGGATAGATTTCGATACAATTTGAGAATTGAGAACCTCCTCCTTTTTGGAAGTTGGTTAAAAAATACGAACACACGTACACAAGAATTTTATGTATACAGTAAATGCAATAACAATTTGGGGTTAAAGTTTTAGCTGCAATTGGAAAGTAAAGCCCGGTTCCGTGAGCAAATATAATTTTCAGACCAGCAGGCCCGACTGTTGACAAACACTGGTCAGGCCGGTGCGGCACCTGCTCGCGTGGGCGTGTCATGAACTACTTGCGTTTCTTTCACATCTATAATATACAAGCAACTTATCCTCGTTTCGGTGGCTTTCCTAGGTGCTTAATAGCAACTTAGGTGTTGTATTTGTGTACTTAATTTCATCTAAATCGGTCCAGCTATTACTGCGTGAAAGAGAAACAAAAATAAGTAAAGAAGCTTTCAGTTAACTTTAGTTAGTTAAGTTTTTGATAGGACCCATACTTTTAGTTTAACATACGTATATGTTAACAGTTACTTTACAATCCTTATGATTATTTTTCTTCATACTCATTAGCTTTCGACCGCGATTCTGCTTGCGCGTACGATGCATCTTTTATGGTTCAATATTAGTAACTATATTCAGAAGTAGCATTAACTGATGGACAACAAAGGCTAATAAAAGGTTTTCATCTGAACAGTTTGGTTCGCAATTCTAAAAATAAACATTCAATTACATAGCCAAAACTTAACCATAGCTACGTACCATATTTTATTAATATAAGGCAGTATATATTATAATACAGCCTTCGTCTTACATCCAACGGTGACAGCGCACTCGTCGATACGGCTACCGTTCCAAATAAATCGTGGGTGAATGGAGAGTATTATGCATTAACAACCAAGTTAAGTACTAAAATTAATTATAATTATTAAATTTAATACCCCATGGTAATAACAGGGTATCATTGATGTTTTTTTCTTAGAAGACAACACTTTTCATATTATGCAGCTCTTTTTAACGTCTCACTGCTGGGCACGGGCTTCCCTTCAATACGAAGGGTATTAGGCCATAGTCCACCACGCTGGCCAAGTGCGGGTTGGCGGACTTCACATGTCCTTCGTAAATTTGTTAGGTTCTCTCAGACATTTAAGTTTCCTCACAATGTTTTCCTCCAGCGTAAAACAAGTGGTAATCACTTTAAAAATGATTCGCACATGAAAATATCAGAGGTGGTGTAAATAATAACATTTTTTGTTTAGGAAAATTAATTTTTGTTTAGAAATATATATAAAAATGAATTCCACAAAGTATTAAATTAAAGATGCTATAACTATTAAAGCTAAAATATTTTTCATAATACTAGCGTACCTGGTAAGCAGACCTCCTACCACAGACCTTGCTTGACCTGAAAATTAAAATAAATATATGGATCTTTATAACAACGCCGCCTTTCAGGTCCAACTATAGATAAAAACAATCCATTGACGACACGTTTGGCTCAGTTTGTAGTGTACTTGCTGTGTCAGCGGTCGCGGGTTCGCTGTCTCGCTGGGGGCATTCATTTGTGTGATGAGCACGAATGTTTTTACTTGTCATGCGTGTTTATATTTATAACATACTAGTATTGCCCGCGACTCCGCCCGCGTTCAGATGACCAAAAACCAAATTCTTAGGTTTTACATATTAACATACTCTTACAATGCAGTTTTTGTATTTTTTCTCAGAAATGAGATATTTTCCCGCGGTAAAAAGTATCCTATATGTTGACCCGGATACCCAGCCATCATCATACCAAATTTCATCAAAATCTGTCCAGTGGTTTTGTCGTGATGCGGTTATAGACAGACAGACAGACAGACAGACAAAAATTTTAAAAACTATAGATTTGGACTCTGTATCGATAATAATTTCTATTTCAATTAGATTTTCTAAAAAATATTTAATGTACAGATTCGACTAAGTTACAATTTTATTATGAGTAGGTATAGACTAGCGGCTCATCCTCGCTTCGGTTGGGTTTGTCGCTAGGTACGTTTTAAATAGATATAAATAGTTATTAGCCAGCGTTAGCCATATATATTTTAATTTTTTTTGTTAATAATATTGACAAATATTGACATTCATATTTATACCATACTAACTTCACTCAATTGTTTTGCCTTCCCGGAACCTCTCTACTAACACTTAAACTTTATGGTATGTTATTAAAGTTCCAATTGACTTTTATGTATTATTACGAATCTTTTGTATGGGAGTATAGAAAAGTGTTGTTTTTAAACTATTTCAGGAAAATTTTTAAATTTTTCTCTACATAAGGACCATCCTCGTACTTCAAGGAATATTCTAAAAAAAGAATTAGCGAAATCGGTTCAGCTGCTCTCGAGATTTGCGCTTACCAACACATTAAGCGATTCATTTTTATATTATAGATGTATATGTATTTAAGGTTTTATATATGTAGTGTATTAACTATCTGGTATCCATAACACAAGCCTCGTAGCTTACCATGGAACTAGAGGGTACTGTGTGTTAATGTCCCAACATATTTCTTTTATTTTTTTATTTAATCCCATAATACTTCAAAAAATCAAAATTGGATAAGCCGTATAGAAGAAGAATTATAAAAGAAACACACACTAGAATTTTATATATAGATGTAGAGCTACTTTATGAAAGTCGTATTGATGGAATTTATGAAATTAAGCGCAGTGACAGTATTTGCCGATGTGAGTCTCGATCTCAACAAGGCCCGTGGGCGTTTGGACTACTTAATGCCAGAATGATTATTATTTAATTTCAATATATAATATACGGTGACAGCATCATGGTCTTATAACTCAAAATTTATTAGCGTTTGTGCCTTGAGTGGAGTGGTAACGTGTGAGCTCACTGTTATAGAGGACGTAGGTTGAACCCTAGAAATTGAAAATTAAAAAACTAATATAAATGATTTTAATGGCAGTTCATCTATTGATCCGAACTTATATAATAAGTACATACTCCATTTTCTTATATTACAACTAAAAGAAAAGAAATAAAATTAATAATAAAATAAAAATAATATAAATTAATATTATAGTAGGTATACTATATCTACTGAATTCTATATGTATGACGAATATATCTCATCATAACATAACTATCCCATTTTAAATAGTTTTATTTATTACGTCAAATATTCGCATAAATCTAAGAAAGTATAATTTTATCCCTGTTCTAACTGTCGTGTTAACTGTAAAATTTTCGAATATCAATAGTTATTTCTGCTAATAGTACAATAATTTGGTGTCACATAGCTCATCTGATGACGAGTATCTTTGTGTGTCTGATTTTTTATTCCTCAACCATCCATCAAATATTAACCATCAAATCAGTATACGAAATGTCAGACCGTTACATTACAGATCTATATACAGATAATTTCGTCTTCAGCCGACACAGAGCAAACAAAAAAATAATATAATATGTTGGGACTTTAAAACACAGCACCATCTATTACGATGGTAAGTTACGAGGCTTGTGTTATCGATACCATATAGTTGATACACTACACATGTATAATTTTAAATACATACATATTATAAATATAGAAGCCCATGACTGGAGTACAAACATTCGTGCTCATTACACAAATCCCCCAGCGGGGCTCAAATCCGCGACCGCTGGCACAGCAAGTAGGGTCACTATAAACTCAGCCAAATGTATCGCCGAAGTAAAAAAAAAAATAAGACAAAGAAAAAAAAGAAATAGTCTAGATAAGAATACAATATTTTAATTATACCTGCATTACATTAATTAGTGATGTATTCATTTGGAATAGAATTCTTTGGCTTAAATTTTTATAAATGATTTATATTATTTATGTTACTTATATTTGATATAAAATAACAAACACATTACAGCTAATTTAACGGGATCCACGCGTTTGCCGATATAGCTCCGAATAGGTCGTAGGCGCTCGGAGAGTGTTATGCTAGAGCGGACAATGGTAAATATTTTAATTTATATAATACTTTTTTATTTTCATATATGTATATGCCAACAAAATGTTCAATCGACGTGCGTGCGTCATATGCATCTATATACATATATACTAATAAATGAAATAGGTACAAGTTTAAATTTAATATTATGTATATACATATTATGTATTTCTAGTACTCTAGTAATACCTAGCTTCAATTATGGCGCACTATTGTAACTCGTGGGCGTGTACTGTGCCATGTGCATGTTGTGTCGAAAGAATGCAGCATGCCACTATACTATGTTGATTGTAATTAATGTTATAAATAATACCGATCACGTTGATTTATATAAAAACAATAAGCTAAGGCACGTGATTCATTTCATTAGTTTGACGTCAACATATTATTATATAAAATTCAATTGCACTGGCTCACTACTGCGCAAAGCGGTCCTCGGTGACACTATGACGAAATCCAACCACGGGTTTCTGTACAGGTATGTGTTTTTTTTTGACATCTTATAGATATTTTTGATATTTTACTACATGTTTGCGTCATGGCTAAATTTGAACAATATAATGGGACGATCTTTTGACACAGTGGCAGTGTATCTTGTTACCAATATGGAGATCGTCGGGTCTGATTTTTTCGATAATCCTTGGTAAAATCGTTAATACGAAAATAAGTCTGTTGTTTTATCTTTAAAGCCGGATGAGTCAACTAAGTTTCAAAAGCGTACAATAATAAAACATAGTAAACTTATAGTGCTTTGGCAAGACAATATATGGACCAAAGAGTGTCATAAACTACTTCTTATCCTGATAGGTACACGAGGTAGCTCCATAGGGACTAGACTCTTTAAAAAGTGATCAAAAATATTTACACCGTACAGAATTGTATATAATAATTACCATAATATAAGGTACAGTATATAATGTATATGTTTATATAAGGAAAGGTTTTGTATCGACGAATTCTTAAACAGTTAGCAGTAATTAAGCGAACGGTAAAGTCGTCACGCTGAGCGCACTTTTAACATGTTTTTCGGCCCATAGGCTTCTGCTTCGACCCGTCTCGACTTTCATTTCCATGTACTAGAAATTTTTTGCATAATCTCTGCGATACATTTCAATTTTAACTGGACGTGCTTTTACTTAATTGTAACTTAATTAGGGGTTAATGTTAGATTACGAGGATTTTACTATGTTAATATACCATGTCAAATTAACATTTGGCGCGGTGAAGATGTTCTTGTGTGGCCTCGTGTAGCAATAGGTACATACTTAACTAGGTTGATGGCTGGAAACGGTATATTTCTAAATATTTAGATTCAAGTTCACTTCCCTTCCAAATCTAATCACTTTGTTATCTATATTGTTAATTATTTCAAACTTAACAGTAATTAGTACCTATAACTATATCAGATACATATTTTAGACCTTTATGTTTTCACTGCCTTCGCTCTAACAATTGTAATGAATTATTTGAACTTGCGTAAATAAAAGCCCGAGGCATACCCCGTTTTTCATATTGTTACACTTAACTAATGCGTACTGAATCATTGTCTCACTTATCGTATTTACCCATTTAAAAAATAATGTATTAAAATTACCCGAACCGTTTCAATGCTGTGCAATCGGGTGTGTACAGTTTTTCCATACGGATATGAGCGTACTCGACTAATGGAATATCGCATTCGTCTGGAACTAATTGGGATTTTTATTAAAATTAATTACTTTGCACCATATCGATAAATCACAAAAAGCCTAATAATAAGTGCGCTTTATAGTAACAAATAAAACCTTCGCGATCCATTGCTTTTATGGTAGTTTAGAAATTTTATTAAAATACAGGTATTTTGTACAGATATATAATACCGTATGTTATATCATTGCCTGTCATCTTTATAAGCTATGTAAGTTCTTTAAGAATGTTTCAGAAGATTATATAAATGTAGATAAATTTCCGCATCATAAATTTTAAAATGATATAAGTTAAGCGTAAGCCCAATAGATTATTTTAATTATCATATTGTTGTATTCCATTGTGCTAATATGCTGTGGTGGTCGCAGGTTCAATCAGTCGCAGGTGTGGTTTTTTTTCACTTAATCCTATCATGTTGTACTAACCAAAAATCAAAATAAATCCGCGAAATAATCCGAAAAGGTAGTTTTATTTAAAATGTTAACTCAGTGAATAAGTGTATCTCCCGCGAAAATAAATGTAGACTAGATAGACTTGACGTATATGCGGATTAACAATAATTATCGCCTTAAACAGAGCATCTTAGATTTAAAATACTCCAAATTGTATCAAAATCAGTGTAGCATGTACAGTTTTTGTATAAATTAGTATTTTTGAAGTAGTATTTAGGTGGGATAGGACTGTCAGCGAGGTCGCTGGCCGCCCGCGCCGCCCGCACCTGCCCGCGAGTAGACGCACGGAGTTAAAAGTTAATTACAATTTCGCTGTCACGGCCACTGGCTTGCTTAATGTCCGAACACTATATTATTATTTAATAAAATTTTCGGTAATTTTACGGTGAAATTAATATCTGATCTCTTTCTAAGAGTTTGAAAGTACGGTGCAAGAAAGTTTGTAGCATCGTTATGGAGTGGCGCAAGGGTACACATTCTACAGCCTCCACTAGAACCCTGTGTTTTATAAGATATCGCTGAAATAAAAATAAATATTCGGCAATGTAAACACTTGTCACGACTTGAACTCAAACTTAATTCTTCGAGTATTCTGACTATTGTAGGATATCAAATATCTATGATATGATATGGAATTCGATTTTACCCACCATGAAAAAGTGTGAAATCGTTGTAACGGTGAATCTAATACAGAGATTTGCTTTGCCTATAAGGGATTCTGTCTAATACACGATCTTGGAGCCTTATTCAAACTCAGCGCCACTGAACCTCATTATTTATTTATCAAATAGTACATACAAACATACTTTAATGACTTTTTTTAAGTTTCTGTAGAACTTCTATAGCACCAAAAGACCATGGACGTGCCACATGGAGAGAAATAGAAGAAGCATCTGCCTACTAGTGGTTGACCCTTTGCTGACGAATAAAAAGAAGAAGAAGAAAAAGACGAATACGAAGAATATCATACAGGATTTTTTTTATTTACTTGCATCAGGGCGATCCCCAAAAAAAGCATATGTTTTCTCCAGCAAATAAAGTATTTCCATTTAAACAATCACAATAAGCCATTCCATATTCCATTGAAAAGAGAAACGACGCGCTTTCTTATTCAAAACACTAGTAAGGACATATTAATTAATGTGTTTAATTCACACTTCAGAAAGCGTCACAGTTTTTATTATACCTTATTACATTTGCTGATTATATTTTGAATATTTGTATATATTATGGGCAAATTAATGAAGACATGCTTGTAATGCTGCAATCAGAATGAATAAATAAATATATAAATCTACATCTGCATACGTACATACGTACAGACGTCTCGCCTCATAAGTTCGCGATTTGATACTCAAACGCCTAGCTCATGCAATAAACAGTTTTTTTTATACTTGCGTCAATTTTTTAGGACTCTATCGAGTAAATAAGTTGTTAATTTACAATTGTAATCCAAGAAACACGTTCTGTTCAAAAGTTTTTCCATGCTCATAAATTCCAAATTTTTCCATTCAATTGATAATAATAAAGGTAACGTAATACAAACATCCCGTAGTCCCGTAGTCCGGGTGGGCGTGAAACATAAAGTTTTAAGGGATAAATAGTTTAGCAATACGTTATAAGTAGACAAACAATCTTAATTTCATTTTTTATATAAATAATTAATTATATTTTTTAAACTTACACAGGTAGCTACATCTAGTCCTAACTGTAGATATTGAAAAAGTAAATATTTTCCTCATATCAGAACTAATTAAATCAAGCGCTTGCGTGAAAAATCACGTTTCAGAAGTAAATTAAAATATTACCTACATATTAACAAATATTATCTCATACAAATAATCGTTTAAAGAATGATCAAACAGCGAGAACGTGGGCGCGTACACTTCGCAAACAATGACTTAAGCCTCGAAGGAAGTAGCGCTGACAACTTGTTTAGTTAACGTAAATGCTCACTGTGGAATGTTCAAATTGCGCATTGACATGTATTTCTTTTAATATATTTATTACATTACTAGCGACTAATCCTTGGTTTGCTCGGTCTCTAAGTGCCTACTAGCTTATCCTATCTATGTAACTAAATTTTATCCAAATCTGCGCAGCCGTTTTAGCGTGAAAGAGTAACAAACATACACACATATATTAAAACTTTAGCATTTATAAAATAGTAGTGTGATTTAGAGAATAAGCTTTGCTTCAGTTTCCAGTAATCATTGATGCAAAATTATACAGTTCCATCATATATAAATAAATAAAAAATATGTTGAGACATTAACACACATCACCATCTAGTTTCATGGTAAGCACAGCGGGACTCGAACCCGCGACCGCTGGCACAGCAAACAGTCTCGTCAAGTCACTACAAACTGAGTCAAACGTGCCGTCGCTGTATACACTACACACACTATATAAATAGACTAGCTACTTTAAAAATATATAATTCTTCGACATACAGTTTATTACTTGGCAAAAAATTGAGTACCAGACAAACTAACATTCGCATTTAATAACATTACTAATAAATATTCAATCTTAGAAATATTTCAATTTTGTATAAAAACTGTGTATTTCACACATACACGTTATAATTTTCATTAAAATATGGAAGTACTTGATATTGTGACCTCAAACCAATTGACAATGGAGATTTAATTACGATAACATAACACATAGTTCGAAAGAGATTATCCAAACAATGCGAGGCCTTGAGAGACGCGTCGCAACCTTCTTCATATAACTTGTCTAAAAACAAATAACCGACTCTGACTCGGACTCGAACTCAAATACTACAAGTAGCTTCCTTATTAGCATATTATAAATAGCATTTTCATTATTAAAAGTTTATTATAATAACACTTTTTCTTCGATTCATTCTGTATTTAAAAGAGCAACTATTGAGTTTCTCTTGGGCTCTTCTCAGCAGAACTGCCTCCGAGCCGGTGGTAGCTTCCTCACGGACTGACTGCACTGAAAATTAAATTGATGATTTGATTTTAATAAAAAACATCCAAATATCAATAGGGAAGATGGCTGGGTACTACCATCGTCACGGGATCCTGTTATTAATATAATAAAATCAAATAATAAATCTAAGCATAACAGACAGGTAGATGTAGTAAGTTCTTACTGTGTAGATCAAAATGACAGCATTTCAAATTAATATTTTTCATTTTTCATTTGTAAAAGTATATAGTTACAGTGTTGCTTAGTAATTTGTCTTTTTAAATAATAGCAAACTAAATTAAAACTATTATCCATAATTAATTTTAACTTTTTTATATTACACATCGAACAATTATATGGCTTAAATAATATTATATGTTATAATTTTTCTTTATAGTTATAAATATAGTAATGGCAACACTAAATATAGATTACTAATTAATAATTTTAATATTGTAATAATTATAATAATAACAGCAAAAATTAAATAAATAATATTCCATATTGAATTATAAAAGTAATTAAAATTATATAAATGTTTAAAGTTAAAAAATATTGTAAGGTAATTGATGTAATTTTCATTTTGTTAATTGTGGGTAGGCTGTCTATAAGAACTATACCTTCGAGACATCTAACACGTCTCTCCCGTAACCATGAATGCTGTAAAGCATTCGAAACGTCGGGAACCAAAAATCCAAATAAATCCGCGAAAAAATCCGAAAAGATAGTATTATTTAAAATGAATAAAGTTTATTTTATTTCATTATAATAACAGTTTAAAACAAACAATATCATTACTAAAATATATTAATAATATTTTCAAATATGTATAAATCTACGTCACAATATAACGCAGTAGGCAGTATGTAATGCCATTATACACATTGGGTACTGTTACCTAGTACGTTTGCATCTACTATACATATGATGTCACTAAGTTAGTCGCATATGAAAACATGCACTTACAAAGTGCCTAAGTCTTTTATGTCGTACATTGTCATAAAGTGTTACAAAGCTGTCTTTCATATTTGCAACACAAACATTTCGGTATAAATGGACTATCTGTTACGTCACCTATAAAGTCATATTTTTAACCTAGTTCAGAAACGAGGACATGTTACCGTATGTTTTCCCAAATTATGAATTGACTTTCATTGTTCAAGAAAGTCACCCTTAGAGCTAGCTTATTAACTTTCGAATGATTTTGTTCTCACTAGCTCGCTTTTTTAATAAAACGTAATTTGTCAATATTCTATAGGTACAGTGTAACATGAAAATATAAGACCATTTCTTACGTATTGGCATTAAAACCTGTCTAACTAGGATTCCTGCGGTACGCGAGTAAAAATAAATAACTCGAACACCGATCTCACGCTGTTAGTAGAGGTACCTCCGCTGAAAGGAAGGCTGAGATACAGATAGCCTCGAGCTAAATTAATTAGAAATATCACGCACAGGAGCAAGTAAACTCATAACATATTTCACGACAGCTGGTGAGGCCCGCGGCGAGTGGACCAGTCTTTAAACCATGCCTATGAGAGTTCTACACTGAATTTCTTTATCGTTTGCATAACATAGTCTAATAGCATTGATTAGTTGTATGATACAAAATGATTTCTAGAAACTTTATGTTTATGCTTTTTTTAATACACGAACTAATAATTTTATTGATCCGTTTCCGTCGACGGTTAGTACATTTTTTTAAATATTTAAGTACACAAGGCAACAATCTTAGTAAAGTACCTTGTATCTCTTGTACTATTAAAAATACGCCTTAATTATGAGGTCAGTAAGTCAATAAAACATAATGACACCAATGTAGAGGAAATTAGATCGTTTCTGTCAGTAATATTGGGGTTATTAATACATATTATTCAGTGAAACTACTCAACGCCACGTCCCTATATTCACTTGCTTACATAATAATTGACTCAAACAGTAATCGATCCTGAACCATAATTAAACAGACAATCACGCTACCATTACGCTAGATAGTTAAAATTTAACTACACAACAATTAAAGCTTTTCTTAATAGCTTTTTCTTAGCCTATCCAAACATATTTTAAAGGTTGGCAGGTTTTTTACGCAACGCAACCTGTTTGTTCTATTACGCTATAAACTCTAATTAAAAAGACAGTACAGTGTACACAAGAGAAAACCGCCACTCGCTTTATAAATCTGTGGCTAGTTAGTCGGTCAGAGTTAATTACCCGTCACTACTCAACTCGGGTCGTTAAGCCTCCAAAGCATATCGAGATTCCGAAATTTTAACGTTTTCCAACAAGTAACACACACTCTACACTACTTACCTCTGCCGTCCTCCAACTATCTACACTGTGTGCGTTCGTGTTCTGCCATGTTGAAGACGAGTACGGCTTTTGACTTTGAAAAATTAATTGCCGTAACGCTTATAATTACTGCCGTTTTGGGCGATGTGCACTTCGCGACCGCACATAGAAACTTGTCGAGATTTAGATTCCATCTTACTATATGACTAATTATATTATAAATACTTTAAATTATAATATTTACATGTAAAAATGCGTGAATGGAATGCTTATGCCGTTTTCTCTCGGAACAGTGAAAACGCTTATAGTTAGAGTTTATCGATTAAGTTTCATAACAATAAAAAGCTAGCACGAGTCATAAATTTATATTTTTATTAAGCCAATTCTAAATACTAGCGGTCCCGTTTGTTTTATTTAGGTTTTCTATAAGTGCTGCTTATGTTTTTGTATCAAAATGATTATTATAACTGCTCACACTTATCGTAATGTCCTAGATTTTATGCGTTCGAGTGAGATTTTAAATTTTATTTTTATATCGGTACTAGTGACTTATATTCGCTTCGCTGGAGTGCGTACCTTTCGTATTTGTTATTTTATAAATATCCAGCTCCACCTTTTGGCAAATTTTATAACTAATAGTAGCTTATATATTACCTACTTCGTAGCTTAGTCTATGTATATATGTTCTAAAATTCAGCGTGAAGAAGAGCAACATGCACACACACATACAAACTTTCGCATTTATTACAGTAGTGTAATTAATTACGCTAAAAACAAATTTGACATGAATATCGACGGTTTTGTAAATAACCGCACAGTGTGTTATTTGTTGTCGATTGACATCATAAGCTTAAAGGAAGTTAAAGTGACACTGTCATTGAGCTTCGTTCTACCCCGTCGCCTCACTTCGGAGTCACTCGCGTTTGTATCGATGTCGGAACAGATTTATAATATAATTCAAACAAAACTTTCCATTTGCACTAATTAGTTTTATTTTTTGTTACCTTTGTGTGGTAAGCTCTCTAAGTTTACACTCTTGATCTATTATCAATACTTTCTTACATTTACGCGAATATTTGACATTTTAAATAAAACTATCTTTTTGGATTATTTCGCGGATTAATTTTGATCTTTGGTTCCCGACATTTCGAATACTTTACGCGCACATGGTTACGGGAGAGACTAAGGTTTTAGACGTCTCAAAGGCGTTAAATACTTCAAAAATCAAAATAAAAATATAGTTTTATGTGATCTATTATTGTTAGAATATGTTTCTTATAACTATGTATAATAATATAGCGGACATTTTTATGTAACTGAATACTTATTGAAAGTAATTAACATTGCAAATTTGAGTTTTAGAAGCAAATGTGTACAATTAAAAGGCGTCACTTTATTGCAAGCTATTATTTTTGATTTTTTGGTAAATGAATAAAGATTACAGCAATATGAACTCGCACTTGACCGTTTTCTTGTCTGACAGACAAGAAAACGGTCAAGTGCGAGTCAGTCTCTCACATATTGAACTAGTGACACAACTTTGCTAAGCTACGTCCTTACATAAATATAATAAAAAATACCATAATATACGATATATTCTTTAAAAAACAAAAAAAAAAACCAATCCTCCGTTAAGGCTCAAAATATATATGTATCTACTAAAATACAAACAGACTGATATAAAACGTAAGTGTAAAGTTCTTAGTAATAGAATACCGATACGACTCTTCTGGTACGGAACCCTAAAAATGTAAATGGTTAAATACTACAAACTTGAAACTTTTAAATCATATGAAAGCTAAGACACTGTTTACATAATTCAATAGAAGTGTAACTTGAGTTAATAACTAGTAATAAACATCAAGATTTTATATTTATTATGATGGAAATTATTGAAATCGTTAAACTATTACAACTCTTCCGATTGACCGTAATGTAGAGTCTAGGCGTGGCATCTAATTTGCAATATATAACATTTGTTTACATTTCCAGTCTTTCTTGTGATATACATACCTTCTTGTATTCCCTACAGTCTATACAATATACATACATACGTACATGATAGAGTTTTAGTTAAAATTGCAACGTAATGACTTTAATTTAACCAGAAAATAAATCCACGACGCTCTGAGAATCCCTGTAGGTACCCTACCCTGATCACTGCATCTAACGATGAGATTTGATGTATTAATAAAAATATGTATAATACAGTCGAATTCCGCTTACTGCGGTCGATCTTATTAAGAGAACTTGTTTGTATACGAGAAACTGTAGTGTATTATTTGTGACATGTTCGCAGACATAGCTGCACTTTCTATTTCTGACTGATTGGATGACATTTAAGTACAGATGGCTATTTCACCTCTACCTGCTCCTCAATTAAGGCCATAGTCCACCACACTGGCAAAATGCAGCCAAACTTACTAATGATGTTTTCCTTCATCGTAAGATAAGTGTTAATCATGTTGGAAATGATTCGCACATGAAAATATCAGAGGTGCGAGACCCAGGATTTGAATCGGCTTCACTCGGTTTCACAAGCGAGCACGTTACCAAGGGGCTAACATTGCTTGATGAGAGTAAAACTCCTCAAGGTACGAGAATAAAACACTGCTAACTTCTGAACTTCAACTTTTATTAATTTTAACTTTTCTTAGACAGTAAAACTCATAAGTATTTAGTCGCACTACCTGGATTCTAAACCATGACTACATAATCTGCAGAGGTTATTCAGCCATTAGATAGAGTTAGCCTAAATCACAGCAAATAGTTATATACCCAATATGCATAATTATTCTGAGCGGGACTCGAACCCTGGATCTCCGCCCTACAGACAATTACTCTATCCACTCAAAGTGATTATTGTAAAACATTAGCCATACCTACTATCCATATAAAGACATCGTTTCCGGCACAGTAATACCAAAAAGTGCATGTGAATAAACAGTGTTGAGATAACATCTTTTGCATCATTCATAGCGATTAAACGACGTTAATATTTAATTAGTGTAAATAATGTATGATCGTACGTAAAGCGGCGCGCGGTCGGCGCCAGCTCCTATTTGTTATACTTAATCCGCGCATTATTTATCATCTTTCTGTTAGTTTTTTTAAATGAAATCTATTAAACTATTAACCTATTACGATAACGGAATTTCTTTATAATATTTTTGACCGATTTAAAAAAATGGAAAATAATTAAAGTTGATTTAAAAAAAATAAACGATAACTTAAATCTTCCACCGCATATTATGTCAAATTTGGTTTCTTCTCATATACCTACTAGTAATTTAACGCAAGATGCGTTGCTCCTGTATCTAATAGCGTCTATATATTACTATATTTTATAGGTAATCTATATGTATATTAAATTCTATCGAAATCCTAACAAATCAAAGCATCAAACACTAACAAAACAAACACACATACGAACATACGTACTTACAATAGCAGTAAGATGTCGTTTAAAGTCACAATAAGGACAGCTTACTAGCCTTCAATTCAACATAGAGCTGCACCTTATCACCGTGAACTAAATATACCTAGTCATTTTCATCCGGAACTAAATTTAAAGTACAATTTAATGTATACTTTACATAGAATATACTTTGTTGGAAATTAAAATCACTTAATTACAAATAATTATTAGTCATTAAAATTGGCTAATTGAGCCCAGAATTATTTTTATATCCCCATAAATTCAGTAGCGATTTGTACGTTGATATGTTTGTGTAATTATCTCCTTAACTACGTCGTATTAAATATCACAGCCGATGTTCTCGGTCGTGTAATAAATTTGTAGTTTATTCATTTTTAATGAAACATAAAGAGGAGTTATTAGCAAAATATAAGAAAATTTGTATATTATGTTAATAACTTTGTTTACAAATAGTATAAATACTTAGTTGCTCTTAGTCTCTACATAGAGGAGAATTAAATTTACTAACTCTATCTCTGTCACTACTTTAGTTTAATAAATACATTTTTTTATTTTTTAAATAAAGTGAAAATATTTCATTTGTTCTTACACGTAAGGAGAGTCTCGTAGTCAGCTAAGCTGCACGTGCTAACTATTCACAATAAACAAAAGCCGGTTTATTGTAAGTATAACGGCCGCAGTTATTAAAAATATATAAAAAACTAGATTTTTAATGTTGTGTCGTTGATTTACAAGCTTTAATATTTTAACTGAACAAGAAAATACAACCTATTTAGAAGTTTTATAGCTTTTTTGGTCATCACATTATACCCCCCCCCCCCCCCCCCCCCCCAACGTGCCCCCCCCCCAAAGTGCGTTCACCTTGTCGTGGTGGGGAGGCTCAGTAGTGCCCGGCAATACAGCCGGGCGCGAAGCCAAGAATCGCACAGGGAGGTGGACAACTTCGGTGGGCGGTGGGAGGTGGCCCTCTTCGGAGGGAGGTGTACCATGCGGGCTGCTCCTGGTACTTCTCTGATAGCAGAGTGGACTTTGGAACAACCCCATGGTCGTTGTGGTCTGTCTCGGCAGACCTGCCGTCGGGGCGTCGTAGTTAAATGCGTAAGCGATCCTGCGACGCCCCATTAAGACGGGGGAAGGTTTTGTTGGGTTTTAGTGGGCAGTACTGGCTTTGAAGGTGAGTCCCACACGTCGTGCGTAAATGCATTTCCCAACGTTAAAAAAAAAAGAAAATGGTCATCACATAATTGTATAAGATACTCGTATATGTACGTGATTATAATTTGGTAAGTTATCGAAGCAACAGCATATTTAAATGTAGAACTACAAACATTTTTCCAAAGTCGGCTAAAAAATAAGAAAATTTTATGGCCTGTTAACGTCAATTAAAAACGAACTTTCTGTAATGTAATGCTTATTCGTTAGAGCGTTTATAGAGTAAACTATCACTTGGTTCAAATGTAACTCATTACCATATGAAGCTGTCATCCTAATTTCACTTGACGATGCGCACGCGCTTTTTTTAAATTTAATTGTAAGAATATATTAATTATGGTATTTAGTATGCTAACACAATATTTTGAATAACTCAAGGATTTTCCTATACAGAATTTGAATCTAACATGATCAAATATAATTTGTTATTTTCATTTTAAAACGGTATCAAAGTTAGAGTATTTTTTTTCTATAGTTACCTAATATGCAGTTTGGATTATTTAAGAAATAAATTTTAAAACAAATATAAATATGCTAATGATAAAATCCATTCTTGTTTCTCACTTTCCATAGCGTAGGGTTAACAGAACATTGCGAATACATATTATGATAATGATGAAAAAGTTAAATAATATTCATGACATGTTAATTTGACGGTGTATAAGTGTTAAACGCGCGTAATTGAATGCGGTGCGCGTGCGCCGCCCGCCCGCCCCCCGCCTCCCGCGCCCGCCCCCTGCGACTGACCAGTTATTCGTTACTTTTTACAAGTGAATTATGTTTGCTTCAAATTATAGCATCTGCTAATCAGCCACAGTGCACGTTGGATTTGCAGTTAGAGTCTTTGCTAATAAGTACCTACAAAATTTGTTGGAAATGAGGTCTTTATAATAAAATATAATTGTCTGTGTAATTTTTAAGTAAACAGTTCAGAACTGTATTTATGAAGTAGTTCATCCTGCTCTTTAGCGCTTCGCTTCTAGTTCGTAACTAAATTTTCCCAAAAGCCTTATATTCATAGAAAGTTTTCATATAGCTATGAATATACACTTTTAAGATTCCAGTCTATAAATATCTACGCGCAAATATGGAGAAAGCTACAGACAACATGAATTTACTTATAATGTAGTAATTAATAGAAATAAATAATGGGTATTAATTTAATATTTTTAACATTAATTCATTATATTTAATTACTTTGAATGTACTCCTTTGTAGTTTTTTCTACATTTAAATATTTCATTTACAGGAAATAATGACATACGTTGGAGCAGAAAAAGTATGTTTGGATCGTGGACATGGCATTTCATCTCCTCCTACGCCATGGGGGAGATAGCGTGAAGGCATGTAGGAATCAATGTTGAATGTTGACTCTTGATTATATTTAATAACTTCAGTAAACTGCGACTGTAATAAAAGAAATTGTAAAAAACTTAATAGCAGCTGTAACATGTAGTTTTATATTTTATTAATTAAGAAGCTTTTGCGTGCTGCGTGCGCGTGTCAAATGAATCCACTACCTATAGGTTACGCTATCTTGTTAGTCAAATGCTAAGATTGTATTGCATTGGACCTGGGTTTGCGTTTTGGATCAGGCTAAACAGTTTTTCTATCAAGAATTTTTATTAGCAGTACTAAGATGTAAAGTTGGTGATGTGACATTCTCGTACATTTGAAAGTAAAGTATCAATTCGGTGTCTAATCGCTAAATATAAATTCTTGATGTATGTATGTATGTATGTATATCTCAATGAAGTAAGAAAAAACGATAAATAAAAGTTGCGACAAAGTTAGTTCTTACTTCTTAGTTTATTATAAATTTATTATAACAGACTTTTTTCCAAAATTAATGACAATTTTGGAAAATAAATTATAAAAATTTTAATATATGAAATTAGATCAATACATAATATGTATATAAGTAAAACAAAATGAACCAGTTATCTTTACCTATCAGGCTAGATCGTCATAAAACTTATTAGAATTTCTAATACGATTATACATAATATGATACAGGTATGTACATATATACATACATACCTGTACCTAGCTATTAAAGGTATAGGAACAAATTATTCATTCAGCCCCACGCACTGCGTCTGCGCATTGATCGATTGGGTTATTTAGTATTACCCGCTCGCGATTTGTAACTGCCGATACTAATCAAGTGTGCTTCAATCGACGAGGATACGGTCACGTTATTTTATTTACTTAGATTATTATAATTTGTTTAGAAATCAAAATTTGTTAATACATTCTTCTTTTACAGCAATTAAATGAAACGTTTTTACACAGAGATAATTTATGGGTACAATTTTGCAAAAGATGTAAAATACCTACTTCGCTTATTATGATGGGGTGTCGTTAGGATCCGAGTGTAGCGTCAGTCAGACTGTTGTCGACTGATTATATATCAATAACACGAAGACTGAGAAAGAAAAATACCTTAAATAACATTATTAGATAATATATTAATAAAATTTAAGTATTTAAAACGTAAGATTTTCAAGTATAGGAATTTCTAGACTTCGATGAGTATATTGCAATCACTATGCTGCCAGTGGTAGGGCTATGCAAATGCGCGACTCCCGCGTTACGTGGCTAATGGGACCACTTCGAGTAATTTCCACTTCGCTCAAGCTATTTTATTTATATCCATCGTAAAGCATCTACGTACTCGCATTGAGAAGTGCATAGTTGCTGCTTCGACATTTTGTATTTTTATGATAGCTAATATTGTGAGTATGGACAACATAAAGTTCAATTTAAAGTGAGTAAGCTTAAACTCATTATAATTAGTAACTACATCTTTACATATAATAAAATTCAAACTGAGTCGAATCTGTACATTTAATTTTTTTTTTGGAAAATTTTATTGTAATTGTCATTGTTATCGATACAGAGGCCGAATTTACAGTTTTTAGAATTTTTGTCTGTCTGTGTGTCTGGGAACGCATCACGAGAAACCCACTAGACAAATTTTGATGAAATTTGGTATGATAATAGCTGGCTATCCGGGTCAACATATAAACACTTTTTAAAACGGTAAAATATCTTATATCTGAGAAACCTATACTAAACGCTAAAATGTAACTAGCGATGACCCCGAGCGGAGCGAGGGTGAGTTGCTAGTCGAATATATATTTGTTTACGCGATAGAGACTCTTGGTGTGTTGGTAGAAGTGGTGTAGTGGTACGGAGATATTTTGTGTTTTTTTCGTTTTGTTTTGGCTTATAGATATTTTAACCATTCAAATATTTGCACCAAATTGCTGAATAAATGCTTTGATATTCTTAAATTATGCTACTTGGTTAATTTAAAAAAAAAACAATTTAATTCTAAAATATACCTATTCTGTAAATTAAGAAACTTTATTTCTGTGCATGCTGTGTTTATTTGTGAGTAATCACTACATTTAGTTCCTAGTTTTTAGTTCTAATTTTAATATTTGTGTGTATTATTGTAAGTGATTGTAAATAAACCTAATAAATAAATTAATTAACCGAACTCAAAAAGCAAAAAGTACTTAACTCGGTAGTATTATCACGTGTTATGTACTCGTAATATCTCAATGTTGACGCTAGTTTTAAATGGATTTTTTGTAATTATTTTTTACTTATTATTTTTATTGTAATTATTTTTTAACGACTTGAATATACCTCAAGGGTGGTTCTGTACAAATAACAAAATCAATCCAGTGCCTAACGTTATCATAATATTTACTTTGAAGTGATTTTAAAGTTTTTGTATTGAATAATTATTACTATTTACTAAGATCTCACAAAATCTCTTGATCACGTCTATCTGTAAAAAAAAGACACGTTATCAAACATATTTTTATTAACTACAAATATCTTATTTTTATAAATCTCTATATTAAACCATACATATTAATACAATTTTATTAATTATTCTAAAAATATTTAATTTTAATATGAAGCTGACCCTAAAACCTGATTACAACATGTGGCCTAGAACGCAGTCAATTTAAACGCCATAATCATGAATGATAAGGATTAACATTTGATCTGACGTTTGCTCGACAGGCTCCTTTTTACTTCCTTGTGTAACGTAGATAAAAATAGTTAAAAACATGTTGTTTTTAAAATATAGTATCAAAAAATAAAAAAGTCATTTTTGTAAACTCTAACGAAGTTAAGTAGGAGTTTTATTATTACATATTATTTGACGACACGTTTGGCTTAGTTTGTAGTTAACCTACTTGCTGTGCCAGCGATCGCGGCTTTGAGTCCCGCTGGGGGCATCGATTTATTTGCGTAATGAGCACGAATATTTGTACTCCAGTCATGGGTGTTTATATTTATAATATATAAGAAAGGTAACGACAGAGGTTACATTTATATGAGAAATAATGAAAATCGAGAGTGTTTCGTAAACAAGACGAAAGCAAGCAAAGCTAGGGCAGATTACTAGTCAGTTGTGAAGCCTGAGAATTATAAGGTAAATCATTTGAAAATATCAATAACAATGTTACCAGGCTATTAATATGTCATAATATAATAATAACTATGATTCAAAGATGATTTCATAAATATGTATGAAGGAAGTATTAGTTTTGCTATTTATACTATATTATAAAGAGGTAAAGTTTGTGAATTTGTGACATTGTAGGGGGTAATCTCTGGATCTACTGAACTTATTTAGATGAAATTTGGTAAAAAGATAGTTTGAGGCCCTGGGAAGGACATAGGATAGTTTTTATTCTGAAAATCATTCCTTAAGAAGTTGAAACTGGGGATGAAAGTTTGTATTGGGAAGCAAGCTAGGGACGAACCAGAGCGAAGCGAGGAGAGAAACGAGCATCTGTTGAGTTTTCGCCGGCTCTTCCCAGCAGAACTGCTTTCCGAGCCGGTGGTAACTTCCTCACGGACTGACTACACTGACGCTTAAATTAAATTAAAGATTAAAAAGTGTTTGTAATAAGTCTAACTGAACAAAGTTTATTTCATTTCATTACACGAACCACTGAGTCGGATGGGTTTCCTCATCTGCAATATAAACAAAAGCTTAACATCATTTTCATAACTTCTTAAACGATGAACTTAAATATTTTAATTTTAAATTAAATATTATTTCGTCAGAATTTTTAGAATACAGCACTTTATTTTACCACTATGCTAGCATTTACTTTAAAATATATTTTTAAACTTCTTCAATGTAATTAATTATCACTGAAAAAAAATATACATAACATTTGGAGCTCAACTCTAATGTTGTGTACGTAAGAATATAAAAAATATCCATTCTTAATACTAATTAAAGTAGTAACTAAAGTAAAATATGAATGTTTTAATTAGTATAAAACCTTCAAAACAGTTGGATGGCTGGCGATACATCACTTGGCCACTGACCGTTTACTTCAAAAAGATAAAACGTCGAGAAAGATTAATATGAAGATAACCACAAATTATATAGATATCTAATATAAATCTTTGCGGGAGGTACTGTAAACTTCAGGCAATACTGTCTTATGACTTACCAAAATCTGTAATTGGGCAAAAAAATGTTTATCAATGTAGTTAATAATTTCAAAGCGTTTAACTATAAAAGAAAAAAAAATATATATAGATTTTTTTTTCAATCTAAAAGAGACACGTGGGGTGAAAGATTTTTGTAATATGAAAGGCTGTATGATGTTAAGGCTTCAGTGTTTTTAAAATAGCGCGGCGGAGATGCCTGAACTACTTAACTTACGTAAATATGCCTCCCTTAGTCAAAATTATGTTTTTATTCCATTGGCTGTAGAAACCTTTGGCCCATGGAGTCAAAGTGCTAAGCACTTCTTAAAAGACATAGCACCTCGTCTACTATTGACAGGAGAGCTGGTGCATTTTTCGCCCAAAGAATCGGCATTGACATTCAGCGAATGCGGCTAGCATTCTTGCCACTATTCCACGCAGACATGACTTGTACAGTAATAACTAAGTGTAGATTTGTTTTATATGTACATTTGTAATTTTCTTTATTGTAAATAAAAGTTGTATTTTATAAATATTTATTTTACTGTAGCAAATAATAGTAATTATTAAATTAAACCAGGCAAAATATTTAATTTTTTATGAGAGATACAGCTGGCGGAATACACGAAAATGTTACATTTAGAATGAACTTTAAACAAATGCCGATTTGGCAGCTAACAATAGTATTTGAAAAGTACGCTAGAAACTATGAGTCTAGTTTACGCGAACCAGTAATTGTTCCTCATTTATTATATTACTAGCAGAACCCGCGGCTTCACTCGCGCTAAAACTACAAAAAAAACTAAAAAGGTAGGTTTCATACAAACTTTCATCCGCTATTTTACCCCCTTATGAGATATATTTCAAAAAATGCTGAAACATGTATGTCCAAGTTTCAAGAATTCAGGTCACAAATATTTTTTTGATTGTATTATAACGTGTTTTCCCGTGGGAAAGATATAAAGATATCTCCCGCAGTAAAAAGTAGCCTATGTCACTCTCCAGCCTTCCAACTATCTGCACACAAAAAATCACGCCAATCCGCCAAGCCGTTTCGACCTGAAAGAAAAACAAAAAACAAATAAACAAACACACTTTCTCATTTATAATATCAGTATGGATACACAAGCTAAAAATTACTAAGCACTATTTTTATTTTATACAAATGTTGTTATATTTCTTACTGAATAAATTTACTTCCCTTACCAAAATATGGTTTATTACTAAAAATATTTGCAAAATTGCATTGACTTTTAGACTAAAATATTATTTTAATAAAAAATTATAAAGATTTGGCATGACATTTGGCGGAAGCTCGAAAATGGAAGGAAGAGTGCACGATGAACAGCGATTAAAACTTTATACCTTGAGTCAATAAAAATTGATGGAGCTTAGAGCTTTTATTTTAGGTAGAAATAAAATTAAGTACATAAAAATATATAAGGGAAGTAGTTTCCCAACGTATTCTAGGTTCAATATTATTTTGAAGTGAAGCCAACACGCGGGCGGACTCTGGCTTGCTGCCAGTCCTACTCGTACATGGCAAAAGAAACGGTGATAGCAAAAAAGGTAATTACATATCTTCATTTGACCGTGGTATGGTACGTTTTTGTCGGTTCCAGTCGACGGTCTTCTTCGTCTCCTTGAACCTGGGAAAATATTAAAGGTAAAAAAAATCTGATCTAACTTTCATCAGACACTTTTTAATATATAATCAAAAAAATATAGGTTAGAAATTATATTTGCTACAGTAATTTGCATTTTATTCTGTATTTATTTATTTTCATTTGTTCTTGGGGTACAATAACGAGTTTATTATTATTAACTTGCTTAAAGACTGCATTTACACATAAGGTTTCTCTACTACCTATTGTGCATTAAGTTAAGAATAGGGAGAGTGCATCTTAAGGTAATATTGTTCCGCATTTTGTACAGAAGAAGTGGTAACGGCAAAAACGTAACACGAAACTATAGAACATCACTATTCCATATATAAATATGTAGCTATTTGTTTATACGAGTATAGCATCTAAGTGAACTTTTATTACAGGTTGGATAAATTGAATGCGATTACATTTTCCTCATGCAAATGAGACACGTTTTGACTAGTTTATTTCCAGATATTAAATAATAACTTACCTAAGTAAAAGACTGCAACTACAATTTCAAAGCATGATAAATAAATATCGATCGAACAGTAATAAGCGTACAAAAACAATCTCAACGTCACGCTAACTTGGCGCGGCGTCAGTGACGAGACGAAGCGATTTTCATTGGCTTTGAAGCCATTAACAAAAAAGTTAAACTAAATTAACTTACAGCAAATGCTACTGTTTTTATTAAGTTATATTTAATGAACCCTAAGATAAAAGATAACACTATGTTAAGTGGTAGAAAGAAAGCTATCAATAACTTTTCTATTCTCCATCTTATATAATTGTTAATCCTACATAGTAGACCTAATAGGTCATTATTATTTGAAAATCGCATGAATTTGTTCTTTTTTAACTCAGTTAAAAAAGAAAGCAGCCCATTAAAGTTATATTAATACCGACATCTTATATTACTAGTACAAGTGTTTTACTAAAAGGTGGTTACTAGAATGAACGTCGCAGAGTTCAGTGTCTTACGGTGAAGGGAAAAATCGTGAGGAAATCTGCATGGCTGAGAGAACCTAACAAGCTTTCAGAAGAAATATGTAGTCCACCAAGTTGCACTTGGCAAGCGTGTTGGACTATGGGCTGATTCCCCTCGTATTGAAGGGAGGCCCGTGCCCTGCAGTGGGATGTTAAAAAGGCCAAATATAATATAAAAGTTTTTCTGATTAGTAATACTATAACTTGCACCACACATGTTTACCGATTCCGTTGCGTTTATCCGTCGATTTGCCGTAAACAACCGATAGAGCTACGATATTAGCGCGCACGTGACATATTTACTATGAATACAGACTTACATTAACGACTGCTGATCTATACATAATATAAGAAATAAATTAATGTACTCGTAACTGTTTATATGAAAAATAGTATTAATACTTTCTTAGATTTACGCGAATATTTGACATTTTAAATAAAACTGTTTTTTCAGGTTTTTCTCGCGGATTTATTTAGATTTTTGGTTCCGGACGTTTCGAATGCTGTACAGCAATCATGGTTATGGGAGAGACTGAGGTTTTAGACGTCTCTAAAATCATTATATACATATTATAGACACTGTCAAAATAAATCCGCAAAAAATCCGAAAAGACAGTTTTATTTAAAATTCTTGTAGGTTTGTATAATAGTTCACCTCGTGAGTTGGTCGTAAATTACGAGAACCGTGGCCATATGTACTTATTCAATCCAATTTACATCTACCTATGTTATAACTAATCTTATTTTAAACGATATTTTCTATAAACATTAATCGTAAAAACGATGAATGAAACCTAAAGTAAACGCCGTGTAAACTCATTCAAGCACACATACTATCATATATTATGAACAAAACTAAGAAAAAGATACAAAATAATTTCTCACGGGCTATCAAAATCATCAGATGGAAACATGATCTTACTTTTTATGTGTATTTTCGAGTCATATATACGTTCATGTATGTGGTTTTATGGAAGGCCAATAAATATATCGAGCTATCGCAGCTGATGGTTCTACGCACTACAACGGTATCTAAAGGATACGCATGCGGGCGATTGAAACGCCTCGAATAAACGCTAGTCATTTTAATTTACAAGGATAGGAATAATAGGTGTATCCTACTGAGTGAAAGCGGATAGGCGATTTATATTATTTTGTATACATTTACCATATATTTGGTTTGTATTATAATTTAGTTATTGTAAAAAATATTTAAAAAATAATATTTTTACTTGTCTAAATATGCATTAAATAAAATGATTACTTTATTATTTATTTAACTTCAGAATACCATTCCATGTACATTTAAAAATAAACACATAGATAAAACAAATTACAGTAAATGAAAGCATTTCATAATTGTCGGGTACAAATTGGCAAATTGAACTAAAAATTAAAGACAATATGTATTAATTGTGATTAAATTATGATTAATTATAATTTAATCAAGAACATCATGTTTTTGGAGTGCAGGTTCGATTACCACGTGTGGTTGTTAACATGATCAACAACAAAACCGCCCGTCTGCCGCGCTTGAACATTTCAACATTATGAAAGAGCGGGCGAGCGGCGAGTGGCGCGACGTAATTACACAACTCGGGACGCCAATGAAAAGCCATTTTTATGGCGATAAGCGATAAACCGATGCCTTCACTGTAGCCTGATAAAAACCACGCTAGCAACCTTCCGTGAGCACTCGTGCTGTACTGTGTCTTAAGCCACACCGCTTTCGACATTATTGTAGGACCCAAATTGTATTCTCATTTGAAGCAATAACCATATAAAGAAATGTAAAATGTGAATTGCCCCTATTTTCTTCCCTATAGTAGAATAAATTTAAAATTGGCGATTTTTATACGTCTGTTTACTCGTAAGTATGTATTTTAAACGCAAAATCCAATAAAAACTGTCAATTTCATCGCTGGTATGCCGCTGGTATGGCATTTTATACAACACCTTTTCTATCTGTTTATGGTCATTATTAATGGGAAAACCAATAACAAAAGTGTTATTAGTTTTTAGATGTTACGTTTTGTTATTATAATTCAATACATAGCATAAAAAATTATACAACGTAAATATTGCAAATTGTAATACTATTGGTATACGTAGGTACTGTGCATCCTTAGATAATTTCGGAATTTTTAAACATTCTTGTATTCTGCAAAAAGTATATAACGTGAAGTTGTTTATTTGTTTGTTTGTTTGTTTGTTTGTTTGTTTATTTGTTTGTTTGTGTGCGTGCGTGTGTGTATGTGTGTGCGTCTTAATTTGATATGTACATAAACTAAACGCATAAATAAAAAGGCGTTTCAAAATTTCGTAAACAGTACTTTTCGGTCACAGTACGCATTTAAATTTTATTAATTAAATAATAAGAAAATGCACAAAAATATAGATACATAATATCCAAAATGACAGTTTTAACAAAATCCCTAGAGAGCTTGGTCTAGTCTCTCACCGACATATACCTACTGTTGGAGGCATTCGGAGTTTTTACTCGGTTTTAATTGCCAGGAACCTCGCTCCAATGATTCTTGACCTTTACACTTCTCACGATATGTCAGTGTTTCTAAAATATGCCTTTATTGCCCTTTCATATGCAATTGTACTATTAAACGGTTAAACACGTAAGTATAAAGACGCTTCGATTGTACGGTTATCCGTAATGCTATGTATCCTTCTTCGGAAATCAACAAAATAACAAATTATTGTAATGATTTTGGTTGAGATATTATATTTTTTTATACTTTTAAATAACAGGTTACTTTTTAACGCCATAAGATACTGTGGTAATTTATTTCATTTATGGTGATTGTTTTGAAGGTTGTGATATCGATATCCAATTTAGGCTAATTTTAAAGTAGTTATAATATTTGACTAGTGGGCTGACATTAATATTGTCTATAAGAGTATGCAACCCAGTATTGATCGAGCCAAGACTTATAGATGTTCAATTTTTTCTACTTACACACACACACACACACACACACACACACACACACACACACACACACACACACACACACACACACACACACACACACACACACACACACACACACACGCGCGCGCGCGCGCGCGCGTACTTAGATAAGTATGTGTGTGTAAGTAACATAAAATGAATAATTTAGAATAAAAATAATAATTTCCTCCAGTGAATGGGATCAAGCTGGACCGACGACTTGACGACTTATTTGCTTTCCAAGATATGGGAACTTCCCAAATATACTTTATAAGATTTTTTGTTGAATTAAGAACAGAAATCATCAATGAACATACGTAAACGGACCCAGGAATCGAATCCATTACCCCCGGATTTATAGCGGTATATAGCTACTAGCCCAAGGAGGCACTTAAGATTAAAGACATGCACAATCTTTGGAGAAGGCTAGTAGTATTTCTTGATTACCTTGCTTATCATTTTACTATTTCTCAAAAATCTGAATATAGTAAAGTGTTTAAGTTTTTTTAGATTATGGTATTTTTTTCTATTAAAACCATAATTTCATGAGAATGGCGCGCAATAATATCATCCAAAAATTGAAAAGTTGTATTTACATGTTATTAGTGGATATTTATATAATACAAGTTATTTTCTTGTTAATGCTATATTGCGAAGATAAATCCAACAAAACAAAGATCATAAAAATCGGTCTCGCAGTTCTCGCGTTATAAGTGTTGTAACAAACCCGATTGAGCGAGTGTACTTAGGAGAGAAATATATACTATTGCAGATTTTTCTGTAAGCCTCATTCAAGCCTAAAAATACCAACCAAACCTATACAAACCTACAATTTTTAGTGCATTGTTTTGATATATGTCTTAAGTTTAGTCAACGGAAGGTTTCTAAGGAGGACTCGATAAAACCATTTATTGTGTTTTCCCGTGGGAAAGAAAGATTTTCCTGAAATAAAAGGAATCCTTAATGTTGACTCGAGTAATAAGTTATCACTTCACCCGTTGAAATCACTTCATTACTTTTTGCATGAAATGCGCACACACAAACAGACAAACAGACAAATAGATAAATCAATTAATAACTATTGTTTTGGGGTCCATATTGTGTACATAATACGTTACAGTCATTCTTTTTTTAAATATTTTATGTACAGATTTTGCTAAGTTACTGCTTTATTATAGTATAGATAAAATGATTGTATATAATAGGCAAAAAACCAGCGTATGTGTAAATGCACCTTTATGTATGCGTGATATGTCATCATGAGGTGGTCAATTTTGCGCCGTTTGCAAGAAAGTTATCAGTACTGGTTTTTACTTAGAAAAAAACTATATAATTAAAATATATCATATTATTTTTAGATATTATAGAAAGGGTCGTCTCTAGCTTAGCTCTAGACCACGTAAGGGACAGAACAATGTCAATGTACACAGCTTATGCGCAGTAATGCTCGGCTCGGTCACTAAGGCGCTTTATTAAAGGGCTTAGCTAACCTAGCATTTTTAACTATAGTTATATATAAATTGAACTGTCTGTATGTGATTTTGGTAATTATCATTAAAAAAGTTTCTTCCAGAGGTCGACTATCTGCTTCTTTCAATGGCGAATATATTTGGGTTAAAGTTATAGGCAATTTTTACATTGTGTTAAAAATTTAAGGCGCGGAAATGCTACTTAGGAAAAAAGAAAGCTTATGTTTGTAAAAGTGAGGAAGGGATTCTACTTGGTTCCTTCTGAAGCATTTTGGAAGCAATTTAAATCGAAGATAGTTGATGTAACAAGGTTGCTACAAAAATAATATAATGTTATTGTAATAATAACCTTTTTTGAATCGGACGTCATATTTTAATTTTCTTACATAACGTAATCTGCTCACAACTATATACTAACTAGAATTTAGATATGAAAATTGATAATTTTATTCACTTAATTCAAATAAAGCTAGTTTGTAGATTTTATTTTTTTGCACAACATCTTTTTATATCGTATAGACTAATGTAACTGGTTCTTAACGAACATCCACTTACGATATAAAATAAAAGAAAAAATATAAGAGAATTAAATAATACTAACTAAATCTACATATTTAATTGATTTAGATTTAAAAATAATTTAAAAACAAGATGCAGGTCAGTTATTTAGCAAATTTATTCCGAAAAAACAATATCACAAAAAAAATCTTAATAAATTCTATATTAATAATATGCAAATGTCTCAGTATTGAAAGCTGTATAGATAATTAAATAATAATTTAATGTATGGTAATAGTGAGATGCAATCGTTTTCGGAAGTGTTTGGAGGGGCGGGCGGGGGCGCGGGGGCAGCGCGTGGCGGCCATGCTAATTGCCCCCATTCAAATCGGTAAAAAATCTCACACGTTACGATTATGACGGCGAGAATAATGCGAGGAATTTATTTGAATTACAAATTGAACACACCAGACAGTTTCAGCGCGGAGCGAATAAATAATTTGATATTATGCAAAGTGAAGATACCTCACTTGCGGCGACCTTGACATAGACCCATAAATAAGAATATCTTAACGCTCATGCATATGGACGGCCGCTCGCACTCGGGTATGGTAAGTGCCGGTTTATGAATAAATTTTATTATTTAAAACTCTGAATGTTCATTACTAAAACAAATACTCGTAAGGCGTAGTAGCACAGGGTGCTCCATTTGTTCGATATGGCGAGATCGATTGTATAGCAATAGATTGTATTATAGGTTTCGGATTAATAAATATAAGTTTTTACATCGACAGTTCGATTGGATTAAATAAAATGTTCAAGGTGATCGAGTCAGGCGCGCCCACGCACGTCCCGCGCGCCTTACGTCACGCTATCTGCGACGCGATGTAGAACAATGCACCTAGCCTATCGAAACCTAGTTATGCAACCATTTACACCTTCTACTGGATTTCCTTTAACGATCTATAAAATATAGTTATCGCAATCCTTTCAAACTCCAGTAAAAGCAATTGATTATGAATCCTTATTTATGTAAATTGCATAATTGTTCATAACTTAAGTCTTTCAATAAAAGATTGGGAGGATAGATGAGGTATAGACACTAGATATACAAATACGCTTACTTTAACACCCCGTATAAGACAGTTCACATGACCCGAGGCGAATCGCACATCGACTGACAATAAAAACAAGACAACAATCGAGTGTTTCCATTAAACAAATTCGTGAATACGTAATGCCGTTCAATGCTCAATATTAATATTTATACGCGATTTGAATAGATCGCTGATATCGCTCGTTAGCCACTTCATATTTTCATTTCACGACACGATGCCTTACAAGCGGACAATGCATAGATACAAATCCTTATATTTGTAGTTCATTATGTTAAAGTATTTCCATGTGATACGATCATTTTATTTTCCACTGCTATTGTTCGAAACAGAAACGAGGTTATAACTAATGTTTTATCAAAATTTGCTAAGCTATTTCAAATCAAAATACAAACCTCTAATGTATATTCATAGGATAGCTACGATACTGCCTTAACATAAATTAATATTTTAATTTTTTAATTAAAAATATAAAATTGTTAGTTTTTAAGGATATGTTTTATGCAAAATATACTATTTAAGATGGTAAATTAACAATAATCCTCAGTTTGTTATAATTTTATCGTACGTGTCGTAATCGTATCGCAAGTAATAAAGCCTAATAACGGGTGTGAAGCCGATTATTCTGTATCTATTTGTTTGTTGAGATTTGCCATTTGCAATTAGCTTATCTGTTACTGGGGTTTTTTAGACGACATCATTAGCACTGATACTCGACCTAAAGCCAGATATTAATCTTATTATATAATATTAGAATAAATGTATTATTACTATATATCTGTACTCTTCTTGTAAAGGTCGAAGGTCCTTATATATATCGAAGGTCATTATATATGGTCCGTAAATAATTATATATAAGACCGCTGTAGAGCTGAGCCACTATATATATATATATATATATATATATATATATATATATATATATATATATATATATAATATATATATATACACACACACACATTGTACGATATTATCCTACATTTGTATGTTTAAACCATAATGTTAGCAATAATAAACATATTATATAACAATAACATGTTTTATTTATAAATAAATACAAAAAAGAGATCAAATCTTATTTCCATAAAAAAATTAAATGAAACACTCTAAAGGATCTGTAATTTAAACAAAACACGTGTCACAATAACATCCTTTTCATTCAAAGGAACCTTTCGAATGACACAACAATATGGTATAATATAAAAAATCTCCACGTAACATGGCATTTAATTAAATCCCTTATGATAGAATAGGGAATGAATAGAGTAGAATCGTGTGGTTGAAGTTGTCTGATGAAAAAAAAACTCACCTAAAATCTTTGTGTTGGAGGTCCGTGGATTAAATGAGGATACTCATGTATTGTAAAATAATTACTTCTATTGGAAATCAAACCTGCGACAATCACATCAGAAATACGCTTCTCCTACAACTCACAAGAATTTTCATATAAATAGTGATATTATCACGTTCTTTTAGAGCCTTCATTCAAAAAATAGATTTTTTAAAGGTTGGATCGTTAAAACAAAGACGTAATGTAAGTCAAACTAGATAAGGGATACATATGTAGCTATCGGACTACTATACATACATATATATATATATATATATATATATATATATATATATATATATATATATATATATATATATATATATATATATATATATATATATATATATATATATATATATATATGCTATAACTAAAGTTATAATATTATCTCACTGGAAGTATTTATGTTAGATTGAAATACTATATGTAGGATTAGAGGTTCCCGTGACGTCATGTCACACCAACAAGGGCAATTTATTGAAAATATGTGATGTGCATCTTGATCCAACATGCGATATGAGCGTGTTTTATGACCTCTGTTTTTTGTTCTTCCTTATAGCTGCGAGGTTAATATCCTGTACTTAAACGAGCAATATAAGAATAATGTGTTTATTCGCGTTTATATTTTGCGTAGTGTAGCTTTGGAAAGCGAACCTGAGACCCATACAGGATTTTATGTAGGTAGCTGAATATTAAATTCACACAAAGTAAAATGATAGCATGTTAAGTATAAAATGCTTAAGGTGTCATCAAAAACTTTGGTAAAGAGGACAAAAAAATAACGCATAATCTAAAATCTAATCAGGATCGGGAACCAAACGGCAGCGCACTCGCTTGGAAAACTGCATAAGAGGGGGTTCAAACCATGAATGTCGCACCTCTATCTTATATTTTTATGGGCTAATAATTGTTTTACATGAAATATGAATAAAACATGATAACCACTATTTCATACAGTAAAAGAACACATTGTGAGTAAATCTGCATTCTGAGAGACTGAGATGTTAAAACGGCTAAATTATAATTTTATTAATATAGCTTATATATGTACCTAATCTAAATTGCTTAGTCTCGAGTCAGTTAAAAATATAATTTAGTGAAAGGATAAACAATATTGATATCCAAGATGACGATAATAATCTTTACTATACCAATATTAAATGCGAAAATGAGTTTGTTGGTTCGTCCTTCACACAGCGACGGAGCATGAGATCTACTTAAGCTTCTGTATAGATATAGTTTATGACTAGAAAGTGACGTAAGCTATTATATATTTTTATTACCGGATAGAAATATCCCATTAATATTATAAATGCGAAAGTTTGGATGGATGGATGTATGTATGTTTGTTACTCAATCACGCCAGAATGGCAGAAATCTAGATCAAATTTGGCATAGAGATAGGTTATAGTCTGGAATAGCCATAGGCAATTTTTGATCAACTTGAAAAACGAGGAGGCATTCGGTATAACGGTATATTATGGCCAATTATGATTTTTTATTATGAATATAAATATATAATAATGTACATTTTAATGAATAATTCTATCCCTAAGTGTATAAAAAAATCCTATTGATATCGATGTACCATTTTAGCTAGAAAAATATTATTATACCTATTTTAACAAATATTGTTTTAAGTGACAAGTTATTTATTTGAATTTATTTTAATTTTACATACAAAACATCTAAAGCAAAATACAACTAGTATATAAATCAAAGTGAAACACGAAAGCAACACCGTTAGCAATCTCTCATATCCTATAGAGGGTGGATTAAAGATAAAGGAGTCATCGCAACCCGCCCTGCAGCGCGACGTCGCTGCACTCGCGGACGACGACGACGACAAAGGCGAGGATACACGTACGTGACGCACAAAGCGGACGACGATATTATCCTGTTTTTTATTTCCATTCATATCGTATATAGGATGTTTAAATTCTGAATTACCTTTATTTTTTTGGGCACAATTAATTATAGATAGATTTTTATAAAAAAACTAGCGTTATCTGTAGCTTCACCCGCGTTCAAACTTCCGATCGCTATCAAATTTCACAGAATCACCCGCAGGGCTAATTTGAAGATTGCCTAAAATTTTGATTAAAATTGCTCTAGCCGTCTTGGACCCATACGGAACATACTTACACACATCAATTTTTGTATATGCGTATAGATAAGTAGGTATTATAAATACCTTGTCTAAATTCGGCCCATCCCTGGTCACATCTTAATGAGACTAGCCATGTGCGCAGTGCACACTTCTCAAGTCCAGGCTGTGACTGGGAATTTAACGAAAAAACTCAATAACAGACTAGGCCCGACCCGAAATTTGAACCTAGGACCTTCGTATCTACGGCCGTCACCCTAGCCACTAAACTAAAGAATAAAGATACTTAAATGTAATAAATTCTCAGTATATATATTTTTAATGCTAATAAAGTCTAATATAATATATAATTACTAATTAATAAAAGTAATCAAAAAGCAACGGCCTATATGCGGAATGGATTTTGGTTGTCACCACACAGACGTGTCGCTTTGCGCGCGCGCCTGTTTACTCACTATGTTTATACGCAGTTAGTTTTGATACCGATCTAGTAGCAAACATGATCAACTTGTAGACCTTGCAAAATTTTGTAACTTAGGCTTATTATGTATCTTAAAGAGAAATATCTGTTTTGTAGTCATTCGTTAAACAGCAGATATCATCCAAATAGGTACTTCCCTTAGACGTAAAGTGATCCAGCAGTGTTACTTGAAATCAATCAGTAGTTTTTCATTATATTAATTTCATTTATTAAATTATATAATTTATATTTTAATTATATATATTAATTATTAGCTGAATCTATAATAGAAATAAATTGTGTTTTTTTTATTTTATTATTTTTCAAAATATTACATTTATTAGAAGTAAATAAAAATATGTAAATTATAATATGAAACAAATTTGTTCTTTTAAAACCAATAAATAACATCTAGTTGGCATACAAATGCCGTAAACAAGGAATTGAAACGAGATCATTAAGAAAATATCAAGGATGAACTACATTTCGTAGATGACATCGCAGTTACCTAATGGTCCAGTTTTAGGCAACGCTATGTTAGGCGCGGTGCAAGTGTATCAAGGTCTATTTATAATATTCACTATTTAGAAACAAATTTGAATTATAGTCGCAAAATGACAATCTGCATGACAAAACAAAATTTAAAGCATTATGTAACAATACTTTATTTATAATAATCCATCTCTCGTTCGGAAGGCCATAACACAGGCTCGTATGGTTCGAAATGGCGTACAGAAGATGAAAAGGCAAAAGTTTAAGTCGTTAGATCCGATTAGGTTGAAGTGATAAGGCCCGCAGTGGATCGACATTGTGGCAGTATCAGGCAGACATCTTGGTTGACAATGTTCTGTAAATACAGTGGTTTATTGTACGAGATTAGAGGTGAGAGGATTTAGTCGTGACATAAGTTATATATAGAACACTGATGACGATCACTTGTTCAGCTTTTTTGTATTTGTTATAGACGATATCGTTTTTAAATTTCAATTTTTTTATGTGTTACAAATGTAAATTTTACGAAATTCAATAACAGTCTTTTGTTACGCGGGAATCAAACCTGCGACTGCTAATAAGATAGGCGATTAATTAATACTTTCTTTTCCCGTAGCAGATTCATCGTATTGGGAATGGCAAATATCTAGACTAAGAACAAAATAATTATTGTCAAATTACTTCTAATTATTTCAAACATGGGAATACGGAAACAACAATAGCACCTGTCTAGGAAGTCGAATGTTTATATATGAAAGGTCATCATCGAAGGTCAGATCTGTCAGAATCTAGGTAGCGATAGTGGTGTGTCCCAAACTGTGGGAAGGGGGGAACAATGTGGCCATTTATCTTTGTGTAATTATAGCAATTAAATATTCCAAATGATGTTTTGCCTTAATAATAGGTTCCTAAGACATTTTATCACGTTTCACACTACAGATATTTCTTGTAAAATATGACAATTATTTTATTATATAAGTTTGAGTAAATAAGACCAAGTTTGCAATATTTTAGTTATTTTTTTATATTGAATAGCTCTCCTAATATCGACTGTTTTACAAAGCATTTCAACATCTAAAGGCATAAATGTGCAAAGTAAACTAACTATACAGCTATATCATCAAGCATTCAGTTAAAAATATGTTTTGAAAATTAGTTGTTTCGCGATTTTTAGTAATTTTTTATATTTTAATTAGGTAATAACTTAAACTAAATCCACCTAAAATATGAATACGACATTTATCTATAACCGCATCGAAACCAGCCTATTGTTTTGCTATCATTCCCACGTGTGCTCGTAGTAATGACCTCAGGAACTGACGTATCATTTTGACGTAAACGCTTAGAGATCATAAGATTGTATGAGATACTTTTGAATAAAACTTTAGAAATAAAAATAATTAGATAAAGTGTATGTGTTTGTTTTATGTTACTTTTGTCCTTGCGGTAATTAATGCCTAGATAAGCGGTCACCTCGGAAAAAATACGTATGTTATAATATTCTACAGTCAAATCTCTTTATACATATATTATAATCACACTTCTATTACAAATACAAAAGTTTGAATTACAGATATAATATGTGTGTGTGCGTGCGCGCGCGTGTGTGTGTGTGTGTGTGTGTGTGTGTGTGTGTGTGTGTGTGTGTGTGTGTGTGTGTGTGTGTGTGTGCGCGTGAGTGTGTGTGCGTGTGTGCGCGCATGTGTGTGCCTGTGAGACTGCGCGCGTGTGTGTGTTTGTGTGTGTTTGTTAAAATTTGCTAAAAGTACTAAGAAGAAAAGTAATAGTTAAGTTAATTAATTGTTAAAATTAATAGGGTTAAGTCGCTGGTGTTGTACCTATAAGTTCTCAAAATTTTTGTTAATTTTAGAAATTTGAAAAGCTATTTCTTGTATTGTTTATCCTTCTTGCAGTTACGATATTAAATAAAACCAAACGTCCGGAATGTCCGATCTAAAGGCCAATAGGAAAAGGAAATTAAACGAAGAAGGAAGTAAACATTTGATGTGAAGACATCCATTTTAAATATATAACAATTTTATAAATAATAATATTTAAACCTTTATTTTAGCTTATTTCTTTTTTACAAAATCTAGACTGTGTCATGATTTTCTTATTAGTACTAAGCCATCAAATATACAGGGAAAGGCAAATGCATGGGACGTGGAAGAAAAGTATCTTAAATATTGAAATTATCAAGTTTTATTCAAAGGAAACATTTCTCCTTACCATAAACACTATCGGTTCATTTGATAAAATAGTGATGTATTATTTTACTGTATTTTAGTTGATTCGATTAATGTTTCAGGTAACTTTTGATTAAAATATTTAAATGCAGCTATTATTATTATTATTTTTAAATAAAGTTTCCTTTGAGTAAAACTTGATACTTCAATTTTTAAGGTACTTTTCTTCCATGTCCTATCCATTTATTCCTCCCTGTATAATGATCATTTTAATGTGTCATAATTATAGTTTTTACTGTAACACGCCACCTATTACATTTTATTATAGCTAAAGGAACAATTGTCTCAACAAAACAAATATGTTGTAGGTACGACGTCGATTATTCTAGTCATTCAAAGGTCACACGATCACTGACAGACGCACAAACGGTTCATATATATATTTGTCAGCACGTTTGGCTCAGTTTGTAGTGGCCCTACTTACTGTACGAACGGTCGTGGATTCGAGTCTCGCTGGGGGTATTCTTTTGAGTGATAAACACGAATGTTTGTACTCCAATCATGCGTGTTTATATTTATAATATGTATCTATTTAAAGCTATATATGTGTAGTGTATCATCTACCAGGTATCCATAGCGTAAGCCTCGTAGTTTACCATGGAACTTGGTGGTGCTGTGTGTTAATGTCCCAACATATTTATTTATATATAGATAAAGAAAGAGCTCGTAAATGTAGAAATTTCTTTGAAACATTCCTATAAGTAAAATAGGTATAATATGAAAAAACTGATTATAGTTGTAATTTCTAATTAAATACTTCAAACATCTTTAAAGGTGCGATATGTACCTATTAGATGTACTTCGTCCTTGCGCACGTACGCGTGACGTCACACAAGGTATTTCCTTTTTATATACAAAATAACAAATTCAAAACAGTTCTTATTCTAATGTTAATAAGAGACAAAATTTTGGCATTGATCCGAGTGGCAGGAAAAGCAACCTTCCGCATTGTTATCCGGTTTTTAGACGTAATTAAATAAGACATAAAATTAGACATAAATATACATAAAATTAGATGAAGCTTAGAAGTATCTCTTTCTTTTAAAGAATAATTATATATATATATATATATATATATATATATTATATATATATATATATATATATATATATATATATATATATATATATATATATATATGTATCCCTTTTTAACGTCCCACTGCTGGGCACGGGCCTCTCTTCAATACGAGGGGGATCAGGCCATAGTCCACCACGCTGGCCAAGTGCGGGTTGGTGGACTTCACATGTCTTTCGAAAACTTTCTAAGCTTTCTACGACATGCAGGTTTCCTCACGATGTTTTCCTTCACCGTTAAGACAAGTAGGTAGTAATCATGTTGGAAATGATTCGCACATGAAAATATCAGAGGTGCGAGACCCGGGATTTGAACTCGCTTCACTCGGTTTCCCAAGCGAGTGCGTTACCACTGGGCTACCACTGCCTTATATATATATATATATATATATATATATATATATATATATATATATATATATATATATATATATATATATATATATATATATATATATATATATATATATATATATATATATATAAAGTCACTTAACTCTACGCTATGGCATGTAGAGACATTAAGGATTGTTACTGCTATGTTATTTACAGTGAAAAATAAGGTTCTAGTCGACATATAAAGTAATTGAAGTTTTTAAATTAAATCTTAATCTCTTCATGTTTTAAAATAAAAGTATCATATTACCACTTTATAATACTAAGTGTATTTTTGCGTATTAATCTGGTATCTTATTCTTTATTACTATTTATTTGTTCAGAAAATATATTTTTGAATGCGGTAACTTCTAAAACTTAAGTAACATAAAATATTAGAATAGGTACTGAATTCTTTTCTCATCCCAGACCTGCCATTGGCAGCAAAAAATGAGCGATTATTATTTAAAAAAAGTGTAATTTTTTACAGAATTATTTATTATATGGCTTATCGTGTTTCCGCTCAGTACTTGGTACATGTATTTAATTTTAAAATATTATTTAATTAACCGAAAAAAATCTCCGCGTACGCACAAGGCGAGGCAAAGTGTATAGATGGGGTGATAACGATATTTTATTTACCATTTAAAAATATGAAAAATATATAAAATACTATATAAAATATAATTATATATAGAGTTTAAAACTTGCCCATATCAGATGAAAAACAAAGCAAGTAACACCAAAGCACGGTAATGTTAACATTACCGTGACCAAAGCAAAGTTTGCAGAGCTAAAACTTAAAAAATATATGGGAACAACATATTAGTATGATTATTATCTATACTAATATTATAAAGAGGTAAAGTTTGTGAGTTTATTAGGTTGTGACGTTGTAAAGGGTAATCTCTGGATCTACTGAACCGATTTAGATGAAATTTGGTAAGAAGATAGTTGACACCCTGGGAAGGACTTTTTATCTCGGAAACCATTCCTTAAGGGGGTGAAAATGGGGATGAAATTTTGCATTGGGAAGAAAGCCAATATGATCGCTAGTATGACATAAAGCCATTATCTATTCTATCTATAAATAGATATTGATTTTAAATATGTGAAAAATATGTATCGCAATTAAAAGTTGTTTTACGCTAAGCTCACTTCATACACAATCTTGCTAGATATTTGAGATATAATATCACTTTCGTCAATACATCATTACCGTCTCAATATATCACCCAGGAACAGGAAACACCCCTTTGGGTAGTCATCAAAATTAAATAACGCGATAAGGGGTAATCCGCGGTCATCAATCGCTCTGTCGGCTGGACAATAGCAAATGTACCCGGCTTCACTCGTAATGTATCACACACGTTGACGTGCGATGTATGGATGCGGCATACGGACGTTATAAATTAAACGATTTAATATCAAAAATATGAAAGATCTTTTTTTTCTCTCTAGGTTCTTTTTTTATTTATGTATATTACTTTTCTTGCTTTAAATGAACTTTGTCGTATTGTATATGTTTTTTTTATATTCTAGTATGTATATATACAAAAAGCTATGTTTCCTCGAAAGTCCAAATACTTATTCGTCTTTATCACCCTTAGATCTTTCTTTTTAATTTTGTTAATCATGTAATATAAATGAAAAAAAAGTTAATTTATAGCAAATTTGTATGTACATTTGTTTGTAGTACAATTTTTAATTTAATAAGAAGTCAGTATTAAAAAATATATGTAGCAGTAATTAAGTCGTAATGTAAACCAAATTTATGTCAAATGAATCATTCAAACGGCTATCTAATGTATCAGGTAAATGATAATTATTCACCGCACTGCCTATAAATGTATGTAAATGCGACAAGATGAGCCAATATACTTCTAAACTAGTGAGACGACCTCGCGTCGCTTAGGTGCATCCCTCGGGGACGTTTTGCAACTGACTGATCTCACAGGTAGGTATGTACCTTGTCGGAATCTAATCGGACTGCTATTATGTATGCGAAAGTTTTAATGAGTATATGTTTGGTACCTATGTTAATGGCTGTATATTTGAACTATAATTAAGACCTGCAGTAAGAGCTTCTTGATGCACCTAAGGACGCACCCGAGAGAAGCAAGGGTTAGTCGTTAGCTTATAAAACTTTACACCTTAAATATAATACAAGATTGACTATCTAGTAGTAGTAGTGTCAGATTAGTATTTTCCGGCTCTTAAAATACTATTATATAATACTTTTAGGAAAATGTCGATTTTTGCTCTATAGCTGCGCGGGTGATACAAACAAACATCCACTCTTTCAGACTTCTAATATTAGTAAGGAAAACTCATAGCCAGTTCTTTGGTTTTAACTTATTAAACGGAAATATATTATGATCATAGAGAGAGAGATAGAGAGAGGAATTATGAGGATAATTTATAATATTTATAATTAGTAAACTTAATGAAGTAAGTTGTATCTAACTAAAATTTAACCATTTGTAAAGTAAATAAAAAAACTTTATTTACGTAATAAATATTAATAATTTGGAAGTGCGTTTTTTTGTTATAATTATAATGTAACATATCGATATCGTTCCTTGCATAGAGATTGTGGGCTTAGATACTATAAATCGTGGTACATGATTCCGGTAGAATAACTTGTAGACAAAAATTACTTACAAAAGCTCTCAAGCGGTGTAAATGGATATTACTAGTAGGTTAATAACTAAATAACAAAAAAATATTTTGTTTTAAATTTTAAATAAATTTCATTGAAATTTTCATGTCAGTCCTAAATCGACTCTACGACCCATAGAGACGCTGTATGAAATTGGCATTAATAGTTTGAAAAATATGCCTTTCCGCATATGGATAGAGCGAAGCCAAGAGTGACTAATTTGTGATAAGTTGAATACATTATGCATCACATGATATAAATCTCTCTTTTTATAAAGACGTTAATTGTTATCTCTACCTTTTTATTGTTTTATGGATAGTTAATATATTATCATATTACACAGTTTTTACTGCGATGAATATTTACCTCGCATTAAAATATAGTTAATCTTATATGAAACAAGCTGTTACGTTACGAGTAATTTTAAATATAAAATAATTGTTTTATATGTGTTTTTAAATAATTAATCTAAAGAGAAATCTAATTTTAGAGTTCAGTTAATTTTACATTGTAAATGTGTGTTTTCACAAACAATATGCAATCATTATGATATATGTTGTTTTATATTTTTAGTATTTAAATAATATATTCGTATGTATATATATCGGCGCAAGAACAAAAATTATATAATCAAATTAATAAATACGAAATATCAATTGACTGCTAATTTCAACCTACTAGTGGCGCAACGGAAATCATGATTAATTAATACGAAAAGTCAATTGACAGCTGAGTTTACCCTACTAGTGGCGCCGACAATGATAAGTTATAAAAAGGCAGAGAATCGACACAGCGGTTCAGAAGTGAGTCGACTTCGGACGTGTTGTGAAGTTATAGTGACGGTGTTATCAGTGACTGTGTTGTAGTGATTGTGTTATAGTGGTTATTATATTGTTGGTGATTAATTTAATTTAAGTGAAGTCTAAATCAGGAGAAGTGTTTACCCATTTAAATTAATGAATTATAATTTTATCCATAAATTATTTCAGTAATAGAAGTTTTAACTATTTATTTAATTTCTTTTGTATAATTATATGAAGTTTATGAATTTCTCTTGTTATATTTGTGTAATTTTTATATGTTATTATTGTAAATATAATTTATAAAACTAATATGTGATTTTATTCTTTTATCAGAAGCCGGGACTGAACTCAAAATAACCACGCCATGACTGATAATTCAAGGTCACAAAATGGAAATAATGGGGACAGTGGTGCTAGTTCCTCACGACATCCAACAATGAGCCTTTTTATAAACACCTTGAAGGATACTATGACTGAGATGCTATCACAAATATCAAATGAGAATCGCGCAACTATATGTGATATAGTAAAAATGATTCAACCTAATATGAGCTCTACAATTCGAATTTCAGATGTTTATTTTCCAGCATTTGATCCAGATAAAGGAACAGATGTTAAGGAATGGGTTGAACTTATATCCAAAACTCAAGCTGAATATAACTTAAGAGATCATGAAGTAAGATTGAAAGCCGCTGGAGTGTTACAGGGACGTGCAAAAATTTGGGCTGACGAATGCTTATTAAGAACGACGACATGGGAGGAAATGCGAAGTGATATGCTACAAACTTTTGAACCAGAAAGCAGATATTTTTCCGAAGTATTAAAATTTCGAAACTATACTATTGAAAATGTGGAAAATATAACCGAATACATTTCCAACGTTTGGAGAATGTTTAAAAGAATAGTAAAAACGAATCCAACCGAACAAGATGCTGTCGAGTTTGTTATAGGAAGTATTACAGATGATAAACTTCGAACGGAATTACTTAACAGCAAGTCTCAATCTGTTCCTGAATTGATTGCAATTGCGAAAACTATGCGAAAACGAAAACCTTCACAATCATCTAATGATGCTATCCCTCAAAAGAAATCGCGCCCAAACCAAAAGTCTGATATAAATTGTTACGTGTGTGGCAAAATTGGACACAGAGCCAGATTTTGCAATCAGAATGCCGTTATGAAAATACAAAATGAGAAAAAAGAACAAAAACAAGAATGTTCATATTGTTCTATACCTGGGCATACAATTGACACCTGTTTTAAAAAGATAAATGCTGAGAAAAGGATTAACACATGTGAAAAAGGTAAACAATATGATAATTTACTAAATATTACTATTGGTTACAGAAAATATCAAGGCCTATTTGATAGCGGAGCTGACTGTTCTTTGATAAAACAATCTGTGGCATCTGGAATACCTGGAAAACGACAAAATACTATCACACAACTAAAAGGAATCGGATCTATACCAGTTCTGTCACTAACGCAAGTATCTACTATATGTACAATTGACAACATCAATATAGAAATTATCTTTTATGAAGTATTAGACCATGAGATACCTGTTGATATTTTAATTGGTAATGATATCTTGAGGATTCCAGGAATAGAAGTTCATCTGACGAAACAATCTATCACGATTATAAGAAATAGCATGCCACAAATGGTTCTGCAAGTAGAGCATACTAATTTTGGTGAAATAAAGACAGATATATCAGATGAACAAAGCCTACAAAAACTGTCTAGCCTCCTTAACAGGTTTCGTACATACTTTACGGAAGGTGTTTCGGGTTCTCGAATAAAGACCGGTGAACTCGTTATTCGACTGAAGGATAAAGACAAAATTGTACAAAGACGACCATACCGGATGGCTCCAATCGAACGACTAAAACTGAAAGAAATTTTAAGTGATTTGTTACAAAAAAAAATTATAAGGGAAAGCAATTCACCATTTGCCAGTCCAGTGATTCTCGTAAAAAAGAAGAATGGTGAAGATAGGTTATGTGTTGATTACAGGGAACTTAACTCTAATACTGTGCGTGATCACTACCCATTGCCTATAATCACTGACCAGCTAGACGAATTAAAAGATTCGAAATATTTCACATGCTTAGATATGGCTGCTGGCTTTCATCAGATACCGATCGCACCAGAATCTATTGAGAAGACTGCTTTTATTACCCCAGATGGACAATACGAATATTTGACCATGCCGTTTGGATTGACTAATGCCCCTTCTGTCTACCAAAGGGCTATTAATAAAGCACTTGGGGAACTTTTAGGAAAAACAGCCCTCGTCTATATTGATGATGTTTTAATCGCTAGCAAAACTTTCGAAGAAGGATTAGTAAAACTAGAACAAGTTATATCAGCACTCACTATGGCTGGTTTTACATTTAATATTAATAAATGCTCTTTCATGAAGACTTCTATTGAATATTTAGGATATGTTGTAAGCGAAGGCACAATAAGGCCAAGCCCTCACAAAGTTGAAGCTCTATCCAAAACTGTACCACCGAAGAATGTGAAACAACTTCGGCAATTTAATGGACTAGCGGGATATTTCAGGAGATTTATACCAAATTTTTCTACAGAAATGATCCCTTTATATGATCTTACAAAAAACGGAGTAAAATGGGAGTGGACAGAACGACATGAGGCAGTAAGAAACAAAATAATTAACTATCTAATATCATCACCACTTTTAACAATATTCCAAGAAGACCTGCCGATTGAACTGTATACTGATGCAAGTGCTGCTGGATTTGGGGCAGTACTAGTACAAATAAAAGAAGGTCGGCAACATGTTATAGGGTATTTCAGTATGAGGACCACGAAAGCTGAATCGAAATATCATTCTTATGAACTCGAAACGCTTGCAATAGTACGGGCGGTAAAGCATTTCCGTCATTATTTATATGGCAGAAAGTTTTCTATTATAACAGATTGTAACGCAGTAAAAGCTTCTCGTTACAAGCAAGAACTATTGCCACGAATACACAGGTGGTGGGCATTTTTACAAAATTTTGATTTTGAGGTAGAATACCGAAAAGGTGAGAAGTTACGACATGCAGATTTTTTTAGTCGAAACCCCATCATATTAAATATTGGACTTAAAGATGACTGGCTTATAATGGAACAAAGGCGTGATGAAGAGATATGTAATATTATTAACAACCTAAAAAAGGACGTTAAATTAAATCAAGAATATGTGTGTATGGATAATATTTTGTATCATAAGGATGAACACGAAGAAAAACTTCGCAAAGTAGTGCCAAAATCTTTTCAATGGAGCCTCATTAACAGTTATCACGAATCACTAAGACATATGGGTTGGGAAAAAACTTTAGCAAAATTAAAGGAGCACTTTTGGTTTCCGAAGATGAATACAATTGTAAGATACTTTGTAGATCATTGTGTCACTTGCAAAACTATGAAAGGACCATCAGGAGCAATACAAAGTCAGTTACACCCAATTGAGAAGATAGCAGAGCCTTTCCATACATTACATATTGATATTTCTGGGAAATTAAGTGGTTCTGCGACACAAAAGGAATATGTGTTTGTAGCTATTGATGCATACACAAAATTTGTGATACTGAAACATGCCAAAAGTAAGTCTCAAGAAAATGCTTTGAAACATCTACAAGAAATTATATTCTTATTCGGAGCCCCAAAGCGAATAATCGTTGATGGAGATGGAGCATTTGTTTCTCATTATAAATATTATTGTGAGCAATATGGAATTGAGCTTCATCAATGTGCTGGTTATGTAAGTCGGAGCAATGGTCAAGTAGAAAGATTGATGAGGATACTAAAAAGTGGTCTCACAATTATTAAAAATATGCAAAAAACGCACTGGGCAAAATCACTTAACACTCTTCAGTTAGCCATTAATTGTACAATATCAAAAACCACAGGAAAATCTCCCATCGAACTCTTAACGGGAAAAAAGGGATGTGTACCACCGGAATTAATTTCTATGATTGATGACGTAAACGAACGAGTAGATCCAGAGCTAATGAGATTATCAGTTAAAGAAAGGATGACCGAAGCAGCTGCAAAAGATAAGGAACGTTATGATAAAGGCAAAGCTACAGTTAAGCGTTTCAGTAAAGGTGATTTCGTACTACTTAAAGAACCACCAAGATTAGGAACAAAATTAAGCCAGAAATATGAAGGACCTTATGAAATTAAAAGAATTTTACCTCATGACAGATATGAAATACGAAAAATAACTGGAAAAGGACGACCACGAAAAGTTTGTCACGAGAACCTAAGAAGTGCACCCCAATTTGGAATTCAGAGTAATATAGCCGTATCGGCTATGGAATCTACAGGAGTTTAATAAAATTATGAAGTGAGCGAAAAATAAATTATGTTGTTCTAATATTATAGTAAGATAAATTTGAGTATTTATTTGTGTATTTTGTGTGAGTAAAAATATTGACATTGCCAATATTAGCGCTGAGGCTATGAGGCTATTATTTGAATTTGTGTTGTGAGAATGCTAAAGGGCGCGAAGGTCCTTAAGCATTGCCAATATTAGCGCAGAGGCTATGAGGCAGTTGTGCAATAATTTTGATGGGCGTTAAGGTCCTAATGAATTACCAATATTAGCGCTGAGGCTATGAGGTATCTCTTTTCTTGTTTAATTTCTCTTATATGTTAATAATGTGCATTGTTATTATTTCAGATTTGTAAATTGAGTAGACGCAGAGACGCGTCACTCATCAGAATGGCCGTATCGGCGCAAGAACAAAAATTATATAATCAAATTAATAAATACGAAATATCAATTGACTGCTAATTTCAACCTACTAGTGGCGCAACGGAAATCATGATTAATTAATACGAAAAGTCAATTGACAGCTGAGTTTACCCTACTAGTGGCGCCGACAATGATAAGTTATAAAAAGGCAGAGAATCGACACAGCGGTTCAGAAGTGAGTCGACTTCGGACGTGTTGTGAAGTTATAGTGACGGTGTTATCAGTGACTGTGTTGTAGTGATTGTGTTATAGTGGTTATTATATTGTTGGTGATTAATTTAATTTAAGTGAAGTCTAAATCAGGAGAAGTGTTTACCCATTTAAATTAATGAATTATAATTTTATCCATAAATTATTTCAGTAATAGAAGTTTTAACTATTTATTTAATTTCTTTTGTATAATTATATGAAGTTTATGAATTTCTCTTGTTATATTTGTGTAATTTTTATATGTTATTATTGTAAATATAATTTATAAAACTAATATGTGATTTTATTCTTTTATATAAAGTAATAATAATCAACACCTTCTAATTCATAACCTATATCTATACAAATAAAAAACTGTATCTATGTGTTTGCTCGCTTAAGAAAATCTTGATTCATTTTTATAGAACTTTTTAAGTTTTTACTTGCTTGCAATGCTTTTTCATGCTTTCATTTTAGTTTCATGATAGTTTTAAATATTTTATTAAACCTTCTCGCTTTTAATTTTTAATGGAAAGTAGAGATCGTGTTAAATTTAGTACGAGTAAGTAAAACCTTGAAGTCAGGTTAACAATTAGTGATAACTAGTTATAAAAAAAGAGATTTTGTTAAATTTAAACTATTTCTACACTAGCTTCGTACATCTACAGTCGGAGACACCCTCCACACTCGTGACAATGCAGGGATCTACCGACGCTGTCATAATAGTGATCGATCAGCGCTGATCCGCAGACACAGCGCTGCGCTAAAAATGTCTAACTTTATTATATCAATTGCAAAGAATTATATTTTCTTATATATGTATATATAAATACGACCGATTTATCCTCACTTTGCTTGGTTGCATGCCTAGTCCCTAGCATTAGCCTGTATTACTCCAGGCCATAGCTTATTTGTGTACTTTTCATACAAATCCGTTAAGCCGTTCAAGCGAAAGTAGTAACAAGCAAACACATACACACACAGACTTTCACATGAATATTAGTAGTCCGATTTGTATACCTGTCTATACATATAATAAAATTGCAACTAAGCCGAATCTGTACATTAAATATTTTGTTAGAAAATCTTATTGAAATAAACATTATTATTGATACCGAGGCCACACCTATAGTTTTTAGATTGTTTTTCTTTCTGTCTGTCTGTCTGTGTGTGACCGCATTACGAAAAACCATTGGAGGGATTTTGATGAAATTTGGTATGAAGATAGCTGGTTATCTGGGTCAACATATATTCTTTTTACTGCGTGAAAATATCTTATCTCTAAGAAATCAATACTAAACGTTAAAACGTAAGTATGGAGGAACCCGAGCGGAGCGAGAGTGAGTCGTATAGTTGTTTTATATATTTGGAATATAACATTAATTTAGTTTTTATTCTAAAATGTCGACTAGTAATTAGCCTCATTGTTAAACAAAGTGAATCTTTTATCATACATACGTACATATATAAAAATATATTATACTTTCCTATTTCAAAAACGGTCTACATTCTTACGGGAATCGAAGTCCCGACATAACGCTGCTAACATTACGACACTTGAGTTGGTTCAAAATTAATGACGTCTTAATTTGACTGGAGCTAAGCCTCAAGGCTATATGAAGGGATAATTACTACGTCATTGCCTTGTTATGGAGATGTCAAGAACTGTGTTCACTGTTGGTGTATGGTGTTACTTTTTATCAATGAAATGCGTCAGTAGAGTCGCGGGAAAAAGCTGTAATAAGAATTATTATAAACAGCATTATTATGTGTGAAATATTTAAGTAAAACTAAATTAAATAAAAAAGTGTGTGTTGTTAGTATGCAATTCACACACGGTAGAAGTGAAACTTCAGAAAAGGAACCTACGAGAGAATGAGATGAATATAGAGTATCAGGAGTAGGATAATTATAAGGTTTATTTTTTTAATAATATTTTTACGAAGTTTAAGAGTTATTTTACATTTTATTTAACATATATTACATTACAATATTATTCAGTATAATTTTTATGGTTTTTCACTTTCTGTGTAATGCATTCTATCTCATTCTCTCGCCGGCTTAATCCTATATATTTATGTTTTGTCTCTTTGTTGTGAGGAATTTTTGTCTCATCGAGTTTTAAATAATAATGTTTCTAAAGAAGTTTCACTTAAAAAAACCTTTAGTTAGCCTGACTAATACAGCTAGACATATACTGACAAATAAAGCTAAGAAAGACATTGTTTTTTTGCTTTTTTGTACGCGTTTATCCCTAAAAGCTACAGCTCAATTTGTTTTTTTTTTGCATATTGCATACCATAGATTACACATACAGATCTATTCTCAGATTACATTCTTATAATACTTTCATAGATTTACACGAATATTTGACATTTGAAATAAATTTATTTTTTTCGGATTGATTGTGGATCTATTTTTGTTTTATTTAAAACATGACGCGTTCTAACTTCTGATTACTACAAACTTCACAGGATTACCCGCTGGGCTAATTTGAAGACTGTCTAAAAATTTCATCAAAATCGCTACAGCTGTTTTGGAGTCCATAAGGAATGCACATCGATTTATATATATATATATATATATATATATATATATATATATATATATATATATATAGGTAACACTAGATTACGAGAATTAGTAGAAGAGTAATAATATAAATAAACTAAAGTAAAGACAGCCACGGGCCAACGCTAGTTACTTTGTTAAGTTCGATTGTTTTTCTAAATGTCCAAAAATTTCCAAATTATCAACATAAACAACACCTGCAATATCAGAACCAGTGTGTTATCAGCGATCTGTCACATTAATACTGCGATGATAGCTCAAGGGCGCACCTAGAAAGGTACTGCTTAGCATAAACATTCGGACATATTGTTATTCGCTGTCCTCGATTCACATTTATATTAATTAAATTATTATAATGCTTAAGTTAATTTCGAGCTTTATCTCATCTAAAGAAATAAAAGAGAGCTTACATTTTTATTTCTCCTTCTTCATATCAGCAAAAGCTCATTAATCTATTGTTGTAATTTGTAGGAAATATATATTATTCAATATTGTAAGCAATTAGATGTCTTTTTGTACTTTAACCAATTTATTACAATTAATTGACACTTAGAATTTATAGCTTCGTAGATATATATAAAACATAAGATATATGTTTTTCCTGCTTATCGATCAAGAAAATCTATATTTAATGGACAAATAACATATAATATTATTAAATATTATAAGATATAGAAACATTTTAATCCCAACGGCTAGTTACAAACAAAAATATCAACACATTCACCAGTAAACCCGGAACACCATATAAGGCGAGCGCGGAAAGTGGCGTCATGCAAACCTAGATAAGGATCTAGCGAACATCTAAGAGATTGTAACTTACTACCTGATACTCGTTACTAAATATCCTTGTATACTTGCGTTGTACTTCGACTGTCAGTTTGTTTATTTGTTTAAATATTCTTAAAGTAAATTAATTTCATTTGCATATTTATTCTATTTAGAAGTAATCAAATGCAAAAACTAGCAAGAATATTGTGACATTATTGTCAAAATAATCAACAGTCACTTTTTACCAGCAAAACTTGCTAACTTTTAATAGCAAACTATGCATATTGGATTACACATTGTCCTTTTTTTACTTTCTTGTGATGTGTATACTTAACACCACGAAAGTATTGTCCGTGCCTTCTTCTGGTTTATTTATTATATTATATAAAGTAATTGAGTGATAAAATATATAAGAAAAAAATTTGGTGATTTTTATCTTTTTATAAACGTAGATTTATATACTTAAGCTTGACGGTTCGTGTATTAATATTCGGTAAATTTTTGAATGATAGTCTGAAAAGGAGGAGTTTTCTTCACAGCCTTTTGTTCATTTTGAAGTCTTTCTTTGCGGGTTCCTTAAGAAGCAAATTGCATAACAGCAGTTAGGTAACAGTCCCCTGAGCAATATTTTCATCCAATTCAATTCAAAACAAACGACGTACACACATAAAATAATTGAATCCCGGGTCTTCATATACATAAAGCATCTATAAGCTATTACTACAAAAGTGAGACCAAATCTATTGTATTATTTTTATTTTGACACAAAACCTGTTACATCAGATGTAAGCTGGCTTTATCGCCGAACTTTTCACCTTGCATAACGCGACAGTTGTCCCGCAGTGATTTACTTTCTATCTGACTGTCGCGAGACAGACCACTGATAAGAGTTTATTTTTTTTACTCGTTTTATCGCTTTGTTTTTGAATATATAATAAAGAAGAATACTTCAAATAAATTATTTAAGAAAATTTAACAAAACATAAAGTTTTAGAACTAATTTAATTATTTTAACTGGTCTGGTTCTGGTACATGAGCGGAGTGACATGTAGCACGGGTTTGTTACATAATGTAAATCAATATAAACTTTTTTTCTACATTTTTACCATTATTATTTTTTCATTATATAATTTAATGACAATTAAATAATAATTAATACTTTTAATATTATAAATGCGAAAGTGTTTATAAATTTGTTTTTCTTTTTAACAGTATTAAAATATGACATATATATATATATATATATATATATATATATATATATATATATATATATATATATATATATATATAATAACATGGGTTAATTTTAATTAATTTACATCTAAAGGATTGTGTTTAGGATATTAGTATGTAGCATGAAGCCTGAAAACACATTTAAGTGTAATGAAGCAAGGGCCGATCACTAGAATTCATTAGGTATATACAGATAAATTAATTACAAATATTATTAATATTAGTTATATACTTCCTCCTACAAGTCATATTATGTTATCAGTACTAATTAATCTATAGATAAATAAAATTAAAGTGTCAAAATAGCAGCTTTTTACTAAATGCATGTGAAATTATATACGATACTTTACTTTTGTTTTTGTTTTTATATACCATATTTTTACTTTTGTTCTGGCTAATCTCCGGAATCGCTGGAGTAATTTTGACGGGACTTTCACTGGCAGATAGCTGATGTTATAAGTAGTAACTTAGGATACTTTAATTCTAATAAAAGAATTAAAGTTCTACTCAAAAATATTAAAACGATCCTAGGGACGCAACCAAGCGAAACGAGGGTAAGTCGCTAGTTAATAATATATACATATATCCTCAAGTGACAAACAGTTTATACTATAGTATAAACATGGAAACGTAAACAGCTGTATTTGAACGGAAAGACACCTCAATGTAGAGCTTCTGTACAGCATGAGGTGGGTAGCGCGAATGTCGTGATACACTTATATACTTTGACAGCTAATAAACAAAGTGTTTATTGTTTAGGGATTGCTTAGACCGCTGAGGAAATCTGATAGACGGGGGACTGTTCACTTTGACTGGTTTTCCATCACATTAGTATATATAAAAAATGTGTGTCAGTGTATTTCTTACTTTTTTACACTATAAAGGCTCAACCCATGTAAGTAATATTAGGATTTAAATAGCTTAAATCTTGACTTTCCACGTAGATTATTGTTTTTATCTACATATCTACTCGTAACAGAACTGCGGGGGAAAATATAGGAATTCTTTCGATATGAAAAAAAAAACAGATTATATTTATATGAAAAATGACTTCCAATGTAAGGTTTTGGAAACTACTAATCTAAATTCTATAACAAGCTGCTATACTATGTCATTTAAATTATATATAATAACTTAATTAATTATTTATTTTATCATTCTCAATTTTGTATGATACGTGCCTACCTATAATTAGTGTGTTAGAAAATGTATAACGAAATATGATTAATGTGTTAAATAGAATTAGTGTGTTAGAAAATGTATAACGAAATATGATTTACGGATAAGTCCTCAAATGCGATAGCAGTAGGTGTCGTAGAGTCGATATTTATAGCGTGGTTTGTCGGTCGCCTTGACTGCGCCCGCGCACCCGCGCCTCTGGAATGCGGCCCGACGTTGCGTAATCGTGGCACTGTGGAGGGGTTCGGGGGATGAATTAAGTTTATCTAACATTATGTTTACTTAGAAGATATGTACCTAGGAGTACTACTCAATAGTGTTAGCCTACCAAATATGTATGTATGAGTACAGACAGACGGTCATACAGTTATTTATATTTGTTTTGTAGTAAACACTAAATATTTTTCCTACTAAGCAATTATACAAAATGTAGTAAAATAATAAAGTATTTCCTTATTGGTACTGATTTATGTAATCAATTTATATAAAAAATATATGCTATCAGATACTTCGAAACAGCAAAAACATAGCAATTTAAAAATATACAGCTCAATAAAATAATATGAAATATATAATTATATATTTCATAGAAGATATTATATATTTTGTTTTTAAGTACTATAGTACGCGGTAGCGTATCGCGTTGAAGTCTAATCTGCGTCGAACGAGCCCAACGCTTGTATTACGCAATAATATTAAACGATAAATACCCAGCACGGATGAAATTCCTAGCAAGTGCTCAGAAATCAATTAAATTGATTAAAATTATAACATGTTTCTGTATGACACTAGCAATTATCTGTTAGATTGTCGCTAGTTTGATTGCGCTTGTTATTGTATTTAAAGATGGCGAGTCAAGAGGAGTGGAGAGGGCTGTCTCTGTTGACCGTGTGGTAGCAATATTATGTACTGACTGGCTCTTCGTTGAGATTCTTTCCCGTTTGGTACTACATTTTTCCTCAATCGTAGGTTTGGTTTGGTTCAATTGTTTGGTTATTTAGATATTGTAGAAATACCACTTGTTTAAGGAGCTTGAGATGCGAGAAACTGCTGCACGTTTAACTAACATGATTATTATTGTATAGTTCACAATCTTTAAACATAAGCTCAATTTTATATAGTTCTTATAACCGCCAACTGTTTAACTGCACATTATGTAGGAAAAACAATCCAAAGCTTTTAGTTAATTAAATTAAAATATACATGTAGTTAATTTTGATATTTTTTACATATACAAGAGGAGTTGAAATATAATCCGTATATATCTGTATAAATGTGAAAGTTTGTGAGTATGTATGGATATTTCTTATTTTTTCACGCCAGAATGGCTAAATTGATCTGGATGAAATTTGGCACAGAGGTAGATTATAGTCTGGAATAACACGTAGTGTTTAAAGCTAAAATATTAGTACATCTGACTATTTACGTGTACATTTACAGTTTTACACAAAAGCTCGAGATATTACGAAATATAAATCTAAGAAAGTATTACAATATGTATGGTAAAACTTAATAAAAACTTAATATAAAACGCCAAAAAAAATGTGTTGAATTTTATAAAAGAAAGCATAGCTTGTGTTGAAAATAACGTAACTAATTTTACAATATACTTAGAAATGTTTCTTTTTCCGTGTATCATCCGTACTCTGCACTCTTCTTCTGATGTCCATTGTCCAATAAAGTATTTACGATTACCTATCTATCTAAATATGACTTGAGATTTAGGTCACATATACAAATACATTGTAACTTATTAATTATTGCAAATATTATGTACTTTTTCACGTATTTTTTTTAAACAGACCAACAAACGTTTACCTTATGTGTACATGAATTTATAGATATTTAAATGCAGAGCGAGTGCAGCTTTAATATAAATGAATCTACTGATCTGAGATAATCGTAATTATTCAAACACCTCTAAACAAAGGTGTAAACTGTTTAATAAAGATTTCCAACAATTACATGTTAACAATTCCCTACACGAGCATCGAATTTGTATAATTGCCGTCAATATGATAATCATTGCTTAGGCGTGCCATTTCAAGGCACGAGGTAACCGCTTTAAATAACAGCATACATTACTTATTTTCTTCAAGAAGAATGTTAAACTTTACTTGTATAACTTTCTAATACGCAATGTACTTCAAACATCGATAATTAAACGTTTATTCGGATTGTCGTGCTTGTTTTGCTAAATCGATTATAATTGCGCTATTCGATTAGCATAACTTGCAGTTAAAGTACTTATATTCTATTAGATGTAATTGTTTTCTTCTCAATATAGCATATTATCTCATTAAGGTTTATGTATAAAACCTTGTTGTTTTTTTACGTTGTTATTTTTAATAATATACTTTGAAACATTCGAATAATGACCTGGCTATTAGTTATACTTTCGGCTCACCAAACTGTGATGAACTCCGCGTCTATAAGTTCGCAATGTATTAAAAGCTCAAGCTGTTTTGTATTTAATTTATTGCAATGAAAGTATCATGTTTTTGACCGACTATAAAAAATAAGAAAATCTATACTATTTTTTTTTGCTAAATATGAATAAACTATCATAATATTTAGTTTTTATTGAATATATTATACTTCAAGAGAGTTCCCATATAAAAAACCTTCAACAAAATTCATCCCTAGAGGTGACAAAAGTACATATTTTCCAGTAACTTTGAATTTGGTATGAATTTTTAAGGTTCTACTCATGATTATGATCTATACTAATTGCCAATATTATAAAGAGGCACTACTAATCCGATTTGAAAAATCATTTTTGCATTAGACAGCCCACTTATTGAGGAAGGTTATAGGCTATACATCATCATACTACTACCCATGGGAGCGGAGGAGTAATATATAATCTATCTATTCCATACTAAATGTACGAGCGTACCCAGGGATGAACTTGAGCGAAACGAGGGTCAGTCGCTAGTTACACAACAAAACACAAATTCTATTCACAAATTAATTGATTGTATAATCAGTTATACGTAAAATATCGATAAAATCCTTCCTTATACTTATAAAGTATAATAAAACAACATCTCTGTCTGTTTTTGTGTATTTTTGTGCGATTGTAACTCGAGAACTATTCGCTTGCTTAGTTTTTATCTAGGGTTAATTTAAACTGATATAATAGGGTAAAGTAGAGGCAATTTGAGTGTGATGTGTTACTTGACAGGGCGTGGGTTCAAAGCGAGTAGTTAGGATGTGGGCTAAGCGAGAGCGGTTCACTCGTAAATTTATAAAAGTATTTTAACCGAAAAAAATTACTTAACAAATTAAAAAATATAACATGTATATACGAGTATTACTTAATTATATTGTTGTATGAAGTAATATAATTGTTTATAATTTAGCATTGAATGCGTATGATATGATCTATGAGACTTCTACCGGAAATTATTATAACCAAGTTTTACCGAAATAAAGGTATTTGGCTAAACTCTTATAGCAGACATAATTATTTTGATAGCCAAAAATAAGGTCGTGACTTCGATTCTGCATTAGGCAAGTGCTATCATTGTATTACTACTTTCTGCTTTATGTTCGAACATTTCTATTTGTTATGTTTACGATTTTGTATTAAAAATTATGAATAAATTTTGAATTGCATACAATTTAGAAAAAACTCCGGACAAAACAGTATCTTGTCGCTAGTGTTATAAATATTTTATGTTATTGTCTATAGAAAAATATATTTTGAAATACACATAAATCGAGTGCGATGCGCTCGAGCATTGGGGTCGAGCCACGGAGCCACCTTGCGCTCCTCTTTGTGAAACTTGACTGGTCATAACCTCCTTTTCAAAAGTGTTTTTGTTAAGGCTGTACAAAAATAAATGAGGTTTTTTGTATTAAATGTTCTTGAATTTGGTTTTACCCTTTCATAAAACCAATTTATGTTATATTAGTTCTTTATGCTAAAAGAGCATATGCCCCTTATGTGCGGGCGCAAGCCTATTTATCCGTTATATAGAGAGTTTCGATTCGATTTATAACAAACATACATTATATTATGTAATACCTCAGTATGTAGTTTTCAAGAATAAACTTTAAAATAACGCGGAGACATGAGAAATATTTAGTATGAAACAAAAATCTAGTTATTTTTGCGAATAATTACAAGAATGTAGCATTCTTGAAATCATTCATAAATGTACGGCACTGTATAAATATATAATAAAAATGATAATTTGCACAGTTAAACTTACATAATAGCCTAATAGGCCATTTACGTACGTGGTATTTTGAAGAAAATCATTTATTTTACAATTTTATATTATTTGAATTGAGTTTCTTATGTAGGTCATGTTTCCGATTTATATAATTAAGGTGAAGTTTATATTTTATTAGAAGATCTAAAAAGGGACCACTCATTTGCTTATCGAATAAATATTACTAATATTCTTCCAGTGTGTGAAATTCGATCGTATTCATTATTGAAAATATGAGGAAAAAAAATGTAAATTTACATTTATCCAAAATAATAAATCCTACTCTTTTACATTCGTTCATTGTCTATCTGAGAATATACACTTTTGTATGTACTTACAATACTTAACAGTTCTGTGCCCTTGTACAAACAAAAAGCACGAAAGTAACAAAAAAAGAAAAAGTACAAAAAAATTTTTTCCAAACAAATTTTTATTGATTAGGTACACTAAAGCACGTCACTAGCTATTAAATTAAAAAAAAATATCGTTTGACAAACAGGAGGAAAAGGACATTACAAACGAAACACAAATAGGTAGTACATTTATAACAACTAATACTTTGTAGATGAGCTGTCGTAAAAATATGTTCAATACCTACGTATATCTCAAATACTGTAGCTGTATTTATATTTCTGCGTCTATCGTACTCGTGGTCTAGTGGATTGTACATACGGCGGCAAATCCAGGTCTAAGATTCGATTCTTAAGTTAGGCGTCTTATAGCTTCTGTTTTTTTTTGTTTTTTTTTTTTTATGAGAGGCCGGAATCGACAAGTTAACCTGTGTCATACGTATGTATGTGTGTGTAATGTGCATTGTAATATCTCTTGAAATTTTACCTTAGTGAGATTCGGATCAAAGTCGGCTTAGACGACAGGAGAGTGCTATTTATTATTATTTCAGTTTTCCTTTTAAAACAGAGAGAGGGAGTGGTTGGTTTTAAATACATTAGGATAAACATATGTGTGCTCTGTAGGTACAATGGCAAATGAAACCTTGAAACTTGTTGTGTATTGGGCTATCTAGTTCTAATGCTATTATAACAAAATATTTAATTTGCTTGCCTTACAGCGAAGGAAAACATCGTGAGGAAACCTAAATGCCTGAGAGAACATGGCAAGTTTTCGAAAGGCGCACTTCGCCAGCGTGGTGGACTATGGCCTGATCCCCCTCGTATGGAAGGCATGTGCCCAGCAGTGGGACGATAAAAACGGTTAAACACAATACAATATAATTTGAACCTGACAAGATTCAATCGCGTTTTCTTAAACGCGTTTAGAAAGTCGCCTAACGCGTGACGCCTAAAGTGTCGGCGAAAATTATTGCAATCAATCTAAGATTGGCCGCTAATCGCCCATTAGCGGCCAATCTTAGACAACTTATAATTGCAGTCGATTAAAGTGTATAGGCGCGGACTTGAGATACAATATAGCTCTATACAGAGGTATTTATATCTGTCTGTTTGTTTGTTCTGATTTTAACTAGATAAATGTATGATGTAAATTAGTAAGTACCTACACTATAAACTTGCATTACATGCCAATGCAGATTTTTATTCAGCATCTTAGAATAGTACCTATAGTTTCTTTAAAGATGAGAGATCAGGCTATTATACAGTTTTATTAGTGATTAACTTCAGCACAGGGATTTTTGTAAATATATTTCTTATACAGAATACCAAAATGTAAACAAAAATAACTTTGTGTAATTTATCTATATAAATAACAAAATTATAACTATTATCTTTCTAATTATTTTAAGGAAACCTTAATTGAAGAGGTTATTAATATCAAGACTAAATTCAAATAGAGAGTGAAACAATGTGACTTTAGTACATAATTAGTACTTGTAATACTAGAATATTCGATGAGCATGTGCTTTGTTTGACAATCTTTGTTTTATCTAAATTTTCCATATCTTGTTATTTCATATACAAGCTATAAATATAAATGATGTACAGAAAGACATTAAAATTATCTTCCAATGTAGCGCGGTGGCAAATATGTAACATGCCAAATAGATCGAACCTTTGTGCCGCATTCGTCCTGGCCGGCCTGACGTCACGTATTGTCACCAGGTCGTTCACACTTGAGTGATGGCCGCGACGTGTAGGTTCCTACTTGGCAGAGTCTAGCGACGCCCTGACGCCTTTAACATTCATATAAAGAAAAATATGATAAATTACTATCGTAGGACTACGTACTGTACCAACTATACTTATTACTAGTCTTCTGTCTATATATATATATACATATATATATATATATATATATATATATATATATATATATATATATATATATATATATATATATATATATATATATATAATACTAACTAAATAGGATAGTAATCAGTATTAAATAGGAGAATCTTATTGAAATTATCATTATTATCGATGTCGGATGATTCCGAACCTATAGTTTTTAGAATTTTTGTCTGTCTGTCTATGACCGCTTTACGAGAAAACCACTGGATAGATGGTATGATTATAGCTGGTTATCCGGGTGAACTTATAGGGTACTTTTTATTGCGGGAAAATATCTCATCTTAAAGAAATTTATACCAAACGTTAAATATATTTTTGCATTTAACTATAATTGCAACTGCAACTATAATTTTGTATATCCTTATGAAGATTTTTTAGATTTCTTTTCCTCAAAACTATAAAGTATTTACCCGATATAAAAGACCAAACAACCTTTAAAAATAGTTCAAATTAGGTCAATATAATATTTTCAATTTTATTTATAAGTAATAATAATAAATGATTAACTTAATGTAAAAATATAGCTGTTTAAGACAACGATTAAATTGTACAGTTCAAATCAGTGGATGAATTTTGATTTTTATTTGAGCAAGAAGATAAAGTCCCATCTGAGATATGCATTAGGAATTTTATTGTCGTATAAATTTATTATAGTAAAAAAAATTGTATATAAATAAATGTTTTATTTAAATAGATGGTGTTTTTCATGATAATTATTTGTGTATTTTAATGCTTTAATCAAATAATATTGACACTTATTATTAACACGTTGTTCAAAAAAAAACACACGCAGCTTATAATTTTTACAAGGCAAAAAGATCCCCTTTAGCCGTTTCTGTCATAACAACAACAACCATAATATTGTACAAACATATGAAAAGTTCTGTGAAGACTCGAGCATTTAAACTGTAGCTTGCTGTAAATAATTACCTTTAATAACAATCGTTGACCATAAAAATGATGAAATTATAAGATTTTATCGATTCCCACAAAGTAAGTACGCGCCAACCCTAACAATTACATGTCGAACAAGTAAACAATTGCCGAGATATAAAAAAGAGTCGATCAATCGAAACGGAGAATAGCTCCGTACGAATACCATATTAGGCACTTGTAATAACGAAAGTGGGTACTCGCTTCACGCAAAACTAAACAAAAACCAGTCGTCATCACTCCGTGACGGGAAACTTTTTACCAGTTGCCAACGGTGCATGCGTAGGTCAAGTCAGTAAATACTATACTATATAGCTTTTTGATAAAACCTATTGAAAGTTAATCTCTTAGTTCCCAAGGCACTGAATTAACGATGTCTAATGGCTAGCGTAGTCGACTGCATGTGCGACCTGGGTTTCAGTTTTTAGTCCTGGGCCGGGCAACGTACTCGTATCTCGAATTTTCGTCTCATCCGATTTTGATAGCGAAATGAATAGAACACTTGTTTGTGCACTGTACATATGTATATTGTACATAACGCACACAGTTGGTCTCAGTAAGATTAGCCGCCGGTCAAAAAGACATTATTGTCGAATTTACAATGATATTACACTGTATAAGAAGTACTGAACTAACTTCCATACACGTCGTAAATCGTAACAAGTGTAATAATTGTTAATAATCTTAAAAGTTATTGTTTATTTATCCTTCTTCCACACACCGACAAAGTAACACACCGATATTATTTTGATTTTGTATATAAAAGATTTATATTTAATAGTCATAGTTTTAAATTAAACGGAGGGTAATAATTCTTATCCTGATGTATCTAGAAGTTCTTAGTTATTATATAAGAAATATTTATTGAAGTTGCTACGAGATGAGTGTAGTCAAGGCCAGAGCAGAGAGAAGAGCGAGCAAAAAAACTAAGCAAAGAGTGTTTTTAATAAATAAATAAATAATAAATAAATATGTTGGGACATTATCATACAGTACCATCTAGTTTCATGGTTAGATACGAGGCCTGTGTTATAGATACCAGATAATTATACTAGACACACAATAACTTTAAGTTAGGAAATTAGGATAATAGGAAATTCATTTATCTATGTTTCTTTTGACAAGATATTCATGGAGATAGAAATAAATCCATGAACATTATCCAAATTATTTACTTTTTTTATTATATTGTCGGTCGGTATATCAGTAAGAATAATATGTCTTTCGGAAACATGCTAGATTATTTCAGACATACAAGTTTCCTCAAGATGGTTTCGCTCACCGTTAGACAAGTGGTAATCACGTTGAATTCATTTATACATGAAAATATGAGAGATGCGAGGCCCGGGACTCAAACCCACTTCACTCGGTTTAACTAACGAGTGCGTTACCACTGGGCTACCACTGCCTTACTCGAAATGATACTTAAAATATATTTTACAAAAACAAGACAGCAGTTTCTTCATTTTATAACAGATTATAATCTAACAAGCACATAAAACAGTTACGGCAAGAGCATCGCAACGTGTAAGCCAATTTAATATATAGAATTTTAGTGAAAAACTATAATAATCTAAATTTTTTGCTAACCTTATATTTTACTCCAAAAACCTGCGCGTCTCTCAACAGAGCGTGCATGAAATATGCCGCTTTTGAGCAATTTGATGTTATCTGCCGCTGATTAGAATTAAAACGGGTAAAGCGAAGTGATGAAATTAAGCCAAAATATTTTGAAATTAAACTCAAATGGATACGATTTTAATTAAATTATTAGACTACTTATATCAAACATTAATTATTATTTATCCGCACAGTGATTCAAAATTATGATTAAACAATCATAATTTTGAATCACTGTGCGGATCACAAGGGTGGTGGTGAATCTCACCACCACCCTTCACAGTTAGCTACCGTGGGAAAATCTTTGTTTCAGAGGGCACGCGGGATCTGTGACGAGCAACACCTGGCCGGAGAACTGCAACATGTCAAGCAAGTTCTGCGAGACAACAAGCTGCAAGTGCCGCGCCTACGTCACAGGGACCGAGTGAAACCAGCCACAGTCGAGCGCGTCCCTGCAGTCCTACCTTATATGAGAGGCGTCACTGACAAGATTGGCTACATTCTAAAGCGAGCTTCAATTAAAACTTACTTCAAGCCGCCAAAGAAAATTAGTCAGTTTCTACCACCTGTCAAGTGCCACATCCCTCTACAAGATGCAGGAGTTTACAAGCTTGATTGTGATTGTGGGCTCTCTTACATCGGACAAACAAAGAGATCCATTAGAACCCGGGTCAAAGAACACATAGCTGATGTGAAGCACCGTCGCAATGCAACATCTGCTGTCTGCAAACATAGTCAGGACCGCCCAAGCCATTATATTCGCTTCGATAGACCTCAAATCCTGGCGAAAGAAAACCGATATCGCCCTAGAATGATTCGAGAAGCCATAGAAATTAAAAAACATCCTAATTTCAATAGGGAAGATGGCTGGGTACTACCATCATCATGGGATCCTGTTATTAATATAATAAAATCAAATAATAAATATAAACATAACAGACAAGTAGATGTAGTAAGTTCTTACTGTGTAGATCAAAATGACAGCTTATCAGATTAAAATTATTTATTTTTCATTTGTAAAAGTATATAGTAATAGTGTTGCTTAGTAAGTTTGTTTTTAAATAACAGCAAACTAAATTAAAATTATTATCCTTAATTAATTTTAACTTTTAAAATTACACATAGAACAATTATATGGCTTAAATAATTAATACTATATTTGATATTTTTCTTTATGGTTATAAATATAATAATGGCAACACTAAATATAGATTACTAATTAATATTTTAAAATTGTAATAATTATAAAAAAGAATAGCAAAATTAAATATATAATATTCCATATTCAATTATAATTAAAATTATAAAAATGTTTTAAAGTTAAAAAATATTGTAATGTAATTGGTGCAATTTTCATTTTGTTAATTGTGGGTAGGCTGTCTGTAACAACTATACCTTCAAGACATGTAACACCTCAGTCTCTCCCGTGACCATGGATGCTGTAAAGCATTCGAAACGTCGGGAACCAAAAATCAAAATAAATTCGCGAAAAAATCCGAAAAGATAGTTTTATTTTAAAATGTCAAATATTCGCGTAAATCTAAGAAAGTATTATGTGAACCAGTACGGACTGGAAATCGCTAACCAAATACGCCGGTTAGAAGATCTGAAGACAAAGCGCGCAAGATTATTAACATCTTTAACTTTCTTGAAGAGATGTCGGGATCATCGTCTCATTCCTACGTGTGTGAAAATATCTTCTAAAAAGAACATACGGGGAAGCGCTAAGATCGTTAACCAGGCAAGTTTTAAGTTGTTACGGACGGTGATTCGTCAAACCCGCCGTGATCTACGCAGTAACGACCGGTATGTGGAACAAACATCCAATAATATAAAGACAGTATTGACTCCAAGTGATTTTAATGATTGCATTGAAACTCTAAATAAGCGTGAAACATCTAAATTTAACCAATGCAAAAACAAACATATTTTAAAATACCAAAAACTCGTTGAGAAATATAACACCAAAAAGAAAATCATAAACAATAACGGAACGCGCCCGTCTACCACAGCTTCAAATTCGTGCGTACGTCAAGCAGTTGTCAATCTGTCAAAACAAACATTGGATGAACCTACTATTCAGGTACTAAGTAAAGGCTTAAATTTTGCTGTAGCGCCGGCCCGCATCCCTTACGAGAACATTATCTGTGCAGTAGAAGACGCCCTGGCCAAAAATACTATGAAACTGAGGACATGGAGGCCATACGTCAAGATGTTTCATCTTTGTTACGTAGAAGTACTAAGCCCAAACCTAATCTCAATAAACAACAGTATTTAGCGTTGAAGAACTTACGCAGCAGGTCGGATATCACCATTCTACGCGCAGATAAGGGAAATGCTACCGTCGTGATGGATACATCAGATTACAATGACAAAATTAAACAACTGTTGTCGGATGAAACTACTTATAAAAAAGTCAAAACAGACCCAACAACAACTGTGTTAAATAATACTAAAAAGCTGATTAAGAAACACTCCGATGCATTGAATCTTGATGTCAAAAATCTTGTTCCATCTTGTGCAAAGCCGCCTAAACTGTATGGACTTCCAAAGATACACAAACCTAACGCTCCGCTACGTCCAATTGTGAGTCAAATCGACACACCGACTTATAAATTGGCCCAACTAGTAGCGAAAGTACTCTCAACACTCAGAGGACAAACATCAGCGTTCACAAGGGACTCATACCATTTTGTCAATGAGATAAAACACCTACAACTCATGGGCAATGAAACGATGGTCAGTTTTGATGTACAGTCTCTATTCACCAGCCTACCAGTAGAGGACTGTGTCAAAATAGTATCAAGAAAGCTAAGGGACAATAGTATGCAAGAGGAATACACTGAACTTTTGAAACACTGCCTTACATCTGGCTATCTATTGTGGAAGGATGAATTCTACAAGCAAGTGGATGGAGTGGCCATGGGTTCGCCGGTCTCTCCCGTTGTAGCTGACATCTTCATGGAGGCCTTCGAGGAGACTGCCCTAAACACATCACCTGTGACCCCTCGTTTCTACAAGCGGTATGTAGATGACACTTTCACAATATTACCATCTGATAAAATATCTGTATTCTTAGAACATCTTAACTCCATAAACCCTAAAATACAATTTACAATGGAACTGGAGTCTAATAATTCTTTAGCTTTCTTAGATGTATTAGTTATTCGTAACCCAGATAACACCTTGAGTCATACTGTGTATCGAAAGAAGACCCATACTGATAGGTACTTGAATGGTGAATCTCACCACCACCCTTCACAGTTAGCTACCGTGGGAAAATCTTTGTTTCAGAGGGCACGCGGGATCTGTGACGAGCAACACCTGGCCGGAGAACTGCAACATGTCAAGCAAGTTCTGCGAGACAACAAGCTGCAAGTGCCGCGCCTACGTCACAGGGACCGAGTGAAACCAGCCACAGTCGAGCGCGTCCCTGCAGTCCTACCTTATATGAGAGGCGTCACTGACAAGATTGGCTACATTCTAAAGCGAGCTTCAATTAAAACTTACTTCAAGCCGCCAAAGAAAATTAGTCAGTTTCTACCACCTGTCAAGTGCCACATCCCTCTACAAGATGCAGGAGTTTACAAGCTTGATTGTGATTGTGGGCTCTCTTACATCGGACAAACAAAGAGATCCATTAGAACCCGGGTCAAAGAACACATAGCTGATGTGAAGCACCGTCGCAATGCAACATCTGCTGTCTGCAAACATAGTCAGGACCGCCCAAGCCATTATATTCGCTTCGATAGACCTCAAATCCTGGCGAAAGAAAACCGATATCGCCCTAGAATGATTCGAGAAGCCATAGAAATTAAAAAACATCCTAATTTCAATAGGGAAGATGGCTGGGTACTACCATCATCATGGGATCCTGTTATTAATATAATAAAATCAAATAATAAATATAAACATAACAGACAAGTAGATGTAGTAAGTTCTTACTGTGTAGATCAAAATGACAGCTTATCAGATTAAAATTATTTATTTTTCATTTGTAAAAGTATATAGTAATAGTGTTGCTTAGTAAGTTTGTTTTTAAATAACAGCAAACTAAATTAAAATTATTATCCTTAATTAATTTTAACTTTTAAAATTACACATAGAACAATTATATGGCTTAAATAATTAATACTATATTTGATATTTTTCTTTATGGTTATAAATATAATAATGGCAACACTAAATATAGATTACTAATTAATATTTTAAAATTGTAATAATTATAAAAAAGAATAGCAAAATTAAATATATAATATTCCATATTCAATTATAATTAAAATTATAAAAATGTTTTAAAGTTAAAAAATATTGTAATGTAATTGGTGCAATTTTCATTTTGTTAATTGTGGGTAGGCTGTCTGTAACAACTATACCTTCAAGACATGTAACACCTCAGTCTCTCCCGTGACCATGGATGCTGTAAAGCATTCGAAACGTCGGGAACCAAAAATCAAAATAAACTCGCGAAAAAATCCGAAAAGATAGTTTTATTTTAAAATTATTTTAAAAAATTAAACAAATTCTTAGTATAATGACGTCGATGATTTAAAGTAATAGTTTAAATAAAATTCGTTTAAATAATAACTAGTTTAAATAAATCTTTTCGGATTTTTCAACCGACTTCAAAAAGGAGGAGGTTCTCAATTCGACTGTATGTTTTTTTTTTTTTTTATGTTTGTTACCTCAGAACTCCGTCATTTATTAACCGATTTGGACAATTTTTTTTTGTTTGAAAGGGTATACTTCCAGATTAGTCTCATTTAAATTTCAAAAAAAAATACCACCCCTAAGGGGGGAAAAACAACTAATGATGAATTTAACCTGCTTCTAATTGTCATATTGACTTGAAACTTTGCAAGTATTTCTATTTCCGTCGATAGTACAGTGGTTCGGTGTTGTTGACCTGATCTGATGGCAAGGCCAGAAGGTGGATAGGTGGAACTCTTCAACGGCTAATAGTAGATACTTTGAGTTTGGGCTTATTTTGTTTGATTTGACAAGCCTAACACGTTAGAATCTTTACTTTGCTACTACTGTCTACACTAAAAAGGGAAAAATAAAAACTTTTTAACAAAAAAATAAAAACCGACTTCAAACAAAAGCACTAAAAAGTGAAAAATAACTGATTGGTAGTTTTCATTTACTATACATACCTAATCAAATATTTTCGAAGTCGGTGTGCTTTGCTTTGTATGGGCTGGCACCGATTTCGAAAATATTTGATTAGGTATGTATTTAATAGGTAGGCTTTAATTACTTAGCCAAAGCACACCGACTTCGAAAATATTTGATTAGGTATGTATAGTAAATGAAAACTACCAATCAGTTATTTTTCACTTTTTAGTGCTTTTGTTTGAAGTCGGTTTTTATTTTTTTGTTAAAAAGTTTTTCGCGGATTTATTTAGATTTTTGGGTTAGTAGTATAAGCTACTATCTGTTAGATAACGGCTATAATGTTTAAGATCAGAAATTCATCCGTAATCCTATATACATATATTTAGTACGTTTTAGTGAGTCCTTAAGATATAATAGAGTTTTATTAGTACAAACTTTGTCTGTTCTTCTAATTCTTTAGTGAAGACATATTAATATTTTGTATAAAACAGTTTTGGCTTGCCATCATATCTTTTTTTCGTTATCCAAACTAAGTTATTCAAAAACTATCTTATCGGATTTGTTCGGTTTTTTCGGTAGAGACTCTGCCATGAACATGATTGCTGTAAATTACAAATAAATACATTTAAAACATCGGGAACCAAAAATCAAAACAAATCATAGGAAAAATTCGAAAAATAATTTTATTTAAAATAGCTCAAGTGAATACCATAGCGTATACCTTGTGGAGTGAATAGAAAGATACGTAGACTAATGTATATTTTTATATTTTGTTCTTACATAACTACACATATTTTTTAAGAGCATGTGATAAACATACAGGTATCTCTCAATTTATGCAAGGAATATCTGATATTACATCTCATTTTTTCGGCTAAATTTTAGTAAAACTTGTGCAGTAATAAACCTAGTGCCAGGCTCTCCAACCAAAAGAAGACATAACATCAATATGCGAACCACATATTAAAAGGCATTATCATCTAGATATTTATTGTACACCTAGATATAAATATGTAAAAAATAATAGATGTGTATGTACATATGTTCTCTATGGACTCCAAAACGGCTGAAGCGATTTGATGAAAATTTCCGGCAATGTTCAGATTAGCCCAGCGGGTGATCCTGCGCAGTTTGGTAGCGATCGAAACTTTGAACGCGGGCGAAGCCGCGGATACTGCTAGTGCAATATAATTAATTATTATAGTAGGTAATATAATTATTAATTATTTTTATCATCCAAAAACTAAGAGCGTCCACTGTGAACAACAAACGAACGAAATAATAAAACAATAACTTTTCCACTTTATAGCTATTATTTACAGAGATTACAACTTGACGTATATTTTCGTATGATGGCGGCGTTAATTAGTACGGTGGCTCTTGTAAAGTACGCTGCACAGTGCGCACTGTGCGATTAGAGAAGATATTAATTTGTAATTATACCTATATAGATAAACTTAATTTTTATTTATTTATTTTAAATCAAATTTATATACTTATATAATGTGAATAAATAGTTTCGAAATACTTAAAATTGTAGTTTAAGGACGTCTAATTTATATTATAAAGATATTTTAAAAATATTATGACGAATTATTTTTTTCACATTTTTTAATTGTAGGGCTCATAAAATATATGTTATAAATTAATCACTTGTTTATTTTCAACAATTATAATTCAGTGGTTGGCGGTCTTTATGGAAGCGCAGTCAACCGTTTGTTGCAGAAACTTGGGCTTTAAAAGTTACCATTACCTTGTAATTCATTAAAAAGGGCAATTATTTTGATATAAGGAGGTAAATTGCTATACAATGCGATATTTTTTATTTATATGTATTTTGTATTTATACTACCTACATATATAATACTAAATTTAGTTTCAAATAATAGTTACAAGCTACGACATAGAGTGACACAGAGTGGTGTAGTTCATTTTAACATACATAAAAGTAATTACTAATTAGTGAAACTATCGAGGTGTAAAGGCAACCAACCTCCTTTTGTTCGCGGTAGTGGACTATGGACTACCGCCCTTCGCATTGAGGCCTAAGGCTTTGACCAGCAGTGGGACGTTGAAACACTTTTGTCTGTATTTGCCTTACTTTCTATTTTTTAGAAATATAATACAGCTATAAGTATGAAATTATATATTTTGAATATATACTTACATATATGAATATTTATTTTTAGCTAGAATTAAATCTACGAGTTCCAGACTGATCTATGACCTAACATAGCAGTATGTCCAATAAGCTGTCTGAGGCTATTAGCAATAGTGCAAGCCATTAATAACGTGAAATTTTATATTTATTGAAAAATAACGACGAATTTTAACCCAGAAGTTAAGAGGTCAAGCCAATTATGTTCGCGAAAGTCCAAGAGAGAGTTTCTCTATCGTCAATTCTAACAAATTTGATAATTCCATAAATTCACCTAACGGACTTATGCAAGAGTTCAGATTGGGTGAAATAAATTATATTACATCGTAATTACGTAAAATATTGTTTTCCCCTTCATTTTGGTGTGTTGATTTAATTAGAATGACTTTCCACTTAATAAATAGTTTTAAGGAAGTCTCAACGAAGAAACATATCTATACATATAATAAAATTCTGACTCGAATCTGTACATAAAATATTTTTTACAAAATCTTATTGAAATAGTCATTATTATCGATACAGAGGCCGAATCTATAGTTTTTAGAATTTTTGTCTGTTTGTCTGTCTGTCTGGCTACACATCCCGAGAAAACCACTGGACAGATTTTAATGAAAGCTAAGATGATAGCTAGCTATCCGAGTCAACATATACTTTTTACTGCAGAATCTATACTAAACGTTAAAAAGTATTTACTAAATTTCCAAAAAATTAAATTAAATTTCATGTTTTTGATTTTCCTGCCATTCTCAGTAATCGTTACGCATTTTTATATACACAGATATAGCTGTTATTGTCTCTTAAAAAATATTTTTTCTTTCCAACGTGAATATGTCACCAGAAACAATGTATATCCATACGTTAAATAAAACAACTAGAGAACGAAATTTATACGAAAATTAGCATGACGTTAATACTTGGAATAAATAATATAAAACATTAAATAGTTTTAATTAAACCTACAGTAATAAATTTTAAAAGCTCTTGAATAACATAAATCACACACGCCTCCGTGGTACTAATTAACTTGATGACTTTCTCTCGTTCAATCTATCACAAATTAAGTTTTTTTCGTCTATTACGTGAATGTTGATAGATCATTATCACTTAAGAACAACTTGGTGTGTAATATACCTATGTATATAGTTTATATATATGTTACGTAGGCACACTATTGGGTGCACTTAGAGCTCAACCAATGCATTCAATCGCTATTGATAATAAAAAAACCGACTACATCGATTACAAATCGATTTTTAATTATTCGAATTACATCGATTAAAAGTATCTATTTTACCATACAGAACAGAAGTATTTTTAAATTTATATATGTCATAGAAAAAGAATTAAAAATACTGATCCACTATTTGCGAAGTTATCACGTAACATACATACAAAATATACACACGGATTGAGTACGTCCTATTTGAAGTCGGTCAAATATATGAAAATGATGTATTCTGATCACGTATTTCGTTTTCTATTAGCGATATCGATTGTAGAAAGTTATCTCGGTGATAAGGTCAGATTTATTTCGGAAATAAATGACGATACTGATATTTATTGATTTTAGTTAAAACTTGAATATCACGTCGCAAAATCTTATACATACATAAGTTCTTCGATAGTTTCTATATTAATGACGTTTTCTTAAATCAGATTAACAACAAGTGACAATTTTACTAAAATGAAGTAACTCATAGAGTATTTTATGTAAGTAATTGTAATGTTACCAGTAAAAATTTAATATTTAATATACAAAGCATGGCTAACTCATCCAGCACGCACCGCTTTAGAGTCTTCACATTTTATAAATGGCCTTTTGTGCGATACACCACAATATCTTGACCTATATTATTTCCAAAGTTACTTACGATAGTGAAGGCGCTAGGGATCAAGGTAGTGTGGTCGTCGCGCTGGTATACAATACAAGTGAGACAATAAGCGCGATGAATATGCATTCGTTATTGCAATTTGGCCGTAACAGTCTTGCCATGGTAATGTGACGAAAATAGCGCCGCACGCACTTGTTGATATGTACCTACATACATTATATATTTACTTATATTTATTTATTATTTTTTTGTTTTTGATGAATTGAAATCTTTGGGACTCGTGAAGATAAATTATATGAGCCCAAACTCAAGAGGCTTAGTAGTAGCCACTGAAGAGTTCCATTATCCACCTCCTGGCTGCATCATCAGTTAGCTCTAATATACCAAATTATTATATTGTCATTCTAACTTTATATATATTCAAAGTTTCATTTTGATACGACAATTCGAAGTATATTAAAATTTACTTTCAAAGTTTGATTACATATATTGTTTTTGTAGTTACAGTTAAGTAAAAAGTGTCTATTTCTTTATGTTTTGAGTTTTAGTCTGATTTTTTTGGTAAATAGTCTTAGCTTTCAGTATCTTTAGTAATAAAATATATAAAAATGTATTTGTTTATTTTTTTATTATGACAGTAACGAAAAATTGATCTATGTAAGCCTTTTGACTGACTACAAAGAAGGGGTAATTGTTAGACAATATCTTTGCTAATAATTATGAATCGATTTTTATAATACGTAAAAAATATGAAAAGTAAAATTATGTAGAGTGAAATAAAAAAAATCAAATCCTAATGGTGGAGTTAGTTAAGTGATTTTGAAGTCGGTTCCATTATTAACATGAGAGAAACTTAAGTGTATGAAGTATGTATTTTTTTTAATATAGCTCTTTTAGTATTTTCCGTGGAATATTGGTCTGTTGCAATAAGTAGTTTAGACACACAACTAAGCTATATCTACACATATAATAAAATTCTAACTAAGTCGAATCTGTACATTAAATATTTTTTAGAAAATCTTATTGAAATAGACATTCTTATCGATACAGAGGCCAAATCTATAGTTTTTAGAATTTTTGTCTGTCTGTCTGTTACCGCATTACGGAAAAACCACTGAAGGGATTTTAATGAAATTTGGTATGATGGTAGCTGGTTATCCTGGTCAATATATAGAATACTTTTTATCGCGGGAAAATATCTCATTTCTGAGAAAAAATACAAAAACTGCATTATAAGAGTATACTTATACGTAAAACCTAAAAAATTGGTTTTGGTCATTTGAACGCGGGCGGTGCCGCGGGCAATGCTAGTTGTAAAATAAAATATTATATTACATAATATGTATTAATTTATTCTACCTTACCTCATTTTATTTATTTAAAAAATAAAATCTATCCATAAATGAAATTCGAACAGATTATTAACTTTGCATAAAAATAATAGTAATTTCATCCTCCCTTTTTGGGTTTCTTAAGAATTCTAAACCTTTTGTCAGACTCGTAGTTGTTACTACAATTTATAGTCAAACAAGGGGTGGGTTTCTATTGTGCAGTATCTCATTTTTTATACTGTGGCCTTTTTTGTTAAATTTAAACGGGGTCAACTAAAATATGTTTTTACAATCTCTAATTATTATATATTTTTAGAAATTATGTCTGCTTGTATAACAAAAATCATAATAAACATTAGGTATATTAATGTTATTACATACATATATTTTTTTCAGCTAAGGTCAATCTATACTAATATTGTAAAGAAGTAAAGTTTGTGAGTTTGTGAGCTTGTGACGTTGTAGGGGGTCTCTGGATCTACTGAAACGATTTAGATGAAATTTGGTAAGAAAATAGTAGTTTGAGACCTTGGGAAGGATATATATATATATATATATATATATATATATATATATATATATATATATATATACATATAATACTTTTTATCTCGGAAATCATTCCTTAAGGGGGTGGAAATGGGGATGAAATTTTGTATGGGGAATCAAGCTATGCGGACGAACCCGAGCGAAGCGAGGGTGAGTCGCTAGTGTTAAATATTTTAAGACGTAAACGGATGAAATTGTAAGTAACGAAATTTAAAAGACTTGTATACCACATAGCAGTTAGTACACATCATCGTATAGGTACAATACAAGTAGTGATTTCGTACATAGGATGTTGTTTATCAAACAATGTTATACTCGTGACTACATAGCCATATGCCACATAATATATGGTTATGTAATATATAACTATACGAAACGAGCTACTGGAACTTTAAAAATACAAATTTAGTAATAAAAAATCGTAGTTTATGTATTCAGTGCGTGTACAGACAAGTCGCCAACGCGCTAATAACATAGTTGCGCGTGCGTCACCTGCGGTCGCACCGCTAACCACAGCGATGCTATCGCGCATGTAACTGATTGGGGCTTATTGAAATAATACTTATTTCATTTGAAAACATTATAATTAAAATGTAGTAGTAGCAGGTATATTATGAAACTCTTTCAGAACTCACTTAGTTTCGCTTGGGATTATATTAAATATTGCAATTCGATTTTAAGCTTTAATATAAAACTGTCTTTTCGGATTTTTTTTCGAGGATTTATTTTGATTTTTGGTTCTCGAGGTTTTGAATTAAGAGCCTGACTCTTCAGTGACTATGATTGCTGTATAAAGCATTGCGCGAAAAAATCCAAAAAGATAGTTTTATTTAAAATGTCAAATATTCGCGTAAATTTAAGACACTTTAAAATTTAGTATGTACTGTTATGTAAAATTTGATGATAATGTCATAATTTGATACCATGGAGCTGATCTAATCATTGAATAGTGGGACTCTTCAATGATTTCTACTAGAAACTTAGAAAGTTAGGACTTGTTTGAATTACTTATTCGACGTGCACTATGTACATATTACTTCGTTATAAAAGTTGGTAATTATTAGTTTTTTTATAGATTGAATTAAATTAATAAATAATTAAAATAAATAAATCTTAGAAAATATAAAATTATATCAAAAATAGTTTTTAGTAACGGCAACTAACTACCCACGGCCTACAATCACACTATTGGTTGTTAATTTCATCACGAAATACGATTTCGACTGAACTCACAAATAATGTGTTTGTTTGATGGTGCTGGGAAGTAACACGTTCATATAATTACGTAATTTGAATTTTTCTCAGTACATTTTTTAGTATACTATACAAATATTTACAAATCGTCGTCGTCTCATACTATAAATACTCGTACTATGCAAAGACATACAAATATAATTTTAGTTATTGAGTATGATAGAGTTAGGTACTATTAAATTAATGTTGTTATTGTGTGGTGTTTTATTTATATAAAGAAACTCGTACAATTACGTGACTTTGCTTCCAGAGTATTTATAAATCATTCGGAAAGTCGCTCGTCGACAATAAAAATTAAAAAAAAAACAGTTAAAAATCCAAAAAAATATATATTTTATTTAAAATATTAAATATTTGACTAAATCAAGAAAATATTATATATATGTAAGTATATATATTAAAACTACGATACTAATTGATATATTTATTTTATATTATTAAATCAAGAATTCTTGTGTATAATCAACCGACTTCAAAAAGGAGGAGGTTCTCAATTCTACTGTATTTTTTTTTATTTTTTTTTATGTTTGTTACCTGGAACTCCGTCATTTATTAACAGATTTGGACAATTTTTGTGTTGTTTGAAAGTGTATATTTCCAGATTGGTCCCATTTAAATTTCAAAAAAAAAATAATTAACCTACTTCTAATTGTCATATTGACTTGAAATTTTGCAAGTGTTTCTATTTCCGTTGATAGTATAGTGGTTCGGTATTGTTGACCTGATCTGATGGTAAGGCCAGAAGGTGGATAGGTGGAACTCTTCAACGGTTAATAGTAGATACTTTGAGTTTGGGCTTATTTTGTTTGATTTGACAAGCCTAACACGTTAGAATTCTTACTTTGCTACTACTGTCTACACTAAAAAGGGAAAAATAAAAACTTTTTAACAAAAAAATAAAAACCGACTTCAAACAAAAGCACTAAAAAGTAAAAAATAACTAATTGGTAGTTTTCATTTACTATACATACCTAATCAAATATTTTCGGTGTGCTTTGGCTAAGTAATGAAAGCCTACCTATTAAATACATACCTAATCAAATATTTTCGAAATCGGTGCCAGCCCATATAAAGCAAGCTATATAGGTATTTGAAAAAAAAAACGCAATTTTGTACGAAAAACGGCGAGCAAAGCTAGGTCGCTCAAATACTTTCCATAATATGATGAACAAAATATTACATTTTGTATATTATTTATCTGTAAATAATATTAGTTACCTAATAGCTGTCACACAAACTAAACTTCCCCATACCGCCGCAATCAAAATCGACTCAGGCATCTGTCGATTACGCGACAAAAGTCATACATTCAATCATCGGTTGTCAATAGGACGGAAACGCTAACTGAACTCGTTTGCATTGCTAATGCGGCCTGTTCCTCCAATGTCATGACGGAAAAAATATGTTAAGCTTGCATCTGACCTGTGAAGGGTTCTTTATAAAATTAAATTTTGTAGTTGTATTTTACATATTCAGTCTTATAATGTAGTTTTTTTAAACAAAACTATCTTTTTGGTTTTTTTGCGAATTTATTTAGATTTTTGGCTTCCGACGTTTCTTATACTTTAGCAATCATGGTCACTCGAGATATGTCACTTAATATGTCAAATATTCGTGTAAATCTAAGAAAGTATTATAAAGAAAAGATGTTGAAGATTGTATTATCATATAAAGTTAAAAAAAAAACTATGGGTCTTATATAATTTTAAATATTATTTAAAAATACATAAGGTATCTTTTATATTACTTAAAAATATCTGATAGGAATTTTTACCGTAACATCAGTTCAATAGGTAATATTAATCGGTTTCGGTACTCTGCATGTCTGCACTTACTAAATGTATTTTTTTCCAAACGTGAATACTAATAGTAATCGTAGTAATAGGTATACCTTACCAATATTATATGTTAGGAACATGATTGTTAAAAAAAAAAATAGAAAAATGTTATGTATGTTCAAACTTAGCTTTAATAATAAAATTCAATATACATATATTTTAAAACTCCATTGCATAACGTATGATGGTTTTCATACATTCACAGCGATCTCTACAAATCGCTATCCGATAGTCACCCCGAGTTGCGGGTTGCGGGTTACGCAATTAACATATAAATAACAAGTGATTCTTAACAATTGGAAACGTCATTTATTTACGATCGCATATTTGCATCGCACTGCCAAAGGTGTAGCAGCTGCCTATCCTCATACACTACCTACAAACACACATCTATATATTAGGAGTATAACAGAACCATATGTAATAAAAATAATGTAAGAATTTCTCACAGCCTTTTAAAAAAATAGCAAGAAAAATATAGGACTTATAACTTGTTTTCTAATTTTCATTGTTATACATAAAACGGTTTATAAGTTTTTACATTTTCATGTTCTCTGACATTATTATTAACATGTAAAATGATATTTACCACTATCACTATTTTGAGAATTCCCGATATTTTACTTACGTATTTTGACTTTGGCGTATGTAACAGTCCCGATATATTGGGGGCTCTCAAAATAATTGCTAAACATGGTAAATATGCCGTTTTATATCATAAACCATACTAATATTATAAAGAGGTAAAGTTTGTGAATTGTGAATTTGTCAGTTTGTGACGCTGTGGGAGGTAATCTCTGGATCTACTGAACCGATTTAGATGAAATTTGGTAAGAAGATAGTTTGAGACCCTGGAAAGGATATAGGATACTATTTTATCCCAGAAATCATCCCTTAAGGGGGTGAAAATGGGGATGAAAGTTTGTATGGGGAATCAACCTAAGGACGAACCCGAGCGAAGCGAGGGTGAGTCGCTAGTAATAAATATAATTCGTACGTAGTTTAAATTGAATCTGCTACATCCGATGTGATATGTGATCGAATTTTATTATTAAAGATTTGAATAACATCCTCATTTGAAGGGTACAGGCAAAGAACAGGGAATGTCACAATTTTTGTTTTTTTTTTGTTGTTTTGTCCTGGTAACGAATCTATGTCTATGGTACCTATTTGTATTCCTAAGCACTGGTTTTTACAAATACTCAGCGGGTCTTCTTTGCCAGTAGGTACCCTTCATTTAATATATGATTTAACATGTAGTTTTTTAAGAAAAAACTCTTAAATAATAGACTACATGAACTAAAATCAAACCTAGCATTACCTTTTAAAAAACTAAAATTCTATAGCGCAGTAACTTTATAGAAGTACAAATACAATAGGTATGAATCGTGTGGGACTTGAACTCGCGAACTGCGACCTAATAAAATCACCCACAAATAAATCCGACATATTCTTTTGTCAACAAAGAACATATCTCATAATACTATCAGCAGATCTTTTGTCGTATGTCTAAAAATATTTTACAATCGTCAACACGGGTACGTTCGCTAACATTTAACTACTAACTTATCTTTACGACTGCGTTTTTTAATATAAAAACCTCCAGATACAGTCGGAGCGATACCACTGAACAAACAGACCGTTATTAAAAAAGCCTAAGCGGCACTGATTGTTGGCCTTTGCAAAAAATAATATTTTTTTCTTCAAAAAAGAGCCCCATCGGCCCCTTTTTGCCCATTGTCTCCCGACTATTGTTTCGGCAATTTAAAATACTTTTATGTTTTCCGGATGACAATAATGTTTTGGCTTATTTTTCGATAACTATTATTTAGCGTATTTATTGTTTCGTGAGCTCTATATGTTGACGCACGGTAGTCCGATGAGTATCGGCTTAAAGGCAATTTGTACGCGGATGTATCCCACTAATAAATACAATCTAATTATGTGTTCCGTTCAACATTAATTTTCTAATTTTATCGATTAGCGCACAAGAAATCGTTAAATATTCCCGTTTTCATTGTTTTTTTATAATATCACGGATTCCATTGTCGTGATTGACTTGAATTTTTACCACAGGTTAAATTTTTAATCTTTTACTTTTTTTATTATAACTTTTCTGTATTTTTAAGGGAACACTATTTTTTAAGTAATTTTTTTCATTAAGATATAAATATATTATATACAGACTAGAGACTCACCCTCGCTTCGCTCGGGTTCGTCCCTACGGTCCCTCTTAACGGTTAGTATAGACATGGTAACGTTACATATAACATTACCGTGGTATAGATTTCTCAGAGATGAGATATTTTTCCGCTGTAAGAATTACCCGATATGTTGACCCGGATAACCATCAAAATCTGTCCAGTGGTTTTCGTGATGCGTTCCCACTTTCCATACAGACAGGCAGATAAAAATTCTAAAAACTATAGAATCGGCCACTGTATTGATAATAATATTTATTTCAATAAGATATATTTCAATAAGATTTCCCAAAAAATATCTAATGTACAGATTCGGCTTAGTTACAATTATATATATTGTACATATAGATGTATAGACCACCAAACCAAAAGCATGTTAAAGATACATAACGATTATTATTACTCATTGATAATAAATAGGCATTTATTTCAAAAGACAAACAAACAAACTGGAGTAATATGTAATTATGTATATTTTATATCGTTAGGTAATGAAATTAAATTATGAATTAAAATAATATACAAATAAAATGGCAAAGAAATTCGAAAAACATGCATGCATGAAAAATATATATAGGTAATAACAAATCTTGATCAACTTAAGCCCACTCTTTGCTACTTTCCTTTGCCTTTGAATTATCTCTAAGCAAAACATCGGCGTAAAAGAAGCATAAATGAACAAACATATTAAATAATTTTACATATTCTTCATTTAAAAAGTTAAAATTAATTAAGAAGTTAAAATTAATTAATTCTCATTTAATTTTAAATTCTTAATTAATTTTAACTTTTTAAATTACACATAGAACAGTTATGTGGCTTATATAATTAATATTACATTTTATATTTTTTTTTTATGATTATAAATATAATAATGGCAACACTAAATATAGATTACTAATTAATATTTTTAAAAATGTAATAATTATAATAATAACAGCAAAAATTAAATAAATAATATTCCATATTATTCAATTATAAAACTAATTAAAATTATAAAAATATATTTTTTTATTGTGCGATAGGCTTGCGCTTGACTAAAATCAGCGCTGGGAAGCACTGATGAGGTCTAGGTTGAAGCGCGCTTGGCTAGAAAAATGCCTGTTCACTCTAGCCTTGAAGGTACTTGGATTGTAGGTGGCAGGAAACACGGATGCTGGAAGTATAAAATTTAAAGTTATAAAATATTGTAAGGTATTTGGTGCAATTTTTCATGTTGTTAATTGTGGGTAGGCTGTCTGTAACAACTATACCTTCGAGACATCTAATACCTCAGTCTCTCCCGTGACCATGAATGCTGTAAAGCATTCGAAACGTCGGGAACCGAAAATCCAAATAAATCCTCGAAAAAATCCGAAAAGATAGTTTTATTTAAAATGACAAATATTCGCGTAAATCTAAGGAAGTATTATAAGAAAGTATTATGAACAAAAATATTTTTGTATTTATAATAATATCCTCATTTCAGGAGTAAAACACATAGATACATACATACAATTGTTTTTATATAAGTATTCTGAAGAATTACTTGAATTTGCGCTTCTATTTTAAAATACCCTACAACACTTCTGGCACATAACTTAGTTCTCACTTATTACCTGAGATTACAAAAAGCTAAGTATGAATCACATTATTTTTAAATGTAGTCAATGATTTATAGTTTAATTATTCAAATGAGAAATTGGTATCGCTATTTTTTATGATATTTGCATAAGAATGAATATACGTAGGTATCGATAGCTATACTTGTAGCGGTAGATCTATAGTCATTGATTTATTTGTTTTGTTTCGATATGCAGCTGTTACGGACGCATTAAAATTACACTTTATTTTTATTTGCCTGTCATGCCTCTTTTATAGTTAGTGTTTAATATTATAATAATAAAATATTATATTCATATTCTAAATAGTACAGAGTACGGTTCGATGGACTAATAAAAAAGAGAAAAAATTATATATCTACTTATAATTCATATTTTATATTATATACTCGATGATACGTTTGGCTTAGTTTGTAGTGGCCCTAATTGCTGTGCTAGCGGCCATGGGTTCGAATCTCGCTGAGGGCATTCCTTTGTGTGATGAGCACGAATGTTTGTACTCCAGTCATGGATATTTTTATTCATAATAGGTATGTATTTAAACTTATATATGTGTAGTGTATTAACTATCTGGTATCGATAACACAAGCCTCGTAGTTTACCATGGAACTAACATACTCTCTTTTAAATTTAAAATATGTATGTATAATTTATTGATTAAAATTAACAGTAACTATAGTTAAAAATGCTTAGTCTTTAGTTGAATAATATTTTTGTTGTACTAAATTATTGGATTACATGTGAATACTCTTATTATTCCAAAATTTATATAGTCAAAACGTAGCTAAAGTACAATTAAAATACGCTAATATAAAAATTTTTCATCTTTACATGCATTGCACAAAAAAAACTGTTATGACTAACCAGTAAATGATGAAAAAATCTATTAAAAAATACCGTAATATCTTAAGTTACGGTTAAAACTTCACTAACCTACTCCTTTGTACACCGGTATCGCTCAACGCGGGTGCAAGGCACGTCCCGCTGAAGGTGTTTCCACGCAACGGCCTCGGTATGTTTCCGAAAACCGTAAAGGAAGTAATTACATATTCTAATCCAAACCCGCCACCGGTTCATATGTCACTCCACAATAAAAAAGGTAACAAGCGTTAAACTTCCACTCGTAACGGTAAAACTACGGCCCTGAGAAAAAAATCATCAACAGCGAACGGGTCTTGAGAAAAAAATCGCGTACTTATTTATAATTCTCAAAAATATTTATCGATTGACATTCTAATACAGCCCCTAAAACCACACGCGAGAGACGCTATTCGTTTCCTCGTTCGTGTGTCACTTTTAAATTTATGCGCACATTTGCATAATGTGCATAGCCCCTAAATTTTATTGAATAAAAAAATAGGATGGGTATACTTTTTTGCATAAATTCTTACAAAGGAAACGGGTTAGCGCATTCAGGAAGTAAAACGTCGTGGATCCGCTTGCATCGCGGGTTAAAAATCAAAGATCAACTGCAACAAGAAATACGATTTTAAACCTTACAATAAATACATAACCCACAAAATCGATATTTTTTAAAAGGCGCAATACGCCCTTCGAAAAATCGACCCCCCGCGAAACACAATAAGCCAAAATGTACCTGACTATAATTTATGCGAGAATATTAAGAGAAATGTACCTGCCCTTTTTGAATATTAAGTGCAACCTAACCCCTGACATTATTCAATAGGGTTAAGATACTATTTGAATGGGAATAATATAAAAAAATGCAAATAAACTGTCCCCACATCACGAGGGTTACAGCTTACAGGTATAGAAAAAAAATCGCAACCGTAACAGAAAGTACCCCATTTAATTGTTTGGACGCGGAGTGGAATAAACACGGTTCTTGCTGCGTCGCACTTGTCACCTTGCGTTTAATTTGGGCTCGGGTGTTTTCTTGCGAGGGGTCACAGATAGCTCTTCTTTAATAGAGTTTTTTATAACGTTTTGTATGCAAAGATTTATTATTCTATATCGGGATGCGTGAGAATGCTCCGGAGATAACCGAATTTGCCTACGACGCATCGCCCTAACCCTTTAGATCGATCGAACGTTTCATGGGAAGATGTGAATATTCAAACAAGGTGTCATCTTTGTGAATATCGATTGCCGTTGAGTCTTTCATAAGCATGGGAATTGATACAGAGAAAAGGACGAGCTACGGTTTTTGCATAATCTATTGGAGCTTCTTTGTTAGGCTCTAACGGATTTTTTCAATAAAGGGTTAGACGTCGTTAAAAAATTGGAGCCGTTAGATTTTTTCGAATACCAACGACTTCTGTCCAGCTTTGTGTTCTGTCCACGGGACAGTGTTTTGTGTTTTTTGGACTAACTGTATGGTTTGTACGACAAGTGTCGAACAAAAGAATTTATTAAGATTATAATGACAAATTAATGCAAATAAATTCGTGTAACATTAAATATTAATAAAATGTAAGCCGCGGGCGTGAAGTTCATTCAAAGTCAAATATTTAGAAGCTAATAGCAGTGATTGCGGCTTTATTGACTCTTAATAATTTCAACACGAATATGTTATACAGGGTTTTCTTAAGATGGATTGTTGTATTTAAATAATATGGACTTTAGCTGTTTACGATTCATGTATTAATATTAAATATATCACATATTATTCATATTTTTTACTAAGTAAGCTAAAGAGATGGATACTGTAGCTATATATGTATATTATACCGACTATCTATGTATATCTTCAAGAGAAATTGTCTGTTCTTTACTTTCAAAAATGTTCATTATATTTTAATACTTTACATACATGAGCAATAATCGAAAAACAAATAGCTAAATACTAATTATACATATCTACATACATCAGCAAATTTTACCAACCAATATAAAATGTACAAATATTTTCTAACAATTTAAAAATATTTTACTGCTGAAACATAAAACCTCTCTACCTCCATTAAAAATACCAAACTAGAGTAATATCATTTTTTTATAAAGTCGGCTTTTTATAGTATTTGTACTGAATGTCCAAAACAAATAATTTAATGGGTGCCCGGACAATGGATAGTGCCATCGAAAATGTGACGTAATGGAACAAAGGGGTAAGTAAGTTGGCAAAAAGTTTAACTGTAACATGTAAAATAGAGCAGTGTGTACAGGGTGCTTAAAATATACAAACATTGATAAATGATGATAAATGATTAATAAAAAGATTTGAATTCTATTAGCATAGTGGTAATTGCAGGTTCGACGCTCATGTTTTTAAATACCGTAATTTGAAGTATGAATAGATATTACATAATTTATGAATAAATTTGATTTTATTAATCCTTAATATAGTTATCCATACTATACTTATTCAATAATAATGTTATAAATTATAATGCAAAGGTTTTTTAGTTTTCTTATTTGTCTTTTATATCAATGAAATTTAAAAATTGTTTATGCGATGAAATGTAGAGTTGTATGGGATATATGGGATACTTTTTGGTTTGAGTATTATAAAAACTAATATAAAAATTGAGTGATTGTTTCTGAACTATATATATTGAATTATATATATTGAAGTCATTAATAATAAAAACGTGTGTGTGTACTTATGTACGCATGTAAGAAGTTATACTTATTTTGCGTAGCAGAACAAAAATAGCTAAAGATTTTATCCCGTATGTTACAACTCTCTGTTTGTAAAAGGAATGCAGCTAACTTCATCATATCGCTTTTTGATTGTCGGTGTGCGCGCGCATCGTAAATATTTTACTTACTGCCAAAAGAAGTAGTATAACTTCAAAAATTGCATTGAATTTAGTATAAATACATACCTACGAGTACATACATATACATAAAGCACATAGTATTTAATTTCCAAAAAGAATATTAAGTTCATTAAACATGAATTTTTAAATATAATTGCAACTAGATTGGTGATTTATTAAACACTACATATTTTTATATTATAAATAGGTAAAAATTATGTTTTTTTGTATGTAGCGTGTGACTATTATTTTTAAAAACTGCTGAATTATCACTTATAATTTTTAAAATATTATAAGAAGATTTTCCTTGATGTGGGTTTGACAATATATTTTTTTTTAATTATTAATCAATATTTTAACTTACCCAATATGTATAGTTAGTTAAATACATTATACGTTAATATTTGCTTAATAATATAAATATACTCACTGGCATTATGAGAATATACTAGGGTTCTACATAAGTACATATATCCGCGGGCAATCGCTTGTTAATATAACATTTAAATAGCAGGCACGCTGAGTTTACGACATTTTTTCATAGGTCCGGCTTTCACCAACCAGCTCATAAAGAAATCGTCAGCAAACAGCGTAACGTTTGCGTTTTTTGGCCCAATAAAAACGACATATTGTCCTGTTGAAGGGTTGAAATTTATGCAAATTACTTATAAACAAATTGCCTCTGTTCACTACCTTCTACTGGCTGTAGAAATATTTTTTTGAATACTTTTAGTATAGCTTTTTTGTTGCTTCGAAATAAAATGTTTTATGTGTGTTAGAAAGTACGGTTATTTGATGTGACTAATGTCATGCATACAGCTGTAACCGATTTTGTAAAAAGAGGTTTCTGATTTAATTGTTCTATGTAGGAGTTCTGACCATGAAAATAACTTTTGAAATCTCTTTCAAAACCAATCTCAAGATTGTTTGTTCTGATATAATCTGTTTTCAAACGGCTACTTATGAGTATATGGAGCTATACTTAGATTCTTAATAACATACGAAATGCAAAATGGCAAGAGCAAATCACTATCAATTAAAGTTAAACACTATTTTGGTTAAAAAATGATTTTTTTTAAATATTCTGTTATTATATAAATTTAATTTCATACTTACATCATACACCATAAAAACTAGTTATATTAGATTTATCCGAATCAGTAGAAGCAACTTCGATACATGTGGCACCATCTATAATGATTAAGAGGGATCAAAACCCTGTTAGAATATATCAATTTAACTTCTAAATTTTGATATGAAAAAAATATAATTGGCTCCTTTATTGTAAAGTGTATACAGGACGAACATACAAAATAATAATAAAATATTATTAACTTTCAATATCGTATCGACGTTATAAATATCACTGTAATTGGAATGAATATAAAACGGTGACCGTTCAAAAGTTAATTTTAAATACAAGATTATTGTTTTTTTTTTACATGTGATGCAGTTAGAGCTTTTATTTTAAGCTTTTAATGATATCTATCAATGGGAAAAAACCATGCGACAATAAGAGATACCATCAGCCGGAGAACATAAACCCGCGGAGTAACTGCACTCGCGTCCCTTACTTTGCCATATACATGTCAAAATTTAATTGAATCCAAGCTTAAATATGTTTCTTAACGAGATCTCTGTTATCTGTTATGCGATTACTCCGCTAGAGATGATGCGTATGGAGCATCAAGGTACTGGTTTTATTTTTTTTATTCGCCTGCCAGTGACCTAGGATAGAGCTTTGATAGAAGTAACATTTCCTATAAGATTTCGTAGGCACTTATTAAGATATTTATTTGTATGTACACTTTACTAATATAAAAATTTGTTGTTTATTGTTTCAGAAATGAATGGATCCATACTAATATTATAAATGTGAAAGTTTGTGAGGATGGATGGATATTTGTTACTCAATCACACCAAAAGGGCTGAACAAATCTGGATGAAATTTGGTACAAAGATAGTTTATAGTCTGGAATAGTACATAGGTTATTTTTTATCCCGGTAAAATGTACGGTTCCCGTGGAATAGATTTGTTTTTGTCTAGGGACGAACCCGAAGCGATATGAGGGTGAGTGAGTCGCTAGTAGTTCATAAGACGAAGAATGTGTAAGCTCCTTTTTTATTACAGATACGAAAAGTGATTTGCGTGGGTCATTCATATATAAGCATGAAGAAGTACGTTGTAATTACGGCTTGAGTGAAGTGAGGGCGGGTCACTAGTGTTTAATAAAAATAAAATTAATATGCATGAAATTGTTCTCAGTATTTTCTTATAAGACTTATTTTTACTTATAAGTTTACAAATTTTATTAAAATCTGTTTTGACACTTTTTCCAAGAGACAGTTAGGGTATCTCAATATTCTCATTCAACTAAAAAAACCACTTACCACCATGTCTCCCAATTAGCAAATAATTTATATTTATAAAATCACTATATTACGTATTCATTATTCAAAAACCATTAATTGTTAAGCATTGAGCTTTCATAAGCGTAATTTAATTTAATTTTACGAATACATCAGGTCATTCAACACACATATTGAATTATATCACGTGTCATATTTTTATAACTAACATTATCATAATTATGACAGAACACCGACGCATCTGATTACATGCCAATAAAATTATCCTTGTGTTAAATTATAAATGCAAAAATATGTTTGTTAGTTTTTTGACATATTCATTTTTCATTAAACAATGATATATGTTACTTAGAAATACTTTATTAGCGCGAAATCGACGGGATAAAAAGTAGCCTAAAACGTAGCTTTGCTACTTTTATGTTATAAAAGTAGCAAAGCTACGTTTACGTTTATAAAAATATCCCACGGGTATCACTCAACGTGATACCCGTGGGATATTTTTATTTAAAATGTAGTATTATCAAATCATAAATAACTTTACGCACATCCCTTATAAGTTACGCAATCAATATACAGTGTATTCGCTATAGTCTACAGAATTTTGATTACGATATATAAAGAAATGACCAATAGTGTTAGGTAGTTTTAATTTAGAATACCGATTTCACAAAAAATAATGTTTATTTTTCCAATACACATCTTCTTTATAAGAAATATGTGGAAGGACTTTATATACAAGTGGTATTTGTATTTGTATATATTCTATCGTCACGGAGCACTCTCATCTGTCATTACTGAATATAATATATCAATTATTACATTTATACTCACAAAATAACAATTTGCATTATTGCGCTTTCATATAATATTACGGGTATAGTATTTTAGCATTGATCTGGTGGAATTATGACAAAAAAGCATTCAAAATTAATGTTGCTTTGTTTTCGTGCCATCGATATTTGTGATAATGTACGTGTATTCTATACAAGGTCTTCACTCAATTTATTGCAAGTTTGAACCAGCAAGCTTTGGTATAGCAGGAGCTAGTGAAAGATACCGATAACAAAAAACTCAACGAAATTTATATCCGGAAAGGCAAAATAAAACAACAGGCAAAATTGTGGTCCAAACAGGTCCCGAACACTAGCCTGAACCGAAAACGAACAAATAACGCGTCCGATAACAACACTCGGGGATCGATTTGGAGAGTAACCATTTAATTATTTTATCGATAATCTCGCATCGGTTGGGAAAAAAGAAGAGTGGTGGGTAATCGTCGCTTAACCGACGCCCGGTAGCCGGCGGCGGTCGGTTTTCGATTTTATCGTCTCAAGACTTTGTACGTATTATATGTAACGTATCCCTCGCGGCCATTCACTGTTCTTGCAACTTTAATTATTGAACCACGTAATTATTTCGCACGCTTTATAAGACCGCCGTTCCCGTTTAGGATATAGGAGCATTCCGAAATTATAGAAATTTATTTTAACCAAATTTAGCGTTATTATGCCTACGAGTAAGAATGTCAAGTTTCTTTTATCGCTTCCGTCCGCCGTTGAATGTACTGGAAGTTGTCTATTGGACAGTAGGTATATTAGCAAGATGTTTGTGTGTAAGTAATTAATTAAGCATGTTTTAAATTAGTTTGCAATCGCCAGGTAATTGGCAACTACGAGGCTTTGTTGCTGGCAGAGCTCAAGTAACTTGGATATGATGAACCATTTGAAATAAAAAAAAAATAATACATATATATCTATCCAGTTCCTTAACTCCATATAATATTCACTCTTAACTTTTATTCGAACTAAATTAGTAATTAGAGAATGTCCGTAATTTCACTGTTATATTCTCGTAAATAATATTTATTGAACAAACAAAATTACGCGACACAAGTAGTTTATAAATTATATCTCATAATACATATTTACAGAGATGTTTGTTACATATTAAGCTTATGGATATTAAAAACTTTGCCATATCTATATCAGTCTTTCCGTCACAGTTTCTCTGTAAAGTTACTCAACTTTTTACACTTGTAGTGCTACATATTTTTAATACATTTGATTTTTTTGCTAGAATTTAATTTTACATAATCTATAATACACGAAGTAGACAGTTTTTTGTTTTGTCAAAGTATGCCAAATAGGTCGCTCGACTTGATCATTTCAAACATTATATAGATTTTCTTTCGACGAAACGTTTGGCTCAGTTTGTAGTGACCCTACTCGCTGTGCCAGCAGTCGCGGGTTCGAGTCCCGCTGGGGGCATTGATTTGTCTGATCACCACGAATGTTTGTACTGCAATCATGAATTTTTATATTTATAATATGCATGTATTTGAAGTTATATATGTGTAGTGTATCAACTATCTGGTATCCATAACACTAGCCTCGTAGCTTACCATGGAACTAGATATTGCTGTGTGTTAAAGTCCCAACACATTTCTTATTAGAAAATACATAAGACTAGTAATAGAAAAAGAACACACGTTATATAAGTAATTTTTAAAAGAATTAATTATTTCAACTCTAATGCCAATCAAATGATATTTAATCAAAACAATGTATTCCGATTTTTCCTATGATAAAATTGTAATTACTTAAATGATTTTTCATCAATATTAAGAAGACTTAGCTAGAAGCTTTAATAATTATAGCAAGTTTTTTGAGTCCACGAACCGCGACAAATAGATTTACATACGCGAGAGTGTAGGATATAATTAAAACTAATTACCTCATCATCATCATCATCTCATAAATATGAGATTAATTAGAAAAATGTTGTGCCATTCATTATAACAAGTACCTATACTCGTATAAATTCTTTTTATCTTTGCAAAAAAATGTTGGAGGCACCTCACAAGCTTCGTCTAAAACTGGCAACTGGAAGAAATGAGCATGTGCGATTATATTCTCGTATATTAGAATTCCACATATTCTAATTATATTCACAAAATTGAAACTTAAACACTCTATATGTATCTTATTAGTTTTCAACCGACTTCAAAAAGGAGGAGGTTCTCAATTCGACTGTATGTTTTTTTTTTTTTTATGTTTGTTACCTCAGAACTCCGTCATTTATTAACCGATTTGGACAATTTTTGTTTTGTTTGAAAGGGTATACTTCCAGATTGGTCCCATTTAAATTTAAAAAAAAAAATACCACCCCTAAGGGTGAAAAAACAACTAATGATCAATTTAACCTACTTCTAATTGTCATATTGACTTGAAACTTTGCAAGTATTTCTATTTCCGTTGATAGTACAGTGGTTCGGTGTTGTTGACCTGATCTGATGGCAAGACCAGAAGGTGGATAGGTGGAACTCTTCAACGGCTAATAGTAGATACTTTGAGTTTGGGCTTATTTTGTTTGCTTTGGCAAGCCTAACACGTTAGAATCCTTACTTTGCTACTACTGTCTACACTAAAAAGGGAAAAATAAAAACTTTTTAACAAAAAAATAAAAACCGACTTCAAACAAAAGCACTAAAAAGTAAAAAATAACTGATTGGTAGTTTTCATTTACTATACATACCTAATCAAATATTTTCGAAGTCGGTGTGCTTTGGCTAAGTAATTAAAGCCTACCTATTAAATACATACCTAATCAAATATTTTCGAAATCGGTGCCAGCTCATACAAAGCAAAGCACACCGACTTCGAAAATATTTGATTAGGTATGTATAGTAAATGAAAACTACCAATCAGTTATTTTTTACTTTTTAGTGCTTTTGTTTGAAGTCGGTTTTTATTTTTTTGTTAAAAAGTTTTTTATTTATACTAAAAACATAGATACAACATTTTCGATGAATATTTGGAAAAATCCGTCATGACGTACAGACACTGGACAGACGACTGGGATCCATAACGATGATCTATACCCTAAAACATACTATTTAGTAATTCTAATTTATTATCATACCGCAGGTCACGGGTTCATTTCCTGCACAGGTTTTTTTGTTTGAAACAGTGCTAAGTATTTTGTTTTAAATGTAATTCATTTACGTTTCATTGCTATTGTCGAAAAGTGAAAACCATGATATAGCCCTAAAATTAGTGTAATAAGTATTAAGTTATACTTTTGAGTCATTAAAATTAGCCGTTTAAAATATTATATGATTTTCAGTCAAACAAAGACAGATAGTTTTAATAGACTCTTACTTAAGATTAACAGAAGAGTTTATTAAAAGAAAATTGTTGAAAAAATCTGCTTAAACAATAAGCATTAAGAAGTATTTGTCGTATAAAAAATAAATATTCCTTCATACTTAATTGTATGGGACCACCACTTGAGAATCAGGCTTTTAAATACAATATAATCTTTAACTACATAATATAATGATGCTGTAAGAGAAAGTTAGATGTCCAACTGTTTTAGTGGAAAGTCAGTAAAATATTGTAACATGTTATGTGTTAAATATTACGGCTCTAATAAATAAAACCAGCGGTAGTCCAAACATGTATCATGTTAGTAAGAGTACAAATTTATATATGTACATACAATGTACATATGTATATACTACTAGTGACTCACTCTCGCTTTGCTCGGGTTCGTCCCAAGGGATTCTTTATATTAACATAACTTTTTATTTATGAACCGTTTAAAATATAACAAATACTAAATGTTAAGTTAAGCTTGCCACAACACATTAGTGAAATTCGCACTCAAAACAGTTTAGCCGTTTCTGAGATTAGCGCGCACAAAATCACAGACAAATAGCTAAATAATGTAAAAAATATTGTTTTGGGTTCTATTGCATTAATAAAGACTTCCAAAAATCGTTTTCCTCAAATATTTTTCATGTACAGGTAGCGATCAGTTACAATTTTATTATATGTATAGATATAAATATATATAGATTTGTGTAAAAATTAGGAAAGTTAAATATAATATAATGGTCAAATTTTCTATCTGTGATAAAAATTATCAGAATCTATTTTAAATACTATTAAAAGGGATTAAGATTATCAAAAACAAATTTTTAACAATTTTGACCTTAAAAATTACTAAAAATTCTTATCCCAATTACAAGTGAGTTTTTATTTTAAACAATGTTACGAACCTCTCAAAGTCGTCATTTTTTTTAATAATACATTTATTTTACATGCTTTTATTGAAAATTAAACTGTATTGTATTACAGACAAAATTTAAAAAAAACAACCATAATTATTTTGTATTTAAACTATTAATCAAATATTTTTTTTAAACTATTAATCAAATGTTGCTATCTTGAGCAAATTCGATATTAAAATGTATTTTTCTTTCTTTTTTTTTAAATCAAATCAAATTAAATCAAAATATTTTACTCAGCATTAAATTATTACAATTTTTTACTGAACGTCACGAGTCTACTACCAGTTCGGAAAGAAGAAGCCTCAGACCTGAGAAGAACTGGCGAAAGAAACTCAGCGGGACCAATATCTTTTCTTAAAGTATAAATAAAGTATAAAGTCTTTTAAAAAAAACTTTTTAAAAATAAATAATTTACAAAAAATATGTGATTGCACGCCGTTTTTCTTTTTTAATTTGCTGTTTCGATTTAATTTTTATGCTATAAAATATAAACATAATAAGTACTTATCATAGATTATTAATTCATGTAAATTATTTATTATTAATTATCTTTGTTATAAAATTATATATATTTTTTAATTTGTAATTGTAATTACATAATTAAAAATAAACAAAAATTAAGTCAAAATTGGTATTATTGTATACTATTTCATACTAATGTGATGATAGCCTGTAAAAGCAGCAAGTTGTAACTACCTACAATTAAAAGTGCAATTATCACGATAAATCATATGTAACCTAAGTTTAAGTATTATAAAATGGTAACTTTTGTTGGTAGTTCAATAAATAAATAAATAAATAAACATTGAAATAGCGTGATTGACCGTCATGAGATCACTCATCATCACAATGACATCACTTTCTGGTTGTCCTTACTTCCTACAAAACCACTTGTCTACACGTCTATCTAAAAACAATAATAATAATCGACAGAATAAGTTTAATTTATTACAAATAAACAAAAAAAAAAACGAACGACACATTCCTTAATTTGGGAAAAAAGGGCGATACATGCGCCCGCGCAGCGACGTCTTAATTGTGTTGGTGATAACTATGCCATGTGATTTATAAACCCTAAACGTATTAAGCCTTTTGTCGGCATTCGCCTTATCGGCCGCTTAGAAGCAGCTTCCGTCCAATATTTTTATTTCACTTTGTTTATTTACATGCAAAATGCAACGACGATCCTTAAATGGTCCAAATTTTATGTCGAACGAATGGTCCATAAAATCTCGGGGACACTATATTATTGTTGTACGCGTGATTTGTATGTGAGAACGAATTTTATCGCGAAATTAACGTTTGAAGAACAAGAATATGGACAGATGCAGTTTTAAATTTGAATTACAGTTGTTTTAGCTGTATGTTTTCCCTGTATTTAAAGCTTTAATTTTAGCTTATTAGTTGCTGAACCCTAAATTATAAGACATAGGTATTTTGTCTGTCTGTCTGTTAGTGGATTTCATTTAAATTTACACAGTACATTCTTACTCTTAGAACAGTGATCTTAGAATCAATAAAACTTTTTTTGATAAAAGTTACTTATAATACATTTATATAATAATTACGATAAATAGAATACAATGTAGTATTTCAAAGCCACTCATTGACGCGTGGGAATCCGAGTCTGAATAGGGTTTGCTAGTAATAAAATATATAGTTATTCTTAGAATCTTAACAATAAATTTTAATTAATCATTACAGAATATTATATATACACTATACGTAAAAAGGAAACACTAAAAGTACAATACTAAAATCGTTCGAGAGTTAATATGTAAAATATGGTAAATTTCAATTTTTTTTTGGGTTCCATAGCCAAAGGGCCTACTTCGAATATTATTACTAAATTTACTGATGTAGCCAATTGTCTGAATTTTTTTGGAGCTTACATCTTATAACTGCGTATTCCCTAACAAATTATAAAGAAACTAAACGGGGTAATTAACATTCATATAACTAAAATAATTTTAATCGCAATTCGTGTTCAAATGCTTATAGCACACACTATCAAAAATAAAATAAAAAAATAGTCAAGTGTGAATCGGTCCTACACTAGTTTCAACAACTTTTGGCAAAAAAAATATAATTCCTACATACGGAACCTAAAATGCGTAATTTCGACGCGTGATCAATTTTTTGTGAGTGGTCAGCTTCCACCGGCCGGTATCAAATATCGTACACATCTTCAAAGGATTGAGAGGAATAAGAGCGTGTGAGACACGAGTGATGAATTGACATGTTCGGGGGCCATTAGGGCCAGATAAGACGCATTTAACTGAAAACGCCGCTACGCCTTCGCTCGCCCGCCGCCACACTGGATAGTATATAGCGTGATCTAAAAAATCCGTGTTTAAATTAATATTTGTTCCTTTTTATGTTTTGACTAGTAAATATAAAATAATAAACAAAAAATGATCCTTTTAAACTGTGTAATTATCTATGTTTATATACTTAATTATATGTTAACTAGCATTGCCCGTGGCTCCACCCGAGTTCAGATGACCAAAAACCAAATGCTTAGATTTTACATATTACTATACTCTCACATTGCAGTTTATGTATGTTTCTCAGAAATGAGACATTTTCCCGCGGTAAAAAGTATCCTATATGTTGACCCGGATAACTGGCTACCACCATACCAAATTTCATCAAAATCCCTCCAGTGGTTTTTCCGTGATGCGGTACAGACAAACAGACAAAAATTCTAAAAACTATAGATTCGGCCTCTGTATCGGTAACAATGTCCTTTTCAAAAAGATTTACCATAAATATTTCATGTACAGATTCGGCTTAGAATTTTATTATATGTATAGATAGTATTTATCTCTTAGTGAGTTTTTATTTTTTTGTGTTTTTCTGCATTAATTTTGTAAGCAGAAAATCAAATAACCTCCTATTTTTTAAGTCGCTTAGTAAAAATAGAATCTATCAAGAAAATAAAAAATAATTTATAACGTAATTTTAAATTATATTAAATTCCTACGCAAGAGGTTGCAAGAATTAATAAATTACAAATATTTAGATGAAGGTAGAAAAATACTAAACAAATATCACATATCGATACAATATGAAACGATATCGTTTAACTGTCTATTAACTTAAAATTTTTCCTTAATTTTGTGCCAATAAGGTTTAAGAATTGATTAAAAATGTAATCTCTATATTATAAACTATTATTCTTATAAAAATAGCAGTCGAACATTAAACAACTGCCTTTTGAGAAATTGATTAATTGGAAAATAAACTATATATAATCATAATCACATAAACAAGTAGTAAGTAAAAAGAGAACAATTAATCAAAGTTACATGTTTTCGATCAGCCTGTAGATGTGTCGATGGCTCAGTTTATGGCTGCAGCTCCCGGTAGCCAGTTAATGAGTGCGGTTCTGACCCCGTGGATGGTGTTTGAATAACATTTTTATGTGTTGTAAATAAATTTAGTTGATATTTTACACTGTTATTTTATAAAGATATTTGTTTCAAACATTATTTAAATATTTTACCCACTCGTGAAATACCTTCGCTTTGCTCGGGTCGTCCTTACATGTCTAAAAGTAGCCTATCCGTTACTCTAGGTCATAGTCATATGCACTAAATTTAATCTAAATCCGTCCAGTTGCTTAAGCGTGAACGAGCAACAAACACACACACACACACACACACACACACACACACACACACACACACACACACACACACACACACACACACACACACACACACACACACACACACACACATCACACATAGACATACAATTCAATTTTTCACGTTATGCACATACATGGATTAAGAAAGGTTAAATTTAGTTTTTTCAAGGAATGCTTGGAATTAATATATATAAAAAATCTATCTAGTAAAGACAAAAAACTAGTGCAGTATTTTTTTCATATATATATATCGCATCGTAAAAATTTTACTCTCATATTTTTTTCCAAACGTGCCAAAAGAAGTATAACTTCTAAAATATTCATATACGTTTTTCTCTCAAATTGTCAATAATATTTATAGTCGAATTTTACTGGACTGAGTAAAATATTTGCATTTAAAATAAAATTATCTATCGTACTAATTTGCTCTGATATTTTGATTCTAAAATAAGTGGGATACATCGTTTTCTTATTTGTATTCTCATCAAACTCAATCTGTTGATGTCAACCAGAGTTATAAAAGAAGACAAACAAATATGCACATAATTTTATAGTTTTAATTAGTTATCTAATAGAAGAACTAACATTGGAAGAAAATGACACATTTTTGCACTATGACTGAATAAGTCATTCTCATATACTTTTTTATTTTTTAAATCTAAATACCGATACTTTGGGTGAAAAACGAGCCAGCGTTCTTATCAAAAGTAGAGGCAATGAGACAAGTTTGCTTTTCAAAGTTTTTAAAACTTCCATCTTATGAACCAAGGGGTTCTACCGCGAAAAAGTATCAACGGACGTGTGAGTTTTTTCATTTAGACAGTTCATAGGTCAGAAAGTTCCGTAGGATGTGATTCCTTCCAGCGAAAAACGTCAAGTGATTCCTTTTTGATTTTAGCATATTGAAAGTAGCTGCTACTGGAAGTACAAGGTGAAGCTCTTACATATATTTTTTACCAAAAAATATAAATTTTAGTATATAATATTTACGTCTAATAATAATAATAAAAATTCAAATAAATGACTTGAAACAAAAATCCTATTTACCCATTAAATTATTTAGATAGTGTCGTAACTTCACTAAGAGAAATCTTAATCAGTATTGGAAAGCATTTCGGTGTGTAGAGTGTAGTGTGATATCGTTATCTGCGATAGCAAGCACGCTGCGCCCGCGTCTAATTAACTTGTTCATTAAGTGTGGGCCTTTTGTGCTATACCAAGGGATTTACTTATCAGACTAAAGAAAAAATATTTAAAAGGTATATATATCACGTGAAATGTGATCACGAATGATGGATAAAGGCTAAGGGGGTATTGATACAAAATATCAGAGTGAAACTCCGTACAACTGTGTGACGAGCTCTAACGATCGAGACTAGCTAAGTGCTCAGTAGAAAGCTTACCTCTCTTAGTGAAATTAATACAATGTACAATTACGTATCTAGTATTACAAAATAGGGGAGATAGTTTTGAGAGCATTTAAACTTTTAATTTATCTAATAGCTTTTATAAATACAAACACATCTGCATAAACACAAACTATAAAATATTAAAAAAATACTTTTTTTAGTACAATACATACATACAAGTACACTACTTAACGTGACGACACGTATGGCTCAGTTTGTAATGACCCTACTTGCAGTGTCAGCGGTCGCGGGTTCGAGTCCCGCGTGGGTATTCATTTGTGTGATGAGCATGAATGCTTGTCATAGGTGTTGATATTTATTTATAATGTATGTATTTAAAAAAAAGTTATATATGTGTATTGTGTTAGTTTATCAACTATCTGGTATCCATAACACAAGCCTCGTAGCTTATCATGGAACTATATGGTGCTGTGTGTTAATGTACCACCATATTCATATATTTATGATATCACACCACTAAGCAGATTAAAGGTTAAAATAACAATCAACTCTACATTAATGATCACTGTGTGTTTTAAGAGTATATACCTACTACTAGTTAAAATAAAATTGTAAAGTTTATCATTTTTTTATATAAATAAATCTTATAAGAAAGATGTCATTTAAGAGAAATACTACTAACACGTAACGTAATAATTAACGTAAAGATGTAAGTAGCATACATATTTCTTATTTTTAGGAACAAGAGTTGTAACGTAATAGATGATAAAAGTATCTGTTTGTAATTTCAAAATAACAACTTTATATTAAATGCATGTGAAAGTAGATATTAAAAAGCAAATATGAGAAAAAATGATTTATAACGTTTTTTGTCTGTCTGTCTGTGTGTTTGTTCCGGCTAATCTCCAAAACGGCTAGACCAATTTTGACGGGACTTTCATTGGCAGATGGCTGATGTAATAAGGAATAATTTTTATTTTAGAAAAATAATTAGGATTCCGCTCAAAAAAATTTAAACGTACCTAGGGACGCACCCGAGCAAAGTGAGGGTAAGTCACTAGTAATAAATATTATTATAAATTTTATCCAAAGCAAAAATTAAAGTTGTTGTTCCAATATATAATCACTACACCACAATAACCATTTATCTTCAAACACATAGAAAATCACAAAAAAAAAGCAATAAATAGGGCAATGCCTTGACAAGTTATCATAACGAGAGTTTGAACAGTCAGGCGTGCAGTAACTCCCACAGTAGCAGATAACTGTATCGTATTAGAATTTAAAGTACTCGGTATACTTTCAAAACATCAAAACTATTTTTAAGGCAGGTATATCTATATCAATTAATGTTTAATTATCTTAGAAATAAATAATAGTCAAATGCTTGTAACTACGGTTGTTGGTATATGCATTCTTAGTATAAAATGTACGATTCAAAGTTGAAAACGTTTATTTAGCATTCGATATAGCATTATTATGGTCTCTTTGCTGAATTTCAATTAGTTCTAAACTATCAGTAATCAATTCATAATCGGCCAACAGATCAAAACATATTTACCTGAATGAGATACTTCCTCTTTGTAGAATTCGATCAAAAATCTCTACGATCACTTAAGAAAATGATTAATTCTTTAGAATATCTATACCTATAGATTAAAATTTTGACTAAGTCGAATTTGTACATTAAATATTTTATGGAAAATCTTATTGAAATATTCATTATCATCGATGCAGAGGCCGAATCTATAGATTTTACCATTTTGCCAGCTTCTCTGTTTGTCTTCTTGTCTGTCTGTCTGTGACATGATAGCTTTTTATCCATATCAACATATAGGATATATATAGGAAACGTCAAAACGTAACTAGGGACGAACCCGAGTGGAGACGAGGGTGAATCGCTAGTATGAAATAAACTTAGCGAAACTAAAACTTATTAGAATAATTATTCGTATTAAAAGCTACATTTCTTGAATAACATATTGAGGCCAGTAAAATTTAAGTCCCCATCAAACTATAAAATATCAGAAGTATACATTTTAATCCGTTCTTGAGTAGAAAGAACGTGCTATGTAAGTGATGTTATAAATTATACCTCACGGCCGTTACGGATTATTGATGTATTTTGTAAAATGATCAAGCGTGAGTTTTGACCTGACGTTACCAAAGCCTTAACATAAATCTGTTTTTTTTTGACTATTTATATATTTTTTTAGTTCATTTATAAACTCATATAAGAATTTTTGCCTATCTATTACATTACATGTATCCTTGAAACGAACTTAACTGATAAGAATAAGACTTTCATATTCTTTAGGTTGTATTGAAAAAATATAAAAATACTTTTAGAAAAAACTCTTTCCTTTTCTTACTTTGAATCAAATAAGACATAACCAAGAATCTCTTTATTTATCGTCCCATATAAAAATAGAACTTTCCAATATAATCTATGCAAGTGTTGTATAACTGAGAACTTATCAGTACATTACACTTGTTTCTTATTTATACATAAAATAAAATAACATCACATAAAATAAAATATATAAATTACACTACATAATTACATAAAAGATAATATTTACATCTTACTTGATTTTTTGCACTCTATTTCTAATTAATACTAAGTCTTAACTCTTACTCTATATATGTAACGTTATTATATTTTGTTCGATAGATTTCTTACTACTAAAATAATAGCACCACTAAATATGGTGAAAATTAAGAAAATTATTATAAAGACAAGACGAACTAACAAGACAATAAAGGGAATTAAAACAAAAATATTTATATTGGCATTTATCAAGACGTCAATAAATAAGGCCCTCGTCAACTTTATCTCACATGAGAACAGTCAGATCAAACTCCGGTAGCTTAATTTATTCCGTGTCGTCGTAACATTGGGATAAAAAGGACAAATCAATTTTGAACGTATGAATACACTTATCAGGTAAAAGAGCCGACTTTTCGTTTGGTGATGCATTAAAAAGTAATTATATTTCACTGTACGGTGTAAATTGTGCTACCTGTTTTGGATCGTTCTTGGATATTTATCTTTATCGAAAAATATTGGTGGAGTTGCTCACTGTTGTTATGCAGGAACTGCAATTTCAATACTATCACTTGAAATTAGGCTTTGATGAGTTTTATACTGGACTCTACATGATGTTATTAGAGCAAGTACAAGAATTCTAATTAATAAACTATGTCTTTCCTTAAGTATTTGCTAAAATAATTGATTTTAAAATACACTTTATTATGCCTCAATATTTTATTTAAATAATCAAAGTTTTACCGTTCCTGTTCAAATATCTATACATATAATAAAATTCTAACTGATTTGAATCTGTACATTAAAATTGTTTTTGAAAAAGCCTATTGAAAATGTCTTTATTTTCGATATAGAGGCCGAATCTTATGAACTTAAAGTTTTTAAAATGTTTGTCTGTCTGTCTCTCTGGGGACGTATTACGAGATAACTACTGGATAGATTTTAATAAAATTTCGTGTAATGATAGCTGGTTATCCGGATCAACGTATAAGATACCTAACACTGCGGGAAAACATCTCATCTCTGAGAAATCTAAGCATTTAAAAACGGAACGAGGGTGAGTCGTTAGTTATAATATAAAAATGTAAAAATCTTTATGGGTGTAATTGTTAACAAGACTTTCAATAGTAAATTAAAGAGATATTTGAAAGCATTTATTTACTTTCTCACGTAATCATCAAAAACACCTATCGATCAGTGCCTCATCGGGCCCTATAGAGCCTGTAAAGTCGTGCATCAGGCGTGGAATCGGTCACGAGCCCGATAGAGTCGCCTCGCTACTTCGTAATTAGTACCTGTTCATAATGATTTCTGCGAACGAGATAATTTTGGGACTTGCTTTGTTTAGACGTGGTTTTTGTTTTTTTATTTACCAAATAAAGAAACTCTAATCAATGTAACAATGACATTGGTAGCCCAGTGGTAACCGAGTGAATCAGGTTCAAATCCCGGGTCTCGATACCTCTGGTATTTTCGTGTGCGAATCATTTCCAACATGATTACCACTTGTCTTAAAATGAATGAAAACATCATCACGAAACCTGTATGTTTGAGAGAACTTAGCAAGTTTTTGAAGGACAGACATACAGTCTACTAATCCGCACTTGTCCAGCGTAGTGGACTATGGCCTGATCCTCGTATTGAAGAGAGGCCCATGCCCAGCAATGGGATGTTAATAATGGCTGAATACAATCAATTTAACAATTAAATTCAAAATACATTTTTATAGTGGACTTAATCAGTTTTTTACTAGTACTATTAGTTACAATACCTCGTGTAAGCAATTATAACTTGCGAGACAGTAGATAATAAAAAGTAAATCCAAGATAGCATTAGTTTTCTCAACGCACGTGTCAAATAAAATATCAAAGTCTCTGCTTAAGAACTCTACCAAGTTTACTGACCATATTATTATCGTATTTTATTAATACCAGCTACTGTCACTTACAATGTAGCGGCAATATTCAAGATGTAAGAGTTAAAGGAGTACGTCCAATTGAAAATTAATTAAAAATTTATTATTTCCATTCTCGCGATTTAACTCAACAGATGTTCATGGAATTCCTTTTGGTACAAATATATATTACTCCACAGCGGGTAAGGCCTGCTTAGTTTTTCTTTTTACCTTGCAATTTTATTGTTGTTAAGTTATATATTATCTCTATATTTTTTACCTTTTTTAATAAACCACTTATTAGTTTTGTATGTATTTGGATTTTTCTGTGAAAACCTTATTATATTAGCTATAGTATATATATATATATATATATATATATATATATATATATATATATATATATATATATATATATATATATATATATATATATATATATATATATATATATACATTTAACGTTTACCATAGATTTCTCAGAGATAAGATATTTTCCAGCAATAAAAGTATCCTTAATGTTGACCCGGATAAGCAGCTATCATTATACCAAATTTTATCAAAATCTATCCTATGATTATTCCGTGATGCGGTAACAGACAGACAGACAAAAAATCTAGAAACTATAGATTCGGCCTTTGTATCGATAATAATGTCTATTTCAATGAAATTTTTCAAAAAATATTTAATGTACAGATTCGGCTTAGTTACAATTTTATTATTTGTATAGATATATATTGGCTAAAGTATCCTGTATAATAGTATTTAGGAATGTAATATAAATATTTTTATTTAATACAATCTAATCGAGTAAAGCAGGCATTAACTAGTTTAAATCCATATTCTAAGATATTAAAATTTGTCATCATCATCATAAAAGTCAGCATGATTTATGTTTAATAAAAAAGTAAAAGCTGGGCGCTAAATTTTTTAAATTCTTTTATTGCTTACATATCTATTAGGTCAGCTGAGCTCTCTAGTCGTAAAGTACGTACTTAATAGCTGAAGTTACTTCGACTAACTGTACGTAATTAGTGTGGGGACGAAGATAATAAAACATTCCAATACTAAATCCCGTTTCTCGTTTAACCCAAGGTCAGTTTGGTAACAAGAGAAACGCATTACCCGGTAGCCGTGGCCGATAGCGGGTTCGATTCCGCTTTTATCTATGCCTACGAGATGGGACAGATAAGTGAATATGTGGGTGTCGGACTAAAAACACTTACGTGTTAACTGTTCCGATCCAACGTTTGTCACAATTTATACGTCAACCTCATGTAGATAAATTGATCGTATAGTAATCTAGTAGAGAGCATTTGCTTGATTTTTTAAATATAATTGTAAAATATACATAAAGAAAAAAATAACTAAACGGAACCCCCGTAAATAGATATCTAATCAGATATATTTTAAGTCGGTGTCAACCAATAATGCTTTAAGATATGAATATCAATTAGGTAGATATGACCAGGAATCAAACTAATTATTATAGTTAAAATATTATACGTGTATATGTATATAATTTGTGATGTATTTATATGTATCGAAATAGATTTGCTTTGCTTTGCTGGTACCGACTTTGAATATATCTGATACCAAATCTATACTAAACGAAAACCCCCGTTGAGTTATTTTTTCTTTTTCGTGCCTGGAAGTCGGTTTCTATTTCTTTTTAATTTTTAATCATCTTTTTTTAGTGTAGACGTAATAAGCAGGTAATTTGTTAGAAGAAAATTGTTTTTGTAACATATTCGATTAAGCCATTTATGATATACTGCCTTTTATATAAAGACTAACATACTTAAAAACTCACTTTAATTAGCAATACAAGAGCTTGTCAAATGAAACCATATAAGCTTAAACTCAAAGTATTTACTAGTAACCGTTGAAGAGCTCTACTATCCACCTTCTGGCCTCACCATCAGATCAGCTTCAAGGTACCAAATTACTATACTACTAAGCGAATTACAAACACTTGCACAGTTTCAAGTTGAACATACTTGAAATTTCATGTTTTTTTTTTCTGATTTTCTCGAAAACGGTATATTCTATGTCCAAGAAACCTCGGAACTTACTTACTTTAACTTGCTTTAATACAATACCGTTTAAAGTAGCAAAATCGTTCAAACCGTCTCCGAGAAATCGATGAATATAAATAAAAAAAATACATATAGACGAACATAGAACTTTCTCCTTTTTGGAAGTCGGTGTACTGTAATCAATTTCTCCTTTACATACATATACAGAAACATGATACGTTTTCTGCCTGACACTGCTTTAAATTGTACTACAACAATGTAACAAATATAAGAATGAATGATGTTAATAAGGTCAGTATTAGGTACTCATTACTACTAGACTGCTAGAGCATACTTGTGCTGATTTCCATAGACTTTTTTTATTTGAGATTCTGATGTTTGATTCTTACTTAGGGATAGTGAAGTTTATTACAGTTAAATTTTTAGAATATGTTCAGTTCAATATTTGTAGAAATAATTATTATATTATTAATTTCCTATGTACAATGATCCTTTTCTCTATAAATACAATAATAAATAATGCGAGTATAAACAAAACAGTGCAAAGAGCACAGGCTGTTTTGTTATTAGCCGAAATCATGTAGTTGAAAAACCATTTAGGATGTTATATATAAAATACGAAGAACAAGTAACAAAAATGTACACAATATATAAAACCTTTTTTGATGCAATTTGCTCTAGTTTGCAGAAAATAAACAAAATAAATAACGTATAAATAAAAAAAAAACAAAACCTGCTTATTTATATACCATTAATCAAAAACGTCAAAAAAGATAAAAATATATAAAAACCTCTTTTAATTCAATTAGTTCTTTCTAGTTCGCTTATCTATGATCATAGTTACCTCCTAGACAACTATCGAGTACCAGGGCGCCACGAGTGTCGAGGAGTTCGCATTGTCTCTGTCAATTGAAAAACGTATAACTGCACGATCTTAATGAGAGTGGACAAACTGGTACGCCAGGTGCTCGATTTGTATGGACATTACTTCTATTTATATTTCACTTTATTTTTAATTTTAATATGCTAATAATATTATTAATATGTATGTAATTGCGAAAATTTGGATAGATTGATGTTTGTTACTCAATCATGCCAGAACGTCTGAACGGGTCTGGATGAAATTTAGCACAGAGATTGTTTATAGTCTGAATCCCGGAAATTGTACACTTCCCGTGAGATAGCTTTGTTATTTTTTTTCACAGAGTAAAGGATCGACTATCTATTCCATACTAACCGTTAAAACGTACCTAGGGACGAACCCAAGACAAACAACGGTGAGTCGCTAGCGATATAGCGATTTGAATTACTTGTTTTTAATAACGATTTTAAATTTTAAGCATTACTTTTAATCTTTATTATTTAAAACTTACTTACCATAAAAACTATATAGAAACAGCACACAATAATCTACAAGTACACATAAAACTAAACTAATTCCATACAAAATAACCAAACCATATCCATATAATCTCATCCGCAGTAACACCGGCAGTCATAATGCCCTATAAGGCAGGTATCATTCGACGGGCCGAGCTCCTACCCGCACTGGATGCCTGGTAGCTGTACTTTATACTTTTTATTATTATTGTTATACGTTACGATTGCACCCACAAGGTCAATGCATCCATCAACAATAATGTTTAATAAAACTTTAGTTAAAATCTTTTTACCAGTAGTTAAACAATTGTGATATCCATACTAATAATATAAATGTGAAAGTGTGTTTGTTTGTTTGTCTGTCTGTCCTTCTTTCACGTCAAAATCGAGTGACGGATTGGCGTGATTTTTTTTGTGGAGGGAGTTAGAGGGCTGGAGAGCGATATAGGCTATTTTTTACCGCAGGAGATTATCTCATTCCTATGGGAAAACACGTTATAATACAATCCAAAAAAAAAAAATTATGATCAGAATGACTTGAAGCTTGGTGTTAATGCTGTTCAATACAATTAAATAAATACTTATTATGGCATTTTTCGAAATTAATACCATATGGAATGAAAAGAAGAAAGATAACTAACTTTATGTAAAAATTCTTTATGTAATTTATAAAAAAAATTATTTAGTATTTTTTTTCACATTTTTAACGTAACCACTGAACTTAGTTAAAACATATTTAAAATTGATTAGAGAACTTATGTAATTTTAATAGTAGCAGATATTCTTTGTAGATTAATTTTATGTTTTGTCATGTCATTAAGTTTTAGTTAATTTTTGTATTTTTTTTGTTTTTATTAAGTTTAATATATATTTTTTTTTGTATTTTTTTAGTAGCTGTTAACTTCACCGCTCGATATGATTGACGTATCAGTGGAAACTTTATTGGCCTATGTACCATTTATGTAAGCTATTGTATAAACATTTGTAAACACCGTTTGTTTCCTCAATAAAAATAAAATATCTCCAATATTATGTTTAGTAATACAGAACCCTTTATAAGGGAGTCAGACACGCATTTGTCCAATTTTGTATTCAGTTTTCTGCCAAAAAGGAGTCAGAGTCTAAGCGAATCACGAGTCCATACATATACCTAATAAAATTCTATTTGAGTCAAATCTGTACATTAAATATTTTTTGGGAAATCTTTTTGAAATAGTCATTATTATCGATATAGAGGTCGAATCTATAGTTTTTAAAATTTTAGTCTGTCTGTCTGTTTAGAAACGCATCATGAGAAAAAGATATTGATGAAATATAATGATAGCTGGTTATAGGGATCAACATATACAAAGGCTACTTTTTATTGCAGGAAAATATCTTATCTCTGAGAAATCTATACTGAACGTTACCGTATACCCAAGCGAAGCAAGGGTGAGTCGCTAGTACTTCTACAGCAGTAATTGTCCACAAACGAGTTTAAAATATATACTTAGAAAAAAAACAGCATAGTTAAGAATTAACTTATAAAAATACTATAGAAACTAAGGCTTAGATTATAACTCACGTTTAGTTATTACAGAGGTTTACCACGAAGGGGCGGTACGCTACTGTTCTATGTTAACTCGATACGTGCCACCGGGCTTTTCAAACTGCCCATGATAGCGGCTTTAATGTCACTAAGATGTTATTATCATTCATCTTTAATCGATTATGCACTGTAAAATATTACATTATAGCAGATAAATAATATTGGGTTATCACAATGTGTATATATAATGTATGTAATTATGTATGTATGTGTATAGTTTTCTTGCTCCTAAACGGATTGAACGATTTTAATGCGGTTTTTAATTTTTTAATATCTAGCTTTATTTTGGCCCGGATAATGTGTGATGTAAACAAAAAGTTATACTAATTCGTTATCTTAGGGGTGGTTTTTTTTAATTTATGAGGCACAGCCCTTAACATATTCGTCCATTAAAAAAAATATTTCTTTATTTTTTTTAATTGTATTACATATGAGAATTAAGACAAGATCTTACCAGACTGGTTATGTTGTCTATACATATAATAAAATTCTAAGCGAGTCGAATCTGTACATTAAATAATTTTTGGAAAATCTTAATCAAATAGTCATTATTATCGATGCAGAGGCCGAATCTATAGTTTTTAGAATTTTTGCCTGTCTGTTTGTTTGGAACGCATCAGAAGAAAACCACTCGACAGATTTTAATGTTTGGTATGATGATAGCTGGTTATCTGAGTTGTTGACCCGGATACTTTTTAAAGAGAAATCTATAATAAACGTTAAAACGTAACTAGGGAAGAACCAGAGCGGAGCGAGGGTGAGTCGCTAGTGTAATTTGTATAAAATTATTATAATGTTTTATGAAGTGTAACGAGTACAAGTATAATCTACTGATCACTTTACTTACGTAGATCAACGCAACTTAAAGGACATAGTAGAAATAACGTTATAAGCATTTGTAATGTGAAAGATTTTTTCTACTTTCATAGCAAAAGAAATTATCCTGTACATATATAGCTATCTTAAGTAGTTGATGTTTGATGTTGATGACAACGTTTTCCTCAAAAGAAATATCATACAAAACTAATTATACCAAATACATGTCTGATGGAACCTATCTAAAAATATTACTTGAATATGATGATTTGAAAAAATGTGCAAATTATTATTGTCCATACAACACAACAGTACGGAATACAAAGCTAAAAAAAAATAAGAATAGAGAAAGAAAAAACATTATTTGGAACATTATTAAAATGCCTGCGGAAATCATATTCGCAACTATTTTTTTGAAGAAATAATAACAATTTTTTATCATTTTCTATTAAAAACTACTATAATAGTTATATTTTTCTTACATATCACTAACAACAAGAGAATTCTTTTTATATAAAATTATATTTTTTAAACCTTAACATATTTCTTAGTAACGAAACCACAAATGGGAATCAAATTCATTACCTCCGGCATACAAAAGACAAAAAATATATTACTCAACCATACAGAGATATGTAGGTGTAAACAAGGAAAGCGATATATCCGCTGATCGATACGAAGCTTCAATTATGCTTAATTGCTTTTAATATCGGTTATTTTAATTCGCAATTACATTTGACCTTTAATTGAGGACGATACGAATATTTAAGAACCGTTACAACATGTTCTTAAACTTATCTGTAGGCAGAAATAACGTCCTATCTATACACATGTGATAACGTAAATAAAATATTTTATTTGAAAGGTAAATACTTTAAAACCGCTCTAATAATTTAGTTGCCTACTGCTTGCAGATTCCTTATTTACTCTTAATCGAACTTACATAATATTCATAGTATGTATTAAGCTTTAAGTCCAGTATTTTTGCATTTTAGTGCCTGGAAGTCGGTTTTTTTTTAACTTTTTATTTTTCCATTTTTAGTGTAGACGTAATAAGCAGGTAATTTGTAAGAAAAAGTTATAACAACATATTAGATTAAGAAATTTATTTAAAAAAATAATTTATTGGTTGATTTTTTTTAAAAACCGCTTTATCGATTTCGATAAAATTTAATTGGGATCACCAGGGATGTATACCCATTTTAAGAAACCTTGAAACAAAATCAAAATCGGTTCAGGCGTCTTCGAGTAATCGATGAACACACATAAAAAAATATTCCGACGAATTGAGAACCTCCTTCTTTTTGGAAGTCAGCTAAAAATGTATTAAAATATCGTATATTATATTTTTTTACATGAAAACATTTGCTTTCTGGATCAAGCAAACGTTTACCGAGTCGTTCATGCTTCAAAATAATACGGGAGGTTACAATAATTATGTTGTTATGTGATTTTAAAAAGTGCAAAAAATGGAAAGATCTTTGACTTTAAAAGCATTACATTATAATTATCAATAAGTTATTTTATACTGTGTTTTAAGCTTTATGCTATTTTTAGTTTATTATATGTCTATTTTTATACAATTTCTTTTATCTATACATATAATAAAATTGTAACTAAGCCAAATCTGTACATTAAATATTTTTTGGAAAATCTTATTGAAATAAACATTATTGTCGATACATAGGCCGAATCTATAGTGGCGGCGGGCCCGGGCGGAGCCGCGGGCTATGCTAGTTTTAAATAAAAATAAAAAATGAAAAAATATTAATCTGAATTGCTGTCATTTTGATCTACACAGTAAGAACTTACTACATCTACCTGTCTGTTATGTTTAGATATAATATTTGATTTTATTATATTAATAACAGGATCCCATGACGATGGTAGTACCCAGCTGGGTATTGATATTTTTCATTTTTTCATTTGTATATGTATGTAGTAATGTGTTGTTAAAAATTTGTTTTTAAATAATAACAAATTTAAATTTATTTTTTTTTGTTTTTAATTAATTTTAACTTTTTCAAATTACACATAGATCAATTATGTGGCTTAAATAATTACTACATTATGATTTTTTCTTTATGGCTATAAATATAACAATGGCAAAACTAAAAATATAGATTACTAATTAATATATTTTATAGAATTGTAATAATTATAATAATAACAGCTCAAATTAAATAAATAATATTCAATTATAAAACTAATTAAAATTATATGAAAATGTTTAAAGTTAAAAGTTAAAAAATATTGTAAGGTACTTTGGTGCCATTTTTCAATTTTTTGAATTCATTTTGTTATTTGTGGGTAGGCTATCTGTAACAACTATATAATACCTAAGAGACATCCAACACCTCTGTCTCTCCCGTGACCATGATTGCTGTAAAGCATTCGAAACGTCGGGAACCAAAAATGAAAATAAATTCGCGAAAAAATCCGAAAAGATAGTTTTTATTTAAAATGTCAAGTATTCGCGTAAATCTAAGACAGTTTCTTTTATTTAGCAAAAGGGCTACTTTTTATCACACGTAGTAGTTATTATATCAACCCTTTTTAACGTCCCTTGCTGGGGGTGGGCCTTCCTTCAATACGAGGAGGGTCATCGTCCACTACGCTGGCCAAGTGCGGGTTGACCATCATCGTAAGACAAGTGGTAATTATTTTGGAAATGACATGTAAACATCAGAAGTGCAAGACCTGGGATTCGAAACCGCTTCATTCGATTGCCTAAGCGAACGTGTCACCACTAGGTTACCACTGCCTTTTTAGTAGTTATTAAGTTGTGGTGAAAATTATCAACACAGATTTGTCGATATATAATAGTACACAAGGAGAAAGTCGAACAGCGCTAGTAAATTCATTTAGCTAAATATCTATACATATAATAAAATTATAACTGAGTCGAATCTGTACATTAAATATTTTTTGAAAAAATTTATTGAAATAGTCATTATCATCGATACAAAGGCTGAATCTTTAGTTTTTAGAATTTTTGTCTGTCTATCTGGAAACGCACGAGAAAACCACCGGACAGATTTTGATGAAATTGGGTATGATGATAGCTGGGTGTCCAGATCAACATATAGGATGTTTTTATTGCGGGTAAATATCTCATCTTTGTGAAATCTATACTAATCGATAAAACGTACCTAGGGACGAACTCGAGCGGAGTGAGGGTGAGCCACTAGTATAAATAATATTTGTTTACTACTACAGAAGATTTTTGAATCATTTTAAAGAAACATAAAAAAGACCTTATGAATAAACATGATCGTAACATAATGTCAACGTATAATTTGAGATGAATATATAAATATTAAGAAGCAACTAAACGGTTTTTTATTCAAATAAATCACCACCATGGCTATTGAAAAAATAACACATTTATTTAAACAAGGAGATATTATTTATAGTTGTTTATTTTATAATTGTTTATTTTATTTGTTATTTTTTATAGAATTGGAGGCTTGTTATTCTTTTTCTGGATGTGAATCAAACCTAGTATCTTTGGCTCAGAAGTCAATAACCTAGATTTGTTATTACTGGGCTTATACAGTATAGTATAGAATACACTTAGAATTCACAGATTACGTTTAATAAAACAAGCCTCTAAAAGAAAGTGAAAAAGTGAAATCGCAACAACCATAATACATAGCCTAAAAACTTTAACCAGTTCGTCTAAACGTTAAGTTAAAATAGAATAGAAATGGAGGAGAATATGAGATTTTACTCTACTCTCCGTTTTCAATGAACATCAAGACACTTTATAATATATGTACATAGAGTAGCAAATACACAATAATCATATTTGAATTTTCTTTTTAAACGGTTTAAACATAATCTTTAATCAAATATTACCCAAGGTAAAAATCAAACCTACAACCTCTGATGCAGAAATACCAGCCAGGTATCTTAGTGTACCACTTACCACTCTACCTCAACACAATATATAAAATATTTTATTTATTTAAGAAATATAGCAATACGTCAGTCATAGATCAAAGTCACAACGGGTCACGACTCGCCAATAACATTAAACCAATAACTTCATATAAATGTATGTAATTATATACAGCTTTGTATGAGTCAGTGTCTTTTTAATTAACACATTGAATAATATTTTATTTACAGCTAGCGACTTATCCTCTCACAATTTCATGGGGTTTATTTGTTTTTGCGCGGAACACTTATTTTTTTTTCTAAAATTTAAGTAAAAAAAAAATTTCAAAAAATGTTTTTTCTTTCAAGTATCCTATATACTTTTATATGTACAAACGGACACTTCAAATTCATTTATTTGTATAAATAAGAGCAAAGTAAAAAATATTTTTAGATTAAACAGAGAATTGAAATATCCCATACAGTATGTTAAACAAGTTTTTTTTTGTAAATCACGCTAAAGGCTAAATGCGCGATATCAAACTTATTATTAAAACAAGCTTTAAACTCTAAGAAACATAACGTGTATCAAAAAGGAATTTTGTTAATTTTCACAAGCTTTATAAAGCTTTACAAAGTGCAAAATTTTACAAAACAACTAATTTGTAAGTAATAAAACCAAGAACTTCTCATTCCGGCGATAGTGTTATAAATAAAACAGATACAAGTCCAGTAGCAACGAGCTGCCTCTTAAGCGTCTAGAGTACTTATCGAGAAAAAACAACTAAAACATTTATATTCGATTCATGATCTTCGAACAAAATCAGTCTTTATCTCCCTCACACACTCTCACTCCCCATTCAACTCTTTTGATCTTATTTCCGATATGAATGAAAGGTGTACAATGAGCGCCGACGCATATGAAAATAATTCAACGCGTCTCGTGACTTGCACAATCGACTTTTTCTATAGCGATCATAGTTATCATACTTAACTACAACGGTGTAAGTGTTTTTTATTTTATTTTATAATGTCACGTGAGCTTTTATTATATAGTCGTTTGTGTTAAAATGTTACCTGGGATTGTTCAATCTAGTATTTTATGTTTTAAGTAATTGTTGAAGTGAGCATTCGTTTTAACCTACAATTTGGTGTAATATTTTTTATGTATGTATGTCTGTTTCTTTAGCTCTGTAGAGTAAACTATATGATAAATTTTAACATAAAAGTCTTCGATTTGCACTATATATTTGTTGTTTATATTCGAAAAATATATACAAATGCTTTTAAAATATGCTTTTTAAAGCATATTTTAAAATCATTTGTATATATTTATTAGAGAAAAATGTTTATTATTTAAAAGAGATTTTATTAAATAGAGAAAAATACATGTATGTTATAAAATAATAAAAAAAAAACATATAAATGTATAATACTCTACTTTTTATTTAATTTAATTTGGCATTCCATGAAATTACTGTATTTGGTTTTAAAATTTAATGAAATGGAATGGGTCAAGTACCCAACATACATACATATATACACAGATGGATGGTGGGTTAAAAATTTCTTTTTGTATTCTTGATATAAAACAATAAAGACTACAGTTTATCACTTTCCACATCTAAGCATAAGGAGGTAAATAATAAGCCCTTTGTACTATAAGATAGTTAACTTACTTTTTTCTAAGCTATAAAAAACGTTAGCGTCACTATTTACGATCCACAAGCGTAAAATACAACCAAGTGGTGTACAATTTAAATTTTTTACTCTTAAAATAAAATCCACTTTCCACGCGAAACTAACATCAGAACCATGTAATTAGTTTATTGAAGCGTTTATGCTTGCCTATGATTAGAAATAATATGAGGGCGGTACGTATTTAATAACTTCATGATGTCTTGCACATGGGTATTATTGATATTTTTAAGCAAAGATTTATTAACGTTTCACCTTTTCTTCGTTACTGGGTCATTTGAAAGCCACAAAATCTTTGTAGCACTCGGCTGTCCCAAAGTATTTCTGGTTTACTTATAACTTTCTAATACGTATATTCAGCTCTTTGTACCGTCCCACTGCTGGGCACGGGCTACCCTTCAATACGAGGAGGATCAGGCATTGGTACACCACGATGGCCGAATACGGTTGGCGGACTGCACATGTCTTTCGAAAACTTGCCAGGTTCTCTCAAACACGCAGGTTTTCTTACGATGTTATCCTTCACCGTTAGACAAATGGTAACCATGTTAAAAATGATTTACACATGAAAATATCATAGGCAAGACCCGAGATTTGAACCCCCCTTCACTCGGTCTCCCAAGCGAGCGCGTTACCACTGGCCTACCCACTGCCTTACTAATAATACCTATATAGTCAATTTAGAATTGTTTTCTATAGAGCTAACTACCATATAGGTATACTATTTTTTTGTAATTAGAAAACAAAAATAGTATCAACACTCGACAGTAATCTAAGCATATCTCGTTGTAAATAAATATACTTACATATTTATTTATTTTTTTCTCATTTATACTTATTTTATTTTTAAATTAAATAAAAATAATGTCATTTTTATATTTTGTCAAATACAATAATGTAGTTTACGATAGCTCTAAAATGTCAAAGAAGCATGTATAAAATTTTCCATTTCTGTTAGAAATGTGTTCATAACTTAACGAAATCGAGGCCTCACCAAATGTACCCGGTTCTTCTATCCGTAATGTTTGTCGTCCACAGACGTAACGCGATATAGCACTATTAAATCTTAAAAAAGAATTTATATTTCACTACCTGGATTTTTTATATAATAAAAAAATAGTTTTTGTAGTGCATGTTCATATATGTATGTATATCTATATAGATAAATAAAATTGAAGTATCTGTTTGTAATGTCAAAATAACAGCGTTTTACTACATGCATATGAAATTAAAAATGGTACTTATAAGAAAAACACAATTTTTAAAATTTTTGTTTGTCTCTCGTTTGTTCCAGATGATTTCTGAAACGGCTGAACTGATTTTGACTGGCCTTTCACTGGAAGATAGCTGATGTTATAGGGAGTGATATAGGCTACTTTTATTTTAGAAAAAGAATTAGGGGTTCCACTCAAAAAAATTAAAACGTACCTAGGGACGAAGCCGAGCGAACCGAAAGCACTGTACCTAACGGACAGATAACTTTAACACCGTAAATAGCAACGTAGGGTCCACTGAGAATGTTTTTTTTAATTCTACCACATATATAATTAAAAAAGAATGACAAACCTTGTATGGAAGAACAATAATTTTCAGGTATCAAGAATAAAGCATCCAAGTGAAACTAGAGCGCGAAGCTAGTAAATAATATAACTATCAAATCAAGATTTTTTCAATAAATAAAGTCATTTAAAGGCATATTTGGAAGCTTTATATAGCGCTATAACTCCCGTGGATGTGTTTGGTCAATAATCAGAGAAGGCAATATAAACGGCCTTAGAGGCCGTTGAATTGGCATGACATATTTTATTTATAAATTGACACTAACGGGTTGTAGCTAGCCAACACATTTCATTACGAACTTTGAAATATTTATACAAGCCGTTGATCGAAACTTTGGCCATATCTGAGAAACACGTTATTGATATATTGTAATATAGATATATTTAGTAATTTGTTATTTGGTTTCTTGCTCAGATCCGTATATCTAGATAGCCCTTTCTGTCAGTCTGTCCTACTTCTAAAAGGCTGTGCTATCTTAACCATAGTAGCATGTTTCTAATTGAAAGTTTATCAGAAAATGTAATACTAGCGACGCACTCTCGATTCGGTCGGTTTCGTCTCTAAGTACATTTTAACTGTTAGTATGGAATAGATAGACAATATTAAATATATTATATGATAATTCCTTCTTCAATAATTCGTCAAGTCGGATTAGTGGTTCCTGAGATTAGCGCGTCCGAACAAACAAACTCTGCCTCTTTATAATGTTAAGTATAGATAATGGTCGTTTGATATAAAATAATTAGATAAAAAATGTTTTTAACTAAAGCAAAGACATTTGGTATAATATTGTTATATTAAATGCATATATTTTGACCTTGTAGTTTAACTGCTTGGTTTTTTAACATAAGCTTAGGCTAATCTATTGTTTAGATGAATCGAATCAAATTTAGTTAGCTTTGAAATTACTATAGATCAGAAATAAATAAAAGATTTACGTAGATTTACATCTACAATTACAAAATATTTTATAATTGATTATACAGCGTTAGGAGATTTATGTATGAATATAAATTTCGATATCGATATTTTACTTGACGCAAACCGCAGTATTTTCGATATTTTCTTATTTTATATTACGAAAATTTTATTAGACTTAAAGTAGTGATTTTTTATTGCTTTATGTTGTTTTGAAGATTTCATTGACAAATACATATTATTTTGTAACGGCAGTATTTCTGCCTCTTAGGTAGTAAATTATTATTTTGTTCATATGTAATGCAGATCTAACTTAACCTATATGTATAATACAACAAATAACTAAAGAAATCCGTTTGTTTTAAATTGAAGAGAGGATTTAACTATGCTGTTTATTAAAGAACATAGAGTAAGATGCTACAAAATGTAGGTCTTTGTTGAAATGTTACTTATATAATTTTCGAAACAAACAAACAAAGACTACTTTTTAATATTTAGAAGTTTATATATCTTTTATCGATGAATCCCCGTCGTGCTTAATTAATATTACGTGACATTGGCAAAGCAATTTTTTTTAATGGGCTTAAAAATAATAAGAATAAAAATGATAATTATTCAAATTAAGTATTATTATTACATGAAAATTTATATGTTTGTTACTCCACAATTTCTTAGATTTACGCGAATATTTGAAATTTCAAATAAAACTATCTTTTCGAACTTTTTCGATTTATTTTGATTTTTGGTTCCCAACACTTCAAATGCTTTATACAGCAATTTGGATGGGATTTATTACATAGATAGACCTAAAGTACCTACTATACTAATAATACTAATATATAAGCTACACTCAGGCACCAAAGCGCAACGAGGGTAAGCTATTTACACATTATTATCAAAAGTACTGTTTGCTGTGCTTAAATAAAGCGTACATTAACCATTTTAAAATACCAAGAGGTAGCTTAAATATGCAGTTAATTAAGAATATTTTAAAAAATCCAATTAAATCTTTTTGCACTTATTCACGCGGTATGCGTGTCCATCCCGCGGAGTGCGTACACTCTCGCGATAACATTCCACTGTTGAAATCGACTCAGACCAGATTGTTTACGTTTGAGATACAGATAGCTAAATGTGTACGTGAAACGCAACTGACGTTAGACTAACTGTTGATACGCTCCTTTAACAATTAATTATTTAAATAGATGTTTTATAAAAATTATGTTAGGAGACATTTTTGAACATAAAAACTTATACTAAATATAATCATTATTATGTCCTTAGATATATAATCTAGAAGTTATTAGTGCAATTTCCACGTTAAGACATAAATTGAAAATATATGTTTTTTTTATCTTAGTGAAAGAAAAGGGTGTTTTCAATAAATTCAATATTTGAGTAATTTCATAAAGTATTTTCTTATTATATTACACGAAAAAGGAAAAAGCTTTATGCATCATGCATAATATTAAAAAAAAGTGACATGTGTTAATCAGATCAAGTACCACTCTCTATACGCCAGTCGCATTTACCAACTTTAGCATGAAAGTCTTTCGCAGATATAATATCACAATACCAATACCTAACACATTATATTATAAATTATATATATATATATATATATATATATATATATATATATATATATATATATATATGTTAGTCATGTCCACACAAATCGAAGGTAAGTTAAGTTTCAATAACTTGCCATACTGGTCGCAAACATCAGCACCGGACGACCTTCCTTGGCGACAGGTCACTCGAATGGCGACTAATAGAGCTACTTGCGAAACTAACCCGCCGACCACTATCTATACGGAATTCACTTCACTATACACGCGCATCATAGCTTAAAGTTATAACTTAGAAGAAACCTTCAGGTACCTTACCTTAAAAAATTTTTCGAGCTTAAACAAAATGACTTTAATCATTACGTTATGGAGTTATAAGAAGTCATCCTCATACTTTTTTTTAATTAAAGTTCTACTCTAATGATTTAAGATGACATCTTGTCTAACTTCAAATAATTTTGAGAGTCAAACTTAAAAAAAATGATTTTTTTATTAAGTTAAAAGAGCGACAAAAGCAAAAGGTTGAGAAAAATGAGAACAGTAGTCATAAAATCGTATTAGCAGTTAATAAAATGGTAATCTACTTAATGATTTAATCGCTTATGTATACATTTGAATATGTATAAGATCTACACGTAATTTTATATAGACATTTAGTTTCACGTTTGATTGAATATTTTAATTTTTATAAAAGCTTTTTTTAAGCAAATATAAGTCTTTTATGATATACAATGTATTAGGCCTTTTTTTAACGTCCCACTTCTGGACACGAGCCTCCCTTCTATACGAGGGGGATCAGGCCATAGTCCACCTACGCTGGCCAAGTGCGGAGCGGACTTCACATGTCTTTTTTTTTGTAGGTTCTCTTAGACATGTATATTTCCTCACGACGTTTTCTTTCACCGTAAGGCAAGTAGGAAAATATCAGAAGTGCGAGACCCGGGATTTGAACCTACTTTACTCGGTTTTCCAAGCAAGCCCGCTACCACTGGGCTAACATTGCCATCATATACACTGTAAAGATCTTAAATGCTTTATTATCATGGAGATTAACGTGTGACAATAAAACAAAAATATTTAGGCCGTTGTATAGTAGCAATTATTTGGACTATGATAATTGCAAACAATATATGTATGTCAAACTATTATTATTATTCTTTAATAAAAAGCAGCTTACTTCTAGAAAGTTATTTAGAACTAGTATTTTAAAAATACTACCTACATATCCTGTTCATATAAAAAATCACTCCTTTTATTTTTTAAACAAAAACAAAATTAGACGAGACGGCTTCTATGTAGCAATTTGAGATAGAAATAAACAGATAAGACTCCTTGACCTTAATTCAACAAAAATAATAACTAACTGTATATAAATCTTGCTAGAGATATTTTAGTTTCTTACTAGCGGCTCATCCTCGTTTGGCTCAGGTTCGTCCCTAGTGAAAAACAAAAATGAATATCCAACAGGAACCGTGCATTTTTCCGGGATAAAAAGTAGCCTATATGCTATTCCAAACTATAACTTATCTTTGTGCAAAATTTCATCCAGATTGAGTAACAAATATCCATCCATCCAAACTTTCGCATTTATATAGTAGTGATATTATTTATTGTAGAATGTAAACAAACACAAAAAAATATATTATTTGTAGAAATGTTGGAACATTTATAATAAGTAAATAATAATATTTAGAACGCATAATCATAATTATTACTGGTCTCGTGTATCTAGTGGGTTCCAGCGACTTTAACCCAGTCGTCGGTAAACATTAGGAGGCCTGCCTATACCTCGCTTTCCGGAAGGCATTATATTTCTGCTTAATTAAAAAGATCGAACCGGTGACCACGACCACAATTAGATCATGTGAGGTGGCATTCTTAAGCAATTTGAAAAATGTTTATAAGTAGTTTTTTTTTATACATAATGATCTTATATTTCTCCAAAATAACAATTTTATGAGCTAACATATTAACATGCTATATCAAAACTGACGTCTGAACTAGAATTTACATTCAATGAAATAATTATAAATAAGTATCAAAGAAGATAAAATCAGTAAATTTGTTGTGATTTATACTCCAACAGACAGACAAACCTAACTAGCTTACAATAATGTATTTATATATGCAAAAATGCACAAAGTGGGCGCCGTTTACGACGTAACGACGGAGGTGTTAATACAACTTAGCGTTAATTATAATGATTTACAATCCAAATACTCTTATTAGTGATCTCAGTTCAACTGTCTTTATTATCTCGTCAGATTTTCGAGAGATCCGGTAGTGATTTAAAGCTCGTAAGATTCAAGTTAAAACAGCTTATACCGTTAGCACAATTACTGCGTAAGCTTTATTTTTAAGTGTATTTATATTAAAAATTTACAATAAAGAAATAATATAAAAAATCGGTTAGATATTCGGTTACCTCGTATTTGGCCGCAATTTGGTGGATTATGGTTAGGTTTGACCCATTGCATTAAGGGGAGGCCTATATCTAGCAATGGCCTGACAAAAGTTAGAAATTATTATATAATAAAAAATCTATCAACTAATTCTATTACTTTTTAGTTTATTTTAGAAAAATATACCACGCAATTTTCTTTAAATTACATTTAGTCCGTGAGTGTGTGTTTATTATAATCATTTTGAGTAGTTATGCCTTAAGGGAATAAAGTGAAATTTGGAGTGATGAGCAGAACTATACGATAACACTAGTAATACATAAATGACACACTGGGCATCAAGATCTTTGCTATATACGGCATATATAAATTAATACTAGCGACTCACCCCCTTTCCGCTCGGGTTCGTCCCTAATTACGTTTTAATGTTTAGTATAGATTCCTTAGAGATGAGATATTTTCCCGCAGGAAAAAGTATCCTATATGATGACCTGGAGAACCAGCTATTATCATACCAAATTTTATCAAAATCCCTCCAGTGATTCTTCCGTGATTCCGTGAGACCAAAATTCTAAAAACTATACATTCGGTCTTTGTATCGATAATAATGTCTATTTCAATGAGATTTTCTAAAAAAATATTTCATGTACAGATTTGGCTTGGTTACAATTTTATTATATGTATAGAAGATTGTAGAAGAACAGATTTTTGTTGAGCTGGTGCATTACGAAAGCGATGCTACTTGTTTCGTAAAGACACCAAGGTTGTTACGAGATTGTCCAACACGGCGATAAAACTCTATCACGTGCCATAACTCACTCTGATTACTTTATATTTCACACATTCAGACGTTGAAGAATGTTTCACTGTGAGTAATTATATGCACGTGTAGTATTGTTGAGTGTTCGGCAACCTTTTTAGGGTTTCATATATTCGATAAAAAAACGGAACTTGTGTGTCTGGTTTTTTGTGTATTTTCTTCGAAATTATTGTATAAAATAGCAACTGTAATTTGAATGTACATACATATGAAGTTACCTACAGGAGAATAGCGTAGAAATGATGGAATATCAAGAACCACTTTAAACGTAAATCCGATTCCCTCTCTACAAATTATAGCTAGTTTAATGTAAAGATTGTAATAACTTTAACAATGTACAATGTTTTAAAGCTTGTACAACTTTTTTGTGATAAAAACAAACTTTCGTTCCAAGAATCGAATCTTAGAAATCTAGATTTACTAAATCAAAACATGAAAGTTATAGAAATTTTACACCACCTTAATCTCGATTCCAATATGTACCTACCTATTATACATAAGACATAATATTATAAAGCTACAACAATTGCTTTTTAAGTAAAAAGTTGAAATCGTTTTATACATAAATTATGTAATTATTAGCGGCTCACCCTCGCTTAGCTCGGTTCGCTTCTAAAATGAAAAAAAAAATCTATGTGCTATTCCAGACTATAATCTATCTCTGTACCAAACATACAGATCCGTTCAGCCGTTCTGGAGTGATTAACAAACATCCATCCAAATATCTAAACTTTTACATTTATAATATTAGTAAGATTTCATTTCCTATTAGAGTGGAATCTTTGAGGTAGGTATAATCTAATTATAAAGAAAATTTATTAAAATGGTCTTACATTTAATCTGCTAACATACCCACAAAAATACTCGAGTTGAGTACCTCTTACTTTTTGAAGTCGGTTAAAATTACAGATGTCTGTCTGTTCGTAACAATGCTTATAGTTAATATTTTTCTCAGATATACGAATAGCTATTGATATCAACTAAATATACCGTATTTATAAAGTGAAATGATGTCAACGTTTTATATCTTTTTTATAGTATTTAAATGGAACTTTTTCTATCACATTAGTAAAAGCCTCATAGCGAATACTTTTAAAATATCTAAGTAGATTAAAGTATACCTACTATTCTACACATTCTATTTATGACCAACAAAATAAAATAATTAAAAAATTCAGGCAAAATCGCCTGCAAAGGCTAATTACAAATATACATGATTTAACAAAGAATTACTTCATCGATTGAAGATTCGTGTTAGGAACAATTACATGTAACGTTGCTAATTGATAACCATCGTATTATGTACCATTACGTTTGAAGACCCAAGGTTAATTAAATTAATACTTTCCGTATTCCGGACAGTGAGTTATAAAATCGAGACGTCATCATATCATCCTTGGGTCATTTCAATTTTAAATACAACATTAAAACAACGCTTTGTTTAATAACTTGACCTAGCTTGAGAAAATATGAAAATATTGTATTTACATAAGATCTACTCCGTACAGATGCCGAACCACCGACCATATGGAATACTAGATAGAGTTAGATATTCCTCTACAAAAATATCGTATATTCATCTCGCATTTGAACAACAAACTTAGTTCGAGGTACCCTAACCATTTATTAGGATTCGGCTGAGAATTTTATTAAATGTATATATTTTGATCTAGATATAGATCATTCGCTTAAACAATTCAGGCGTCCCAATTTCAAACATGCATACACATTACACTCCAAATCCATTCTTATATTTATAAATGTGAAAGTAACTGTCTGTTAGCGTTTCACGTTTAAACCGCTGAGCAGACTAACAGACTTTCGATAAAATTTGGCAAGCCAATAAGATGGATCCTGTGGATGGATAAAGGCACTTTAAATCCTCATGCCACTAACTACGTGAGCGAAGCCGCGGTCAAAAACTTGTTAAGCATGATAATAATTATTCATTAATTTTCTAATTATTCCCTTCCGAAATAAATATTATGCGATGTATTCAATCTAACCTTTAGAATAATAGATAGATCTATATTTTATAATAAATTTACAATAAAAAAGATTCGACAGATAATAAAAAAGCAACACAGTTGAAATAATAGCCCATTTAATTTACACACGCATATTTTTATGTTTAACGAAATATAAAATATACAAAATAAATAGTATGCCATAAATATAATAATACGCTTCTGTTCATAAAATTATAATATGTGTTATTTATTAAACCAAACTAACTTTATTGTAATTTGGCCTCTCATAAAATGCAATACTTGATCGACTTTCATAGAATGATTTAATTTATTAAAAGCTTTTTAATTTTTTAACTTTCAAAGTCAGTTCCAGTCGACAATGCTTTAAAATACGAATATCTAATAGGTAAATATAACTAGGTATGAACAAGGTCAGGCCAAGCCGCACTTGGCCAGCGTGGTGGACTATGGTCTGAATCCCCTCGTATTAAAGGGAGGCCCGCGCCCAGACGTGGGACGTTAAAATGGGCTGAATACATGAATAAAGTATAATATATACATTAATTTGTGAGGTATTTCTACATATCGAAATAGATTTGCTTTTCTTTGCATCGTCTGACACTGATCTAGAAAATATCTTATAAGGACCTGTCTATAGTATATGAATTCTTAGTGTCTGGAAATCGGTTTTTATTTTTATTTTTAGCTTATGAAACTTAAAAAATAAGCTATATCCAAGTAAATATCAAAACAAGTCAGTGTTCTAGTGAGTCATAAACCATCACTCTTGAGATCATGTTATTAATATAAATTATTAATGTATGTACCAGGCGCTTGTACTTTATTTCTCAAACGATAACACACCAATGTGAGTGATTTGAATTTTATTCAAAATTTATAAACGTAACTAAAAACTGCTACAAGATCACTTTAAGTATTCCACCTCTAAGATGATTAATCCGCTAAAAAAATACATATATTCGACTTAAAATGAAAAAGGGAGGTTTTTTGAAATCGGTAACAAATATACTTACCTATTTATAAATTAACAGACTCTCGAATCGTCATTTTTATATAATAATAACAAAGTTGTTATTTTAGTAAGACGTATTCTGCAACTATAGTTTTGCTGAGATATTAATATAATTCAGTTCTTTTTGCCCATTGCTGGGCGTGGGCCTCCTTTCTACACGAGAAGGATCAATCAGGTCATAGTCCAGTCCAGCAGATTTTACATATCCACTTCTTCACATTTTTTTCCTTCAACGTAAGGAAAATGACAATTAGGTATGTTGGAAATGATTGGTACATGAAAAATGAGTATCACAGGTACGAGACCTAGGATTTGAAGCTGTACTTGGTTACCCGAGTAAGAGCGCTACCACTGAGCTAGTAGTTTAATAGTTGCTTTTTACAACATTGTCAAATATGTATTTAGCTATAGCTTTTTGTTAACCTCATAAAACTCAAATAGTAAACTGTTTAAATAGTTTATTAAATGACTTATTAATTTGCAAGTTTCAATATAAATTCATCTTCACCTCTCTGTGTTGCCTCACCAAACATTTAAAAGTCCAATAAAACATATTTCGTAAGTAATCATAAGAAAAACAAAATGGTTAACCGCATGACGTCCGTTGATTTATCGATCAAGTTAACTTCACTGCACTTACTACCCACCTATAGCATCTTTTATGATTTTGAGCAATGTACAGTGAATACTGTACAATGTACACACAATTGTACTTGTACCTATAGCATAGCAGTAATAAGTGTTCTTACTGATCCGGAGGTTACGGGTTCGATTAGGGCTGGACCAGACGACATTCTACAATTGTTGAAGAATTGAAATCTATCTACAATAATATATAGAAATAATATTTTATGATTCTATGACATAACGATTATCCTCTCTAAGCTCCTCATTTTAAACTATGAAACATATTTGTTCCTAATAGTGTTACATAATTAATAGTTTAATATTATTAATATAAAATTATCAGTTCTGAGTTCGAATTAACTTTGAATTTTAGTTCATGTTTAGTAGTTATTCATGTACATACAAGCGGCTCGAAATAAAATGGATTTTCCTCATATACATATATATTTGATTGTACTTTGGTCAAAACTTAAAGTTAGTTTCAAACTCTCATTCGGCTTTAGCCGGCCATTACATTTTAAAGGTTGTTTGATAACCTTATCTAATTATATGATATGCTCTGTTTTTTATTCTCACGATAATCGTATTGATGAATAAGCCAGTCAATATAGGCTATCTTAGGGCCTTGAAAGTTAGATGATGTTATTGATCGCGTAATATACATATAAGATAATATTTACGATTATGCAATTTTGACCTGGCTTCTCTTAGTTCAGGGTTAAACTTTAATAGGCCATATCCTTCAGTGTTTTTTGCAATGTGCTAATACTTAATGGAAAGTACCTACATATCGGTGTTTAGCAAGTAGTGACATATTTTCTGCTTCATAAACTATCGTTATGCAAAAAAATACATAGATTTATAGCTTCTCTACTGCTACTGCTATCATTCATATATATGTAGGTAAAAACGTGAGAAGTCCGCCAATCCGCACTTGGCCAGCGTGGTGGAATATAACCCGTGCCCAGCAGTGGGACGTTAAAAAGGGCTGAGTACAAATAGACAAAGGCAAAACAGTGTCTACTGTTTGTCAACCGATTTTGTTTAATAATTATTGACAAGCTATAAAGTGATTTTTCATAGTTCAATATTTGCTTTCTCATATGATTGAATTCCTCAGTCGAAATTAGATTATTTATAAATAGTATCAAAATTCTGCAATTATAATGTAGAAAAAGTACGTATGTTCAAAGTAGACAGTCTTAGGTAGAAATAGGTAAATGGGGTATAGTTTTAAGTCGAAAAGTCTTATTTAAAAGCTATAATAAAGCCTACTTAATGAAACAATTACAAATTCTATCTAAACAAGTATTGGTCACTACACCAGCCTCGGTACATCCATAAACTTGGGGACTCATTAAGAGGGAACAGGGGACTGGCAAGTCAGTAACAAACTTCGCCAAACACAGCCAGAGCTTGCACTTGCAAACTTATTACCGTCTGAGAGACTGAGGAATTGCATTGTCACAAAGAAAATATAATTATATATGTTCTGTTCAAATTAAATTGAATTTAATTAAATTATAAGGAAAGTAGCGTTGTTTTGACTTATTACCATCATTCGCTTTTGTAGAAACGGTTGTATTTATTTAATTTAATCTAACAGATTGTTTAAGTAGATTCATTTATTATAAGTAAATACTTTATCTTACATAATAAAACTCAGGGGAGTGTTTGATGTGCGGATCTTAATTTCAACATGATGGGTACTTGAATGTCTGAAAGAGCTTAAATTTGAAATAAAACTATCTTTTAGGATTTTTTCGATGATATATTTTGGTTTTTGGTTCTCGACGTTTCGAATGCTTTACAGCAATTATAGTCACGGGAGAGACAAGGTTTTAGACGTTTCAAATATACTTTTTAGAGACAGTGCCTACCCATAATTTTACAAAACGATTTCAAAATTCTAAAATGGCAAAAAAGTACCTTACAATATTTGTTGTTTTTAATTGTAAGAATTTAAGCATTGGAAACGTCGGGAACCAAAACTCAAAATAAATCCGCGAAAAAATTCCATAAAGATAATTTATTTCAAATGAAAGAAAGTATTAAAGAACCTAAATTATTTACGATGGATGTATTTGCCAATCTACATTTGTCCAGCAGGGAAGCTCAGCATTGGGACGTAAAGAGTTTAATTATGATTAAAATTTTAAGAGATATACATGGAATAATCACATAAAAATATATGTATTCTTATTTTACCATTATAAAAAGACAAATAAATAAAAATTCACGATGTGCTCACTTCGATTTCGTGATCTGCTTCTTTATCTTCAATTTATACAATTGGTATAAAATATATCTTGAGGCTAGGCAAGAGTTTTGGGTATTTTGGTACATCGATGGATCATTTTGCATACTTTCGTGCACGCGACGATCAAACACACGAAATGCCAATCATGTCACAGATTCCAGTGAAAGTTTTAAAATTCTTTAAAAATATTTAATCAAATTTTACCATGTATTTTGTTATCTATATTATGTCGCTTTACCTCTCTTCATAACAATACAGTTAAGAAAAAAATGTTAGATGTTGAGTTAAGCGAAGATTTTAGAGACTTTCATAGCTCACTCCTACCTACTATCTGTAGCTACAACAATAAATGCAAACATATTTGGAAAAATAAACACCCGTCCACCACTCGATGCATAATAATTTTAGGACGTATTCAGCCTTTTTTAACGCCCCACTGCAGCTGGACACAGGCCTCCCAATGCGAGTGGGATCAGTCCGTAGTCCACCATGCTGGCCAAGTGCGGGTTAGCGGACTTCACATGACCTTCGAAAACTTGCTAGGTTCTAACAGACATGGACGTTTCCTCACTATGTTTTCCTTCACCATAAGACAAATGGTAATCACGTTAGAAATGATTCGCACATGAAAATATCGACTCTTTTAGTTTCCCAAGGGAGCGCGTTACTACTGGACTACCACTGCTTTACCTAATTTTAGGATGATTATGTTTAAATCAAATTGAAATTTTTCTATTATTATGCGGAGTACAATACGGAGTACGGAAGTAGTAAGCTTATTGCCACTGTTCTTCGTAGATTTTATACATGTAGATATAATCCGTATTCTATGCTGATTGTATGACAAGTAAAACAATTTATCAATTCTTTTACAGATTGTTTGAAATCTTGGAAAAGTTGCTTCGATCTCCAAAACACTTGGGTCATAGATACCTTGTTTTCGACGCAAATTGATTGTATCCTTGCAAATATATTTTTTAACCCATTGAAAGAAATAAAACCAATGGAAAGTTCCCATAATCCTCAAGGCAATAAGTAAACGATCATGGATAATAGCTTGTGTACGTATATAGGTCATTTCTATATATTTAACCTCTATCGTCTATCATCGCTTCCGATAGCAGCACGCGTGACCAGCTCAGATTAATAGCGATACGATCTCTTCCGCGTATCACGACTACGTCTACAAATTCAATTAATTTTCCTTATTTTTTGCTCAAAATCCATTTGTGTGAAGTAAACTATAATTTTAAATATTTTTTTGACAGCGAACTGATATTAGGAAGTCGTTAAGACTATAATATAGCGGCCAGTGTGTACAGACATGTTTAATTTTAATTTTGTTTTTGAAGTGATAAAATACAAAGTTTGTTTTTGTTCCTCGTTATTGTGGATGCGTAAATATCATTTTTTAACCTATTTGATACGTAAATTAAGACAAAAAAATATGTTAAATATACTATTTTTGCCCGCGGCATCGCTTGCATGATAAGCGGGGCGAGCATTAAGGGGTCTCAGGATGCAATCTATGTCCGTGTCAAATTTTATCGAAATCTGTTCAGCGGCTTAAGCATGATAAGGTATCTTTCACATTTATAATAGTCCTTTGTTGTGAAAGACGGTCACAGTTATTCCAATTTTAATATATTTAGAATAACTTATTTTAAAATTAGCTTTATATTTATAAATTCATAACTTTTTGTTATGTTATTAGTCTATTAAATTAATTTATACAACTTACTTTTTAGTGTAAATAAAGCCTACATCCATTATAATCTGTTGTAAGCATTCTGTCGTGGCAACATAGATAATAAAAATTGGCAAAGTATGTGTAAAATATAAATAACTCTTAAGTAAAAGATACATTTGTTTGCAAATCATAGTAAACAGAAATCGCACCTTCGAAATGCTTCCGAATTATCGTAATTTATTGAAATTTATTCAAAAATATACCAGTAAAAATTACACGGCGATATTGCGAGCTTTATGCGTTTACAATTCATAATATTAGCATTACAAGTGCACAACGAACAATATATATACATTTTATAAAGTGTTTATTTGTGGTAAAAAAATCTAACTTCAATACTAACTGTAGTTCACCACTTCGTCCGCGTTTTTAATTCTAGTTAGTCTTTACATAAATTATTGAATACTATCCCATTTTAACGTCCCATTGCTGGCCACGGCTTTCCCTTTCCTACAAGAGGGATCTGGCCATAGTCCACCACGTTGGACAAGTACGGGGCGGTCTTCACATGGCTTTCAAAATCTTGTTAGGTTCTCTCAGACATGTAGGTTCTTCTTCACCGTAAGACAAGTACTAATCGTGTTGGAAATGATTCGCACATGAAAATATCAGAGTTGCGAGACCCGGAATTTGAACCCGCTTCATTTCGCTACCCAAACGAACGCGTTACTTGCGCACTGACTGCCATTTTTTATGGGAAAATACAAACTTTTATAAAACTTATATAATAATATATATTCATGTAATAGTTTCTGACTAAGTAAACGTTTTTGTTAAGTTTTTTCGGAATGGAGATAGCTTATTTATATACAGCACTATTATTTATGTGTTATTATGTGTATTACGCGAGCGGAACTAAGGAAAACTACTTGTTATATAAATATTGTATTATAAAATAATTTTGTATAATTATTAATTAAAACCAAATCAAATTGCCTCAAACAAGAATCCAATTTAGACCCCAAACAAACCGTGTTTAGTAACAGATATTTAAAGTAAACAAACACACTTGACAAGTTACTTATTAAGGAAAATTTATATATTGTTTTCAAACCTAAAAATAGATAATTAATTAATTTAAAATCAAATAACTTGTAAATAGTTTTGACTAACACTTTCAGTCACGACTTAGATATTTGCCTGTAGATGATAAGTTACAATGTTTTTATAATTTATTTCTTTATCATGGTATCAATATTCAAGTATTAAGTGTAAAGTATGGGTGTCATTAAAGCAGGTTTCAGTTGTAAAGTAAATAAGGATATATAAAACGTGCTAAACTGGTCACGTCATACAAAGTCTCTTGCAATAGCTCTCGCTCGTGATTCGGCTCATATTCAGAATTGTTTACATTCAGTAGTTCTAGATATTATATCTAACATATAAACAAATAAGTAGAATTAGATCTATATATTGCTATTTTTACGAGTAAAATATAAAGGATTGATATAGTGACGACTTATCAACATCGAAACAAACATTCGAAGATACCAAAAATACTTTAACTTATTTACAGTTAAAATTACTTTAAAATTGTTTTAAAATACATCCGTTTACTTGAAATAAGATAAAATTAATTAAATCCAGTACAAGTAGAGTTTAAATTTAGCCTCCTTTACGTAGGTTTATATGAGCTAAAGAGTTGGTATCATAGTGCGCAGTAGTTGAAGCAATCAAGGTCACGCACTTCCACTAACGTGTCCATTAAAAGTGAATATTTTATCAGGATATCAATTAAAATACCATAAAGTAAACAAAATAATTTACCATATTTATAATCTGTAGCGTCCTCGTCCTCTGGGGCGTCCTCAATTCATTTACTTCAATAACACGCACAAAATCTGAATTGGTCACCGATATAACTTTAGCACGATATGGATGTACATCCGTGTGTTTGTGTACATTTCATAGGCTTTTTCTATTGTCATCTAATTTTCATAGTATGTATGTATGTATTCAACCCTTTTTAACGTCCCACTGCTGGGCACGGGCCTCCCATCAGTACTAGGGGGATCAGGCCATAGTCCACCACGCTGGCCGAGTGCGGGTTGGCGGACTTCACATGTCTTTCGAAAACTTGCTAGGTTCTCTCAAACATGCAGGTTTCCTCACGATGCTCAATAAATACTTTAATCTTTTTAGCTTAGCTTCTTTAAGTACGTATTAATTGTCGGGTTAAGTCTTTGGTCTTCAAAAGTAGGCACTCCAACTTGTCCTGTATATCGTTTTGGCCTCATTCTGTAGTCACTTGTTCTATCCACATATTCAAAGGATCTGAATATGCTTACTTTCATTCTAACAAATACGAAAATGCTCTTAAAAAGATATTAAGCAACTCTTATCATATTCTTTTATGTATTTATCCTCGTTATATATGTACATCGTTGGTCACTCTACTCGAGACTCCTGCGCAAACAAGCTTGTAAAATGTATTTAATATTGATATTGATACGTTTAGATAGGTTTCCGTTTATTGCTCATTCCATTTTGTTATCGTGATTACAATTCCTCTTTGAATGTACCCGACATGTGTTAAAATATTATTTTATTAGTTGCAGTTCAGAATTTAAATATATAAATTTCTTTTTAATCTAGATTAACAAAAACTAAGATTTAAAATATGAATTTTTAGAAAAGTTTTAATAAAAATGTATGCCAAAGTCAATAACATCGAAATGCGTAAACAAATGCATCTAATAACTTATATTGCTTAATAATAACATGTTATATGTTTTTAATTTCACTTTTATTGGTTAGTAGGTGTTCTAATAAATTAGCAATTCTTCCAATATAGACTCATCAAACAGGTACGGTGATAACTTGAATTGTCTCTTAATGATTATAGTTTTAATAAAATACATAAAATTAGATATAAAATACAATTAGTTAAGTGCGAGTCACACTTATGAACCAGAGTTCTTCACACAATGCATTAGTGCCAACATAAAATTATTATGTATTAATATAACAGGGCCTTATTTTGAAGAGTGGCTTAGCATCACTGTAACTCCGATTCACACTTGACCAGTTTTTGTTGCTGTTATATTTTAAAGTAAGTACTATAGTTCCAACAAATATTACTGCAATTGCTGTGCTAAGGTCCTAAACGATAGATGTAAAATAGGAAGAGCCTTATATGCTGACCATACCACCTGTAAATATGTGCTTTAATATAATTATTTTTTTAAAATATCTATGATAATTTATACCAGCTTTTTTAAGGACAGGCAAATAAGAGTATCGTCCTTGACCGTTCAATGCCGGAATCAAGAAATGAAGTATCAAGATTTCTTAATGGCCTAATGTTATTTATACTAATGTTATGATTTTGAAACACACACTTAAATATCTGTTGGTCATTATGTCAATGAATTAACAATCCATGGGACGTGAGCCGACCAGTTCTGATGGACAAAACTTGAGCTATTAGTTTTAATAGGAAAATCATGCAAAATTTCGCAAAAATGTTAAGTGAGGTTATTTATACTTAAACTGTATAAATAATGTATTTCAGAATTCAGTATCGTCACAACATACGGAATAATAATGGAAAGATATTAATTTTTATTTCTAGTCAAAACATATTGTAAATTAAATATTTTGTAATATTGGGTCAAGAATTTTAAAGTTACACAAATTATAATGACAACCAATTACTAGGCAAACTAAATTATAAAAATGTCAACTGTAAGACTCCAACGCTTATTTTCCCCAAGATTGGCTTGGTATCACCAGCACCTAGAAGCAAGGAGTCGGGCGAATTGATGACAGTCCTACCATAAGGCACTATATACCTTATGGCAGAACTGTATGTTATATAACTTTAAATACATACATATTATAAATAATAATATGTTGGAACATTAACAGTTAACACACAGCACCATCTAGTTTCCTGGTAAGCTACGAGGATGGATACCAGATAGTTGATACATTACACATATAATTTTAAATAAATGCATATTATAAATATGATGACTGGAGTACAAATATTCGTGCTCGATGCGGGACTCCAACTTGCGACTACAGGCACAGCAAGTAGCGTTTCTACAAACTGAGCCAAACGTGTCATCAATGTACATAGATTTTTTAACAATAGTTTGGCATTCTATTACCTATTATCACATATACACATTAAAGATCATTCATTGTTTTTTTTTCAACTAAATTATAATGGAGTAAGAACATCTACTTCACTGTCTTCGGTATAATAAACAGTTGTTTATTATACCGAACTGACACACTGACACTTCTAACTTAGTGTCTCATTGTCCTTAATTTATTTTATTATAAAATAAAATTGTCATTGAGTTGAATATAATATTATTATTTTATTGTCTGATAGAAATAATGTGTAGCAAACTAATATCAATCTCAGCACTCATTGTTTTCTTGAACTTGAAATAGTAAAAAAATACTAACGTGCAAACACCTATTGCAATTTTTATCCATAGTTAATAATACTTAATTTAGTAAAAAAACAAATAAGCGATAAAATATGTAATTTATGTTTAAGGAAGTAAAATAAATAGCTTAATTTTAATAAAATATCAACCTATTTTAAATTTGTAGGGTTCCATACAGTTACATAATATACAGTTTAAAAGGTAAAAAAGGAACCTTTATAAGATCACTCTCTTGTCCATCTACCCGTCTGTCTGTCCGTGTGTCACCACCGATTTTCTCGACAACGGGTCGACCTAGAAAGTCGAAATTTATACCAGATACTGAGGTCTAAAGTCCCTATTAGGTGTATAAAAATCAAGGTTTTTTGCAAAAACTTGTATGTACCAAAATCTTCCTTAATATTCAACTTTTTTTTTATTTTTCGGAATTTTCTCTTTACTTGTGCTGTAAGACCTTGCTTTTAACCAAAATTGACAATTCTAGGTCAACCGGAAGTACCCTATAAGTTTTGGGTTGAAAACCTATATGGTAGTTCTCGTTGACCTAGAATCACAAAATTTGGCAAAAAGCAAAGTCTTCACCACAAATAAAGGAAAAAATTAAAAAAAATATCTACAAATTTGTACGGACCCCTCGGTGGGCGAGTACGACTTGTTCTTGTCCGTAATTTTATTGAAAACAAATAAAGTGTGGAAATTTTTACTAATATTATCGTTAATATTATTATGTGAAGGTGTTTTAAATTAGCAGTGGGTCACAGCGCCATATTAACATTTGATTATAATGTTTTTAACAAATACTAGATTTTGTACGCGACTCTCCTTAGATTTTATAAAAATAAAAGTAAAGTGTACTCACTTATGTGTGTAGTGTAGTGTATTACTCGCATTCAATACCCTACCCACTTGAGAAAGTTTCATTAAAACTGGTAAACCATCCTGCCTCCATCCTTCATATCCTTTAAACAGTAATAATAGTTTAAAGAAATACTATTGCATTATAGACAAATTTTAATCCTTTCCACGATTGAGCTAACACAAAACCTCTTTCATACAAAGTTGAGTAATCTAATAGGTCTTTCATTTCTTAAAGCAAACGCGAAGGTCCGGGGAGACGCATCGATTGACCGAATCGAGATCCTGTGGGATCGACGCGTAATTTCTCTGAGCGAGACGTGCATCGAATAATAAGGCGCGCAATCGGTCACACCATTACGCTAAGATACTTGGGTCACTGTGTAAACTATATACGCTAGCGTTTTTACTATCTAGTAAAGCAACATGCAAGCGTACTTAGGAAGTACGTATAGTAAGTACGTACGAGGAAGGAGATATAAAGGAGAAAGGTAGGAATCGAAGACATAATAGTTGAACACAATTAAATTCTTAGTTTTAAACTAGCAACTTAGTGTTGCTTCGCTCGGGTGTGTCCCTAGGTACATTTTAATTTTTTTGAGGAACCCTAATTCTTTTTCTTTGATAAACTTAGCCTAAATTACTCCTTATAACACTAGCTATCTGCCAGTGAAAGCCCCTTCAAAATCAGCCCAACCGTTTCGGAGATTAGCCGGAACAAATAGATGGACAGACAGACAGACAAAAAATTTAAATAGTATTTGTGTTTTTCTTATATGTCCTATATATAATGTCATATTATGCATTTAGTAAAAATCATTCATTACTGAAAAACAATGGTAATCGTCTAAAGTTCATTTATACGAGAACGTTAATGAGGATTAAATCTCATCGCTTAGACGGATGTAGAGCTTGAAATTACTAGAATCGATGTCAAATCGTAGCGTGTAGTGAGGTGGGCTTCTTACTATTGAAAACTGATTTCTGAAAGAGTACAGGCATAGTACAAAGATAAATATTATATATGAGAGACTAAGTGTCCCTAACTAGGATAGTTTATTGACTGACTAATATCCCAGTAGATCTACTTAATGTACCAGAATCAAAATAAATCTGTGTATATGGCTCGTTATAAAAATTATACAATATTCTTATAGCGCTAGGATGAAATTACCAATTGTAGACATGGGAACACTCATTTGTTTTTGTGGAAATTATTATTAATCAGAGTTTTGGTAAGCTAAATTATCTAAAATCTGATTAAATTTGAACAAAGCCAGAAATATAACTTATTTAGACGCAAAATAGAAGCCCTAAGCTTGCATAGTATAGATATAGAAGAGGAAGAGTCCGTGCGTAAAGCTGAGGGGTTCCCCCGCGCGAGTACGTGCGTGACAATCACGCTTTATTGCCGCGGACGAGAAATTGAATAAATCCTGCTTTACGTGTACAGACGCTGTGTAGATATATTTAAAAGTAAGTGAAATTTTATTAAATTCTTTAGTTATAGCCTAGCAATAGTCATTGGACACTTGAAACCAAGTGCAGTGGGCTTAAATCGGTGGCATCTTACTTCTGCGATTTTTACGAGCGAATAATTTTCAACATTACCACTAGCTAATACGGCGAAGGAAAATATCGTATGGAAATCTGTATATTTATGAATAAATACTGTGTGTTTCAATAAACTTAATTCGTTTTCGAAAACGAGAGTAATCCGCCAACTTGCATATAGCGAGTGTGGTGGGCGAGTATAGCCTTATTGCCCTTGCATTAAGAGGAAGATTGTGCCCAATAGTGGGACGTTAGAAGGGCTATCATAGCTATAAATTCCTTAGAAATATGTAATGAAATTCCTGGCGCTTGAAAATAAATTTATAAACGAGTATTATTAATCTAACTAGGTGTACTGATTCAATACGATATCATAGTAGAAAAATAAAATTACTGCAATTTTTCAAAAACTTTTCTTACAAACCAGCTACGTTTTTTTAAGTAACACAGCAATAATGTGAAATAACAAAAATATTTAATCAATCCGATCTATATGTCTAGGTAATGAAAATATTGTAGATATTTGAAATATTACCGACGCCGGTATGGCCTGCAACTATGTCCGAGCTCATACCGTATCACATCGAGTTCTGACGGAAGATATAAAATATTATTGATTAAACTAATCAGATTCTGATAAAAACGCGGCGCTAGCAAGTTGGTCGTAAACAAAAAGCTCGTCAGGGTCCCCTCGGTTCGCGACAGCACGTACAAGGCTCATTCCTATAATTCTTTTTAAATGTGAAATGTTATTTTTTTGACAGCCAACCGCTTACAGATGGCATCCCCAAATAATTTCACGTCGGTTTATGGCAAAAAATATGTATTCCAGTATAACTTCAGATGCGATGATGATTTATGAACTTTTGTTGTCCTCAGCTCTAATGTGTGACCATTATTTAATATTTTTATCAACAACCTGACCCTCTGGCGAATTGCTAAATGAAACGTGCCAATGAAAAAAACCGGCTCTAATATGAAAATAATATATATATACTATACACTAGCAATTCACTCTCGCTGCACTCGGGTTCGTCCCTGGTTTTCGTAGCGCATGCCAAACGATTGTTATAGGCAAATTTTTGATACCTTAGGTTTTATTATTTCAATTTTCGTGGGAATCTCTAATTTTTTTAAAAACAAAATATAGCTCATGTTATTCGCTGGTAATGTAGTGAAAGAATTTTTAAAATTGGTCCAGTAGTTTTTTTAGTTTATCCATCACAAACACAAAAAACAGTTTTTTTTCTTTATAATATTAGTATAGATTACTGCCTCGGTGGTTTAGTGGCTAGCATGTACGGCTGCACACCCGGAGGTCCTGGGTTCGAATCCCGGGTCGGGTCAAGTTTAATTATTGAGTCTTTCTGTATAATAAGCCTCAGTAACTGCCCGGAGTTGGGAAGTTGGCGGTGTTTAACCCCCGTGCCTTGGAGAGCACGTAAAGCCGTCGGTCCTGTGCCTTAACTCTCACCGGTCGTGTCGAACAGTCATCCCACCGGAGTATGAGAGTAATAGGAATAGAGAGTGCACCTGTGTCTGCGCGTACACTTGTGCACTATAATATCTCCTGCGCAGTTGGCTAGTCTCAATGAGATTGGCCGCCGTGGCCGAAATCGGTCAGGAGATCATCATCATCATCATCATAGATATAAAAGTATAGATGCAAAATTCACAAGTAAAAACTATACGTGACTTCTAAAAAGTATCAAAGGTAGAGCAAAAGCTTATAAAGATTGAAGAGCTACAGATGCATCTCCAATGCAACCAGATAAACTGATAAAACTAAAAGTAAGGAAAACATTTATGATAATTCAATTTCTACACCGCACATATATCTCGAAGCAAACCACAAAAATAGCTAACAGTTTTAAATCTATTTTTACGATGCCTCTGTCGAGAGCCTCTTTTTATAGCAGCAATATATTTGATGCAGTAGGAAAATCCGAATGTATCGGCATTACTCCGATAACCTAAATAGTGATTTCTGATATCGGAACGCGACCGCGCATAAATACCACTATTTTTATTTACGACAATTTTTATTGTCATGCCCTAACTGGAGAGCTCTCACATTTTGTAGGACTCTACCAAATACTTAAGTCTGAATTTATTGATAATTTAATATATGCATTGAATTGGTTTCAGATCTTAAAGTTATTTTTATGTTTATATTTAATATAATAAGGTTTTGTATATTTAATAAGTTTTATTATACATATATACATAGTTATAACGTTTTATTTGTCGATAGAGTATGTCACATAGGGCATACAATCTAATCAAATAATCAAAATTATGTTTCGATATAAACTTAATAATACGCTTTTTTGATAGACATATAATTTAATATATTTTTTAAAGTTTGCAAAACAAAAATTAAACAAGAGTTTCTATACTAGAAATATGTATTAGTATTAAGTGATACTTCTGTTCTAAAAGACATTAATTTTTGATTTTCTATTTCTATAATGAAAGGTAATATCCAATAATAAAATGTAGTTAGATTATAACAATTTTGTCGATCTCCTTAACAACAAAACTCTATACAAACTTACATAACATTTTTATTATTAGATATAAAGTAAAATAAACAACACTACCCATTCTATTAATGTTGATCCGATGCTAAAGGCCATTATCCCGTGTTATAACTATCAAGTACCTTTGAAATGTGTTCACTGGAATCTGTATTGATGATACTAATAAGATTACGCCAATATAGGCTCTTTGGATATTGCAAGTTCGTCTCAAAGAATACATTGACTGTTTTCTTTTAAATAATAGATGGAATTTCGATAAATATCTTTTATTTCGAATATAAACTCAGTAGCTAATTTGACTTTCTATGATCGTAATAGAAAAGTAAAATATAAATGAAATAAATATTAGCGATATCGATTGTAGACCGTCAATTAAGCTAAACCTATATCCTGATGATTTACAATATTTGTAAGATTTATTATTTCTGAAAGGAAAATAAAAAAAAATGAAAATAATATAAAATATTTCATAGCTTTCTCTTTCTTTGTCTTAGACAAGTTGTTGTTACGAAAAGACAAATTAAATCGATATTTTTTTATATAATAAATGTCCTTTCCATATAATTTTCTATTCGTTAACGATTGTGGAATGACATCTAGTTCGAGCCACCTTCATGCATTTGTGACGGGATTAGAATATAATATTTTCTTAGATTAACGCAATATATTCGACATTTTAAATAAACCTATCTTTTCGGATTTTTTCGCGGTTTTATTAGATTTTTTAATTCCCGACGTCGATTAGAACAAACATACAGAGAAATTTAAAAAATATCTTCTAGTATCTATTTATCATAGATTAAATATCAATATATAATAAAGAAAATTCTGCAAAACACCCATTCACATTGCATAAAATATAATCCGACACTCAATTAACTTGTATGGGTGTTTAAAATCAAAAGTCACTTATGTAGCAGTACTTGCAAACCATTAGGTACTTTAACATACGAACAGGTTAGCTTCGTTAGGCAACAGGCTCGGTGACATTCTCGCCGGTCTCATAATCTAAAGTATTAGCGTTAGGACAAACTACACGTTTATCTATATCTCGTCACGTTGAAACGCCGATATCTAAAACTTGATTACACCTGGACTTGATTGGAGCGGCGCGGGCGCATATAAACCTATTTTTATACGTTGAAAACAAGATACTAAATCATACGTTTAAAAGCTTTGAGATTTCAAATTAAAGTTTGCATGTTTTGATTAGGATATGTTTCAGTTTCCATTTATCTGTTATGTTATTTTTTTATATTTGTGTCTTGGGTGAAATGCGTAAGTGATGGTCTAGTTATATTAATAATTATTATTAATGGAAATACTGTTTGGCAGTGGCAGCCCAGTGGCAACGCGCTCGCTTGGGAAACCGAGTGAAGTGGGTTCATATCCCGGATCTCGCACCTCTTCTGTGGTGCGTAGTGTGTGGGTACAAATCATTTTCAACGTGCCTTACGGTGAAGGAAAACATCGTGAGGAAACTTGTATATCTGAGAAAACCTAGCAAATTTTCGAAAGACATGTGAAGTCCGCCAACACGTACTTGGCCATCGTGGTGGACTATTGCCTGACCACTCTCGTACTGAAGTGGGACGTTAAAAAGGGACGAATACAATGGTATTATTTTTTAGGATACAATATAAATAAGTGATAAGTTGCCTGACTATATATGGACTAAAAATGATATAAATAATACATTAAAAGAGTTAATGAAATCCGTATTATTTCTTAAATATATACCTGTATAACTGACCGACTGACCCCATTTTAGTTTCATTATAATATAAGGGAACTTCGTATAAGTTACGACGTAAGGCAGGTAATTCAATAGAAGAACAGTCAGGTATACAAGCAAATAGAGAGCACAGTAGAGCTACAAGATCAATAGAGTGTAGTAAAGGCATAAAGCTGCACCTGCACCGCCGTCAATAATTATGTGAACTAATTAAATTATTTCGGCCCACATCGCCCGGAACGCCTGCAGCTATTTCGATAATTGTCACAGATTATTATAGTAGATATAGCATATTACAAAATCAACGGTAATTAAATGAATAAAATATATAGGTACATTTTTTTCCAGTTTTTGTAAGAAAAAAAAACAACTTACCGAGACTGTTTCGAATGAAATAAAAGCAAAAATTATACTTTTGAAGTGAGGGTGAGTTGAAAGTATACAATATACTACTGACTCACCCTCGCTCCGCTCGGGTTCGTCCCTAGTTACGTTTTAACGTTTAGTATAGATTTCTCAGAGATTAGATTATAGAAAGATATTGTATCAATCAGCAATATATGTAATATTTTATTAATATTTTTTTTTATCTGTTATAGTTTAACGCTTAAAAATTATTTAATATCTTGAATGTGTTTGTTTTTTTTCAATTACGATAATTTATAGGCAGTGATGTTATTGTAATTTTATTTATATTTTTATTTATTGAAATTTAAAATTGTGAATTAAATTAATGCATGCTGTATCTACTTTAAAAGGTAATGCATTTAGGATTATGTTAAATTGTGTCTATATATAAAAAATAAATAATAAATTAATCTTAAATATCATGAATAAGGTCTCTATTACTAAAATATAAATAATAATAATTTATAATATGTATGTATTTAAAGTTATACTTGTATAATGTATCAACTATCTGGTATCCATAACACAAGCCTCGTAGCTTACCATGGAACTAGATGGTATTGTGTGTTAATGTCCTGATATATTTATTTATTTAATTAATAGGACCATAATACAAACAATGTCATGTCTATCCTTAGCCTACTCTATGTGTATCCAAACACACAAGCACGTGTAGTTCTTCGGCGTATTTTTATTGCCGAGGCATTTTAACGGTGGTCAGGTATCAGCATTGCGCAAGTTTTATCTCTATTTCACTAATCATTTGATGTCCCATTTAAAGCTTAATATAATTAAGCTGGAGGCGAGCCGTGACTACATTTTTTTCATAAAGTATCATCGTTCGTTTCAATTTGGAAGTAATGATAGATTAAATATCTTCACACTGTATATTTTAAGAGATATACAGTATCGGACATGAGAACTTACATTTTCTACGTAACCTTTTAGCTTTTTTATATCTGTTCATGCATATTAGTCGAGATAACAAACCAGTTAAAAGTACTTATATTATAACCTAAATAACACTTAATCATCAGAAAGTAATCGTAGCTTAAAGATAATAATTCATATAAACAACAACACAGTAGATTTTATAATTATAATTCCAAAATATCTGTATTTTTTCAAGACACTTGCAATTTTTACCTAGATCATTTTAATGCTGGGAATTGTAAGTTACTGCTTATATTAATTACTAGCGAGACACCCTCGCTCCGCTCGGGTTCATCCCTAGTTTGCTTCCCCATACAAATTGTCACCCTAATTTTCAAACCCTTTAGGGGTGATTTCTGGAATAAAAAATATCCTATGTCCTTCCCAGGATCTCAAACTATCTTCTTACTAAATTTCATCTAAATCGGTTCAGTGGTTTCGGAACCTATTCGATACAAACAAACAAACAAATTTTTCCTCTTTATAATATTAGGATAGATTGTGCTAAAATAACAATTTTGGTTTTCAAATAAAATTATTATTATTACACTTAGATTAAAATACGGTATATTATTCGCCAGTCAGTCTACATAAATTTTGTAAAATTGAATAATGGGTCTATATACGTAACTAAAGGCAATGGTAGCCCAGTACTAACGCGCTCGTTTAGGAAACCGGGTGAAGCGGATACATAGCCCGGGTCTCGCACCTCGGATATTTTTATGTGCGAGTCATTTCTAATATGTTTATGACTTGCCTTACGGTGAAGGAAAACATTGTGAGGGAACCTACATGTTAAGTTTTCGAAAGACATGTGAAGTCCGCCAACCCGCACTCGGCCTGCGTGGTGGACTATGACCCGATCCGTCTCGTATGGAAGGGAAGCCCGTGCCCAGCAGTGGGGTGTTAAAAAGGGCTAAATACATACCTACCTACATATGTATGAAGCTATACCACCCCGTAACAGAAAAGCTATATTATTATTTTACGCTTAATACTTTCTTGGGTTTACGCGATAAAATAAAGCTATATTTACTTATAATTGGATTTATTTTATTTTAATCATTGATTCCTGATATTTGGTTACATTCCCATACGAGCAGCTTGTCCGAGACATTTTCACACCTGTTTACCTCAAGTCGTTTACGTAATCGTTAAATTTTTACTGCCATCTTATTACTGGCTGTGATATCACGAGTGGTGGGCATAAATTTGAACCGTAATTAGGTGTAGATAAAGCGACTTCTGATAAGAAAAAGAAAATGCATATCGTTCCTTTAAATCGATCATCAATACTGATGATCTTCATTTTTAATTAAGAAACTTTCAAAATACAAGTTTGTATTTTAATTAATTTTAACTGTAGCAGCTGAATTAGAAGGAATTTATGGAAAAATGTCCCACATACAAACATTCCCTTGAGATAAATGCTTTGTGGAGAAAGAATATGGTATACTTGTAGTACTCGCGGCTTCGTCCGCGTGCTAACTTCCGATAGGTATAAACATCAGTTTTACAATAATGTATGGAAGTCTGCCCGATTTGTTGACATTTATGATTACTGATTCACTCCCTTGAGTAGAAGCATGATGAAATGAAATAAACTTTATTCAATTAGATTTATTAGAAACAGTTTTGAATCGTCAATAATGTATAGTCGATAGCCTTCCTCAATAAACGGGCTATCTAATGCGAAAAGAATTTTAAAATCGGATTAGTAGTTCCTGAGATTAGCATGTTCAAAAAAACAGACTCTGTCTCTTTATAATATTAGTACAGATATTATCAAACTTTAAAAGAGCAACTGTTGAGTTTCTCGCCGGCTTTTCTCAGCAACTCCGAGCCGGACGGACGCTCTTTCAATGAAATTGACCATTCAAAAGTGCTTGTAATATGTATAATTGAATAAAGTTTAATTTCACTTAATTTCGTCATATCTTTACAATGAACAGTGTCCGAGGAATGACCTAAGTATGTATTTGAAGTGTTTAAAAGTAAAATGTACACAGCATTCAATTGTTTTTCTGCCATGCGTTTTTTAATTTTAATACATCTTAAATCTTCATATAAGATATTGAGGCTTTTCCATAAATAATTTTTTAAAATGGTGTTAATATAAATCTGTTCTAAATGTATCTTCACCTAAACATCAAAATACCGCCATTGGAAAATTCCTGGGTTCAGTTTCCGCTCGAAGCTAACTAATTATATTGTCTATATATTTGAAAACAGAATTTTGTTATAATATTATAAGCACGTATCAAAAGAAACCAAAACACTTAAACTAATTGAAACCTACATTGAGAATTTTTTTTATACGTGAACCAACTTCATTTTAAATATTTTATAAACAAATGCCATAAACATTTGAAACTGCAAGTATTTAATAAGCGTAATGCCTTCATTCATAAGGATCAGACACTCTTGGTAATTCATCATGTGACCCCAAATCGCTAATTCTAGTTGAAATATCGCATTTGCAGGGGTTATAAACAGCCTGTTTGAAATTAACTCTTTCTTTATCAAGGGGTTCATAATTTAAAGCTAGAAAAAAAAATATTTTAAGTTAAAAATTGAATAATTCATTTCTATACGTATTGAGTATCTTTATTTACTATAAAATCTATATTAATATTGACATATAACATATGTATATGACATATAAAATACTAGGGTCTTACCCACGCTTTGCTTTTGTCCTAGTACGTATGGTTTGTTCCAAGTGATAGTCTATCTGTTTACTAAATTTCATCCAAATCCATGGAGCCGTTTTAGCGTGAAGAAGAAAAAGACATCCAAACAAATACAAACTTTTGTATTAATAATGTACTTTGATAGCCATATTCATGTAATTAATATAAAGAATAACAATTTTGAATCACACAATTTGTTTAAACACAAACAAAGATAAATTTTGATAATATATCCAAAGCAATTCCTCAGAGCTTCTGCAACATAATTGACCACAAATAAACCCAAGTTGAAATTACGATGACGTGTGTCGCGATAAACAATACGATAACGAAGCATAGCGTACAGTACGCACCCACTGAGACGCACAAATCCTTCTACGTTTGTAGCCTATCGGAAATAATTGACACGCAGTAAAGGGTTCTATTCCATCTTTGACTTACCTCATAAAATATTCAAAAAGTTTCTTATTTTAGCCATGGATTCAAGAAAATTTATGTAACACTATATACATTATACTCGTACATAAAGAGATAAATGTTTTTTTTTTGTAAATAAAAGTAATAGCTACTGACTAGAATACCATGCTCTTGTAGTTTTTATCAACGTATCATGTAAGCTAAGCCGTCGGTTTACAAGAGCTCGCTGTAATGGCCAACCACATCAATATCGAGAAAGTCATTTATTTAACAATCAAGACAACAATTTGAAAATTATGCTCAACAGAATCATATGTTTCTTAAAATTATGAATTAATAAAAGAATAATGAATTTATTATCATTTTTAGAATTTCAGTTAAATCAAGTCGCAGTATTGACATACGCCCTTTGCGACTGTTTGCCAATTCTACCTTTAATCTACTGTGTGTATACTTTTCTAAATTCAAACTTAATTTAAAATAAAACCTTTTAAAATTTTCTAACCACTACATAATATATAACCTTTTATTTGAATACTAAAGGTCGGCACAAGTTAGCGCTATCTACTTCCTAACACGTGTCACGACGGAATGCAGTCCTAAGAATGTAGCGCACCTAACGTTACGATTGTTCTTGCATCGTAAATACCCTATGTTCGCTTATAATTATCTTATATACCTATACCTATAATAATACCCTGAGTTTATATAAAAGATACTAATGATTTTCCTCAAGTTTGGGGAAATAAGTAGGTACACTGTCATTCTTTGTAAACTATATCTGTGTAAAATTATGTCGATCCCTCGTTACTGCGTAAAGTGACGATAAACCGACAAATAGATTTTTAAAATATAACTTTATTTGGACCAAAAGTTTTTTGTAACCTGATCATTTTTTTTTCAGAGATTTATTATACTTTGATGCCATTTTTAATTTTTTTAATAATTTTGTAAAATCGTGTTTTATGCAGCCGCACTGTCTGTAACAAGTACATAGCGCCTTTGAAACGTCTAAAATCTTAGTCTCTCACGTGACCATGATTGCTGTATAGAATATGAAATATCGGGAACCAAAAATCAAAATAAATCCGAAAAGATAATTTTATTTAAAATATTTAAAATATTCGCGTAAATTTAAGATAGTGTTAAAGTCGTGTGCTGTTGCTAGTCGACGTATCTCTTACAAATAAATCTTAGTAAATATATTTTTAATTTACATCTCAAAAACACGCCAGTCTTGCATTGATTTGCTATAAATCTTACATTAGATCGAAGTAATTATCAAACAATTTATATGCAAAATTAAATGGGCGGTTAGTGCATTTTATCGTTGGAACTAGGTTAAGGTCTCTCTTTTGTGATTACTCATATTTTTAGCAAAAGTAAAACTAGTTGACGCTTCGAAGAAATATCTAAATGTGTTTGCAATTATAATAAAAAAAAAACTCTTTAATTTTCATTGTTGCAAATCGCAAAAACGATCTAAGCAATAAATATAAATATATTAAGACGCGTCAAGCAAAATTCAGTCATGACTTACGAAACTGTAAATATTGACTATAACTGTTTAAAATTATATGAATTTAAATTTTAGTGCCGAATTCGTGGTAAAAGTCAAAAGTTAAGAGCATCTAAGTATTCCTACATCTTCGTATAAATATATAAATAAAAAAATATTCAAGTGCGTGTAGGAATCGCGTTTTAGAGAATTTGAAACTTTATGGGAATTTATAGATTTTCCTGACAGCTATATGATACTATAGGGGTGTAATTTTTCAGAATTTTCATTTTTAAATTTCTTAACTTTTGAGTGTTGTAGTTTCTGATAAGGATAAAATTCGACTTTTTGCAGATTTTGTATTTTTTTGTATGACTTGCATTTTTTTTAATGTACTTTTAACCTTTCTAATATCCTTTTCATTTGATAAGTCCCATATTGTACTGTACTAATCAAAAGTAATTGTATGTACAGATATAATATGTACCCCATACACAACTCGTCGTTTTGTCATCAGATGTATGTATGTATGGACACTCATTTACTTACTAACCCACTCACAGACATCATCCTATACGTACGTAAAATGACCAATAAATAAAAAATATACCTATGTAATATCATACTTCTTCAATATCACACATTTTATAGAGAAGTAGAGAAAGAAATTAACTTATAAAATGTATATATATATATGTAAATAGGTCTTCAAGGAAAGCCAGTTATAAAACTAGTAAACCACAAATGTATCTCATTAGAAACGATTCTTTCTTTGCTTATTAATTATGCAAATGTCCATTCCGATAATATAAAGATACTTCAGTCGTAAATATCATCAATACTGTCATAATCTTCCACTTGACCTCGCGTTTATAGCCCGGCATTTTTTATAATATTCTCAAGATATATTTTTTAAATTAAAAAAATAACCATTCAACACGGTAGTATACTTTCATTAGACTAAAGATGTATTCATCTCCTGTATATGGTTTTTGTTATAGAATTATTGTTTTAATAATTAAATCTAAACATATAATAAAAGTCTGAGTCGAATCTGTACATTAAATATTTTTTGAAAAAACTTATTGAAATTGTCATTATTATCGATACAGAGGCCGAATCTACAGTTTTTACTATTTTTGTCTGTCTGTCTGCCTGTCGGTCTGGGAACGCATGATGAGAAAACCACTGGATAGATTTTAACGAAATTTGGTACAGTAATGGCTGGTTATCCGGGTCCACATTTAGGATACTTTTTACTGTGGAAAAATATCTCATCTCTGAGAAATCTATACTAACCATTAAATATAGTGATGAACCCGAGCGGAGCGAGGGTGAGTGGCTAGTAGGAAACATAACTAATGAAATTACCAGTCACTTTGACATTAAAGTAATATGCTAAAAGCAAATAAGATTTATCTTTTGCGAATATCAACTGATTGATAAAATGTAATACTTATGAAATTTCTTAAAATGTTTTAATTTGCATCCCCAAAAAAAGATCTTTTACGCATTCAACGATGCATGCAGAAAAATATTACGTACAATCAATATAAAACGAGATTTGTTCTAAAATTGCCTCTAAATCTAAGTTCCCCTAATTCGTTCGCCTTATAATAGGGAAGTTTAAAAAATAACCATTTCAGGGACGGTTAGTTCATCTCGAGGGTTCCGTTGAAGATTTAGGAGTAGCTATTTAATAGCAAGAAATTATACTTTCATTAGATTAGGTCCATTAGTTATTGGATTATTAGGCAACTATGTCTACTGAAACCAAATATCTTAACATTTAAAACCAAAAGTTAACTTATATCAGACAAAATTTACATATTTAGTTCGTTAGTTTAAGCTATTTCTAAAATATTTGCACTTAAATTTTGATATTTTTATTTAAATTTAGAGTTTAAGATAACAAATTGATGCTATCCAACTGTTTAAGACTACTAGCCTTATTATATGCGTTAATTTGCTTTATTGCCTATAGTAATGCGTCTTGTGCTGGCTTTTGTAGTTACTATTTAATACACATACATAGTATATAGCTATTCAGTTATAATATATACATAACTCGTCTCAATGGTTATTTGTCCAAACGACCAATTTACCGAAAGAATTTTGTAATACAGAATCATCTTTTAAATGACATTGCTATTGGTATAAAACACATTTCACTTCAAAAAAGCCGAAAAAAGGTATTTTATCTATATAAAGCATTGTTATAATAATATAAAAAAATCACTCTGCTGTAAAATACAACAAGTAGGTGGTTTGAACGAATAAGCACTAAGGCTACTATATAATATATTTATTAAAAACAATAATAATGATAAAACATCATTATTAAAACTAAATATTTAAAAATATAGGTATATATTCTTTCGAAAGTATAAAACTTGGTGACACACTGCCGTGCGCCTAAACCTCAAACATTCACATCATTTAGAATACGTAATGAATTCCTCTATTTTGACCCTTAAGTGCCTTCAATAAGAATCAATTTGGTACACATTACTCTTCCAGAATTCCACCAATAAATCACACGCTCCGAAGATAAAGGAGATATAGCTCGAAAATGACTTTTATGGCAAAAATATCTTGATTTCGACATACATTTCTCATGATCAGAAATTTAATTAGAATGTGATTAATAAATAATGAGGAGCATCTTGCGTTACAGTACTGGTATCTATTCTTATGATGAGAGTATTTAGTTATTCACTATCGTACTCACCCGCGGATCCCCTCACATACTATGGCGATGATGTAGGATTTTAGACATTTCAAAAACGCTGAATAGTAATTACTGAGTACTAAGTACAGATATTAAAGAAAATTTTAAAAATTAATATTAATTTTCAGTGCATTGCATATATTATGCAAAAAGCAAAAATTACTAAGAATCAGTTTGTAATATACGTGTACTTAAATTACACTTATATACGAGTATGTATATAATAATAAATGAGTCATGTGTACATAATATAAGTTAACGTAATTCAACACAATGCAGCAAAAACCTAAAAAATCAAAATTTCTCAGCTTACTAATAACTATGAAGTCAACTATCCGTTACTTTTACAAATATCATTTATTTATGACATTAAGTCCAAAGAGAATAAGCTGACCTTTAACCCTCTAACGTGTGTATGATCGAGCGCCGTGGAAATTTTAGGCAAGCTGTCTCTCAAATAAAGATTTATAGCATAATAATTTGTTATATCCACTAATAGAAGATTAATATTACTTAACTACATTTGCATAAGGTGCTTAAATTAATAGATATAAAGGCAATAAAACAGAAACTTTTACAGTGACATCAGAGAATTGAAGATTTACAAAGAATTTGGTGTACCATTTTCGTATTTATGACGTGAAAGATTGATTTTCACACAATATACTTATAGTGTATACAACTTCGGTTGTGTAGAATTAATTTTACAGGATAAAACATAATCTATTTACATATATTTCATGAATGCTAAGCGTCATTTAGGTCCGTTTTACGACTTTTGTGTGAAGAAGTAGTAAACATATATACTTTGAAACTTTCACATTTATTGCGTTAATATAATAAACATTATGATATTTAATGACACACCCTAATTCATGATGGGTAAATTTTAATTTGACAGATCGACTGCTTTTTAATGTACGGCTAAGAGAAACAAATCTTTTACAATTAATAAAAAAAAAGTCTTTATAATTAATAAAAAAACTTGTGTGACTTCCAAGATAATGTCTCGTCTAATATAATACCTAGATTTCTCACTTTATCCCTGTAAGGAATTTGTATACCGTCAAGCATAATAGGTGGTAATTGTGATAAAGATATTTTTGATTTTAATTTTGAACTACCTATAATTATAGCTTGTGTTTTACCTGGATTCACTATTAAGCCTAATGATTTACTTTTCTGCGAAATATTAAGTAGGTCAGTATTAATATGATCGATGGTTTGAGTTAAGTTTAATACGGTCGTTTGGCGGTAGATTTGTAGATCATCTGCATAGAGGTGGTAGGGAGAAGAAATATAGTTACAGAGAGAGTTAATAAATATAGAAAATAAAAGAGGAGACAACACGCCACCTTGAGGAACACCGGCATGTAGCGAAATCCATTCAGAGCAAGAATCGTGAATACGGATTCGTTGCCGGCGACCATACAAGTAGTTGTGAAACCAGTCAATCACATCTGGAGATATGTTAAGAGAACACAATGTAGCAAGCAGAATATCAAAATCAACAGTGTTAAAAGCGTTACTAAAATCTAATAGTGTCAAAACTGTGACTTGTTGATTTTCCATTCCTAGTCTGATGTCATCTGTTATTTTAACGAGTGCAGTAGTCGTACTGTGACCATAACGAAAGCCGGATTGCATAGGATTCAGTAGATTATGATTTGAAAGGAAATTACTTAGTTGATGATGTACAAGGCGCTCGAGCACTTTGGATAAAAAGGGTAGAATGGAAATAGGACGATAGTCGGAGAAAGTAGTGGGATTGTTTTTTTTTGGTAAAGGTATTACTTGAGCATCTTTCCAAGCGGATGGAAAGCAGTCAGTATTAATAGAAAAATTAAGCATGGAAGTTATAACAGGGATCAAAATATCTAATAAAGGACTGATCATTTTACGACTAATGCAGTCAGAGCCAACCGCATCAGAGTTAATTGCCACTATGTGTTTCCGAACATCACATTCTGTAAATTGACTAAATTTAAAACTGGGAGAATCAGGAGTGGCCAAAGCGAGAATTTGATTTTTAGTTCCTAATTTAGTTGTACTATCAATTGTACTGAACGATGAGAAATGTTTGTTTAATTGATTTAGATCTATATTTTTGGAGGTTATATTTTGTTTTGCCTTTCCAACTCCAAGAGATTTAAGAAAGTTCCAGACTTTTACTGTATTGTCTTCTTCGACAACAGATTTATGAATATGGCGTCGTTGACTATCCCTACACACCCTATTGCAATGATTTCTAGCTTTAACATATTTTGCCGATTGATATCACTTGCATTAGTTTTTAATTTAGCTTTAGCAATGTTTTTCTTTTCTTGAAGCTTTTTAATGTCTACAGTAAGCCAGGGTGCAGGGAGATGTTTAGTACGTACAGGTCTAATAGGCGCATGAATATCATACAATTGTGTCAATAGCGAATTAAATATATCAATCTGGTTGTCCATAGTCTCTGCATTTAAAACCTCAGTCCAATCAATATTTAAAGCATCTTCGCGCAAACGATCTAGGTCCATTCCCGCAAAATTACGTTGGAGAAGGATTCTTGATTTTGCTTTAGGAGGTTTAAGTTTATAAGAGAGAAAAATAAGATCGTGGTAGGAGAATGCAGTAGCATTGCATTGACCATGTTTATCAACGTGGTCAATGGAAGAAACTAAAATTAAATCTAAAAGGGATGGATTGCAATTAGGGAAAAAGTGAGTCGCAGTTAAAGGAAGTACATGGAAGTTGGCTGACTCTATTAGTGCTTTAAGTCGTGCTGATCGATGATCATTTTTAAGCATACATGTATTAAGATCACCCATGATAACAGTATGGCTGTACAATGGAGTTAATTCCTCCAATAGGACCTCAAGTGACTCGAAATAATCTATAGTTAACGATGGACTGTAATAGACGCCAAGTAGGACTTTAGTGTGAGATAGGCTGACTTCAAGAAACAGATACTCCGGGCCAGTATTATTGGTAAGGTGCGATTGGTTCACAATGTTATAGGATATGTGAGAGCGTAAATAAACGGCAACACCACCGCCAGTCCGACCCGTGCGATCATTTCGAATCAACTGAAATCCTGGTAAAGAGTATGCAGTAGACGGAAGACAAGGTTTAAACCAAGTTTCCGATACTAAGATGGCATGAACATTGACATTTTCAAAAGTTGATAGGAAATCAGGATAATGTGCAGGAATACTCTGAGCATTGATGTGAACGACGTTAAAATTCTTCTGGACTGTAGGGAAATAAGAATTAAGAGACTCATTCAAAGATGGGATACTGTGGAAGCTATTATCGCTACTTTGGTCATTGAAAGAAGATACGGAAAGATCAGTGTCATCAAAAATATTGTTAAACATTTAATAAAAATAAATAAATGTATGTATATAAAAAGTATTAAGTAATAAAATAAATAACAAATACAATAAAAATAATAATAATAATAACAAATAGATATATATACGTAAGTATTTAAGACAATATATATATATATATATAAAAAAATCAAAAAACAAAAATTATCATCACCCACCTGCCAGTTGCATAAAAGTATTTGTATATAATATATCGCTAAACTATATTTATATTTAGTAAACAAAATGAGCACAATAAAACAAAAAGTTATCATTATAAATACCTAAGTTAAGTAAGTACAATAATTAACATACTAATTTTACCCAATAAGTACACAAAATATTATAACAAATTAAAAAAAAAAAACTGTATTTATCCTTTACCTTGAGCAAAAAGCCACGCATCAAACTAACATTTAACGTTGCATACAATAATTTAATCTGTAGACTATTTATACAATAGATTATCTGCAAATGTAATCAGTCATGGGTAAAATATTATGGTCATAATATGATAATTTAGAAGTAATTATGTTTTAAATGAAAAAAAAAAAAAAAAGAAACAGTATTAAGCAATTTAAATTTTAAAGAAAAGGCTTTTTACTTCTTCACAATTCTTTTGGATCGCGGCGCAAGTACTTTTTCACCTGGCTTGTTGACGGTAACAACAACAGCTTGTGAAGGAGACTTAGATGTTGTTATAGTGTCTAACTCAGTCAAGCACTCAACTCGATGGCGTGATCCATTTGGAGCTATAATATTGACACATCCATCCCACGTCCAGCACTTACCGATGCCAAAGCGCTGCCGTGCCTCCATAAATAGTGTATGTCGTGATTTGGTTAAAAACTCCGATTGTGTGACACCTGTTCCTTTGAATTTAGTTTTTAAAAACCAAACCTTATCACGAACTGCAGCATCCACGAATTTGATGACTACGGGTCTAGGTCTCTTATCTGTTGGTCGACCTAGACGGTACAGTGACTTAATGCTCGTACTAGAGAAATTCGGTAAATCCAAACGCTGAGAAACTAGTTCGGTGACTTTTAATAAAATGTCTTCCGACTTCTCTTCAGTGATGCCATGGAAACGTAACGTTTTACGTCTCCTACGCATTTCTTGACGATCAATCTCGAGACTAAGTAATTCGACTTGTCGTTGCAAGGTGTTGAGTGCTGATAGGATGAAGCTTTTAAAAGTATTGAAATCAGCTGCCAAGGAAGTCGTAGTCACTGGAGTGGTGTTTTTATGGAGTTCTTGCTGGAATTCACTCATCTTAACATTAAACATCTCAGTCATTGCAGAAAGAGATTCCTTGATGGTTTCCATGCTCATTGTTTACTTAATTAATGTTGAAATGTGAACGAATCAAAGGAGTTCAACTTGCTGGCGGGTAACAAAGTTTAGTCAAACATATGGTTTGTAAACAACACCAATAAAAATATTTTTAACTATTTTTAAATATAATTTTTGCTGAGGGATAAAAAATCGCTGTTTACCTCCTACCCACGAAATAAAAAAACTTGTTTATATATCAAACTAAAAATTAAATTTTATTGAAATATATCTTTTCGATTTTTGTCTCGGTTATATTTATAAAATTTTCTTATAAATATTATCTCGTGTGAGACTGCGACACAATTGTAGAACAAAAAAAAATACATTTTTTATTTTGTAAGACAGGATATTTACCATGTGTATTTTTAATGAGTTTCCAATATTTCAGCATCACACGCGCCATAGTCACGGATGTACTGGTAAATGTGGTAAATGTCATATGTTACATCATAAAAATATTGTCAGTGACCAAAAAAGTTAAAAAATAAATAATTTTAAAATGTCAAATATTTGTGCAAATCTCAAATAGTTTTAATAGTGAAACTGTTTTTAATGTGAACAAGTCATAGAACTGTGACCACTACAACACTGTGCAGTTCCACCACGACCCTAAATTTATCGATATTTATTTCATTAGAAATCCAAATAATGTGCTTTGTTCAGCTTCTTACACATTCTTTTCTAAATTTTATTTCTCTGTACAAATTAATTTGAAGATAATTTTCCGTTACGGGCGATCCTTTTTATTTCTGGGGGTGTGCTTTTGCAGGGGAGTTTAGTTTTTTATCGGATGTATTTAAAGTCTTAGGGGTTAAGTTACCTCAATACTTCCTTTTTGTGTATAACGTTTATTAGCGAAGGGATGCTGATGGGTTTGATTTTTTTTTAGTTTAATACATCTTTTATATAATTATGTTTATTTTAAATGTTTATGCAATAGTATTTTTAAGTATTACATATATTTCATTAAGTTAAAAATAGTACGAATATTATAACAATACTCAGTTTCTTTTTTTAGTAATTGTACTAGACTTTATTTTAAGAAAATATATATTAATAATGTTAAACTAAATTAAAAATGTAGGATATTTGTTGCACAATAATCACATTTAGAAAAAATACTTAATACAATTTCTGTAATCACCAAGTTTTAAAAATTTTAAACAATAAAGCGCGTCGCTGAAATCGAAAACGGAGCGCGGTTTGTAGAGAACACAAAAAACGTTACCCCACATGACCCTGACTCACGTAAAATGTAATGGGAAATTACTCTAAAATAAAAAAGTCTCCCTCCAACGGAACCCTACGTTACGGCAATTTGGATAAGACTCCCCAGGCACGAACACTAAAAATTCCACTTAGAAACAACTCTCAATATGCAGGGAGATATTCCAATTACAATACAAGCTCATAAAACTTGAACAGTTTTAATCGAAGACCACCTCAGATTTTATTTTTTTTAAATCCTATATAAAACACTAGTTACGGACCGTTTACTAATATCTGTACATATTTTGTTTATCGTACTACTAATATAAATGTGAAAGTTTATATGTATGTTTGTATGTATGAATGTTAGTTACTCCTTCACGCCAAAACGTCTGATAAAATTTAGTACACAGACTGACGCAATAGGAACGCGTAAGCTACCACAACACCACGGGACTCGCTATAGCGAAGTGACGCTAAATTGCTGGTAAAATAATATAATGATGAGCGTGTTTAAAAACTTATATTTATAAGCAAGGCGTTAATTTTATTTATACACGATTACATTTATTTAAGTTTCTTTTATGATAATATTTAAAACGGAAAAAGAGAATTAATAAAATAGTAAAATTGTGACATTCAGTTGCCATTTTTGAATGAAAATGTCAATTTTTTTTATTTGGTCGTATATATCACTTTCGTTAAACTATTTAAGACGTTGGCTTTACCGCTTTCCACTTCTCGTTGATCCACAAAAAACACAATAAGCTGAATTGCCATCTTTATACATATCCCAGTCATTTCAACCCCACTGTGATCTCTGTAAGCGTTTGATAAAGTATATCACAAAACGCGAAGCAAAATAATGCAACATAAATAAAAACGGGCCCATAAGTGGTCCTTGCGGTAAGCCGGGCCTCAGCCCTACAATATAGCGAGAGTGGTATGATCTAACCGTGCGAAACGCCTTCCAAGTTGTTATTGTAAAATGTGAATTATGAAAATAATAAAAAATAAAGTGGTGCGTATCGGCGGGGGGCTAACTCGAGGCACGCGCCGCACGTGCGCCTCCATTGCTTCAGCCAAAATATTGAAAATTTTAACCGCGGGATTGGACGACGGCGGCTTTTAATGTGGCACGAGACTATCTTAATTTCGCTAAACTAAACCTAGCTGGGGTCGCCCAATTACTTCATCAAGACAGCTGTGATATTTAACTCTACTTTTAATTTTATTAAGGTTTCTCTATTAAAATGGCCGCCAAAAGACACAAATATAATGTTTTTCAGCCAAACTATACGATAATTATAGAACATTAGGTACATTAAATATAAAATAATTTAGAATACGCAGCTATTTACGTGTTACAAAATATTGATTAGTAAGATAACAAACACATGTACGGTGATTAAGTTAATTAAGCTGATTATATTGCAGAAGATCTCCGAGGTTCAAGCGAACCCACCTGCTTTAATTAGCTTAAAAGATTTCAACACAGAAATCAAAAATTTATTTTCATTAACTGATTACGCTGTTGTTTGTCACAGCAGCACGTTTAATATTCGATCTGAATAAGGATTATCCATCCCTCCCATCCCTTGGCGTTCCATTCATCCAATATTTATTTGCCGCCATTGTATTAATAGTACAAAAATTTAATACTGTTAGTGTGTGCCGCGTAGGCTCAGCGAGCGGATTATAGGCGTAGTTTTTTAAATAGGGTTAGGTTCGGTTTTTTCCTCCAAAGGGAGGGTCGTGATAAATGACACATGCACATTTCGAAATACCCAATTTCGGATTTAAGTCACCCTAAAGTGGCCTGGTGGTGGACAATAGGATAGTAAGCTCGGAAGCGATCGCTCGCGTAATTTACACCGGCTTTGTGTTCCCTCAAAGGGTAGTGTTTGCGCACCTACGTCACATTATTTTGAACGGTTATAGAGTTAATAATGTATTTTTCTATCGGCAGTGCAACATTACCGAATAAATTGCATGTACCATTGATATTTCATGTTGACCGTACTTTTGGAGTGTGGAGATGTGGCCAGAGAGCCAAAATCTTTAACACATTCAACATTTCGTTCTCTACACATTATGGTTTTTTATTTAAACCTAATGTAGAGTGAAAAAGCTAACACAATCGCTTGCTTGGGAAACTGAGTGAAGCGGGTTCAAATCCAGGGTCTTGCACTCTCTGATATTTTCATGTGTGAATCATTTCCAATATGATTATCACCTGCATGCCTAAGAAAACTTAGCAAGTTTTTGAAAGACATGTGAAGTCCGCCAACCTGTACTTGACCAGTGAGGTGAACCAATACCTAATACACCCCAGCCCCCCCCCCCCCCCCCCCCTTCCAACCCATCCTCGTATTGAAAAGGCCCATGCTCAGCATTGGGGTGATATAAAAGAGGGCTAAATAAACATATCGTGATTTTGGTATTAATAGATTTGGTGTTAATCAATTATGATTTTGTTCCTTACGTAAATTGTGAAATTGACTCTAACATACTAGATATAAAAGCTGCTACTAGATATATAATTTATCAAAAAAAATCAACAGTTATACTACTGGTGAAGAAATAATTGTGCTCGACCTTTTATAATTTCATGTAATAATACTTATATCCCTGTATAAAAAGCAATAAAACACGAACAGCGCCGCTATGTCACGTCTCGTCGTTAATTTGATTAATTACAAGTGAAGAATTTAAATAGTGCTTCATACTCGTATAAAGCGAGAGGCATTTCAAGTATTGTAACATGAAAAAAAAAATATTTAGAAAAAAAAACACCATTGCCTATTTCATTTATTAAAATTACAATTAAGATATTAAATTTAGCTTTGAGCAGCTACAGAAAAGGCTTCTTTGTGAGATCAATACAGGATCACGCAGGATTTGAGCTCGCGACTATTTTTACCACAGCCTGCATCAAACGAACGAGCTAAGTAAAATAGCATCTTAATATATCCATGTAAATATACTTTAAAAGCCTGTACTGCATTTAAATTTAAAAATAATATAAGTGATCATTTCTTAATTAGTTATTAATTTTTGAGTTGTGGTACATTTTTGTAAAATTAAACTACTACCACTACCACTGGGCTACGTACCACTGCCCTACTTTAGGTATATGTAAAAATTTATTAGGACGTTTAAGCAAAAGAGATTTCCCAAAAAATAGATAAGGTTACACTCAAAATTTATTATCCTCCCAAACCAAAAATAAACTTGCCACAAATAGTCTTTAACTATGTAAAAGTGAAATCTTACAAGCAAATAGTTAAATTAAGGTGAGCTGACATTTTGATTAAACGGTGGAAATATGCAAATGACATCAAGAGATAAAAGTTCGATAAAGGTTTAAATTAATAAAACATTTTATCGCAACTTGTAATACTTGTTTAACTAGGAATAGCATAGTTTGATTTGTTTGTACGACATTTGTATTCACCTATATTTTGATACTTAATCGTAACAGATTTAATTGCAAACTAAATTTAATATACAAAATTCCTTCATTTTCTACACAGCTTGACCGATTTTTATGATATTTTTGTGCATTTATGAAGTCACCTTAATAGTTCTTGACAATTTTTTTTAATCAAATTAGTGTCTTTGGTTTTCTTTTTAAATACAACTTACCTTTTCGGTTTTTTTCGCGGATTTATTTTGATTATTGGTTCCCGATGCTTCGAATGCTTTACAGCAATCGAGACTAAGGTTTTAGATCTCAAAATCAAAATATTAAGCAACACTATTGCTATTTATAATATTATTCTGAATATAACAAATAAAATTAAAATCATTATTCTTTTTTTTTCTTCGCTAGTATGAACGTAAAAACTTTACATGTAATTGCTGATTCAACTATGCTCGTATTATGACTAGTGAGTAGTGACTCAATTTCACTTTGCTCAGTCATGTCTTTAAGTGATTTTTACAGTATCCCTACTCATATTCCGCGGAATCCACTTAAAATACTATTAAAAGTAGCATTTATCACTCTAAAGCCCATACACTATCTCTATATATAAAAATCACTACGATATATAGTTCCATATTTGTTTTACGAAAAAAAACCAACAAACATATTTTTACATCGATACTATTATTATGTAATATGTAAAAATAACTCTCTAAACAGATTTCGATGAAATTTCGAAAGGATATAGATGGCATCATGGAGACGGGCGTAGGCTGCGTTTTGTCATCATGCGAACAGAACTACGGAGCAAAACTAGCTTATGATATATCTTTGTATTAAGGATTAAAAATAAAAAGTATAAAAAAATATTTAGCTGCCATTTTGTTACAAAAATCTAAAGAAATATATCCAATATCTTTAATCCATCTATAAAAAAGAATGCATTAAACATTTAAACACAATCGTAAATCGATCAACGTCGACAAACAGACGACAGGAATTTGTTTTATACTTTCCTTTCTGACCAGAAGTTTAAAGGCGCATTCCTCAAGCAACCCTCGAGGGTAGTAATAGGCTATTTATTATAGGCCAGGGTACTGTGACGTCTCGTGTCAATAATACAGAAATACACCGTGTAGATGTAGAACCCTGCATTTCTTTTAAACCCTTCTAGCCGTTAATAAATGTCAACGAAACGGGCTTGAAAATTGATATTTGAACTGTACGTTTATTATAGAGGTATAAACTTTTTATTTTGCTTTGAAATTGTATAAAAAATAATGGATAATTATTTTACAACAGTTGTAAGTTACTTTATATAATTTAGTATAGATTTCTCAGAGATTATATACTTTCTTACAGTAAAAAGTATCCTATATGTTGACCCGGATAACAGCTATCATTATACCAAATTTCATCAAAATCTGTCCAGTGGTTTTTTTCATGTTGTGGTCACAGACAGACAAAAATTCTAAAAACTATAGATTCAGCCTGTGTATCGCTAATAATGACTAAGTATTTCAATAAGATTTTTCAAAAAATATTTAATGTAAAGATTCGGCTTGTATTCAGCCCTTTTTCTAACGTCCCACTGCAGGGCACGGACCTCCCTTCAATACGACGGGGATCAGGCCATAGTCCACCACGCTGGCCAAGTGCAGGTTGGCGGACTTCACATGTCTTTTCAAAACTTACTAGTTTCTCTCAGACATGCAGGTTTCCTCACGATGTTTTCCTGTACCGTTAAGACAAGTGGTAATCATGATGGACATGATTCGCACATGAAAATATCAGAGGTGCGAGACCCGGGATTTGAACTCGCTTCACTCGGTTTCCCAAGCGAGCGCGTTACCACTGGGCTACAAGTGCCTTTTTCAAGATTCGGCTTAGTTAGAATTTTATTATATGTATAGATTACGAATATATCTACTGTTCTATGTATTTTTAGCATAGAGACGATTTGTGACAAATGCCTATTTAGGCATTTGTCACAAATCGTCATTTGCTTTAAAAACTACTTTATATTCGCATAATCAAGTGATTTTAGTGGGACATTAGTCTTAAAAGGTGTAATAGTAGCTTATAATCTTATCTTATAATACTAAGTGAGCAATTCTTGTATATTTACATACCTATTTAATTTCGTGTATCTCGAGAACGGCTCTAACGATTTGGATCAAATTTTGTATTTAGATAAGGTTTGGCTTTTTAAGTTCATCTATATAGGTGAAAAAACGCAATTTTATAGAAAAAACTCGATTTTACAAAAAAAAGCCAGTGAACTTCGGTCGTCGAAGTCCTAATAAATAAAGTGCATCAGAAATTTTAAAGTGGGCAGTAACATTTAATAACTTGTATAAATAAACAAGTACACTTTTCACATGAACTAAAATAAAAGGCCTTGGTTATTTTCAATGGTAGAGTTGAAATAATAATGTTAAGGGTTGATAATGGAAAAAAAGTTATAAATTTTTTTACGAGTTGGTACTATTACGTAGAAATGTTCTTTACGAGTTGTAAAAATGTTCTTTAATCGGCCGTCTGCAAGAGTTATATGATGTACTAGTTTGTACGGCGGTTCTGCTCGCGGGTTAGGTCCAGTTTGCTGTGTCAGCGATCGCGGGTTCGAGTCCCGCTTGGCGGATTCATTTGAGTCATGAGCACGAATGTTTGTACTCCAGTCGTAGGTTTATAATATTTAAAGTTATATATGTGTAGTGTATGAACTATCTGGTATCCATAACACAAGCCTCGTAACTTACCATGGAACTAGATGGTGATGTGTGTTAATGTTCTAACATATTTATTCCTAATTTCACTTAAATCATTTAAGTCGTTTTAACATACAGAAGTATAACTCTTTTACTCATCTCACAAACTGTGCAAGTCTATGACATTAATAAGTGAATGCATTTATGATATTTAACGATGGGTCATGAACTTGTCCTGAGTCATGCGTTAAGCCCAAACACCGGGTAATGTTTACTTATATTAATGCCGTACTTTATATTAATGCTCTAAAAGAAAATAAAAAAAAAACAAATTAACGACTCTTACTTTCTAAATTTAGTTTCTATATTTTGATATCTATAGAGATAGCTTAGTAGGAAAGCAATTTGTAGATAATTAAGTCCTTGCAAGAAACGCTGACTCAAACGGTTATTAAAAAATATTTGCGTAAACGGTGCAATAATTGAAACTAACGCACGCGCGTAACTAAGCTACACTTAATGCAATAGCATGGTCAATTTAATACGAAATTTATATGAATTATGGATTTAGAAAAAGTGGTTTGTGTAACAAATTTCACAGTTCATATGCTGGATTAAATTAGTTTGTTTCTGTCAAAGTTCGCGCTTTGATTGGTTGATTAATTTGATGACTTTCAGCTATTTTTCTTTCCGTTTTCTCTAAATAATAGATTAACAGCGAATTCTATCTAACAGTAACCTATGTTACTCCAGAATATAGTATATTTGTGTCAAAATTTCATATAAATCCGTTAAGTCATATTAGCGTGAAAAATTAACAAACATAAATATTTATAGAAAAGAAAAAACTACCGCTAGAAAGAAATATTAATGATATATAGGTTATTCGACCTTTAACCACTAAATAAGCATATAAGTTGCCCTATAATGCATTTTCATTATAGAAACAAAGAGAAGCTGGCACTAACTCCAAATTTCGCATATTTGAGACTTTCATGTGCGAATGTCACTTCTAACAAGAATACTATTGTTAATAAGATAAAGGAAAACGTCGTATAGAAACTTTACTAGCTTCTGCATATTATATGTGTGAATTCCACTAACTCACTGGTTTAATGGACAAATTTGGTTGAATAATATTTTTTATGGCGAATGGCGTTTTATAATATTGTATATGCTTTACATTGTATCTTCTAATTCATTAAGTTAAAGGAACCAACTATCAAGGCAGCATAGTAGTCTCTAGCCTGCAAAAAACATTTAAGTATAAAAAACTTGACCCAATTAGATTGGTTCATCGCTTGATTAAAATAACTTACAGACATACATACTTTTACAATTATAATGTTAACAAGAAAACATTAAAAAATATTGTTTAAAATGGCTCATCCATTATTTTTATCTATCATCATGATCGGAGTCAGGTTACGAATACGAAGTATCAAATATCAAGTGGCCAAAACGTATTGGAATTTTGAACATTTCTATCGCAAAACAGTGCTAAAAAGAAATTAGATGTTATTATGTTCTATCATCACAATATTATTAAGTTTGCCCAAAATAAAATCACGTAACTGGGGAAATTTCTAATTAAATCCACACTGATACCTTCGTAAGAAAATATAAAATCGGCACCCTCGTCTATACCCGTTGCAAAGTTCTCTCAAAATCGATAACTGTACATCATTTTTTATTAATGACAATACCAAATTAGGCAAAGAAAGTGAAACATTGCTATCTTAAAATCTACTTGCAAGATGTCGTTCCAGTAATCAGTTGTTACACGCTGGTGTCACGCTGCTATAACCGAGGCAACGGTCGCCGCGCACCTTGCGGCACACCTTGCGTATAACGTCCTGTTCAGATACAAGATATCAATTATATCCAAGAAAATAACACAACCAGACATTACATCCACTATAAAAATCAACTTTATTTTAATATACATAAAGTTAATAGTACAATAGACGACAGATCGAAGCGGAAAGATGTTACCACCCTACCTGTAGATTTTATTAAGCCAAGTTTTTTTACCAGTGTATTAGTGGATACGGTTGTCTTATAGAATTAGCAGCGTTAGTTTCGGTCAATTTGGAGCGCAGGAGCCGTTGAGATCTCATTCGATAACTATAGCGATAATGAAAGTTAGTCGTTTGGTCTATTTGTGCTTGTCACGGTGTTAGTTTTTGTACTGAGTGCCTAATCAGTAGTTGATGACCTTAACAATGGTATATGACAGTAACATTCTTATTAGTAGTATTGAAACTCAAAGGCAGTTATGTTTTTTTTTCATAGAGTAAGAATAAGGAAAATGTTTATAAAATACTGAAAAAAGTATAATATTCCGAATAAATCTTTTCGGATGTTTTGTTTTTGACGTTTCGAATGTTTTACAGCAATCCTGGTCACGGGAGAGACTAAGTTTTAGAAATGTTTTAAACCTCCCTACAAAAAAAATAGTTTACCACAAATATTTGCGAGTATCTAAGAAAGTATTATATATAATATTCTGAGTTTTAATTTAAGTGTTTTCTTTATAAAAATAATCATGTGGGTTTCAAGCCCACGATAGGCGAGTGCAGCTAATACTAATCAACCGCGTAACGAGTGCACAGCCGTTAGTTAGGATTCGTGTAAACATAAAAAACAACACTCTAAAATAAACATTAGTATTTTTTGCTACGATTACCGGTAATTACAAAATTGCTCAAAACCTCTAATAAGTTTTGCGCCTGTCCGTATTAATCAAGTTGTAAAAGTCTTACAAACTAGCTCGTTCTCGTGACTTTACTCTCACTTTTTCATATCTTCATCATATTTTAGATAGTTTTTACTTACGGTGATAAAAATCTATATCGTACATTATATTTGACTATTTATGAAAAAAAATATTTAAAATGTCTCAATCTTTGGAAATACAAGTAGATTATTGTAGTTGAATATTTGTAATTATTATCTAATTTCACTCAAGTAATTCACTTTATACGTAATGTTACCATACTTTAGCATAAAATTTTTTCATTGGCATTACCAAAAATAAAAAAATACACGTACACGTGAATAAAATACCTTATTTTTTTAAAGTTGGTTAAAATTAAAGAGTGCTGATAAAGCGACAGCAATACAGATGGACATTTATATGTATGTATAAATATGTTAATAAGTAATTATTGCGGCTAAATACATTCATTTAAAAACAATTAATATGTAACTCAATGCACGATTTGATAAATAATATTAGCCTAAGTACCATTTTTACCAATATGGTCACCGTATAATAAAACAGTAAATTACCTATCGATTATAAGTTGCAAAGTAACATGATAATACATTAAAATCGTATCACAATACTAAATCGGAATAAAAATTAGCAATATTAATGTCGAAAAGGAATTCAATCTACTTATAATACTTTTTTAGATTTACGCGTATATTTGACATATGTGATATATACATATAATAAAATTGTAACCAAGCCGAATCTGTACATTAAATATTTTTTTTTAAATCTTATTGAAATAGACATTGTTATCGATACAGACGCCGAATCCATAGTTTTTAGAATTTTTGTCTGTCTGTCTGTTACCACATCACAGAAAATCCACTGGAGGGATTTTAATGAAATTTGGTACGGTGATACTTAGTTATCCGGGTCAACATATAGGATACTTTTTACCGTGGAAAAATATCTCATTTCTGAAAAAAAATACAAAAACTGCATTGTAAGAGTATACTAATACATAAAACCTAAGAATTTGCTGTTTGGTCATCTGAACGCGGGCGGAGCCGCGGGCAGTGCTAGTTTTAAATAAAACTGTCTTTTCGGTTATTTTTGCGAATTTATTTTGATTTTTGGTTCCCGACGTTTTGAATGCTTTACATCAATTATGGAGTGTCTTGCGTAACCAAGATAATAACCATAACTTTATAATTAAAAAATAAACCAATTTCAAAATAACTTTAAGGCAGGTACTCTCAAAATCATGGGTTGGTTTTGTTGAAATTTATATAATTCACCATTCTCTCGGAACAGTCTGTTTACAGAAAGAAAACAATTTTCTCAGTTCACAAGCGTGAACATATAGAGGAATTTGAAATTTAGCAAAAACTGCTATTACATTATGCGCGTATACACAAGTGCACTCCCTATTCCTATCAATCTCATAGTCCAATAAGACGACCATTTGATATGACCAGTGAGATATCAAGCGCAGAACCGATAGCTTTACGTGCCGGAGATACGTGATTGACACTCTTAAAATTCACATTCTTAAAAAACCTCTTGTACTAAATATAGTTTTACCCGGGACTCGAACCCAAGACCTAAGAATTTGTAACGGAACATGCTATGCAACAGTAAAGTTAAGTATCGCTATTATTTAGTAAATGAAATCTTGAAACTAAAACTAGTAAAAACACGCCATTTTTTATGAAACACTAGAAACAGAAAAAAATAACAGAAGGCAATAATACGAAGCAGCAAATATCATAACACTGCCATAGCACCGGCGCGGCGGTTGCGTGCATTTCCTACAATGTAAGCCAGTTCGGCATTGTGCGTAACAAGTCACTATGAAAGCCACTTAGTATGGTAATTATTCTCGTGCATAATCACCGTAATTAGTGAGTGATTATATTGTACCTGATCGATCAATCCAGGGACAATTTTATTTTAAACCTGCATTTTATAATCTGGATTTACTTGAAGTCAAGACTGGATTTATCTGTATTGAACGTTTTTTAGGACTCCGTACCCGAAGGGTGCCAACGGAACCCTATTACTAATTCTCCGCTGTCCATCCGTCCGTCCGTCTGTCAGAGGGCTGTATCTCATGAACCGTAATAGGTAGAGTTAAAATTTTCACAGAGTATCAGGCCAACGAGTAATAAAAATAAATAAAAATAAAAATACAAGAAACATTTTTTTTACTTTCGTAATCGATCATCGAAGTTTATATACTACGTACATAGAGTAAAATCATAATATTAATAAAAAGTACATGTACAATGGATCGGAACCCTTCGTGTATGAATTCGACTCGCACTTGACTGATTTCATTACGATGGTGAAGAAGTTAGACCATCATCATTAAGCTGACATTATACTTAACTACATACTCTCCCTTCACTCGGGTGCGTCCCTACATCTTTTTTGCGTTTATAATGCAGGCAGAACCTTATGGCTAATTTTATTTCATATAGTAGCCTCTATGTTATTCCAGGTTTTAGTTTGATTGTGTACTAAATTTCATCTAAGCCCGTCCAGCCGTTTATGTGTGAAGAGTAACAAACATACACACTCATACGAACTTTCATATCTATACTGGTATTTGATTATATAAAGTTAATATAATAAGTACCTATGCGTCATACACCTGGAGGATGCAAAAGCTTAATAATTCAAATTATAATACTTTCTTAGATTTACGTGAATATTTGATATCTATACATATAATAAAATTGTAACTAAGCCGAATCATATAGGATACTTTTTACCGCGTGAAAATATCTCATTTCTGAGAAAAAAATACAAAAACTGCATTATACTATACTCGTGCCTGTATAGATATCAAATATTCACGTAAATCTAAGAAAGTATTATAATTTGAATTATTAAGCTTTTTGCATCCTCTACGTGTATGACGCATAGGTACTTATTATATTAACTTTATATAATCAAAAACAGTATAAATATGAAAGTTCGTATGAGTGTGTATGTTTGTTACTCTTCACACATAAACGGCTGGACGGGCTTAGATGAAATTTAATACACAATCAAACTAAAATGTAAAACCCAAGAATTTGCTTTTTGGTCATCTGAACGCAGGCGGAGCCGCGGGCAATGCTAGTTTTAAATAAAACTATATTTTCGGATATTTTCCCGAAACGTTAGGAATCAAAAATCAAAATAAATCCGCGGAAAAATCTGAAAAGATAGTTTTATTTAAAACTTCAAATTATAATATTATCGAGTATCCTAATTCAATTTTCTTAAATTTTCTAGTCCTTTCTTGGATGAATAATGGAAACAGAAGGACGTTTCACTCTATTTTCTATCCACTGCTAGTGTTCCAACCCATATTGGATTTTAATTGAGCGTCCAAGTTACAACATTAAATGCCCCAAATGTGTTATTACCAAACATTATTATAGATGAAGATGTTTACTCTAAACAAGTATCGAACTTATGGCCACTAGATGAACGAAGCCATTCAGATAAATATCACTACGCCAAGACACCAATTTTTAGGCGGATGTAATAAAAATTAAACATGTTACTTAAAAAAGTACTCGTTACAATAATTTATATTTATTTTCCCCACATACATGTGACGGTTGATCTTCTAATCTTATTGAAAATCACATCGTCAGTTTCATCTTCAGATTTCTATCACCTGTAAGTAGTAATCAGTTTCCACGGACGTCCATTCTCTGATATCTCGTAATATCTTTATGATATCTTTAAATAAGGACAGTGCTGTGGTATGGTGATTTCAATGGGAGTAGTATTTTGTAGTTGACAAAAATGTCTTCATTTAAATTTTATTATAGGATTGTGTCACTTCTTTTTAAACACAGAATTTGAGGAATTTAATTTTTTTAAGTAACAGTAGTTACTTATAAAAATTCTTGACAGCTGAACTTTTAGTAACTTATAGTTTTTACTTTAAAATTGAGTGTTTTAAGTTAGTCCTATTAAATATTATGTTGTAGGTACGAGTATATTACATGTAATGAAATTATAAATTGAATTTTTTTCACCGTTATCAAATACCTTACAAGGATTAAGCTCATATAAAAGCTTTAAAAAAACAGAAATTTAAACTTATTAATAGTAAAATAAATACAAATTGTCATAGTTTACACAGAAAAAAAAACAAAAATACAAGAAAAATATATTGCTTTTGTTGAATGTTATCTTTTTGCACGGTCGACAGTAACATTACCACAAATAGCCAAAAGCGTAATGAGTATGAAATAATAAAATTAGTGGACAAATTTACGATTGCGTGCGAACCACGCAGGTGAAACAATTCTGATTAACACGTCGCTCGAAATTAATGGCCTCATAAAAACCCGAAAAACCTACCGCATGAAACATTACGGAGCGATAACACTTTGCCACAAAATTGTTGATTTTCGTATCATATATTAATGTACAATTTATTGTATTTAGAAGAGTTTCTATATGACTTCATACAGTCAATACGACGAACTTGACTTAATGCATATCTTAGTTACGCTTGTGGAATTACAGGTGAAAATTAGTAAGAAATACGGCAAAAAGCTCTTTTTTTAATATTTCTGTGTGGTCCATACTTACAATGTAATTTATGAGGATATACACAAATGAATATATGCTATAAAGTAAACTGACAAGTGTACTATTAAAATCTAGTTACCAGAAGCATCGAATTATATTCGCATTTATCAAGTACTTAAGCCAAAGAAGAGGTAACAATATGTGGTCATTTCAATGAGGCGAAGTTCGAATAAAGACAGCTTATAATAACAGGTGAACTAAAGTCATACATTTTTAATATCTCAAACAAAACTTTTGTATTCAGTCCTTTGTGACGTCCCAATGCTGGGCACGGGCCTCCCTTCAGTACGAGGGGGTTAGGCCATAGTCCACCACGCTGGTCAAGTGCGGGTTGGTGGTTTCCACATGTCTTTTGAAAACTTGCTCTGTTCGCCTTATCTGAATAAGCAGGTTTCCTCACGATGTTTTCCTTCACCGTTAAGACGAATGGCAATCATGTTTGAAATGATTCCCAAATGGGTTTCCCAAAGTGAACCCACTTCACTCAGTTTCCCAACGGAGCGTGTTACTGGACTACCATTGCCTTAAACAAAACTTTTACAATCATTAAGAATAAAAAACATTACATTGCTTGTAAGGCAAACCAGAATGCATGTCACCTAAAGACTAGAAACAACTTCTACATATTTGACAAACTTAATCTTCGATAGTACAAACGTAAGATGATGACCTGATAAGTCGATATACAATAACCCTCTCAAGTTTTACGATACCATAAACACAGACACTGCGTGCGTAAATTTTAAGATAACTCCGAAACTCGTTTGAGGGCGCCGGTCATCTGATAGACCCGAGGGTGGAGTGTCAAGCCTTAACACTTACTTCGAGTTCTTCAGTTTTGATAGTGTATAAATGGTGTAGACTGTAGACTATTGTGTATCCTTTCAGATTAAACTGAATTTTAAAACGAAATAAACCTAAGCTCTCTTTAAAATAGTTTAAATTATTTGCAGATATGTTATTATTTGATTTTTACAATTATATATACAGTTAGCTTAGCATTATTATACGCAAAAATATATTTATTGTTGATTTTTTTAAAAACCGCTCGACCGATTTCGATTAAATTTATATGGGACTACCTGAGAAGTATACCCTTTGAAACAAAAAAAAAATTCAAATCGGTTCAAGCGTCTTCGAGTAATCGGTGAACATACATAAAAAAAACCGACGAATTGAGAACCTCCTCCTTTTAGGAAGTCGGTTAAAAATCGAATACAAATGGTTAGACACAATGTGTAAATACTCGTATCTGTATACTATGAAACAAAATTATTATCATTAATATGCGGTAAAAAAGAACAGGTATTTTAAAAACTATATATTAAAAAAACTATATTTATGACTTAAATAATAAAAAATCTTCATTAAAATTAAATAGGAGAACTAAAATACATATATACAATACCGATGTAAAAACATTCATTTTTAGTTATAAATTGTTTTTTAATTGCATGAAACTATTTAGAAAATATAAATATTATAGGTAATTACAGAAGGAAATTATACACGACTAGTGTTAGGCTAGTAAAGTTTTCTTTAAAAATTTAACCAAAAATATTGTCACTACAACTTAAATCCTTCTATCCCGAGATCATTACTTTCCTAGGCGTGCCCCAGGGATTGCCACTTTGCCCACATTTCCTTCTGCTGGCAGCTGGCACTCGATTTCTTTAAACGCCTCGGACGGCCATTTATCGACACATCGTTTGGATGTTTTGGGTACAGCTCCCCTGCTTACGTGATAATTTTAGGAACGTTTTACTGAAAAGGAATGGAATCGGGTCATTTCTTAGATAGAATGTATCAAGCCTTATGATCTAATCCTCAGATTATTAATTCTGTGTTCGATATGAATTATAAGTCAAAAATTCCAGTTTATTAATTATTTTAGATATATAGCTAATTATAATCTTGGTAAGAACATTGTATATTTATTACATAATTTAGATAAGCTTTATGTTAGCTTTGCAAATCCATATATTTATTAAATATTCAAAGTTTTTAAATGAAATAAAACTATCTTCTCAGATTTTTACGCGGATTTATTTTGATTTTTGATTCTCAACGTTTTCAGTCTCTCCTGTGGCTATAATAGCTGTAAAACATGTGGGACGTCTAGAGACCAAAAAACGCTGAATATTCGCGTAAGTCTAAGAAAGTATTAATATTTAAACTAGTTACTTAGTTTTCTATCTATTGAAACTATTCATTTATTAAATCAAAAACACATAAAATAACATCTGAAAGCGTACAAAAATCTTAAAATAATACGCCTTTAGATTTATCAATGCGACTTCATTAGCTGTTACGTAAGTACAACAGTCGTAAGACGCGTCCCAACTATGTCCAGCGCCGGCTTATTGTGATTGACACGTCCCGCTGACCGTCTCGAGGGGCTGTAATACCTTAGTATTGGCATAAATGGAGATTTTGCATCCAAATACAAAATAATGAACGGAGTCAAATAATGTATATATAAGTTGACTCAAATTGAAATAGTACTTATTGAATTGTTGTGAACTCACGTTGCAGTTTATTTTATGACTAGCGATTTTCTCCCCCTCCTCCCTGCTCCGCTCGAGTTCGTTACGTTTTAAGATTAATGTACATTTCTCAGAGATGAGATATTTTCGCAGTAAAAAGTATCCTATATGTTGACCCGGATAACCAGCTATCATCATACCAAATTTCATCAAAATCTGTCCAGTGGTTTTCTCGTGATATGTTCCCAGACAGACAGACGGACAAAAATTCTAAAAACTATAGATTCGGCCTCAGTAGCGATAATAGTGACTATTTCGATTAGATTCTCCAAAAAATATTTGATGTACAGATTCCACTCGGTTAGAATTTTATTATAATATGTATTGATATAGATGTTTATTTATAATCGAAATATAAATAAGTTTAAAATAATCTACTGAGTTTATGTATTTTTCTGACTTTATTTCTTATAGAGTATACCAAAATTGTTTCATGACTATCACTTTCTCAATTATTAGAAAGCATTGATATTAAAAACACGTATGCTAAAACAATTGCAGTTAACCTTTTATAAATTAACTTTCCCTAACCAGGGCAAGACCGCAATCAGTTCCCATTTGCAGCTCATTTGAGACCTCGGATCCGCACCGTCGTTTGTGGCTTGCCTCCCTACTGACCATACTGATTTATTATAGAACCATGAAGTATAAAAACAATTGGGCTTATAGATATTTGATGGAACTTCTATATTTCAATAACTTTAACGAAGTGAAACGTAAAAACATTACGGTCACGGGTTCGAGTCCCGCTAGAGGCATTCATTTGTGTACTGAGCAAGAATATTTGCTCTCCAGTCATGGATATTTATCTATACATCTATATCTTTATATCTATACATATAATAAAAATGTTGCTGATTGCTATCTGTACATAGAAGATATTTGAGAAAAACTATCATTGAAGGTCTTTATTCATGCAATAGAACCCAAAACAATGATTTTTAGAATTTTTGACTGTGTGTCTGTGAGTTTGTGCACGCTAATCTCGAAACAGATTAGCCGATTTGAATGCTGTTTTCACTAATATATTGTGGTAAGCTTCACTTAAAATTTAATATTTGTTTTATTTCAATCGGTTCATAAATAAAAAGTTACGTCAATTTAAAGAATCACCTAGGGTCGAAACCGAGAGGGGCGAGGGTGAGTCGCTAGTATTTATAATAAGTATTTAAAATTATAGACTTGTAGTGTATCAACTATCTGGTATCCATAATACAAGCCTCGTAGTCCCAACATATTAAAATGTCCCAACATATTAAAATTTAAAAAAATAAATAAAAAGCTATGAAATGAAAGTCATGATGTAACCACCATTACCTCAAAACACCGATTTCCAGCTGTAGCAACAATTACAACAATTTTAGATCCAAAACTCAACTTTTACACCGCAATATAACAATAAAGTTGTTGCAAAACAATATGAAACATTCGAAATATTCTAAACGTAAATGTACCATAAAGACTAGACCTAAAAGTTTAGTACATAAATCATCCCGATAGAGGAATTCCGGGGAGTGTATGTCCGTCCTCCCGTACCGGCCATATGTCATCTCGGTCAAGCTGTTATTTGTCTTGCAAAAATTCGGAAAATATCTTAAGAATGTTAAGGGGTCGCTTACATAGGAATGTGTCGGGTTAGGGTGTTGTTTAGGGACTGCGACATAGGGTCTCTGTACATCTCGAGTTTGTCACGCTTCAGATATATTTGGAATTTTGATTTCGCATACGTAAATGTGAAAAAACATATGAAAATATTCAAAAATTTATTATACAAAAATACATGTATATAAAATGTCAATTCTATACAATATTGACTTGTAGCAGAAATAAAACCCGTAAATTGTAGCTTAAAAGGCAACTGACTCTATTTATCACCTTTATATTTTCAGCAGAAAATTTATATCATTGGACAAAATTCATCTCTACTAAAATAATTGTCAGCACGCCATATGCCATCTACATCCAGTAGATTGATCTTGTGTGTCGTCTTTGTAGGAGGCCTACTCATGCTCCCTTCCAGTACTAGGTCAACACTCCAGAACTCCTCATCTCCCTTTCAACTTTCATTATACGAATGATGTATTTCGCTACTACTTAGCTCAGAGATTTAGCGAATTACAAGATTAACGTTATTCGATCTTCCTATCTGCTCATTTCTGATTTATTTTCGCAAGAAAACTTTAGATCTCTGTACGGCTTTTAGTGTAATAAAAGTCTGTCTTTATTATAACATATGAAACTGGCTTTGGCTCTGTTTACTTAGTACTTGAATATAAGATATATAGAGCAATATATAGTGATATTACGTATGTATTGCTGAAAGAATATATGGAATTGAATAAATTATTTCCGTGATAATCAAGTAAATACAAACAAAGCTTACATATTTGTATTTTTACTTTAATATTTTTAAAGCCATTTATGTTTCGCATACCTCCATATCTCATAAAGCTAACATATAGAAGAAACCCAAACATAAATCAGCATCTAGTCTAGTAAATAAAACAGTCTGATTGGGACGCTCCGTAAACACTCAGAGCAAACAGTCCACGTTCCGTGCCCACCGCGCCTGCGCCTAATGTATGCGAATATATTATCATATTCAGTCTTATCTCCAGTTTGAGCTGGTTATTACTTATTTAAGGAAACTAACCTGTTTGATTCATTATTGATTTACACTAAGTTACCACCGGGGCTTGCTTGGTAGCTAACGATTTAGCATGTCATGATAAATAGATATTTAATTATTAAAAAATAATGAATTACTAGAAATTATATCTATTTTACGCTTACCATCGTTTAAAGTTAAACAGACTAACATACGAACTGGCTGACAATATAGGCTTAGCTATATAACTAATAATAATCTTAAAAATATGCGTTTTTGTTTTTATATATCTATCTTCATTTATTTTGAATGAAGCGATTTCGATTACTCTATCAGAAAATTATTGCTAGTTTCGTTTTAAATTTATATATTTTAGAACACTATAATATTAAAAAACTCCATATTTCAATTGAGATTTTATCTAAGCATAGTATATTGAGTAAAGACAGTTAGTATATATTATGTAGCTTTGCAACTCGACCGCAAACCGCAGTGGGCGGGAGGAGAACGAGCGCGCACAAATGAGCGCTCAGCGTTATAACTATACAAATATGCCAAAGAAATTATATATATATATATATATATATATATATATATATATATATATATATATATATATATATATATATATATATATATATATATATATATATATATATATATATATATATATATATATATATTATATTTTTAATTTATACTGTGAATAGCCACTAACAGCCTTCAATATTTGAGTCCGTCGTTTGATACCGTCACGGAACACTTCGAAGATGTCAATGTATGAAACTAATGTCTGGTTGGGTCTCACGTAGGATAGATAATTATTGTATTACAATATTGTAAACAAATATTATTTTAAAAGAGCAACTGTTGAGTTTCTCTTGGGCTCTTCTCAGCAGAACTACCTCCGAGCCGGTGGTAGCTTCCTCACGGACTGACTGCACCGACATTTAATTTAAATAAAAAAAAATATGTAAAATGGACAATTCAAAAGTGCTTGTAAAAGTCTATTTGAATAAAGTATATTTTGATTCGATTTAATTTTACTAGCAAGATAGCATTAGTCGAAGATAACAAACCGCTATTATCTAATATATCAAATTGGTCACACAACCTAAACTGTCGTATACATGCCGCTAAAAGCCCCGTGAGATCTGGGATTCAATAAGGAAAGAAAAACCGGCGATCAGACATCACCGCCCCCGAGATTTCTCTACCCGCGGCCTCACATAAAACGTTAATGGCATAGCCTTTATTCATTACGTATTTGTATGAATTACAACACTTTTTCGTTTTAGACGTACTGAATAGTCGATATTGTTCGTATACATACAGTATCCTAGTAATATTATAAACGCGGAAGTTTGTAAAAATGTATGTATGGATGTATGTTTGTTGCTCTTTCACACCAGAACGGCAGAACGGATCTGGATGAAATTTGGCACAGAAATAGATTATGGTCTGGAATAACACACTTTTTATCCCGGAAAGATATACGGTTCCTAGATTTGTTTTTGTTTTTCTATATTTAACTTCAATAATTCTTCCAGCGTTAAATCTACTTATAAAATTACTAAAAAATGAGGTTGATAGTTACATATAGCTTAGTTTTTCTGAATTTTGTTTATCTATTTAATCGTTTAACTCATTGATAGACATAGTTCATATCTTCGAGTAACTATGTGCTGTGCAGCATTTTTAAAAGAAAGAAAATATTACATAGGACCCGAGAGAAGCAAGGATAAGTTGCTAGAACAATAATATTGTACTTATCCTATGTCACTATCCGTAAAGTTAATGAAACGCATCCCTAAGCAAAGCAAGGGAAAATCAAAATCAATAGTTATCTATAATAACTATTGTATACGAAATACATTGTCTACATAATAAAATTACTTCTTTTGAATTTAAATCCTTACTATTAATTTATCACTGAATAAATTGTATCAAAACAATGTAAAACTGTCATTTCTTCATTATATGCACAAGATACGTGTGGCGTATTAAAATATCTTATGCGATATTATTGACGCACTCAGGTATGACTAGTAGCCTTAAATCAATGGCTAATGGGTGTAATTTGTTGGATAAATAGAATATTTTATATAACTGCGTAAACACAAGAACGTATGGGATTATAATGTGCACATTGCATTGACCTTGACGTACTGGTGTCATGTATGAGACATTACCTTATAACCTTACCTCTTTATATTCTACTTTTAACGAGCTTCAAAACTTAAATCAACATTTACTTGAAGTTTCCTTCCAAATTATGCGGCTTAATATTCTATCAAATATTAAATAAAAGCAATGTGGTAGATATGTACGAGCTAAGATGCCTTTTTTCTATATACATAATATGTACTTAATATATAACTTAGACGTACAATACAGTGTTAAATCTAAAGTATAACAACAAATTCTATAAAATGAGCAAATGTAAATCTTACTCTCCCTTAAAAAAATATATCTGCTATACAATATCAAGATATAATGTATTATTTATTTGAATCATCGTTCGCCTTATTCAGCCCTTTTTAACGTCCCACTGCTAGGCACGGGCCTCCCTTCAATACAAGGGGTTCGGGCCATAGTCCACCACGGTGGGCAAGTGCGGGTTGGTGGACTTCACATGTCTTTCGAAAATTGCTAGATTCTCTGAGACACGATTTCCTCACGATGTTTTCTTTCATCGTAAGATAAGTAGTAATCATGTTGGAAATGCATATGAAAATATCAGAGGTGCGGGATCCGAGATTCAAACCCGCTTCACTCGGTTTCCCAAGAGAACGCGCGAGGTTTTTTTGATTAATTAGTAATATTTACTATTTAAATAATTAATATTTAATACAGAAATAAATAACACTTAGTCGTAATAAATAATCGTAATATTCTAGAATATTCATTAGCAAGTTATATTAATTTGCTTGTAATTTAAAACGAAAGACACAGCCAACATTTTATTATATCGCATAAATTAATATAATATGCCTTTTTATACTTACCGTAGATAAATCATTTTCTAACACACGTTTATCAAAGTGAACCCAACAAGGGAAATGAATTTGAATACTCCAACACAAATGGGCTACGATCTTTCTTAATATATCGTTTCATCTTGTTTTCCATACGAGTGTCCACTGTGGTTTGTGCCCCGGACGTTCAGGACCGCCCTTAGTACTCGTAGAGCCATGAAGTTTGTGGGTAACTAAACTACGCTGTATGAACTACGTGGATATTTATTATTTAATTGTACGTTTAGGAAAATATAATCAGTATACAATAGAATCCCAATTATTCGAATCAATTAAAACCAGGAATATTCCGTGTAATCGAAAATCCGGATAATCGATTTCAAAGCCAATTCAAACAATAATTAAATTTTAATAACTTTTTATTGTAAAAAGGGGTTTTACATACGTCATTTGGAGAATACGATATAAAAAATTACGAGTTATAAAGATAAAGAATAACACAATACCTATGTAATTTATTATGGTTGGAAATAATTTGTTATTAATCTTTGACCCTAATTCTTTTTAAAATAAAAGTAACCTAAGTTACTTCTTATAACATCAGCTATCTGTCAGTGAATATTTCTTCAAAATCGGTCTAGTACTTTCGGAGATTAACTGGAACAAACAGACAGACAAAAATTAAAAATTGTGTTTTCCTTATAAGTACCGTATAGAATCTATGCATTTACTTAAAATCTGTTATTTTGACATTACAGACACTTAAATTTTATTTATCTGTATTGATATAGAATAAGCTAAATTTCTGATCCCAAGCCGGCATTTTACTCTTCCATAGATAAAAGCTTATAGTTTAGTCGTCAAGCCAATAAAGCAAGTATGTTGAAAACTATAAACCTCTTGACCTCCCTCCCCGGCCGTAGCCCGACGCCGCAGGGCTGGCCGGTCACACCAGAATTTTGTGCCTTATCTGATTTATCACGATCCCCGTGGCAGCGCGGGAAACAATTACCCCTTACATTTTCTATCATTCAGTTCCGATTTCCGACCTTTTTATGGAAAACATTCATTTAATTGAAAGATTTAACAATAAAGATTTGCTTTGAGCTTTTGAGCTTTTGAGTTTCTTCGAATTTTACTTTAATATATTTTAATTAGGAAAGTATTTCGTTCGTAAGCTACTTGATAGCCTCACTTTATTTTAATTTAACCCTATAGTGATTTTAACTGTTAAAAATGGACAACTACTGTTCATATTTGCTATTTTCTCTAAATCTACCACCTAGTCAATGAATATGCCATATAATGATAACCAATTTTCAGTGACTGTAATCAGTCTTAGGCATATTAGCCACCTATACTACCAAAGGACTGAACACTATACGAATTATTTAAATTTTCGCGTCATTAGTGTCCTAACAAGCAGTGTACCTAACAATTGCTTATGTATTATTCCAGGTACTATTCTATCCGTTCTTTTTATTATCATCTTTCGCATTTATAATATTAGTCCAAGGTGAACATAAGCAGTCTAGAACCACAAATGCCCGATAGTTCAGACCCAATCCAAACCCACACAGGTTGTAGACATAAGTTACCCACTAGGCCAAGGAGATAGATACCAGCTATTATTAGCAAGTACAAAATGATGAAACAGGAACAGTTAACAACGGCGTGTCACGCGTGGGCTCACCAGTCACCGTGGCTCAAACAATGTGCATTGTAAAGAACGTGACGCACTCTGCATTGTTTTATCAACTTTCTACTAACCTTTACTAGTGACGGTTGTGAAAAACCACTGTCATATTCATATTGTCACCTAACCTGCGTGGGCTGGCGGTGTCAATGATTAATTAGACACGGTAATTTGATACTATATGTATGTATGTTTATATGCATTAATATTAGTACACGGGTGACAGAGCTTCGGTCGGTGTCTTTTTTTGTAAAATCGTGGTTTTATGGATAAGATATAAAAATTGTGTTTTGATTTTTCAGAAAAGACCTATATGTGTAGATAAACTTAAAAATTAAAACCATATCTAAATACAAAATTTTATCCAAATCGTTAAAGTTATTTTCGAGATAGACGTAATCTATACGTCTATACCTACATATAATAAAATTGTAACTAAGCCGAATCTGTACATTAAATATTTTTTGGAAAATCTTATTGAAATAAACATTATTATCGATACAGAGACCAAATCTATAGTTTTTAGAATTTTTGTCTGTCTATCTGTCTGTCTGTATGTCTGTCTGTCTGTTACCACATCACAGAAAAACCACTAGACCGACTTTGATGAAATTTGCTTTGATGATAGCTTGTTATCCGGGTCAATATATAGAATACTTTTTACCGCGGGAAAATATCTTATTTCTAAAAAAAAATACAAAAACTGCAATGAAAGAGTATACTAATATGTAAAACCTAAAAATTTTGTTTTTGATCATCTGAACGCGGGCAATGCTAGTAAATTTATATAAATACAACAATTGCTCATTTTATATTTTAAAATGAAGAAGTAAAATATTTATGAGGTAGGATATTGACTCCTGAACTCCTGAGCTAATAATGAGATTTAAAAGTATCGTCATTTATTTTACCGGAGTAAATAGACACTATAGTCCACTTTTTATGCCATACCTGTGGTATGTAGTGGTAAAAAGGGACACTTAGGATAAAGCATGATTTTTATACTTTTAAGAATCTTATATGATAACTTATTTTTTTAAGGAGACTAGACACGCTACGACCTTCAAAAGTGGAGTAATTACACGTAAGTTAAAGAGGCAGGCACAGCCGCGTACAACACTAGTCTTAACGTGAAACGTTATTTACTCCCATACGAATAGTTATCGTCCAACTCTGAAGAAAAATAACATATTTTATAATTAATGCAAAAAATAGTTTCTTTGGTTATCGCTCTTTCCGATATATTATTAAGGCTTTTTACTAAAACAGGTAAATTCAAAATCACTTAAAAGTAATTATTGCACATTTTCATTTATTTATTTATACTCTCTAATCCCATGTTTATGATATAATCTGTACAAAAAATATATGAAATTTGGTTTACAATAACTGTCAAAGACGACACACACACACACACATATATATAATATATATATATATATATATATTGTAACATACATAAAAAAATACAGCCGTATTGAGTTTCTCCTCTTTTTCAAAGTTGGTTAAAAAGAGTAGTATTATGAATATTTAGTTAAGTACAGCAGGAAGAAGCAGTTAGTTTTTTTGACATATTATGTAAAATTAAAGCTCTGTAACATAATAAGTACATGAATAATAAATAAGTAGACAAGCTCAGTTGAGATGTCCTCGTTACACTGTGTAGTGGGAGGTGCCGTCACAACTTTATATTGCAAGTACCAACTACAATATCTATACTTACTAATATTATAAATGTGAAAGTGTGTCTGTTTGTTTGTCCTCCTTTCACGTCGAAACAGAGTGACGGATTAGCGTGATTTTTTGTAGAGGTAGTTGGAGGGCTGGAGAGTGACATAGGCTACTTTGCCGCCGGAGATTATTCCGTTCCCACAGGAAAACACGTAGGTACCTATTATATACAACCCACAGCAACTCATCATACCTATGTATTTATTTATTTATCATTGAGAATTGATATATAATAATAATATAGTCTACTTATTCCTTACTAACCGTTAAAATGTGCCTAGGAACGAACCCGGACGAAGCGAGGGCCTCTAGTCCATATACAAATAGGCAAAGACAGTCCAGTACCTTTTTCCTCTAATTTTTTTTTTTCAATTCAACCAATTTTGTTTTTTTATGTATAGTAGCTATTGACGAGCTTTAGTGCTATCAATATTTTTTTGGAAACTTTTTTACACATTTAGTAACAGTCAATCAATAATTTAGGTCAAGACTAATAATTATCATTGTGTATATAGGTTGGATTTAAAAGTGTTCGAAAGTATAAAAGTATATGTTATAACTTATAGTTGATACTGTCTGAGGTAAGACAGGTTACGTGTTTGAATTTGGGCAGGAACAATTCTTTTATTTAATAAAAAATATTCTTTAATTTGATTCCCCATACAAACTTTGATCCCTATTTTCACCCGTTTAAGGGATGTTTTCCGGGATAAAAAGTATTCTATATCCCTCCCAGTGTCTCAAAATATCTTCGTACCAAATTTCATCTAAATTGGTTCAGAAGATGCAGAGATTACCTCCTACATCGTCACAAACTCACCAACTCACAAACTTTTCCTCTTTATAATATTAGTAAAGATTTGAAAAACTACTGATAAGCACTTTTTATATTTATAAGCATGACGATCTGAATAAGTAACCTATTCTTAGTCCCTTTGTAAATTCTCACATGTATATGTTTTAGATATCGACTTTGCTCGCTCTAATATAGTATTATCTAAAGTTAGTGAATTATTGCATTCGTAAAAGGACTTTTCAGATATCACCGATATGAACAAACAAACAAATTTTGCATTTTTAATTATTTTTACAACACTTGTAATCTACATTTCTTTGAAATTCTCTTTATAAAACAAAAAAAAAATATTTAAGCATATTAAGCACTTACGTGTGAATTTTAAGGTAGACTTTCTATTCAGATGCAATTTATGAACAAACCAGCCAACTAAGTCATACAATTCATAGTTGATCGATAAATTCAACATCGGAAATCCATCGTTGTTTTCGGACGGGTTGCTTGTAGAATATTATTATATACGTAGGTAAATTCGGTAGAGGTGAATTCATGAATAGTCATCGCAGTGTTTACACTCTATTCCTCTCGATCTATGAAAATCAATGTGCTCTATTCAAATTATATGTCAAAAATAATATCTGATAAGGCTGCGTAGGTACTGATGTTTGATTGGTTAGAGTCAAATCCGAAATATTTGTTGGTTTTAAATAAATTGTTTTTTATTTATTTGTTTATTTATTTTTTTATTTAATAATTTTTTCAGGCAACATTTACAAAAAGATGTTAAATATGTAAATAGAGGCCCAAAGCATAATATATAACTTAAGCTAACATATATATTAATTATAACTATTTTATTATGTTTTACGCTGACATTTAAAATTAACGATTTTGAGCTTAACATTATTATTATTATTATTATTTGTTGGGTGTGGTGCCGAGGTCGGCCCTAGCTACGTCGACCAGTTTTGGTCCATTGTAGCTCCCTTTATAGTAAGTTCAAAGTTCTCCGCTTAGTCCTGTTGACTCCAGGAATTTCCAGATTTTCTGCGCGGGGAGCATCTGTATCTCTTCCGGTTGCATAATATGCTGCCCTAGATAGATACTTCTGCGGTGCATGAGTGGGCCGCACGAGCAGAGGATGTGCATAGCAGTTTCCTCTGTCTCATGGCATAGTCTGCACATTGCGGTCCGACTGAGGCCGAGGGTAAACATATGTTTATTGAGTTTGCAGTGACCAGTAAGTATTCTGGTTACTGCACTGGTTTTATACTTGTTGAGTTGAAGCAACTCTTTTGTAAACTTTTTGCGATATCCCTTAATTAGCGCTTTAGAGTGTATTTGTCCAGAAGTGGATTGCCACTCTTGAAGTGCTTGGCGATTGCATTGAATTTTGAGAATTGAATAGGCATGTTGTTTTGCAATACCACAAAATGGTTCTGGGCCACATTCAGGGGTTTCAGCGCCCCTTCTTGCCAATGCATCAGCCTTTTCATTCCCATCTATGCCTGAGTGACCCGGGACCCATCTGAGGGTAACTCTGTTGGATGTGCCCAGGACATTCAGATTATCCATACAGTCTTTGACCAACTTAGAGTTGGTCTCAAGAGAATCTATAGCCAGAAGTGCTGCTTGGCTATCTGAGTTGATGTAGATATTTTGGTTTCTAAGCCCTCTCTCCAGCATGACTTCAGCACATTTGTTGATGGCGAAGACCTCGGCTTGGAAGATGGTGGCCTCCTTGCCCAGATTGACACTCATGTCAAATCTAGGCTTAAGGCCATAGATACCGCACCCTACATCAGATCCTTTCTTGGATCCATCTGTAAACCAAACATGACTGCCCTTTTTGTGAGACTCTTGGTTTTTTAGCCACATGTCCCGGTTGGGAAGATCTATTTGGTACTGTTTAGCGAAGTTAAACTCTGTACTCATGCCATCGACTGGCATTTTCAGAGTTTTGTGTTCGAATGTCAACTCTTTGAGTTTGTTCATATATTGCGATTGCAACTTTACATTCGATTGTGTACAGAGCCTGTAGAGGCAAGATTTAGCTTCTTTTTGCACGTGGAGATATAGCGGAGCTATGTCCAACAAAGCATTTAGAGCGTCACCTGGTGCCGAATGGAAGGCTCCCGTGATGATTAGACATGCCATCCGTTGTATGCTGTCTAGTTTACTCATAGTTGTCTTTTGTTTGGTTTTGTTACACCATACGACTGAGGCGTATGTTATGATCGGCCTTACCACGGCGGTGTACATCCAGAGAGCCATTTTGGGTTTGAGGCCCCACTTGGCTCCAGCCATTCGACAACATATCCAGAGGGCCATTTTGGCTTTTTGTATAATGTTGTTGAGGTGAGAGTTCCAGGTCAACTTTTGATCAATAGTGACTCCAAGGTACTTTACCTCATTTGATAGGTTAAGGGTTTTGCCATTGAGTCTGAGTTCAGTCAGCCTTTCAAGCTTCCTTTTCCTGGTAAATGGTACAATAACTGTTTTATCAGCGTTTATTGATAGTTCATTTTCTCTGCACCATCTTGTGATGGTATTGAGAGCTCCTTGTAACCTGGTGGAAATTGTGTTCAGGCAGGGACCTCTTACTACTACAACAAGGTCATCTGCATAGCCCTGTGTATCGTAGTCAAGATCTGCCATGATTACAAGTAGTAGGTCTACAGCTAGTGTCCATAATAGGGGTGAAAGCACTCCTCCTTGCGGACAGCCTCTTGTAGTGTAGAAGTTGTGCGAGTGTTCGTTTAACGTTACTTTCGCACACCGGTTGGAGAGCATATATTCCACCCATCTGGTGGTTGTGATATCAACACCTTTTGCATTTAATCCTTTCAGGATGGTTGCCGTAGGTGTGTTATCAAAGGCCCCCTCAATGTCCAAAAATGCACATAGAGCTGTCTGCTTATCCTCTAGGGACCTTTCTGCCTTGTCGATCAGAGCTACTAAGGCAGATTCTGTGGATTTACCCTTTTGGTAAGCATGTTGGTTGCAGGAAAGTGGTCTAGCCACAAGATACCTAGTTCTAATGTGCTGATCGATTACTTTTTCCATTGTTTTTAGTAGGAAAGAAGTAAGACTAATAGGTCTAAAGGATTTGGGCTGAGAGTAGTCGTTTTTACCGATCTTCGGTATAAAGGTAACCTTGACCTTAGTCCATTGTTCTGGTATAATGCCCCAAGCAAAGCTTGCTCTAAATAATTTTACCAGATGCGGGATAAGGAGTTCCATGCCCTGTTGAAGCAGAGCTGGAAAAATTCCGTCTTCCCCTGCTGATTTAAATGGTTTGAATTTTTTCAAAGCCCATCTAATCTGGTTAGGCCTAAAAATGGTATTGGCCATCTTCCAGTCGCAACTATTTGCCCTGTGGATGTAGTTTTCCTTTGGGTTTGATTCACTGCCGGTGACAGGGTACGATCCTGGGAAATGGGTTGCTCTTAAAAGTTCCAGCGTCTCCATCTCTGTGGTCGTGAAGGAATTGTCTCGCTTTTTTAAGAAGCCGAGAAAGATATTTGGTGTCTTGGCAAGGACCTTGTGGATTCTCGCTCCTTTATGTGTTTGGGCGATATTCTCACAGAATCGTTTCCAAGATGCTCTTTTAGCTTTTCTGATCTCTTTGTGGTATTTAGTCAGAGCCTTCTTATACCGTTCCCACCCATACGGTGTAGTGGCCTGATTAAATAAGCGACGTGTGGAGACTCTAAGTCGTTCTAGCTTTTTGTTCCACCACGGAGTATTGTTGTTAACCTTGAGTTCCCTGACAGGACAGCTATTTTCATAGGCATTTAGAATGCCATCCGTTAGTAAGTTGTTTAAAATGTTAAGGGAGTCGGGTGTCTTGATTGATTTTGGAAAATCCTTAGCTGCCTCAGCGAGCAGGTTTTTGAAGTCTACCCACGAGGTGGCTTTGGGATTTCTAAGCCTTTTAGGCTCAGTAGTTATTGAGCCTTGTATGCTAAAGACAATATGTTTGTGATCGGACAAAGAGTTTTCATTACTGACATGCCATTTACTTATGTGTTTAGCGATTTGTTCAGTAGCAAAAGTAATATCCAGAACTTCCTGCCTAGCTTTGGTAGCGAAGGTTGGATTACAGCCTTTATTGAGTATTTGTAGGTCGTTAGCTAGGAGAAAATCTAAAAGTAACTCACCTCTTTTGTTGGTACCAGTACTGCCCCAGATTGTGTGATGGGCGTTTGCATCGCAGCCAACAATTAATTCTGTCTTGTGTTTTCGAGCGTAGTCGACGACTTTAGACAGTTCTTCGGTGGGGTTGGCTTTCTCTCCGGGCAGGTAGGCCGAGCACACCAGTGCTCTAGTTTGACCACGCCCTCTGAGAACGGTGATTGCAGCGACCATGTCATCACTGCAAAGTTCTGTAACAGGCAAGAAATTAATACCTTTCTTAAAAACGATACAGGCCCTAGGCTTGGTGCCATTTTCGTTTGCTAGGATCTTACCTACTCCACTTAAGCCCGAAATCTTGGACTTGGCGTTAAGCCATGGTTCCTGAACCAGCGCTATATCCATGCCATGTGCTTTAAAGATGTTTTCTGCCACGGCTGTGGCAGCGATAGCGTGGTGTAGGTTGGCCTGGAGTATGTTGGTGTGGGCATCGCCAATTTGGTGTGTAGCGCTACTGGGGGCGAGCCCCATTGCGCTTGTCACGTCCCTTGCTGCGGCCCTTTTGTTTATGGGGGCGCTGGCTCTTGCCTCTGGGGGTTTGTCCACCCCTGGTGTGCCCCCCTGTATGAGGAAACCTGTGCAGAGTTCCAGTCGTTCCGCTGGTCCCGGCCACAGGAGCCACGCCAGGTGCAGCTGCACCAGATGGTGAAGGCGCAGCAGCGTTGGCACTCGCTCCAGTAGCCGCGGCCCCAGAACGAGAGGTAGACGGCACAGGTCCAGAGGCAGAAGTCCCAGGATTGGGTGTGGGCTGGTTGATGCCCTTAATCCGGAACTGGACAGACTTGAAGGCCAAGTAGGCTTTCAGGCCGGTTTTTTGGAGGGTCTCAACAGATTGGTCGTCGATGGAGAGGGTGAGTATGATTCCGCCCTTCTCCGCCTTTTTGTTGAGAACCTTCCACAGCTCCGTATTAAGGCCATCATTTTGTATCCGGAGACAGGAGAGCGCTTGGTCGACGTCTTTTGACTCCGGATCGGGGATGTATACTACCCCAACCTTTGGTTTGGGCAAGTCGCTCTCATTAATGAGAGCGAGCTTGGCTCCTGGCCACGGCTGTAAGGTGGGTATACAATTTTCAAGCCATTCCCTGGCGTGCTGGTTAATGCAGGTAATAAGCAGCCAGCCTGGCCTGAATGATAGCCCGCCAAAGGCAGGTCCCTTACCCTTCTCCGAAGTGGTGATTTTGGCCACGATCGCATTATAAAGTGACTGCAGCTGTGCGTCAGTCATGGGAGTGGAGTCCCTCACACCAACTTTGGAGGAAGATAAGGCCGCACTATAGGCAGCTGGAGGTGGTGGGGCCGACGGTGCTTCGCTCGACCTTTGGGACTTCCTCACTGGTTGTCCCTGTGGTGATTCCTCCTCCGAGCGGGTCCTTTTGACGGAGCGCTCGGATTCGGGTTTCGAAGCATCGAATCGATACCCCATAGCCCTGAGTTCCGCAAAGGTTTTAGCGGACAGTTCGTAGGCTTTTGCAGCCTCCACTCCCTGTCCCCTAAGAGCCTTAAGTCGGATTAAGGCTGCCCCACTCAATCTTTTACGATTGGGTCGGACAGCATCAGAGGAGATGGCAGCAGGGTTACCAGTAGGTGATTCAGGGCTTGTAGAAGCCCCTATCGCCATTTCGGTGCCTGCAGTCACCTCCATTGGTTGCGCTGACATTTGGGTGGTTTCATCCGCACCCATTGTCAGCGGCATGAGGTCCTGGCACAATTCGTCCAGGGTTTGTGACGTGGTAACGTCTTTGGTGCTTTTATTATTTTGGTCCTTACTCATATAGGTCCCACGAGCAGCTAGGGAAATAAAAATGCCCACCGACAGAGCCCCGCATGTCGATGGGAGGACTTAAAATACTATCCGATTCGTCCAGGTGTCGGATAGCCACCGTTAGCGACTGAGCTCCCCCCCAGCCACGCATCCCTCGGCACGGTACGAATAACACCTTGGATTGGGTTCTAAACTAAAGCTATACATATACGTACATATATATTTCATAGACACACTTACATAAACATACATAAACATACATATATAAATAAAAGTGAAAGCAAGCGCTCGGTGTTTTCTGTTTCGTCTATTTCCTAGTGAACTAGACCAATAACAGGGCTGGCAACCTCGTGAAGGATAGTACACCGAACTTGCCTTGGGGATCTTTGCGACAAAAGCGTCACTCTCCCCCAAGACCAACGCCACCCCACCGTCTCTGAAGGAGACAGTAGGGTAGGCCTGCGCCTACACTACCATGCGAAGCATGTCGTAAGGGAACCGTGAAAGCATAGATTCAGGCCCGCCCCAGCTTAACATTAACTCTTTACCCAAAATACAAGTAGCCTAAGTTACTCCTTCTAACATCAGTTATCTGCCAGTGAAAGTCCGGTCAAAATTAGTCCAGCTATTCCGGAGGTTAGCCGGAACAAACCGACGGACAAAAAAATTAAAAATTATTTTTTTCTTATAAGCACCTAATATAATTACATATGCATTAGTAAAGAGCTGTTATTTTAATATTACAAATAGACACTTCAATTTTATTTATTCGTATAGATACAATAAAATCTGTACAGTATTATTAATATTAATACGTTTTAAAATGCAAATGTTTGTATGTTTGTTACTTTTTCACGTTAAAAGAGCTGGAGGGATTTGGATAAAATGTAGTATACAGATAGGCTATGACCTGGAATAGTACACAAGCTACTGTTATTAGGTAATAATAGTATTATAAATATGAATTTAATAACTATACAAGTCTCAAGCAACGCTGCGTACAAAAGGTTGTTTCTAAAACAAATCGTATTACAAAGTTTACTGACAAGTACTGGTTGTGTTTACCTAAGACAGGTAGACTAAGGTGAGCCTGTTCCTAGATCGTGATGGCCTTCAAGCTAAGTTCCTCGTCCACAAATATTATGTGTTGTTAGGTGGATGTACGCAATATTCAACAACTATTTCAGAATAATCACTATGGTGTTGTTTGTTTGTTGGTCTGTCCTTTTTTTGTGTAGAAAACCCTGTACCCACCCGTCTGGGGAACGGGTTATGTGGGGCACAGCAGCCTACCCACTAAAACCCACACTGAGGCCACTTTGTCGCTTAAAGCTGGGGTCACAGGTATCCAAATTCATCTGTAGAATTGTTAGTACGTCCCACCCATGGACGAATTAGAGACTGGACCTGACATAAAATACAAATGTATGAAAACTAGTTCAACCAAGTGACGCATAACGCACACAAAGATTTTATTACATTATTATAAACACTGATACACAATACAATATTTCTAGTGCTTGAACGTAATCGATAAAATACATATATCGATGAACCAATGAATGATATTTTAGACATTTGTAAGCATAGTCATCATATTTTACATCTTTTAATTTAAAATATCTGTATTTATTATAATAAAATAAAATAAATGAATTAAAGAGGCAATAATAATGTGTCAAATAATAATATTTTTTTAATTTGATGTATATAAATACGATGGCATTGATGGCAACATTCTGTTGACCTATAATAATGTTAATAAACAAATGAATATCGGGTGTATATTCCATTAATATATAATAAATATTATTTTGTAAAGATTAAAAAAATATTAAGCTAATTTAATTAAATAAAGTGATTTTGTTGATTCTGTTATTGAACTATTTTAATTGGCAATTAATTGTCTCGGGTAGTTATAAAAATGTAACACTGTCCTAATATTGCTCAGTTATTAATAAACATTTGTGAAATTAGGAAAATGAAAAAGTGATTGCAAATTGTGAAAAAGTGAGTGTTGGATCGTGAAAGTAAAATAAATAGTGCAAGTGGTAAAGTGTTTTATTACAAATCGCCAACCCAGAAGTTTAGTGCTAAAACATTATTGTTTGATTTTGTGTAATTTATGTGTTGAAATAAAATGATCTTTATCATTATTACAATGGAATAATATTCTAAAGTATATAAATGTGGTATAAAATAGAATAAAAAATTAAGTACACATACTAATTATAATTTTTGCATTTATATTTTTATTTGATTTAGAAAATATTTTTACAAATTTATTGTCATCAGATTATAGGATACTGTGATAAAAGTATTTTATGTTATTGTACTGTACAAATAACACAATTCGTTCAGTTATTTCGTCAAATAGCGATATATTTTTCGACATTGTCAAGCACTAGTCGATGTCAAATGGACTCACTCGACAGTTTTGTCATTTGTTCTTAATGGTATAATCCAGCCATGTTATGATGGTTGTCAGATGTCAACAATACATAGAAATATCGACTATATTTAACATAGTTGGATAATATGACATTTTATTTTACATTTAATTAAAATTTGTGATAAATAACAATAAATGTAATAAAATAATGTATTTACAAGTGAAAAGAAATAGTGCTGCTTCCGCCGTTATAGTTTTTACACCATTTAACAGAACATTTAGTCATTTTTGGGAGATGTTTTGTTGACAAGTAAGTGCTTGAGACTGACACAAAAAACAAACGACCTAGGCTAGGTAGACCCTGGTTACTGACACGACCGGTAAAGGTACGTCCGCTTATATGTCTGGTCCAGTGGTTAATTCGTTCATGGTCCCACCTTTATTGGACACTGGAGTGTCAAAGCGATTTTACTATTCACCCCGATACAATAATTATTTTCATGGAATAATAGACAAAAATTAGCTGGACATCTGAGTGAAGGAATGGAGAGGTATAAGTTACAACATCATATTACAAACTACTAGCTATAAAATATTGTAGCTATTTTACATACTGTTCTATAATTTATTTTAGATCAGAAAATAGTCATATTTTCTATAGTACTAAAGCTTTGTATTGACGGTAAGGCCATTATTGTTAAAATGTGTTATATTTTTTATGGTATACAAAACAAAGGCGATAATTCTGTCTGACTGTTTGCGTGATTAGATTTAGATTTATTTGCTTAATTTTAACTATTCCTTAAAAATACCTGGAATGCAGTGCTAAGACATGTAGCCACATGTATACAAATAAATTAAGCTGAAGTGTTTATTTAAACGTGTTAATCACTAAAACTATCGATGCCGATAGGATAAAAATCATTTTTCATTTTATTGCCTATTTATTGAGTAAAGCTATAGACATTTTATCATCACACTAAAACCTTTTCAAAAACCTAATTAACAAAGAAAAAGTATACAGAACCGCGGCCTAACACTAGTGAGAAATATCCCATTTAACCGTATAGTGATAACAAATGCTAAAACACTTTCCGATAATAGTAAATCATGCATATTAATAAACCTGAAAAACCTTCTAAAACGTCATACGTGTGCAATTTCAATCGATCTCAAATATCTTTCATTCAATTATTGAGTGCATTTAGATTCTGAATTTGTAATGCTACATGGTTTTTGGATTTACTGTTTTTGATCATTTTAGTGTTAATCGTGCGATGGATTGACAGGTATACTAGACTACTATCAGACCTATAAAGTTTCCGCTAGCTCGGGAATTATACAGCCGTCCATATTTATATAGCTTTTACATCGCTTCTGTGTAGATAAAAAACGCTAAGCATTTAATTTGAACTAACTGAATGAATTTGTTGGGAAATAATATTTTTTTTATGAAAATGTAATAAATGCTTATAATATTAGATGGATATAAAAATACCGTTTTGCAGTATATTATATCTTAGAGCAACCACTTACTCGTAATATTGGGATTTTTCATCCCTACGTGTCTTCTTTTAAGTAAAACGTTACACCGGCTTTGAAATAACTGGAAAGTATTTATTTTACCTTCAAGCGTGGACATTTTATTCAAATGTCTATGACATAATTTATTCATTAAAAAAACTATAAAAATCGATAAAAAATTGATCACGTTGTGTATACAAACACAAACTTGTAATGCCTGTGACTTGTCTACACAGAGTCAGTAATTCTTTTTATGGACAATGTATACGCTTGTACAACAGGATCCCAGAAAATGTTCAAAAGGCTTCTATTGCCAAATTCAAAAAAAAATGTTAAAAAACGTTTGTGTGTTAAGGCTATTATACAATAAATGATTTTATAGAAGATAGCACACCTTGGGAATGAAATGATCGCCTCCAGGCTACTTCAATTTGATAGAAATATTGTAAACTACAGACAAACAGAAACAAATTTATCCCACGGGAACCGTACATTTTTCCGAGATAAAAAGTAGTCTAATTGTTGATGCCTTATGTATGAACTATTATATATATATATTATATACTTATTGTAAAATTTAATTAAATTCCAATCAGTAGTATTTGTGTACTAAGTTGTATAAGTTAATATAGTTTTTAACTATCCCACGGGAACTCTTTAATTTTCCGTGATGAAAAGTATCTAAGATGTTTACCGGGGATATAAGGTACCACCATGCAAAATTTCATTCAAATTGGTCCAACAGTGTCGGAGATTAGCCCGTACAAACAAACAGACAGAGAAACAAAAAAAAATTAGCAAAAAATTAGGTTCTATTTCTCTTCTTACATCCCCCTGACTCGGTTTTTAGCATTTTTTTTCTATGTACAGATATTCGACACCTACAGTTTTATTATGTTTAGATTATAATTTAACTTTAAAAAAATATTAGTCCCGCTGAGTTTCTTTCGCCAGTTCTTCTCAGGACTGAGGCTTCTTCTTTCCGAACTGGTAGTAGACTCATGACGTTCAGTAAAAAAATGTAATAATTTCATGCAGAATAAATATTTTGAATTTGAATATAACGTCGCAGGGACATACACCAGAACCGAGTACATCCACGTTTTTTGTATGTATTGTATTCCTCAGAAGAATACAGCGTGAAGATAATATATATAAAAACATATACAGATGTACACTTTCAATTACGATAAGTTAATTTGCATACACTATATAATATCTGCTAACTGCATAGGGGTTTTAAAGCTTAGGCAACTTACATGCCGTTCTAATCATTTATTCGCACAGATGTCCATTATACGGGTCTTAAGAATTCCAAAGGCATGATGGTTCGGGACCTTATAAAATAATTATTTCCTAGATACGTATAGCCCGCTTATGTTTTTTTTTTCTAGATTTATCCCTCTATTTTATGACTGTTTTACTTTTGTAGGGTGCCTGCGTAGAACTAGACAGTGTAACAACGTATAGTATCAACAAGTAGTTCCCCGTGACTACACTCGTGTATAACAGATTTCCATACAAACTTCCAAGCCCTTTCTTACATTTTTAAGGGTAAAATTTCCAGAAATGCACCAAGAGGCATCTACGATCTAAATTTCATTTTTGTTGCATATTAATTTTCTGTGATAATTAAGTAGTAAATGGTATTCTGCTTTTATATATTTAGATGTTTTCTTTAGCTTTGATAAATAATCTATCTGTGGGAGGGCTACAAGTCCTAAACGAATATATAGATTGATATAGACATTTAACTTATTACTTAGCCAGATAATATGTGCAAAATACGAAAAATGGATGTACCTATACGTATATAAGAGCATAACAAAAACTGCTGCAAATTATCTTGTTGTGTTAGTATTTATTATTACTCATTATTTCCAGTATAACTTATGTTATAAAATACTGATTTATTAGAGTCGTTTAAATTTCTATACAAAATTCTAGTACGAGTATATTCAATATACATACATATTATGTTAAAAAATCGAAAGAGATATATGTACATATATAGAGATCGTACCTACTTCTATTTTCTCTGATTACTCCGCAAGAAATATCTCATTATTATAATAAAATTGAGTATTTTATGACCTGCCAAATGCTGAATCTATTTTGATAAGATTTGTTAGAAAAAGTCGATGACTAGTTAAGACGTCTCGAACCCCATTTTTAAAGTGGATTTAAAGTACAGTCACGTTAATAGGTTATATCTTTATTAGGCAGAAGGGTTAAGCGGGAATTGTGCAATAAACGAAATGAAATAGTTAACCCTGAAGCGGTCTTCACACTCAGTTTAATTTAGTTAACTGTTCCGCTGCGCCCCGGGCGTGCTGCAAGGGTTGCTTGGGACTCGATAGATTTGAACCATCAAATAGTGTGTGTTTAATTACTTAACTCGACTCTACATTGGGTTTTCTTTAACTTTTTTGTACAATGAATATTTTGTTATATATAATAAGTGCTAATATAAATAATCATCTATACATATAATAAAAGAGTAACATCGCAGTAGAGTAAGTAAGATCGCAGTCTGTACATGGAAGATATTTGAAAAAAAGTATTATTGGGGATCTTTAATAACGCAATTGAACACAAGAACAATGATTTTAAGAATTTTTGTCTGGTGGTCTGTGAGTTTGTGTGCGCTAATCTCAGAAACGGCTTAACCGATTCGGGTGCAGTTTTCACTAGTGTATTGCGGTAAGTTTCACGTAACATTTAGTATTTGTTTTATTTCAACCGGCTTATAAATAAAAAGTTATGTTAATTTAAAGAATCACCTAAGGATGAACCTGAGCTAAGCGAGGGCGAGTCGCTAGTAATAATCTATATTTAGCAAGTCAATCCATTTTGTACATACATATTTATATAAGATTTAGATTTTTCCTCATATATTAAAACGTACATAAAATGTTCGTATATCAATACTAATATTATAAAGAGGTAAAGTTTGTGAGTTTGTGGGTTTGTGCGTTTGTGACGTTGTTCCGGGTAATCTCTGGATCTACAGAACCGATTTAGATGAAATTTGGTAAGAAGATAGTATGAGACCCTGGGAAGAACATGTGGTACTTTTTATTTCGGAAATTATAAAGATACAAAGAAGAAGATAAAAAACTATTAAGTTATTGTGACACATTAATAAAACCTTACTGACACTCACAAATACAATTTAAAAGTGAAAAATTACACAATATTATAATTTAACACATTTTAAATTAAATATCTTTAATCTGTCGATTTATCCTTAAAAATATTTACTTATCAATTACTAAATAAACTTAAAAAAGTAATAAAAAAAACGTCAACTCAAAAATTTCGCAATTGCACGTCCCTTGGAAATCATAAAATATATTCTATCGAATTTTGCCATCTCTAAGACACGTTTTCAGCGAGAGCTAATTTATATAGAGCCGTTGCACCCTCTCTGTTTAAAAGCTTATAATCGCGATGAAACATAGCCGTTGATTAATAGAACCGAACTCCGAATTGTTACTCAAAATATCATCACGCCGCTAATTATGACAAAATGAAGTATCGAATTCCCTCAGAGCTTTTGATGTAATTGACAGCTTTTGTTTCAAAGTCAATAACAATAAATATCTTGCATGTTTTATTTTAAATAACTAAAAGCTAGCCCCCTAGTGGTAGGACAGTAACACTGGTGTACAATTTTGTACGTATTTATTTATATTAAGAATTGTATTTGTTAGAAAATATTAAATTTAAAAAACTACAATGTGAAGTTAAAATAAAAAGCTTTATTTAAAATCTTTTAAAAAAAATATGTAGACTACCAATTCCCCCTCCTCATCAACTCACCCTCAATATCAGCTATCTACTAGTAAAAGTCTTGTCAGAATCAGTCCAGACGTTTCTGAGATTAGCCGAAAAAAACAGACAAAACGTTTAAAAATTGTGTTTTTTCTTATAAGTACCGTACATAATTCCATATGCATTTAGCTAAAAGCTGTTATTTTGACATCGCAAGCAGAATGTTCAATTGTATTTATCCGTAGGTATAGATAATGGGATGAACATTGACTAAGTCATTTGTCAAATAGTAAGTTAGAAATATACTGCTACTTGTCAAAATTACTATTAATTCTATATATTCATTAGAAGATCATGATTTCTTTAAGGTTTAAAAAACATAGCAAATACTTTTACAAAATGTAAACAGTCTGCGTAAAATATTAATTTCTTTCAAATGTGTCAAAATAGTAGCTTAAAAGTAGTGAAAACTTTCTGGGGCAGTCAGAAACAACAAACAGACATACTCTCAATTTGTTATATTTGTATCAATAAACAAATCAAGATAGATTTACATTTACAACAGAGTGAGCTTGGCCACAATAATGTCATCGCCTACAGATACAATATACAAATGCAGGATTTATCGCCATACGACTCACTTTATATTCATTGTTTCACTTTATTACGCTTTAAACTACCTTCAGAAGTATTGTTATTATTGTTAATTTATTGAATACCAGCTAGGCATTGCTTGCGATTCTGCGTGAAGTTGTCGATGTTCTAACTAATAGTATAAATGTAAAAGGGTGTTAGTTTATTCTTTCATAACTCATCCTACGGCATCTTAGTGAGAAGTTACAGATCCATGAATTCTAATTATGAAATGATTATAACTTTATTCATTAATTTGATAGAAATGAAGGTTTTTGTTATGTTATGTGTATCGATGAAGAAAGTATAAAAACACACCAGGTAACTTAGTGATAGTATATTGTGACATTGTCGATAGCAAGCGCAGGGAGAAGAAAAGGGAGCTGAAGTGTTATGGAAATGGTAATAGAGAAGGTACATTCTATATAAATAGGCTTGATCTAAAAGAAGAAACAACAGAAGAAATAGATGGATATAACAAAAAATATGAAAATTTGTGATATGATATAAATAATCAGAAAAATTGAATAAAGTAGAAGAAAAAATTAATAAAATCAGATTCAGACATAATCAGGATGTTATTAAACACTGCTGAGAAAAGCTAGAAAAGCTATAAACAATGACCTGAAGTTGTTTTCTGTAAAAGCTTTAATGTAACTTGACAGCTGAATACGCGACTACACTTCAAGTGTGTTGGATGAAATATGTTCTTGAATTCACCTGTCGAGTTACACAAAAATACTTGGAGAATAGTACTTCTCACTAAATTGAAGTTAAGGGAATTCAATCAATCAAGGAAACTACTCATCTGTTAATTTAATGATATAAATTATCATTTTATAAATGCAATTCTAAAAAATACATACATACATATTTTTATAGATGTTCTTTGATTTCATTTTTGAATATGTAAAGAAATACAATTTAACATATTACTATATTACATTACATAAAATAGAAATGATATCTAAAAAAAAATATTATTATTATTCAAAATAAAACGACTCCAAAACATTTATAGGTAAATATTTACATAAGTAACATTCAGAATTACAAATTGAGTGTTTGACTTTGTTACATCAAAACCAGAATACTAAGAATGGAACAATTTGTTTGCACAAAAACTAGTTATAAATGGGTATTGTTAAAATAAAAATTATAATTTGTTTCGTCAAGGGGTTACTTGATACACAGAGTAAAAATTGTTAAATATAAATATTGTAACTATAGCAGTATGACACTGAATGAGTAGGGAGATTTTTTACTCTGTAACATGGACAAGCTACGTCTGCAGATAGTTTAACCGGGGACAAGCGTGACGAAATTGTGTGGGGTAGTGATGCAACCCTTCTATACTCACCGTGTAGGGATGCTGTGTAGTGTGCCAAAAATCTTGATAATTTAAAAAAAATCACAACATAGTATAAAACAAGTTGCTTCCCGCTGTCTGTAAGTCCCTATGTATGCTTAGATCTTTAAAACTGCGCTACGGATTTTGATGGGGTTCCTTTAATAGATAGAGTGATTCCAGAGGAAGGTTTAAGTATATAATTTGTTAAGTTTTTGTTTACATTGGCTAAAATATATCTATATTTGTTGGAGGTGTCGGAAATAAATAAGCCGTCTGGGAGCTTTCAACGAAAACGCTGCCTAAATCCTTTGAGATATAACAAAATAATGTATAGTGGAAATGTGTATCTTATATAGGTCTACAAAAAAGTCCACGATGGCAAATGTCTATCTCTTAAGGATAACATACTATACCCATTATAATTTAAAAAGTACCTAGGGACTAACCCAAGCGAAGCGAGGGTCAATCGTTAGTATCTGTATAAATAAAAAAAATAGGTTTATTCAAGATTTAAGTCTGGAATGTAGTACTATTTAGCATCTTAGAATAGTATTTTAGTTTAGTGTAAAGAGAAAATTCAATATAAAATTTATTTAGAGCCTTATAAAATAATAAAAATTTGACTCTATATTGCATTAATATGTTGGTTTCGTTATAGTATTACTTCTTAGCCCACAAAAGAATATTAATCATGAAAACTATTTTCAGCGTGTGCAAAAACAATACAACGTAAATAAATAAAAATAACATAAAATTATAACATTATAGATCGTCGTCCATAAAATATCAAAATGACTGTATCCCTGTATAGCCAACCCCCGGTGGAAGCGTGAAATTCATACAATAAATGCCTTTGTATTGCGGTGGCTGTTGACTTTTGCGCGAAACCGCTAAGCTATGTTTTATACTTGTATAAGTAACTTTTTACCTTTTATAAAAACCCTTTTCTAAAACGCTGGCCTTCACACGGCGTTCGTTTACTTTTTGCAAGTACATATGATATGAAATTTTTAAACTGTAGTTCCTTAATTTAGCGCTTTATCATTGAATTCAGATGAAAAAAATAGTTATTATAATACTGTGTAAAAATAAAACTAAAAATATGAAAACGAGTTGTACAAATAACATAGTAATATACAGTCGCTGACATACACGTAGCATGACTCGCAGCAAGTAACATATATGTCTCCAACCTTCATTATGATAACCTACTCAATAGGTGTGGAAGAAAAAGAATTTTTCAAGACACAGAAATTTCCTCCTAAAATTTGCTATAGATGGATTCCCCATAAAAACTTTCATCCCCATTTTCACCCCTTTAAGGAATGATTTTCGTAATAAAATCTCTCCTATGTCCTTCCCATGGTCTAAAACTATTTTCTTACTAAATTTCATCAAAATCGTAGTTTAGGAGCTTATTCGGTACAAACAAACAAACAAACAAACAAACAAAAAATCTTTTTTCTTCATAATATCAGTAGCTATAGATAACACTCGCGTTATCAAGACGAAGCTAACCTCTAAATCTAAGATGGTGCTGTGTGTTAATGTCCCAACATATTTATTTTATTTATTTCTACATAAGTAAACAACCTTATAGTTCTTTATTTTCATAGATTAATTTTAATATATTTTATATTATTATTTTCATAATCCAATTTTCCGACGAAGTCTTGGAGGGTATAAACCAAATCTTTTTTTGCTGCTGATCTTCGATTCGTCTTCCTCTTCAGGATGAAAATGTCTTCAAATGGCGCAAATCTGAAAAGAAAGACGCAAAAATTTTATCAGGTCTATAGATCTTTCTTTTAGCTTCTTTAAAAAAAAGTAAATTTTTTATTATAATTTTTATATAATTTTTAAGACGACCTCATACTAAACTTAAGTTCTGTAAAACGTAACCTACTTTCCGATTAAAACATACATACACAATATATGTACATGTATACATAAATAATAAGGCACAAGTTTAGTATATGGAACACTGCCCTGGAGAAGTGGGTGGTATTTTTGGATAGGGGAGGTAATAGAGAGTTCAAATATATAAAAAATATTTTGAGGAAACGAAGGAGTCAAAAGTTATGGAGACTCAAATTTAGAAAATTTCCATACCTAAATAAATCATTACAAAAAATAAACATACCTTTAACAAATAGTAAACATCCTTTTTCGTGTAAAATTCATATTTACTAACAACAATAATCTAAACAAAATAATCTTAAATTTTGACAAAACTGTCTATTTCTGTTTTATTTACCGCTTTCAGGATAACAGATTATCGCTTAACAATTAGTTAAGAGTTATGCATATTAAAAATAAAAGTTACCTATTTCCAATTCACGCATGCGTTTACGAGTTTTTATTTGATTTATGTAAAATATTGAGTTCCATTATGTGATTTTATTATCTGTGAATACTTTTCAGTATTTTTGGCGGGTAGTCACAAAATACCGCAAAGTTCGATAGTTTTTGTGAATACGATCTGTACTCATTAAACGCGTTTAGGTTTTCATATTTTTTGCTCTTTTTCATAGTTATGTTTCTCATATTATTTTCCAGTAGCTATTAGTTTTTGTTAATTTTCGTATACATTCGTTTCTAGTTTTTTGTTTTAATAGTATTACTATGGTTTTAAGTGTTCTTAGTGTTTTAAGTGTACTCATGCAGGTTATAAACGTAAGTAGACTATTTTTTTAAATCAAGTGTATTATTTATTTTCGATTAAGTGACAGTCCGACTTGGATAATTTAGGTTGAGAAAGCTAAGGTATATATACATACAAACCTTTAGGTATACGTTTTAAAATGAGCAAATGTCATATCCCTTTGTGCCTACATCGCTTCGTCAGCGTAACTTGTATCTCGAGTGACGTTTTCGAAAATCGCTCGCCTGGCATCGTTTCTGACAACTTTATATTTACAATTCGATATTGAAAAATGAACTTTAGTTCCATAAAACAGGCACTAAGGTTACGTAATTTGTTACGTTTGCTGTGTAGTGAAGTTTGCACACTTGACGTCGTGTGTCATGACACTGGAATCATCGAATCAGTGGGTGGGTTTTTGTGATGGCATTGAGATGGATAATATAAATACAAAGAAAATGGTGGTCTTGCGTTTTTTTTTTAAATTTTAATGGCGTAAATGAAAGTAAACTAAAATAATTGGACTGAGTGAAATCCACGAAGTTTTCATTTAAAATATCTTTAGGAGTTTAAAGAGGCAATTTTACCAATAATTCAGTTATATTTATTTTTAGTGAAGAAATTGTTATGGGAAATCGTCGAAGTGTCTATAAGACTACGACATGTATTATCTTTTTTTTTAGTACAAAAAGATCTCGCTTTGCAAATATCATGATTTCCAATCACGCCTAGAGCCATTAAATTGAAACAAAACACTGTATTTTAATTTGAGCTTTTTTCTTATAGTATCTAGGTATACAGATAAAAAAAATTGAAGTGTCTGTTTGTATATCAAAATAACAGCTTTTTACTACTCGCAAATGCATATGAAATTATATACGGTACTTAAAAAAACACAATTTTTAAAATTTAGTCTGTTTGTTTCGGCTAATCTTCGAAACGGTTGGACTGATTTTGATGAGACTTTCACTGGCATATAGCCGATGTTATAAGTTATCCGCCCAAAAAAACTAAAACGTACCTAGGGATGCACCCGAGCGAAGTGAGGGTAAGTCGCTAGTATTTAAATTCAATAAATCATATTTCACTAATTTTTAGTAAAACTTAATTCTATTACAAAGTTAAAATAAAAATATTAATTCTAATTTGATAAGATTTTTTGTAAACATTCGGTATCTAAAAACAGAAGTCTAAATAAAATCTATTTGTAGCTGTAAAAGCTATGTTAGGAAAGTATATTACACAATTTCGAATCTAACATTTGTTGGCAATGGTCCGATCAATTTTACACAAGAAATTGACAGTTTTGATATATTTCGCGCGAATTAAGATGAATTATTAAACTAACTATAATTTTGATCTACGTTACAGCCCCTTTGTTAAAACTTACTTTCAATCACAGTTAAGGTATAGTAAGCCTTATTCCATAAAATTAGAGTTGATATTTAGTTGTAAATTTTCTAACGTTAGTACAAAATTTAGTTTAAAGGTAGGGAAGCTTGGTGGTGCCATATGTGGTCAATTTCCAGTTCTCGTCTCGCTGAATTACCTCTAATCCAAGCCATTATGTCAACACTTTTATATAAATTTAACGAGATTAGCACGTTTCGGTAAGGGGATGTCGTGTTAGTATTGATTGGTTCAAATTAATTGATAGTTTAAATATTGTTAACTTAACTAGCAGTTAAGAGGTAGCCTTGTTGAAAGAAAGTTTTTCATGTTTACGATTTTATCTACCTATAAATATTTTCTGACGACACGTTTGGCTCAGTTTGTAGAGACGCTTCTTGCCGTGCCAGCGGTCGCGGATTCGAAACCCGCTGGGGGCATTCATCTGTGTGATGAGATGTTTGTACTCCAGTTATGGGTGCTTATATTTATAATATGTATGTATTTAAAGTTATGTATGTGTAGTGTATCAACTATTTAGTATCCATAACACAAGCCTCGGGGCTTACCATGGAACTAGATAGTGCTGTGTGTTCATGTCCCAACATATTTATTTATTTATTAATGTTAGAGTTATGAAATTTAATGGTGATGATAGAGAAAATAGCTTTTTATATTAAAAGCTTTTACGACTACTTAGTTATTTTCAAGAGATAAAATATCATATTCTATAAAAAGCTCTTAGATTTAAAATTTCATTATTATATATACATAAATGGCAAAATTACAAAAAGTATTTTTGGATTATCAAAATTAAATATTTGGATCATTTAGTACTAAATTGATTGAATAATAAACTTACACAGTTTTTTTTCTTGTATATAGTAAAAACTGTAAGATTATTAATTTATTACCTCTCTTTATACTTCTACATTTAACTATGTAATCAAATATTTAAAGTCAATTTTATGTACTTTTAACTGTCAAATCGATTGAAAATTTTGTAGGTGTATGAAATTTTGATGACAATAAAATTTGATAGCATCAAGCTAATCTAAAAATGGATTATTTATTTCAATTGATGTGAACAGTACCTTTCCTTTAGTAAACATCTTATATTTTCTTTTTTTTTTTTAACTATTTTAAATATTAAGATGCTAAGATATTAAATAACATCCAAATATCTTTAAGTTAAGACTAAAACTAGTATATTTTAGTAGAAAATCTTTGCAAACTTGCATTATATATCATATGGTTAGTTAATTCTTAATCAAAATAGGTACAGCTAATCCAATATGCGGCACACCCTATCTAATTGCATCGTTGACAATGCAAGGGTTAGCTCAGTATTGACAGACCCTTCTGTTTGCGGTTATTGTTTTCCTGATTCCAGCCCGACACTAATTAATAAAGTTTGCTGGTACATATATACATATATAAAGAAAACGATATATTAAGATATATAATATAAATATTAATAAATACGTTTGTCGGTTTATTACCTATTGGAATCATATTTTCCACTCTACTTAATAAGTAAAGATTTCGCTTAATTACGTCCTTATGTGCCTAATGATAGGGTTTGTATTACTCCAATCTCCATAGTCTATCTGTACTAAACATACAAATCCATTCAGCTGTTTCTGCATAAAGGAGTAATACATTTGTACATACACACATAAAAACTTTCGTATATATGTACATATATTATATATCTTATTTCACTAAACAATTCAAACAAAAAATACATAGAAAATGACGTGAACAAAGGTGGACTTATCTCTAAAAGAATGATTGGAGAAAAAAGCAATATACTCATTTACTCACAAATTTTTACATGTATAGTAATGTTTTGAACCGACTTTGTAAATGAGAAGATACCCAAATAGATTGTATATCTTTTTTGTTTGTTTATATGTATGTTACACGATAATTTCACCAACTCTAAATCGAATTTCACAATTGTTATTTTCTTAATATCCAATTGATATATCAACAATAGTATCATAAACAAATATTCATTAAAATTATTTCCTTGCAGCAACACTCAATCTATACATATGATAAAATTCTAACTGATTCGAATCTGTACATTAAATATTTTTTATAAAATCTTATTGAAATAGTCATTACATACTATTACACAGGCCGAATCTATAGTTTTTAAAATAAATATTTGTCTGGGAATACAGCACAAGTAAACCACTGAACAGATTTTGATAAAGTTCGGTATAATAATAGCTGGTTATCCCGGTCTATATATAGGATACTTTTTACTGCGGGAAAATATCTCAACTCTGAGAAATCTATACTAACCGTTAAAAAGTTCTTCTCAGATCTGAGGCTTCTTCTTTCCGAACTGGTGGTAGACTCATGACGTTCAGTAAAAAATTGAAATAATTTAATGCTGAATATTTTGAATTTGACAATTTGAATTTGAAACGTATATAGGGATGAATACAAGCGGAGATAGGTTGAGTCGCTAGTTATAACTAAAATTTTACGTAAACATTATATTTAACTGTTCTTATAACATAATTTAACCACATGAACTCATAAAGACTCATTTGTGGGAAACTAGACCCAAATAACCCTCCACATGTAACTGGTAACCCAAGTTGTTACTCACATGCGTTGAGAGTTGGGCGATGTCTTGGGGTTGATTGTCGCGGTTTAACAGAAATTTTGTATACGCGGTCGCGTTAGGCGCGAATATGAATGCCGTGCTTCGTGGTTACGTATGGAGATTATGTTTGTTTCAAGTTGTTGTGGAGGAGTTTTAACATTATGTGGATTATTTTATAAATAAATATTTTATGTTATAATTATATTATTAAGATGAAGGAAAGTATAAAGTGAATGAGAAAGGGTGGTAAGAGTTTTTAGTTTCCAAAAGAAAAATGCAAATAATTTCTCTGTTTGTTTGTCCATCTGTCACACTATTTTTACACGATTTACTAAAAAAATATATATTATTTGATATAAAAATTGAGTTAAGTGGTCCTTTTTTTTTAACGTTGGGAAATGCATTTACGCACGAGGTGTGGGACTCACCAGCAAAGCCAGTACTACCCACTAAAACCCAACAAAACCTTCCCCCGTCTTAATTGGGCGTCGCAGGATCGCTTACGCATTCAACTACGACGCCCCGACGGCAGGTCTGCCGAAGCAGACCACAACAACCACGGGGTTGCTCCACAGTCCACTCTGCTATCAGAGAAGTACCAGGAGCAACCCACATGGTACACCGCCCTCCGAAGAGGGCCACCTCCCACCGCCCACCGAAGTGGGCCACCTCCCTGTGCGTTTCTTGGCTTCGCGCCCGGTTGGGTTGCCGGGCACTACTGAGCCCCCCCACCACGACAAGGTGAACGCACGTTGGGGAGGGGGAGTTAAGTGGTCCTGTAAAAAGCGAAAAGCGGCAATAAATTAATTTAAAATTCCATAATATAAGACATGTTTCGAATCCAACTCGCACTTAATCATTCTCTAAGTTATAATGAATTTAATACATTTTTATCCTTATAATCATATAAGCGAGAAAGTAGGTTTGATATATGGCTTAGTTCCTCTTTACCATGGCAACGTAGTTAATAAACTGGAAAGTCATATAGACTTTTTATATGTACCGTTACATCAAGTTACTCTCGAGTCTCGATATAAAACTACTAAAAATATTTAGATATACTGCAATGCTTATATAATATTATTATTATTATACTTTGCTAATATAATAGAATGGTGAGACCGTTTTATTGTTTATTTGAACGAGTTAATCTCAGGTATTACAATTCTGATATGAAAAAATATTTTTGTATTTTATAGTCCATTATATCCATATAGTGTATTACCTACATTTGAATCACATTCAATACTATCAATCAAATATAACAAAGCGTTAAATATCATTTTACTAAGCCACAAAACAAAACGCAATAGTATTTCACATATTTCGCCCGATCTATCATCATCAGTTCAACTCCCCTCACTTTATAATTTGATTTCAACAAGCCGTCACGGCGTCTGCGGTCTCTTGCTCGTATTATTAATATCTTTTTTCCTTCCATTTCAATTGTTCGTAGAGTTTTGTCTTTTATCAAACATAAATCTTATGAATCTGTAACACTTAATAACGATTTTGTCGCAAGTTCGTAAACTAAAGTTACTTTTCTGCGCTTTTATTAGAGCTTTGAAAATTCGCAATGTATCGTTTCGAATGTACTTTTTCTCTACATGTTGTTTTTTATTATTATTCATTATTTTTACAGGTTTATATTATACTAGCGACTCATCCTCGCTCCGCTTGGGTTCGTCCCTAGTTACGGTGGTATATTTTTTTGCAGTAAAATTATCCTATATGTTGACCCGGAAAACCATTGGATTAAGGTTTTCTCGTGATGCTCTCCCAGACAGAGATAGACAGACAAAAAATCTTAAAAGTATAGATTCGGCCGGTAGTGTACAGATTCGGCTCAGTTAGAATTGTATTATATCTATAGAAATAAAAAAAATCACGTTCTTCTCCTTTCTCTAATCGACATTAATAAAAAGAGTTAGTTAACAAGTATGATAGATTCAAAGAGTTATAAAACTGAAGATTCTGGTGAAATATTACAAAATGTGACTTCGAGAAGTTTTAAGCAAAGGAAGCGTAAGTTAGATACTTTCAAAGATGGGACTTGTAAATTAATAATTTAAATTAAAATAAATTATTAAGATTCCGCATCATTTACATGATAAAACTGTATATTACTGATATTTCAATTTAAATACATTCACAAATCCTTTTTTTTTAATTTAACCATGATATACTTTTGTGAATTACATTTTTTAAACTATACATTTTTTTAACCATAATATTTCTTACTTTTTATGCTACTACGATTAGGTACCTGTTTCCTTTCTAATAAACAAAAGAAATAATTATGAAATTCGGCATTAATTAAAATAATCTCAATTTTTCACACAACTATTGAATCTTCAGTGGTAATGTAGAACATCCCCCCACAGTTGCAGTAACAATATCATCTGACATCCGTCCGTCACGACCAACTGTCGCTCATGTTGACGACCCGCTTCGCCATATTTTAAGTAACACTAGCAATATAACCTGGTTTTTGTTATGTTAAAAATCTAAAAATTAAATAAAAAAAAACAATTATATTATAGAAAAATTTCAAAATATATAAATTGAAAAAGTTAAAAATACCACACATAAAATGTTTTTTTATCTATTTCATACATGACACAACATAGAAGTAAATGATCTATACGAAACTAAACGTAGTGTATTGCATAAGCTCAGTTCTATCTTTTAAAAGTTTTGCAAGTGGCCATATTTGAAATATACGTAATTTTACTAATTACAACGAAACGTAAGCCTTCTAATCAAAATAAAATTAGCTCATCTTAATGTAACATTAGCGGCGACTTAGACACTTTTAATTAAAGTATTCTCCAGAAGTATGCATTAGTATCGCTGTGAGCTTCCGACCACAATCGGCACGGACTGGTTTTATCGAGTGTGACGGAGCTTTGGCACTTTCAAAAAAGCACACTTTAATTTTGAATCGACCGACCCAACTAGGAGGCCTGGCCGTGCGTGACGCCAGCCTTATTTGATTACCTATAAAACGTTCTTCTGCCAACCTTTTGCTACGATCTATTACTTGTTCTGAATAAATTTCAGTAATAATACCTAAAATATGGAGACGAGAATAAAATTGAGGTTGATTCTAAAAATTCATAGAGCATACAATCATATTTGTTATATGTGTATTATTTATTTGACTATGCAGGATATGTTTAAGCTGTGCATCATGGTGTAAAATGTAAGTCACAAATATCGACAATATCTACCCTATTATTTATTTTATAGCATCATTTTTTGTCAGTTTGTAGTGACCCTGCTTGCTGTGCCAGCGGTCACGGATTCGAGTCCCGTTGGGGGCATTTATTTATGTGATGAGCACGAATGTTTGTATTCCAGTCATGGGTGCTTATATTTATAATATTTATGTATTTAAAGTTATATATGTGTAGTGTATCAACTACCTAGTATCCATAACACAAGCCTCGTAGCTTATCATGGAACTATATGGTGCTGTGTGTTAATGTCCGAACATATTTATTTATATATATATATATATATATATATATATATATATATTATATATATATATATATATATATTTTATTATAATTATACGCACGTGTAAATAATATTTAAAAAAGTCTTGCTTTAAGCATAATATATACACTTCTACTTTTATTTGTTTTGACAAAGTTTGACTAAGATCTGACTGTCAAATAAATTTCATTAAGTCGAGGCTACTAGTTTAGAAACACAATGGTCAAATCCTTATTCAATGTCATCAGAAACAAGAAAACGCAATCAATATATGTCTTTAATTCACTTATTAAAAGATTAATATGGAAAAAAAATGCCATAAATAAATATCTAACACAACAGAAACAGTTTCCCACAATTTCGTAATTCTTAGAAATAGAACCCCTAAACTAATGGGCTGGCAATCGATACTTGAGTTTTTTTCCTTCAGACAGACAAATTGTCTTGCAAGGCGAAATTAATTTGACAAGTCCAGAGCAGCCCCTAGACGCCTGTATTAATTTATTTGGACGAGTAAAAATGTGGTTTCGGTCAGGGACCAAAGTTCGCGCGGCGAGGGAAGTTGCGATGGGTTTTATTGGTTTGCTTTATAAGTATTTTCGAAAGTTTTAATGCACAGAGATTATTTAAAAATAGCTTTTAGTTTGTTAATAGTCATGACATATTTTAACATGCTTGCGTAAAAACATTGTCTATCTATACATATAATAAATTTCTAACTGAGTCGAATGTGTACATTAAACATTTTTTTGGAAAACCTTATTGAAATAGACATTATTGGCGATACAGAGACCGAATCTATAGTTTTTTTAGAATTTTTGTCTATCTGTCTGTCTGTCTGTGGCCGCATCACGAAAAAACCACTGGAGGGATTTTAATAAAATTTGGTATGATAATAGCTTATCATATGGAATATATCATATCGGGTCAACATATACTTTTTACAGCAGGAAAATATCTCATCTCTAAAAAATCTATACTAAATGTTAAAACATGACTAGAGACAACCCCGAGTGGATCGAGGGTAAGTCGCTAGTATTTTATAAAAATGCCGAAATATATTATATTTTAATATAACTTTTTACTCTATTTTGATACCTACATTAAAAACAACTGCTTTTTATAGTTTAATCTAGCATAGATCGAAGAATGATTTAAATAAAACTATCTTTCCGAATTATTTCGCGGATTTATTTTGATTTTTGGTTCCCGACGTTTCGAATGCTTTGCAGCAATCATGCAGTCACGGGAGAGACTGAGGTGCCTCGAAGGTATAGTTGTTACAGACAGCCTACCCACAAATAACAAAATGAAAAATTACATCAAGTACCTTACAACATTTTATAACTTTAAACATTTTTATAATTTTAATTAGTTTTATAATTGAATATGAAATATTATTTATTTAATTTTTACTGTTATTATTATAATTATTGCAATTTTAAAAATATTAATTAGTAATCTATATTTAGTGTTGCCATTATTATATTTATAACCATAAAGAAAAATATATAATATAATATTAATTATTTAAGTCACATAATTGTTCTATGTGTAATTTAAAAAAGTTAAAATTAATTAAGAATAATAATAAGAAAGTATTATAATAATTACATAGTAAAAAAGCGCTGATGACCAAACGGTTATTAGCCGTCTGACGTACCTACAGAGATTTTTCTCTGAGTAATCTCTTGGTTTAGGTATAATTAAAAAAATACGATTTAAAATGTTTAAAACCTAAGGTAGGAATACACAGAATTCAAAAATCAAATAAACGATACCATGTATTATATAGTTCTCAACCATCAATCTATTATCACTAACAGATACAACTACAGTGTAAATACACTATCACAATCCCCTTATGAGCCGAAAAAGGAAAATAACATCCTTAATAAGTCGGAAAGCAAACTCCACAGTCGACTCAGTTATCACCTATACGAGCATAATGGTATGAGGAAAAACTCGCGGCGTATAGGATATATCGCCATCGATACCGAGGGGACGTAACAAGTAGGGGAGTGGGATTTATGACGTTCTGATGATACAATCGAATCAAATAAAGCATCTATAAATCAATGTCCGATCCGACTTGTACAGATTTTTTGGTGAAATAGAAATGTGTTGGAAATCTCCTAATCATCTTTAACTCAAAATGTTAGGTGGAATAAAATCTTTATATTTTCAAAGGACCACTTTAGATTTAAACTTGACCGCTTTGGACTAATGATAACATACGAAATTAAATTTTGAAAGTCATGAATTTTGGTATACAATTTTTAAGGTTTCCAGTATATGTATAGTATAATAACGTTAAGGACTTATTATAAGAATAGAAGAAAGTTTTATTTTTATTTTTATCCAACTTTTTTTGTTAAATACACTAAAAAGAGCAACACTAAGTACTTTCTACAATCTTTTTCGATGTATGACGCATTGCTCTGGAACAAATTCCCGAAAGACATCCAATTAAGTCCCTTTATAACTGCCTTTAAAAAGAAAATAAAACAGCACCTTCTCACCCAAGTTATTTCACAATAATTATATTAGCTACTATTATTATGCATTATATTATATAGATATGTATTTGTGTATGTAGTAATATGTACATATGTTATGGTATATAGTATGTATAAAGTTTTATTACATGTATATATAATATATATATTTATTTAAGTATTTATATTTGAGTAACTGCACTTTAGCCTGCTTTTTAATACTATCTCTCCAACTCAGGTTGACTGGAAGAGATCTCTTCTAGAGATAAGACCACCTTTGCTAACTAATTTTATTGTTTGTTAATCTCTGTATTTTACATATAAGTGCAATAAAATGTAACATCTTTTTTTTCACAATAATTGATAAAAGCCTATTCAATTACTTATATTATATAGCTTCATTAATGTACAAATGCGCCTATTTGCAATACAAATAATTATGTTCGGCAAAAAGAACTTCTTGGACCGACATTCCCTAATTTGGTGGTGACGTTTGGTTCATACGAAATAAAAACAAAGTTTCAATTAACAATGATTCGATAAGTTAGGTAATGAGAGGTTGTATGGATTTATCGTCGAATAACCGACAATTAACCGTCTTTGTTCGAGACACGACGACACCGCCCCACTGCGCTTGCGACCTCACAAAATGTGAACTCTACATAGAGTTAGGAAACAATAAGCAAATTGCATCTTAAGCCGTGTTCTTTTAAATACATTTAATATTTGTTTCCTGCATTGTTTTGAAATATATATTACTTAATATCCTTTATATAATAACAATATACATATTTTCAAAAGGACTTAGCGTTTACAGAATTTTATATCAAAGGCACTTGCTGGGAATCAATTCGTTATTTATGATTTCAAATTATTAATATGATAAACCAACGATCAATATTTTCTAGTTTTACAATAAGCTTAACAAAATAAAAGAATACCTGTAATTTTGCATTTTCGTACATCATACACAAAGCGAGGTATGAAGACAAAAAGTCCAGCCCCCCAGGACGGCATTGTCGGCACTCTGTACTTAACTCTACACAGACCCTAATAAAAATTTTCACGCATTATAATGTCCGCTCTTAAATTATTTCGTAATTATTACTGTCTTATTTTTGGAGACAATGACAAGAGTAATGTCTTTTTTACGAGGAATTATTTTAGTCAACAATAACAAATTAATACTACGCGAATATTTAACATTTAAAAAAAACTGTCTTTTCGGATTTATTTTGATTTTTGGTTTCCGACAGTATTTCAAATGATTAGAATGCTTAAATGTTTAGAATTAAAATCAATAAATATTGTTAGATACTAAGGTGCCATTTTTTAATTTTTGAAATCATTTTTGTAAAATTGTGGGTAGGCACTGTCTTTAACAACTATATAATGTCTTTGAGACTTCTAAAACCTTAGTCTCGTGACAATGATTGCTGTAAATCATTTACATACTTCAAAATAAATCCGCGAAATAATCCGAAAAGATACTTTTATTTAGAAATAAATTTCTGAACTGTTGTAAGGTTTCAAATTTTTTATAAAATTAAATATAATAATTCTTAACCTAAAAAAATACAAACAAATTCACAAACAGTAGCTATCATTTAATAGATTTTTTACTTCACCCAAAAGTAGTCCAATTTCTTTTCAAAGTTCTGCCCGAAATTTGATGTAAGTTTATGTTTGTTTTTTCTATTAATATTATAAGTAAACACAGTGTCGAACTATTTGAGTAAGTCATTAATATTATTAACTTTAACATATTACATATCTATATTAAATTACTGAGTTTGTAAGTTTGTTTGAACTCGCTAATTTCAGGAACTACTAATTTGATTTGATTTTTTTTACATTAGATAGCCCATTTATTAGGGGTTACATTAGATAGCCATATATAGGGGTATAGACTATATTATACTATCCTGATACTATCCAAGAGAGCGGAGCAGTAATCATAAATGTCAACAAATTGGGCAGACATCCAAACATTAATAATAAATAAATAAATAATGTAAAATTGATGTTTATATCCTAAGTTAGAACGCGGGCGAAGCCGCAGGTGCTGCTAGTTTATAAATAAATTGAGACTCAGCTTAGCTGAGTGAGCTTAAAGCTCAAGCTCGTTATAATATCAGTATATAGCCAAGTTCATCTCAAATCAATTCAATAACACTATTGTACTTGATACTTATCCACTTCATCTTAACATACTTTTGTATAATCTTTTGATGACTAACATTTAAAAAACTTTTTTTTTTAAGCAACCTTATTATAATACATATAGATATTGTTTTCGAATGACACAGTATCGTTAACAATATAGAAAAAAACTTATTTTATTTTATTTTAAGTTAAACGGTCCTAAGATCAGTAGTATTAAAGGGGGAAAAATTGTTTATTTATATGTAAGCAAAAGCCTCTGAAACATGATCAAACATTCTTTCATAAATTTAAAACTAATATCTAAGCATATTCATATGTCACATATATTAAATACAAGCTTTCTACAAGCTTTTATTAAGTTTCACCTGTCGCGACAAGCTTTTATATCATATGAATTGTGTAATGTAATAAATTGATGAGTTTGATTTAATTGCAAGTTTATTTTATTTTTTAGAGCATTCTAATAAAAGTGTATTTTACAATTATTTTATTTTTAATGAGAGGAATCGTGAGCAAAATTCGTATAGCGTACATTGAATCTCCACATCATCTTGTATTAGATACTTAACTCATTTGAAACATCAACAGCCATCAGGCCCATTCATAGCCATTCATAGTGATTATGAATCAATGTACGGTTCATTCATAAATCCGAGCTTATAATTACAGCACGAGAACAAAGACGTGTCAAAAAACTTTTTGATATAACACTTGTATTAAATTGTGTTGTGTGAGAGGAGGATTTCGATAGAGGTCAATAGCTTTAATGTAAGCCTGTATTAAATGTATCAATGACACGTTTGGCTCAGTTTGTAGTGACCCTACTTGCTGTGCCAGCGGTCGCGGGTCCGAGTCCCGCTGGGGGCATTCATTTGTATGATGAGCATGAATGTTTGTACT